>OX335689.1:7513424-9971549 GCA_946894065.1 Acleris literana | reverse complement strand
AATAGTCAATATTTAACTTTATAGAGTATTTAACATCACAGAAACCAGTAAAAACAGGTTAAGTGATTGTATAGCTAAGAATGTAGGCTCAGATCTAAAAAATGGCAATACATCACACAACAGGACACAAAAAGTATCGACAATGTCTTATTTTCCTACAACCCAATCTAGAAACTATACCAACTCTAGTTTTCAAACCAAAATTGCCTCATCTAGCACTGCGGTTATAATTTCTTTACACGGGCCAGCAGCGTTGTGACCCCAATACAAAGAAGGGTTCAACCGCTATAAAACGCAAAATGCAATCGCGACCTTATTAGTACAACGAAAGGTTGAACTTACTATGACTAGAAAGTTGTATATGCGCCTTAATTTGTGGGGTAGCATTTGTTACCCAGTACACTACATATTGTATGCAGCTGAATAATCGCCCGCAACACACTTGGGGATGGATTTCATTATGCGTTATGTTGGCAGCGCCGATTTCTCTCCCGTTCTTGCTTCATTTTTATTTTTATTTTATAAGGCTATTCATTGAATGCTTTGTCGGTTGTCAATTGAGTATTACAAAAATAGGCGACGCGACGACGACGCGTTGGCCTAGTCGGTAGTGACCCTGCCTACGAAGCTTGCGGTCCTGGGTTCAAATCCCGGTAAGGGCAGATATTTGTGTGTTGAGCGCGAATATTTGTCCCCGAGTCATGGATGTTTTCTATGTATTTAAGTATATACTTCTCTATATAAGTATCTATATCGTTGTCTAGTACCCTTAGTACAAGCCTAGAACTTAGTTTGGGACTAGGTCAATTAGTGTGACATTGTCCCCTCATATTTATTTATTTTATTTTATTTTTATTTTAGAGATTTTTAATTTAAAATATTTTCCGTCATCCCTTGCATTCATACATTCCCTGAGCGAGCAAGGTTTTAATAACGTCACACACAAATTTAACACAGATTAAAAATTACCGGTCAGGCGCGAGTCGGACTCACGGACCGAGGACTCTATACCGTAACCCCCTTACTAATAAACGTTGAGTAACGGTGGTATAGCTATACAATGTTTTGTCCTTATCAGTTAAATTCAAATGTCACAAAGATAAGGACAAAACATTGTATAGCTATACCACCGTTACTCAACGTTTATTAGTAAGGGGGTAAGTATTTATTTCCATTTGAATTCGATTTCAAACCGAACCAGCGCGAGCCAAACTCACGCTTGACCATTTTTAGGAGTTGTTTGTTTTTCTTAAGGGTTTTTAATATAATAATACCAAATTTAACGCTTGTACGTTTAAACGGTTTTACAGAATGTACAACAATAATAATAAATACGTTGAAAGAAAAAACCTAAGCGACCCGCCCTCGCTTCGCTTCGGTTTAAGTGAGTTTTCTGAAACACCCGTATATAATCCAAAATTTATTATACATAAAAAACTTCCTCTTGAGTCACTCTAACTCTATTGATGAAAACAGCAACCTCGTAAGGCCCAGTGTGCTATAGGATGTACATAATCAAATCAATTTGAACTGTATCGCAATAAGAATAAGGTTTATTTTCCTATGTTCATGAACTGAAAATGGCGTTATCGAACAAACGTAACTGAACTTTATTGCCTTGATGGTAGATTCAAAGTCCCACTCACAAAAAACTCCCTGTTTGTAGTATGGTGGGCCTTACGAGGTTAATATCAGTTGCGTAGTTCATAAGATCTAAGCGAACAGACAGCGGGAGAAAGATAAAGATTACTTATCTTAAATAAAACGTTCGTAAATCCGCGCTAATAACACACTTTTTGAAAATAAGAAACCCGCTATCTATAACGGCTCTTTAAACTTAGGAGTGAGGACGGACGGACGGACGGACAGCGTAGGTATTAATAGGGTCTCGTTGCCCCTTCGGACGGAACCCCAAAAAGAACTTTGACAAACAAAAACACGCCTGTTTAGCAGAATGGAACATCTCACTGGCAATAACCAATAGCCACTAAATATTATCAGTTAAACAAAACGAATTACCTGAACGTTCCCGTGGGATGAAACGGCAAAACTGACTGCCACAGAGTAGAACAGCTCGTGGACTAAATTAAAAAACCGGTCAAGTGCGAGTCGGACTCGCGCACCGAGGGGTCCGTATTTAAGTAATACGCTTGATAACCACAAAAGAAAATACTCATTTTGTT
Source organism: Acleris literana (assembly GCA_946894065.1). Classification (NCBI taxonomy): domain Eukaryota; kingdom Metazoa; phylum Arthropoda; class Insecta; order Lepidoptera; family Tortricidae; genus Acleris; species Acleris literana. The sequence continues at coordinate 9,969,366 of OX335689.1, read as the reverse complement.
ATAACTAATTTATTTTCTATGCAATAAGGTCCATTTTGACTAGACCAAATTTTGAAACCGATTTTCAAAGTCTTTTTGTTATTTCTCAAAAACTGTAAATAACTAACACTTGATTTTATTTTTCCCGTAAAATATCAATAATTGTCTATATGCCAGGATTTTTTCGGATTTTTTCATCAATAAACTTCGGAGATAAGGGGGGAGCGGTCATTTTTGTACATTTTTGGCTATAGATCAAAAAGTACATACCAGAAAATTAAAAAAAAAATGTTTTGAAATGTGTTGATTAAGCCCTTTAATATGACACCCCATTTGCTATAATCAAACCACTTTAATTTTTTAACCCCCCATTCTAGAGCCCTTTTCAATTATTTATAAAATTAATTTGATATTTTTTTTACTAAGAACAGATGCGGGCAAGCAAGTTGTTCAACTATGCCAAATTACAAGTTGATTAGCATTTGTAGTTGCTGAGAAAACCTGCTGTGACATACAGACAGACAACGAAGTCTCACCATAAGGGTTCTTTTTTTACCATTTTGGTACGGAACCCTAAAAACGCTAAATTTTCATCAAGTACAAGAAACAACTGATACAACGGACAACGGCATAAATTAAACTCGACAACCCGTTAGCCTAGTTGGTAGTGGCTCTGCGTACGAAGCTAGCGGTCCAGGGTTCAAAATCCCTATGATCGCAGTATTTTCCCCCGAGTCTTCGATGTTTTCTATGTATTTAAGTACACTCAAAAAAATGAGAGCCAACAAAGAGAGATTTTCACTTAGTTGACATAAAATGAATGCAATAGTTAAGATATTAGTTATATAAACCAAAACTGATAGTAACAAACAGCAATTTCTTTAGTGATTCAATTAACATCTTAGTTGGTGTATCTAACGTCCTAGTTGGTGTATCTATCGTCTTGTTAGGCTCGTATAGGATCAAGACGCTTATGCACAACAATCACAATCTTGTTACAAGCGACCAATTATTTTTTTCAGTGTATGTACTTCTATATATAAGTAAGTTTCTCGCTGTCTAGTACCCATAGTAAAAGCCTCGAGCTCAGTTTAGGACTACGTCAATTTGAATGATATTGTCCCATGTTATAATAACCTTTAAATTAGTGTGATAAGTACCTACTTAAAACCATCAGAAAAGTGAAATCTTTTGAAACATATCTGGGTCAAAATAAAATCACAATTGGCCAAGACACGACATAACATACATAAAAAAGATATAATCGAATGAATCTACTATTTTTGTATGTTAAGAAATAGAATAGGGTATTTGCCAATATTTTTATTTGTATTTAAAATGAAGCTTTTTTGCCTTCCGAATAGCCTAGTATAAATAGTTTTTTAATATCTTTAAAAATAATAAAGATATAGTAAATGTTTAAAACTTGCTTTAGACAGAGAGACAAATACAGGAATATGACGTCATATTACTCAACCGCCATATGAATTACACGCAAAACATCGTTTCGTGAGAAAGGGATAGACAAAAAACTTTAAAAGGCTTATAACTTTTTTATTTTATTACCAATTTCAAATTTGATTTTGAATTATTTTATCATACTACGTATATTGATATATTATCCAAATCAATATATGAAATTTAATATCAGGCAAATACCCTATTCGTTCTTACGTTATTTCATCCGTATAATTCGATTACATGCGAGTTGGTTGAAGGTAAACCATTGCATTTTTTCCACGCCATATCTGGGTCATGCCATGTGATACTTGAGCTATAGGTACATACATTAAGTTCAGAAAACGTTGGCTTTTGTTTTTTTTTTCTATTTTTTCCAAAAAAAATGCACAAAGTGACTTATTTGACGGATCGAGTCGTTCTCAGATTTTAACCTCAAAACCAGCAGTTATGTTACCAAGTAACAAAGCCGTTCTATCTCCCGCGTGTGCAAGTCACGAGCGTAGGAACATTACTCATTGCTACGTGGTTCAGTGTCATGTGGTCCACTTGCAGAAGAAGGGTTATTAGTTAACCCGCCGTTTAAAGCCGGGTTAATGTGCCGTGGTTAACGGAAACGTAAAACGCCTACTCATAATTAATTGTAAAATACCAAAATAATCCGTATGTCGAACGCTGAAAATTCACGCGCTCATTGAGTGATGAAAATTAAAGGATTTAGGATATAGGTACGCACTTTTATCGCGCGTGTCCTACATTGGACCCGATTCTACGTGCACATCGCTTAAATAGCCTAAAACTAAATCGTCTAATGTTTAGTCATAGTTTAGACGGCAGATTTAACAAGTGCTATTCCAGAATGTCAATATAATATTGAATAGACCGTCTAAAATAAGAAGCGTCAGATTCAAATGAGCGCTGTCATTTGATTATGACAGCTGCTCGTAAAATAGCAAAGTGTTTTAGCGACACCTAAATAGAATTAGGAAGTTTAGAGGCCACTGTAGAATCGGGTCAAATGTAGGAGACGCGCGATAAAAGTGCGTACCTATATATATACATATATGGATGACTCACGGCCTTCTCCCATACTTTGTCCTTGTAGTAAAGGGTAGACTTATATTAAATGACCCCATCTTGTGTTCTAAGCACTAAAATATGTTAATAAAATTAACTGTTTAGATTTTAATAGAAAAATTCAAACAAAAAGTTTATATTTAGTTATAATAATGGTAGACGCCAACTTTCTTGTTTTATTAAAATATTCTAGTAGCTTCATTATTTTTTAAGATTCCGACCCTTAAAGGGACGACGAAAGAACGACGAGAAACAAATTACTCCTTAATCAGAACACAATAGTTTTAGTACCTTCAAGAAAGCTTCACAAAGGCATTTAAAAAGCTTTTAAGCTGATACGATCAAAGTAAATTCTAACGAGCGTCTAAAAAAAACTGATTAAATTCATGTTTTTGTTCAGCCGTTGACATTTACTTATTAGTTTAGAAACGCATTAAAGTATTACGTTATGCAGGTTATCGTTAAAACATACATTTAAGAAATTTAATTTTAGATCCACCATGGAACCTTGTCAGTATCAAGTCACGAGAAACAAATTACATTAAAATTAAATCACTGGCTTTCTGCGACAGAGTTCTATAGTGACTCAACAATTAAAATCGTTGAGTGTACAATCCAATACGTTACACAGCTTTTGGCAAAAAAAAAATAGTAACAAAAAAATGTCGTACAACGCTAAGGAATAGTCAGCTGGTAGTTACCTAAAAGTAAAGTTTTTAGAACGCCAACCAATGGTTGGGACTGAGCGAAATTTGTTTATTAGGGTTCCGTACCAAAATGGTAAAAAAGGAACCCTTATGGTGAGACTTCGTTGTCTGTCTGTCTGTCTGTCTGTCTGTCTGTCTGTATGTCTGTATGTCACAGCAGGTTTTCTCAGCAACTAAAAATGGCAACTAAATTTGGCATAGATGTAGAACTAGCTTAACCGCATCTGTTTTTAGTAAAAAAAATATGAAAATCATTTTATAAATAATTGTATCTAGAATGGGGTTTGAAAAATGAAAGTGGTTTGATTATTACAAATGAGGTGTCATATGAAAGGGCTTACTTACTCTGCACATTTCAAAACAATTTTGTTTTAATTTCTGTGGTGTACTTTTTGATTTATAGCCAAAATGTACAAAAAATTACCGTTCCGAAGTTTATTGATCAAAAAATCTGAAAAAGTCCTGACGTATATTTATTTTTTGATTTTTACGCGCCCTAAGTCATGTCGTCTGTTCAGGCTCAACCAAAACCAAGAACTATACATACTTATACATGCATACAGGGCCTTCTTGCTTTGATACCGTTACCACACTATTAATTAACGTTATGATTATTTATTTATTTATTTATTTGGAACACAAACTGTCATTTACATATAGATTAAAAGGAAAATGGTTCATTGACAAACAGTGTTCACAGGTGGAATAAAAAATATAAAGTAAGTAAGTAAGTATTATGAGCTGTTCATCTTGTTTCGATGGTGCTTCAACTTATTAATTTGAGATTAAGGACCGTCGGGTGATTCTGAGATGATATCTATGCAGGCCGCTTTAACAAAAAGGGCGTATCTTTAGTTCAAGAACTTTTACATTTGCGTCCCTATTCAAAGAAGTAAAAGGATGAAATTTTCTATGTACAAGAGTCGTTTTAAGATTTTATGTGGCGGTATGGCAACTGTCAAGTAATCACTTGACAGTTGCCATACCGCCACATAAAATTATGTGGCGGTATGGCAACTCATAAAAGTTTTATCTTATTTCAGTTTGCAGGATTAGGTATTGCTAAGATTTGTTGATTTACGGAATTAAATGATAAGACGTTTAATATTTATCAAGGAATCAGTCTTCTCCTTTTGAGTCTTTCTCCGTTTTAGGGTCAAGTTGGGTGTTAGCTTGTTGGTAACAAGAGAAAAATTAAAAAGTTAAACGCTAGGATTAGTTAACAAGTATGTAGCGACTGAACAAGTCAGTGCGTCCCTTTCTTTGTGAATAATTAGAGCGGAACAGAATGAAGGATTAATGATTACTTGTATCATTCGAGTCCGGAATCCACACTGAGAACGCGTAGAAGTCTAGATATCATGAAACGAGTGAAGTGAGTTCGCAAACAAATATTACTAAAGTAACACTATCCCAAATGTCTGCCTCCAATTAATAAATCCAAGTTATTTTAAAATGGCATAAAGAAGACCAAGGCGTACACATTTGCAATCAATCTTAAGACAACTCTGAAGACTGCAAATGCGTTGCCAACCTTAAGGACTATGTTGGAATGTCTCTATGCTAATTTCACCGGTTTTTTTATCCCCACACTGCAACACAACTGCTGCTTGTTTCAAGAACAATACCTACCTAATAGGACAGGACAATAAGGACCCTGCATAAGGTTCCAGTAATTATCCAAGTTGTCTTTAATGTAATAAGTTTCTATCAAAAAAAATATTTTTGGGACAAAATTTGTTGCCGACAATCCTTTTTTTCTACACAGACATCATCTGCTCATCAAGACGAAACTAACGAGCCCCAACTCGGCGGGTACATATTACTTACAGCAAAGATCCCGTCGCCAGCTTCCGACTCCATCATAACATCAGCTCAATACCATAATATTGCATTGTTATCGGGTTTAGACTTGTATTCCAAATTCCAGCCCATTCAATTGACGGGCACTGGTTCAAAATCGACTTGCAAAGTTCTAGGACATACGAGTGAAGATAAATAGCTTGTAAAAGTCAAACTGTTACAGGAAAAGTCCAAACTAAGCTCCTAAATCAGTAGCGAAAAGCTGAATAGCTAATTGTCTGTTGGACCAGCCCTCGTATATAAATGCCTTCTGCGATGCGATACAGGCGCTGTAAGCTAGGATCACAGTAGACAACCCTAACTTAGGGTTGCCACTGGAAAAAACTGTTATAATATCTTGGGATTGTTGTTAAGGCTTGGATAAAGTTGTTAAAATGATTGGTTTTATTACTAAAGGAACTGTATATAAATAAGGGAATGTCAACGGCCTTGAAATTCCACTTACCTACTATCAGGTGGCGTGTGTGCTTGTTTGCCTTCTCCATTCCGTAGAAAAAGATCAATTTATAGGACAGAAACCTTTAAAAGTCAATCATGGACTACGGAACCTTACCTGAAATTTGGCATTTACAAAGATGCGGCTTAATTGCTTAATACTGAATAATAGTATTCATTTATTTGGAGACAGTCATTGTCCATTGTTGGTGCCTTCAGCTAAAAGTGTCCAACATTGGTGCCGTCACCCTTGGTACAATCATAGGAGTAAGCAGGAGTAAGCACAACGTGCTTTCAATTGAATTTGTAAGGAAATGGTCACACTAAAATCTGCCAGGACAAAAGAGTGGCGCTTTGAGCAAAACTACCTCTGCACCGCTTCTTCTAACGTAATCTAAAACAAAAAACATACTTACAGCCGAACATAGAACTTCCTCCTTTTTTGAAGTCAGATAAAAAACATTAAACTACAGTAAAGGCCCGCTTGCACGTAAATGTTAACACCCGGTTAAACCTAGGTTGAAAAGGTAAATTTGACAGTTCTCATTATGAATCTGACATTCGTGAATAATTTATCCTGGGGTTTACGTGCAAGAGGGCCTTAGAAACTTTTACTACCATTCACGCTTATTAAAAAAACATTATTTTTAAATTCAGCCCGCGAATCTTGTTTCATTTATTAATACTTAAGTCAAATGGAAACGCTGAAGAAATAAAGGTGCGAGTATTTTAATGTCGTTGACAGCCCTAGAAGGGGTGGCTAATCGGGACACCTCGTTGGAAAGGACCGAGCCGGGAACTTAGGGTTGTTTATCCAGTAATCTTAGTACTTACGACACTTTCCCAACTTTATGTTTTTTACCTGACTGCCCAAATGTTTTGTACGGGTCCATATTAGCTCACATAAAATTCTTATTCCTATTTTTTGTTTTCCTACCGATTTGTATTCATATTAACACTCTTCATATTCTTTTTCATCATACTTTTTTGTTCATACTTTTTAAGTCATAATTATCGCAATTCATATTGCATTTTTTTAAGAAACTGTTAATTTTTTAATTTTTATAAATCTAACCTAACCTAACCTTATCTACACGTAAGATATTTAAGAAATTTTGCAAAGTGTACTCTTTCATGTATATTGGCGTTATGAATTCAGATGATTATGAGTTCCGATCGTAAGTATTAAAAAAAAAAATGCAGAGTATGAAGAGATCATTATTATGTAAAATGGATGAGAAAAATTTTCGGACTTCCGATAATAGGACTTAAAAAGTTATGCGAAAAAATGCGCTACCGTTTTGTACGTCTATTCTATATTGTATTAGCTCATCTCGTTTCGATGGTGTAATCAAATTGTAACATCAACAATTTGATTACAACATCGAAACGAGATGAGCTAATACAATATAGAATAGACGTACAAAACGGTAGCGCATTTTTTCGCATAACTTTTTAAGTCCTATTATCGGAAGTCCGAAAATTTTTCTCATCCATTTTACATAATAATGATCTCTTCATACTCTGCATTTTTTTTTTAATACTTACGATCGGAACTCATAATCATCTGAATTCATAACGCCAATATACATGAAAGAGTACACTTTGCAAAATTTCTTAAATATCTTACGTGTAGATAAGGTTAGGTTAGGTTAGATTTATAAAAATTAAAAAATTAACAGTTTCTTAAAAAAATGCAATATGAATTGCGATAATTATGACTTAAAAAGTATGAACAAAAAAAGTATGATGAAAAAGAATATGAAGAGTGTTAATATGAATACAAATCGGTAGGAAAACAAAAAATAGGAATAAGAATTTTATGTGAGCTAATATGGACCCGTACAAAACATTTGGGCAGTCAGGTAAAAAACATAAAGTTGGGAAAGTGTCGTAAGTACTAAGATTACTGGATAAACAACCCTAAGTTCCCGGCTCGGTCCTTTCCAACGAGGTGTCCCGATTAGCCACCCCTTCTAGGGCTGTCAACGACATTAAAATACTCGCACCTTTATTTCTTCAGCGTTTCCATTTGACTTAAGTATTAATAAATGAAACAAGATTCGCGGGCTGAATTTAAAAATAATGTTTTTTTAATAAGCGTGAATGGTAGTAAAAGTTTCAAAGGCCCTCTTGCACGTAAACCCCAGGATAAATTATTCACGAATGTCAGATTCATAATGAGAACTGTCAAATTTACCTTTTCAACCTAGGTTTAACCGGGTGTTAACGTTTACGTGCAAGCGGGCCTTTACTGTAGTTTAATGTTTTTTATCTGACTTCAAAAAAGGAGGAAGTTCTATGTTCGGCTGTAAGTATGTTTTTTGTTTTAGATTACGTTAGAAGAAGCGGTGCAGAGGTAGTTTTGCTCAAAGCGCCACTCTTTTGTCCTGGCAGATTTTAGTGTGACCATTTCCTTACAAATTCAATTGAAAGCACGTTGTGCTTACTCCTGCTTACTCCTATGATTGTACCAAGGGTGACGGCACCAATGTTGGACACTTTTAGCTGAAGGCACCAACAATGGACAATGACTGTCTCCAAATAAATGAATACTATTATTCAGTATTAAGCAATTAAGCCGCATGGTAAATGCCAAATTTCAGGTAAGGTTCCGTAGTCCATGATTGACTTTTAAAGGTTTCTGTCCTATAAATTGATCTTTTTCTACGGAATGGAGAAGGCAAACAAGCACACACGCCACCTGATAGTAGGTAAGTGGAATTTCAAGGCCGTTGACATTCCCTTATTTATATACAGTTCCTTTAGTAATAAAACCAATCATTTTAACAACTTTATCCAAGCCTTAACAACAATCCCAAGATATTATAACAGTTTTTTCCAGTGGCAACCCTAAGTTAGGGTTGTCTACTGTGATCCTAGCTTACAGCGCCTGTATCGCATCGCAGAAGGCATTTATATACGAGGGCTGGTCCAACAGACAATTAGCTATTCAGCTTTTCGCTACTGATTTAGGAGCTTAGTTTGGACTTTTCCTGTAACAGTTTGACTTTTACAAGCTATTTATCTTCACTCGTATGTCCTAGAACTTTGCAAGTCGATTTTGAACCAGTGCCCGTCAATTGAATGGGCTGGAATTTGGAATACAAGTCTAAACCCGATAACAATGCAATATTATGGTATTGAGCTGATGTTATGATGGAGTCGGAAGGTGGCGACGGGATCTTTGCTGTAAGTAATATGTACCCGCCGAGTTGGGGCTCGTTAGTTTCGTCTTGATGAGCAGATGGTGTCTGTGTAGAAAAAAAGGATTGTCGGCAACAAATTTTGTCCCAAAAATATTTTTTTTGATAGAAACTTATTAGATTAAAGACAACTTGGATAATTACTGGAACCTTATGCAGGGTCCTTATTGTCCTATCCTAGTAGGTAGGTATTGTTCTTGAAACAAGCAGCAGTTGTGTTGCAGTGTGGGGATAAAAAAACCGGTGAAATTAGCATAGAGACATTCCAACATAATCCTTAAGGTTGGCAACGCATTTGCAGTCTTCAGAGTTGTCTTAAGATTGATTGCAAATGTGTACGCCTTGGTCTTCTTTATGCCATTTTAAAATAACTTGGATTTATTAATTGGAGGCAGACATTTGGGATAGTGTTACTTTAGTAATATTTGTTTGCGAACTCACTTCACTCGTTTCATGATATCTAGACTTCTACGCGTTCTCAGTGTGGATTCCGGACTCGAATGATACAAGTAATCATTAATCCTTCATTCTGTTCCTCTCTAATTATTCACAAAGAAAGGGACGCACTGACCTATTTAATCGCTAAATACTTGTTAACTAATCCTAGCGTTTAACTTTTTAATCTTTCTCTTGTTACCAACAAGCTAACACCCAACTTGACCCTAAAACGGAGAAAGACTCAAAAGGAGAAGACTGATTCCTTGATAAATATTAAATGTCTTATCATTTAATTCCGCAAATCAACAAATCTTAGCCATACCTAATCCTGCAAACTGAAATAAGATAAAACAATCACTTGACAGTTGCCATACCGCCACATAAAAGCTTAAAACGACTCTTGTACATAGAAAATTTCATCCTTTTACTTCTTTGAATAGGGACGCAAATGTAAAAGTTCTTGAACTAAAGATACGCCCTTTTTGTTAAAGCGGCCTGCATAGATATCATCTCAAAATCACCCGACGGTCCTTAATCTCAAATTAATAAGTTGAAGGGCTTGTTTAAGAATTATTGAGAGGAGATATCTGGAATAAAGCCGATTATTATGTGGTTAACAGTTTATTTAGTCACCCATACCGGTACCTATAGTCTGTACCCTTATAGTAAGAACTTTTTAAACTGGTCCTTTCTGTAAACACATCTGTTTGCTAATCAGAGGGTTTATTGGCTAACGCACTCGCAATCGCAATCGTTTTTATTTTGAAAATCGAAGGCTTGTCTGCATACAAAATGAAAACAATTGTTCCACTTTGAAGCCGATTGCGATTGCGAGTGCGTTAGGCAATAGCGACGCGGGTCACTTCATAAAACTCGTACTATACCATGAGTTTAAATTACCGTAGTCGCTAGCGAATGCTCTGTCCCTTACAGTATTAAGTTTAAGAGTCACCTTATAGAGTGCGAGGGACAGAGCATTCGACTCGCTAGCGAGTACGGTAATTGTAACTCATAGTAAAGGTAGAGGATCCATACCAATATTATAAAATTTCTAAGTAACTCTATCTGTTTAGTTTCTAAGTAACCGATTTCCATGAAATTTGGTATGGAGATAGCTAAAAGCCCGACTAAGGACATTGCGTACTTTTTACCCCGGAAAATTGGACAGTTGCCGAGGGAAGAGCGATAAACGACTTCTACGCGGACGAAGATATTTTTGTGATTAGCGCTAGTATTTGTTCCTGAGTCTTGGTTGTTTTATATGTATTTATGTACTTATAAGTTTTGAACTAGGTCAATATGTGTGAGATTATCCACTAATATTTTTTTAAAGAGAAATTTTTAATTGCGCTGCAAAAAAAAACCTAGAAAACGAAAAAATATTGAACTGTTCAACCAAAACACTATACATTCTGTCATTTTTTTATTTTTGGGACAAGCTTTAGTTGCCGTCTGTACTTTTTTTTTATAAATTCTTTATCTGCTTATCAAGACCAAACTATTGAGTCCTAACACGACGGGTCCACGTTAAGAATAGCGGAGATCCTGTCGCCACCTTCCGACTCCATCATCAGATCACCTCTTAGATACCATCTCTTAGATGTCATCGGGTTTACATACGTGGTCCAAATTTCAGCCTATTTCGTTTACGAGAAGTGGGTCAAATTTAACTTACAAGATTTGACCCGTACATACATACACACGTAGATACATTGCAAGTTAAATAAAAGCTTGTAAACAACAAACACCAAGCCACGCTTTTGATGAAAATTTAGTTTTTTTATTGTTTAGTTCACTTTAAATACCACCCTTTTTTAATTGCAAATCCTCATACATACGCATACACGTGCACGTTGGCAGCGATTTAATAATCCGATAATAGTTTATTAAAACTTTACATGCTTGTTTTCGAAAACTCATATCTAAGTAATAATTTCACCGAAATTTGGTAACTAAATTACTACCCCTACGGGATATTGACGCGAAATGGTTCATGAAAACGTTATTAATTACGCCATGAACATCTAAGGGTTCGATTTAGGTTGTTAACTAATTCATGGTTAAGGTATGGTGTAATATTAATAGAGGAAAACTGAAGAAATGAATTAGCGAGTCGTGTATTGCGCAGATATCTCATTTACTAGTGAAATATAATAAGAGTCATATTGGTAACTTTTATATCACACCTTTATACAAATATATTAGATCGGAGCCGGCCGTTTGGCAAAAATATGTTGGCCAAATGTATCGTTTCCCAACTTTTTCATTTGCCAACCCAACTTTATATAAATATTTCAGGATTTATTTGCAATGAGCAACACTCTATAGATTAGGTTAATTTTTATAAAATCCTAAAATATTTACGCTTACAGAACACAAAGCGGGTTGGCAAATGAAACGGTTGGGAAACGATACATTTGGCAAACATACTTCGCCGAAACAACGGTAACCCACATTAAATATATAAGAAACGTCGATACCATGACAACTCCGACACTCAAAGCTAACCTATTTATAAAACCTAGCTATGAAACATCCCGATTAAACTCGCTTTCTTTAAAAAAAACGAACCAAATCAGTCAATCTGTTCATGGGCTAACACCACAGACAGACACCGAGTTACACATGTTTAACTTAAATACCCCTCTTTGCGCGTCGGGGGTTAATGGGGTTTGCAGCCCACGTTTGTCTAAAAGGAGCCAAGAAAGTAGCAACAAATTGAATAATATTTTGCTGTTCTAAACAAAATACGTAATCTAACTAGGTCGATTTACAAAAACTCCCCATTTATATCGACAGATACAAAATACGGCGAAGCCGAGGAAAATAACTAAACGTATCTCTAATAAATCATTTATATAGGTTGCCATTGAAATTTCTATACGGTTTATTAACATCATAAAACACATATTTTGCATTATCTGTAGCTCTCCAGCGAAAAAGGCTGGCGTATGAGAAAAATATGCAGACCATCAAAAAAGGTCTAGAGGGAAACGGCTAACTTATATTTGAATTAAGTTTTCGACATGCTTAAGGAAAATGGGGTTTAGTAAACTATAGATAGTACTATACATAGATTACACGTATTTAAGTATGTATTTTGCAGACTAGTTCCATAGTAGGTTCAATCCTAAGCTTAGATATTATTTTTCCTAAGTCTTGGATGTTTGTATCTCTCTTTATAAGTATGATTGTCTTTGACTTTAGTACCCATTGTACAAAGCCTTGGGCTTAGTTTGGGACTAGGTCAATCGGGGTTAAATAATAAATAAATATCAGGGGACAATCACACAAATTGACCTATTCCCATAGCTCAAGGCTTTGTAAAATGGGTACTATAGTCAAAGACAATTATACTTATATAGAGAGATACATAGACATCCAAGATTTAGGAACAAAATGGTTGGGCTCATCACACAAATATTTGCCGTTAATGGGATTCGAACCCAGGACGGTTATGTTCATAGGTGAGGTCACTTACCAACAAGACTAAACATGTCGTCATATTGGTATAATATTCTATGGTTTCATCACAATTTTCGAACTAAGTTTCTAAACGTCTCACTAGATTTACAATATACCCACGTTTATTTATTACTAAACACTTTTTCGAATATTATTATTAGAATGAGACGAGATTGGATTAGCATGTTGCTCGAGTCAAAAAAAAATTTCGAACAATGTAATGTCGTTTTCAAAAGTAAGTAAAGTGCCTTATTAAGTCGTCGATATAGAAAATGATTTAATACAAGTATCTAGATAATGAGCACTCTAAAAGGAGAAATTGAATTTCTTTCAACTCATAATCTGGCATAATAAATTATGACTTGAAATATCGAAAACTACGAAATCCTTTTAAGTTTTTAACTTGTTAATTTCGCTTTTAACGATCGTTAAAAAGGAATTTCAGATATTAAATTTCATGTTGGATCAAAGTTGTCATGGAAAATATGAAAAAGAGAGACAAAATGTTTTATAACTTTGGTTAACGATATTACCTATTTAAAAGGCAAAGTGACAATTATCCAGACATGTTGTATTGTCAACATACTACACAGCCCTTATTTACTTGGCGGACGGAGTTAAAAACAAAAACCATACGATAACATCTCAAAAACAATATGGTTGTAAACTCTAAAATCAAAATGACTTTGATTCAGTTGCATCGCAATTTTAAAACAATCCCTTTCTCAATAGTGAAGGGTGAAAGAGACGTCACATTATTTCCACCCGTGGTCACCACCCATTAATCCCAAAATACTGGTCTATTTACATTCTTATTACGACCGAAATAACGGTGCTTCGCAAAACCGCCGTTTCGCGTTCCTAATGTTGCCTCATTGTAATGCGAACGGAAAAACGAAATTACTCCCATTTCCGCTTAAAAATCGGTTATAGCGACGACTTTGCTGTTTGTCCGGTCATAAAGTCTAAAGGGTCTTAAGTCCACAAAACACCACGTGATCATTATCAACTTAAAGCACCTTGGCCCCTGGAGCGTCGGCAATTCTAGACTTTCATAAATTTAGTATGGAACATACGGCAATGACGCCGTTGCCACCGACGTCGCAAGGTAGCTGGCAGCGTCTGGAGAACAGCTGAAGATTGTGCAATAGAAGAGGCCTATGTCCTACTTTGAAAATCGAAGTTCGAAGTTATGTTAGCTCCATCCCGAAAGATAGGCTTAAGCTAACGTAATTTCGAACTTGGATTTTGAAAGTACGGCCTCTGCAGTAGACTTAAATAGGCTGTTGTTATATATGCGTATGTAAGCTCCTTCAATATATTTATTTATTAATTAAGAATAGCACATTCAACAGCACATTACAATATAAGGAAAAAACTGTTTGTTTTTGGTCGTTTGTTCCTGAGTCACGGGTGGTTTTCTACGTATTTTAAGTATATATTTCTCAGTATAAGTATTTATAACCTTGTCTAGTACATGGGTACTAGACACAAGTACAACATCATCATTCCGTGATATTTGGTTGTTTGTTGTTTATTTGTTTGTGCATGCATCTCTCTTGTGGAGTTCAGTAAACTCGCTCGTGAAAAACTTATAAGTATATGAAATGACTGTACGCATTTCCGTAAAAATGAACATGAAGAAGGAAACTTGAATCAGGCCCGAAAGCCTTACACCATGAGAAGGTTTCTGCTATAAGTAAAGTGTGTTTACAACCAGCTGAAGTTAAGCTGTTTCCCACGGATTAATAAATAATTAATGTATTTACGTTAAACGAACTCCTTTTCCAATATCGTTTAGGGAGTTAGCTTTATTTAACGCCATAGTAAAGCAGTCGCCGTTGGCGATAAACAAAGCAGCCGTCATGGTCGGGGGCCGCTTCCTGGCTACCCTCAGGGGGCGTCGCGTTACTAATTCTGCTCAGGCTTGCGTAGCGGTAATATGAAGTAAATTATATTCTTAGGATAACTTAAACGAGCAACAGGTAAACAAAATGTCCAGTTAACAAAAGAGTTAGTGGTCGTCGTAGAAAACTGACATTTCTATTTCTTGAGACAGACATCATGGCTGAGATCAGTTTCAAATAGAGCCCTAGAATACCGTCTTTTGACAAATGCGTGGGACTTCTTATGGCCCCTCTACACGTTGTCGGATCATAGGCCAATTACACCTTAGATTGAGGAACATATTCTTGCATCTCACTCATACGTATTGCTCCGTCCCTTACGCTGGCCCATGATCCGTCAACGTGTAGATGGGCCATTACTTCCTGGCCGAGGCCGGGATGTAGTGGAAAGTTCAATTTGACCGTTTTAACCGACGTCATTGTGTAATACATTGAGGAAAAATATTTGACTTTTGATGTAAATAGAAGCAGAAGTATCTTCATTTTCATATAAAAGTAAAAATAATAATATCTGGAATAATATGCGAAGACGATAACGAGGGCGCGGGGTGGTTAAAACGCCAAAGGCAAAGCGCAATGCAAAAACTTGGTGTCATCTTTAGAAATGACTAAGAATATTTCCAAGCATGTTTGAGAAAATAATACTCGCTGTCCGATGTTATTTCCCTCCATTCAAAGACAAGAAATAAGCACCAAAGCTTATCGTTACCCGGGACATGCGGGCTGCGTCTCCATTGTATTGTGCGACTATTAAATAACCCCCAGCGCTATAAAATAATAAAGGAATATTAATAAAATAGTTAGTACTTTGTAACCTTATTAAGATTCATTAGTTTAAGTGCGATTCATTGAGATTGATGTTTATTAGGTATCGTTATAAGGTAGGGTTTGCAATCCGGATCCATTTTGTATGGAAGATCCGGATAATTCGAATCCAGATCCGGATCTTCCATACAAAATGGATCCGGATTGCAAACCCTAGTTATAAGGCAATTCATAACAATGTGAATACGAAACAGTGTTGTCGTATGTCTTACAAGGAAAGGTACCGAACTGTCCGGCTCCGATTTGGTTTATTTTGATGTATGTTAGAGAGTAGTCTAAAATAATAGACACGTATTTTTTTTAGCGGCCCTAACTCACCCGGTTCGGAGAAATTGACCTCCAAAGTACTGAAAAGTGACTAAACCCTCTAACTTCCATAGAGAATTAAAAAAAAAAAATGCTATTTTCTTACCATTTTTGATTATATGTTTAAGAACATGAAAAAATAATGAGCACGTGTTTTGTTATATCGGCTAAAACTCATATTTAAAAGAAATACCAAACAAAGTGTATCTTCGATAAGAAGTAGTAGTAGAAGTAGTGAGTTTGGGCCGCTAAAAAAAAATACATGTCTATTATTTTAGACTACTCTCTAACATATATCAAAATAAACCAAATCGGAGCCGGACAGTTCGGTACCTTTCCTTGTTAGTATTTTAAGACTATTTATGCATATGTACACTACACATACATAGGTGCATTCACGCCTGTCTCCCAATGGGGTAGGCTGAGACTATGGAACTCCAGGTGTAAAGGTCTAAACATGCAACTTTCGCTTCCTCTACATTCAGCAACCTCCTCAAATTACTACTAAAGATAAAGATAAAGATAAAGAGACATTTATTCGCAACAATACAAAATTACATTACATAGATGCAAAAAGAGCAAGACACAGAGAAATTGTTGCGAAACGGTCCCAACTCAGCATTCGCTAGCCGTGAAGCCAGCGCTGGACTTCCGTTGGAACCGCTTGGTGAAGAGACGGCAAGAGACACACTTAACACAAAACAATGTTAAAAGAAAAACTACATGGTTTAAACAACAATCATTCTTTCGCCATTATCTCGAACAACCATAAAAATTTGCAACCAGTTATAGTTGGCAACATCACGGAAACAAAAAACAAAAAAAACTATAGTCTATGGGAGGTTAAGTCGCATATCTTATAATCTGTGGGCTAAGTCAATGTAAACAAAGCAATAGGTTACCTGTTACGTAACAATACCAACAATATGAACAAAAATGCTAGATTTGAAAGAAATAAAATAAGTGTTACTACTTATACTACTCGTATATTACTTAGGTATATTATTTTACTATTACTAACTTATTTACCGACAATATATATTACTAGCATTTATACCATATATTTGCCTTGTTGTCATCTCAGACATGTGAAAAATCTAGCTTAGTCATTACTACCAACATTTTGTGTCACTATAGCCGGTTAAAAAGTGAGAAAAAATATGATGAAGAGGTATAAACTCAATGGTCATCCGCTTATTCCCCGACTATAGTATAGTAAAATACTAACAAATTCGTATTTTCCGCCAACGGACACGACCGTCCGGCAACCCGTTGAGACTACACTGCCAAAAGAAGAAGGCAATATAAGAGTATGAAGTACGTATGCGTTTACTGCCTTTTTGCTTTGGACGCCAGCAAAGGTTGCTGAGGGCAGCGACCTCGCCTGACCGGCGCCCGCGCAAGTTGTATTCGCCGGGTCCACACTCTCCGCACAGTTTATGTTAATTTTGTTCAAGAAGACACTCGATAAACCTCGTATAAACTCTTGAGAGTTATTAATATACTTAATGCACGTGTTACCTGCCTTAAACGTAAACTCCTTTAATTATAATTTTTCGAGACTGTAGCGTTGTTGTTCTATAGGTATAGATATGAACATGTTACTGCTCTTGCCGGGTTCAAGTCGGGCCATGTAAAATAGGTTGCACCGGCGACTTTATCTTTTTTTATTGGTTATGAGCAGTGATCGGAATAGGTAGAGTATATTTACCTAAAGTTCGCAAAAGGACATAATATAGAGTGGTTACAACCGGGTGAAATATTAATTTATTTTTATTGAATTCCGGATTTCCGGTTTTATTCTGGTACTAGTAAATGTCGTCGCAAGGAAGTCTCCAGTTTAAGCTCTGTTCTACGAAGTTTGTGTAAATATACTCCACCTATTACATAATTAGATATAAGGAATGAGTTACAGGCCCCTTTTATCACAAACTAACATAAAGTATCCCATACCCCGAGTAAATATTACGTATATATCGCACCTTTAGAATAATTATAGTGACCTAAATCAACATTTCAGCTGTCGATTTCGAAACATATATTTATTACTATAGAGACCTAACTCGAAATCCAACCTTTTTGAGTTAGGTCACTATAATTCTAAAGATGCGATATAGCATTAAAAATACCGGAAACCCGGAATTCAATAAAAATAAATTATTATTTCACCCGGTTGTAACCACTCTATTGCGAACTTTCGGTAAATATACTCTAATTATTCCGATCGCTGTTTATACGAAAGTGCGTGAGTTTTTGACCACAGAGTAGATAGTCATAGTCTCGTTGCGGCCTGTGGTTGGTACGGACCCTTCTTTTCATGTTCCATTCTTTGCCCAAGTATACCTATGCGGCTAGTTCGCTATTCTAAAAGATAACATGCCTATTGTTCGCCTTTGTGAATGTATACCTTCGAGATGAATTTGTAATAGAATTTGAGTGAGTCTTCAATGGATGCTTCCTGAAGCTATACATATTCCTACATGATGACGTACAGACGCCATTAAATATAACGCAGCAGATAAAGTGCTAAAAAACCTTCAACTCTATTGTTAAGGCAATAAAGCGTGCTTGGATATTTTAGAGCACCTTCTCTGCTCTGATATATTTGATGACGACACTACAATCGAATGTTGGTTTGAGAGTGAAAATAGACTAGATTTTACATACGTCATCATCATCATCATCATCATGTCAGCCGAAAGACGTCCACTGCTGGACATAGGCCTCCCCCAAGGCTCTCTACTCAGACCGGTCTTGTGCTTTTCGCATCCACCGCAAGCTTGGTTTCGATGCTAATCCTGCCCCGACCCAAGTTTCCTCAAAAATCCTAAAAGAGTTATGTTATGACATAGTATATTTACGTAATATTTGGCAGCTGATTGAAAAACCTGATATCTTTGACCTCTACGTATCAGATAACATCACATTTTTATCCACGATCATGATAATACCGCGACCAAACGAGTTTTTATGAATGCTACAGACAATTTTAATCTCAGACCTAATATGGAAAGATCTCTCTTCACTCCCAAACAGGGAGAACAGGACGGTTGTCCATCCAACATAATATTCTACAAACGATCTTCATATGTCTTTCAATCTAAACTTTAAAATTTAATAAATTTTGTACCCGTTACATTAAAAGTATATTCGTGGAGCACTTGGAAACTCAATGGCTGCATGGCTCATTTTAGCCTGCACTTAATGCAGTTAGCCCTAAGTGACTGTGAATTTAACTTGAAAGACACGTCTCGAGAAAGTGGACCTTATCTATATTGGCGCGTCTAGGAGTCACAGAAAACGCTGTGACAGTAGTTCTAAATCAAACTTGCACTGAATGGGTTACGTTGTACGGATAAGTCAGTTTAAGAGCGTTTGTTTAATTTGACTTTAGAAAGATTGCAAAAAAAACTAATGAAAGATTAAGCAATTATAAGTATTGTAATGCAGCATTGTAATGTATGGAAATGTGTATCTGTTAAATTTTCAAATAATTATTAAGATTAAAAAGACAAGTTTTCTCTGCTTTTATATAATCGTCATGGTTTAAAGTTCCCATATTATAACTAATATTGGACAAAGTTAACACTCATGCAAAACTCACAATCCCTAACAACGTTTGTCCTAACACATCGTTTGCCCGAATTTTCATTTGCCCTAAACTGGTTTTCAGATGAGTCAGGCAACTTTTTAAGTTTTCCAATTATATCTTCGGTTCGGTTAGGTTAGGGTTGTATTATAACAATACTAAAAAGTTTTAAAATTTAAGCGGAAATGGCGTTAGAATAAATGAAAATTCGGACAAACGATGCATTAGGACAAATGACGATTAGGGCTTCCATAGGAGAACCATTTTTATCCGTACTAGCTAGTCCGGCAGACTGTCCTGTTTTTAACGGGTAACTTTTCCCTAAAAACCTTAAGCGGAGAAATAAAATTATTATTATTCTTTACAAAAAAAACTACCAGTCTGTCCTTCCGTTCTCAAGTGATGCGTTTACCAATGAACACCATATAATTTTAATTTGTATGGATATAAAGTGTATGTCTTCTAAATACAATCCAATTCTTATTAATTATTCTTCATCATCATCACCTTTCGTATTTTTCTTCTAAACATCCCTATCACCCGTCTTCTCCGTATTCACTCTCTTTTTTATAATTATACTTAAAAACTTTATTTAAATCAGCTGTAATGGGCTCAACTGTACGAGTGGCCACGACAGAAAACCGGTTCCGGTCGTGGTCCGATTTGCACGACTTGCAACTTACACTATTGTCTGACGAAATCACTTCTCTGTTCTGATACTTTCCAAAACTAGCCCATTATATGTCCTTAGTTATCCAATGACAATAAATTGATAACGAACAGAATTTATACATTAAAAAATAAACATGTTGACGCTAGTAAATGGAAGTTGCAAAATTTTGGAATACTTCTCGAGGTAGTACTAAAATTCCCGAAATCATTTGAAAGCATTGAGAACTTTCTCTTTCTATTAATAAGGAATATTCTTGAAAAGACCGGAAAATTCTTACAGTAACGTTCGTCAATTGTAACACCTCATTTAATGCTGAATTGAATTGTATCACTTGCCATAATATGTATTTGCTATAAAAAAAAAATCTGAAACCGTAAACCTTTCACGTAATTTTTACATGCCATCGTATGCCCAGTAGGTTAGGTTAGGTTACATTAATTTTATAACAATTCTGTTCACGGTTTCAGATAAAATGCCTTATGGCAAGTGATATAATTATGACAATTCAAATTATGGCAAACGATAGAGAACACATGTAATGAAATGAGTTCCTTCAAACTCACTTTAAATTCATGTCCTGCCCAACACTATTAAAAAGATAAAATAGTAACCAAAACTATTATAAATAGTTAAACTTGCTTTCTCGGGCAAATATCAACGGAAGGAAGGTTTTAGCCTCAGGAAGCCAGTTATTCGTTGGTGAAACAGCAAACATTTATGAATAGCCTTAGTTGAAAGAAATGTAGACCAGGAACAGGAATTTCCTTGGATAGTACGAAGGTATTTACTAAAATGCTTGACTTACTAAACAAGAAAATTCCTGTTTCAGTCCATATTTCTCTAACAAATTCAAGCGACTAAGATCATAGATAAATTACAATTTGAATGGCAGCTGATTGAAAATTAAGTCTCTCTACCTTGGTTTTCTATTTAATTCTGGTAATCTATTTAATTAAACAAAGACCCGTAAATATTCTCACGCTTAAGTGAAATTTTGAACATGGATGGTATTTCTTCTCAATGTTTTTCATGCCCCTTTTAATCCGATTCTGAGAACTAAAACAAAATTTTCAACGATTGAGAACCTCCTTTTCAGCATTACGTACCAAAATGGCAAAAAAGGAACCCTTGAGTGTTCGGTGTGTCTGTATTCATTTTAAAGTCGGTTAGTGTGACGCTAATAGAAACTAGTAGCGTATTTATTGTAACATTTCATAATCAGGACCTTGACGCGTACGTCAATTGTGGTCTCGTTATTGTTTATAGACAATGCGTTTGTCACAAATCGTGTCACACATGAAACGCCATTGTTGTCTATAAATACCAGGGGACTAGCCGAAAGCGGAAAATTGAGTATTAGTTAATATTTCGAATCAACTTTACCGTTCTTTCGTGGTGTGGCTGTTCTGACAACAAACAAATGTGTGTTACTTGTTTACATTCGAGGGCAAATTGAAACGCGGTTTTAAACACCGATCAATTAAATGCTATTGTTTTTAAAAAAAAAACACACTCACAGGCAAAAAAATTGGCTCACTCGTATTGTGTCCATACAAAAGTCAACAAATCTCTGAAGATTACTGGACCAATTTTAATGCAGCTTATTTACCTAGGTACAACATTGCGTACAGTCAAGGACTTTCATTGTTATACCGCTATGGAACCCTGTGATAATGACAGCGTCAAACTACATGACAGAAATTACGCTTAAATGAATGATTAACGTTATGCGACAGGGTTCCATAGTGGCATAACAATTAATGTCCTTGACTACTATAAAACTTTCCTTACGTTTCCTTGTACAAAAATCATTTTTTAGTTTTTATTTGTACGCCATTTTGGACTAAGATTAATTAGCTCAGCAATCTTGATGTTACTGTCTGTCTGATTTAGAAAGTTACAATCATAATATTATATCTTCATAAATCAGACAGATTCGCTTTTTTGTAGTTTGTGTAGTTTCGATAGCAAATAAGATATTAGATTTAAATAAAGCCAGTGTTTAATTTCACGGAGATAGATTGCGTAAATGTACCAACATACTTATGTAAAATTTACAAGTTCAAAAAGAAAACTTTCTGAAATGAAAACCAACCAAAAGCTGTCCTATCTTATACTCAAATAAACAAAGTCCGAGCCAATTTCCTGAGTCAAAATACCAAGAATTTATGGGAACTTACTAAACCTCTTAAATGTTAAGTCTCAATCATTTAAACAGTCAAGTTCAATTAGCATAATTTATCGTTTAAACTTCATTACTCAGTATTAAACAGTTCTGTCTAGGCAAGCGGATGATTTCAGGGCTCCTACTTGACACTGTGGCTTAACTGGAAATTAATTAAAGCGCAGAAAGTCCTTTTTTGTCGTCTGATTTTATTCGTGCAGACTAAAGAGTATTAACTCGTACAGATAGTTAAGTGATTTTAGTCTGC
Organism: Acleris literana; assembly: GCA_946894065.1. Classification (NCBI taxonomy): domain Eukaryota; kingdom Metazoa; phylum Arthropoda; class Insecta; order Lepidoptera; family Tortricidae; genus Acleris; species Acleris literana. The sequence continues at coordinate 9,947,006 of OX335689.1, read as the reverse complement.
ACTCTTACTGCTTTCATTTTATTTTGTTTGTTATTCTTGCCATAAATAAGCATAGGCAAATGTCTGAATTTCTAAGCATCTTTCGCCTTTGAACGGATGAGTCCAAAGTTTGTTTTAATCTTTTTTTATTCAATAAATATATTGTTGCAGTCTTGAGAATTCAATCTATGGGTTTTAGATCCCACTTACCACTAAGTCGTTTCCCCTCTACGTGACAGAAAACAAACAACACCATTTTTTGGCAATGTGGATAGTAGAATTAGAAATCAAGATCCAGTCGTACTCTCCGAAACATATCCAAGTATAACTACAACAGTACCCTTACCATGAGTGACAATTACCGTACTATAGCGAGTCGAATGCTCTGTCCCTCGCAGACCTCGCAGTATTCTAAGAGTGCGAGGGACAGAGCCTACGACTCGCTAGCGAGGACGGTAATTGTCACTCACGGTAAGGGTACTGTTGGCTTCTTTAAACTTTCTGCACCGACATTGTTGGTTTGCAGCTGTCTCAGCAAATTGGGCGTACGCGGACGAAGTTACGGCGACACTTGCACCTTGCAGTTCCTCACTGCAACTACACTGGAGAGCCAAAATAACAGGTCACTTTTTAAAGAATTTCGGAACAACATGACTCTTTTTATTGATCGTGAAAGTAGTGGATACAGAATACTAACGTGATACTACAAGTACTAAAGAAGTGATTTTAAGAAAACTTAAGTTACGGTTCGATCACGTAGTTTTATTTTTAATGCGTATACTATGTCTTTTTGAAACAACGTCCAACTAAAAGACGATTTAACGAATTACGAATGGGATTGTCTGCAATATAACAAGTATTTTTAGCCATCTTAGAAGAGAGATTGGCGGTGGGGAAGTGATTACGTATCTGTATTCATAGCTCAATCAAATATTAATTTTAATTAATATTTAAACCGCTGCAAATTAATCTAGAAAGCAGCCATGAGCCCATGACACTCGATAGTCAAATTCAAATTGATCATTTGATACATTGACAGTGAAATAGATCGCATCATGATTCTTTTGAGAGCTGAGGCAGGTAAGATAACAGACCATTCCTTTTTTTAATGCCTTGAGTGGTAGAAAATGGAGGCTAAAACAAAAGTAAGTTATCAAATCGTTATTAACTCTTAACCCTAGGATAAATAATATAAAAAAAAAATTGTATCTATCGTAAGGAACGAGTTATTTGTGGCCAATCATTAAAACAGCTATCACTTCATAGTTACCAAAGAGTTCCTTTTTCCCTTAAAACCTGATGACAGGGTAAAGGATATTTCCAGGGCTATATCTGGTATTTATACTTTTAAACTCTTCCACAAACCAACGGTTAGAGTTAAAATATTCAAGGCGTAGTCCATAATTGCTCAGTGTGTCAGGTCCCACTGAGGGGCCCATTTGTCCGTTGCATGACTAACGCTACAAACTCATACAAATAATGCCCTAGGGGTTTGCATATTAAACATGTCCACACTGAATGATTACAGGTATAAAATCTAATATGTGTAACTATAAAAAGTGGTTGTATCCATAAATTTACGGGAACAGACGTAAAAAGTTTACGGTAGGGTTGTGTGTTTTTTCAAAGATCGGGTAAGAACAAAACTGTCGTAATACCAATTAAGGCGGTTAAAGTATTAGTATAAGCATAATTTAATTTAATGTGGTTAACAATAGAGTTCATTATGCTTCGACTCCAGCAATGCACTTAGATGCCTTCTGGTATTACGGCAGAAATGCTTGCTTTTTTATTAGTATAGTAGTGTTAAAAGTAGAAATATGAATAACATCGTCACTGAATCGTTTAATATGTCCTAATTTGTTAACGAGCTGGATTTCAAGAGAGTTTATTGATATCCAAAAACAAAAGACAATCAATATCAATGATGTCATGTCATGTTTCAATCAAAAATGATTCACAAATTAGTTCGCAACTTTTGTTACAGAAAACCTACATAACCTAATCTAAACCTATCTTCATTAGCCTCAAACAACTTTACACGTGTTTCAATCTACTTCAAGTAATTAGTTAGGTACTGATAAACTTAGTCGATATCAAACCAGTTGTTGTGGAGCCGTTCCCACGAAACATCGAAGCTCATATTAAATACCTGAAACCAAACAAACGATGATTAGTATACATATTCAAGTTCCTGAGAAGTGAACATAATTCGGGTTATTCCTTACTGGAACTAATGCAGATATACAGATAAATAACGTTTTTTTTAGCGTTACTGTTCCAATTTGCAATAACATTCATAGACACATTCAAGTTCATCAAAGGTTTCTGCAACTTTGGTTTGGGTTAGCCGCCGTACTCAGAGACATTTTGGATAAAATAGGGAATATGCATGGTTTTTTTAAATAGCATTTCTCAACAAAATATTAAAATACCGTCAAAGAGATCACCAAAAGTGAAATTAAAATTAAAATCAGCCAATAATCACGGATCATACAGGCATTTTAAACTGCTAATTAGACAGCGATTAGACAGAAAGATCCGATATGCACTGTGACGTCATGTAACACGTCGGCCATATAAACTCCATGGCGAATGCTACACGCTCGATATGTATTAGGATATTTAATGTGATATTCATCTAGTAATATTTTGGTATACTACACACACGATACGAATCGCGTCAGTACGACGATAAATTTCATGGAGTACACTCATACGTTTCGTATTACGATGCAAATATCACGATAAATATCGAGCGTGTAGCACTAGACGCTCGATATTTATCGATGATACTTGATACAGATCGTGGATTTTTGGATTTCTAGAAATTCAGCGATCCGTATCACGATACGTGATACGCTATACTAAACACTCGATAAATATCGTGATCTTGGATTATGATTAGGGTTGCCACCTTTTTTTTAACAGAATAAAGTATTACTTACCAAAAGAGGAAGAAAAATAAAGTACGCAGCATAAATGTAAAGTATTTTTTGAATTACTTTTAAATACATATTTCTTATCAAGTTATCACTCATCAGACCTTGCTTTCTCACACCGTTTTTGGCAACGATAAAAATACGTATCAATCGCGTTCAAACATGGCAAAACAAAGGTTATGTCGAGGGTTTTTGACGGTGCATTGAGGTACAATTTCGTTTAAATTTATTAATTATTAGAAAAAAAATATCCATTAAAAACCGAATGTCATAAATAAAGTATTTTGCCGTACTTTATGTGTTGCGTAAAATATAACGTACGGGAAGCTAAAATAGAGTACAATACTTTATAATAAAGTACGGGTGGCAACCCTAATTATGATCCAAATATCACGATAAATATCGAGCGTGTAGCATTCGCCCATGTTTTATTCCGCCACGAATATTCTCTATTAACTCGTTCCTTTGTCAAACTTGTATATGAAAAATAGTCACTAAGGACTTCATCGTCATTAAAATTTGCTGACTTAAGTGAGACTCTTAACTTGAGAGTTAAACAAAACAAACTTGCTTCACGGTCTCACTGGGTTTAGATAAGTTGCCTACTGCAAGCGTTAACTAAGAGGTTTCGAGAATAAAGACAGGATTACGTTAATTCTACGTTTTCCTGCTCAACTACGCATGATATTTTTATTCCACATTCTTAGTTTCATAATGATAGGTTAAGTATTATTATTGTCATAAGTAATATTTAATAATGACTGACTGTTGAGTTTCTTGCGGTGTTTCTACTCAGCAGTGGTCTTCTCTTGGGATTGGGTATTTGGGAGGCTCTGGTAGATTTTGACGTGTAAAAGTGCCCGTGCGTGGTAAAGCTCATCACGGGCGAAATAATACAGACTCTCGCGGAGCAGATTTAAGGTGCATTTTGCCTCGTTTGGAGCGCCCCCACTATCGATCGTAGAAATGTAACCAAGGTCACTTCAGTGCCGTGCACTTGTATTATTATCGTTAACGCGTTCTGAGTAGATTTAAATTCGCATGTTTGCTGTCCCAGGGAGTCGCTTCTGTACGTCAAAATTTCTGCTTTCAAACTTAAGTCATAAATTTATTATTATAGAGACCTAACTCGAAATTTAAAATTTCTGATTTAGGTCACTATTGTTCTGAAGGTGCGACTTATTCTGTGCCGTGAGCCAAACTTACTGAATAAACATCTTTTATCTTTTATTTTTGATTTCTTCAGTGTTTAACTTTTGTAGTATGCGACTTGGCTAGCCCCATAGTTCGCTATGTTGATCGTCTTACCATATAGAATGCATGGATTGGTTTAAAGGTTCTTCAGTATTCGTATCATTGTCCAGTGCATCATATAGGAACCCTCATTTGGAGTGAGATGGGCATATTATCAATGCTCACGTATAAATCGTATTCATATTGGTAAATTATTCTAAATAATGATGCATCCGGTTCCAATAATCCTTTTTAGTCTTTATATTTCTATGAATTTTGATATTTCCGCCCCGCGCATTGCACCACTAGATAGGTATATCAAATGGGGAGTTACAACCTGCCAAATTCTAGGGAGTCTATTAGGACAGCGTATTAGCCTATACATAAGTCCATTCCATTATTTACCTAATAGCGACCCGCCCTCGCTTCGCTTCGGTTTATGTGAGGTTTCTGTAACACCCGTACATAAACCAGAATTAATTACCTATTTACGTGAATCTATATTATCTTATTGATGGTGAAAACCGCATGAAAATCCGTTCAGAAGTTTTTGCAATCATCACGAACATTGACAGATATAGTCTGTGTCAATTGAAATTGCCAAAAATGTAAACAAATTAGTACTGTTTGACACATAACCTCAAATATTCACCAAGCGTGTTTTTATTTAAAATAACGTATAATTAATAGTTATTTAATCTTAAACTTAATGTGAAAGTAAAGATCACCTGTATAAATCATTGCAAAGACCTTACTTGATCTTAACGCACGTGATTATCGAGTAATAATGGTAAATTGGATCGTTTGGTTGTGTTCAGAGATGGGCGATATTTATTCGAATGACGAATAACGAATAAGAATAACCAAATTATTCGCGAATAACGAATGAAATTCTCGAATTATTATTCTTATTCGAATAAATTTTTCGTCGAATAATTCATTTGCGAATAATTTATTCGCGGATAATTTATTCGTTGAATGAATTGCCACGAATAATTATTATGTACTACTTTTATACCTGCTCCATTGTTCTCTAATAAATTAATAAAATATTCGTTATTCGAAAAGTAGTCGAATGATTCATTAGTGGATAAATTATTCGCGAATAAATCATTCGCAAATAAATTATGCGACGAATAAATTATTCGCGAATAAAAATATTACGAATTATTTTTTATTCGAATGATTATTCGAATAAATAATTATTCGAATAATGCCCATCTCTGGCTGTGTTTACATCTTTGTCCATTCCAATTGGGACAGACTATACCTCTACATCGGTCACGCCGCAAGATGGGCGCGCAAGCACTTATCAAAAGTACCTGTGTTAGGCCAAGATTACACCTGTAAGTTATTACGTAAGTTTTGAGACGCAACTGTGGGTAAGAGTGAGTGGCAAATATCTGCATCTCGCTCTTGCATATAGCTTTGTTTCAAAACTTAAGTAATAACTTACAGGTTCCCGGCCTTATTTAACACGTTATAATGTTTGTATGTATTACTGTCCTTGAGAATAACAGTCAAGGTGTGTTTAATAATTAGCTCGGTAATTGTAATATGTCCCTAGGTATCACGCAATTATAGCAGACGCCACTCCCAGTCCCTTGCGATAGTTGTGAAGCAACAATACCTATTAACACACATTTCTATACAACACTACTAGTCAATTTACGGCTAGGACTTTTAGCTTATAGAGGCCGTTTTATTTTTTGGTAATCGCCTGATATGCCAAAGACAAAAGTCCTTGCTTTTGTTTGCTTTTTACTTGAATTACCTTATCAAAAAGGGGCAGAGGTGAAAATCCCTTCCGGAGACCTGGGAATGCAGGGCCCAGGTACTGCCGGGCTCGCACCGGCTAAAAACACCAATGCCCCTATTACCAACTAGAATTTAGACTCCCGCGGATATTACCCCAGCCAGTGCTGAAAGGCCGGAGGAGAAAGTCCTTCCTCCGTTTACTTATCCGCGGGGTTTTTCCGGGGTTCGTTTTTTTTTTCGTGGTTCTTCCTTAAAGGGGGGATAGGAATGGGGGGGGCCGTATTATGAGGTGTTACTCATACTCAAATGAAAGCTGAAATGGCAATGGGCTGGTCATATTTGCCGTAGAACTGATGGCCGTTGGGGAGGACGAGTTCTAGAGTGGAGACCACGAATTGGCAAAGGTGGAGCAGAGCGCCCTCAGACTAGGTGGAGCGATGATATTCGCAAGGTAGCTGGAGAAGAAGAGCTGAAGACCGAGCTCAGTGGCGTGCTATGGAAGATTCCTATGTCCAGCCGTGGACTGATAAGGGCTAATGATGATGATGAATATGATGATGATATAGGTTAGGTTAGGTTAGGTTAGGATGATGATGATGACTGATACTCATATAGGTTAGCCTAGTTGGTAGTGACCCTGCCCACGAAGCTAGCGGTCCCAAGTTCGATTTCCGGCATGGGCAAATATTTGTGTGATGAGCATGAGTATTTTTCTTGAGTCTTGAATGTTTTCTATGTATTTAAGTATTTATATCGTTGTCTAATACGGGAGCGCCAAAGTTCAACTAAAATTGCAACTCCGATTATTGGAACTCCGAAAATGTAATTTTTATACCGCTGGAACCGTAAACTTTAAAGAAGTTCTGAAATATTCAATGCGTAGATAATACTAGGTTAGGTTAGGTTTGATTTATAAAAATCCTGAAAAAGTAACAGTTGCTGAAAAAAATACGTTAGGAGTTGCGATAATTATGACTTACAATACGTTATGAGTAAAAATAATTAGATGAGCCAATATGGACCCGTCTAATACCCATAGTACAAACCTATAGAGCTTAGTTTGGGACTAGGTCAATTTGTGTTTTTACATGTACTTATTTAAAACCGGAAACACTAACACAAAAGGAAATAAACAGTAAGATTATCGCTATTGAAGAACAAACAGAAGTACGTATGGTAATTGAATTACAAAGGTTCTGCCCCCGATCGACCGCTAACCGGATCGGCGGGCCGGGCTTCTTCAGTTATTTACTCACTGATTTCTAGTTCGGTGATGCATTTCGACATTTCGTAAGTCATGAACTGGACTCAATATACAGGGACTTCAAGTTGGTAATACCGAAAACTTGATTGTGGCTCAATTAATAACGAATAGTGCATTAAATTAACTCAGTTGTTTAAATTAGTCTTCTTTTATTATCGTTAATTTTCTATTGAAAGTAATAATTAGAATTCTAAAGTGTGGTTACCCTACATTTAATACCGAACTGTCAGACTTGTCACTCGATGTTATCAATCTGATTTAAACATAGTGGTAGGGTAACCGCATAAAGCCAATAAAGTTGGGATAAATTAAAACTTAGAAAAAACATACTTTTAATTAAATTAGCAGCATAAGACTTAGGAGAGGGGTTTAGTTTAGGGAAGATGTGAATAAAATGTTGGTTTTGTATTACCAATTTCAGGTCACCTTTTACTTAATTCGCATAGATCTCGTTTATTATTTATGAAAAGTAGAATATTCTGTTTCTTGTAAAAGTTAACTGATGACAATGCACAGCCCAAACTAGCTAATGTAGACGCGAACTTTATTCCGCTCTAGTGCCGCCTCTATAAGTACCTAGGTGCACACAAGTGCTTTGTCACTTTAACATCATGTTTGTACTGCTGCACTCAGTGTTACCATCCGTCTTGATTAGTCCGGACTTGTCCAAACTTTTAGACTGTAGTCCGCACTTTGTTCGGATTTTTTTTAATTAGATGGAATAGATACCCCCCTTGCAATGCGAGCGTCTGCTACCATACCTACCATACCACTGTAACTAAGTGAATAATGTTTCCATTTTGTGACTAAAATGTCCGGACTTTTATCGAAATGTCTTTTTGTCAGGACTTTTCAAATTCCTTAAAGGTAACCCTATCTGCACCGATCTGTCAAAGGCATTAGAGCGACAGTGGTACAGTGTGCGCTACTTATAAGGCCTACTTTAGTAGTTGAGTTTTTTTTTTTCAGTTATTTAAGGTTTACCGACGAATGTTTGAACCAATACTTAGACAACGATACTTACAAATACAAAGTAAACCTAGTATAACACCAACTTAAAGGTAAACACCGCATGCAATGCTTAATTAAGCTACCTATATAGAATGAATTAAATACGTGGAGAAATTGGAGCATATCTAAATAATTCTAGGAGTACAAAGTCACGAGCGTTTTCTAGTATTAAAATTTACGGTTAATCATTTGTACAAAAAAAACATGTCAGCCCGCATGTAGATCTGATTGCTTGTAATTGAATATGGACTGGTCCACTTTTTTAGTCTTATTAAGACCACAGACTAATAAAGACAATGCGAACAACGAGTCTTGCTTGTCATACTCCAGAGAGGAGTCGCGAAAGTACTAGTTTAAAGCAATTGGAGATGGTATTGAATGGTATGTTATAGATTTTAGATTTCAGATTTCATGATTTAAATAAATAAATATATCTTCTCGGTTAAAAACAGAATTGTTTAATTTTCCTAGTTTAACATAATCCTATTATAATAATTAAGATATTTGAGCGTCCGATCCCTTTTGCGATTTCACTACTTCGTTTTCGATAATATGCGGTACGCCACAGACAGAAATACTTGGGTGTTTAGAGAACATAATAATTTTACCTACATATTTCGCGTATTACAAAATAAATATTAAACTTTGCAACAAACAAAGCATAGTTGATGATTCATATCTACAGTTCCTTACTGCTTTAAAAAATAACAACCTAGATATTATTGATATTATGTCTTACCCAAGTGCCTACGAGTATGTTAACGTGTGTGGTAGGAAAACTTGGGGACACATCTTACCTAATATGTATGGCAGGAGAACGTGGGAATATAAGATACCTAATATTCTAAATAATTTACCTGACGGTTTACAAATAAGAATCCTGAATGGTAAAAGCAAGAATTGATGTAAGCACACAGTCAAATAGCACTATACTGCGGCACTGAATGAAGCAGGGTAGTTACTGGTATTTTAACGCTTATCTGGCTAATATTGATAAGAGTAATTTTTTATGTAAGTATATACTTATATTGTGAGTGAGAGGAGTTCATTCGTACTACATATTTAAAAAACTCTTACATGTTTCTGAAGCGCGTCTCATTGTTTGTATAAATAAATCGAAATAATACAAGTTTCTGTCGAAAAATCATTCTTGGCCTGTGTTCTTGGCACAAGCTTTTGTAGCCAACTGCACTTTTTGCAAAAAAAAACTGCTTATCAAGACCAAACTATTGAGTCTTAAGACGGTGCGTCTACGTCAAGAATAAAGGAGATCCTGTCGCCACTTTCTAACTCCATCATCAGATCACCTCTTAGATACCATAATATTGCATTGTCATCGGGTTTACATATCGCACCTTCAGAACAATAGTGACCTAAATCAAAATTTTAGCTTTCAAACTTCAAGACATAAATTTACTATTATAGAGATCTAACTCGAAATTTAAAATTTCTGAATTAGTTCACTGTCACTATTGTTCTGAAAGTGCGAATTATGTGGTTCAAATCTCAGCCCATTCCGTTAACGGGAAGTGGCTCTTTAACTTGCAAGATTTGACCCGTACATACATACTTACAAACATACATACACACATTGCAATTTAAATAAAAGCTTGTAAAAACCTTGAACTGAGTTCTCTCATCGTTTCTCCCTATCCATCGTGAACTATACCCAGCCACAATCTGTCATGTGACGCAGTGACCGCACGCATTAGTCACGACTACTCTGACTAATCCACTGACCTCTCCCTCACAACAACGCCCACGTCCATAAGCTAGAAAGGGAACGCTGCACATTCTGCGGTGCATTAATAGGATACTTGTACTTGAGTCTGTTTCTTTTTGAGATTATCGTGATGGATACTTATTTTGATCGTTGAGATAAGTCACTACTTAATTTAACTGCCGTGCGATTTTAAATTATACGGAATAGAATTACGATTGCATATGGAAATGGTAGGTCATCTTGAGTTGTGCCACTTTAGAATAAGCCATTTCTTTTTGGTATGTGATCGAGTGATATACGATTCACGTTCCTTTGTTTCAGAGAAGTCAAATTTAAAATAGATAGTTGCGGTATGTAAGATCAAGACCATATCGTATATCATGTACTTATTTACCCCCTTACTAATAAACATTGAGTAACGGTGGTATAGCTATACAATGTTTTGTCCTTATCTGTCAAATTCAAATATCACAATGACAGATAAGGACAAAACATTGTATAGCTATACCACCGTTACTTACTCAACGTTTTATTAGTACTCGGGCTAGTGTATAAATAATTCTGTACATTTAAAATTAATATAATAATATTAAAGTCTGAAAACAAGTAGATACTTTATTTTTTAACCTAGCTTCATCCCGTGACTTCGTCCGCGTTAGACATTCCACGGTAACAGTATTTTTTGAAGTGTAAAAGTAGCCTATATGTTAATTCAAAGTTATAAGCCAAGCTATCTCTATTTCAAACTTTCAGCGTGAAAGAGTAGTTAACAAACAAGTAACCCAAACACACACTCACACTCAGCTTTATGTAGTTCTATTACTGTTAAATTAAATAAGAAAGACACACAAAATAATGTGTCATTGTGTCATTAAGTACACAGTTATTCTCCCACTAGTAGTAGCATATCGTCATTGCTTTGATAAAAACTCGTATCTCATATTTCATGACGTACGATTTTAAACTTAAACGTGAAGAGAACTAAGTTCAAAGCCATACATCTCGAAATATCAGATACGAGTTTTTTCTCAAGTAGTAAGTCACTTTATTCAAGGCGGCCTTGATGCAAACTTGATGAACTGCTATTTCTAGAACACCTGTACGTGAAGTGAGTCAACGTAATAACTCCATTTGTAGGTCGTCCAAATACCTGTACCTATTAGGTACGGTCACGGAAGTTAATTTGCTACCCTTTTCAAAGAAAATCTGCTTGAAGATGTCATTGTCAATAGAGATGTCAAGTCATTTGTAATTGATAGGAAACTCAACCTTATTGCTGTAGAATGTCAGATTGACTTTGGACCTAAGGTGGGTCACAAATTAAATTCCTGGACTGTACCTATTAGTGATCGTCGAATATTTAAAAATAATAAGGCACTGAGCCTTACGAGGTTAAGGATATTTGCTTAGGGTATGGGATATTTTACGGGATATTATATTTTATGTCAGTTTGTAGGCCTGTAACTCATTTCTTTTAAGTATCTAATAAATCGGTGGAGCATATTTACCTAAACTTCGTAGAGCAGAGACATAAACGGGAGACTTCTTTGCGAATACATTTACTAGTACCAGAAAAATACCGGAAATCCGGATTTCAATAAGAATAAATTAATATTTCAACCGGTTGTAACCACTCTATATTATGTCCTTTTGCAAACTTTAGGTAAATATACTCTACCTATTCCGATCACTGTTTATACATAAAAACTGACTCTTGAATCACTCTATCTATTGATAGATGTTCATACTCAGTGTTAAAGACAACATCCTTAGCTTAACCGACTCAGTGCGGATGACACGCCAGGCGTTTCATCAAATGTTTTTAACGTGTGGCGGATGACACGCTAGGCGTGTCATCATATTCTATGGCATCGTCCTAATAGAACGCGATTGCGCGATCATCGCAAGTTCGCGCGACTGTTTACATACAAACAGTCGCGCGAACTTGTGTTCTATTAGGACGATGCCTATGGCGTATGGCACGCCTGGCGTGTCATGACTCATGAAATAATTGTTGGCCGCCACAGCCAAAAGTTTTCTAAAATGGAAGACGCAACGAATCGGTTAAGATGTGTATAATAAAGCAGCTTTTTAGTGAAATCAAAATGTCAATCAAATTCAATTTCAAATAATAAACGTTTCAACGTTCAAGAAACTTATTGCATTACCCTTTACTTATTGCATTACAATAAACTCTTAATACATTCTCGGCAAATGCAATCGGATATTTCCTCCTTTCCCTTTGTTGAGAGCATTCACTTCGAGCATTCAAATCGTTTATTTGTACGACAAATTACTGACTAATGGTCTTAGGTATCGCTAGAAAATGGTTTTGCAAGCTTGTTAAATCTGTTCATTAATTAAAGTGAGTAGTTGAATGTAGTTTATTTAGAAAAGAGACCTTACTACTGATAAATTCGACAACTAAGAACTTAGTTTTAACTTCAATCAAAGTGTTGTGTTTACATAGCAGATAGAGTGACGGAACCAGTAATGGACAAGGACCAATTATGGACACTTAATTTTTATTTTACAAAAATTAGGGTTATTCATTGGTTTTGTAACAATCAATTTAGGACCGTATGAAGTTGAATTAAGAATGAAGTGTCGATTACTGGTGCCTGTCAGCTAAGTGTCCACCATTGGTGCCGCCACCCTATAAAGTATATGTTTTAGATAGTATTAACAAAGAAATAAGTAAACTATGATATTTTTAATACTCTTTTTACCCCTCGATAAAAAAGTATTATAAGTTTCGATTGTGTATCTGGGTGTCCGTCTGTGGCATCGTAGCTCCTAAACGAGTGAACCGATTTGAATGTGTTTTATTTAATATGAAAGCAGGTTTTCTAGCGGAGGTTCTAAGCTAGATTTTATTAAAATCGGTGGAGTCGTTTACGAGATATCAGCTGTCAAAGAAAGGATTACCATTATATCGTGTGTTTTTACCTTCAAAGAGTTAACCTAAGTGTTTTCTAACTTTTTTTAATGGTAAATATAGCAAAGGGCAACGTACATTACCCACTAAAACGTAAATATGGCTATAACTAACGTACTCACACCAAGAGATCTATTACGAGACCACTTCAAGCTAAGTACGTCGTGCGTGACCTTGGTTATATGCAATTGCATAGGAATGCAGTTGCGGGAAAGAGACAAACGATACTTGCATGTAGCGGTTAATGTGAATCAAAGATATGTTAGAGATAAAATACGTATAGAAATGACAAAATATAAAAGAGGGGTATTGTTATAAATTTATTATGTCGGTGTGTCGGTATGTGAGATCGTAGCTAGGGTTGCCAGGGGTCCGGCTTTTTACTGTTGGCCAAAATATACAAGTCCAGTCAGTTGGTCAACCCTGCCCCGCCATAAGATGCCGAACCGCGACCGACTCGCTCGGACACCAATAACTCGCGATCTCGCCGGAACCGCAGGCGCCGCGGGGTGGGCCCTATGTGATTCATAATAACATACACATAATAAAATTAAGAGTGAGAATCAAATGAATAAACGTAATAAATACAAAAGTACTTTTTCCAGTTTTAGTCTTTCAGGATAAAATGTCCGGCGAACTAATGGAGCTATTCTTTTCCATTTTTGGGCCTGGCAACCCTAAGCTCAGCTCCTAAATGATTGGACCGATAAGATTCGTATTTTTTTTGTATCGGCTGTTTAAGAAATATCAGGAGTTTCAACTAATTAATTAATAATAATTTTAGTTAGGATTTAGTTCACGTACTGCGAAATAAGTAACTTTACAAATTAAACATTTAGACAATTGATTCGCATTCAATACTTGTGTATGAAAAATCTTCACTAACCGCCGTAAGTACTCAGGGACATTCTAAAGACAATTTTACAGTGCGATAGATTTTAGAAGGTCCTTCGGGTTTGTACTTCTCTCTCACTCCCTCTAAATAAGAGCGTATGACTCTTATTAACAGCGAGTGAGAGAGAGGTACAAACCCGAAGCACCTTGTAAGTGCTCACCGACTGTAACTCGTTCCTCTTTGAAATTTGTGTATAAAAAAGCCGTCACTAAGGAATGACTTAATCGTCATTATATTACTCTGAGTAGTCTCTATTCAGATTTTTAATATGACTTATTAACCTACAAATCGTTTAAATAGGCTTAAAACAAAGGAGTAATCGTGGCCATTTTGCGGCCCTCTTTATTGTTCTCGCATATAAAGTGCCAATCATCTAACAATGGCTGGTTTACCCTCAAGGCTTATCGAAAAGACGCCGCAAGCAGGCGTCAGGGCACAATACTAATTGAAAATCAAATTACGTATACGAAGCTTTAAATAATCCTCGAACTTTTAACAACAACAGTCTGTTGAGGAAACAAACAAACAATGAGAGTTGTTTCTTATTCCGCACCGAACAAACTTCCAGCAATATTAGGTGCCTTGTTGAATTAATTGTATAATGACTCATCTTAGTTCAGGAGTTGGGAAGGCTCGTTTTTGTTACCGGGATACAAAAATGTTTTATGTTCGGTCGTTATTTGTTGCGTTTGTTTTTGAAATTTGGGAAGGCTTGGGGTATTATTTTTGTAATATCCTGGTTCGTAGCTTTGATCAACAATATTTTTTATCCTGATTCGGCAACCGCTGTGATAGAATAGAACTGTGTGAGCAGCAACGTAAAGAGCGGCATATGTTACTAGTTTAAACTCTTTAACTCTATAGCAGCTGCATATTTAAAGAGAGTTGGTGTGACATGCAACGGCAAGACGCTCATTAAAATAAAACGCTTTTTGTTCACCCACGAGCGTAATACTTGGACAATGACCTTACGCTACGTCGACAAATAAGTATCTGATAATATGCTCAGGTGATGTTGATGTATAAGGTGGAAAGGAGATGTGGAGGGTTGATGTTCGGAGTCACAAGGTACGGGAAGAACCGCATCAAGCACGTGAAAGTACGACGTCGCCAACCAGCTTGAAAAAAAGTGGTTTTTGTCACGTAAGGAGAGACGCAGGGATACATTGTTAAACAAAGCGCCGAGATAGTCCTACCCCAAAGGTAGGCTAAACATCTACGGGCGTTGGAAAGACGAGAAAAAGGCGAAATCGGGAAGAGCTACTTTGACGCCAGATCGCGTTTCTAGGCAGGATAGGAAGACGATGATGAACTCGGTGCAACTCGTGGAGGAGTTAGCATTGATTTTTGTTTCATTCCGTTCCAATCGCTACACCCAGTGATCAGTTCTTCTGCAAAGACGTGGTCACGTTTATCCACACCTAAAAGGAGGGGGGGAGGTTTAGCAAGAGGGTAAATGAAGGCGCAGTATCACCACACATGAGCAGTTGGTCAGAAGTTTATAGGAACTTTAACAGCATTCGGCCCGAAAGCTGCCCATCGACAACCCGCACCCCAATCTCTGATTTTAAACAATTTCGTAAACTTTATTGCTGATACTTTTAAGACTAACTCGAGCGAACTTGTATCTCAGTATTGGCAGTTTTCCTGTACTGCTGAAGATGCATATGATTTGAAAATTAGATCAACAAAATACAACTGAAAGAACGAGCAAGATTCTGAGTGTGGAAACATTACTCCGGGCAATTAAAGTCGAAGTATACGTTCCAAGTTGTTTTTTGTGTTAAATAATGGTTTTGGAGCGAAACAGGAAGGGCTTTGTTTTTAACAAGCGAAATTATAATTCGAAACGGGTAACTATGAATAATTTAGGCAAAGTTTCGGTTGGTTTCTGTTACCCACTTGTCGATTCGTTACGTGAGCATTTAGTTGCCACAACTGATTTAACGACTTGCAACACAATAATAATTAACTATTCATATTATTGGATAACTGTTTTTTCTTGTGAAATTATCGTTATTTTGAACGGTGGGTTATAAAAAAAGTGAAAAAAATAAGTATTTTTAAAATGGGTTTAACTCGCGACGACTTGTTTTAACAACGGCATGCAGATCTACTCGAGAAAATAAAACATAATTATGAAATTTAAATAAGCGCAAAATGTTATTTCTTTTCTCACACAAAAGTAACAACTCCATCAGAATAATACAAGGGTGTATTCAGAACAACAATCAAAAGCTCACGGCAAAAATATCAAAACGGAAATGTACGAAGAAATTAAGACCGCCGAATAAACCTCCATTCCACTCGGAAACTAAAGCCTTTGTTTCGGCGGCGCTTTAACAGTTTAAGTACCCGGCACAATATAAAAGGCAATAATAAAAAAGTGAGGGCTTTCAACCCCTCGTAAAGATAATCACTTGGGCAGGCCAAGTCAAAACCCTCGAGCACAGTTTCGGGTGTTTTTGTGAGTACCTACACATGTTCTATGAACAACGGTTAATTGCTTTATCCTGGCGTTTGATAAGTGCGTAACTGCGTATAAACATTTACAGATCTAGTGAATAATCCTTTCACATCGTGAAAACTCGGAACTCACGTCTACTTCCGAATGATGCCAACGTGTCTATGAATTATTGAATTATTAAGTGACATGTTTGTAATAGAGTGTTGTAAATAGAGTACTTTAGTTATCAGTGTCAAATGTCAAACCACGAGTTTGAAGTATATCACACCGAGATGTAAAACCACCACGATCAAATATATAGAAATCAGGTGTTGGTAAACAAGAAGAAATATAAATAAATGTTGAAAATAATTTCATAGGCATGACGATCTAAATGTTTCCTTAGGTGTTAATGCTTTCGGCATGATTATTAAAAAGAACTGAAAACAAACTTAATCTAAATTGTCAAAAAAATACTCTGGTATTAACCACTCTATATCGATTATCACTCTCGCGATGTAACGTGCCCCCACGTTGTCTTGGTGGGTCAGACTGAAGTAGCATGACAAATACGAACATTTCCGAGAAAAGACGATGTGAAAGGATATTTCACTACATCTGTACTAAGTAATGAATGAGTGAATGATATTTATTCCTAGTTTTAAATTATACATCGCGTCATTTGATTCAGCAACATTTAGAAATTTAGATCGTCAAAAATGCACGCAATACGTGGTCAAAATAACAATACAGGGCTGAAGTCTACTCGGTAAAACCAAATTATTTCTGCCTGTGTTTACGTATTGTCAACGTTTTGATAGCTCTTATTTACTTGAAATTAGCGGCCAAATTACAAAAAATACCATAACACGACAAAATTGAATTGAATAGAGGCCCAGAACTATTTTTTTTCATTGTTAAGTAGGTATGGTCATCAACTCATCATAAACATGAACACAAACAAGTTAAATAAAATAAGTTACATGACGGAGAGCGTCGGTGGCCTAGTGGCTTAGAGGGTCGACTCGTGATCGTAAGGTACCGAGTTCGAACCCCCGCGGTCACCATGTACCAATGAGTTTTTCTAACTTAAGTGCATTACCCGATGCTCTTACGGTGAAGGAAAAACATCGTGAGGAAACCTGCACATTCGAACAGCTGAGTGTGTAAGAGGGTAATTGCACAAAAGATCCTAAAGGGTCGAAGTGTATCCGAAAGGGCCCATCTGTAAGATAAGATAAGATAAGATAAGTTACATGACCAAATTTCTGAAATAAAATAGATGACAACTGCTCCTGATACTAAATCTCTAAAGAACGTGACGTGAGTGTCAATTCTTTTTTAAATTACGGTTCTAATGCCCACTATTTATATTAATTTAATATATTGATATGTAGGTGTATATAAATACATACATAATCTCACGCCTTCGTTCCCAGAGTGGGGTACGCAGAGCTACAGAATTACAAACATCTCCAAAAACCTGTTGATAATTCTATAACCACAATTTGCACAATTAGGCTAAGATGTTTACCAGCGTATTAGTGACAGGTTGCAAGCCCATCGCCTAACAGTACCTACAAGCCTTTATTCCCTTAGTCGTCTCTTACGACATCCACGGGAAGACATGGTGTATATTATTATTTATAAATAGTTAGACCCTATGTTGCACCGCCACCACAATCTCTGCTTTGCCCAAGGGTTAACTGGTGCCTTACGGCATTAAGTTCGCCTTTTGTATATTAAGTGGTATTATTTTGTGCAATAAATATTAAATAAATAAATAAATATTGCTCTAAGAGTCTGCATCTATTCAGTATTTTTTGTATAGACAACACTCAAGGAACTCAAGGAACTCTGGAACACCCAAGTTGTTTAGCATATTCGCAGTAGATCCGATTCGTAGATTTTTTTTTGTTAGGTTTGTGTTTTGGTTTGACAATCCAGAGTGTCTTTAATATATGGTCGCCAATGTCGCCATTATCAAAGCGGAAACCTTAGCGTTTTCAAAGCAGAGGCGTTATTCTGTTTTATCTTTTCCCCTATTATTTATAACTCGGCCGCCATTACTACGAAGTAAATAAGAGCTATTATTACGTTGACAATCGATAACAATAGATGTAAAGTGAATGCAGAATAGACTGCTGTTATAAAATATGGAAGTTCATTTCCTTGACTACGAATGGTATTTGATATTATATTTAATTGAATATTTATAGCTTTATGTAATGCTGGACTAAATAATACCATTGTAATATGAAATATGTTTAAAAAATGACTGACTGCTGAGTTTCTGGCGGCGTGGTCTCAGCAGTGGTCTCCTCTTGGGAAGCGCTGGTAGATTCTTGATGTGTAAAAGTGCCCGTGCGGTCTACTTACTGAATAAATGTTTTTTTTTAATAAACATAACGGATGACAGACAGGCTTTTATTCGATTGCAAAGATACTTTAGGAAGGACGAACCCAATGGGTAATTTTAATTATAATGTACTTACCTTAAAAAACTCTATTCAAATTTGAATCAAAATTGAACCCAGCAACAACGAATTCTTTTAATGCGATGATTCTCTCACTGGAAATCACCATATTTTCCAGCTTTACCCATCGACAATAAAAAAAACAAGAACCAAGCTCGACTAATTGAAAGGGTCTGCTGTATTTTTTCTTTTTTGACGTGGAATCTTGCTTGGGGCCACAATCTCGGTTCGGGCGAATATTTTTTTAAAATTTAGCTGATCTTTTTTCGAGTTTACTATATGCTGTATTAAAATCTTAAGTACAGTCAGCTAACAACGTTTAACGCGAGACTGGTGTTAGTGGAAAAAAGGGGAAAAGCTTTGGTCAACCACGTGGAAGTAATTAGTAGGTAGGGGAAACTGAGATAACATATTAAGATGTAAGAAACAGTAAATAACATAAACACTACAGTACTTAGGTACAAACGAGGTTTTTGTTTTATAAATTGTAGTAAATGTTTTTTTCAAGAAGAAAGACTATTATTTCCCTTTAAGTATTTTTTTTGCCTCGTGTGGTTGCCGAGTTAGAATAGTGCCACTCCATGTCTTCCCTTGGATGTCGTAAGAGACGACTAAGGGAATAAAGGCTTGTAGTACTGTTAGGCGATGGGCTTGCAACCTGTCACTAATACGCTGGTAAAAATCTTAGCCTATTTGTGCAAATTGTGGTTATAGAATTATCAACAAGTTTTTAGAGATGTTTGTAATTCTGTAGCTCTGCCTACCCCACTCTGGGAACGAAGGCGTGAGATTATGTATGTGTATGTAAGTAATTTTATTTTTTATCAACAAACCGGAAGGGTTTCTTAACAACCTGAATGAATCAAAATCCATTAGCAAGAATGGTGTGATTTTGTCGGCTATTTCACAAGACGAAGCAATGATGACGTCATCTTATTTCCCGCGAATCCGTCTCGAATGGACATGATTCATCTCACAAACGTTTTTAGGTCGTTCCATTTAACATGGCCTATCGAAGTAGTCTAATGTTTTATTTATACTTTTATTTTGACATGGTCATTGGTAATCGCAAATATTTAAAATAACTAACAGACACGGTTTTACTAAAGTAAAATTTGTAAAGTAAACCCCACACAAAACTTTTCAACACGTCATTATAAGTGAGTAAAACGTTATTATGTCTAATTGAGTCGCTTAACTCCAAACTCGGATAAGTATGGGCACAAGGACAACGGAATTTGCGTCTTTTTTCAAACACATTAAGTTTTAAATTCGTATACTAAACTTCAAGGACATATCCGAGTTTGAAATTATGCGACAAAATTTCAGTTATTAGCAAATGCCAAAGCCAATCAAAAGGCAGTTCGATTACATTTACAGTAAGCTTATGTTGGAAAATTAAGAGTCAGTTAAATTTTACTCAAGACATTTTTAGTTTTCACTAATGAAAACATACATTTAATCGCCTATCAAATCGTTGGCATTCGATTTTATCTAGACAGTATTCACTGGCTAAATATAACACGTGTATTCTCGATTCACCTCGTTATATGTATCGTAATGTTTGTTTGTTTTAAATGTACCGTTATGTCTGTACCTATACCTATACCGTGTTTTCACGGAAGACCAACGTTGGCTTCACAGGCAGCACTTGCTGAGTTGGTACCGTTTCGCAACACCAGTACTACATGTCGTCTCTTTTCCATTTTTATAGTTATTTATGTCTATGTTTTATTTTATTGTTGTGAATAAATGTTTCACTTCCTTAAGTTAAAAGTTTTACTTCAATCAATAAAATGAGAGCTACCCAAAAAGGATTTTTCTCTTAGTTGGCATTAATTAAATGAAATAGCCGCTCGTAAGATTTTACGTAAATTTACCATACGGCCGCATTCAGAGTCGTTAATGAGGATTAATTATTTCCTCTTGAGGATTTTTCATGCAAAATTTTGAAAAAAGAACGAGGTTTCTTGCCTTTAAAATGTCTGTGAATACGGCGGTGAGTAGTTAGTAACAACAGCAACTTTATTGGTGATCTAAATGGCACCTTAGTCCTTGATTCTAACGTCTAGTGTATGGGATCAAGACCACGATCACAATGTTGTAAAAAGCAACCAAGCAGTAATGAAGCAATATAGTCCAGAACAGATCTTCGCGCTAATTCACGGCTCCGTTAGCAATATCAGCTGGCACGCCATCAATCCATCCGTATCTAAAACCTTTCCTAACCCTCAGTTATTTGGCAAGTTCGTCCTTTTCTTCCCCTCGTGAAAACATTCAAGAGTGAACGAGGCAATGTTTCGAGCATTCCAAAGTAGCCTGAGCATTCGGCACCCTAAGCACAGTATAAACAGTACAGTAGTTCGTGTTCAAACAAACGTATATCACGCGGCTTGCATTGCCATGAGCCACCACAAGCAAACTTAACAGGACGAACCAAGCCGGGTTAGTCAGGGCTGCGCCATCGCCGCGTTTAATTGCGTGCGTACCAAGTGTCGAGTGTCGCGCATCGACACAAAAACCCTTTACATCAACAACCCTAGCCCCCGAGTGGGTAACACGGTTAACGAATAGGTAACAGAAACTCCTAAATGAGCTTAGATGACCTACTTTTCTATTTATACTGTGCCCAAAGGTTATAAAGATGAATGGGCCGATTTATTTCCCAACGCATTAAAAGTTCCTGCCGGAGTCACCGCAACTTGTACATTTACGGGACTTTTATTTCGACGATCCTTTGTAATCTGACTTTTTGGACTAATAAATTGTTTTACATTGGCGTGTTAACCCGCTTATGAAGTCTAGCTTAAAATGACCTTCTGGGGCACGTTTTATAAAGCTACAAGTTACAAATTTACAGGTCTAAACTGACAACACTGCTCAAATGGCTGCTCGTCATTGGTTGAGGTTGTGTCAAATGGAAATTTGTAACCTGTAAAATTGTAATTTGTAGCTTTATAAAACAGGCCCCTGCTGGCGTTTCTTGCGGCGCTTCT
Source organism: Acleris literana (assembly GCA_946894065.1). NCBI lineage: Eukaryota > Metazoa > Arthropoda > Insecta > Lepidoptera > Tortricidae > Acleris > Acleris literana. The sequence goes on along the minus strand of OX335689.1, from coordinate 9,925,344 downwards.
TCTCAGCAATGATGGTCTTGTCCGAAGCGCTAGTAGATTCACTCCACGTTACCGACGTGTAAAAGAGCCCTCATGTGGCCAATTTATTCATGAAATATTAAAAATTTTAGCTATTTAGCTAGCTTTAGCCCCAAGCTCCATCTACAAACTTATCATTTTTTCAAGACAAAGATACTCTATTTCATCTGATCCAGATCATGAGCATGTTGCCTAATTTCATCCAAATAATTTCATGGTCATAATTATTTTTATATAAAGTTTCCTTTATATTATATTTCGGTACAAATACGGCAAGCAGAAAAATAGATGTTTGGATAGTCATAAATGCTATCTGGAGTGTAGAAAGTGTTTCTTCTATCCTGTCTAGACTGAGTTCGATAAAGTTACATTATCAGTTTTTGGCAGTGTATTAGTTTTTCGGGATATTTTTTTTATATTACGTCGCTTGTTTTGACCAAGCAGTATTAAAACAAAACGCGGTAGGAATAAAAGCAAAACGCACAAATATGAAGAAAACAGCACTTTTCACTAATTAGGTTGTTTGGATTAACTTCGAGATTAAATTTGGGTGACCTTTCCGAAGTTGTGAAGGTTACTTCAATATCTTTGAACAAACTTCTGTACAAAGTTGCTTAAGTTAATTCGTATTTATGTTCGGCGAGGAAATGAACTTTAATTTTCCTGTTACTCGTACTGAATTAGGATATTAATTTGAATATCCTAATGTTAAAAATGTTTAAAAAAACAAAAAACCGCCTTCAAAAACGCAAAAATTAACTTCTATAAAATTGTAGGCACCGAAAAGCGACAATAGAAATACACACTCTGCACCTATTACGGTTGATGAGATATCAACCCGCTGACATACATAAAGACGGACCGGAGGTTTAGTACCTAATAGGGCCCTGTTGGCACCTTTAGGTACAGAACCCTATTAAGACTCAAACATATTACTGACATATTACTGTTAATACGTGTACGGTCACTGACTTTAATTGATGAACGACAATAGAACCAACAATGTCTAAAACCAACGATTAATTTCTATGCAATTTCTATCTCGTCACTTTATGCTGTCATTATGACAGGGTTCTATGGTGGATTAACTTAATCCTTGATGGTACCTACCACCACATATTTTCAACACACATTTTCTCACGCAAGAAGTTACTAACGCGAGTTCTTAGCGTATTTTCAGGTCACTTATGTGAAGGAATTAATTATACCTATAACGGTTTTTAACTTTACATCTAGGGTGACGAAACCAGGGTAGTGATTCTCTCAACAAGCAAAGGTGATCGTTCGCTCGAGTGAAGATCCAAGCGGCGAGTTTAAGTAGTCCCGACAGAGCGAACAAAACACATTTTAGCGCGTGTATTCAATTTGGCAGCATGACTTCTCGCACGTATAAGGCTCCCTAATTGACAATGCACGCGCTAAAATGTGTTTTGTTTGGTCGAAGGGCACTTTAAACTCGTCGCTTTTATTCGCTCGTCCGTTCGACCGGCCGCCGTTTTTTGAGAGAATAACACACCTGTAATTAGGGAATGCAAATAACCGGTTTTAACCGGTTATTTTCATACAAACACGGTTAATAACCGGTTAATTTGCATTCCCTACCTATAATGGAAGGGCCAATGATGGACATTTGATTCTTATTTTACAGAAGATAAGGGTTGCAATCAATTTACGACCTTATGAAATTTGAATTAAGAGTTAAGTGTCCATTACTGGTGCCTGGACACTTTTAGCTGACAGGCACCAGTAATTGAATTACTTTTTTCCAATCTGCTAAGTTAAATCTAATACATTAAAAATATGAGATTAAAAAGATTGGTAAATCGAAGTTACTTTAGCTCCATCCGTTTCTCTCATTTAAGACTCGAATGACGTGTGAAAAAGATGGGGCATCTAAAGATTCGAATTGAGCGCTTCGTGGTAACCAGCTTAACAATTTACAACGAAAACCACATTAGGTTTTAAATTGATTTATTATTTTCCGCTAACATTTTAATGGCTGTTTTTCATGCCATCAACAATTTCAGGTGCATAATACATTGTTTATTACCCCCATTTAGAATCATACCGTATTTTTATCATTACCGCGTTAAGCGCCAGTGACACTCATAGGCGGTTCCAATTACATACAATTTCCATTTTGTGGCAGTGAATGCATTGAATAGCTTAGAACCTAGTAATTAAACGACATACAATATGCTAAGGTTGCGTGTGCGGATTTACACGGTGTTTTTTAGCAGAGTATACAGGGAGTACATTTTATTCTAATGGGAGTCAGATTGTATAATTTAGCAATTATATGTTAGGAAATAATTATGCGCTCACAAATGCAAATAACTAAGGGTTTGCAAATATTACATGTTTGTTTGTTTTCTTTTATTAGTTGGATTTAGGGACTTTTTCATAATTCTCACGTAAAACAATAAGTAGTAAAAAAATATTGCGAATTTGTCATTTATCTACAAAAATCTCCAACTCACGTTCAGTAAACCGAGTTATTGCGTGACATAAAAAATTATAATATTTTCATTAACTTAAGTCAATCTTAATTCCGCGCGGCGTGTTATTAGGTACCGACAATGCTTAATTAACCTCGCACAAGTAAATTTGCTTTTTATCGCCCTCCTACTTAAAATTCAAATTGGACTAACAAAGTGAAGTGTTTTAGGGAAAACAAAAGAATCCTTATAAATTATTGAGACCAATAAAAATGGAAGTTTTATAAAAGCGGTGACTAAGACAAAAATATCCACTTCATAACCTTTTGCGTTTTATGTTGGCGATTTTATCCTTCTATTATCTAACGCCAAGAACTCGAGTTTAAAATTACCGTACCGATAATTTTTATACTTTTGTATGGTGCTACAGCAGTATCGTGTGTATTCCCTAGGCACAAATGCTCAATAAAGACGTGGGAAAATGCTTATCGATAAGTTTATTTGGTATGAAAGTAGAAGCAAAGATCCACATCTACTGCTATTCACGTGATTGCATACAGGTAAAGAATTACCATTTTACTGCACTAAACTATAATAGAGATCTTTGGGGACGGCTCATGTCCAGCAGTGGACGACTTTTGGCTCATACGATGATAATGATAAATAATAAGCATCATAAAAAGGCTTATATTCACTTAAAGGAAAATAAAGACAATGGTCAATGATCCTCCATCAAGCTTGTAGTTTTCGAACGATAAAACCTATCGCAAAAATATCAAGATAACCGAAACCCCAGAAAAAGAACACTTTGTATAGTTTTCTGGCTAGCATGAAACATAAGTTACCTTACCTCTTAACGTCATTAACGTTAAGTCTTTTCCACACCTGCCCATTAATCATGCTAGGTCCTTGTCATACCTGAAACAATCGAGTGAGAGATAAGAATAGTGGTACATAAAAAAAACAAAACAAAATATACAGTTGATATCACTATTGCTTTCATTGTAGGGTTAAAACGTTTTCATCAGAAAAATACGGTTTTAGAATTTCCTACGTCAACCCAAAATCACGGATCTATAGTCCGTTCGCGTTAAGAATGCAGTAAATCATTGTTTTCCGCAGGCCTAGCCACGCCCCCTAACCAATCAGGTCGCTCAAAATTAGGTTTATTTTTATTCATTAAACTTAATCTTTTTAAATATAATTTGTTTGAATTTAAACTCCACTGCGAATACACATTTACCCTCACTGATCAGACAGCATTCACTGCATTCTTAACGCGAACGGAATATAGTACGCATCGGCTTCAACAAATCCATACTAATATTACAAACCCCGGGGAATTACATTGGATACTTTTATCCCGGTAAAAGGACAGTGATCGAGGGAATAGCGATACATTACTTATATACATACATACATACACTCACGCCTTCATTCCCAGAGTGAGGTAGACAAAGCTAAAAACCAACAACTCTAAAAACTTGTTGCTGATTATGTAACCACATTTTGCACAAACAGGCAAGATGTTTACAAGTGTAAATTAGTGATAGGTTGCAAGCCCACCGCATAAGAATACCACAAGCCTTTATTCCCTTAGTCGCCTCTTACGACTTCCACGGGAAGACATGGAGTGGCACAATTCTAAGCCTTCAACCACACGGCATCACATACATACACGATACATTACTTCTACGCGGAAAAAGTCGCGGGCAACAGCTAGTACACATTATTTGTATATACCGAGGCGGTACGTACGGTCATTTCGGATGGGGTTATAAAATTCTCGGAAACAAATCAGATGTGATGTAAAAATCCCTAAAACAAAATAATGTCCATCTGGACTTTCCCTACAACAGCTTTAAGAATTATTCCCAGCAAAAGATAAAACACCCTGTGTTTATTACTGTTATTACAATTAAGACAGTTTCACTAGGGAACTATCTTTTTCCGCTATTCATGTAGCTTCATTGTAAATTCTATTCTATTCTAATGACGCTAAGATATACAACTGGAGTCGTACTTTTTAATGAATAAAAGGGACTAATGTACAAAGTTAACGAAAGTGTTAATAAAATTAGGATCTGTTTGCAAAAATGTCCATGGGGGATATATTTACTATGGTAGTCGAGAAGTTTGGGCGTAAACAGTAATTAAGTTAACAGTCAGTTAAATCTGGCGTGTTAAGGGCCAGTTTCGGGAAAAGGCAGAACCTAGAAGAGGATAGGGTTGTCAACAACAAAAAACGATTTCATTTTAGTTATCAAAATTGGAATGCTCACACTTCACCCATATACTTAATTAGCGAATTTCCTTTCGTTCAAGTTTAACGAAATAAAATATAGCCCATATTGGTCAGGGATGATGCAGCTTTCTATCAGTGAACAAGGTTTAAAATTAATAGTCAGAGAGATTACCCCCAACATATTAACAAACAAATACACGTGCAATAGATAAGCATCTGCAATGATTTATGACTTAGTCTCTTTCCTGTTGTAAACCTTAATTCAGAGTAATATTTTCAATTTGTTCTGCCAACCCTAACTGCCAGGAGCAAAAGTGGCATGTAATTTGGCACCGCCCAAAATATTACATCAATTCCGTATTCGGATCGGTAGGGCTGTCAACACCGCTAATGGTATTGCGAACACTAATTAACTCGTCGCCACAAATTTATGGCTTTTCTGCAGAAAACGCTATAATCAAAATAAATCGGGAGACTCTGCACGCGACGGATAACGAACAAATTGGAGTGGTGTTAGCTGCCTCGTTCTTTTAGTTTTGTTTCGGCGAAATGGTAGGAGCTTTTTTAATGCTAGCAATAGTTGAAATTGAAGGTAAGCTTTTATTACACGCGCGAGCAGTATCGGACAAGCACAGTAAATGCAACCAGCTCACAGGATTAAAGGCCCAGCCACATCGCTTGCGTGACGTGTACGTGCACGTGCGCGTTCGCTTTCCACTGCGTTGTATAGTGACATGTCGTAATGAGAATTCATACTATACAACGCAGTGGAAAGCGAACGCGCACGTGCACGTGCACGTCACGCAAGCGGTGTGGCTGGGCCTTAAAGGTTAACAGTGTCGTATTGAATTGAATACATCTCAGTTTATCTCGTGCAATTTATTTCCAACTACTCTTTTTATGACATAGTGTATTTGAACGAGCAACCAAGGTCTCTAACTTTCTAATTAAAACCATATATTACCTTTGACATGTAATGGTATTGTTTTTAACTCGGCCGCAATCTGAGTCGCTATTGTCTAACGCACTCGCAATCGCAATCGGCTTCAAAGCGGAACAATTGTTTTCATTTTGTATGCAGACAAGCCTTCGATTTTCAAAATGAAAACGATTGCGATTGCGAATGCTATCGTAATGTTGACAGTACGATAACATGTCAAAAACAATATGGTTTTAACAAGTGGAATAGAGGCCCTTAATGGTAAGTAGGCTTAAAGGACCATGGACAATTCGTCTGTTATAATGCACTGCAATATCGAATAACTGACAAATCACATAAGGTGCAAAATTCAACATAGCAAGTAAGTCAGTAAGATACATTTTTCAACTTATTGCATTTGTTAGTTACGCGGTATTGCAGTAACACCGACGAATTGCAATCTCAACGTTACAAATGCGTTGCCAACCCTAAGAATAAGAAGGAACAAAGGCCTCCTATCTTCTGACATTTCTCCATAATTTAAAACATAAACTCGTAATTTCTGCGGTTATTACATTAAGTCTTATTATTGTAGTTTTGAGAATTCAAATGTCTATAAGTATCAGATCCCACTTACTATCAGGTGTAACTGAGTGCTCGTATTCCTTCCTCTTGTCATAAAAAATTGTTGTCTAAAGCTCACCAGTTCCAGAATGCAGGTTTTTACATGTCGGGGTAGGGTGAGTTTACTAGCACAAGAGATGCTGCTGATGAAGATGCTTGGTCGATTCAATGACAGATGTATTAAATAACGTGCGATGATGTATGTCACGGATCCTAATATTTTGATATTATAACTAGGTACTTTAAGTGTTCAGAAAAAAAGCTTTTCCAACCGTATCAAGCGGTAAACATTAAACGATACAACAGAACTGGTATTGTTTCCTAATTTCAATGGTTAATTCGCCATAGAGAATTATGTGCCAGTGCAAGCGGTATAGCACGTTATTTCAATGGAATAAGGTGCAAAATTGTACACATGTACTCTGTACGTGTCGTTAACGATCTCCGGTTGTTTGTAGATGGTATCGAGCACCGGTATCGGTTTATACGGGGCAACCCTAATTTTATCGGTGTAGATTCTGATGGAGCCATTGGTGATTGTAATGTCTCCTGCTATTTATTATTAATGAAACTTATTTTAATTAAGGCTTAATCTGGAGCCTTCATTAAAGATGAAGCTATAAATAAACCTTGCCACACAGAGCATAAAAAACCCTATCATAACATTACAAAAATGAACGTATATTATGTTTATGGTATTCTTATGTTTGTTTGTTTCTAATGTAAAAATATATTTCGATCTGCACAAGTCCTCCCACTACTAAATCTTGAATTTACGTGAGGAATTTAAATTGTAAACCTTAAAAATTCCATACAAAATGTGATAACGTTCCTTTTTGTTGTTTCTCAACAAGAAATATTTTCTTGGAAAGGAAAGCGTACAGAATTAGTGTTTCATAATAACTACTACATATTCAAAACCTTGGAAATCGGAGTTGATTTAGGAGTGAGAAACGGGGTCTTTATCGTCTGCCAGAATAATTTTTAGGTCATATTTATCGCAAGTCATAACGTATTTTTTAAGAAACTTACTTTTTCAGGAGTTGTTAATTCAAACCTAACGTAACCTAGCCTTGTGTACACTTTACATATAAGAAATTCTGAGAAGGTTACTGTTCCAGTGGTATAAAAATGACTGTAAATAACTACGTCAACAATGACATAATGACCTAAAAATAAATGGGGCCCAACGGGCTCCCTGAGAAACGCTATCGCCCGAAGCTAAATTTGCATGTTTTTTTTTGACATCTACGCGACTTAAGCCTTGATAACGTCCTGCAGACTTGGATCAACACCTAGGGTGAAGTTAAATCGTGTAAGCGATGTGCCACGCTGTTTAAGGTAGGATTATCCACCGCCTTAGGCTATTCGGTTACCTTATAACCGCTCGATAACTTCAAACTTTCTACATATAACATGCAAGGGAAATCCTTGTTTCCGTGTTAGCGATGATGTTACTATCGAAATAATGTACGTCGTTACAATATATTTTACGATCTACAAAGAAGAAGAGGAAACACATAACGAGCATTTTTTTGCAGCCTGCACTAACAATTAACGTTCTTTCAGTTGTTATCGTGAACTAATTTTAAATTGTATACTTTAGGACTGCTTTAAAATAAATAAGAACGTTGCTGATTGGTTTATGAACACTGTTGAAGAAGTATGTTGCTGATTAACTATTGTAAACGCTTGACGAAGCATGTTGGCATGTTGCTGATGGTTCTTGATATATATTTGACAAAGCTTGTCGTGGATTAATTTTTATAATTGTCATGAATAAATAGTTAGAATGTGTCTAGAAATAAGATACTAAATTATCATTGACTAGTAAAGTAAAGAAAACATGCATATTTTTATGTTGGAGCTATTGTAGATTAAATGCATAATTTAATTGCTATGCGTAGGTTAGGTTAGGTTTAATTTATAATTGAAATCGAAAAATAAAAGTCTTCTATCAAAGCATGCATTTGGAATTGTGAAAATTCGGATTTTTTATGAATTTGGAATTATGACTCTTTGGAATTACGTAATGTAGCAGTATCCTAAATTTAATAACCAAAGCATTTTTAATTCTCTTCTGGTAGTAATAAGGTTGATATTGCTACAGGAGTTTTATCTGAGATACTGCGAATTGGATTAGCAGGTAGCCTTACCTACTTAATTAATATTTAAGATAAGTCCTGTTGTGTTCAGCACAACAGGAATTCAGCAACTAGCTTTCGATGAAGTTTAATTCGATTATATGCTAGATTTAGACAATTTTAAGAGACATGCATATTTTCCCTGGCTTAGGCATTCATTGAAAACTAGTTAAGCAAAAACTTTAACAACTTTAGAGCCTAGTTATAAATCCAGGCCTTACTCTAAATACTTTGGTCCTATTAACCTAGAATAATATTAATTGATGTTCGCGGAGAACAATCTGGTAGACCGAGCACTTACTCCGTCTAGTGCCTACATAGTGCACTTCAGTCTAGGGAAAGGAATGGATATTACCGTAACACTTAAGATGCCTAATGGTATTTGGAGAAGGGAAGCTATTTATAGTCTGCTTTTGAAAAACCTGTATCCATAGCGATACTAATATTATAAATGTGATAAAATATATTTGTTTATTACGCTTTCACGGCTTAACTGCAGAACAGATTTCGAATTTAGATGAAATTTGGTGTGATGATAGCGTGTACCCTGAGGAAGGACAAAGGGTATTTCTTTCTGTGAGTAGCGATAAACGACTTGTACGCAGACGGAGTCGCAGGCAACAGCTAGTTTAAGGTATAATTGTTATTCAAAGTCTGAACGCTGTACTTAGAGACAAATAACTCGTTCTTTTTTCAAACAAATGACTTAACCGGCTGTGAGTCTTATACGATAAATCATAAAGCCAAAATTGTAATTAAAAAAAATCTTTAACTTGTAAACGATAGTACAGTCTTGCTCTTAATTCCACATTGTTTAGTATAAACCATCCCAAAACTTCCTCAACAAACAGTTATATACCGAAAACGCCAAATAAAGGGCAATACAATTAAGTAAATGTACATTTCGAGAAGATTTTGCAATCTCAGACCGCAGAGCATACACCCATAGACAATAATAGCGTTCTAAAACCCCGATTTCAAATCGTATAGCGCATTTTGTGTAGTCGTTAAACCTGATACTCCAGCAAAGTCCCCTTTCCCGTACGCCGACGCGCCCTGAAATTTGACAGCCGTTAAAAGCGTACATTTTACTTAACGAGGCCATGGGGTGACGGTAAACTAATTTTTCGGTAAATTAAAGGTTTTAATTACCGAAAAGTAATGACTCTTCAGTTTCGTTTCATTGCCGGGGACATTTTTTGTTTCTGTTACGAGCTCGGATTTTAAATGGCGGATAATATCTGTGGAACTACGGTTGGCGTTGTTTGGAGTTTCTCTTTAAAATGTCAATTGTTAGTTTTGGTAAAGTTTTACTCGTTTGAAACTATATTTTAGTTAAGTACTTACACTTTCATTTACAACCAAAGTCTCGCCCTCAACTATCTTTCTGCATTTACCATCTGGATGGTTGATCTACTGTTTAATTGTCAATATCATTATAATCATTTTATAGCAAACGAAGCACTCTAAAATACTAATCGTCTATTACCCTGCAGTGCCTGTTTTCAACAGAAGTCCCCTCTTAAACCCCTTCTACACAGTCGGAACAACCTCCCAACTCAACCAAGGTCAAGCTGTCTTCTCAAGTTCAACTCACTCAATTTGGTAGTCAATCTGGCATCTACACGATAAAGTTCAAGGACCTCAACGTATTCCTACTATTTACTCTAGTACTACCATAAACGCCATGAGCAAAATAAAGATCTCATTTTCATAACGAATAAAAACCACTCAATAATGTAAATCCCTCATTAACCAACACTCATGCAACAACATTTCACGCGATATAATGCGGCCCTGCACATTCTCAACGCACGGAAAGGCGGCAAATTGACGCTATAACAGTAATATTAATTTTCGCGGACCGGCCCGCAATATTTAATTTAGCTAATTGACAGGGGAGCATTACCGCACTCCGCCTCGTTTTCGTCATAGCAAAGTAATGGATGTTTGCGCGGTCAGATTTTATACGGCTTTTAGTGGGGCATATTTTTTAGGTTAAAGTTTGTTTTGAATGAGGGGGTGTTGCTAGATTATCTGTTATTTTGTTAAAGTTTAAATGGTTTAAAATAGGGAATGCAATTTAATCGGTTATTAACCGTTTTTGTATGAAAATAACCGGTTATAACCGGTTATTTGCATTCTCTAGTTTAAAACAAAGTCGCTTCCCGGCCTCTTTATGTACATTTAGGTCTTTCAAACTACGTAAAGGATTGTAATGCGTTTTCATTAATAGACAAGAGTGAATCAAGAGGAAGGTTTTTAAGTATAATAAAATATGGTTATATTTGGCACGATGACCGTATAGATTAGTGCTTTTGACTGTACTTCCCAGACCAACATATTGTCTTGTTCGCTAAATAGTGAGAACTCGTCAACAATGACCTTAACGCGTTGGATGCCACCAACTCAATATCAGAACTCCATTTCCTACAGGAACTAGGAAGTCGGGCGCTGAATGTATCACTCATTCATTTACTCAGAACCAGACATTTATTCACCCTGCGTTAATTACGGGACTGAATTAATTTTTCCGCCATTTAATTGAACCAAAAACCAACTTGGCCGTAAACCCTATTGATTAAAAGCAGTTTGTCTTCATTTCAATGCCAGTGCAGCTTCTCTGAGCCTGAGCTCTCTTTGGCTACGGAACCCTGAAAAGGGTAACGTTAATTATGTTCAAGCAGCTTCATTGACATGAATAAACACAATTGTGTGACATAAAAATGTCATTAAAACTGGCGTCTTTTTTCCAGATGAATGCGGTTTCGTAGTTCCAGTTGAGATACAGTCATAATTACCCTGTTGCATTTTACCCTTTATTCGCATTTGTAGAGATTATTTATTTTAAATGTGATCTGTAATATGAGAGAGCTGAAAACGCAATTCCTAGTTTAAATACTACCCGCTGCGCGGGGTCCTAGTGAAATACTGTACAAGTCGACTTAACTCGTAATAAAAAACGGTACATACATTAACGAAGTATACTAGACTTAAACCCTTTTTCACTTGATCTTCAGGAGACTTATACCCTTTTTCACTAGGACTCCGGCTCGTTCCATTTTTAAATTTTTGCATGAAAATCCGTCACTAAGGAACGACTTAATCGTCATTAACTGACTCTGAGATAGACTGTAAGGGCGCGTTTTATAATCTTCATTTAACACTGTCCATCATATATTTTAGTTTTTTTTTAAATATGATAAAGAAAAGGAAAGCGATGACTTTAACTGCCCAATATATTTTTCTGGGGAGTAGAAAATTGGCCCCTTAGTTTTATATAAAAAGTTATAGTATTAACTAGGCACTGGTAATCAATTGTACATGGTAAAATACGAGACATTCATGTCACCGTATTATCAACGATGCCTTCTCTTGTTTACTTGACAGCAATAGCGGCCTAGTTAAACGATACAATAGCATTTAAAAGGCAATTTGGTTTTACAGAGTTAAATAGATGCATTTTACATGGTACAGTGAAAATAAATACTTAGACCATCCTGAGGCCGTATTATGAACTATCAAATCCTGTCAAGTTCGTGAAAGGGATACAGTTACATGATTCCAATAGCTATATCTCTTACGCTGACAAGTTGCAGCAACGATTTTGTTGCAAAGCGAGCGCACAAGGAATTTGTAATAATTTAAAAAATTGTACATTATTGCCTAGGCATGGAAGTAGGCAATTGCGGGCCGAGTATTGTTTAAAAATACGAAGCCCGCAATTGCTGTTCCTGCCGAGGCAAATATAGTGCTTTTCTAAAAATCGCAAGTTTTTTTTTGTGTTCGAGTAAAATCTTCAACGCTTGAACTCATTTTTTTAATTGCATACAAACAAACTTCATGTGAAAAATCTATCACTCTTTACCGCCTTTTTGTTTATGACAAGGAGAATCGCAAGCTTTGTTTTTTAAAAAAACATAAGCTATTCCAGACACAGATAAAAAAGTTATGTTTCGAATAAAATTTGGATGTATAAGACTTGTGCCCTCATTTTATTATGGGTTTTTTCACTTTTTAAAATGTTACAAGCTAGATAGTAATGGAATTTGTATGCAACATTGCGGGCTTGTGTAGCGAGCACGCAATGATTTTATTTTTAATTTGAGATCAGTCAGTAAACTATGTCCTTCGCGTCTCAATTTGTAGATAGTAATGTCAACATTTCCAGATATTTTTGAGAAAAATATGTTTGTAACTCAAATTCCAGAAGCAATTTCATTAAAAGGTATATAAAAAATATCAGAAAGCAGCTAGGGAATACCGTTCCCGATTCCTTGCAAGAAACATAAAATGATGTTCGTGACCGCTCACCCGGTTTCCGTATAAAATGAAGATTTATAACGAAGGCAGTAATTAAAATGGCACCGAAGTAATACACGCCTGTTACAACACGATATTGGATGGCCAACATGATAAATGGCCAATAGGTTTGTCCAAATGTCCATTTAGGTGAGGCACAATCGCACCGGTTTCATCCATCTTGCGCTGCCTGTAGCAATTAATTTCAGGTAAAATTTCTTTGACCAATCGAAAATGAGTAAATTTTTGGGGTTATTTATTAATCAACCAAAGATGAAATAACAATACTCTAGACCAAGTGAAGATGTTACAAAAAAATTGGGTGCCGGCAGCTGGGCACGGTTCAAGCTACCCATAGATAGGGTTGAGAAGAGGAATTTTTTGACTATACTGCCGTCTTACGGAAAAAAGGCACATCTACTATATGAATTGTATTGCACTTCCAACCTTATTATAACCTTTGAGGGTCTAATATGCTTCTATGAATTAATTGCATTTGTGCCTTTTCTCCTTAGGAGGGTAGTATAAGTGCCGTATCAAAGAATACAGCTTTCTGAATCTATCTTTCTATAACCCTTCTCCAATACAGGGCAAAGGCTTCTTTCCACTCCTTACTACAGAACGCAAGCACTCGCAACATTGGCCAAACGTTGCACATTTTCATCCAACGTCTTATAAAGCAAACGAGGCCAGCGTGTGCCTTACTCCTTTGACAAAGAAACGAAAGCATAATTATGTGCTTCGAGCAAGAAAGCTGCAATGGAAACCTGCACTTAAATGTTTTATTCGCTCGCAGCTCATGCTACTTTTATCAAACGAAGTTGTATTTGTAGGTAATTAGTCATTTATAGGAAAAGTGGCTCATAGGACGTTACGTAAATTCATTTAAGATATATACTGATAGTGTTTGAAGTGTTTCACATTTATAGTAAATCACTCACCTACTCGTCTTAAATATTTTAATAATAGTTATATTATAATAAAACTACTAAGCTATAGCTAGATCGAATCAATCGTCTATAGTGCAGTAGTGCTATTAATTGAGTTATAAATTCATTAATTATTTTTTATTTTACGATATGGTAGTAAAGTTTATTTAATTAATGTTCGATGTTCTATTTGGGTATTGTAGCTATGTATTTAATATCTATTTCATTTTGACATTGGCAAAATCATTAAGGCATTTAATGGAGCCACATATTCGAAATACTAAGAGATTTTGCTGTAGTGTTTAAAAAAACGTACATCTTCTTGATAACCACATTACATATTCAACAGTACGTCGGCTAAACAATTGTTAGTAGCGGAAATACCCAATACAAGTTCCAGCATTCCTTAACTGTCGGCCATTTCGTCGGACGTACGAGGAACAATGCACATTAGGTCCTTATTGCTTGCAATAAGCAAATCGGTATGCGAATCGTGTCAAATTATGTAACGTTCTGTCCAAACATGGAGAGTCTTTGTGTTAAAATAATAATGTTAGTGTAAAAATATATACATACATTAAATCATGCCTGTTTCCCAGAGGGGTAGGCAGAGACCACTTCTTTCCACCTGCTACGATCCTGACAAATCTCTTTCGCTTCTTCCACATTCATACATCGAGTCATGCATGCACGTCGGTTTCGGGTAGGTACTTAAGATTCGGCCCTTTTCCAGTATTTCTCCGATCTGATCAAAAAAAGTACCAACGTATAGGGCGGCCCCTTCCAACCCTTCCACTCACTTTTGTTTCTTTCGTCAATCTTCTTTCATCCATCCTTTCCAAATGACCGAACCATCGAAGCATGCCCTTTTCGGTCTTAGTCACAACATCTTCTTTTAGTCCACTTTTCTCTCTGATCTTTTCATTCTTACTCTATCAATCAGTTCATTACTGTAAAAATGCCTTGTTAAAAGGTTTTCTCAGTTTTAAATGTGGTGTAACGTCGCGCTATAACAAAAATAGGTCAACTCCCGAGCACGAGCTACTGAAGTCCTAAAAGTACTGTGGGGTGATTAGGTTCTCGATCCTTCCTTGTATCCGAACGCATATCGATTGTAGGTTTTTGCCATAAGCTATTTTCGGAACTCTTGCGGACTACAATCAGGACAGTTCACGATTTTTTTATAAACTATGGATGGTTAAATAAAGACCGAACGAAATCAAGTTTCTATAATACCGGATAATACCGGATCTTTGTGAAATTAAAATCATAATTTACACTTTTCAATAAAGCGTTAACTTACAATTTTCTGGTTAAAGATGTGACAGCGAGTTACAATATCTGCACATGCATGCAGCATTTTTAACCCCCGATGCAAAAAGAGGGGAGCTATAAGTTTAACATGCGTGTGTCTATCCGTGGCAGGTAACGTAGTCCCAATTTTACTTAAATTAAAGGGCGGCTATTTTTTAAATAAATTATAAAGGGCGGCGTTTTTTTTTACTTTAATTGGGTTACTTCTCAGTTAGGTTTCATGAAACTGGTTAGGCCGTGGAGATATCAGCTCTGAAAATAGGAATTGCCATTATATCGAGGGTTTTTATCCATTCAATACCCATTAAAAGAAAAAACAACTTGGGACAATATCACACCAATTGACCTAGTCCCAAACTAAGCTGCTTGTACTGTACTATGGGTACACTACACTTAGGAGCAAAGAAATCGAGCCACTTAGTATTGAATTTCGAAAGTGGCTCGATTTTTTGCTCCCAAATATAGATAACGTTATAAATACTTATATAGAGAAATACATATTTAAATACATAGAAGACATCCATGACTCGGGAACAAATAATCGCGCTTATCACACAAATAATTTGCCTTTACCGGGATTTGAACCCAGGACCGCTAGCTTCGTAGGCAGAGTCACTACCAACTAGGCCATCGCGTCGTCAAGTATTATCATCAGTACCGTCACTGTGTTATAACATAATAATGTTACGTGTACACCTATTACATAATAAAAAACGGCTTAAACCAGCAAACTCCCGCGTCTCGTAAAATATAGCACGAGCGAAACTGGAGATCCTACCGACTTCGCCAAGTATTAAATTTCGATAGGTTTGTTTACATTGCCGGCGCTTGTAAAACGTGTAAGGGAATGCAAGCGGGTGCAAAATGCACTAATCCTGCAGCGTGCGGCGTCGACACGTCCCATTGACTTGCTATGATATCGGGAAAGCGATGTTTTCAACAAAGGAATTTATTATTTGTTTTTCCAAGATAAATGGAATGGAAGTGCTTTGAATTTTTACAGTTATTGAAGTTGTTCGTTTTGCTTGAACTATTTAAAAGAATAATCATTTGAAAAGACATATATTCTAGTGCACAATTTTGAGAGTATTTGTGTGTGAGACGGAAAGTTACATTAGTTACCCCTATAATTATAATGCTATGAGGATGCATGTAACATAGAAATAAAATCAGTAATGCTAAACCAATTTCATGCATCGTACCCGTTTCAAGTATTTAGTTTTATACCCATTGTTTATTTTTGCAACACTTTAAGTTTAAATAACCAGCTCAGTCCCATCATCATCATCATCATCAGCCCACATCAGTCCACGGCTGGACATAGGCCTCTTCCATAGCACGCCACTGAGCTCGGTCTTCAGCTCTTCTTCTCCAGTTGCCACCAGCTACTTTGCGAATATCATCGCTCCACCTAGTCTGAGGGCGCCCTACTCCACGCTCAGTCTAGCTCAGTCCCAAACTTTATTCGAATCCAAGTATCCCCCGGGAAAGGCATAACCTATGCTGTAAAAGAAAATCTATTACATTTTTATACGCCGCATAAAAAAAACAGAATATAGGCAATATTACGACAAGCTTGCTACAGGTCTATAAAATACTTAACATTTGCCATAGAGTACATCCACCCATAACTGTGGTCTTAAGGCAGTATGCACCATAAAAAGGGAGATAAGCCTCTACGCTTTTTAACCACGTGCGTAAAGCGTTAGTCCATTATGACATCCGATACGATATCTCAGCGACGTCATGTCTGTTGTACAGCGTTGATAACAAGAGGAAAACGGTTAAGTGGTCATGAATGAGGATTTAATGACTCAATTAACAAACGGGCCGACGAATCCATTGACAAATGCGGTTAAGGAATGTGGTCCGTGTTATAATATTTCCATACAACAATACGTTAATTAACAAGGGACTTCCTTAAAACCAGGTAATTCGTCTACATTTGTATTTTCCTGCGTATGACAATATAAATATCAGGGTAATTGCTGTGTAAATAGAGGTAAGTACTATTATGTTTGTTTACAGCACTTCCACGAAATGTTATTTGTGTAAAAACCGCATGAAAGCAGTTCAGAAACAAGTACGTTTGATTCGATTTCACGTGTTGACGCCGAATTCTCCAGTAGCATTGGAAACAGAGCACCGGCTTACCATCGTAAAGCTACTAGCGGTATACATAATCAATAATCGTAACTTATGCGACGGACGGACTTTTTACTGACACTTACAGGAAGCCAAACACGGTGGCGTAAAATTGGGTAATATTCCAGCTTCTTACGACGACGTTACTTACGTGAAGTTTTAACATCGCTTGGTAAACGGGGAGTATGACAATGGAAACTTTTTTGAGATGAGAGATGTGTCACTGGCAATTTTAGAAGGTAACGACCTGTCCCATTTAAACTGTTATTTTCATGTTTTTATGAGGTTTGATGCTTTAAGTCGGTTCGTTGTGAGTAGGGCATGCAGTACCGGGCCCGGTTCCGAAACTTCCATTTCCCGGTTCTAAGCAGGGACGGTACCGGGATTCCCGGTTCTCCCGGTTCTTTATTTTTTACCTAAAATCACCAGCAATCATGGACATTTGAGATAAAAAACGATTGAAAAACATTAGGAAACTTTAAATATAATAAATATGCAATAAAACCATGCACGTTTTCTTCAAAAAAACATATCTTGATTAAGTAAAATACTTACTAGAAAGTTATTGGTTGTTCCTTTATACAAATCTAGAGATTAATTATTGCAAATATGCCACAAAATATGATGGATGTTGATGCGATGTTGCCGCTTATGCCGGCTTCGTCGCGCAGGTGTGAATTGGATATATGTGATACGCGCCACGATAATTTGTTTGGTATTTATGGAAAGAACCGGGAGAACCGGGATGTAATCTTCAGTACCGGTTCTTTAGGACCTGTGAAGTTCCCGGGATTTCCCGGGAATTACAGAACCGGGATTTCCCGGGAGAATGCCCTAGTTGTGAGTTACTACAAAAGTACAAAGAGATAGTTGTAAGCAGGTAATAACATAGACTATGGTAGACCAACGACTGTCATCACAAATTAAATAGTGAACAAACTTTATGACAACTATTTTTATGCCTATTATTTTTTTACTATTTTAATGAAACTGCTATGTTTACCTTACATTATAAAAGCATGAGACACTTTTATGCACATTAAGAACTATAAGTACACATAGTACTTAAAATCTTGTGATGTATTTCACACTAAAAAAAAGTACCTCTTCCTCTGTCCGTGCTTTCTCCTCATTCGCCTTTTTGTCGGGTTAGATTTGAGAAAATTGCGTAATGTACAGTATTAAACTCATTTTGCGGCTTTATAAGGCCTAGACCGCAATGATGTTTTAAAACGACAGCGATGTCAATTACAGCTTTTATTCTTAGGTCCAAGCCTTAAAAAATCACACTAAACAACTTTATACAAAACTAGCTTTTACGCGCGACTCCGTCCGCGTAGAAGTTGTTTACCGCTCTTGCGTGGCGGGAACTGTGCAATTTTCTGTGAAAAAAGGTTGCTTATGTGCCGGAATATAATCTATTTCTGTGCCAAATTTCATCCAGATTCTGTCGTGATTGGGTAACAAACACCCAAACTTTCGCAAATAATAGTAATATTAGACACTATTCAACTCAAAACCTTAGTTACAAAGCACACTAAAGCTAAATTATCCAATCACTACATAACTTAATTTCAACAATATTGGCCTCGACAAAGCCTAAATACCTAAAAGGGACAGAAAAGCAGAGCAAGATGGCATCTCGTTTGAATACATAATGGACCTCTTTAGCGAATCTTCGCCTTATGAATAAGTGAACCACGGTGTTATTAAATAACATGGAAATTGTATACTGAACAACGTCTTAAATGTTAATAATTTACTAGGGCAGAATGCGGTTCTCTGTTGGAGATTTGTGCGGGTGACATTGACAATTGAAACTAAAGTGAAACTTGATGAAATATACTGTCAAAACCAGCGTCTCTATTCTAGACGATAAAATCCAACCTGTCATCGTAATGTCAACGTTTTGATAGCGCTTATTTACTATGGTTTTTACCGCCTAGAATATAGGCCCAGGTTTTTTTAATAAACAGACAATAGTTAACAGTCAAACAGTAGCATTGGACTTATCTTTTTAATCAGAAGACGTTGGTACTATAAGTCCTAATTCGCTATATAACGAATTGAACAAACAACAAAGGAAATCTTGATTCGGAAATACCCGGAGTGTGCGTTATTGGAACAAACAAATGATAGATAATATTATTAGCTTAAGAGTCCTTTACCGGATACTGTGATCTTACTTTTTTAGCTGAGGCAAAAGAATAAATACAATGCCTAATAGATTGAAATTAAAATACTCGTAGGATTTGGGCAAAAAATATTGGAGTTGACATTTTCTGTAGTTAAGTAACGAATAGTAACGAGGGCAGACAGGCAGAGGGGTGAAACTTACTTTATTATTATATCAATATTTGTAAGGAACTAAATAATATGTTTCAGCTCCTTTTTATTAAATTCAAAACTTATTTGTTGAAATTGGTAAGATTTAAATTACCATAATTGGACCGCAAAAAAAAATAGTATGATCGAAAACATAGGATGCTGTTTCGAGTGTACTGGCAACATTATTCAATTTTGAACCAATCGCTGCTGCTCAAAATTTTGTGGTTGCCAGTAGTTCAAAACTATTGTAGTTCCCAACTATCACTACGTCAAAGTCTTCTAAGCGAACCTTGTACACATGGCGTATAAATAATTCTTAATATTACAATTGGGGATGTTTTTTTTTTGGCTTGCCAAGTCCTCCCTTACACCCTTTTGATCTAATGTAATGGCATAAGGTAATGGTAAGGTAAAGGTTCAAGTGAAAAAGGGTATAAGTCGAGTATACTCGTCTACGCTGCCGTCCTAAACTTATAAGCAGTATCCCAAATTCAATAGCCAAAGCAGTTTGTATTCTCTTCTGTTAGCAATGAGGTTGATATTGCTACAGGAGTTTTATCTGACATATTGCCTATTTGCTTAGTACGGCAGTACGTTTCATACGATTTTTATCATAAACTACATTATATCCGTTTTCTCTAGGGCCATAGTCAAAGTCCTTGACTGCAAACGGTTATACTACATCTACAGGTCAAGTTCATACAAAGGTCAAGTTCATACAAAGGTCAAGTTTACAGTATAAATAAATTATTGGATATCGATATAACAAAGTGCGTAGCAGGAAAATCTTGAGCCAAAAACGAGGGCGCCAATGTTACTTATACGTTTTAAGGAAATTGACAAACAAGAATGAAGAAGCATTATTTAAATAATTGAATTGTAGACGCGAAGTGAAATATTTTAATTCACTTAGCGATAAATCTCAGCTCCGATAAAATCGGAATCTTTTCCCCATTGAAATCCAATGTCAGTAATATACTGCTTAAGCATAATTCAATAACTTTTGTCATTTCTCTCTCCGTCTATCAGGCTGGGTATTACAGCATCCCGGCGATAAAAAGCTCACTAGATAGAATAAGCTCACGATCTGGTGGAATTATTAAAGGATTTGCTGCTCGGAAATAGAACTTTATGACATATTTGAAAATAAAAAGGCATTTTCGCGGCCAATTACAAAGTTGAAATATAATTCGTATTCTGGTAGGTAATCTGTAACGTAGCGATTTCCTCAAGCCTCCAGAGAAAAACAGCTAAAATGAAAAGAAAACAGTCAGGTGAAATTGGATGGAAATTACGGGAGACCGCGATTGCGGATTTGGTCGTTTCCGCAAAAATCTGGCGAATAGGACGCCTCCGTTTAAATTAGCAATTTGCCTTTTAAGAAGATTTCACGGTCACTACTAAAACCGAAAATGAGCTCTATTTAGTGAGCAATTCGTAAATTTAGAAATAATTGAAGTCTATATCAAAACACTTTATTTTGTTTTATTGTAATGGATTCTGCACCCAAAACGTACCCCATAATTTTTACTTATTTACACTAGTGTCACCTAACTTAGGTACCAACATTACAAACTTTTTTTGACTAATAAATATACTTGAATACAAAAAAAGAACATGAATGGCATTTAGCAGAGCAATTAAAATTTTGCATTCAAAAAATTATTCATAATTCAAACGCCGTTTAAAGTTAACTGCCGTGTTTGAAATTCGAATGTGTTCCATGCCCGTCAATAGGCAAGAGCAGAAACTTTGTTACTCTTTGACCGAAATGAGGGCAACGTTCCACTTTCTGACCGAAACAAGTTCTAGTGGTTGGCACTCCTCGATCGCTACAACGCTGCATTCTGATTACTCAGATTTGTACCGATTTAAACCCTTTTGTTTGAATAAACACAAGCCGTAGCATAAAAATAACTTTGCACCTAGGTATTCATTTCGTAGATAATGGCTCGAGTATAAATATTATTTTTAACGCATAACCTCAATTACCTAATTTAAAACTTCTTGCTACTGAGAATTAAAACCACGTTTGATAATTTAAAAATCAACGATGCTTGCGTGGATTGATTTAAAATAAAGATGGCCGATGGATTTAACGGCGTGAATGGGCAAGCAAACTATAATTTAAATGGAAATTTCTCATATTTAAGAGCTAAATAACCTATGAAATTTAACTTTACGTCAGACAAAATAATTTTCGTCCGCAGATTTTAAACGTAGCGAGTGGCTATTAATCATGGAACAAATGGTGCGCGAAATCGACTATGAAGCGTTCTTTACAATTCTGTTTCGCTACTTTTATTATTATAATGGTAATTCTTTCATAAATTACCAGCTTAATAAAATAATACTCTTATTAATAGCATTAACATGTTGTTTCCAATTTCGATAAATCTTTATTAAGTGGAGCTCATGGAAGATAATTTCATTATATAATGTAAACCAACTGTGACCTACTTATAATTATAAGTATGATTATTTGAGACGTTAGGTATCTATGAAAAATGACCTTATTGTTGTTGGCGCTTTCGCCATTATAAACGATGTTCCGATGTAAATAAAACGTCGCGTGACGTAGCGCGGCGTAAGCGCCATCGACAATAAGGTCCCTTTTCATAGGTATAATGGCACATTTTTTGATACCCTTTGAGAGTTCGTTTTTTGATAATTTCTTTCTCTTAAAACCTTAGGAATAAAGATACTATAATATTTTTAATATTCAATACAATAACACACAGGCTTTACGAAGACAACTGTTTCTATGATCAACAAATACTGCTAACGAATGTCAAGTACACACCTACTTCGAAAAGTACGTGACCGTAAGAGCGGTTTGTACCCAATACCCCAGTTAATAAGCTCTAAAATCAACTGATTGGTTTCGTTTTTGCTTACCTACCGTTACTTCTGTGCCACATTTCAAGTGTAAACATATGCCATGAGTCACGGACCGTTTCTCATTACTCTTATACATTAACATAACAATTATGCATAGTTATTATGAAACAGTGATTATAATTTATAATAGCACAATATTCACACGGTTTTCTTAAGTTTGAAGACTGAACCATTTTTACGTTGGAAAGTCGGGATGTTCGTCCGGACGACCACGTAATAAGATCGACGACCTCGAATGGAGGTTGTAATAACTTCGATGAATCATTTAGAAAGTGTCTCGTATTTTTCTGACCACAAAAATAACCCGGAATACGTAATGTTCACGCCATTGTCTGGATGTTTTACATTGATGTGACTAATATTATGTGAAAGTAAGTTTGGACGTCTTTCTGACTGTTATACTTTCGAGGTTAACCACTGAACCTTTTGATTCACTTTGGTGCGGAAATCGATTGAACTTCAAGAAAGGACAAAGGATAGTTTTTTCTCCAGGAATAATTGTTTTTGAGGAAAATACAAAAATCTAGTTGAAAAAGATAAAAGAAATTTATTCAGTAAGTAGGCCGCACGGGCACTTTTACACGTCAAGAATCTACCAGCGCTTCCCAAGAGAAGACCACTGCTGAGAAGAAACGCCGCAAGAAACTCAGCAGTCAGTCATTTTTTAAACATATTTCTTATTACAATGGTACTACTTAGTCTAGCATTATATAAAGCTATAAATATTAAATTAAATATAGTATCAAATAACATGCGTAGTTCAGCAGGAAAACATGCCAATTAAGAATCTTACGGGAGAGGTAGAGAGAAAAAAAAACACATTCTTATGTGTATATAAGATGGTGCGAGACGACCACATAAAAGTTTCGATATGTTTTCCTACATCAACGGTGTCCCCTAGACAAGATAAAGATTTTGCATTTGAATAAATTATTATTGACTAAGTTTCGGGTTTAGGCCATGCATTTTTGTCTGTTAGATAGTCCTCGATCCTATTAGACATTAACGACCTTTTCAAGTAATTTTTAAGTGCTGGAAAGGGTAACTTTAAAACATCGTCAGGTAATTTATTATAGAAATGAATGCATTGACCAACAAATGATTTATATACTTTACGGACGCGGAATTTTCGGATAGCGATTTTATTTTTATTTCTAGTATTTAAATTATGTATATCAGAAGTTTTGGTGAAAGAATCTAAATTTCTAATAACGTAAATAATATTGTCATAAATAAATTGAGACGCTACAGTCAAGATATTAATTTCTTTAAAAAGTTCTCTTAATGAGTCACGGGAATTTAAATTGTAAATAGAACGAATGGCCCTTTTTTGTAACACAAATATAGTTTGTATGTCAGCTGCTTTACCCCAAACCAGAATACCGTACGATATGACACTATGGAAATAACTATAATAGACTAAGCGAGCTGTCTCAACATTGGTTAGTTGTCTAATTTTCCTAACGGCGTAAGCTGCCGAACTTAGTTTACCTGCCAGTACAGCTATATGGGGACTCCATTGCAAATATTTATCTAATGTTATGCCTAAGAAAATTGCCTTATCTACCATTTGCAAACACTCGTCATTTAGAAAAATACTAGAATGTACCGGTTTAACATTAGGCAAAGCGAACCTAACTCATTTCGTTTCGTTATATGCTGGCGTATCTAGTACTTATTAATTAATAAGACTTAGGTCTTGAACCAAAAAGATAAAGCTATTATATCCTCAGCACGGTTAAGTTTTTCAAAGTCTATGGGGGACTTAGTCACCAGATTTGGCGCAAGAAGGCCTTAAAATGTTTGAGGAAAGTTCTTAAGCAACAATATCCAAGGAACTTTGAAATAACTAGAACGCCGTACAAAACATTAATGTAAAAAGGCGCCAAGTTCTACACTTGAACATTGAACGCTAGTGTACGCCGGTAAAATAATTGAACAGTTTAAAAGTTTACTCAGTTAAAACAGTAAGTTTCGCGGCACAGCCAAGTTATAAAACTGTCATTGACTAAAGAGTAAACTTACTTGGAAATTTTCTCTTAGCATAAGCTAAAACTAGATGTAAAATGAGCGCCAAGTTCGACAAAAGACGGCTTCGCCGGCAAAGGATTTAAGATCAAGATTTGGTACATAGTGATCCCATTTCTATCGGAAAAAAATTATCTTTTAAATCTTTTGCCGGCGAAGCCATCCTTTGTCGAACTTGGCCCTCATTTTACATCTAGTTTTCGCTTACTTAGTACCGGAGGTCTGGCCTTAAAACCTTATAGAGGGACTTCTAAAGAAACAATGGGTATATTCAGTGTACCCGAGGAACTTAGAGTTGAGGGGGATTAAGAACTATGTGCCTTAAAGTGTCAGAAACCTTTTTGTTCGGCATCTTAAGGGCTAGCTTTTGTCCCTGATGGCATTTTAATGGCTGTTAGGTAAATCTGCTTCAACTGAGAATCAAAGCCGTGGGAAACTTTCGAGACAATCAGTGGTTTTGAACAATAAGGAGAAAAGTGTCGCTTATTAAGTTACCCGACTTTGCCTGGGTTGAACAGTTATGAACTTATGACATGCAAGAAATTTTTACAATGTTAGCAATTTTTATCTTGATTTTTTGTTGTACTTGGCCATTTAGGGTTATCTATCTATTCTATTCTCGTTTGCCAACTGCTTGATCTTGCCACAATGCATTGTTTTCTAAAAACCGTATATCAAATCAGGATTATTTTTAAAACAAACCTAACCTAACCTAAGTGACCTGATTTAAAGATCTGAAAAGTTATGATTAAAAAAATATATTTTAAAATTTGATAAACTAATTTTCGAACTTGATATAAGCTAACCACCATTTCGTTATAAAAAA
Organism: Acleris literana; assembly: GCA_946894065.1. Classification (NCBI taxonomy): domain Eukaryota; kingdom Metazoa; phylum Arthropoda; class Insecta; order Lepidoptera; family Tortricidae; genus Acleris; species Acleris literana. The sequence goes on along the minus strand of OX335689.1, from coordinate 9,900,183 downwards.
AGTTGTTTGGGTGTAGTCAATACCAACACAATAATGATTTAGAATTTGTGGTGATATTGTATATTATCACTTGCAAATATCACCCATTTGTCAAGCTTATTCCCATGAACAAGGAATTGAAACCAATTTAAATGTTAACTATGTCTATGACTGATTATTAATTTGTAAAAAAAATACTTATTAGCTTCAAGATTTTATTAAAATAACGAAGAGAAAACCGCGCTTGAAATTTCAAACGGCTTATCCCAAGCAGAGTTTAAAAATCTGTCCATCGGAACCGGAAAAGCCGAGATTATGGACATAAAACCGTGTATAATGAGAACAAATTACCGTTTTCATAAAGCATTTACCTCGTCACTGTCCTACGCTACCCTCTTTACTAAAAAGGGCTTAAGTACAATAATAGCCATATTAAATGCAACCGTTTACTGTTAACACAACGGTTGCATATGCAGTGATAGCTTTATGATTTTTGAGACGGATGCACCCTTTTTCCTAACAAGGGAATTAAGTATTGCGTGCGTTGCTCCTTTGCGTGAGACGCCGGGACAAATTACTGTACGTTCATATCATAGCATTGAAATACTTAAGATCAGTTCAAAGACTGTTATTGAATATGTTGCTTTATTCGTAGCGACACAGGCTTGAATCTCGAATGTTTAAAATAACCGCGGATGTGCCCTTTTTAGTTTAAAAGTACAAATTACAAAAGGGAAATAGAAAAATTACTACTACACTACCGCAATTAAACGAATTACTGAACGGCACAAGATCTTTACACAAATAAATCAATATGGAAAACGTGTTTCACTTAATTTGCTACAAATCCGTACGACGGTGACCGCTTTCCTTCAGAACCCGTCTGCTGGTTTACCTTCGATGGCTATTTATAAAAATAAAACCTAGAAAACAAGAAAGAAACACCGCAAATACAGGCAACCATAATTTTTAAAACAACAGTGTTTCAAACTAAATGTAGTACAAACCAGTCGACCGATACCGAAATAATAATAACGCAGTTTAACAAGTTTTAGACCTTATAGGTTTTTTGCTGCGGCAGGTGCCCGAAGTCTGCTTCTGATTGGCCGAGACTCAAGGGCCTACCCTAAGTTTGGCGAAGAACTAATAATGATCTCGCTTCGATGGATTCCGTGGCCATTGTGGGGTCCCAGGGGCGACCGTTCATGGTTGGGTGCATGTTGACATGGCAAAAAACGCCAAGGGTAAAATTTGTTGCCTTTTGATGGGGACGTTCATTTAAAAAACATGATTTAGCGTAAAATTCTCTTGTACAATAACAATTTTAATTTTGGTGGCTTTTTTAGTTCGAAGTTGCAATAAGATTAGCATACACTCTATTCTATTCTGTAATACTATATTGCTCTTGACATGCATTGTTTTTAACTCGGTAGCCATTACTGTCAAGTAAATAAGAGCTATCATAACGTTGTAAATATGATAGACGACTAGAATAACACAAGAAACCATGTTTTCCTTCGGTTTGAGGCATAAATAAATCCTGGTTAAGGAAAATCTAAGAGTCTCCAGACCTGTTCCCTCTCACAAAGACAAAGACAAATATTCAGACAACGTTGATGGCCAACCTTCAACAATTTAAGAGGCATCAGAAGTGAGGAGTTCTTGGTTAAATAGTCCACACGAGACTAGTAAAAGTAGGGTAGATATTCCGGAATAGAAGGTACGAGTAATACTGTCTTAAATATATGTATATAGTCGAAGAAAGAAAGAAAGAAAGAAAAAGGTCAAGATCTCATGGCACAAGATGCAAACTTTAAAAAAAAAAGAACTTTGCAACTGATGTCGCTTTTAATGTGCCTAGTTGGTACTGACCTAGCCTACGAAGCTCGAAGCCATTTACGAAGGTCCCGGGTTCGATTGCCGGCAGGGAAAATATTTGTGTGATGAGCGCGAGTATTTGTATCTGAGTCTTGGGTGTTTTTGATGTGTATTGTTTTCTCTATTAAATAATTATATATATGTTAATCGTTGACAATACACTGAAAAAAAAAATAGTATCTTTTAACAAGATTGTGATTGTTGTGCATAAGCGTCTTGATTCCATACGAGCTCGACAAGACATCAGATATCATTACATCAACTAAGATTTTAATTGAATCACTAAAGAACTTGCTGTTGTTACTATCCGCTTTGGTTATTATAAGTAATATCTAGAGTTAGGACTTTTGGTGGCAAATCGTGGTTCTAGTAATCCATGGCGTCGCTATTTCCTATTTATTACAAATCGTACCACTTTGATTTTTACCTTCAGTATTTTAATGTTCCAAAATATTTTTTCATTAAACCGCTAAACCAATTTAAATTAATTTTCGTATGGAGGATATCTCTGCTGTGAAAGCGTTACAAACAAGCAAATATTAGTAGGTGTGGAATAACCGAACTAAAAATGTATATAGATCATTTCGACATATGACCTTACCTACTGGAGGTCAAAATCAAAGTGTCATGTTTTATAATTATTAGGAAATAGCGACTCTAGAACCACGATATGCCACCAAAAGTCCTAATAATATCATTATTATTGTATTCATTTTTGTCAACGACGAGAACATCTCTCTTGGTTGGCTTACATTTTTTGAGTGATAGAGCTTATTCTGACACTAGGTAATTTTTTTTAAGATTGTCCCCTGATATTTATTCCTGCTTGCTAGCACAATTTACTATCTTCACTAGATATACTGGCTACGCGTAACTCGGGTAGAACGATGTAAACACTGAGCTAACATGTCTACAAGTACACTTGAGACTTCATAGCTGGCTCAGAGGTAATAAAGGCTGAAAGTTGTTGGTCTTCCGATACTTCGATTTCGAGGTACGCCACTTAAAACTCAGGCAAATAAAAAAGTTTCTTAAAGAACAGGGACACTTCGCAAAAAACTTTTGGGCGTCATTTTGGTGACTTTATTATTATTTTATAGGCTTAGAAATAGAAGTATTTATGTTTGGTAAGCTTTTTTTAATTTGGAAGAATTTCATAGCGCAATTGATAATTATGATTTAGAGTACCAGACCAAAGACATGACATCACACGAGTACTTAAAGTGACCTAATTCACTACTAAGACGTTATTCAGATATAAATTAGTATAAATTTATTAGTAAAGTACGTACACATTCAAATAAATTTAAACATATAAAGTGGCAATCAAAGGAAAAACATTCGTAATTTTAGTAATTCCAATTTTAATGTTCAAGCAAAACGTATTTCTAGGACACCGACAAAGTTTAATTTTTGTTCATATATTAATAACGGTATCTCCTCGTCGCCACTTAAACTTGCCCGGAGTTCCGCGTCATTGCGACTTGAAGCTAAATAGACGTTGACCCCATTCTAAGAGGTTACTCACTTACTTCTAATTGGACTTAAAAATCAAAAGGCAACATGTGGCGTTTATCATGCTGTGAATCACTGTAAACTTTTCCACTACACGTTGAGATCACATCCTTGCCACGTGGCATTTGTTTCGGTTTTGGGTGGACCCGGGGTGCTTACCTAATATTTATATTATCACGTAAAAACTAAGCAAAATCTTCGGGATTTTTCGCACGGATAACGTTGGAGGTCTAGCCGGCAAAAAATTGACACAAGCTACAATGAAAATTTTGCGCGAAAAAATAGAAACATAATTTATATAGATAAATATTTCTTTATTTATATATTTATAAGAAAGTATTACGTAAGTAGGTACCGACTTTCTGTGTATGAATATGGATTATTCCATGAATGGAAATCCAAAATTAAAGTAACGACCTGCTTAAATGGGTTCCACTATCGTGGACTGTGCTAATGATTTACTTATAGCCTTGTAGGGCCACTGTGCCACAGAAAGTTCAAACGCAGAATAAATCTAAAAAACGCTGAATCATTAAAGTTGAATTCCAGTGGTTCTATGATCCATAATGCCAATCAGAAAATAAACTCTCATTTAGTTACATGAGGCTTAAATTCCTTTGACATGATTTTGAGCATGACAATGAATAACGAACCTTACGAGAGCACTTTCGGCATCGCTTCGAAAGGAAATCTAAACCCAATAATCTCAATATTGCAAAGTACACTTAATAAAAAATCTTAATTTAAATGAAATCTAATCAAATTACAAAAGGTATTCGTTTGATCATAATTAGGTTAGATGCTGGTAGTAGCTATTCGTTTCTGGCAATATGGAACGTTGTATAAGACCTATACCTATCGAAAATTGTACTTTACCGGAAGCGCAAAATTGGACTTTACCTCCTCGAAATCGAAGTAAAGACTTTTATTAAACGTGACTGGTATAAAGCGAGTAAGTAGTCCTCCAAAGTTGGGATGCTCAGAAGTTTGGGAAGCAGTTTCATAGAATTCCTCCTCGGGGACCGCTTCTTATTGAGCTGGTATAACACTAGGCCGTCTAATACCATTAGACCACTAAATAAAGACTAGTTAGGTTTGCCACCATTTAATATTCTATTGATATAAAAAAACAAAAAACCGCCTTCAAAAACGCAAAAAATAACTTCAGTCCAGCTGATGTCGGCTTTTTTGTTGAAAATATTGAGGTCGCCTACTTCAGTTGGACTAACCTATTAGGTACTTACCTACAATTTTAAAAGAAGTTTGCGTTTTTGAAGGCGGTTTTTTGTTATTTTAAACATTTATTTTATTTTATACTTTTTTAGTGATCATAATACGCTGTTACGGAGTCCCACTTCTTGATTGATATGAAACTTTAAGTTATTTCAAGCGCGCCCGCAAGCAACGCCGCGGGAAAGTCATAGTCAAATATCAACAAGTAAATATTCTTCGTTGTAGTCGCTCAGCTATCTTAATCGAGATATCTTATCGCCACCCTTGAAATCAGTACCGTTGAGGAGTTCCGGTGGCCATCCGTGGTCGTCATCATCAGTTCCACTTCACCAAATAATACTTTCTGAATGCAAATGCTGGATTTGTTACGAAAAATACTAAAATCGCTATATGTTTGCCTACAATATTTGAGGAGTTCCCTCAATTCCTCACTGATCCCCTCATCAGATTCAGATTTGGTGACAATGGGACCACCTGGGAAGTATACTCTATCAAACTAAAACATATTTTTTTAAATAGGTCCACAATTGACGGAGTAATCGGTGAAAATACATTTAAAAAAAAAACATACAGTGGAACGTATAACCTCCTCTTTTTTCGAAGTCGGTTAAAAGCGTCGGGTGGTCTAGTTGGCTTAGGGGGTCGACTCGTGATCGTAAGGTACAGAAGTTCGAATCCCCGCGGTCACCATGTACCAAAGAATTTTTCTAACTTAAATACATTATCCGATGCTCTTACGGTGAAGGAAAATCATCGTGAGGAAACCTGCACATTCAAACAGCTGAGTGTGTAAGAGGGTAACACAAAAGATCCTTAAGGGGTCGAAGTGTATCCGAAAAGAAAGGACCCATCTGTAAGATAGGTAAGATAATATTCTATTAATAAATGGGTCAAACAATAGTTCCGAATTCTACCCTTTCTACTTACGATCGGATTATCGTTATCATAATTACATTTTAATAATAAAACAACTTGTTTAAAATGTCACAAATAAATTTAAATTGCGGTAGTAATTAAATAAAATTTTGCTCCAACACTATTTAAATAATCGCCAAAGTAATTAATGCAATTAGACGATAATTTGCAATCAATTCCGTATTGGACGAAACATAAACCGTGCGAGAGCTATTCTCGTACAATGATATAATTACTGCGAATTAATTAACATAACATACGAGTATGTGCCTTGATTGGATCTACAATTCTACACGTACCTATGTATGTTTCAAAAAGTATATTACATTTATTCGACATGATCCTTTTAGCCCATAAATAAGCTCAGACTATTTGATATCGCCGACATTCGGACCCTTTTATTTGAAAAGTAACTTTAGGAAGGCTTCTTACTTATGTTTAGCCACAACGAAGTACAGTCAACAGCATAAATAAGTGATCATTTATGTACCTTGTCACTTTAACGTCGTGTTTGAAATGTCATACACAATTGTGACACGATTGAAAGCGACAAGGTACATAAATGATCACTTATTTATGCTGTTGACTGTACCTAAAGATTAGGTTATTTGTAGGTTAGTTATCACCAATCAAATCTTATATTTTTGGAAATTATGTATGTAACAAAAATTCTGCTTGCAATTATTAGTTTAAAACGAAGTTCTTGCGGACCAGCAAGCCGATTCTTAAGTAACACCATAAGAAAGTTACATAGGATAGAGTAGACGGTTTTTCGCATTATCAAAAACTCCGTTTTTAATATCAGTGAAAAAAATTTCCGGCGGAAAAACCATCAAAGAAATAAAAACGACGTACAAAAGTTATCATCACTCCTCTACGTATATCAATTTCGCGTAAAAAAAACCGCTCGGACCGCAAACCGACAATTCGGAACGGAAATCTACTTTACGAGACCACGTCTGTACGGACAAAGAGAAGGTTCCAGAATCGAGCAGTACTGAACCTTGTGTCCTTGAAACAAGAGCCTTGCTCTGTGCCTTTTGTCCGTGGTCCGGTGCAACCACTTCGGATGTTAATCCGAGTTTAGCCATCTATCGATCTTGCAGCGCACTTCGGACTTTCACCGGGTTTGCGACCAGATACAAAATGTCAGTTGCTTAAAGCATTATTTGTAGCCTGATTTATAGAGGCCTAGAAATAGTACATTGTTGCCTAGGCACGGAAAGTAAGGGATTTCCTAACGAGGTGGTGAGCAGGGCGAGCAATATAGCGAGGCCTACTAAAATACGAGTCAGGAAATCCTCATTTCCGCCGAGGCATACATAATGCTTTTCTCAAACAATGCGAGGAAATGATACAAAAACATGATTATAAGTATTTTTAAAAACCTTTGAAAAATTCGTTTGCAAAATACGAGTTTTAGTTAAGATAGTTTCACTCACAAGGAGCCGCCGCCCGCCGCCGCTCGCCGCCGCCAGCACCGCAGAGCCCCGCTGCCGGCCCACACTGCCCCCACCCACAAGTGGGGTGTACGGGATTTTTTTCATGGTCCTTTCGATTTCATACGCAATAGAGAGCACTTTTAAAAAACAATATAGACATGGACGGAAAGTGTTTTCATATGGTTTTTTTACTCCTAGGAGTAAAATGAGGCACTTTCCGTCCTTGTGTTTCAATCGGAAAACCGTTCTTTCCGAGCATGTTTTAGAAAAGATGCTTAACTCTAACGTTAACGAAAAGAAACTACGCCTCTATTGTAGCCGGTAAAACCGAAATCCTATTTGACCTGTTACGGTAATCCTCGTGTGGTTGCCGGGTTAGAATAGTGCCACTCCGTGTCTTATCGTGGATATCGTAATCGTAAGAGGCGACTAAGGGAATAAAGGCTGGTAGTACTGTTAGGCGATAGGCTTGCAACCCGTCACTAATACACTGGTAAACATCATAGCCTAATTGTGCAAATTGTGGTTACAGAATCATCAACAAGTTTTTAGGGTTGTGGGTAATTCTGTAGCTCTGCCGACCCCTTTCATGGAACATGGTATTGTTTTTAACTCGGCCGCCGTTACTGTCTAGTAAACAAGAGCTATCAAAATGTTGACTTCGATAACAGGTCAATATTGATTTTACCGTGTTGAATAGAGGCCCTGACTGGATGATAGATCAACGCACAGCCCAAACCGCTGGACCTATGGACTTAAAGCTCAGCCAGACAGCACCGTCGCGGGCGCGCGGCCTGCGCGCGACGGTCGCGCCGCGCGATATTTCCAAACAAACCGCTAGCGTGGTCAAACAGGCCGCGCCCCGTCGGCATCGCGCCCCGCCAGCGCAGCCCGCCGCGTGCAGGCCACGCGGCCGCGACGCGCGCGTGGCGCGACCTGTCAGTGTGACGTCAGACAGCGCAGCGCAAAACGAATGACCAAACCACAGAAAGCGAGCGGGAGAGCTCGATGCGGGCGGGAACCGCGCGCGATGCGCGCGCGATGCTGGCGGGTTGATGGCGCGAGGCCAGCGCGATGCTCTGTATGACCGGGCGTCCCGCCCGCATCACTCACTCATCGCGCCCCGCTACCGTCCCGCCGGCAGTCTATTCGAGCCTTTAAAATTTGGAGGGAATATTCCTAGGATATCATAGGGGTGCACTAAGACGGGATTTTATGAATCTCATCTCCTAAGGCAGGGATGGCGAACCAATGGGACGTGTGCCATTGATGGCACACGACACAATATTTTGGGCATGCCATTGACCGATCACGAAGTTCTGTATAAAGTGTTATGAAAGATTTTGGTATTTTCCAAACTAGAAATATAACGATTTACATAGATGTACCTATCTGAGAAACAAGAAGAAAAAGTTACAGTTTTTTTTTTCTGCAATTGTTTCTTCTATCAAGGAATTTTCAGCAAGTTCAAAGAATTATCGGAAACGCTCAAGTTCATTACGAGTAGGTATATGCACCATGATATGACTTCTCCCTAACTTGTTCCAATTCAATTGGTTGGAAATCTAATTCGAGTTCGATAACTACGAATTAAAATAAAAAAACGGTAAGAGCTGGAATTTATTGAAACAGTACACGTTGAGAAGCAATATAAGTAAAAATGGCAGTACCAACATTTTAAAAACATTCGTTTACAGACATGTTAAACTGATTTAAGACTGGCTTTGACAGATGTCTTCAGTTCAGCATTCTGCTAAAAGTAACATCCTTACAACCAGAAGTCACACTACTGCTACTTTAATTTCAGTTACGCGACATTTATAATTATATACATTGCAAAATGTTGCTGTAAATGAAGAGTTTTAAGTTGATAGTACTTCTTTAGTATTATCATTTTTCCAATATCACGAATTCAAGATTATTTGACGGCACGTCTATGGCCAAAAAACTTAAATATCTTCTGTAGAAAAAATGGCACATTGATACATAAAGGTTTGCCACCCCTGTTCTAAGGGGTCCTTATGTTATCTAGTAGGTGGGGTCCTTACGGATACACTTCGACCCTATGGGATCTTTTGTGCAATTACCCCTCTTTTAGCAATTAGTCCAATGCAGCCTCCACCCTTTCTAAAAAGCGGGTAGTGGAGTGCAATGACAGTGCCTTGAAATCGTTCGGTTCTGGGTAGCCACAACCGAGGATTTTCATTCTTACTCCGGCGAGGGCATCACATTCCACAATAAGTGTTTCATCGTTTCCACCTCTTCGCCGCACATTCTACAATCTGTGTTCTCATAAAGGCCCATCTAAGGGGTTAAAATAGGGGAAACTAATTCTACACACACGAAGTCGCGAGTGTCCTCTGGTTATAAATAATATTGATGTTATTTACTACAAGAGGTTAAATAAGAAATTCACATCGCTATTAAAAATCTATCATAAACTTAATAAATAACCTACATTTGTTTTTTTTTTTACATCATATTCCCGCATTCCACCGCATTGTGACACTTCGGGTTTATCAGTGCGATAGCAGCATTATTTACTTAGCTACTAGTTTGATTCCGATAAAGCGCTGATGATTCTCGATATATATTGTGAATCATTTAATTTTAAATAATCATATGTCACTATTTTTCCAATAACCACAACTTTTTTTTACTTATGATTGCTAAAGAAAATCTCGAAATTGTGAAATAAGTAAGTATAATGACTACCTACCTAGGGAGCAAATTTCTTTTAAACATGATATTGTGGAAAGAGGTCGTAGCATCAAAGTTAAAGAACAAATAATAATTAAATAAATTATTCAAATTAAATCATGCAAAATGTGTTTAGAGAATAACCGATTCACCTAAAGACGCTATTGTATAACCCTCGACGACATAATGTCTGTAACGTCGTCGTCATACAAAGATACGAACTCAAATAAAACATAAACATTAACTTATTTCCAATTTATCCAAAGCGACAAAACGTGTACACGTACAACCTCTTTAACTTTCTCCTTCGTTTATGTGATAAAAAAACAGAAGCTGTAAACTTGTCTATAAACATGTGCGTCAGAATAAATACGTTACGGAGATGTTGAGAGAGTGCCGAGTGCTAATGCCAACAGAGCGACGAGCATAAACATACAGAAAAAGCATTCTTTTATATTAGTATACAGAATCCTTTAATGGTAAGAAATAAATGATGTATAAGACTAGTCGATTATCATGATCTGCAAGATGGTAAACATGGATGCCTTATAAAAATTCTTTTGTCGTGGTCATCTCGGAACATCAACAAAAAAACCCTTAACCAACACGATTTTTCAAAGACGTTACACAGTATTTAGTTTAGAACACAATCTAAATTTAAAAATATCTTTAGTTACCAACCCATAATTTGTCTCATTGAAATGAATTCGAAAATTTCAAAAATTAGAAACTGATTTCGAATTCGTATTCTTCTGACCAGCCAGTTTGATTCAGAACCAGGACTCGTTTGATTACTCCTGTCCAACTGAAAGTGACCGATTAATTGGCAGCGATGATTAACGCTGATTCCCTCTGATTACGCAATTCGAAATTCGAACTGAGTATTTTAGAATTGACAGCGATCAGTACTATGGCAACGAGCATTCCGAGTAGTTGGACTTGATTTCAAAGATAAATAATAATATGTACAAAAACGATAACACACTGATACTCGTACCATTTGTTATACTTCTTTGAAAAGGGAATAGATATTGTTATTATTATGAACATCAAATACCTTTTTCTAAGAACAAATTATGGCTACATTTTGGTAGTGTATTTTTATTCGTTTAAACCGAATCTAATTACACCCTGTTATTTATCATCCTTATAATTTTGACATCAAAGCGCCTAATAATAGAGTACTTTGGAACTACATTTATACGCGTACTAAGGATTGAGTAGGGGTGTCAAATACAGCGAGTTAGACTCGTCACGACGCGGGGCGCCCGCGTAGCGGGTTGCCATCCCTAGGGGATGGGGATGGGGCTATTCTTAATTCATCCTAATTTCTTAGTTAATTTTCAAAATCACAAAAAACATGTATCACACTTTAATAGTATCTTAATTAAGCTTAAACAAATCATTATTTTAATGCTTGGTAAACAATTGATCCCCTTATTTCGACTCTACTTTCCTTACTTTAATATTACTTGCCTTACAAATAGGTATTTGAATAGCGTAAGTGTAAGCGCTACACGAATTATATTATAATTGCAAAAAGATAAACAAGACAGTGCAAGACCAGATGTATTTTGCGAATATTAACGACTATTACAACAGTCTAAATTACTCTAAATTTATGGAATTGTACGACAGCTTCAGCGTCAGTCAAGTTCTTTAACACAAATCAAGCAAAAACAACGTACAAATGTATAATTAACAAAATTATCACACCTTCGTGCAACGACTTATAAATGAAAACACAAAGACGCTCACAAATTCACAACCCCTTCCCAGCGTCCAAATAAAAATGTAATTCAAATTCCTTCAGCATGAAACGGAAATTCCCGTCGTGCGCAAACACAACAGGGTCGTAGCGGGAAGGGCCCGATATTTCACTTTCATAACGTGTCATAGTTACGGAACACGTGTCGCGCGGCGGAACGCGTGTTCAGGAAAAACAGAACAACTTAATAAATGAATACGCATTTGCGACATTTGTTTTCTATTGGGCTGATATATCAGCTTGAAGAGGGGAATTAGTCTAGATTTAGTAGTTTGAGATCTGTTTGGGATGATTTAACTAGGCTAGCTAGGGTTGTGAATGGTAGTATTAGTAAAATGATTGGCTTAAATGTGTTATGTTGTATGAAGTTACCTACTTACTTATCTAGCACGGTGAAATTTATTCATAACTAACGACCGGCCGGACCGGTTCAGGAAAAACAGAACAACTTAATAAATGAATACGCATTTGCGACATTTGTTTTCTATTGGGCTGATATATCAGCTTGAAGAGGGGAATTAGTCTAGGTTTAGTAGTTTGAGATATGTTTGGGATGATTTATCTAGGCTTGCAAAGGTTGTGAATTGTCTTTAAAATTGTTGTGTGAAATTACCTACTTGCTCATCTGGCAAATGGAAATTTATTCATAAATAGCGGGTCGATGTTACAGAAAAATCACATAAACCGAAGCGGGCGGGTCGCTATTATTTATAAGCTAAAAAAATCCCAACGTATAAAAAGCCTCACAAAACTTACTTTTCTCTCAAAGGTCCTAATTCCCATCGCATGTTAGGAATGATTGGCGACATACCTGAAACATAAAGACTATTATAAGACGACATTTCCAATTACAAGCATTGCGAGCCGCGAGCGATCCTGTTAGTTATAATGAGCCTTAAGTATTACTCGAAACTATGTCGTTAAGTAATTTAGGAGGGATTGGAGAAGCCCTAATAGCGGCTTACTATTAAGGAATATTATATCTGGAATTGGCTTTGACAATTCGCACTGCTAGATCAAAAAAGTAGCAACTCCAATACACCTGTGTTTTAAAAATCAACTTTAATACAACTACTATGAACTTGAAACCAAACTAGCAAGTTTTACAAGTTGATACTGTTTTGATCTAACAGTACGATTTATTGAGTTATAACTCGATAATTTGGTATTAGGAAATATTTAACAGGTTTAAAATGACTGAGGTAGGATTTTACACCATCGCAAATGATGATGGTCTTGATTGACTATAGATGTCATGTCATTATTATCAAGCCAAAAGACATCTACGTCATCAATCTCCATAAGGGTGGATTTTGTGCCATCCGCATCGATAAAGTTATTTTGTCTTGTTAATTATTTAAGCCTCTAACTTAATCACATAATCTTATTAACCTTTGAAGTATAAAACAAAGACTAATTCAACACAAAATTCTAATAGCTAAGTCTCTTTCACTTCACCTAAATAACCCACCAATTTTTCAAAGGTCTTTGTTGACACAGCACGACTTTTGTTCTTTTTAATTCCATCCCAGTAACTGGCATGTCATAAAGACGCCATTTGTTTTTACGTAACAATTAAAAGGAAAAAATATACCTCTGGGGCTAAACGAGGGAATTGACTCCCCAGTCACGGAGCGGCAGTGAATTCTGCCGGAATCATTTACTGCCTTATGATAGCGATCCGCTAGACCGAGAGAGGAGGTCCCGTTTACTTCCTCGAATATTATTTCATTTTGGCGGACGATGGAGCTTGATTGTTTTTGAAACTGACATTAACAGATCTTATGACTTATTTTCAATTCGGGGAAGAGTTTATTTAAATTTATAACTGTTTTAGTCTAAGCTTGTATTATTGTGGGTACAAAAGATCGATACATATAGTTTTGCCGTTCTAAGAGGCCCGATATGACAGCTGTCAACGCAATATAAAATATAACCTTAAAGGCCCAGCCACACCGCTTGCGTGACGTGCACGTGTACGTGTGCGTTCGCTTTCCACTGCGTTGTATAGTATGTATTCTCATTACGACATGTCACTATACAACGCAGTGGAAAGCGAACGCGCACGTGCACGTGCACGTCACGCAACCGGTGTGGCTCGGCCTTAAACACATATTTTGTACTCAGTTGACAGCTGTCAAATCGGGCCTCAGAGCGGCAAAACTGTAGTTGCTGCCTACTAGGTAAATAAATAAGTACTGCCTTGGTCCCCAAGTTCAAGAGACGGCAGCGGTCGTCACTTTACATTAGGTAAAAAAATATCTTAATCTCCTAGAAAGCATCCAACACGTATGAAAAAATATTAAACAGGTAGTTGTATTTTCTGCATGGTTTTAATTGTAATAATACTAATAATTGGCTTTATGCGAGACGGTCTGACTCAACAATTAAAGTCCGCGACCGTACGTACAAGTACAAAGGTACCAAAGGCCTTGGTATTATTTATAATGTGGTCAAGCGTCAGGTATAATAACGTGATTATCTACCTTTTGTTAGTCAGCGTGGTTCATGAGAATTATGCACACATCCATGTCGGCCATGATTACAAGCATGGGAATGCATTACAAATGCAAATTATAATATCATTATTTTTACCATTGCCAGCTATGCAAATCAAATTTATGCTTCCGTATAACTTGTTTTTTTTTTTAAGTTATCCAAAACAGTGTGTCATTGTGCAAGTTAAGCGTTTTATTATTATTTTACTGAATAAATGACTCATTATTGAAATGCGTAAAAAAAGTGATACACATTTAATTGAAAAAAAAAACAAAGTTAATTTATTTACAGTCAAAATTTGATAATGTTGCCAATTTACTCTCAACAGGACGGTTTCCTACCTACTGCCCAAGTCGAGATGTCTTTCGAATATTTATATGTGTTCGTATCAGTTTTTAACATGTAAACTAAACGATTTGTAGGATTATGAAATGCTGGGTATCGTTAGATTGGTCATTATTCTAGGAATGTCATCGTAGGTCATATTATATTTAACTTTGTTATCTCGGGAACAACAAAACACCGGCGGGCATACAGAACTTTAAAACTCGTTATTAAACTTGTTTTCGGATTCTTTTCTGACAAGCTAATATTCCTATTTTTTTTATTGTGTGTCTGTCTCCTAGCCTAACTAGTAATAATATCATATTTACTCAAATTACGTTTCGCAGACTCGAAGCTGGACCGTAAATACGTTAAGGCAAATTAAAGAAAACACGTGGTTACATCAAATATTTTGTATCTAACCGTTACAACGTTAGAAAAACATTTTTCTCTGTGAGATAATGTTAATGTGTGATTCCAACGAAGTGAAATATAAAAACTAAAGAGGTTTAAAAATAATAGACGCTGAACGATTTCAAGATGGCCGGGTAAGTTTGTATAGGTCTGTAAAAACATTTAGCGATGGAAAATAAATCGGAGAATGTAGAAGACCTTTGTTGTAATGTATGTTCTCAGATTTCTCATCGTTAATGTTTATAGTAGTAGCCTTATTAAGCAAATGCAATATACTGTACGAACGAATATGGTTCGTATTTAGTTGAAGGCAAAGAACCTTGTCGCAGATAGGCCATAATTATTTGATGTAATTTATTTATTGTTAATTTACTTTACGTCACGGTGATAGGGTTCTACAGTGGGCTTCAACTATTTATTTCGTTGAGCTACTTATGAGTATTCGTTTCTCGTTATTTTTGCATGTCTCATTAGAGGTTGATTATCCCGTGCAGGCCTGATGTTAAGTGGGATCTGTGTGTCTTGCATTCTCAAGAATACAATCTAAAGACTGCAATCCTAAGACCTCAAATGCGTTGCCAACCCTGAGGACCAAGATGGAATGCCTCTAGGCTGCTCACCGGTTGTCTTATCACACACACATAAACAATCTCTAATCTATTTAAAGATGTAATCATTACTGTGTTACAACTACATCCAAACACCGCATTCCTCGAATGATTTACGTATAACAGTGGCATCTCCTAACAGAAACCCGAAATAAACCAGTATTCGGCTTTTCATATCAATTTGCGCATCCGTGCAATGTATATTCAAGTGGGGCCCGAGGCGGTCTTAGCTTTTTAATGGTACCATTTATGGGAATGGGCTAATGCGCAATTCACACAGCGGGCGGGAGCGGGTCGGGCGCCGAGCATCGCGGGACCTGCGACTAGGGTTACCAGAGGAAAAAATAAAAAATCCGGAGAAAAGGCGTGGTTTCCATTGAAAACTCCAGAGATTTTGTTGGAGTTTGAGAATTTTCTCTCAGACATAATTAACAAATTTAAAAAAGTCTTTAGTAAAGTAGATTACTTCAATTATTTTGTGTATTAGGATGATTATTTTTACTTTTTATTAAACAGATCTTTATAATGTACTGTACTTTATTGAAAATTCTAAAAATTCTAGGATTTCCAATATTTTGAAAAATCCGGCCGCAATCCTGAGAAGAGTCCAAAAATCCTGGTATATGGTAACACTACCCGCGACGGACCTGCAGCAGCCGCGCGCTGTTTGTAGTGGCGGGCGCGGGTCGCGACCCGCGCCCGACCCGTCCCGCTGCGTGTGTGAATGCTTCCATGTTAAAACGCCCGTCGAACTTCCGAACCGCTCGGCGCACGACCCGCTCCCGCCCGCTGTGTGAATTGCGCTTAAACCCTATATAAACGAAGACGAACGGGGAACTCGATGGTAACGCCGTGAGCTGAATTGATTGGTTGCAACATTACGCTTCATTTAAGGTCTTTAGCTGAATTAAAACGGCTCATTTTGATATATTTTGTGTATTGTTTTAATGGTTTTAGAGCTTTGGGAAATAAATGGTTTACGTGAAACACGAGAAGCTTATGGTGTGTTGTTGTTTTCATGTATTAAATGTCCCAGCCCCACCGCACCAGCCACACCGCTTGCGTGACGTGCACGTGCACGTGCGCGTGCGCGTTCACTTTCCACTGCGTTGTATAGTGACATGTCGTAATGAGAATTCATACTATACATAGTGGAAAACGACCGCGCACGCGCACGTGCACGTCACGCATCCGGTGTGGCTGGGCCTTTAAATGTAATGATGTAAATAAATAAATATCAAGGGATAATCTCATATAAATTGACCCATTTAGTCCCAAATTAAGCTTAAGGCTTGTACTATGGGTACTAGACAACGCTAAGCTTCGAGCACTTACATAGAAAAATACATATAATACACAGCAAACATTCAAGACTCAGAAATCCAATTACAATAGTGCTGATAACTTAAATTGATCTGGATTTTGATTTATCTTGTTATGTTTATGTGTCAACATCATGTTATTGTACCAAATTAATTAAATAAATAAATAACCGATACTCGCGCTCATCACACAAATATTTGTCTACCAGGAATCGAACCCGGAACCGCTGGCTTCGTAAGCAGGGTTACTACCACCTTGGTTATACACGTTGTCAAAATATAACTAACGTACTCAACGGTATATGTCTTACCAATTAAGAATATAGATCGTAGGCATCTTAGAGCGTACTATTCTTTATTTATATTTCTTTTGACGAAGTTTTTATAGCGTAGCGTCATTCTACGACAATACCTAAAAATGCAGCTAGGTTTCTACTTTCATTTAATTATTCTGACTCAAAAAGGCCGATATCTGTAATGAAACTTTACCCTAAACGCACGCCAGACGGTAGCCATTATTCGAGTCTTATTATAGCCGATATTGAGTTGGCGACATTAAATGAAACTGATAAGACCAGTTCAAGGCCAAAATACTTGAGGTCGTCTATATTATGTTAGTAACTCAGATGAGGGTGTTCAGTCATCCTGTTACCAGGAGTTTAGAACCTTCAAGGGTCCTCTCCAAATTGGTTGGCCTTACGGTCAAATTGAAATTAATTGAACTTTGTGAAGTATATATTATTAAATCCGCCATTCTAACATTAAAAAAAAAAGATTTTGTCAGACAACGATAAACATACTTATATAGAGAAATATATGTTATTATTATTATTTATTATTTTCACTGGCAAGGATTAGGCAGAACAAGAGATGACTGGACGACGGGCAGGCCTTTGCCCGGCAGTGAACTCTACATAGGCTAAAGATTTATTATTTTAGACATTAGTTCTCCGTTAAAATGTCAAATCAGCACCGCTTGTCTCTTTACCAACACCAAAAACCTATTTTAGGCAAATCCAACATCAGATATTCTTGTCGCGGCAACACTGATTGAGTATTGTGGCGGCAACAATGAGCAATCATGAGCTAGTTCTGATCCGACGCCTACTTGACGCTTGATTTGATGAATCATTTTATCGGCTGACCACAGTCATTGCTGGCGCGAATGATGACGGACAATATGGAAGATGGATGACTAAGAATTGGGTAGTTTAAGTTCGATTCGACCGCGATTTGGTACGCGTAGATTAAGTCGATTGCATTTGTTTAATAAAACGTATATTATTTTGCAACCACGTTTTTCAAGCTGGATCACACTACATTATGCACACTGATATTCCTACCTTAATATATAAAATGGTACCATTACTGAGTAACTGACTAACATACAACGCTCAGCCTAAAGCACTGGACCTAGGGACTTGAAATTTGGAGGGAGTACTCCTTGGGTACCCTAGGGTTGCACTAAGAAAGGATTTTCCGAAAATCCACCCCCAACGGGAAGAAATAGGGGTAGTAGCGGGAACTAATTCTACGAGTACAAACTCGCGAGCGGACCTATGTATCTATACTAGAATTTAAAAACGTTACGGTCAATTAAGAACTATTCTATGTAGAAGCAAAGCATGTTTGTAAATGTTAAGCAATTTTTTGCAGAATTTATTTAAAACGTAAGTACTTAATCTATTATTTTTAAGTATAATAATAGCTCAATCAACACCAAAGCAATGTAAGTTATCGAATAGATTTATTATCGCATACCGGGAAAATATAACAATCTTCAAGTGTTCCGGGTAAATCAAAAATGTTACATTTAATAGAATTGCTACAGGGTGCAATCTTTTCTATCCTTTAACAGCTTAGTGCGATATTAAAGCTGTATTGTAGCAACAAAAGCGATCGGAAGTGACCGGAGCGTTCTGGCGGAAGCTAACTTGAGTCTTACGCGGTCGTGCGTTTTTAGCGTCGTATTAAAGTGCTTAGAAAAGATTTTAGTTGTTCAGGTTTTTACCAATACAATAGACATTCTTGAGTATTGACGACACGTTAGCCTAGTTCATAGAGACTAGCAGCAGTCTCAACTTCGAATAAGTAACGGCAGATAAATGTGTGATCGTCGCGATTATTTATTCCTGAGTATCAAGGCAGTTATCAAATGTAATTAACAATTATAATTTATACCAACAATTAACATGCACAATCCAAGAAATTACGCGACATGAACTAGATAATGGCTGACTAGTAATTATAGTGGCCGGATACAATACATCTGTGTTACCGTACAGCGACGCCGCTGGGGATAATAAACCCGAGTTGACCTGGCCCTTCCGATACTATTGCTCTTACACAGCTTATATATCTCCCAAGTGAAGTAAGGGACAGTTTTATTGCTTCGTGTTTGATTGAACTGTCCTTTGACCAGGGGAAGTGTTAGTTAAGTCGAATGGATGTGGAATGTGGTTGTAACGCAGTTAAGATTTTGTGTTATCGAGTGGAATTATAAACAAAAGAGGATATTTTTTGCACTAAAGATAAGATTCAGATTAAATTTTAAATAAACAGGCTGGCAATCTTTTGATTCGTGTAGAAAAAGAGGACTACTTGTAGCTACAGGCATCTTCAGGCATATAGCTTTTTGCAATGTTTCTTAATAACGAAGTTAATATACGGAAAGTCATTTTATCACGTTTTTATAACATAGACCTTATTAAACTAAATTAATGGTCAATAACTTAACATAATGATGTAATCTTGTGTGATCAGTTGTGATCCACACAAAACTCTGAAACTGTCTTCCAATATACAAACGTTTACAACTTAAATCCGCCAGAAACAAAAGAAGACATTACAAAGGTTATTTCCCACAACGTTTCTAATTAAGCTGTAGATAGCACAATAGATCCGTATTAAGCGAACGCAGCGTCCCCCAGGGTACTAAGGCTGATACTGTTTTAAAAATACAGCCGCCCAGACAGTGACAAATTTTAATCGATTTTAGAACTCGTTAGTGGAGGGAGTGGTCTGCGGCGAGGAGTTATTAACGTGGTGGTGATTTACGGTCGCTTCTCTATTAACAGCTTCATCTTTGTTGAGTTCTAGCTTTTGTGAAGGGATCAGAGGATTAGTGAACAGCAAGCGGCTTTCTGCAAACGTTAACTATTGCGAAAATTCAAGATATTGTACAGGATTAACGTTATCCTGCGTACGCCTGTGTCATTATAGATACATATAGTATGAACAGGTTTCTACAGCCGCTGTGGAACATTGTCAAAAGTTTTTGAGTGTAAAAAAGTGATACACCTTAGTTTCTTGTAGATAGACTTTCCACGTTCGAGGTTTTCTATTAGCTTCCACCAAGCTTCTAGAAGCTTCTTCTATTCTTTTGGGCCTTGAGTATCTACCTGCCGTGTATTACCCGCAAAAAATAATTATGTTACATACAGAATCCCATATTCACGCCAAATCAACAAACCCAAAACTAATATCAATTCGCTCACAACACAACGCAAGCATACAACAGAACTCGGAAATCTTCACCCAACTTTAACAGTCTCGTTCCGTAGAGGAAAACGCAATAAAACTTACTACCTAAGTAACAAGGGTGAATTCGAGAAATGTGACAATGCACTGCGAAGTTTTATACAAACTAGTGCCACACACAAATGTAGTGAGAGCCGAGAGCGTTTTTAAGTTTCAATTCCCATAAAAAGTTTCCTATGACTTTGCTTGCGAAGCTGAGCGGCTATTTGCTTCTATTTACCCGGTATATTTTGTAGTTGTTTTTGCATGAGACGAGAAGTTTCCAGTAATTTGTAGGATGTATAATACTTTTTCTCAAACATGCCATGAAATATTCATGTTATGTTCCTTATAATAGGCCGCCAAGTATGACGTTTCAGGTGCGGCTAGGACAAGAGGTCGTTAATGGAATATCATACAAATCGTGCAGGCCTAGGCCGGCAAAGTCCTGTTTTTTAATTTTCATTCCACATAAATTTGTGGCACAGGCATCATGACATTCTGCCACTATGCGTATTAAAAAAAACAATAAACGTTTTTATTTTTATTTTAGTGTAAACATGGCGGCTGTGCTTATGAACAGGCTAGATAGCTGTTTTTTTTTAAATATACTTAGCCATGCCTCCAACCAAAGCGTTTGCATGTTTACTTAAAGTATCAGGAGAACAAAGGTAATTAGGGGTGCGTAGCGCAGCTTAGATCGCAGGCGGTGCGCTGCGGGGCACCGGCGGGCAGGCGGGCAAACACGGTGCAGCGCGGATGACTGAGCACTGTAGGTTACTTTTAATGTTTATGCACTCCTAGTAATTTGACTTTGTAATATATGTTTGAATTTTTTTAATGAATTATTATTATGTTTGAGAAAAGCACTATACATACCTCGGCGGAAAATATGGGGTTGCCCGCCTCAGACCTATCCGGCCTCGCTTTGCTCGGCCGTCTATATGTCTTCGGCCGGCAACCCCTTTTGTCCCGACCTCTGTAGTAATGTACTATAAATATACACCGGTATCTATAGTGCCCATACCATTGTCATGCAAACCCGTTAGGTTACGAACCCGTTATGAATGTTATGATCGTGATCGCAACATTAGCACTTTGGCCTTTTAGTCATGT
This sequence comes from Acleris literana, assembly GCA_946894065.1. Lineage (NCBI taxonomy): Eukaryota > Metazoa > Arthropoda > Insecta > Lepidoptera > Tortricidae > Acleris > Acleris literana. Next base: position 9,878,951 of record OX335689.1, on the reverse strand, counting down.
TCAAAGCCAAAAACAGCATACTTTAAACTTAACCGATGGTTTTAGAATAAAAATAATTCTCAATAATTCTACTTAGCTTTTAAAGGCTAGAAAAGCCTTTTTATTTGAGTAGGTACTACTCTCAGAGTACAGTTTCTATTTACTAACAAAAAAGTAAACAGTTTCTCTAAAACAACACCGTTCTCTGCAAGCCTTTTAAATTAAGTAATAGAGGTAACTCCTTAGGTAGTTTACTTTATCGAATTGGATATAATATCCTTGTTTCTTCTCCAGACTTTTTCTCTTAACGATACCAGGGCAGTAAAATGGAATAGGCTATTCAGGAAATGGGAAAGCATTACAATTTGAAGCGATTTTTATACGCGATTACAATCTTTGTAGACGCAGTTGTACCAGGAATAATGAACTAGGTACTTCTGTTATTGTTCTGGTGCTAAAAACTAATATGGTAAAAGCAGGCGAAACTACTTAGGCTAATTAAAAAGCACTTTTCACTGGTTATACTGAAGATTTTCACGAATTAAACGTCGTACTTAACGCCTCGATTACCTTTGGTCCAGTATCGAAAATATTCCAATGCTAATCACGCTATTTATCCAAGGCAAGAAAAAGGCTAACGAGTTCATAGGGCATCTGAAGGTAAGTGAGATCTAAGGCCCATGGACATTTATTCAAAAATACGTTGACAACTTGCCAACTACTCCCTACAATCAATCAATCAATCAGCCCTGGGGAGTGAGACTGTATGTCTCCATGGGAGTAACATTACTGGCTGTCTAACGGCCGCACGGAGTCAGTCAATGACGATTAAGGCCTACTGTCCACGTAGCTGCATGTCAGACGCACGCTTTCATCATTTTACGCTTGCGTGACGATTGCATGCATCTTGCGTCGAAAAGAACGAAACTGTGTCCACGAAGCGGCGAAGATGCATTTGCGCATCGTCATACGTTCGTCATGTAGCTCGTGCAGCGGCATGTCAGCACTTAAGCGTACTGCAAAACGCAAACACGTGCTTATTTTGCAAAATGGCGGCCTCAGCAGCCAATTTTGTTCACATAATTGAACAGTATCCTTGTCTGTATAATAATAAGTTGTGTGCATAATAAAGTGATGCGAAGTTTTACATCTGTCATAAAAAATACCGTAAAACTACCCAACTATGGTCCTAGCCTGCAACAATAGTCCAATTTTCCTCATTACATTATTCTAAAATATGATTAGCTTACTGCTATTATTACTAGGTATTATGTACTGTTTGGCCTAAAATTGATTGCTCTAAACTTAAGCTATAGCTAAAGCTATCATATTTTTAGAATAATGTGATAGGTAAAATTGGACTATTGTTGTAGGTCAGGACCATAGTTGGGTAGTTTTACGGTACACCACTTGAGCATGGTTAGTTATTCTTATCTTGATTTACCTTTTACGTTTATTTCACCTCTTACATTGTACCTTTTCGACTAACCATTCGAAATCACTAACCGTAGCAGTTTCCCTAACATGTGTAAGCTACATATTACGTGTATTTCCTAAACAACAGTAACAAGAAATGATTCAATTCCCTCCGACATTGTATGGAAGGTGCGCCATCATAAATCAAGGCTGAAACGCGTAAAAACCTTACACGTTTAGCGTTACCGTATACTTACGGTACATAGAATTTCCATTAGGTGCCTGCTTAACTTGACAGTAGCTACTAAGATATAGGCGTGATCGAATTACGCGCCGTCGATACGTTAGGAACGATTTTACGACGCAGTTTGAAAACTAGAATCGGAACAGTCTTTTAGTTCTGCGTGGATTATGTTATTTTTACGTGTCTACAAAAATAAAGAGGGTAGATTATAGTGCTTGTCTTAATTTCACTCCACAAAGAGTTCCATTTGGAACGAGTAATAATAACAATTTTATCCACAACGGGCGGTTTTATCACTACATAGCGACCATATCGTTTCATAGAAAATGTATCGGAATGTGCATACGTATAACGATTGCACGTACGGGACGGGAAAACCAAAAATGTATGCAACCACGTCCCGTCCCCGTCCCGTCCACGTCCTGCTGACGTTACGTATGCAGCGCCCTTAAAACTATCGTATGCCCTTCTCCAAGGCTTGAGCTATCTTCATATCTTTCATCAATCGGTCCTGCGGTTTAACTGTGAATAAGGAGCTGGCAGAGAAACAGAAAAACTCTTTTAGCAGGTAAAATATCCGTAGTATAGGTTGTAGTTGCGTGACCTAAGATATAGGCCAGAACCAGGATGTTTTAAATACTTACAAAAAATCCAAGACCGATATTTATTCAGTGCAAACAAAGGGATCTTGTCGCAGGTTTGTGTACAAACCTGGAGATCCGGCGGCCAATGTGTTTAAACATTTTATGTAAGGTTTTTCCTATAATGTTCAATGAATAGACACACTTCATTAGACACTTTTTACATTGAACATTAATCAATAGTCTGCTAGGACGTGACACGGTGGAACATCAAGTCAAAATGTCACTCGCTTTGTTACATTTAGAAATAAGGATTCAGTTTCGGCAGGTAATTTTGTATAGAAATCTGGCAGTCTGGCAGTGGAAAAAAATAATTATGAATGAAAATTTGAAAATACATATTATAATTATTACTGTAGATTCCGAAAACATTTATTACTTTAATATTTGGTATCATATTGCATCTAGTTCTGAGCTATGATTCAAGACTTTCAACTTTCAAGTCTAGCTCATCAAGAAGTTAGTTTCAAATCGATTGTATCGAACAGATAAACAAACAACATAGCGAGATAATAAATACAATACTTTGGAAATAATACATTTTATTTGTTGGGGAGTTGTGTAAAAAAGTGGTATCACGAAAGTAAAAATACTTTATTCGCGATTCTGCTGAAACTAAATGCGTACGAAGCGAAAAAAACAAGAGCAACATTTTTAATTGGAGTCCCTTAATTCTTATATTAAGTTTCCTTTTAATTAGTTAATTAATTAAATTTAAAGCCGTGCATATGTACAGAAGCGGTGCAAAAGCGTAGCGAGGTCTAGATCCTAAAGTAACTTTTGCAATTCTATGAGATTAGCTAGATAGAGAATGGTAGCGGCGCGCTGTGATAGTGTTTGGCTTCTGGCTGAAGCATCGAAATCTTTTTATGTGTATCCAGTGTTTTGATTTTTACGGTTGAATCTCCAACACCAGAAAGCATCTAGGATATGTCGTCCCAATATCGTTGTGAACTTTTTCTAATACAATACAATCCCAGTCATTACTAGCCTAAAAAAAAGGGTAACGTACGTAACAGAAATAAGTTCAACGTACATTTACGATACGTATCAAAACTAGCTATCCCTTTTGACAGAGGCCGTATTATGAGCTATGAAAGCCTGTCAAGTTCCATTCAGTAGATAAAATGGACAGAGATATATGACTCCTATAGATTGGAGCTAGGCAAGCATTAACATCTCATAATAAGGACTCTGCCCAGGCATCTGAAAGCTGAACTAAGTTTTGAGACGTGGTTTTGTAACAATGCTTGACATGGGTCAGATTTGTTACTCCAAAGCACAAAACAAAAGATGTCGGATACCCTATCCCTTTCAATCTACCGATTTTACGCAAACGTGTAACAGAGAGCCTACTGTACAACGAACAACGACTTTGGCAGTAGGGCTTCAGGATAGTGTTTGCAAAGGAACAAAACCACATAGGGACCGGTGCTGCCACAAGACTGAACATTGTTCGCCGCTAAATGCTGGTAACACTTGGCGGTTTGTACTTTAGATCAAAACCGCTAGGATCAGCTTTGACAGAACAGGACCACGCTAGATGATAGTTCTTATTCACCATGGTAAAGATCTTTTCATCACACTTGCTCGTAAATAGTGTCCTAACATGCTAGAAAAATCGACCGTAAATACAAAATAATACCCGCGGGCCTTTTTTTTACCAATACGCCCTATCGTGGGTAATAGCTTTTTTTTAAATATTATACGTAGACTCAAACTAACATAATACGCCAGGACCCCAATTCTTGTGCAATTCGATATGAAGTTTCATTCGAGATGAAATGTCAGTTGCGTACAATTTTCTAAAAATCTCGCATATAAACTATTGATCTCGACTGTCACTAGAATCGGACTCCTGACCACGTTTGACATTATCTGTGGTAAGTCATAGATAATTATGTAGTCTGCAGCAAATTTATAAATACTGATTATAAACTCCTCCTTTCCTCGTGTGGTTGCCGAGTTAGAATAGTGCCACTCCATGTCTTCCCGTGGATGTCGTAAGAGACGACTAAGGGAATAAAGGCTTGTAGTACTGTTAGGCGATGGGCTTGCAACCTGTCACTAATACGCTGGTAAACATCTTAGCCTAATTGTGCAAATTGTGGTTATAGAATTATCAACAAGTTTTTAGAGATGTTTGTAATTCTTTAGCTCTGCCTACCCCACTCTGGGAACGAAGGCGTGAGATTATGTATGTTATGTATTTATGATTATAAACTGTGTGATTCCAAAATAATAATTAAAAGGGTGTCTTTGTGCACATATTAAAATTTATATATCAATAAAAACATGTCGTCATCAGAAAAAATGGATAATGCGACTCCGCCGGACATCGCCAACGCGGCTAAAACTATGAGTGCGAATCGTAAGTTAAAAATATGATCTTTTGTCTGATTTTATTTCATTTCCTCGCAATTGTGATGAAAAACATTGTATGTTACACGGGTGGTAAAGGAAATACAAAGCTCTTCGGCTTCGGGCTTCTAACAGACTCTCGTTTGTAATTCTGTCTTTACCACCCTTAATACACAATGTACTATTATGGCATATTTGCATCGGATGTGTCTTGACATAAATGATGAGTAATGATGACAATAAGTACGTATTTTTGATCGTAAGGTAATTAGTAAATATGGGCCTCGTCGACTACATGTTTTTTAGTATTTATTATTTCAGTTTCACGGCTTTTTTACACGTTGTTTATAGAGAGTGAACCTTACAGCATTTCAGAAAGGCCATCATCGTTGTAAAAATGCGCCATCAGTACGTATTGTAACAATTTGCTGTGAAATTTCTACCAAAAACAAACTAAAAACGCTACCTTAAATTAACTAACCAATCCAACGGTAGCAACCTCTCCAAAATCATCGCAATTAGAAGTTATTCGCGTGCCCGTAATCGCGTAACGACTGTTATAGCATGCACAATCGAGCTCTACTTCTGTTATCATGCATCGATAACGGTCTTGTAATCGATACTGGCCTCTCAACTGGCTACATTTGAAAATAGAACGGGTTGAGACGGATCGAGCAGTGTCCATGGAAAAAATACGTCAATGTCATAGGCGGTAAAAACCGTAACGTCTGTGAGTCTGTGACCTGTTATGGTTATATTTTTAACTGTTGTTGTTGAAATGACAGCACATTTGATACAATACTTTTTGAAATTGAGAGGGGTACCCAGGTAGTCTGTTGTGTTAGCAACAGTGCGAGATACAGTATAGTTTCTTGTTCCGTCATTACAATTTGTATCTTTTTGCTTAGGCGGCAAAGTCGCTATTCAAGTGGATTATTTTGTTAATTACTTCCTTTAATTTTGCTCAAATCATTTGCGGTTTAAGTTTACCATAGAAACAATACCATTGTTGGAAAGATTAGCTCTCAAGTGGATTCCGACATTTTATAAAATTCGTGCTATAGTTGTGTTCAAAACTAATACGGAATCAACGTCAAATTCAAAATATACAGAGAATGTGAAACGGTCTAAGTAGATGTTTTACAACTAGGTACATGTAACAACAGTTTACTCGAGTTTTTTTACTTAAAGGTATCTATAATTTACATGGCCTTTTACTTTTGGAGAGCAGTGTCGGTGTACGACAGGACTGAAAATAGATTAATCCTAATCGACTTTCCTTTTTATACAGTCAAAGACAAAATATAGGATGGAATAAGGTTCTCTAAAAATAAATATACTTATTACGTCTTAACATAAAGGACATATTTTTTATTTGTCTTTAATTGTATCATCACGCACGCGATTTCATTGTTGAGTCACCTTAAAACTTTGTAATAATAATAACATTCTCAAGTCCTGACAATAACATTACGTCAAAATTAATCATTGACTACGTCAACGTTATGATAACGTTTATTTACTTGACAGAAATGGCGGCCGAGTTATACAGCAGCAACTTAAAAGACGTCAAGTTTCTGTAAATATTTTAAAGCAGAATTAACGAAAGACAATGGCTGGTTACATAAAACAAATGAATCACCAGTTTCTTAGAATTTAACTTTGCACCATAACGGTAACTCGGTCTCAACACGCAGAGCATACCAACATAACAAGATATTTTTATGCGTGTATATGTATATAAGCACTGGAATGAGCGCCCGCGCACCCGGTTCGGCAAGGTACGATCCCATTTTATTAAGGGCTGTCACTTATTTAAATTAAACACGGTAAATATTAAATGAAACGCGTCGCGCATTAAACCAACTTCCCAGACAAACTTTCAAGATTAATCCTTGAACAAATTTAGCTCTCAGAATTTTAAGTGGCTCTCGTAAACAGCTCTGTCTCCATTTATCATTAACTTGAGAGCAAAACTGCACTTAAGGCAATAACACTCAGGTAATTAAGAGAGGACGTGTGAAACTAGTAATTAACGCTGCTCTATTCGCACATGTAGGGAGTGTCCTATTTGCCCGTGATCATCATTAGCCCTGGATACATGGCGCACATGGTGTGTCATTAGCCGTGAATGCGAAAGCTAGAATTGTTAAAGTGGCAACCCTAGCGAACCGCATGGCTACCAACCGTCGCTGACGGTCCGGTTACGTGATGACGTCATCGCAAAGGCAGTCGCCGCGCCACAGAAGCCATACAAACCCGAATGAGCACACACCATGGCCTTTCCTACTCTGAACTTCACATTGCCGCTCCAAATTAGCGCCGACTCGAACCCACTCGACCGCACGCGTCATTGTACGACGAACAAAACGGAGCTCTCTCTAAATTCTAATTGTTAGTAAGGTGAGTGCAACAAGAGTAAATTAAGGCTAATGAATGACGTATTGTGTGAGGGACAGGAAATTATTATTGGCTGGTCGGGTTACGAGGGTTAATAATGCATACGAGCCTGACGATAAAGCAGGAGTCCAGTTGCCTAGGCAGCTGCCAAGACTGCCAAGAAGTAGGACAGCTTAACTAATTTAAGTAGAGTAAGACGGGGACAGAAGTCGCTTTGTTGTACACAATTCATTTATGTATGTAAATCGTATGTGAACAATATTGGTGTTTATGTAAAACGCACTAATTGGGATACCTCATGTTTCGAAAATCTGACTCCCAGCGAGTTGCCCATTTATCCGGTTAATTATTGCATTGCTTTTCATTTTCACAAAGGGAACTGTACATCTCATAATTATTCCTTTTAAATTTTCGTTTTATTGACACTGAGTTCTTTATTCGGGCCAATTAATTAAAGTACTCAAAGGTTGATCCTTCCTTTTAAAAAGTTAATTGAGAAACCTTTAGATAATTTCGGTTACTGCCTTTGTGAACGAGACATAAATAGTAGTTCAGGACTTTCGTTTATAGCTCACTCAGAACATTCTAGATGGAAAAGTACGTATATACCTATGTCTTATAGGTTTGTATACCCACCAAAGAAAGTGTCTTTAACCTTTCAACGCCACAGTCGGCTCTGGCCGTCAACTAAAAGTCGTGCCACTGACGCCACGTCGGCTACAGCCGACAAGAGTTCAAGATTAAAAGACTCTTTGTTTGGTAGCAATAAGGTGTAATTTGCATAGCATAGCAAACATGTTTGGCGTGTGGGTGGCACATTTTGTATTCGACGTATGGCGTTCAAAAGGTTAAAATCTAAAAAAAAAAATTGGTCTATGATGAGTTGATGACCATTCAAAAACCACTTACAGCCATAAAATTTTGTTACATTAATCCAGATTGTGTCATTAGCCACAATCCTGTTTGCAACTGGGTTTTAAATTATCTCGTGTGGTATGGTAACGTTGCATTAACAGCTAGACATAATTCCATCGCATATCCTTGGGTTGATACAGTGCAGACTTCAAACCAGTGTCGAAGACACTAATCGCCGTGTGGTCCTAGTGTATACATGGTCCAAGTAATACCAGTCTGATAAGTCGCTGCTGAGTAAAACAACACCGAATAATATGTGGCGAATAGGTAGGCTGAAAAATTTCAGTCCAGTACTTATATCATTAAAAAAAACACTTTTTTTTTAAATTGCAAATGTTTGTTTAATAGACAAATTACATACTAATCGAAAGTATGAAGTCTATAGAATATGCAAACGTTAGGTTTGGTGCAAATTACTAGTACCGACTTACCTGTTTATACCTGCCTACCCAATAGCTTGACGAGAAAAAAATAGTCAAACTAACATTTGCATATTCTATAGGCTTCATACTTTCGATTGGTATGTAATTTGTCCATTAAACAAGCTAGTGTAATTTTTTAAAACGAAGTTAATTTTTATTTTTTTTATTAATTATATACTGGACTGAAATTGTTCAGCCTACCTATTCGCCCTATATTACTTAGCATATTAAATTTGGTATAAAATACTTTTTATCGAATAAACAGCCCGGTCCAAATCGTCTCCTATTCGGATCTCCTACTAATATGCCATTTCAAATGTAAGCATTTCTCAATGAGCCATGGATGGTATTTCAGACTAATGTAACAGTTTTTCGCATTCTCGATACGTTCTAGTTACAAATCACCTCATTACAAAGTACTACTGAAGACAGAGGATCGCCTAGTTTGAATACACATGCATTTAACTTCTCTATAACTCCACGTCAGTTGGAAACTTCTCGGTTTTGTACATATGCTCGTTGTAAAGGCAACGGCTGATACTCGGAAACAAAACTTCGTCGTATTGTTCTCAATATGGTAAAGTCTTCCTTAAGCTTACCCCATAATAAGAAGTCTTGAGATACTTATTCGGTTAGCTTATGGCGTTGTAAAGCTTTTGTTCGAACTTTATCTTAGGAGCGAATTTTAACAATAGGTGGTTTGGTTTAATTTAGTTTCCTAATCATGCCTTTACTGTTTGCCAAGAGTTTTTTAGTGAATGGAACAGATTTACTTATAACTTGGCATAAAGAGTTTGATGGAAACTATATTCAATCTAACTTTTTTAAATACTTTTATATCCTCATGCATATTTTTTCGCTAAAATAGTCGTTTTCCACGTGAATAAAGAAGCTATACCGTTTTTATAGTAAACCACTTTCTAACCTCAAAATTAACCTTCTTTGGCAAAAAATACTTTTATTTATTTATTAAGGATTTCCAACAGATAATACATCCGACTTATGCTTATATATCTATTTTAAACATCTAAATCGACGCTTACCCAATTATAGGAAACCAAATAAAGTAAAAAAAAAAAGTAATTTAATGAAGTAGGCTGAGTAAACATTTTGGACATCACTTGACCAACGTGTTGTCTGTGATTGCTTTACTTTATTTAAAGGTTCATTTTAAGGTAAGGAAGTTGTTTACTACATTAGGCAATTAAGAATGAACAGGGTATAGAGACCACATTTTGCACATCATTTTTCCAAGACACGTTTTGTTTTTTTCGCCAGTAAATAGTTGTTCTGGCCTAAAAAGCAACATACATTTCAGGGTTATTAATGTGTTTACTAAATAAGACTAAGAAAGTAAAATGTATTTAACAAACTACTTATAAAACTTTTTTTGAATATCATGGCTATAGAGCATCGTCATCTTGTAATGACATTAGAGATAGCAACGACCATTAGGTTCTAGGAAACATAATATGAAACGGTGAAGCAAGTCAACGGTAACTTGCATTTTCTCGCTTGTCGCTCAGTCTCTTTCTTTATTAACTAGTTGGAGGAGTACGTACTATAAACGAGTCTTGGCTACGTTATCTACCTCTCGTGAAGTCGTTTCCATTTAAGTCGTAACTCATAATATATTAACGGCCGCACTCAGAATCAAATTAATGACGATTAAATCGTTCCTTAGTGACGATTTTTTACACAAGTTTGAAATAAATGTTTTAAAAAACATAAAACCGCCTTCAAAACTTTTTTAAAACATTTACTTTATTTTATACTTTTTAGTGATCATAATACGCTGTTACGTACCCACTTCTCCCACTTCTTGGTTGATATGAAACTTTGAGTTATTTCAAGCGCGCCGCAAGCAACGCCGCGGGAAAGTCATTAGTCATATTTCAACAAGTAAATATTCTTCGTTGTAACTCAACTATCTTCATCGAGATATCTTATCGCCACCCTTGAAATCAGTACTGTTGAGGAGTTCTGGTGGCCATCCGTGGTCTTCATCATCAGTTCCACTTCACCAAATGATACTTTCTGAATGCAAATGCTGGACTTGTTACTAAAAATACTAAAATCGCTATATGTTTGCCTACAATATTTGAGGAGTTCCCTCAATTCCTCACTGATCCCCTCATCAGATTCAGATTTTGTGACAATGTGACCACCTCGGAAGTATACTCTATCAAACTAAAAAATATTTTTTTAAATCGGTCAATTGACGGAGTAATCGGTGAACATACATAGTCGGTTAAAAAGGAGCGAGTTAACTGTCTCTGATGGCAAGCAAAAGCATGCCAGTATACATTGACGAGTTGGTTTTCACGATTGAGGCGAGAGCTATTGTAACGAGGCAATGTACTTCTACTGGCTTGCTTTTGCTGGACCAATGTAAATAAGCGGACAGCGGCATGACTTGTTTATCTTGCGAACAGAAACTTAAGACCGAGCTACCAGTGCGACGAACGCCGAATGCATCTTGTCTATGGCCTCAATAGTAACCAGAATTGTACTTGCAGGTGTCTATTGACGGCGGTAGTCACTTGCCATTAGGTGACACGCGGGATAGTTTGCTTAGCATATAAAAAGCCTGCTTATATCCTTCGATTTGGTTACATAGGCCTTTAGGTACGCAAGTTTGTATACCTATTTATCACCATTGCCTAAGCCTCATTTGTTTTTTTTAATTTGTTCTATGATTAGTAAGGTATCAGCAGATTATATTGTTTGTTAAATCAAACATTGGTATAGGTAGGTACGGTCGAGTTCATAAATATGTGTACACTTTAGCACCTTGTCACTTTAATCGCTGTGACAATTCATAAACAATATTAAAGCGAAAAAAATTCGTCTGGAAGGATTCGAACCTACATCTCTGGCTTTCCGGGCCGATGCAGGCGCATTACCAATTATGCCACTAAGACCATTATGTGACAATTCATAAATGGCAGTTTAAACATGATATTAAATAGACAAGGTACTAAAGTGTATATATATTTATGAACTCGACTGTGGCTCTTATCTTCTGAACTCAAAGGTTTCTTGATTATAATTCTTAGAAACGTATAGATTGTACGGTAATCAACCGATGTCTGTTGTATTGGGCTTAGACACATTGCAGCTATACAGTCTGTCCAAAAGAAAAGGCAGTAACAAAGTATGAGGTCCATATGCGCATAGTGCCATTTTACTTTGGTCGACGGTATTAGTGGTTGCATTCGCCGAGTGTACACCTCGAACAATAAAGGTTAGCCATTCTGTTACCAGTCACGATCACCTTTCACCGGGCCTTGCAAATCATTATTAACAATCTTTTTGCAATGTTTAACAGATACTTTTTATTAACCAATAAGTGTTTGAAAGTGTTAAGCAAGCCGGAACGAAACGTTCTTTGAAATAGGTATAAAATTGATCTAGAAATAAAGGTGATGTAAGTGTAAGGCGTCATAATGAAGTCTGTACATTTTGTACAAACGCGATTAACAATCTTAGTTCGGTTATCTAAATATATAAAAGAAGAAACTTAATGCCATATCAAAGCACAGCCCAAACCGCTGGATCTAGGGGCTTGAAATTTGGAGGAAATATTCCCTGGGATATCCCAGGGTTTCACAATGCATGTGTTAACATCCCTTAAACTACAATTGGCGGTGTCCCACTGACAAATATTTCACCGAATTTCACTTCATCGAACGAAAGATATTTTTCACTTCTCATGCTCTTACAATGTTACTTTAGTCTCCGCACATAGGGACTAAAGCTCCTTATTAATCTCTAGGGATTAAAGTATTCTTTTTTAATTTACTTTGGAAACCCCTAAACAGCCAATCATTGTGTTTGTGAATGGAAGATTATTGCCATTTTCAGTGATTGTGTATGGTCCATTTTTAGGCCGTGGAAATAACCTCAAAATGACAATTGTACAAAAATATTTAAAAAAATAATAATCGTGAAACACGATTAATGATTACGAATATGAATCTATTTATATAGCTCGCTCGCTCGCGTGGCTAAAAATCTCGTGTCATTATTGCTTGTTTTAATCTCTTGTTGAACAATCTACTTTTCTGCAGAAACCGTGCTGTTTTCAAGTAATCTTAAATGTTAAACTCCTGCTCCTACAAAAGACTGTCGATGAAACGAAAATCTGCAAACTGATACGTTTTATGAAACGTATCGACAAAACCTAAACCTATATTTTGACACTCAAATGAAATCTTGTTCTGACATCTACCTACTTAAGTTCTGCCCTCCTAAGCAAAAATGCAATAACTAAATAAAATAGCCAAAGCAGATTCAACTCTCTTATGTTTGTAACTAGGTTGCAATTCCTACAGATGTTTTGTCTGAGATATCGCCATTATGCTTAGTAGGGCAGAGTTATCGTTAATGGAATTCTGAGGAAACTGAACCGACGCGATACCCACGGTGTTATGAAGTTAGAAACGTAGGCGTTCAAATTATTTTAGTATATTAACTTTGACATTGAAATTAGAACTTTAAATTGCTTATAATTAAGTTAGAATTGGTTTGGCAACAAATCACTTTCGTGGTGACCCTACACACAGGATGCGTTTTGCAAAGTTCTGCGATCTGTGATCCGCTCAAGCATCTTATATCTGTATCAGATTGTAAAATTATGACAGATATTTAGTTATAAGATGCTGGATCGGACCGGATAACGCATGCAGGTCACTTACAGCAACAAAACTCGACTATGTACTATGTTCAAGGACATGGCGGTTTCCATTTTTTAATCTAGGAAACAATTTTCTAACTGTGAACATTTTATAATGTAAATTTGTAATAAATATTAAATAATTTCAATGTAAACTACAATAAAAAAAGGGAAATATAGAGCTACCTAAATAAGTACCTGCCTGTATTACAAGTAGGATTTTTTTAATCAATACTAACCACAGTACCCACTGTGGCAACATTCGTGCATTTTGAGGGACCGAAAAGGTTCGTATAAGTATAAAAACTAGAATAATTACAAAAATTTATAAAAATATCTCTACCTATCCAAGGCATTTGCAGGTACATAAACCGTTCTGCTTGTTAATAAAAATAGCCACTCATATTATTTAGAAGTGTGAAAGTAAGGTAGCTAGTTTATCTGTTTGACTTCCTTCCTGACTAAGCCGTATTGATAAAATTGTTGCAAGTTGTTAATTCCTATTACTACTTGTTATTTTACAGACGCCTATTTCTACGAAATATCACGTTTCTTACCAATTTCACCTTCACAGCTATAGAGATAAGGGTTTGATTAGAACCAGCGGCTTGTTCGAAGTTGTTTACCGTTTGCTATTGTTTGTGAGTCATAGTGATTCACACTTAAGATAATTTTCATAATCTATGAGCAAATCACTAGATCCTGTATGCGGTTTCACCTTAAGGTTTGCTTATGTTACGAAAGTTAGATAAATAATAAATAAAAGTTCGTGTATGGAGTTATTTTTAGGCTATAAAGCGTTGAAAGTAGGTTACCGTTTGTTAATTAGACGGTGACTCTCCTTAGTTATACCTATTGGTGCCTATTATCACAATTGAAGCTTTTAAGTTATCGCATTTTGAAAATTAAGAATCATGGTATTTCGTAAGTTATTTTCGATTATAGGTTTAACACTCGTACAATGAAAACATAAAAGTAATGCTAAGAGATACATCTGAGATTACAATTGCATTTAAAAAAAGTGTTCCAGGAATAAAGAGTACCTAGGTATAACTACATCTACACTAATATTATTAAGAGGAAAGGTTTGTTTGTTTGCATTGAATAGGCTAAACTACTGGACCGATTTGAAAAAATCTTTCACCACTAGAATGCTACATTAGTTACCCCTGATGAACATAGGCTATGTTTTATTATTCTGCGAGGACGGAGTCCCGGGAAACAGGTAGTATAAAATATAATTTGTCTACATGGCAGGCGGTCAGTGGCCCCGGAGATGCATTGCGGGGACGTTATCGCTATCAAAAATGTATGGGATTGAGCTCTAAGCCAAACGGTCCTGTCGCGCGCTTAAGGCCGGGATACACGAGGCTAGTTTTTCAAGCCAGGATAGCAAGTTAGAGAGCTTGCTAGTAAGCTAGTAATACTGTCCTCGCGTCAATGATATAATATAAAAAGAGGTAGATATGTTACCTATACGGTATTCCGCGTGTAAAAATGGCCCGGCTTACGCACACATAATTAGTAAATATTGCAATTACTAATTCATAAATGACAAGTGAAAGCAGGATGGTATGCTAATTTCTGGGAGTGAAACAGAGACGAGTGTATGTTGCTCTGCAGACTAGTTCACGGTTCCGTTGACGGCGCAAGACTAAGTAAAGGTGTACCAATTGGCTTTGTTTTAGGGTGCCACTATCGAAGTGCGTATAACATATCTACCTCTTTTTACTATATTATATCATTGCCTCGCGTGGACACATGCTAGTGCTGTCTACATGAATGCCAGTAATTTTAAGCCAGTCAGGTACCATTGCAGTGACAGTAACAACACAACACGTTCGTGATAAAAAAAAACAATCCCAGGCCACACGAATTTAGTGGTGGGGGGCGCTACTAGCACAAAAAATAGAATGCCAAGCTATTAAAACTATCCTGGCTTCAGCACTAGCTTACTAGCCCGGAAGTAAGCTTATTTTGCATACATGAAGATAGACGCACTAGGTAGCTTGCTAGCTTACTAGCACTGCTAGCTATCCTGGCTTGAAAAACTAGCCTCGTGTACCCCGGCCAATGCCATACATTTTATCAGTTTTCGAAAGTCATTTACGTTAGCGATAAGCATCTTGTCTAAGGCCATAAGGTAGGTAGTAGGTATGTAACTGTCAGGAATAAAATGCACTGGGTACTTTTCAATTATAAATTGTAAAGTAAGTTAGAATAGTGAATGTAGGCAGTAATTTTATCCTATCAAGGTGTGGTGTGGACAACAGATATCGTATCTCTATTGACTTTGATATCAATTGCTGCGAAATGCACTCGCTCACCTACTGACTACTGAGAAGACAGGAAATGAGCACTTGGTGTAGGAAGGTACTTTAATTACCTACTAGCAATTGCCAACGTAAACATGTCTAATTGACCACCTAGGGAATCGCCACGTTCGAAAAGTACGTACCTTCCTAGGTAGGCATTTACGTAGATTATTTTAAATAGGTATGTAGGTACCTTTTTTGCTAAGTACAAATAAGGTACCCTACGTAGAAAAGTCATGATAAAACTGTGTTTTCTACCGGAATATTTCAATAAAAAACAAATATTTAGGTACCTACGAGTTCTTCTCCTCGTTTTTTCTTTAGCGTTAGCGCTTTTTAGTGGATAACATATCAGAAATACCTAAGTAGGTACCGCAAATTTCAACGCTAAAAACTTTCCCAGCCTATCCGCCGGATTATGCCTTTACTCGAGGTAAGGTAAAATACCTCCCAGCATCTGCGAACTTTACCGGTGTCGAAACCCAGCGTGTGCGAAACACGAGGTAAACGAACCTTGCTCCACGAGGTCACTGTTAATGTTAACGCTTTCTGACACTCAGACCCAAGCACGTTTGCCATTTCCGAAATAACAAATTGACTGTTCGCACAATAGCTTCTTAACTTCAAACAGTGGCTCGAAACACCCAGAAATCACGTTCAGTTCAATTTTGATAAACAGCGTTCCGGGAACGCAACAAAGGGTCGTAGAACAAAGCGCGCGGGAACAGGTAGGAAGTTAAGTTAGGTACCTTTAGAGGATTGAGCCGCCGCCATCGACAGCACGCCGGCCAGCACCACGGCCGCCCAATGCCGCCGTTCCCCGCGCCGCAACATTCTTCTATATTCTTTAATACTATTCCCAACACGTCGCTAAAGCAACTTGTCACAGGCCACGCACTCACCGAGTCTTGTAATCACACAAATCACGCACACTATCACAAAACTCGAACGCACATCCATTTGAAAAATGTTCGTTTATCCGATAAGGTAACCGCTCGCACGGTCGTGGGACGAGCATGCAGGTAAAGTGGAACGAAGCCTATTAAGTTTCGATAGTAAACTACACGTGAACTAGGTTTTAAGTTATCTAAATATAACTAGAAGCCAACACCACGGAAGTTCTAAGAGAGTTTAAGTTTAAAAACTTCACATATTTCCGAATAGTAAGTTCGAAGTTGGGAGCGAAATCGGGCGCGGCGCGAGATACGACCTCTCGTCGCATCGTTCGCGGCGGACTGGCGCGAAGTGAGTGAACAATCAACAAGTTGCGGTCGCGCGCGATGCAGCCGTTCCGTTGGCCGGTCGGAGCATGCGCGTCTATCTTCATACCCGACCACGGCAAACAATGCTGTTTGTGTTTGTAGTGGTGGTTAGGACGTCGTGGAGACGCCGGCGCACACACATAAGACTGTGGTCGCCGGCGAAACGGCTGAACCGGTTCGGTTTCGCGCAAAAAACAACAAGACGGGATTTCTATCCTCGAGGCGACTTGTCACACGGGTCCAGCCTATATCTAATCGAACCAGGCTCTTTCTTGCTGTTATAAACTTTGTTAAGGAAAATCTTAACATGCTCGAACTATCTTAGATTTAGGTGGTTTTAAGATTGACTTCTTTTAATAAATCATTGATTATTAATTGTTAACTTAATTACACCATTTACCATTCTTGTAATTTTATCATTTAAGTAGAAATAAAAGGTACTTTTATTTCTACTTATCTGGTAAAATTACGCGAATGGTAAAGATAAAGTACCTACTTAAATACGTATCTACTTACCTAGGAAAGTTTGATTTTTATTTTTAACTGAGTGCCTACCTAATAATTTTAACAAAATGAATATTTCAATACAATACCTATTAAAATATTACTTTCGTTAAAAGAATTAGGTAGGCACTGTTACAATAAAAATCAAACTTTCGTAGGTAGGCAAGTAACTAGATACTTAAGTACTTAACTTGTATCAATTAGGCATAATTTTCTTTTTATCACAAAGCCTACTCCTTGGACTTCCCATCTTTCCATCTACCTATCTTAATAAGATTTTACTATTTACTTCATTTCGGTAAAAACTCTGTGTCTATCTCAGTAGAATCGCTTATTAGGCAGGAACTAACCTAACCTAACCTAACCTAACAGTTTCGTTGCATAAGGATAAAAATGTTAGTAGGTAAATTGGATGTTACTTAGATAAAAAATCACTTCGCTTATTAAAACTAATATATTAAATGATATAACTAAGATCTATATGTAGAATACCTTAATAAAACTATTCAAACAAATTGCGCTGTAGGTAAATATGAACACAACATAACATCAATTGCAATCAACGTAGCATTCTTGGTACTCAGTATCGACTTTTCCCGGGTCCGGTATGCACTCCTCTTGTTCATCACGGTTCTGGAAGAATTTAAGCGAAGCATTACTAAGGAACGTTTCACAGTTGACTAAATACTGCAGAATGTGTACAGGTACGGTCACGGAAGTTAATAAGCTACCTACCCATTTCAAAGAAAATCTACTTGAAGATGTCATTGTCAATAGCAGGGCTCGGAAACCTGGTTAATTTTATTAACTAGCTCGTCAGAAACGCCATATATTTCGAAAAGAGCATTTTCATTTCGATTCCGCTCGGAACAGAATCGACATTATTTCGGTTTTGATCAAAGAGCAAAATGAAACTGTTCCTGCTCAAAAAACCGGTTAATTTCGCTCGCTAGTTTGTTCGCACCGCCCACCAGTCCCACCACCTTTTCTCGTCTTTCCTAATAGGTTAGTAGCTAGCTCTGAAATCCATCCATACTAATATTATAAATGTGAAAGTGTGTATGTTTGTCCGTCTTTCACGCTTCAACCACTGAACGGATCGAGATGAAACTCGGCACACATATTGGTTAGGTCCTGGAATAGGACATAGGATAGTTTTTGTCCCGGGAAATTGGACATCCCGAGGGAACAGCGATAAAAGACTTCTACGCAGACAGAGTCGCGGGCGAAAGCTAGTCACTACTAAAATAACTCTCGCGTGACTTATGATTATACGATTCCAAGCAGCGTCGGCCGAAAGATGCTCCACCCACTTGTCATTTCAAATTAACCAGGTTAATCCCAGCGACCATAACGCTCGCGAATCGATTCCGCTCCCAGCGAGCGTTTACGAAAAACCTGGTTAAGAACCATATTAACCGGTATTTTTCGAACCGTTCCCAAGCCCTGGTCAATAGAGATGCCAAGTCATTTGTAATTGACAGGAAACTCAACCTTATTGCTGTAGAATGTCAGATTGACTTTGGACCTAAGGTGGGTCACCAATTAAATTCCTTGACTGTACCTATATTGACTTTATATTTGCAAAAGGTGGAAAATTATCGGTTTTAATAGGTACGTTTGTGTTGCTAATTTCTGGAGTCCTAATAAAAATCCAAGTTTTCGACCATAAAGGTATTTACGGTCCAGCTGCCATCTTGAATTGAAGGTGCTAAAATGTTATATTTTTAATCAACGTCACCAACGATTGGTTTTAAAGTATGACAAACGTGTCAATGGGAAGTTTTAAAAAGACAACATTACTTAAGTACATGCTTTGCAAAATTGCAAACATGTTTATTTATTAAGGTCGAAATCTTGGATTTTTATTAGGACATACGTTTATTTTCCACCTTTTGCAAAGCAAAGACTTGTATAGGTATGTCCCCTCAGACTGGTCTATACATAGTTACGGTTTTGAACCTGTTGTAATTAATGCAAATTCATACAATAAAATCAAGTAACCGTCCGTCCAACCGTTTACTTGCTTCCTGGAACCATGAGTTCTTTTTTAAAATACAAACCACTTCAAAATGAGTAGGGATCGTATCATTTAAAACTGTACGCCCCTTCACTAATGGAGTTACGAAAAACACACATGTGAGCGTACATGCATGTTTGAGGCTTATAGGACCTTGTGCAGGGCTCGTCCGGATCGCTACCACCATCTTATCCATTAACCTACCGCCAAACAGCAGTGTTCGCATTGTTGTGTTCCGGTGTGGGGATAAGACAGCCGGTGAAATGACTAGCATAGAGGCATTCCATCTTAGTCCTCGGGGTTGGCAGTGCATTTGCAGTCTTAGGATTGCAGTCTTGTGAATGCGAATGTCTATGGGTCACAGCTTCCGCTTACCATGAGGTGGCCTGTGTGCTCGTTTGCCTTCTCTATGCCATAAAAAAAAACACAGATAGGAGGGGTGTAGAGTTTAAGATTAGTCGATCTGTATGGAAGTTCAACATTACAATCGGTTCATAACACATTCGACAAAGATAAAAACTTAATAATGTAGGACATACAGACAAACGGGTGAACGGAAGACTAGCCTTAGTAATTAGGGAGTCCCTATGGATACAGAACACTAAAAAACTTAACTAAACTTGCTAAATTTGTTGAGTTTCCTAGGCTGGTAGATTTCTTACGTGTAGTGTAAAAATACCCCGTTCGGCAGACTTCTTTACATACTCGTAAGATAAGATAAGATAAGATAAGATAAGATAAGCATTTATTGTCAAACTGTGTACAATTGTTATTTCATGTCAAAATCAATAGATTAATAGTTCCAACAGTTTGCCCATTTCGGACGTACAATAATAACCTTACATCTAAATTTTATTATTTAATACTTTACAGAAAAAAAATCATTTAAATTATAAAAACATTTGCAAAGTAGCCATTCCTTAAGATTATTTTTGAACTGTGCATTACATAGCGACTTTATACATTCCGGTAAATGATTATGTATTTTTATTCCAGTGACATAAGTGCTTTTGTTCAGTATATAGCTAGAAGGACGAACTGTACATAAGTCATTTTTATATTGAGATCGTAAATTTATCTTAAAGTCACTTTTTTTATTGAAGTCGTCAGTACGCTCCTTAACAAATAAACTTATTTCTAATATATAAATGCACGTCAGGGTTAAAATTCTGTAGTCTTTAAATACGTTTCTTACGGATTCCGTATTTTTAAGTTTAAATATGATGCGTAGGCATTTCTTTTGAAGAAGGAAAGTGGACTCAACATTTACTGAGTTACCCCAAAAAATTATGCCATATGTCAGTTGAGGATAAACATTACCATAATAAGCCTTACAAGCAACCTCAGTTGATGTTATATTAATCAACATTGAAAGTGCAAAACAGCTCTTTGAAATTATTTTATTTATTTTTTCAATGTGAGTCTTCCAGTTTAAGTTGTTGTCTATTGTAACACCTAAGAAATTCGTGTTCTTGACCTGTTCAATTTTTTCATTATTTATTATTATATCTATACATTGTGATTCCTGTTTATAGTTCGTAAACTGTATAATTTTCGTCTTGTCTAAGTTAACATTTAAATTTAAAGATGATAACCATTTAACCACAATTCTTAGTGTATTATACGTCTCTTGAGTAATATCAGAGCCCTTTAGTTTTTCCTCAGATATAAATATTGTGGCATCATCCGCAAACATTACACACAAGTGGTCAATCACTAGGGGAAACTCGTTTACATATACTAAAAATAATAGAGGCCCTAATACGCTTCCTTGAGGAACCCCTTGTAGATTTTTTACATAGTTTGACTGTACTCTTGTGATCGTCTTTGTAGTTTTATCATATGTATCTAACACTGTAGCTTGAGGTCTATCAGTAAGATAGTTCTCAATTAATTTTAATGCTGATCCGCGTATTCCAACATGTTCAAGCTGGTTTAATAATATTTCGTGTGAAACACAGTCGAACGCCTTTGAAAGGTCTATAAAAATCCCAATAGAAGTGTTTTTTTTATGTACATCTGTCCATATTTGTTTTAAAATTTTAAATATAGCTATCGTCGTATTTTTCCCTTTTTGAAAACCAAATTGATTTTTATTTAATATGTTGTTTTTGTTAAAAAATGATATTATACGATTTAATATAACTTTTTCGAATATCTTTGAGAAATTAGATAGTAATGCAATTGGTCTATAATTGTTTATGTCATATTTAGGACCTTTTTTATGCAAGGGTTTTATTAATGCTCTTTTTAAGTCACTTGGAAAAGTTCCGCTTTCTAGGGTTAAATTTATAATATGTGTCAATGGTTCAGCTATGTACTCAATATTCAATTTAATTAACAACATGGGTATTTTGTCATATCCTGTGCTTTTTTTATTCTTTAATTCCTTAACAATAGTTTTTATCTCGTGCGTGCTTACTGGTGTCAAAAATATACTACTTACGTTAGGTTGGGTTACAGGTTTATGATTGGGTATGTCTTTTCTGGTATTATTTAAGTTTATAAAAAAATCATTAATCGTAGCATAAAACAAAGTCACTTCCCGCGTCTGTCACTCTGTATGTACAGTCTGTGAGCACTTACGGCCTGGCCACGACATTGCGCGAATTGCGGCGCGGCGAGCGTTTTCTTAATACATTGCACGGTCGAGACGCGCATCGTTCTGCGGTTATTTGGCATCACACGCAATGTATTAGGAAATCGCTCGCCGCGCCGCAATTCGCGCAATGTCGTGGCCAGGCCATCAGAAGGTGCTTCGGGTCTGTATTTCTCTCTCACTCGCTCTTAATAAGAGCGTACAAGAGCGAGTGAGAGACAAGTACAAACCCGAAGCACTTTCTAAGAGCTATCGCGCTGTATGCTTAGGTCTTTCAAACTACGCTACATTTTAATGCGGTTTTCACCAATAGATAGAGTGATTAAAGGGCAAAGATTTTATGTATAATAAATTGTGGTT
Organism: Acleris literana; assembly: GCA_946894065.1. Lineage (NCBI taxonomy): Eukaryota > Metazoa > Arthropoda > Insecta > Lepidoptera > Tortricidae > Acleris > Acleris literana. The sequence continues at coordinate 9,856,835 of OX335689.1, read as the reverse complement.
TATATACGAGTGTTACAAAAAACTCACATAAACTGAAACGAAGCGTGGGCTGGTCGCTATTACTGAATAACTGAACTGAACACTGAACATCTTTTAAAGCGCAAAGGGACCGAGAGCGAAGGCGGTGCGGTGCGGCGCGTTCCCATAGTAGAAAGCGTTTCAAAGAGATGGGCATTATTCGAATAATTATTTATTCGAACAAAAAATAATTCGTAATATTTTTATTCGCGTATAGGTAATTTATTCGTCGAATAATTTATTTGCGAATGATTTATTCGCGAATAATTTATCCATGAATGAATCATTCGACTACTTTTCGAATAACGAATTATTTATTAATTTATTAGAGAACAATGGAGCAGGTATAATAAGTAGTAAATAATAATTATTCGTGGCAATTCACTCAACGAATAAATTATCCGCGAATAAACTAATCGCAAATGAATTATTCGACAAATAATTTATTCGAATAAGAATAATCATTCGAGAATTTCATTCGTTATTCGCGAATAATTTCTCTATTCTTATTCGTCATTCGAATAAATATTGCCCATCTCTGCTTCCGTTCTCAGTGCCTTTGCGTCTTTAAAAAGCCCAAAGAGGACTTTCCTCTGACATAAGACAACGTCAAAAAAATTACCTGGCTGTTTTTACTGACATAGTTCGGGTTCCAAGTCATCCTGCTCCGGGTCCTGAACTGGTATCCAGACCCACAATTGTCGTCAGGCGCGCAAGACGACCAGCTACCCCAGGGGCTGAAGTTACACGGCTCACGAGACTCTGCTGCGTTGGGTTCTTCCCTGAGAAAGACGATGTTTTCATCATCATCACATCATCTATATATAATGTGTATATCGTATAGGTGAAAAACTTGAGTAAATTACCTCTTGTATAAAGTTTTAACACATATATATAGAACATTCGACATTCTATATTTGAAATTTGACGTCAATTCCATATTAGTTTTGTACACAACTACATGCAATAGGTCATTTACAACTTCCTTAGGCCCACCATATAATGAAATTTGTCAATGGAATATGAATCAATTATGAATGAAACAAAGTAAATTTTCTAATTTGATCATTAGTCATAAAAACAAAAGAAATTCCACTTTACTTTCTTTGCGCTAGATCTTTATTTAAATGGCCGTATTTTGTACTATTCTTAGTACAAGGAACCTCAGGAGGTTAAGTTTTTCACCTTTACTATATCCTATCCAATTTTTTGTAGGTATACTTTAGATCATTGTCTTTCAACGCGCGCATTTATGGGTTTTCGCTCAGACGTTTATAAATAAGTATTTCAAAATAAATAACTATTTTATTAATAGGCTAACTCTAATCTTCTAAATATATAAAAGAAGAAACTGATTGACATATCAACGGCAACGCACAGCCCAAAACGCTGGGTCTAGAGATTCTAAAGGCAAGTAGGTTTCTTATAAGGTGCACTATGAAAGGAAAATTGCAAGGCTGACAATCTAGGCGACAACGATACGTTTACGTCATAATCATGCGTCCTCAACAAGCCCACTAGTATGTACATTTTTGTTGAAAAAATAATTCAGTTACTTATTGATGGCCTTTTTTCATAACATCAGTTGACACTGTCAACTTGACAGTTCCTCTTCAGAAGCGCTGGTAGTAGATTTTAGCATTTAAAAGGACTATTTATTGCAGTAAAATACAATATAATTAACATAATAACAGAAAACTTACTGGCTATCTTCTATATTGGAAGGAATTTCTCCTTCATCTTCGTTTTCTTCTCCATCAGGTTCTAGAATATAAAACAACGTCAATTTTATCGTTTCATTTCAGAAGATACTCGTCAACTATCGCTGGATATAAATTAAGAGTCGTAAAATGGTCTTAAGTTCTAGTGAAGAGTGTGAAATAGGTATTTTAGGTAGTTGGAAATATTAAATAAAACCATCGCAGAATTTAATCATTAAGATAAGCCAGATTGTGAAACTCCGGGGGCGTTGTTCTACTTTGTCTCTAGGTAAACTAGCTGACGACGAACTGGCTTAGTTGGTAGTGACCCTGCCTACGAAGCTAGCGGTCCTGGGTTCAAATCCCGGTAAGGGCAGATATTTGTGTGATGAGCGCGAATATTTGTTCCTGAGTCATGGATGTTTTCTATGTATTTAAGTATATATTTCTGTATATAAGTATTTATATCGTTGTCTAGTACCCATAGTACAAGCCTAGAGCTTAGTTTGGGACTAGGTCAATTGGTGTGACATTGTCCTCTGATATTTATTATTTACTAGCGACCCGCCCTCGCTTCGCTTCGGTTAATATAAGTTAAAATAATCCCAGTTCATCTGAATAACATACTTTTCAAATTATAGATAGGTGCATATGTATAGAGGTTTTATTTAATGACTTTTTTAGAAATCGTGACTGCCAGTTATCATAGAATCTCTCTATATTAATGTTTACAGCGGACTTTTCATTGCACAATACAAACGAACTTTGCCTGGAAGTGACGCGCGAAAGGGCTACATAAGTCAATGGGAAAACTCTCAACGATCAAGTCTAAGCCCGCAACTTTGAATGTATTGTTGTGACTTGTAATTTGTCATTGAAAACGATAATTGTACGGGACATTGCAGTCGTTTAACTGGAAAGGAATATTTATGGAATGCGGGGAATTAAAAAGACTTTTCCAGCCGCACATCTGGACGTCAGTATTGTGCACTCTATTATGATCGTTTTTAAAGATGTTATTTGGGTGGATTAAGGTTCCGTAGTAAAATAATAGGACACCCTTCTTTCAAAACCAATTTATGTGGGGCGATCCAGAAGGTTGCAAGGAATTGAGAAATTCCGTTGGGAAATGGACAGCCTCTTCCAGGTCGAGCACAGTGTCTACAGAGTAGTAATATGTGTGTTTCGGTGCATTGATCTTCGATATAATTAAGCCATTTTTGTCGACTAATTATTTTACTAAAACGCAAAGGTTTTCATTTTGAAGATTAATACTCCAGCTCCTATTATGTTAGGTCATTTGTCCATTTCCTATTTTCTGCAAAGAGCCGGTTTTCGTACGTATAGACAACGAAACTGTCATATTTGTTTTGATTTCTAATCTATATGTTTAGTAAGTAGGCCGCACGACTAGTGCCCCGTCAAAAATTCACTACGGTTGCCCAAAAAGGTCACTGCTAAAAAGAAGCCCCGCAAGAAACTTAACATGTTGTTATAATAACAGCGTTCAGTCACGGCAAAGAAATTTCGTTATAAATAATCATTGTCTTGCTACTAGAGGGTTCTTTTTTTATTGCAAGGACCCATACTAAGGACCATCGCATTCTCAAGACCGCTACCATAGTATTGCAAACGCGTTGGGGACCGTGAAGACTAAGATGAAATGCCTCTATGCTAGTAATTTCACCGGTTGTGTTATGCCACCACCGAAATACAATGCGAGCACTGCTTGGCGGTAGGTTAAAGAATAATGGTGGTAGTGCACAAGGTCTTACCACCATTAAAACCAACTGACCAACCAACCAACGACAAAGCAATAGGTAATATTCATGACTTTTTTTTACAGTTTCAATAAAAGCTGATTCATGTAACAAACAATTGAACAAAAATGTTTTTTTGAATAAGTAGTTATAAAAATAACTAAGATATGCCAACAAAGATTTGTTCCTATCACTAAAACTGAATTTAACATGAAGTTTATATGGTCGACCTGTGACATGACGTCACAGTGCATAGCGGATCCTATCTAAACGATTTTTAAAACGAGCAGTTTAAAAAGCTTGTATAATCCGTATTTCTTGGCCGATTTTAATTTTAAATTCACTTTTGGTGATCTCTCTCGGTACTTTCATATTTTGTTGAGAAATGCTACTTAAACAATGCATGCATATTCCCTTATTCCATTATTGCGTTAAGAAGCGTATGGATCAACTTACCAGAACTTTTACACTCTTCTTCGTTCATGGGGTAGACATCAAGAAGGGTTACGTATAAGTGGCCGAAGGGTTTCAGGTCGTTTAGGTTGATCTGGTAGAAGGGAGACTCCTTGTCATAGGACCCTAGGGCCACTCTTTCCACGTTGTCCTTGGGGGAGGACATTTTTCTTGGGGACTGAAACAAACTTTCAATTACTTTCTTTAAAAGTGGGAAATACTTAAGCGAAAGGACGACTCTGGGCGATTATTGTGATTTCAATACTGCCCTCCTCTAAATAAGCAGTGCCTCAAATTGAATAACCAAAGTATATTCAATTCTCTAACGTTAGTAATAAGGTTGATATTGCTACAGGAGTTTTATCTGAGATACTGTCTATTGGCTTAGGAGCGCTTTTTTGCTATTTCCCGTATTTTATAGGACTTTAACTAAATTAGGTTTATTGTGCGTTTATACATAAGGATGGTTCGGTCATTTGGAAAGGATTGATCAAAGAGATATACAGAGCGAAAGTGAGTGGAAGGGTCGGAAGGGCCGCCCTAGGCGTAGGTACTTTTAAGAATCAAACCAGAGAAATACTGGAAAAGGGCCGTATCTTAAGTACCTACCTGAAACCGACGTGCATGCATGACTCGAGGTATGAATGTGGATGAAGCGAAAGAGATTGTCAGGATAGGTGGAAAAAAGTGGTCTCTGCCTACCCCTCTGGGAAACAGGCGTGATTTAATGTATGTATGTATGAAGGAGGTAATCTTTTGTGCAATAAATAAATAAACCTATCTTTGCCGATTGAATAATCCACTGCCGTACTTATAAAGTTTTCAGCGGTCGGTGCCGTTTCCGAAATATTTTCTCTAATCTACGTGGTAAAGAGGTAAAGTTCGCGAGCGATTGCCAGTGATAATCGGGGAAACCATTAGAAGAATTTATTTGAACAGAGTGTTTTTGAAAGATCCAGTTGAAGTCCTTCGAGTGTTTAAATCAATATTTTGAGCGTTCGTCTTTGTTTAGCAGAACTAAGTCAAAGTGAAGTCATTAGTTCAATCTTAGGAAGCCTCTTACATATTATTTTTTTGCCTTTTAGATTCATAAGAATAACAATGGCTCGGTCATCCTTATATGCGTTGTTAACGCGAAAGTTTAAATATATCTAGTTATCCTTATCCTTAGTACAGTCACGGACTTTAAATTGTTATGCCACTATGGAACCCTGTCATAATGACAGCGTCAAACCACATGACAGAAATTACGCTTAAATGAATGATTAACGTTATGCGACAGGGTTCCATAGCGGCATAACAATTAAAGTCCTTTACTGTACCTACTAATAATATAAATGTGAATGTATGTATGTCAAAACTGTTTGTTGGTTCTTGCTCATCGTTACTGTTCAACGTCTCATCTAATTGAAATATGGCTAAGGGATAGTTTAGAGCCTGAAGACGAACATAGGGTACTTATTATTCCGAACACATACAGTTCTCACGGAGAAAGTAATGAACAGCTTCTGTGCATACGGAGTCACAGGCAAAACCTAGTGGTTTATCAATTTGGACCAAAGTCATTGAGTATTTTTTTATAACTCAAAGCCCTAACAAATAAAGTTTATAATCCATACCGTGTAAGAGACACCATCCATAGTACCAGCATCAAATGGGTACAGAGGCAAAGTATGTGATTCAAGCCACCCATTCTCCGCGCACAGTTCAAAACTGGAAGCCCCCAAGAACCAGTCAGGGGAGGGCTGGAGGGCTATCACCACGGAGAACAGGTGGTGGACTCTGTCAACCCTGAACAGGGCGTGGGAAGGTTTGAACATGTTCGGGTACGCGTGCATTGGGCCTCTGATCAATGTTCTGGCGCTTCTCCCGTCGCGTTCTATAGTCTGGAATACAAGGTTAACTTTAATAGGGTGCTTAAGTTTGCCAACAATTATACTGGTGTTACACGTATGTAAGACCAATAGGGAATATGCATGGATTTTTAAATGGCATTTCTCAACAAAATATGAAAATAGTGTAAAAGTGATCACCAAAAGTGAAATTTAAATTAAAATCGGTCAAGAACTACGGATGGAACAAGCATTTTAAACTGCTAATTAGACATCAGACAGACAGAGATCCGAAGTGAATTGTGACGTCATTGTAACAGGTCGGCCATTTACTCAACGTAAAATTCTCTTTTGCTAGAAAGGAACAAATCTTTGTTATTATTATAGCTATTCAAAAAATGTTTTTTCTCACCTGTTTGTTACATGAATCAGCTTTTATAGAAGGTGTAAAAAAAAAACATGAATATTCCCTATTTTTTACGGAGGTCGTAGCCAAGATACACACGCTACTAACATTTTCTTTTCTATCGCTCAAATGCATGGGGTGACATTCTAGTGCGTTACGATAAACCACGTGGTCAACTGTCATCCCATTCATTATGACTCTCTCTCTCTTAATTTAAGAGCTTCGCTCTTGACGGTGGAGTAATTTCCAATCTTCTCTCCTTTTTGACTGATAGAAAATAAAAACGTTAGTAGCGTTTGCAATGGCTACGGCCTATGAGGCCCTAGCCAAGATGTATCGCGCTGACTAGCGTTTCTATTCGTTTCGTTTTTAAACCAATCACGTGACTTTTCGTATCACGTCCACTACCAGTGACGCTATTGGTTTAAAAACGAAACGAATAGAAGAAAATGTCAAATGTACTGAAGAAAATGTCTGACCATACTCAGTGTAGGGTTCCAAAGCCGTTAACACACAAAAACTATCTCAAAAAACAACAAGTTTAAAGTGATTCTCTATTTAAAGTATTTGCTGCTGTGTTGTACTGTCTTATACTCTAAAATCTAATTCAAGACCAAAATCTGACAGTTCCCATCTTGATTATTTCGTTATTTTAACATAAAACACTTAAACCAAAATGCAGTTACCTATCACAGCGAATGTGCGCCCGTTGATGTTAGGATTTTGGTCTTTAATTAGATTTTCGAGTATAGGTGATTTCAATAGGTATAAACGCTTTAGTTGCCTGTAGGCTGTATCTCAGGAACCAAACAAGTCTACTTAGTTGTGATAGGTTATCTTTAAAATTTTCCAATACATACTTACATTAAATCACGCCTGTTTCCCAGAGGGGTAGGCAGAGACCACTTCTTACCATTATTTTAATATAAGTATGTTTCGGATTTTTAGTATTTGCAGTTTTGGCTGTAGGAGGGGGAGGGGGACACTAACAAAAATTAGCACTTTAAATTTTAATATTTCACAAACAGATCCCTTTATCGAATATTACATTTTTGAAAGACCTATCTAATTAGACCACCACCATGACCATGACCATGGGATAGACGATATAAAAAATACAAATTACAACTTTACAGCAAACAAATTCCAGAACTTTAGTACTATCTGAGATAAGCTACGGACGGACGGACGGACATGGCGAAACTATAAGGGTTCCTATTTTTAGTACGGAACCCTAAAAAAGCTTTGTCTAATCGTTGACATGAATGTTGACGTCTGGTTGCCTAATCCGCCTAATATGGCTGCGTTTATGGCGTGACAAAATGTGGATAAAGCATCCATCACTTTTTGACACGTATATAAGTACGAGAGTGACGGATGCTTTATCCACATTTTGTCACACGATAAACGCAACCATACTAGGCCCTGCTCTTATGTCGGGTTCTACCAACCAGACTTTGCTTCTGGTATATCTACGTACTGTTTTAACTTTAGAATCCCTATTACTCAGTCTACATTAGGTTTTTGCCTGACTTGAAAGCATTGAATCAGTCTACGTATGTATGGAGGTATAGATGTGGCAGAAAACTCAACCTTAGCACATAGAATGCCAAGCCAAGCCCGCCACAATTAGGGACTGTAAAAACAACACAGAGCGTTTCCGCACTACGTCCGATCCGAATCCGATCCGAACCCGTGAAAATACGGATCTATAGAGAAATTGGATGACGGAAACCATCCGGCAGAGCGGTTCCGCACTACGTCCGATCCGAATCTGATCCGAACCCGTGAAAATACGGATCTATAGAGATATTGGATGACGGAAGCCATCCGGATTCGGATCGGATCTAGTGCGGAACCGCTCTCATATTATATTTTCACGGATTCGGATCGGATTCGGATCGGACTTAGTGCGGAACGCGCTCCTACCGTATTCAAAATCTCGTTTTCCAATTCAGTCATGTTCGATTTCTCGGCGGCCTCCTTCAGGCCGTTGGAGGCTGCCGTAGACTGTTTCCATAAAATGAACTTGTAGTTATGGGAGGCTCCCACCATGTGGCTGTACGCGTTGTCGTCGGGCTTGTCTGGGAACTTTTGAGGGTGAGAAAGTGGGGACCACTGCCCCTTGAATATGACCTGGGAACAATAAAACGTAGGTATTTCATTATTAGTGATTGAAAGAGGCAGGGCTAAGTCCACCTAAACACCGGTTTTGTTCGAGAGTGATCTTTTGAACATTACTACTATTAGTGCTATTACCTATTCTGTGGCACTAGTGAAGATTAAACTTGGTCCCTGCTCTGTGCTACTCCTGTCAGATTATAGGTACTAGTTGTCATGGTTGTGTTTTAAATATGTGTTTGCTGTGCAGTGTTTGCTTTTACTTTTTATGGACAAAAACAACTTTGTGATTAGTGATAACTTAAAAAAAAACTAAAAAAAAAACGGGAGAATGGGTTTAAAAACTTCGCTGATTCGTAATGATTCTAATTATGTAAGATATCATTGAAAAACTTATGAAGTAAAACATTAAATTAATATTAGACATTGACATAAGGGAAAATTACAAAAAATTAAGATTCAAATGACCAATATCTCCGAAACTAGTACAAATTGGTAAACATACATAGGGGTTAAATCGACCGATTTTTAGCTGCTCTATCAGCCCTATGCGGGTTGACCGTCGGTTTCTGGGACACCATGTAGGTATATGCAAGAAAATGAATGTATCTAGCATAGCTAATTATAGCATTTTTGCACTTTTTTACAAAACTAGTTTTTTTTAATGTCACGGCCATTAATTTAGCCGTATTATTGACGAATATAAGGTCTGTTCATCCTTACTTGTCTTATATAGTAAACAACTTTCTAACCTCAAAATGAACCTTTTTCTGACTAAAACAGCTCTTTTATCCTAAATAAAGTAAACTGAATAAACATTATGGACATGACTTAGCTAATGTGTCTGTGATTGCTTAATTTTGTTTAAAAAAGCTGTTTTATCCAAAAAAAGATTCATTTTGAGGTTAGAAAGTTGTTTACTATATAAGACAAGTAAGAATGAACAGACCTTAGTTATGAACTTGCCAATCAAATTTTTGATTTTATAAAATTACTGATACCTGGTATAGTTAGATATATTGTTGTGTCTCCATAGAAATAAATCGTAACTTTCCTGCGCCCGTATTATGGTCGCCTTTATCGCGGTGGATAAAGCTTCCGTCACTCTCGCACTTATATACTGGTCAGAAAGTGACAGATGTTTTATCTACGCTTATCTACGTCGATAAACACGACCATAATCGGCCCGCTGGGGTACACTTGCTTGTGGCGCGTACGTGTTAGGGTAGGTTTAGACCAAGCGAACGAACAAGAATTCTATGGTATTATTCTTATGTTTTCTTTGTAAAAATAAAGACAAAACATGTTTAAGAGCATTCGCTTGTTTGGTCTAAACCCACCCTAAGACGTGCACTCTATGTACACGCCGCTCCATGTACGATCACGGACTTTAATTGATGAACCACTATAGAACCTTGTCGCATAAAACCAACGATTAATGCCTATGTCATTTCTATCTCGTCACTTGATGCTGTCATTACAAGGTTCTATGGTGGATCAACATGTAAAGTCCTCAATGTTACCATTCATGTACCCTTTTTCGAAGATGTTTCACGGTTTCGTTTAAACTGTGATGCACACACCACAATTAGTGCGTTTACTGTTGTGGCGATGGTAAAGAAGTCTAACTTACTTCATACCTAGCTTCGCTGCACAAACCGCAATGCTCCTGGGCTTGCAAAGGGGGTGTATCGATGGGTGTATTGTTGTTCCTGGCCAAAGTCACATCGAGGTTGGGGCTGGTGTACCAATCCTGTTGGTTCTCGGCCACCATGGCCCGGATCCGAACCGTTGGGGCAATGTGCTTGGATTTAGGTGATAGCCAATGTATCTGCATGGGAAGTTTACATTCAATTAAAATATTCATATTAAGCGCTAGATTTGACAATTATGCTAAGTCATGCTATGTCCTTATCTGTCATAGTGACATTTAAATTCAATTGATAAGGACAAAGCAAGGCTTAGCTACTCGACGGTTACTCCACATTTATTAGTAAGGGCATAAAAGTCTAGGCGTGTATTTATTATGCTTTTTTTTCTACTTTTTAATGACATTTTTATCTCGTGTTCCAAAAAAATAGATTGCCTCAGTAAGTAGATTGTCATAGTAAATAAATTGCCTCATTAAATAAATATAATACCTACTATATACAGTGGTGGTCACATAATTACGAACACTTGTTTTTTTCCCATACAATTGCCTACAAATATGACTTTTCAATTTTGACCACCATTCAAAAAGTTCTAAACTAATTTAACATTTAAACTAAGGTTTAAATGTATGTACAATTCATCTCTGTTGAAAACGGACCTTTCATTTTATAAGGATTTGAAAAAATAAATACCTCGCGTTCATACAAAGTTGTAAAACTTTGTATGGACGGGTCAGCACTAAGTTTTTAAATCCCTATAAAATATACGGCTCGTTTTTAACAGTAGTTCATTGTACATAATATTAAACCTTAGTTAATGATCTAAAGTAAATTGTATTTAGCAATAAAATTGGTCAAGAATTTTTTGAATGGTGGTCAAAATTTAAAAGTCATATTTGTAGGCAAATGTATGGGAAAAAAAACAAGTGTCCCTAATTATGTGCCCAAGTAGCATTTCAAGCTGTATATAAGCTGTATTTAAGTTCAGTCGTATACTAAAAGCTGTATACTTTGGCTGTATAGATGCTGCATAAGCGCTTATACAGCCCTTAAAAGAGGAAAAAGGCCCCAAATAATACAGCTTCTAGCGTTATTACAGCTGTATAGTAGCTGTAAAAGTAATAGATAAGATGTATAATAGCTGTATTAGAGCTGTTATTCGGTGTACAAGGGAACTATTACACTACAGATAGTCTCTTATAAGTAACTTTTAAGAATAACAGTTTTAAATAAGGGTTTGAAGAGAATTACAAAAGAATAAAAATAATTTGAGAATTGACATGTCTATACAAATTGAGCATTGCTTTTACTTATTAATGGCGACATTAACCAGAACTCAAAATAAGTAATAGGCTTTAATCACTTGGACAGCGGATGGTATAACGTTGAAAATAAGTGCCAATTAAAATTTACGTTAAACTTGTGTGTTGTTTGCGGCAAAATATTCACGCGCCATCAAAATAATCAAGAAAAACCAGGAAAATAATAAAAATTGGTTGTTTCTTTTTAAGGTTAGAATATCAAAATATATTGTAAGTACTAAATCTGAGACCACAGTCACGTTATTTAATGCTGGTAATCATAATACGGCTTTAGTTATTGTCAAATATTGTCAAGTATTTCTTGATTTATACTTCCAAACGTGTTTTTATTCATTCCAAAATGGCGACAATTCTTAAACAGCCTCAACGATATCTGGAGAGAATTATAAGCTTAGTAGCTGCACTATGTAATTAATGGAGCCACTTATACAGCTTTTAGCGTTTAATCAGCTTTATAATAGAATATTTTTATTCGTTTGGCTGTATTTTGATTCTTTATACATAACTTATAATTCTCTTTAGAGATCTATATAACAAATGAAAAACCCTTAGGTCAAAACGTCTGATCTCTTCCTCACTTTATTTTATAAGTTTTTAAAATTGGCAAGCGTGGTTTATTATTAATTTTACTTCTCGTGGTCGCAAAGATTTACCTATTATATGAAGGCAAAGCAATATTTGAACTGACTTTGAATGTCATCACCGGGGCAAGCAAACCGGGCCTTTCGGTTTATTTGAACGAATATTTATTTGACGAATTTTATTATAGTACCTATTTTATTTGGCGTCGCCTAGATATGACTGGTTTTTAATACGTAGGTAGTCGTTGTACAATTTACTACTTGTAAATCCAGCACAGTCATCTCTCTTTTTGCCAGACGATAATAGGACGATACATCGATAGTGATAGTAAGCCATTTTTTTAACTAGCTACTTAAATATATTCCAATAACAAACGGTTCAATATCGGGTCTTTCAAATATAGTACACAAAATTGGACAGAACTGTATATTTGCATTGAATATTGGTAGACCGTCGGTCGTCATTTGCTGACGAAAAAATAGATTTTTTGAAAATTCGTCGTCATCAACATTTGAGCTACTTGCGCTGCTGCATGAAAAAACGTCATAGTCAGGTCCCGAAGATTTAAATGAAGCCACACATTTGAAATAACTATTATGTTCAGTATTGTCACTGTTTAATATTTTTGCTACGGAACCTTCGTTAGACATCGATCGAACTGGCGCTTGACTGTTGGTTAATACATTGTTTTCTTCCTCAACAAATGATGGTTCACTATCATTACTTATATTTGACTGAACCCGATTTTTTTTTCCACATTTTACGTCCTATACACAAATGATCCGAATAGATTCGTGCACCTGTCAGTAATACAGACTAAAGCTGACTGTACTATAGTTGTCATTTATTCTTTTAGTTTTATAATACCCTCATAGACAGAAGTCATAAAACTACTATACTTAAATACAGACTAAAGCTGTACTATAGTCGTCATTTATTCTTTAAGTTTTATAATACCCTCATAGACAGAAGTCATAAAACTACAATACTTATAAGAGTGTAAAATTACGCCACTAGAAATAGTTTTAAAGCGGAGTTGACATATACCCTTGTGCAGCAACAAGTGCTAAGTGAAACTATAATAGAACCTAAAGCTGTAATAAGTAAGTGATTACATGTAAAATACAGCCAGTATACAGCTTTAACGATAATAATTAGCTTGGAGTGTCACACAATACTTAAAGTTTTATAGTAGAGTTTTTATATTCTGATAAGGCACCCTAAGCTTACACGGATTCCTCTATAATGATTTTATACAGCATGAGCTGTATAATAAGTGTTAAATGACTCTTATAAATATTAAAGCTGTTCTTGAAACTCTTATGCGTCACTTAGAGAACTCTAAGTTCTAAATTGGCTGGTATATTGATGTTGCCGGTCACCCAAGTAGCACGTAAGTGTCGGCAACATCAATATACCACTGTAAGTACTAATATTAAATAAAACATGTATATTTAAGTCTGTGCTCAGTTTCAATAATCCTTCAATAAAATATCCTAAGCAGTCCTAAGTAACTTGTAAGAACGTAAGTCTAAATTCCGTTGAAAAATCAACACTTCCCAGATGAAGAAATATTTATTAAATGATATTTTTAAGTATTTTCAATCCACGATAGCGCACCCCGCCAATCAACTCATTTTTTTGGTAAGGCGGGACTTCGTGGATTGAAAGAAATCACTATTGTGACGTACCACGTGGTACTTACATTGCTTAGAATTAGAACTGACTCACGCCAGGCATTGGTAGCGAGAAACCGATGGAAACCAGCGCAGGACCGGTCCTTGTGGCAAACCTTGGAGAAGGCCTATGTCCAGCACTGGACGTCTTTCGTTTGAAATTATATAAACGATGATGTGATACTTGCCTCAATTCGTTCTTTTTCAGAGTTGTCTATATTCTCAATGGTGTTCAAACAACGTTCGCTGTACTGACTGTGGGGGTCCTTAGGTTCCAAGGTCTTCAGATACCCGACGTCCACAGAACCTCGCTCGAAGTCGTAGTTGCTCTGATCTACGTTGGGTTCCTCAATTGTGACCATGTACATTCGGAATGGGCGACGACTGTCATTTGCGATTAAAGAGACTGAAAAGAAAGAGCTGATGAAGGGTGATCCGGTATTCTTGAAGCGCGAGATCGTCAATATGTGCATCCTGACTATTGTTACTTACGGCGCCAAAACTGGTCTCTTACCGAGATTCATAAAACCAGACTTAGGGCTGGATACTATGGCGAAGCAACCAGTCGCCGCCACCAACAAAATAAATACATCTCTATGGCCCTCCATAGATCTCACTAAGGGAATATAGGCTTGTGTAATACGGTCACGGAAGTTAATTTGCTACCCATTTCAAAGAAAATCTGCTTGAAGATGTAATTGTCAATAGAGATGCCAAGTCATTTGTTATTGATAGGAAACTCAGCCTTATTGCTGTAGAATGTCAGATTGACTTTGGACCTAAGGTGGGTCACAAATTAAATTCCTTGACTGTACCTACTTTTAGGCGATGGGGTTGCAACCGTGACAGGTTAGGTAATTCTGTAGCTCTGCCTACCTCACTCTGGGATTACATGCGTGAAGGTATGTATGTATGTAAGTCTCACCTGCACCCTTACCATGAGTTACAATAACCGTACTCTCTAGCGAGTCGAATGCTTTGTCCCTCACAGTATTGTTATAGAATGCGAGGGGCAGTAGAGAGTACAGTAGTTGTAACTCATGATAAGAGTAGGTACTGGTGTCCGGTTGGTTGCGCATCGGGTTTTACATTTCGTTGGTGGCGGCGAATTGTTTGCTATAGAGCCAAGGAACACAGCATAGGTATTCGGAGATCAATTGCATAAGAATCACGCAAGCAAGGGATAGAATAGAACGTCTCAGAACAGTGCTTGAAGTATTGAAGAAAGCGGGTTTCTCGCTGAATATGAAAAAAAGTTATTTCTTAAAAACTAAACTTGACTTCTTGTGTTATGAAGTCCAGGCAGATGAAATAAAACCAACTGCTTTGCCACCACCCCAAACAGTAGCCCAACTAAGGCATTTAATTTACAGGGCCTGCAACATTCTTTCGCCAATTTATTCCAAAATTATCTCAAATTATGGGACCTCTCTATAATCTTACCTCAGAAAAAGGACAATGGACAATGCGTCATGAGCAAATAAGCCAGAACGTTAACTCAATACTCATTAAAGATCCGGTTCTGATGATATTTGACCCTAATTATTCCGTAAATTACACACAGACGCTAGTGCCAATGGTTATGGCAGTATTTTACTCCAAATCAAAACGAACCTCGGCGGTGGAGTCTAAGTAAATCCTTCGTAGTGTTCCGTACCCAAAGGGTAAAAACGGGACTCTATTACTAAGAATCGACTGTCCGTCTGTCTGTCTGTCACCAGGCTGTATCTCATGAACCGTGATAGCTAGACAGTTTAAATTTTCACAGATGATGTATTTTTATTGCCGCTATAACAACAAATACTAAAAACAAAATACAATAAATATTTAAGTGGGGCTCCCATACAACAACATTTTTTTGCTCGAAGGTTATAATATTGTCTAATGTTGTATAGATAATGGTACGGAACCCTTAGTGCGTGAGTAACTCGTACTTGGACGGTTTATATTTACTACAGTAAGTTCTTATTTAGTAAATCGGTATAAGTAGTACAGTCACGAGATTTTATATGGTACCCACTTTAGGTCCAAAGTCAATCTGACATTCTACAACAATAAGGTTGAGTTTCTTAAAGTTACAAATGACTTAACATCTCTAATGACATTGACGACTTCAAGCATATTTTTCTTAAAATGGGTCCCAAATCAACGCTCGTCACCGTACACTTAAAACAATCGCCGTAGTCAACGCGATCAAACATTTCCGATACTACTGAAGTGGTCGTAAATCTACAGTTGTAACAGACTCTAATAGTGTAATTGAAGTGTTCCTGTAAGTCGGTTAACTTAACACTGCGGATTCACCGTTGTTAGGCACTTTTACAATCGTTTGATTTTGATATTGTTTACAATGCTGGCAGTAATATGAAACACGTAGATTTCTTTTCGTGAAATAAGATTCCCAAACAACAGCCGATTCAGTTAGAACAAAGAGTTGAACAAAAGCATATTGATCTGACAGAACTTTCTTCAAATTGGTTAAAAGCTGAACAGCAGCGAGACAAAGAGAAATCAGACATATTAATAGAAAAGAAAAAAATAAAAATTATTAAATAGACCAAAATATCGCCAATACGTCTGAAATACGTCGATGTGGATATATAAAACATCCGCCACTCTCGTACTTATTTATACATATACGTGTCAAAAAGGGACGTATGTTTTATCCACATTTTGTCACGCGATAAACGCAGCCATATGGTGAACTTTATCGAAAGATACAAAGAAATGGACGAACTAAATGCTTGCCTATTGTCCCACGTGCACTGAAATAGTCAGTCATTAACAACATACATAATTCCATTGTTCACGTCGGTTATGACAAGAGTTTAGAAAAGGTTTATGACTACTACTGGTTCGATTCCCAGTCTGGGCAAATATTTGAGCGACGAAAGCGAGTATTTTGTTTTTGAATCCTGGGTGTTTTCTATGTATATCTATTACTAGAGGACGCGCGCGACTTCGTACGCGTAGAATTAGTTTCCCGCTACTCCCCCTATTTCCCTATTCCCCAAATTTAAAGTTTCTAGGTACTGTAGTTTCAGTTGTGCGTTGATATCTAAGTCAGTGAGTCAGGATTGCCTTTTATATATATAGATATACGTTTTTATTTCTCTGCATAATTATGTTCATCGTTACCTAGTACCCATATAGTATAAGCTTAGAGACTTGTGACTAGGTTCTAGGTAGGTTAATTTGTGAACCAATAAAAAAAAAACATACCTAAAATGTAATAGCGCCTCCTGAAATGTTTATAGCAACTTTCTTATCGGCTGTAAAGTTTCCTGATTCTTAGGCACTTCAATATTTTACATGACAAACCTCTAGTCGAAAACATACGTTTATTGTATGTATACCCCTATATTTTTGTTGTTGTTTGTGTTAGATCGGGCATAGTAATGCATACTTTGTGGATATCAAGTGTCTATCTATTACGGTTCAAAACATACGGCCCTGTGACAGACGGACAGACAGACTGACGAAACGCGGAACCTCAATCCCGTTGGCAGCCTTTGGGTAACGAACCCTAAAAAAGATACAAGGTCTGACATACAGGGTGTAACATTTAAATCGGTCGGTATGGGAAAGTCTGAAACTATAAGACATACGAAGATCTGTTCTTAGCAACCATGTCACCGATTTTAATTTCAAGGAAAACTGTATTCATACATTTAAAAAAGAAACTTGTAGGTACTCAGCTCGGGAATCGAACCCGGACGTTTTGAAAAATAAAACTACATAACACTATTTCTATTTAGATATCGATTGTGTAGGTCTTAAGCGGTGCCATTAATGAAGAACTGAAATGTTGTTTATTACCTACTAATTCTTGTGGTTCACCCTGTTGTGGCATAATTTTGTAAGTAATAATTCTTTGTGGCATAATCTATATAGCCATGTTAGGCTTTACGCATAATCTGGTGTCGCAGAATCTACATTCGGATAGTTTGATTACGCAGAATTTCGTTAGTCCGAATACATAAATTGTCCGAATGTATGATTTCGCATAATTGTTATTCTACCAGGATTACACAAAACATATTATAATATAGTCAATATTGTCCGTTTAATCTGGAGAATAATTATGCGAAAACAAAATTCAGGGTAACTATACTCGTACATTCTGCGTAAAAAGTTTCGGACTAACTCATTTTCGGGATGTTACAAATTATGCTAAATAAGGTTTCTGCCACATTACCATTCGGCGAAAACCGATTATGCCAAGTCTGTTATGCTTAAACAGTTTCGGTCATTAAATTTTATGCCCCATAGAGGGAACCCAATTCTTGTATATTCGATACCGCACTCTAAGTAACTATATGTGAATGAACACGAAACCGGTAACTTACTCCATCGGATCCAAACCACTGCCGCGTTCGGGGTGAGTAATGACTCATTAACCTGCTTCCGAATACAAATTTAGCAGATATTTGTAGGTTAACTGTTATTTGATCAACGTACCAAGTGTGCAGAATAATTATACCCCTGATTTTAGTGTTTATCTACATCCATATCATAACTTCCCTACAATATGTTCAAAAGCGATAAGCAAATCGCCTATATTAAGAAACCTGTATCTGTGGTTGCATCTTAATGTTTACATTAAACTATAGTGCAGCGTAATGTTTACATTAAAGTGTCGGTACCTAAACATTAAAGTATCGGTAATACTGTACCACTAACTTGAAAATGCAAGCCACGTCTGTAAACTATAAATACAGTTTGTTTTTTATTATTTGTATTTTTTAAGCTTTGGTGCTACACACCAGTTGACAGTAACACTAACTTAATAAAAATACAGGCCATATCTGAACATATTATAGAAAACTTATGATATGCATGTAGATAAAGTAATGTATGCGGCTATACATAATTAGGCATTAAAACACTCGTGCTTTAATGCCTCTTATTATGCACCAGCCACATAAACTACTATTTTAAGCCCAGTAGATGCCCCCCACCACTTTTTTAAAGAAATAGGGAGCGGTGGCATGTGTGCTCGTTCCCATCCCCATGCCTTAAAACAAAGCTGCCAGACGGACGCGTCGAGTGCTTATGTCAATTTCATAGCTCCATACATTTTGACAGTTTTCGAAAATCGTTTACCTTAGCGTTAAGCATCTTGTATAGGGCCACTGAAATGTATGTATGTTAACACTTTATAGTAAGAAACAAAAAAAACACAGAGCAAAGGCGAACTAAGCCCTTCTAAATAAAAAGGACGCATGCGCAATTTGTTAGTCAAAGAAAATTAAACTCCCTGCTTTAAGAAATAAGGTCACAATTACATACGCGGCTCTATAAGACATTTTTTCTAAGGAGGGTAGAACTTATCCCTTATACACTGTAACACAATGTACATAATGTGTATGTCTTACAATTTGTGGATATTAGAAAACACCGCATTCTTTACGCTGTTGAGCGTACAGGGGCTCTATTCTACGCGGTAAAACCGTATTGCTTTATGACATGTTATTGTATTGTTTTTACTGTTAAGTAAATAAAATTATGACGATACGATAATATATCAAAAGCAATATGGACTGAGAACAAAGAAACTGAACGACATCATAAATGGAGGGTTCTCGATTATATTTGCCATGTGATAAGTATATCTTAGGGGTGGTCCCATAAAATTTCGTCAAAATCCGGACGACTATTGCCAAAGGCACTCGCAATCGCAATCGTTATAATTTTGAAAGTCGAAGGCGAGTCTGTATACAAAATGAAAGCAATTGATCCACTTTGAAGTCGATTGCGATTCCGACTGCGCTGCGTTAAGCAATAGGCCAATGGTCGTAATGAGATCCATGTATAAAAACGCCCGATATAATGATGACCCATTCTTTCAGAGCAGTTATCTCTTAAATGGTACAACCGATTCTCATGAAACTTAGATAAAAATCACCGCTCGAAAACCAAAAATACACTTTCAAATAAAAAATACACATCTAAATCGGTTCACCCGTTTAAGAGCTACGGTGTTACATACACACACACACACGCACGTTCGCACGCACGCACGCACACACGCACGCACGCTCGCACGCACGCACGCACGCACGCACGCACGCATGCACGCACGCACGCACACGAAGAGAGAGAGTCAAAGTTATAACACCCCGGGTGTTAAAAATCAACAACGGGACTCCTGAGGAACGTTTCAAGTTTCATTGTTACACTTACTCACGTATCGCTGGTCTAGCATGAACTGCCCACCGGCGTCGTTGTCCTTATTCCTGACCGTCATTTTGAAGAGCCCAGCGTTGGGCAAGGGTTGGGCGTCCGGCGGGGTGTCCCGGGGCCGCTGGTCACACTTCCCCGCGAATATCGTAGTCACACATAACAGCAGTTGTAGGGTTTGCGTTAAATACCTGGAATGAGGATGTCGTGTTGTAGACT
The DNA here is from genome assembly GCA_946894065.1 of Acleris literana. NCBI lineage: Eukaryota > Metazoa > Arthropoda > Insecta > Lepidoptera > Tortricidae > Acleris > Acleris literana. Next base: position 9,836,911 of record OX335689.1, on the reverse strand, counting down.
TAGTACCAATTTCAATCTTAATTACGATGTTAACCACTTCACAGACGATTAGAGCGTTAACAACTGTCAAAATATATGAAGTCGATTAACATTGATTAAAGGAGAATGGGCAGAAATGTATGAACACTGGCCTAGAAACCAATAACAACAAGCACTATATCATCGGATATCCTTTTTAATTCTACAACGATTTTGTGTAGCGGGAAACCTCAAATAACTGTGAGGTTTTTTTTAAATCTGGAACATCGGGACGCCTACATAGACGACTTTAGCATAATTGCTTTGAAATACCGCCGTCTTTGCATTGCGATAACTTATTTCACACAAAGATTTCGAACTTCCTGCCATAGTAATAGTTTTACAACGTGGAATTACCTATCCGGTGGCATATCTCTTGTCCTTATTGGTCATATAGGCCAATCATATTGGCCCACCCTCCTTTAACATCGTTAGGTGAAATTGCTACTAAATGGGCCGAGATTCTTGGCCTTAAAAACCATATCTTCTGTGACCTGTTCTGGTATTGCTTTTATCAGCGCCGCCATTAAGCTGGGTGCTCACTAGCGAGCTGTAACTGTAAGGCCGGGAGTACACCTGTAAGTTATTACGTAAGTTTTGAGACGCAACCATGGGTAAGAGTGAGTGGCAAATATCTGCATCTCTCTCTTGCATATAGCTTTGTTTCAAAACTTACGTAATAACTTACAGGTGTAATCCCGGCCTAGCCGTAGCAGTTACAATAACGAGCTTCTAGTGGAGAACAGGCTTGCGAGCCGCGTACACGTTACGACTTTACGTGCAAAAGTAACAGTTACAGCTCGCTAGTGAGTACCCGGCTTTACCGTCAAGTAAATAAGAGATATCAAAACGTTAAAACAAACTTTTAAGATACTCCTAATCTAAAAACTTCTAAAACTGACTTTCAAATTTAAACCTAATGTTCCGAATAATGACATTTCTAAACAACACAACAAACTTTTTACCCTCAGCTCGCTGTAGCGGCTAAAGAAAAACAAGTTTACAGTCTTTCGAAATAAATTTGTATGTTTTGGATACAACTTAACAATACCTATCCCTCATAATATCATCTATAATTAGAGCTCATTTAAGGCCTAATTATGTAAAGTTGCATATAGTTGCATACATTATTTTATCTACGCACATATAATAGGTTCAGAGTCTGAAGGCAAGTGACCTGCATTGCTACCAGTGCTACCTGTAACATATCTATAGGTACTGAGCTACTAAAAAAAACATAGGTAGGTACATACCGAGCTGACGTTTCGTATTAACTACAGTTTAATTACAATTTATACTAGAATGGGGCCTAATTAAATTGTGTTGTTTTTGGAAGATGTTCCAAATTTGAAACTAATAACTTTATCATATTTGATATCGTAATAAGCACATTACGCTACAGCCGCCAGCACACCCACAGAACTATATCGATATAATTCTGTGAGCACACCCACCACCACGATCACACCACCACAGATAAGAAAATTATCATACAAATTGATTGATGTAATGCTGGTCATTGCTAACGGGTTCTGAATGAGATGATACGGTTGTAGATAAAAACACTCGCCGCTTATGACCTTTTTATTATTCTTGTCCACTTCAATCGTCATTATGATTTAACTCATTCACCGCCCATTCATACACATGGTAGTCATTAATGTATACAAACGGCACAGAATGTACCTACTAAAATCTCCATGTCCCAACACTAGGTATTATTTGTTTATCAACAAACGCACTCACATTAAAAAGCCGCAAATACGTAGCAACCGTATCACAATAGCACTGAGCACCCACTTTAACCACCTCACTTTAAATTATCCCCTTTGTTTCTCTGACGATCCACTACAATTTGGGCAAATCCAATGAAATCTATTAGGTTATTGCTGCGTTCACGGAACGCGGTCTCCGACTACTCAAAATAAACCGAGACGGTTGGAACGCTGCCAAACCGAATTTTGCTTTTTTATGGCTGTATTCAATGTACCTATTTGATAATTCGAATTTCGAATAAAGGAAACCATGCGGAATCTTTGCCCTCAATGGGAAGATTTAAGATGGTCTATCACTATACCTCGAGATTTTACTAGCATGAACGTCGTGTTGTTAGTGCTTGACATAATAAAAACATCGACAATCCTGTTATCGATAAGTACCACTTCAACGTTATAAAGGAAAACCACAGAACTATATTGGTAAATACCGCAAACACACCCACTTCGTGTGCCACCGATCATGTAGAAATGGACATAATCCGTATATTTTTTGTTTTATAACACACCGCATTGTTATATGAATCATAATGAAATATGATTGTCATTTTTTCCTTGATGGAAAGATTTCGCCGTTTTCTTATAAGGTACTTCAATGAGTTCCAGAGGGCCCTGCCAAGATGCATTGCGCTAAATAGCGTTCCTATTCGATTCGTTTTTAAACCAATCGCGTCGCTGGAAGATGACGTGATATGAAAAGTCACGTGATCTACCAGTGACGCAATTGGATTAAAAACGAAACGAATAGGAACGCTAGTTAGCGCAATGCATCTTGGCAGGGTTCTCAGGACATTGTGAATATTTTCTTAATAACTATATAATGACGTACGAGTATTTTCTCGATGACGTTGAAGTAGTGGTTATCGATAACAGGTTTGTCGATATTTTAATTACCTATGTCAAGTATTAACCACATGTTGTTCCTGCTAGAAAAATATCTAGGTATATCTATCACTTATCTTAGACACATTCGATTTATTATTTACAATGAAACGGAACCAGAAGCTCTTTTTTACTCGGCAATACCATATTGCTGTTGACATGTTATCGTATTGTTTGTTATTAGTGGCGACCGAGTAAAAAAAACCGGCCAAGTGCGAGAAGGACTCGCGCACGAATAGTTCTGTACTATTATCTATTAAAAAATCATGTTTGTTGTATGGGATCATTAATTTTTAAAGTGAATATACAACTACATATTCTGTGAATATTTCACGCGTCTACCTGTCGCCGTTATTAATAACGAGCAAAAAACGGCAAAAAAAATCACGTTTGTTGTATTGGAGCCCCCCTTAAATATTTATTTTAATCTGTTTTTAGTATTTGTTGTTATAGCGGCAACAAAAATAAACTTGTGAAAATTTCAACTGTCTAGCTATCACGGTTCATGAGGTACAGCCTGGTGACAGACAGACAGACGGACGGACAATGGAGTCATAGTAATAGGGTCCCGTTTTTACCCTTTGGGTACGGAACCCTAATAAAGGAAACATGGTCAAAGCAATATCGCTTTACCGAGTAGAATACAGACCCAGATTTAGTATTTTATTTTAATTTGAGCAACATTTAAGGTAAAAAGGAGTTTCCTTTTTGTAAAAAAATTCTGAGCAAAAAGATCCATCAATTTTATTTAACACGGCAATTGTAAGCAAATGAAACTAACGCCTAACTTAATTAAATAGCATCAAATATTAATTTATCATCAAATTCTTGAAAGTGATAGGCGCTTGTAAATTGCTTTGCGGCAAATTCATTAAAAGAGAAGGTCTTAATTATTATATTCAAACAAAAACCAGGTACCTACCTTATATTTCGCCTTTTTCGATTTTTTAAAAGCACTAACGACCTGTAGAACTCATTTTTGGGTGAGGATCAAAAAGTTGGATCATAATTTAAGCGTAGTTAACAATACTATTAAGGCGAAAATATCCCCTTGTGAGACGAAAAGTATCCTTACAATTGTAGGGCTAATTTTCGTCGCAAAACGGGAAAGTTTCATAGAAAATTTCATTACGTATGAGTTAGCATGCCCATCATTTTTTGGAACTGACTCTTTTCGCTTTTCCATCGGGGACAATCAAATATTTAGAAATATTTAGAAAGTATCCTATGTGTTAATCCAGGATCAGTATCGCATTGTTTGACCGACACTCATTTCAACGAAAGCTATTTTCTATTGAAGCCGTGTTTATTTCAGCCATTCCAGGTTATTTGAAATATGATTCACATAGGTGAGGTTAAGTTAAGGCCCAGCCACACCGCTTGCGTGACGTGCACGTGCACGTGCGCGTTTACTTTCCACTGCGTTACATAGTATGAATTCTCATTACGACATGTCACTATACAACGCAGTGGAAAGCGAACGCGCACGTGCAGGTGCACGTCACGCAAGCGCTGTGGCTGGGCCTTTAGAAGTTGTGCCTATCACAAAATGTGATGTAATTCCTGAAAGAAAAGCCTGTCGATGATTTGAAAAATCTGTGAAGTGAATACGTTGTATGAAATGAGTGTAGACAAAACAAGTGTAAACCGTTAATCCAGGATATGGACAATATGTGTCCCAAAACTACCAAAATTGATTGATTTTTAATACAAGTAGAGATGCAATGATTTTTAATTGTTTATGTGCAATTAAGAGTTCACACACATACATACATACATACTACTACTTTTATGGAGGGCACAGTTGAGGAACACCTAGACTATATGTCGTGTCGTATCAGGAGGTGAAAAAGCTGGCAGAGAAAAGTGCAAATTACCCAATTGACAAAAGCTTAGCCCTTAACTTAAATGATGAATGATGAGGACTACTACTGTAGAAGGAACATCATCCAGACGGCAACGGGCTACTACTCGTATATTATAATCAGTGATCGGAAATAGGTGAGCTAATTTGCCTAAAGTTGATGCATGTTCATTCAATAATGTATTCCCATCTCTCTCACGCATGAATGAATATGCGTCAAGTTTAGGCAAATTAGCTCTACCTATTCCGAACACTGATTATAATGTGAGAATTAGCAATTTTTTAATTTGTTGCGGAGCCATCAAGAACTCTGCACGCGAGCATACCGTGAGCTCGGGCGAAACGGACGGGCGATGACGCTTCTTACATAGTTCCATAGTTGCCCAGAATTCCATTAAGTATGTAAGGTCTGTTCATTCTTACTTATCTTATATAGTATATAACTTTAGCTTTAACTTAGCCTCGTGTGGTTGCCGAGTTAGAATAGTGCCACTCCATGTCTTCCCGTGGATGTCGTAAGAGACGACTAAGGGAATAAAGGCTTGTAGTACTGTTAGGCGATGGGCTTGCAACCTGTCACTAATACGCTGGTAAACATCTTAGCCTAATTGTGCAAATTGTGGTTATAGAATTATCAACAAGTTTTTAGAGATGTTGTAATTCTGTAGCTCTGCCTACCCCACTCTGGGAACGAAGGCGTGAGATTATGTTATGTTATGTTATGTTATGTATATAACTTTCTAACCTCGAAATGAACTTTTTTTGGCTTAAACAGCTCTTTTATAGTAGATAAAGTAAACTAAGTAAACATTTTGGACATCACTTGGCCAATGTATTGTCTGCGATTGCTTTATTTTGTTTAAAATATCTGTCATTGGCCAAAAAAGGTTAATTTTGAGGTTAGAAAGTTGTTAACTAAATATGACAAGTAAGAATGAACAGACCTTATGTGTATAACTTTCGACGGTCCGGTGTATAACAGTAACTGACCATGCCAATAAACGTGAGAGAGATCCTATTACAGGCACACATCATTACGTATTTAAACTCATGTATGAATTACGGCCCAATATAGATAGGCAATACACAATTCATGAAACGTTAGCCTTCCGGGTGACATACACACAGATTATGGATTGTATAGTAAATATTAGTTGGCTGGAAATGACCAGCAAATACACTGACATTGTGTTTATAAATTAAGTGTATTATTTGTTCGAATGGTTACGTATCGGAATACATAGTTCTTTTATACCCTGTTAATAGACAAAAGCAATTTTTTAAAATCAGCAGACCTATTGCCTAACGCACTCGCAATAGCAATCGGCTTCAAAGTGGAACAATTGTTTTCATTTCGTATTGCAGACTCGCCTTGGACTGTCAAAATGAAAACGATTGCGATTGCGAGTGCGTTAGGCAGTAAGCCCTCTGCAGGGCTTTCGCGTAACACACTCGCAATCACAATCGTTTTCATTTTGAAAATCGAAGGCTTGTCTGCATACAAAATGAAAACAATTGTTTTGTTTTGAAGCCGATCGCGATTGCGAGTGAGTTACGCGAAAGGCCTGCTGGTTCTTTTGTTTGATGTTGTCGTCGATATATGTTAAAAAAATAACCCCCTCTCATTACTTCGATTAAAATATATTAAGACGTTTAGGCTGCAGAGCGTGCCAAAGAAATAGACATAAAATATAGCTACATACACTCGAAAAATATATTCCTCTTTCTAACGCAGTCGGATAAAAAACCCTTTAAGAAAAAACCTACCTACCTGCGCCTTCATTCTACATGATAAAAGTATATTGCCTTTGGCATGTTATCGTATTGTCAACGTTACGCTAGTAGTTTAAAACAATACCATAACCATAGCGTATCAAATGCAATATAGTTTTACCCAGTAGAATAGAGACCCTGTTTGCTTGTTTTGTGTTTTTCTTCTAATTCTGGGCTAAGTTTGATGGAAAAGTTACGTTGTTCTGAAACTAGGGGTTGCCTGCTAAGTTTTCATCATTTAGGTTTAGTATTACGTTTTATTGTTTACGTTTTTTTTATACAGGGTTGATCATTTAAATCGGTCAGTATGGGAAAGTCTGTAACTAAAAGACAAAACTACATAACACTATTTCTACTAAGTACCTAGTTATCGATTGTGTAGGTATTAAGCAGTAAATGTTACTATGAAACATGATTTCTAAAATGAATAAAATGTATTGTTTACTGCTTAAGACCTACACAATGAAATCTAAATAGAAATAGTTTGTTTTATTTTTCAAAACGTCCGGGTTCGATTCCCGAGCTGAGTACAAGTTTTTTTAAATGTATGAATGCAGTTTCCCTTGTTACTAAAATCGATGACATGTTTCCAAAGAACAGATCTTCGAATGTCTTATAGTTTCAGACTTTCCCATACTGACCGATCTAAATCAGCCACCCTGTATACAAATTAGAGTTAATAAATACGAGTATAATGCGAGTTGGGTAATTTACCTAGACTATTTTTTTGGAGTATAAAATGAACTGTTAAAGCTTGTTAGGAAACTTGTTTGTAGGTTAATTTTCTTCAAGAATTACGAGGTCTTCCAAGCATCAAATTTTTTTTTCAAAATCATCCAGTGTTTCAACCCACTAATTCAATGTGGTCCCTACAGCTCAATAAAGGGCCTAGTTCACTACCAATGATCATCTCGGATTGATATTAGGGTAGTGTTTAAATATGCACGACCCTCAACCCCATTCTGTTAAGGATCCAATAGTTTCCGAGTTATTGCTTTCGTTTGGATCACGAATCTAATATTAATCGAGAGGCGAGCATCTCTTGCGTTCCGAGGATCGTTCGCCACCCTATAAAAGTGAACTGAGATTTGTGAGACTCCTCGTAAACTTACAGAATAAATTGTAAACCACCCTTTGAATATTATTTATTTTGTGTCACTATGCTGCGGGGTAAATATTGGGTTGAAATAATGTCTAGGGAGGCATATCTACCGTGGTTCTAGAATACGTGGAGTCGCTATTTCTCATTATTATAATGCACACCTTGATTTTGACTTTCAGTATTGTTCATAGTTCAAAATTCATTAATTCGCTAAATTATCTATATTTTAAATGAATTTTGGTATCAAGGATATTTCCGCTGTGAAAGAGTAACAAGCAAACAAATATTAGTAGGTATGGATAAACAGAACTAAAAATATCTGTAGTTTATTTTGAAATATGAAAATACTGAAGGCCAATATCAAAGCTGTAGGTACTTTTATGCCTTATGATAATTAGGAAATAGCGACTACATGGATTCTAGAACCGCATAGTATGCCACCAAAATCCTATATAGGGATAAGTTCGCCTTTCTAGATACTTGTTTTTTTAACCGACTTCAAAAAAAGGAGGAGGTTCTCAATTCGTCGGGTTTTTTTTTTTATGTATGTTCCCCGATTACTCGAAGACCACTGGACCGATTTGAAAAATTTTTTCGTTATTCGAATGGGTATACTTTCTAGTAGGTCCCATTGTCACCACGTCAGGATCTGATGATGGGATCATGGAGAAATCAAGAGAACTCCTCAAATATTATAGGCACACCTATAGCGATTTTGGTATTTTTCACTGTAGCTCATGCATTTGCTTTTGAAAAGTACTATATGGTGAAGTGGAACTGATGATGAAGACCACAAATGGCCACCGGAACTCCTTAACGGTACCTATTTCAAGGGTGGCGATAAGATATTTCGATAAAGGTAGTTGAGCGACTATGACGAAGCAAATTTAGGTTTAAATATGACTATGACATTCCCGCGACGTTGTCTGCGGCGAGCTTGAAATGTTCTATAGTTTCTCATTAATATTTAGAAGTGGAGCTACGTAACAGCATAAATAGGATCACTGAAAAGTATAAAATAAAATAAATATTTAAAAAAACAAAAACCCGCCATCAAAAATGCAAAAAATAACTTCTTTTAAAATGGTAGGTCAGTCCAACTGAAGTCGGCGTCCTACAATATTTTAAACCAAAAGCCGATTGCAGTTGGACTGACCTACCATTTTAAAAGAAGTTATTTTTTGTATTTTTGAAGGCGCGTTTTTGTTTTTTTATTGTTATATTGCTTGTTTTGGATTTTTTTTAAGGTTCGACCAACCCCCAGTGTAATTTTCAATTTTTACACTGTAGTGACTTTATTTTACACTGAAGCTAAAAAAGCTGAAGCTGCGTAAATTGAGCTGCGTCAAAATCAGAATAAGTAATTACTTGGCGTTCTTTTGTTCGTAACTACTCCGGTCCATGTCTTTCATATTCTTATTCATATTCCTTAAAAGACGCAGTTGACGCGTCACTGCGTAAATAATTCATTAGCGTTTTTTTTAAGTTTCGGTGCGGTCGATCATTTAAACGTAATATTACAAGCCGTTTACCTCGCATTTCATCATTATTAATTTGATTATTATTATATTGCGCTTTGTTATCATGCATAATCAAAAGACATCGTACTAACCTTCTTTTTCGGATAATTTCGTATTAATCATGCTTTCTCAGTTAACTTTAAGACACAGCCGCAAGCTTACCTGAAAAAGCATGATAAATAAGAACAAATTTTTAATCTCAAGATTACAATCTTACAACGACAATCTCAAGTTTACAAATGCGTTCCCAACCAGGACTTAAATAAAATGCTTGTATGCTAGTAATTTCATCGGCTGTCTTACATCCGCAGCGGAACACAACAACGCGATCACGTTAAGGGATAAGAGGCCCGTTTTACGAAGCTACAAGTTACAAATTACGAGCGGAAGTCTCTTTCTAACTCCTTTTGCTAGAAAGAGAGTTCCGCTTGTAATTTGTAACTTGTAGCTTCGTGAAACGTATTCTACATTATGCGCAAAAACTTACGGGAACCAATGACCATAATGTTACAAAATTCCAGTATCGCTTAAACCTACATTACAGCAGCCAAATGTTATAACGCACTCCATTATATTGCAATGTTATTTCCATTACGTACCTAAATTGTCAAAAATTACCTTTAAAATTGTCGCGATATCGCAAAATTTCATATCATTGTCAGCAAACCTGCGAGCAGTTGATATTCAAATACAAATATTAATAAACGTTACATTCCGGTCCAGTGATTACATAAAAAATGTATTCATACAGTGGAAAAGCCAAAAAAGGGAATAAAATTGAAATGAATTGGATGCATCTACATCAGATGGTCGTTGAATAAACATGGCGGACAACTGATTGCAATGCCGTAATGCAGGTTGTTTGTCTGACTGCGTCAAAACTGTTTTTACTCGACTGCCGAGGAAGGACATACAGCTCTTGTATACTACCCGTTCATGAGCTGTATGTTTGTGTGTTTATATATACACACACACAAACTCACGCCTTTATTCCCAGTTTGGGGTAGGCAGAGCTACAGAATTGCCAACAACTCTAAAAGCTTGTTGATAATTCTGTAACCACAATTTTGCATAATCAGGCTAAGATGTTTACCAGTATATTAGTGACAGGTTGCAAGACCATCGCCTAACAGTACTACAAGCCTTTATTCCCTTAGTCGACTCTTACGACATCCACGGGAAGGCATGGAATGGTACTATTCTAAGCCGGCAACCACACAGCTGTTTATATATATGTTTGGTTATTGGTTCCCTCGTAGGGCCTCTTTATGGCATGGAGAATTGGAGAGGGTAAACAAGCACACAGACAACATGACGGTAAGAGACTCTGAAATCCATACATATTTGCCATCTGTCACCAACTGTCATTATGAGTGTACTGGGGGTTAAAAGTTGTGTAGATGGGCCTTAAATTGTAAAATTTGTCTCTGCCCCCCTCTATGATTGTTTATGTTAGAATAGAAATGGCGATATTGGCAATGTTCAATAAAAAGTGCAACTTGACGTGCGAATTTTAATTCATGCAAGTGGCAAGTTCTAAATCCCATACCTAAACCAGCAAATCCTACGAGCTATCGATGACCATCTCAAGCCTGCAAATGCGTTGTCAACCCTGAGGATTAGATGAAACCGCTAAACTGTACTCTTACCATGAGTTACAATACTTACAATGAACGAACCTACTCGCTAGCGAGTGGGAGCTCTGTAGGTACCTCGCAGACCTCGCAAGTTTATAGAGTGCGAGGAGCATTCGACTCGCTAGCGAGTACGGTAATTGTAACTCATGGCCCAATATCGACTAACGAGGTATTTCCCACGGAGTTTAGATTTTTTTTATGCAAAATTAAAAAAAAAAGGAAAAAAAATTTTTTTTTCCTTTCCAGGAATTAAGTGTGGGATATTTTATCCTTAATTTTAATTTAATTTTCGGGGAAGAAAAAAAATCATTTATTTCTTCAGTATTTTAAAATGAGGCCAAAAAAGGTGGTCACAAATTTGAGCCGGTGGGGAACCACAGGTTAAGTACATTCGTCTTAGCGTTGCGAGTGCCACGTGCCACTGAGTTTATTTGTAAAATAGCGGATTTTAAAATACCGTAAAATGTGCCTACTTTGCTCCTTACTGGGTAACTTTGCTCCGATTCTGTATTTAGTTTCATTGCCCTGCAAGTCGAAGTCTTTGGGTCAATTCGTCAAAATTGCCGAAAGCATTCGATACATTTGCAAATGAAGAGGCAAAAATGAACGTGACTTGTTCGCTTCGCCATTTCCGTTTCCTGTCAGGCGTCGCTCAGTGCCAACAAGAAAATTTACTAAAAAAATATTATGAGAAAAAGCCACTTCCATCTAAGCAATTGTTCATCGAATCACGGTTAGTATGTTTTGATGCGTTCCTGTATATTATCAGCTATTCCATGTTAATAATAGTTCTAGTAGAATGTAGCTTTTTCAAGGCTTAATCTTAAAAAAATATATACGTACCTACTTAGCTCCACATGTTGGGGTAACTTTGATCCAGGAACATAGTTATATATCTTTCATGAAAAATGTTGGAAGTGGCCAAAACCGAAAGACGAAATCCACTATCATTGGAATAAAATCTTAGAGTCCATAAATCCATTAAAAAAAAAGGTCGACGTGAAATTTTTGCAGTTCCTGAACTAAACCAAATTCGCGGATAGGGGATAAGATAACATTACAGCATGAGATTATTTATATCCTATAATGTTAATTAACAGGGTAATGATACTAATGATACCCTTTCAGACGATCATTTTTATTTTTTGTTTTATATTGCTTAAGTAAAGTGATTAACAGGGTAATAGGTACCTACATACCTAGGTACGAACCCTTTTTCAGAAGACTTTTATTTTCTTTTGATTATTGTCTAAGCGAAGCAATACTAAGATTGAACAATATTGTGATTATATTAAAAATAAAAATCTTTTTAGTAAAAACCAATATATATTTGTTCCTCACACTTAACTCATTAGTTACTTTGCTCCAAACCTACTCGAACTTAGGCTTACATGATTGTTACTGGAGCATACTTTGCTGACGACGGTGTGAAACTGCACCAGACGCTTTCTAATACAAGTTTTAAAGCAAATTTAATTCAGGGGCAAAGTTTCCCAAACACCGGGTAAAATTGCTCCTAAATTCAAGTTTATATATTTATATCAAAACAATATTTATATGTCATTTAAATATTACAACATGATAGTAGGGATGTTCTTCTTTACAAAGATACATTAATCAACATACCACAGTATAATGATTTTCAAAAAAATAATATAATTTCGAAATTTGGAGCAATTTTTGGAGCAAAGTAGGCACATTTTACGGTACGTAAATCGAATGTCATATCAGGTTTTTGAAGTTTGCCTTTTCTAGAATTGACCGACTTCTGAGAACACTTTTTACAATCATCGGCCTCTTACAAGGCGACTTCAGTTTGACGTACGATGTTTAGAAAAGGTTATTTTTCGTCGTTTAAAAAGCATTTAATTTTTATTGTGACTTATGTATGCGATTTCTATCGACGTTTATTGCTAGCGCTTTGCGCCCCGTAAATCTTTGTTTAACTCCCCGTTCGCTTTCTCACATCGTCCTATTGAATCCATGGCAATCCAGCCAGGGGTGTGACACGTACGATCAAGTAAGTTGTACGCGCTGAGGGGTTAACCAGTATATGTAAGTCGACGAGCTTGCCAGTGAGTTTATTTAAGAAGTATCTACAAGTAAGTTTCAACGCCCTAGTTAGGGTGAATATCCACCAGAGCTGTGCGAAGTAGCGGAGCGGTGTGCGTGTGTGTGTAAGTCATGGTAAAAAATCCACCAATAGGAATACTTCGTTTTCTTAGCCTCTCTCAGCGCAGCTCTCCTATTGGTGGATTTTTTCCTCGCACTGCTATGGTGGATACTCACCATCAATGTTGCAACATTTTATAAATGTAATAAAACTATTTTACTTTACATTTTCAGGGATGTATATATTTATGTTTGTTTAGTAATGTTGTTTTTTCTTATTCCTTCACGTTTTTTTTCAGATGCGAAAGTTCCTTTGCCATAGTTGTATGGCTTTATCTTCTGTTTACAAATATTATGTAAATTTTTGAGAGATTTAGGTAATAAACGTGCAAATGCAATTGAAACGAGAGGCTTATTCAACTAAATTTTAATGTCGGAATTTAATATAAAATAAACATGAAATTTAAAGTTGTTTGTGTTTTTGTGTGTGAAATTGGTCTGACCTTTAAAATTTCGTAACCAAAGAACATCAGTGTGCAAAAACTACCCAAAATACCTATTCACTAGGTATGGAAAATATTAAAGCCATTGCTACTAAATATACTGAATTTACAAAAATCATTTATTAGACAAAACAAATAAATATGTACATTTTAAAATAAAATATTACATGTGTAATTGGAATTTAAAATAGAAATATACTGAATTGGTTTCTAACATGATATCTTATATAATATTTTTCAAACTGTTATAAAGGCTTCTTTAACAATTTTACGTTTCATAGCTCCTAGATTCGTTTCATATGTATTTATATTAAGTAGGATCGCAGAATGAACTCTGTTATTGAATTTCTTGGTCCGCCTGCACTGGCAATACATATGTATGGGCTACGAGCGAGACAAAGTAACTATTTACTTTGTAATAATGGTAATATCTTTTGATATTGTACGCAAAGTAAAAGTTAAGTTGCGTACAGATATTAAACTAAAAAATAGGCGAATGTTTTTAATAGTGCTTTGATTCTCTCCCCATGAGGTACGAGTATCAATTTACCAGCGTTTGCCCGCGGCTCTGTTCGCGTCGTACCCTTTAACCGTATTACCCGTGGGAACTATAAAATTTCCGAGATAAAAAGTATTATTTTCTTCCTCGCAGCTCAAATTATCTGGGTACCAAATTTCTTCAATGTTGGCTCAGAAGTTTAGCCGTGAGAGCGTAACCAACAAACAGACAGACACGCATTTCCACATTTTTTAGTACTTACACAATTATTACTAAGAAGATAACATGAGGACGTCTACAGGAAAATTCCGTAAAAAATCAAAAACAAACTCAGTAAGCAAAAATACATCGCTTTAAAAACAAAAATAACTTCTCTTAAAAGAAACCGCGCAAAGTATCAACTCAATTTTCAAGTCCACAACAAACGGCCGGCTCTGAAAATCAGGGTGCCCATGAAAATTTAATGTCTGTACGAGCGAGATTCTGCATAAACATGCATACGATATTGTTTGTAAAATACATTACGTGAAGTCGACTTTTCCGAGAGCAGGGGCAACTATTTTGCAATTTTTATGGACACGCTGTAGGTAAAAGAATATTTAAGACTTTCAATAGTGGAAATTTCTTGCGTTCTCAACGCAAGACGGGTTTTGAGCGGTTTGCGGTCTTGCTGCTATTACTATTCCTTAACACGCAACAAATAATTTTAGCGTTGTTAATATTAAGAAACTTCATGGTTGTGCAATTTGTCAGGCAGGATTGTTGAAAATCTATTCAAACATCGAATTCATTCCGTAATGTTGAGTTTAGCTTGATTTCGAGTTTAGCTTGATTTATCATACCTCTAGGTATATATTATAGTTTAATCACCGCGAAAATAGCCTTCGTCCTTACATGAATATTATTATTTTTCATAATTTTTACTTTAATTAACGGCAATTAGGGACTTGCAGCAATCTTTAGTCCTAGGTACGTTTTAGTTGAGTCAAAATGTGTTGAGCTGTCAGTGTTAAATCTAGAATTAACATAAAACCTGATTTATATCTTTTTGTGAAACTGGCCTTATTTATTTATTGATACAGGAATGTGGTTTGTGGTCCGCTGCTGACCCACTACAGCGATCGCCGTCTCACATCATCAACTGTCCACTGAGATTAAGACTTAGACTTAAGAAAGTTTGTTATAAAATATCGCACCTTTAAAACAATAATGACGTAATTCAGAAATTTTAAATTTCGAATTGGGTCTCTATAACAATAAATTTATGACTTGAAGTTTCAAAGCAGAAATTTTGAATTAGGTCACTGTTGTTCTGAAGGTGCGATATAAGTAATTGGAATGTCATAGGGATGCACTGAAAGCTAATTTAGACTTGAGTCGGTAGTGATAGGGCCAAGTGATAGGGCAAATGCATTAATAGGTAAATAACCAACTAACATCACAACACTTAGTTCGCTCCATTATTTACTTTTATATACATTAATATTAAATGACAATGCGTAGGTGACAACGTACGTAATTCCCGGTACGCAATTATGCCGTGTCCGATTGTCCGGAATACGGATATCGGAGCATTTGTCTGTGGTTTCATGATTATTCCAAAGCACGGAATACATACAATTCAATATCCGTATCCCTCTCACACTTTAGTTGAAACAGTATCGATAGATAGAGTGAGGGTGAGCAAACTTTGCGGTTTGAGGAGTGGAGTAGGACTCTTGCTTTATTCATGACGACGATTAAATGGGCTTTAAGCATGCTTTACACTGCATTAGTTACGATTCGCTGTACGCCTGGTTCACACCACATTGAGCCGAGCGCCGGGACCCTTATGTGATTACTGATCGAGGTTTAACGTGGAAACTAAATTATTAAGCACTGCATACATAATAAATAACAAGTCTTTCTCTCAGATTTAAAAAAAGAGGCTCAAAGGTGCGTTGAGTTTCTTTAAGAAAATCGTGTACGGCCGTGCTCGCTTGACTTGGCGTAGGCACTTCCGTGCACCCCTAATATAAGGTCGGTGATAAACAGGGGGTGCAAGTGAAAATGCAAACGCTAACACTCTTATTCATAAACGCACATAGGTACTCGTATTTTAGTTAAAGTTTTCTTTGTCCGTTTCTGTTAAATTCAAATGTCATAATGACAGAGCATATTTCAAGCCAACTTAGGCCTTTTATGAATAAGAGAGTTGGTTAGCGATTATAAAAATTCTACAAAATTTTGAAGAAAGCTGATGAGTGATGACAGATCGCGTCGCGTCAACTCCATATATTTCGAGCCGATAGAAAACAGAAACGTTACCAGCCTTTGCATCTTAGCTAGGCCTAACGGTTGCTTTATATAGACTGTTCCAAACGGCGGCGACTCCATATAATGAACTACTGGCTGCTCGCGCAGTCCTGTGCATGGCAAAGAAAAATAATATTAGTTTTCTCTCTTTGACAAATCGGCCCTGAAGGTTTGTCAGAGAACCATGAAACGTAGTATTTTTGAAGTCAAGGTATCAGACCGCATCAAGAATGCAATACTACGCTCTAAAACTAAACTTATTGATGTAGATATATTCCAACTGTCTTGTAATGGATATAGAAAAAGCTGTCTTACAAAAACTGAAAAATGCGTAATATTTAGTATAAGCAATACAATATCATAATTA
Source organism: Acleris literana (assembly GCA_946894065.1). Classification (NCBI taxonomy): domain Eukaryota; kingdom Metazoa; phylum Arthropoda; class Insecta; order Lepidoptera; family Tortricidae; genus Acleris; species Acleris literana. The sequence goes on along the minus strand of OX335689.1, from coordinate 9,820,564 downwards.
TTTAGTTTAAGCTTCCTTTAGTAAGAGAATCCTCTTACTAAAGTAAGCTTAAACTAAATAATTATGATATTGTATTGCTTATACTAAATATTACGCATTTTTCAATTTAAAGTATATTTCTATACAACTTTTGTAATGTTTGTGTGCAATTGTTTGTTATCCCAATAATAATAAAAAAGGCTAACGTAGCGAATGAAACCCGAGCACCATGCATAGTAAGGTGTATTTGTAAATACTATTGCCTCAAACAATTAAAAATAAGTATGTAACAATAATAAAATAGTTATCAACGAATGTCTCGTATTCTAGACTTATCCAGCATGAGTGACGGAGCGCCTATTCGCAGTGTACCCATAGTGTTATCCATATATTACTGTATTATCTCCCTGCGGTTTTTCCCAACGGAATACAGATGAGGGATGATCCCGCTAATTCCTCCGCTCCGGTTTTTAGACGGAACTAAATCTGGATCGCGGTAGTTATCCGGATAACGCTATTACCGACGATTCGTAAATTCCGTGTGTGCAGGTGCGTTCCGATTCTGGACTGTTTTAGATCGTTAATCAGGGATTTTATTCCGATTTGTTTTAAAGGACGCCTACGGACACTTACGGACGCCTACGGACGCCTACGGACGCCTTTACTATCCAGTGAAAAAGAATCATAGTGGCTGACCAAAATTATTGGGGTCGGACTTGTAGAAGACGGTAGCTATTTGTTTGCATAATTCTTTGGATAACGACCTGCTTATAAAATTTCTACTATATCTAAGTATAGTGGAGGACTTCTTAAAGGGCCTTTGTGACCTAAGAGTTCCATAACGTCTTATAAGGTTTTTATAAGAAAACTTGATCCGATTATAATCCTATAGCTTAGTTTTAATCTAAAGCATTATATTTTAAATGGAGCTCTGCTATTAGGGCAATATGTTTTGGCTCGAAAACATCAGTGGCTCATTTCACGAAGCTACAAGTTACAAATTACAAGCGGAAGTCTCTTTCTAGCAAAAGGAGTTAGAAAGAGACTTCCGCTTGTAATTTGTAACTTGTAGCTTCGTGAAACGGGCCTCAGATTCTACTATTTTCGTAGCCACATAAGTAATTTTGAAATAATAGGAACAAAACATATACAAACTAGCTGCTGCCCACGACTTTGTCCGCGTACATTTCCATTATCGTTATTCACACCGGAACTTTTAAATTTTCCGGGATTAACTGTAGCCTTAATTCAGGGTATAAGCTATCTCCATTTCATTTTATCATTTCTCCAAACACACACACACACAAACTTTCACATTTGTAATATTAGTGGGATAGCTTTTTGAGAAATTATATAATTATCGAGCAAAAGTATTTGGCCCTAACGGCAGGCTCCGGTATAACAGAAACCGTAGTGTCATTCATATTACAGAATAATTTTTTTTTTTTATAAATGGATAAGTTTTTACCATAATGAGAAATAATGTTCAAAAGGAACAATTGCATATTTACATTTTATTTTGACATATGCCATGAATGAAGTAGTTATGGGGCACACTGAGAGCATCGTCAGGAAAGGTTACTTATAATTGTCAGTGAAATTTTAAGTTACTAAAAAGAAATACCTACACGAAAATGATAAATATCTGCATAAAATGTAAAAAAAATCTTGTTTTAGTATATTTCTTACATTATTTTACAACTACATTAGCCTCCAATTATTTCACCCATGTTATTGCCATGCTTCGTGCCGGAACTTACACCTGGTACATAGATATTAGAAACACATGAACGTTCATCCATTTCCATTTTTATTTCCTCGGAAAATTAACTGCGAGCTCGCCTCGCTTTAATTAGGAAGAATTGATGACGGGTTATTTCCTCGCTGTTTCACTTTATTTGAGAACGTTTCATTATACTCGCTGCGTATTGGCTCGTTAAAGGTGGGTAGATAGATCGGCTAATTAGTAGCGCCGTGTGGATCCGCCATGACAAAGCTCGACGTATTAATGACTACTTTTTAGGGTTCCGTAGTCAAACTGGGAACATTTATAGTTTTGCCATGTCCGTCTGTATCTGTTGGTCCGTCTGTCTGTATATCACAGTCCGTTTTTTCATAACTATTACGAATTAAGTAGCAGAATCTTGAATTACAAGAAACTTAGATGAATATACCTAATGAATATCATCTAAAATTGTAAATTAGCTAAATAGTTATGATATTTGGAAGCAGTTTTTTTGTGTGTACAGATGTACCATTGGTGTACAGATGTACCAGGTGGAAAATTAACTGCGAGCTCGACTCGCTTTAATTAAGGAGAAATTGATGACGGGTTATTTCCTCGCTGTTTCACTTTATTTGAGAACGTTTCATTATACTCGCTGCGTATTGGCTCGTTAAAGGTGGGTAGATAGATCGGCTAATTAGTAGCGCCGTGTGGATCCGCCATGACAAAGCTCGACGTATTAATGACTACTTTTTAGGGTTCCGTAGTCAAACTGGGAACATTTATAGTTTCGCCATGTCCGTTTGTGTGTCTGAAGTCTGTAGGTAAGTATTTCACAGTAAGTTTATTCAAAATCTATTGTAAGAGCTACCACAGCTGCAATCTACTTATCACACACCAGGTGTTTGGAAAGGTATAACGTCCTTGGGGGTTCTTACGTGCTTTATAACTTTGTACATTGGCATATATACTGTCTTAATGGAGTATTTACTAAGTACTATTCCAACTTTGTCCGTCACCCCTTTAACGTAAGGCATGAAAGCGCGTCGTTTTACTTTTACGTTTATGTTGTCGATCGCCAACCCAATACCCATTCCGCATCAGCACACCCTGAATATGCATCAATTCGTCACGAAGAAATTCAGCATTTTTGGAGGGACCACACAACGGATTTTAGATGCCGGGGATTATTTCGAAGCAGTTTTTGTATGTATAGATATACCCAGCACGGCTAGCACATGTTGTCCGCGACTTGTTTGTCGCTCGGATCTCCCTTTCAACTAGTCTGTAACGATAGAGACGCACTGAGCGACAAGCGAGAAAATACAACTTGTGCTACCCGTGCTGGTTGTATAATATTGATTCGACTAAAAGTCTGTGATTCGCAAGACCGTCAGCTATAACGTTAAGGCATAACATCGTCTAGCGCAGCGCTCTCTCAACATTTCGCGTATCAGGTGTAGCAGCAACTTGTGACGTTGAAATGTATTACATCAAAAAGTTAGATTAAACACCTTCATGGAGTTGGAAATTCACATAAATCAAACGGTGTAGGCACGCCTAAATGTGTCGTGAACTTTGCTAGTTGGTTTTATAGAAATTTATGGGATAGGGAAATCAAGTTGAACCAGCGGGTACGAGTATTACTTAAAAACAAATTTTACACATACCTAGGTATTTATGTTATTGGATTTGCTCATGTCCCAAATACCACAGTGCCTCAAGACAAAAGTCTTTGATCAGTGTGTGTTGCCAGTGATTTCGTATGGATCCGAGATCTGGTCGCTCACAATGGGCCTCATAAGAAGGCTCAAGGTCACTCAAAGGGCGATGGAAAGAGCTATGCTGGGTGTCTCCTTGCGAGATCGAATCAGGAATGAGGAGATTCGGAGGAGAACTAAAGTAACCGATATAGCTCACCGGATTGCAAACCTTAAGTGGCAGTGGGCGGGGCACATTGCTCGTAGAACTGATGGCCGTTGGAGCGGAAAGGTTCTAGAGTGGCGACCGCGAACCGGGAGACGAAGTGTTGGCAGACCTTCCACAAGGTGGACTGACGATCTGATAAAGGTCGCGGGAAACCGCTGGATGACAGCAGCAGAGGACCGATCGTTGTGGAAAACCTTGGGGAAGGCCTTTGTCCAGCAGTGGACGTCTTGCGGCTGATAATGATGATTTGCTCATGAGATTCCTGTAAATAGCATACTTTTGAAAGAAAAAGAAAGAAAAACATTTATTCGTGACAAACTACAACAAATCCATTGTCTCTATTTATCTGTCAATCGCTCAAAGGTTACCTCAAGGAGATATCTTAAAGGGGTAAATTCGCCATTGTACATACCTTTTGTGTTTCTATTTCTTTTTTAGATTATTATTTTCTGTTTGTGCAATAATAAACACATATATACATGCAGACAAGTGACACAGAAATACGCACAAGATGAATGTAGTTACGGAATTGAACGCGAGGGATTTTTTTGGATGCATCCCTAAACAAAATTATTATCTTAGAATAATAAGATCGTAACCAATGCTGTAAAATAAATCATTCGATTTTTTTCAGTTAAACCTATCTATACCAAAGGTCTCTACTTTCCGTCCTTTCCTGTACCTTACTGACCCTTATAAATAATGTAACTGGGACCACTTCCTAACAACATATTAAAATCCAAATTCACCATGAATAAAAATTATAAAAGAAACCTTAAAAAAACACTTCAAATTATGTCCTACGAAGATACAAAAAATATGTTGACTGTTTCAGAATGGACATTATTTACATTGTGTTCACTTATTGCATTTTATTTTTCTTTCTCGTTTATTTTGACTGTTTATGTGACTCAGGTATATTTTTCTTGTCATTATTTTGTTTACGTTCTGTTTTATAGTTTCATAATTTAATTATCTACTTAGTAAACTCTGGACTGTATTTTGCAAATGTGATTTTAATTTCGTTTTGTAAGTCCTTTCACGCCTATCCTATAGTTTAGGGGGTCCAAATATGGCTACGTTTGGATAAGGCATCTCGCACATGACATTCAATACCGTATTAACTCAAAAATAAATTGTAATGCATAACTATTTGTACTAGTTTGAAATTAGAATTATTTTTTCAATACAGTCACATTTCGAGTTAAGACGGTATTGATTGTCATGTGCGATCTGTCCCCTTCTGACACGTAAATAAGTACGAGAGTGACGGATGCTTTATCCACATTTGACACGCGATATAGACGCTGCCATACTAGGCCCGCAGGCATGCAAAGTTATTTGTATTTTTTTGTATATTTAGTCTAGGTTAATTATGATCTGCTAGTAGTTGACCATGTTAGATCACCAACGGTTACAGCAATACCACAAATATTAGTTACGTCGGCATTCTTCGTTCACGCAGACAAGTCCGGCTAATGCCGACGATAAACGAACACAAACATCCATTAAATACTGACCTTGTTGTGTTACGCGTAAGGTAGAATATGCAACGACGTCTAAACTAGAATGGTAACTGACGTGCCGCTAAATAAACGCAATGGCTGCCAAACATTTGACCAATAGCCGTCGCAGATTTTACCCGCGCAAACGTCCTGCCTTCTAATTGGGTTAAACGTTTTCGCGCCTTCCAAAAAAATGCTTACTGCGCAGGTACATCGTTGTAACTTATATTTGTGGTGCTACTGTACCTCTGTGTCTCTAATAATGAACAAATAGATAAAAAATATAAATCACAATCAATCTCACACAACTAGAACTTCGTGCGTCCGCCTAATTTGCTGTGAATCATATATTAGTAGTGGATCCGAATAGGTGACGACCTTCACCGGGCTGTTTATTCGATAAAAAGTATTATATATCAAATTTAATATGCTAAGTAATGTATGGCGAATAGGTTGAGTGAAAAAATTCAGTCCTGTCCTTATATGATTAAAAAAAACTGAAAATGAACTTATTTTTAAATTGCTATTGCTTGTTAAATAGACCAATTACATACAAATCGAAAGCATGAAGCCTATAGAATATGCAAACGTTAGGTTGACTATTTTTCCCCGTCATAACTATTGGGTATAGGGAGGTAAGTCGGTACTAATAATTTGCACTAAACCTAACGTTTGCATATTCTATAGGCATCATGCTTTCCATTGGTCTATTTAACAAGCAATAGCACTTTAAAAAAACAAGGTCATTTTCAGTTGTTTTTTTAAGTCCTTAGACTGGACTGAAATTTTTCAGTCAACCTATTCGCCATATATTACTTAGCATATTAAATTTGATATAAAATTCTTTTTATCGAATAAACAGCCCGGTGAAGGTCGTCTCCTATTCAGATCTTAGAATAGTTGTGTAAACTTTACCACTACTTTCAATTACCGCAAACCTCACGACCGCACGCACTACAGAAAGTTAAAGTTTTCCCAATTAACTCTGACTGTAACTTTTGCGGTCAGAAATTTCTGTATAGTAATTTGTATTCGTATGCGATGAAAGTCTTCTGACGTAAGTTGCGATTCATATACGATTTTAAACCGTAATAACATGCATTTAATACTACACGTTTGTATGTATGTATATATGTATATAAACACTTTATTGTACAAAACAAAAAACAATACAATGAAGATTTAAAAAAAAAAAAGGCGAACTTATCCTTTTAAGGGATCTCCTCCAGCTAACCTTTACCTCTTGTATGCCTCTGACGTCACAAAAGGTTTACCTATTAGCTCTTTCTTTATTAATTGCGTTCGTATCGTCGGTTATACTGCAATTCCGCGTAAGTAACAAATTCATTACATTGCAAAATATACCTTGTTGTATCACTTGGTAAGGTGTATTTTGCACCTTATTTAATTTGTTAGTTGCGCGGAATTTCAGTATTACCGACGGTATGTATCTCTATTTATATTAGTTTTACGTTCGCGAATCCCCACGCCATTCGCAAGAAGTTTTGTTTGACCTACTTGAATTATGCATTACAAGAATGTCGAACTAAAGTAACTTCTTGCAAAATATGTAGATGTCTTACACCCGTATTCACAAGAGGCACTATGAGGTCTCACAGTGCTCACGAACGCACAGGGTGGTTCAAATCGTCTCATAAACAAAAGGTCGGTCAAAAAGGACCAATCACAAAGCTGTATTGAACGCAGTGCGTTTACTCAGTGAATTTCGAATATTCACACATATTTGCAGTTAAAAGGGACTTTATCGTGTAAAAGAAACATTTAATTAATTACTACACAAATAAAGTATCCAAAAATCATTAACAAAAGAAATAAAATTCATTTCTACTCAAGAATTGTATGCGAAGCGATCGAAATCCGGAAATATAAATAAAATATTATCGAATAATACCGAGAAGACGGATATAGGGTATCGACATCATAAAATCCAGATAAATAAAGATGAATGCAAGACAATAACATAAAAGACTTTTGTTATGTTTTGGTACATAAAACGTAGATAAAGTAAAGATATAAGATGAAGAATAATTAAACATAAGGACAGAAGTAGTTCTTTATTTAACTGAAAAACATTATTGCTTAAGGGTCATAAACTAGAGAAAGATAAAAAACAGTCTCCGCATTCCCTTCTCTCTTTCTCTTTTACGGTGCACTTTTTTAAGCAATACCTGCCAGTCGATAATATGTATCTTACAGTATATTCGTATAATATAATGAAACGTTCGTAGGTAACTGTTGACGAAAAATTATTTCAAAAAAAAATCTTGTGTAGTGCACCTTAAGGGCGCTACTTAGCACAGACTATAACAGATTTCTTTTGTGAGGACGCCTGACAGACCAAAATCTGTGAATAAACATAATAACAGTAGTTTATGATACTGGTGCATAATGCCTAATTATGTGTACAGTCGCATTAATAACTTTATTTACACGCATATCATAAGTTTTCCACAATATGTGAGAAATCTGTATCAGTGGTTGCCCGTATCTTAATGTTTACATTAAAGTATCGGTCGCCGATGCTTTAATGTTAACATTAAGATGCAACCACATCGATAACCGATACTTTAATTACTTATATACAACCACAGATACAGGTTTCTTAATATATGCCATTTGTTTATCGTTTCTGAACATATTGTAAGGAAATTATGATATGGATGTAGATAAAAACCATTGAAATTGTGTTCTAATACGATGAACTGACAGGCTAATATCAGCTGACGGACTGCAGTCTGTGTTGCCCGGTTACAAATACTTTTCGTCTGGTAATTAAAGGAAAACTTTAAAATTGTCAGTCCGCCAGTAAACCTCGCGATAGAGAACCGGAACGGGGTTCATCTGACGATAAAAACTTTTATTGTTTGCGAAATAAAGACGTGCGTTTGTTCGGGTTGTAAAATTCCGTTTTATGTATGAAAAATAAAACAAAATACGGATGTGTTTTGTTTCTAGTTCTATACAAGGCTTTTATTTCACTTTGACAAATTGTTTATTTATTAGGTACTTACTTGTTTATGAAAAAGCGAAGCAATTAAAAAAGAAGGTGTTGCGTCGTTAGATATATCCGTCGTAGATGTCACTGGGTAGGTACTTTTATAACAACATATAAGAAATAAATAAAATATATATTTTTCCTCGCTTTTCGTTTTGATTACTTTTTAGTTCAATTCCTTTTATCTGGGTCAGCCACTAGATTTTTTAGCTCAAGACGGAAATACTCAAAGGTTTTTCATTTCAGATCAGCAGGGGGCGCTTATCTCAAATTGATCTACTCCTCAACTACCTTTGACCTGTAAATCATACGCAATAATTATTGAGTTACCTGGAGTTACCCCACGTCGTAAATTTTTCCTGCTACCTAATATTACTCCGTATTTATTCTCCACTTCGAAGGCTATTAACAATAGCAATTTAAACTAGGATATTGCTGCCGTAAAATATGCCATTGGCATATTCCATTACAGCATTTTTCCAATAGTTAGGATAATAGCTACGGCGTTAGTTATTGTTTTTTCCAAGACGTCGCTTTTATCCGTGCTAGAACTTTAAAAAAGTCTTAAATGATAGAGACGGCCTTATGCGATAGGTATAACGGTTTCTCTTTCCCCCTATGATAGGGGAACTGTTTTAAGAGTTTAAGTAGACGCTGGAAGGCTGATTGTGAAGGCATTGTAATGCCTTCGTGCGGAAACTCAGATGACGGGAGTGCTCAAGACTTCGATAAGGAAAAGCTTTTCTAGCTACAGCAGCAACTTTTGCCGCATTCAGTCATCTTTAGTAATAGCTAAGGATTTTGTTTTCTTGATTTCTTTAGCTTAGCTCGAGCGATTTATTCGAGAACTTAAAACATACGTATTTAAAGTTCCGTTCTGTAACATGATTAAAATTACACATACATTTATACGACTTAATTTGGAAATGGTGATTTTAATGATTTTTGAGCGACCATTCACACGCGCGACACGCGAAAATAAATCGTCTAGCGTCTGTCAATTTTACTCGTTTGTCTGTCAGTTTGTCGTACACCGACGGCGTATTTGACGTTTTATAAGAGTATATTTGTACAGTATTCCCAACTTCATAATAGTGTTCGGCTAGCTATGGCTATCACGCTTGCACTCGCAACTGACAGTATATTTGTCACTCCGATGTCATAGAAAAACGAAGATGCCGATCGCTATTAAGAAAATGGAAGCATTGTACGCTACCTGTTAATTTAGCCTCACACGTTTGAATGTGTATAGTGTGTATACTATACCAACCATAAAAAGTTTTTTTTTTAGGTTTTAAAAATCGAACACCGCTATCATTCCAAATCTCTAATTGTAACATTCTCAGACCGCCAGTTACAACTAGAACTCCGTTTGAAACGCTCCGCCCAATAGTTTTGTTGTTTCAATTGACTTATCTCGTACAAAGCAGGTATTTGGCGAACTATTCGAGTAGCGTTACAGTACCTACAGATGTAGCGTCAAACTTGGTGATACCCGCTACCGGGTACCGGCAGATTCCAGCTTTATCTTTGCAACTTCGCACGTTTCTAAGCAAAAAGTAACAACTTTGAAGAAGAAGTCGATTCAATTTAAACCATACCACTATTGTATTAAAAGTGTTACTTTACTGCAGCTTTCAAAGTGATTTATTTCGTCTTGAATGAGAGTTTTGTGCGGTGCATAGCTCTCGAATAACTTGTAAGAATACGTAAGTTACTGTTGTTATGAAACTTTCTTTTATCAAAGTGTATAATTTTAATTTCAACATAACTTGAGCTACGGAACTTTCAGTGTTTTAAATAAAGACACACAACCAAACAACATGCGATAGAGTTGATGTCTAAGATATAATGCAACAAATCTGCTATGCTGGAGAAAATTTTCAAAGTTCGTAATCAAATGTTTAAAGGTATCGAGAAGAGAAATGTACAGTCTGCAATTTCAAGAATGAAAATGAGTTTCCAACCCTGAGTTCTGAGATGGAATGCCTCTGTGCTACTCAGTTAATCGGCCGTTTTACCGCCCACCGGGTGATGGCACTAATGTTTGTAGTTGTACCCGAGTTATGGACGTAACTTGGTCCATTATTACAAACACCTCACAGACTAACTGTTAGTATAAGTGGGTAGGCTTCAGTTAGGATGCGCCCGCGTCTACGTTAGTTTTGGGAGTACGAATATAGCTCTTGTCGTTAGGTACTACGCGAGTTCTCAGTTTTTAAGGGTTCAGTGCCCGAAACTCCAATATCTAACATCCTGAGAGAGAAGAGTTGGCGTCGCGGTCGCTGGTAGACTGCCCTGAAAGTGCCGGAATAAGAAATCTTTGCAAAATTGAATCCGATTTAGGGTTAAACCAATTTATAATTACTCAGTGCCCTGGATTAAATATACTTAGTCGCATCTGGTAACGTTGAATACACGGGTAACATTAAATGGCCTTAAATACAAATAAAGATTGTCATGGTTGGTGGTTGGTGGTAGGTTGGTTGTATTTGTAATTGGCAATAAAGTCAAAGTGGAGTGAGATTAATACTTATTAATACAAAAATATTGTTGTAAATAAATGCTGATGCTATTTTAAAACCTGTATAATATTACCCGGTTTAACTTAGATATAAATAAAATTATTTTTCATAGATTAAACACACACAAACAACACTGTCAAAGATTTTTTACGTCATAAACAACTTTGTCTGTAGTTTCCTCAAATATATCTCAGGAAATATAATCATTTCGGCGCCAGTCGAGCTGTCAGCTCAGCGTAATGTATGGAGCCGACGACTGCGATTGTCAGATATTGCCGAGAAAAACTACAACCTATTTTGCTCTACTTTTTAAGGTGTTTTTATGGCAAGGCAAGGAGAAGACAAACACACACACAGGTACTTAATGATAAGTGGGACCACAGACTCAAGACTACAATCCTAAGATTGTAAATGCCGGACTGAGGACTACGGTGGAATGCCTCTATGCTAGTAATTCCACTGGTTGTTTTATCCCCACAGCGGAACATAACAATGCAAAAACTGCTGCTTGGTGGTAGATTAAAGGATAAGATGGCAGCGATCCGGACGGAACCTAAAAAGGTTACTACCACTAAAAAAATACACGCCCTCTTAAAAACTTCACCAACTGAGAATTTAATCACGATATCTAGTAAAACCAGACATTCATTATATTTCGTTCGAAATTTTGAGCAAGCTATTTTGATATCAAAAGTGTAAATTATCACAAACAAATCCTTCGGCATTTTAGCTTGTTCTCGTGATAGCATGAGGTGAACGCAATGACAATAGTTTCTAATAAATGGCCTTATTCGCAAACTTAGTACAAACTCACTTGTATTATACTAAATAATAGTAATACAGTTCATTCTGTAAGTAGGCCACAGTAACCTTGTTACAAGTTTAATTCCCGGTTTCACCAATTCCTACAATAATTAGGTGTGTATCCTTATGTGTTAGGTGCTATTGCATAAATTAAGTTAACGTGCCTTCATAGGAGGAGACACCTGTCACATTAAATACCGCTACATGAGAAAAGCGAAGCAAGAAACTCAGCCAAGGTCAGTTTTAAACACAGAATAAGAACATAGCATAGAAACCGGACTATAAGACGTACTTTGCGTCAAGTATCTTTCTCTACTTTTTGGATTACGTATTACATGAGAAAAAATGAAACAAAAAGTAGGCTGTTTTTTCTTCTTTAACTGTCATTGTCACAAGGTTTTACACAGGGACTTCTTTCTCCGTCCTATAGGAAGGATTTGTCTTTCCTTGTCTATAGGTCCAAATACTATAGGTGCTTATAGGTCCAAATCACGCCTTACTTGTGACGATGTACCAAATAACGAAACTCACTTTCCAACTCACTATGAAAACCATAAGTAAAAAGAAGTGAACCATAATGTATTTTCTGCTTATTTAGTACGGTTTCTATGCCTTTAGTCTTTATTCTGTGGTTTTAAACGTGTTATAATGTCAACTTTTTAATAGAGTAAAAACATTATACCTGGGTTTGAGTGACATAAGGCCCACGTCAAGTAGGTTAATATGTTTATCTACACTCATATCATAAACCCTCTATGATGCATTCAGAAACCGCGAATTATGACTAGAATAATAATCAACGCTGTTTTTAGAGCAATTTTTTTATCTGCGGCAGTCATCTTATGGATTCACTAGCTTCTGCCCGCGACTTCGTCCGCGTAGAATTAGTAATTTTGCCATCCTACGGGAACAGTGATTTACAGTGATCGGAATAGGTAGAGCTAATTTGCCTAAACTTGACGCATATTCATTCATGCGTGAGACAGATGGGAATACATTATTGAATGAACATGCATCAAGTTTAGGCAACTTAGCTCACCTATTTCCGATCACTGGTGATTTATTATTCAAGGTAGCCCTGTGTGTTAATCCAGTGTTTAAGTAAACTCTATTCCTAATTGCACGTAACCAAATTCGTCCATAATTTTTAGCAAAGAGTAACAAACGATACTACATATTATGTAGTATACGATGTAAATAGGTAGGTACATCTAGCGCCCAGAATCGCTCTGGCCGAAATCGTAGTAGATAAAAATACCCTCGGTATGGGAGTCCGACTCGCGCTTGACCGGTTTTCAGTATTTGTTGTTTTTTTAGGATTTATACCTACTATGTATAATTATACCAAATTTTGAAGCTTGTGTGTTTAAATTTCGTTTTTACGATACAACAAAAAGAAATTGGTGTGCAGATTTTTTATCACAATTTTGTATTTGAATAATACAAACTGACAATATTCCAAACAAAGCCATCAGGACGAAGTTCTTCGATGAATGAGCGCATTGAGCGCGAGCGGGCTTTTCCGCTCCTATTTAAACTCCCGGCGGCGCGGCTAAGAACTTTGTCGCTGTACTTTCATGTATAAACTAAAGTCGCACTATTATACGCGAAACGAATTGTATGATTTAGATGTTAGTGCATAAAGTATTATAGTAGGTGTAAGTGCCCAATTAGTTTTTAAAGAATAAAGATTAGTTAGTGTATTTAATTTCGGTCCAAAAAAACTTAACCTAACCAACTGTAATACTTACTTAGTCCCAGTACATTACAGCTGTTATCATTGCTCATAGCTATGAGTTTATTTATCTTCAATATACTAACTTCTACCCCCCTTTTCACCCCCTTAGGTATATTTTTAAAGAATCGTTAAAATAAATATATTTTATTTATGCGTAGTACCTTAAATACCAATTTTCACTTTTTTAACCACAAATATGACGAAATTCATACAAATTTCTACACTCCCCTTTTATCCCTTAGGAGTAGTTTTTCCAAAATCGCTGAAAGATAATTTTTTTATTTGTAAATAGTAGCCTATATACCAATTTTCACGTTTCTAACTTCAAATATGACGAAACTCTCATACTTACAAAATTCTACACCCTCCTAAGGGGTTAGGGGTAGTTTTTCCAAAATTGCAAAAAAAAAAATTTTTTATTTGTAAAAACTTCTGCTCGCGACTTCTTCCGCGTAGATTGCGATGATGTTTTTATCCGGGCTCAATCCGGGGTATACCTAAGCTATCTCCATTTCAAACCTCATCCAAATCCATCCATTCGTTGCAGCGTGAAGAAGTAACAAACTAACACACAAACTTTTGCATTTATAATATTTAATGATCGGTGACCGGTAGCATTTTATGTCACTTTAACCTCAAACCTAATGACTGATATAGATATGTCTCATTAGTAGGATTAGTAGGATACTCGCATTAATAGGATTAGTGGATAATACAATAGCTTTGGTCCCTCGGGAACGGTCCAATTTTACGGGATAAAAACTATCCTATATCCTATTCCAGGGCCTAACCTATATGTGTGCCAAGTTTCATCCCGATCCGTCCAGCCGTTGTACCGTGAAAGGGTAACAAGCATCCATACATACAAACTTTCACAATTATAATATTAGAAGGAGAAGAACATCAATTTCAATGTTCTTATGACATTCAAAGGGGTTTGGGTAAGTGTCGTCATTTGTAAAATTCATACATTTTCAAGGTGAGCGGCTATTCGTAAAAGTGGTAATTTATGATAGAATTATTAAAAATTAATTAATTAATTAATTGAATAAATTAAATTAATTAATTGATTTATATAAATCCTGAAAAAGTAACAGTTGGAAAAAAAAACACGTTAGGAGTTGCGATGTTTAGGTCTTACAAATCGTTATGAGTAAAAATAATTAGGTGAACCAATATGGACCCTCAGTTTTTAGTACAAAAGTACGCCCAAGTATGAATATTTAAATATCTCGGCTCCGATGCCCTTAAGAGTATTACATGACATAACAAAATATGTTTATTTTTAATAATTCTATCATAAATTACCACTTTTACGAATAGCCGCTCACCTTGAAAATGTATGAATTTTACAAATGACGACGGGTCCATATTGGTTCACCTAATTATTTTTACTCATAACGATTTGTAAGACCTAAACATCGCAACTCCTAACGTGTTTTTTTTTCCAACTGTTACTTTTTCAGGATTTATATAAATCAAACCTAACCTAACCTAGTCTTATCTACTCATTAAATATTTCAGAACTTCTGAAAAGTTTACGGTTCCAGCGGTATAAAAAATTCATTTTCGGAGTTCCGATAATAGGAGTTGCAATTTTAGTTGAACTTTGGCGCTCCCAAAAACTGAATACTTAAATCTTTAAAATCTCCGCTCCGATATTATTTAACGCCATAAATTATATATATCTATGTGTATTTAGAGGTCCTTTAAATAAATATGTAAAAATCATCCTTGGCCGCTGAAAAAAAAAAGACAATATTCTTCAAACAAATTTACCCTTTTCAAACATCTCTGAAAAACAAAGAAATTGGTTTTGACCGCTATTCTAATATCAGTCGAGATGACTTTGATGATTTAGTTCGAAATGAATTGTCAATTTGCATACCTACAAAATTGGACAATGTCGCACGTAAGTAAGATATCGAACGATATGATAGTTGGAGCCGACTCTAGTTTGTCTCTGAATAAAAAAAAAAACTATGACAGCTGCCAAAAAACATTTCAATATTTTCATTACCGCCATTACCGGTTAAAATTTAATATGCGGCTCCTGAATGCATCATGGACGCTTATGATATGTGGATAGATAAAGTAGTGTATGCAACTGTAGATAATTAGGCATTATGTACAGTCACATAAACTACTATTACCGAGGGTTACTAAATTTCACTTCATCGATTGTATAATTTCATCGAACGCTATTTTGAAACCATGATGTGTTCAGGATATATTAAACATTAATTATATAGGATAGGTTAGGATAGGCATGTGAAAACAAAAAAAAAATACTCATACGGCGAGAAACGATATGTGTATCGATAAAATAATAGATATCCGTCTACCGAGACATCTGGCTATGGGTAGTATTGTCTTAAAATTCACCCAGACCAGTGGTTCTTGAACTTTTCTATGTCATCACCACGTTCGCTAGTCAAAAAAATTAACCCTCTCCAATAGTTGTGTATAAGAAATATTGAACTAAAAGTGTCATTTCCAGTAATGTAATGTGTCTATATCAAAATAAAGCCCAAAAACTACAAATAGCTACTGAATATCTGAAAAATAGAATACCTGAAATATCTACCTACAACGAGTTTAAAGGCAATATCATGATTTAGTAGACCTCTGTTTTTTGAGCTAGAGCCGTCAACATTTTTTTACGACCAAGGTGGTAATTGAAAATATTTTTTTATGTTTATAGTAACAGCGACGGAACCCTTCACTGAGCATAACCCGACAAACTCTTGCCAGTTATATTTTTCAATTTCTAACGTACACTTAAACTTAAGTACCATCACATAATCGAAGGATAAAAACAAACAAATTCTATCAAGAAGATAAGAACACAAACATCAACATTCAAATTGAAGTAACCGGAATATCACGGCGTGAGCACAGTTTGTTTCCCCTATATTAAATGAAACGCCACTTGATAAAACAAATGCCTTCATTTTTCACTTATCTCCCCCTCAAGGCCGTTCAGATGCTATATTTTCCAAGACATTCCAGTTTAACGAGAGTAACACTTATTACGAAAACAATAGGGACGACGACAGGGGTCCGCTCGCTCCCTGACTATAGTTTCCGTCGCAATATTGTGGAAAATACCTATTGATAAATCACGACCCTATCATGACGGAAATATATTGCGCAGATGGTATCGTGCTTAGGAACTTTACAGGTGTACTTTGCGTAGTCAAATCGGTTTCGCCTTGCGGCTACAAACGTGTGTGCACAGTAACGGCCATGACTTACCAAAATTGACAACCAATCAAGAACTATTTGACCAATTGTATTGCTATTGTTCAATTCGTTAGCTGAGTAAATAAGGTTCATAATGGTATATAATAAATGTTTCTATATGTATTATTATCGCGGATTTCAATGGTTTAAAAATCATTGCCGATGCGTTGTCCATTTTGGAAAGTCATATTTTTAAGTAATCGTATGAGATGTAGGTTCAAAGGTGATATATTATTGGCCGGAACTGTAGCTGTGCAAAGCGTGGATAAGCAAAGCGAAAGTTGCAGAAGATAACTAGGCTGAGATTCTAGGCGGTAAAAACCATATCGTCTTTGACGTGTTATCGTATTGTCAACGTTTTGATAGCTCTTATTTACTTGACAGTCATGGCAGCTGACTTAAAAACAATACCACAACAGGTCAAAGACGTTATGGATTTACCGCCTAGCTGAGCCTCTATTCAACACGGTAAAAACCATATCGTTTTTGACCCGTTATCGTATTGTCAATATTTTGACAGCTCTTATTTAATTGACAGAGATGGCGGCTGAGTTATAAACAGTATCATAAGAGTTAAAATACGATTTTGAATTTTACCGCCTAAAACAGAGGCGCTCGCTGCTTTCTTGTTTTAATTTTTAAGCTGAGAAAACACTAAAAACAAATTGGATGTTTCTGACAAGAATGTGATTGATACTAAAGTTTATGAAACGGGTTCTTAATGTTCTTATCGTGGTTAGAATATTTGGTTTTGATTCAGCTATTTGGAGAGTTTAAAGAATGTAAGCTTGCAATTTTTGTAAATCTTTCATCTTATTTAAGAGCAAGGTTCTTGTCGGTTAAGTACCTAACGTACTAGATGTGGTAATGCAATGTCTTTTACTTCATCCATTGCCATTTCTTTTACCTCTCATACGACATGACAGCATTTTTCCGTTCTAATTGACTCATGTGAATAAGCTGAATGAAACTGACAGCATATCTTTGCTATACATGTCATATTTTGTTTTTTTTATCCATTGTTAAAGCAAAAGAGCTCAAAGGCCACCTGATATTAGGTGGACTCAAGTCAAAAGACGTTTTCAATCTCAAGACAGCAACTGCGTTCCAAACCATGAGGACTTAGATGCAATGCTTTTATGCTAGTCATTTCACGGGTTGTCTTACCCCCGCACCGGAACACAACAATGGGAACACTGCTGTTTGGCAGCGGGTTAAAAGTTAATGTGGTAGAAGTGTGGAGAAGTGTGGATGTACCCTGCATAAGGCCCGATTTACATTAGTCAAGGACAGTGGCAAGTACAGTGGCAAGGACAGTGGAGTGAAAAAATAGAAAGCGTTTCTATTTGGATCCACTGGCAAGGCAACTTGACTCGCTACTGTCCGACCGGTTTACACTAGACACTGTCCTTACATAATCTCACGCCTTCGTTCCCAGAGCGGGGTAGGCAGAGCTACAGAATTACAAACATCTCTAAAAACTTGTTGATAATTCTATAACCACAATTTGCACAATTAGGCTAAGAGGTTTACCAGCGTATTAGTGCAGGTTGCAAGCCCATCGCCTAACAGTACTCATCATCATCATCATGTTAGCCGAAAGACGTCCACTGCTGGACATAGGCCTCCCCCAAGGCTCTCCACTCAGACCGATCTTGTGCTTTTCGCACCCACCGCGTTCCCGCGATCTTTACAAGGTCGTCACTCCATCTTGTTGGAGGCCTACCTACAGCTCGTCTCCCGGTCCGCGGACGCCACTCAAGAACCTTTTGACCCCATCGGCCATCAGTCCTGCGAGCAATGTGCCTAAACGTTACTACAAGCCTTTATTCCCTTAGTCGTCTCTTACGACATCCACGGGAAGACATGGAGTGGCACTATTCTAACTCGGCAACCTGACGAGGTCCACTGTCCTTGACCAATGTAAATCGTGCTTAAGGTCATACAACCACCAAAACTACTTCTGTAAGGCCGGGATTACACCTGTAAGTTATTACGTAAGTTTTGAGACGCAACTATGGGTAAGAGTGAATGGCAAATATCTGCATCTCTCTCTTGCATATAGCTTTGTTTCAAAACTTATGTAATAACTTACAGGTGTAATCCCGGCCTAAGTTTCATTTTGAAGATATAACAGAAACAGTAGATACCGAAGAGTCTAGTTATCCAACCTTGCTAGGGTTAAAATAAGACCTTCCTGAACTGTCAGCAACAATAGCCTCTGGAAAAAAGACTGAAAAAGGCCTAACTAGCTTCCCTTCGCTGTATAAAAAACGGATAAAACTTGGGCACTCCTCAACGCGAAATCCGGACGTGTTTAAAAAAACAAAACTGACATTGCCTGTAACAATAGGCTCACGTCATTGCCTATTCCATCCGGTAAAAGGCTTTTTTACCGATAAATAGGGCTGTCAGTTGCACTACCACAGTCTTTATTATTTAAAAAGAGGTATTTATTTTCGTTATGCGTATTTATCCTGTGGTTAACACGTTGTTAAGCATTTGAGAAATTTAGTAGGTATTATGTGACTTAATAGGGTACTTGATTTAAATATTAATTTAAATATTGTTTGCTGGCAACCCTAAAACATAGGGTACGAATTAAAAATTCCGTTCAAAATTCAATTCATATTTTTTATTCATGATAGCACGTGCCAGTTTAGTCTTATAGCGTACCTAATGTAAAATACTTTATGAGTTATGAGCAGAGGGCGGAATTTTCATGGCAAAAATCAAACGGGAATAGAGTTGGAAAGTTGAATTTTATCGATTATCGACAATTTATATTTTTCGAAGCCTAGCTTTATTTATTTATTAACAAAATTAGACCTCAAATCCACATTTAAGCGAAATATTAATAATAATACGATGTACTGTAAGAAATAAAAAATTTGCAAATAACATAAATTAATTTCTTTATCCATTAGTTTATTGTTTATCGTTTTGGGTTAACCATTTTTCACATACTTGAATTAGTGACGAAAAGACTAGTGGCAGAAATTCCAGTTAACTGCCATGCGATTTACTTTTAATGGCCATGCAACTCGCTAGTCAAAGAGGTCAAATGGTCAACTCGCTAATCAAAGAGTTAAATGTATCGATAGATGGAAAAGTCGATAAAATTTAACATTCAGCTATTGACGTTTGATTTTTGCCATGAAAATTCCGCCTTTCTGGTTATGAGTAAAGGCAGGCTAAAATACTGAGAATAAGCATGAAAAAATTAGTCGTTTAATACATTAAGTACAACCACTATTTATTGACTACTATTTACTTTAATTTTCGAACGTTATACTCGTATTTTCTATAAAAAGTAGTTACTAAAATATTAATTGAAAATTGTGTGATCCAATTCGAAATTTAAACTTTTAAACTTTGAACTGCCGCGAATAACGAACAAAGTAAAACGGATTAACGTGACCTTACGCCATTGTGATTTGTTCACTTAAACATTGTTTTTTACGGCTCTTGTTAGCGACTTATTCTTGGGGTGTTTTTGCGCCGTCTGTGTTGGAAATCGGCATTTACAATGCAAAGGAGGCTGGCGTGCTCGCGGGACGTTCCGACCTCGCCAATTGCTGCCCCTTACATACGTGCCGGCAATAAGTAACGTTACTTGGTAAATATTGCTTTTTCAGACATTTTCGTGCACCAAACCTTCAACGTTCACAATAACCTCAAACAAAAATTTGCAACTAAAATAGCTCGTTTGGTATATTCCGTGGTTTGTTAACGGCCAGCTACATAAAGGTTTTTATTTAGGGTAAATAGTTTTAATAACTAGGTGTACTAATTAAAAAGTAGCATGAATATAATATGCCAGTTCCTTAGTAGTAATCGGCAATCTACGTTTTTCTATGGAACACGAGTGACAAAATATACTGTCAGTTGTGAGTACTTGTGAGTGCAAGTGTGATAGCGATATCCAGTTGAAGCGGTGAGTACTGTTCTTATTAATTACCTACCTATATCTTGGAACAATTACCATAAACAATCACATAAAGCCAATCAACAAGTTTTTAGAGTTGTAGGTAATTCTGTAGCTCTGCCTACCCCACTCTGGAAACGACGACGTAAGTTTATGTGGGTGAGGACCAAAAAGTTATCATAGTTAAGCGCAGATAACCATACAAACAACGAAGTCGAAAAAAGTTCCGCTGTGCGACGAAAAGTATCCCTATGGCTAATTTTCGTGGTCACAACGGAAAAGTTTAATTGAAAATTTAATTGAGTTTGTCAGCATGCCCAACTTTTTGGACCTTACCCATGTATGTAGATGTACCTATGTATAAAGCCAGTCACGAGTCACGTTTATGATTTTTTTATTACTTTGGTCAGTAAGTCACGTGAGATCAAGTTATTCTTCGATTTATAATTACATGTCCATCACAAAAAATACTTAGAGAACATCAAATATTCGAGCTCATCACACAAATATCTGCTCAGTATTAAGTCGTTATATAAATCGCGTCGTCGACAAAAAAAAAAAAAACCTAGCTGAAAAAACCCGTTTGTTGTACCTATGACCCCCTTTAATTTGTATCTTCATTTTATTTTTATTATTTTTTGTTCTAGCAGCTACAGATGTACAGTCACCAGCAATAATATATTATCCTACATTGGACGCAAAAATATCTGACACGCTCTTATACCTCTATTAATAAAGACGTGTCAGATATTTTTGCGCCCAATGTTGGATAATATATTATTGCTGGTAACTGTACATACTCGGTGAAATTTTTCAACTGTCCACCTATAACGGTCTATGAGATAAAACTCGCTGACAGGCAGACAGACGGACAGCGGAGGCTTCGAAATAGGGTCCGTGAACACCCCTCGGGGGTGGAATCTTAAAAAGTAATATTGAGGTTAGAGGTTAATGAACCGCCGCCATAAACACAAACTGGGGCCGTATATAAACTGTCAAAACCAGAGTTCCATGCCATGTAGGCATTATCGAAACACGATCAGAATGGGATTAAGCACATATGTCGTTTTTGAATTAATACATGAAATGAAATTGTCAATGGTAAGGTGTGCGGATAAATCAAAATATTTATTTCAGTGTGCCGAAGTTCTAAAGTTTATATTATTTCAATAAAATACAAATGCTGTAATTACTTTTAGAAAAACCGACAATAATTCTTATTTGGGACAATCAACTTTTTTACCCACACATTTCTGTCTGTTGCCACCGTTCAGATTTTAATAAATAAAATAAAATCTGGGGACTTATCGTAAGTGAAATAATTTTTAAATTGTAGTAATATCATTAACTCCTTTCATAAATCACATTATTTATAATGTACTTATTGTTTAAAAATGTATGTAATAAAAATGTGGTAACTCAGTTGACAATTCACTATTTATCACACTAATTCGCGGACAGTAACACAGAAGACACGTAATTACCCAATTTTCACACATTTTAGAAATTATGATACGGGTAGGTACTTGACAAAGATAGATTGATAAACTAGTAAATTGACTACATCATTAAAAACGAAAATAAGCAGTGATATTATATTTAAAAATAAACATGTTTGTTAAAATCCGGTAAAATAAAAGTGTGGGTAAAAAAGTTGATTGACCCTTTTATGGTAGGTAAGCATTACAAATGTCTATACTACTTTACCACGATTCATATTTTATATATTTAATTTTTTGATAGCAATTCAGTGAGAAATAATGACAGATTAGATTTGTCAAATATGATGATAATATTTTTCATAAAACAAATAACACAACATTTACCAACAAAATAGTTGAAATATGTAGTGACTGTATAATGGTTAAGCAAAATTTGTATATCTATTATCTAAGTATCTACATTTACCCCCTTACTAATAAACGTTGAGTAACGGTGGTATAGCTATACAATGTTTTGTCCTTATCTGTCATTGTGACATTTGAAGCTGACAGATAAGGACAAAACATTGTATAGGTAGCTGTACCACCGTTACTCAACGTTTATTAGTAAGGGTGTTAATATCCACCGTGCCCGGGACGTACCCGAAGGATTTTAACCATCGATTCTAGACCCTATTTGGAGTATATAATGTGGTATAACATGTAGTCCAATATCGCATAATTTCCGAGATTTTTATTATTTAAAAAACATTTCAATAGTTAATTTAATTTGAACTCTGTCACCTTAACTTAGGGATTATTTAGTAAGAAATTAATTAAATAATTTATGTTGTACGTTGATGATATTGCTACTTACAACATGAATCTTTCTTAGTAAATAATGCTTTAGGTTAAGGTGACAGAGTTCAAATTAAATTAACTATGTAATTGTTTTTTAAATAATAAAAATCTCGGAAATTATGAGCTATTGGACTACATGTTATGCCACATTATATACTCCAAATAGGGTCTAGAATCGATGGTTAAAATCCTTCGGGTACGTCCCGGGCACGGTGTATATGGATATATCATAGATTGAATTACCTATTACTATATTTATTAATTACTAGTACTGTTGTGCTAACGGTACTTTCTAATCATATTCTAATCGCGGTTTGATAATAGCTCTATTCTTTTCGCTGCCCTCAACTTCTTTTTCACAGTTCATTCAGCCCCAGACATCAAAAAGCCTGACAAATTCCTCTACCCTTAAATTAAACCATTTCCTGCAGATTTAAAAATAAAAGCTCACCATTTGGCTTCTAGCTACAATGTTATCGCGCGGGTCGGGTCGCTAATTGTGGTAATTAGCACAAAAAACCCTCTCCTGTGCACCAACACCGTCATACTTAATTGATACTTGTCCGCCCATTCATTAGGGAATTTAAGGTCTGTATTTTTCTTTGATGGAAACAAGGTGCAGATGCAATTTTACTGTGAAACAAAGTTAGAATGGAACGGTTTTTAACCCCGGAAAAAAGTGGGGTGTTGAAAGTTAAACGTGTCCTACCTGTGTAGGTATATGATTGTGTAAGTGTGTGGGTATCCCTTTAAAACTCTTAAAATTGTTTGTCCTGTGTGGGTATCCCTTTGAAACTCGTAAAATTGTTTGTCCTAATGTATTGTTGGTATAATCTTTTCGCCTAACTTTATTTAAGCCTGAGATAACAAAATTTAATAAACATCTATTGTGTGGATAAGTTTTTTTTTTATAATAATTAAAAAAACCGTTATGATAAAACAATACATTAGGACAAAAAATTACTATGCCACTCGATGTAGACCTGATGTGTTAATCTCTTAAAAACGGCGTTCGGTCGGTTGAACGAGTGAACGCGGCGAACCGGCAAGTTTAAGTAGTCCCGTCATAGCGTACAAAATACATTTTGGCGCGTGCATTATCAATTAAGCAGCAGGGCTTCTGACGAAAAAAACGTATAAGGCTGCCTAATTGCGGCCAAGGCGAATGTTCCACGATCAGATCGGCGACGTACTAAGAAAGGGCCAGGTCAGGAGTACCTACCCTAAACCGACGCACGTGTATGAAGAGATCGTAGCAATTGGGAGAAAGTGGTCTTGGCCTACCCCTACGGGAAAGAGGCGTGATTGTATTGTATGTAGTTGTCAAATATAAGTACAGTCAACAGCATAATTAAGTGATTATTTATGTACCTTGTCGCTTTTAATCTTTTCACAATTTTGTATGACATTTTAAACATGACGTTAAAGTGACAAGGTACATAAATGATCACTTATTTATGCTGTTGACTGTACGTACATGTAAGATTGGATCTTTACTGGCCTCAGTAAGCCTAACGAAAATGCAAACGCTACTCACGTTTCTGTTTTCTATCGTCTCGAAATGTATGGAGACATAAGCGGGCCACGCGATTTGACATCAGTTTACGTCAATCCTATACATTTTGTCGATTTTCGAATTTTCCTAACGTGCATCTATAACATTTCCGAAGTGTTATCTTTCTAAGCTAATAGAGTTGTCCGGTGAGCTGTGGCAGAGCTGCTCAATACAGGCAGAAGATAAACAAACTACTAACCGGCTGTTGTTTATACTTGGTAACTTTGTTATTTAACGTTAGGAGGTTTAATTAACTAGTCCATAGTTCGGGTTTCACGTCGCAAACTTCATGATAGATGATGGGAGCTACTGGGATAAAAACTCGTGTTTGAGTCACTCTAAACTGGGTCTCTATTCAACACGGTACATCGATATTGCTTTTGATGTATTATCGTATTGTCAACAATAGCTCCTATTTGGGTACCCTTCATCTGGCATAACTTTTTTTGGCATAATCATCATTTGGCATACTCATCATTTGGCATAATCATCATTTGGCATAATCATCTTTTAGCATACAGTCTTTTTTTCTGAAACCGTATACTTTCCAGGATTATTTAAAATATCATTGCATAGAACCCATTAGGTTAGGTTAGGTTTATTTTATAACATGAATAAGAAAAAAGTCCATGAATATCACACGTGAGGACAATTGTTTGGTAAAAGAGTATTTTCTCTTGTGGACAACATGGGGTTAGCTCCACGCATCTGTCAAGTCCCTACTGTCAAGTAAATAAGAGCTATCGTAACGTTGACAGTACTATAACATGACAAAGGGAATATCGTTTTACCTAGTAGAATACAGACTCTGGTCTTCCGTATTCAACAGTTATTATTAGGGCCTGGAATTTTGGGGGCGGCTTTTGACAAGTTATAGGGAGAGAACACTGCTGTTTATCGATGTTATCGAAAAATCGATAGTTTTTTATTTATTTATGTTTTCATAAAATTTTAATAGAACCTCAAAATTTCCGATGATAGGTACGTCGATCTTCTTCTTAGCGTGTCGACGGCATGTCAATACAACATATGTGGCATTATCTATGTAAAGGGACCTTATTGTCGATGGTGCTTACGCCGCACTGCGTCACGCGACGTTGTATTTATATCGGAGTATCTTTAATAATGGCGGAAGCGTCATCGACAATTAGGTCCCTTTTCATAAGTAGATAATGTCACATGTAACATCGATAAACGGCGGTGTTTTCTCTCTACAAGTTGTCGAAAGCTACCGCAAAAATTCCAGGCCCTAGTTATTATTGTCTTGTAATTGTTTATGTGCAATAAATTGTTTACATATATTACATTGTGTATACCTATATATCCTATTTCAGGTTCAAGCTCCTTCGGGTAAAAATTTTACATGTTGCGTACAAAATAAATTAATAAAATACCAAATCTATCCGCATTTTCAATATTAGAAGCGGATCGAATCAGAATCCTCAGGTTTGGCAAATTTCTATCTTATCCCTGTACCCTGTGTACTTGTTTCATTCCTCCAATTCTCCATGCCATAAAAAGGCGCACGTAGTAATAATTAATATTTTGTAAAATAAACTACGTGGTAAAACAAACCTAAAACTAACCACAATAAGGGCGAAAAGCCAACATTCACTTAACAAACAACCCAACATTTTACACAAACCCAAATACATTTCCAATCTGTTAACCAATTACATTTTTTCATATCAAATGAACCGCACCGATTACTGAAATATAAATTTCCCCGCTAACAAACAATGCAACGGAATCTGTTATCGGGAATACCAATATTCCAATCGGATGTAAAAACATTGCGAACTCACACAGACTGGTTTCGAAAACCGCAGCCATTTCGATTGTATTTAAACGCCAAATCGAAAACTAACGTTTTTAATTATTTTCTCTATATCACCCTTACCATGAGTTACTATTACCAAACACGCTAGTGAGTCGAATACGCTGTCCCTTGCACTCTATAACAATACTTTGAGGGACAGAGCATTCGACTCGCTAGCGAGTATGGTAAACGCGATTCGAAAATGTGACGTATGGTATGATTGAAATGTTCGAGCTCGAGCTAATCTAGAAACTTATTTTTATACAGTTTGGCATATTTATAAAAAAAAAAGTCTTGTCCGGTGCCACTACAATATTCTTCAGTGGAAACTAAGCTACGGGTCAGGGTACAAATTGGATCATATTACCAATTTCACTTCGAACAGCCCCTTGCCCGTTGCCAAGCTTTAACTTATATTTCATTCCTTATATGCATCAGCTTATTTTTACAAGTTAATCAGTGGTCCATTGCTTTAGTTATTAAGTCATAACATAATTGAACCTTGACTCTAGTTCCCAAAGTTCTCGTTGTCTATTCCCCATAGTACAAGCCTAGAGCTTAGTTTGGGACTAGGTCAATTTGTGTGAGATTGTCCCTTGATATTTATTTATTATTTTTATTTGACTCTATGTGATCAAAAAACGGATGAATCACGAAATACTATTTTAATAGATACATGGTTCGTTCTATGCTTCTTCTAAAACCCTCACATTATAAGAAACTTTTTGAGATGGGTTTTAGTTTTAACTTTTAATTATTGTATTGCTTCCTTGCTGTAAAATATTCGTAAAGTTTTTCGAATAATTGGAATTTGTTTTCGTAAATAATATATTAGCTATTTGCCAGCCGTCTATGTACAGTACTCCCAGATTCTTAATAGATCACACTTCACTAGTCACTTGTGTTTTATAAATAAACAAAGGATGCCGATCGCTATAAAGATATTCAGGACTTGACAGAAGCCCGTAGAGCTAACCTCATGTTTAGTTAGACCACAAGAGAAAATACTTATTCTTTCACCGAACAATTATTGTCCTCGCGTCGGATATGTATGGACTTATTAAAGTAACTTAATAAGTCCATACGCCTTAACAGGAATAAAAGCCATTAATAAAAAAAATAGTTAGAAAGATTCTCGTAGTATTTATTAAATATTTATTGCACAAAAGAATACTCTTAATATACAAATGGCGGACTTTAGGCTTCTGTGCACAAAACCCGATATATTAGTCGTACGGTAGAGATGAGCTTGTCAACTCAAACTACCCCTTTGCCGCAGCATCCGTCAAAGGGGTTGCAATCGTTTTAGTTCGATTGGCTTCTTTGACTGAAACGTATGTGTAGTTGTGTGATGTCCTGCGAATCCCTTCACCGTCCCCATTTCACAAACCCGAAAATAACAGAGTGATAATTCGGTGTTCATTGCAGGCGCAGCTTATACAATAAGGGCCATTGATATACAAACTTATATACTAGACATAAAAACAAGACTTGACGCGATGAAAACTAACGATAAA
Source organism: Acleris literana (assembly GCA_946894065.1). NCBI lineage: Eukaryota > Metazoa > Arthropoda > Insecta > Lepidoptera > Tortricidae > Acleris > Acleris literana. Next base: position 9,792,995 of record OX335689.1, on the reverse strand, counting down.
TAACGATACATATAAGTTTCTCGTTTTCTAGTACCTAAAGTACAAGCCCAGAGCTTACTTTAGGCCGGGATTACACCTGTAAGTTATTACGTAAGTTTTGAAACAAAGCTGGAAGAGAGAGATGCAGATATTTGCCACTCACTCTTACCCATAGTTGTGTCTCAAAACTTACGTAATAACTTACAGGTGTAATTCCGGCCTTAGGACTAGATCAATTTGTGCGACATAGTCCCCTGATATTTGTTTATATATTTTTTATTTATCCAACATTTCGGATAGCTTGCACGAGCCATGGTCACGGAAGGACACTGTGACTGATGTGTACTTAAATATCGTTAGTTTTCATCTCAAGACTTCCAAATCAACGGATAATCCTGCTCGTAAAATTCCTTTAAGCTAGTAATTTCATCGATTGTCTTACCTCTTCTAGGTTAGGAGGCAGAGGTGACAGCGATGCACATCCTACGCTCATGCGGACCACTAATACGCAACAGAAGTATATACCTAGGGCGACATATCAGGGACCGACAAGAGATACAACTCCTCACTGCCCAAAGCATCTGGACATTTCTGAACGCAACGAGCCTTTGCGGTGAGAGCTACACAAAGGGCTGCCACAATTGATCAGCACTGGTCGAAGCGGCACGCAAGGCCCATGTCGATCCTCCAAATAGTAAAAAATACCCTTTCTACGGAACACAGCAACGCGAAGACTGCTAGCAACATATTTGAAGTCTTAGGATTGCAGTTTTGAGATTGTAGTCGTGAGGTTTCAAATGTCTATGGGTCTCAGACCCCACTTACCATCAGGTGGCATGAGTGATCGCGTGCCATAAAAAAAAACACGTCAAAGAGTAGATATCCAGGTAAAAAAGTTAAATAAAACACCTCAGTTTAGTTGTATCTATATAGACCGTTCAACATTCTATGTTTGAAAATTGATTTAAATTACCAATTAGTTTTGTATACAACTACATGCAAGAGAGCCTACTTAAGTTTACCTATAGAAATATGGACAGATCGTGCGGTAAGGTCCAACCACCACTAAAACACATAACACGGCTGAACAAAATAACGATTTTTCAAACTACCCGTAACCACAGTCCGCAGAACTTTGCCGATTGCAGGATTTGCAGGCATACAATGACACGAAGTTGCCGTCAAAGCTAATTCGGCGCCGGCCGTCGCCTATAATTAGGGGAAGCAAACCTCGCCGGCAAACTTCGTTAGCACGGGGTGACAAGTTGACATGGTTCATGTTACAGTCTCCCTGGAGCACAGGGTGATGCTTGATCAGGAGCTAGTTTTATTTTTTAATTATAGGGCATGCTCAGGCTTCACTTGGACCAAGACCATTGAAGAAAGGTGTGAAGTTTTTACTAGCTTTTGTTTACTTACTAGGTAACTTCTGCCCGCGACTTCATCCGCGTAGATTTCAGGCAAATTAAGAAGATAACGTCACATAAGTAATTGAAAATGATATGTAGAGAAAAATGACTCTTCAAAATCTGACTCCGTCCTGCGAACTGCGAAGGACACGAGTATAGAAAAGTATCTGAATTCTGAAAAATACTGATAAAATATTTCAAAGGGACAGTAAAACTTTAACAATAGCCAATCAAGCTGATAGACATCGGAAAACTAAGTTAAGAAGCCTTAATTTACTTTTTAGAGAGTTTTTAGACATCATAATTCTCATTTTTTATTGGACAAAAGAATTCGTGCAGAAGTTTTGGTTTGATTCTTTGACCGGCGTCAGCAGAATATAAAATTCACCCTTTACCTTTAAAACTAAGCTGACAATCTGATGTAGGGTTCCTTAATTTTTTAAATATATATTAAGCAAGAGGGTTATAATTTCGTTACATTTTTTTAGTTGTGTCAATTCTCGGAGAACTGGTTAATTTGACGTTTTATGTTACGTGAAGGAGGTATGCGAAGGAATTTCAAATCTACATCCGTAATGGTCCATCACTAACCAAGTTATACGCCAGATAAACATATCGGATTGCCAATTCAGGCGTACAGACCCTCTATCCCACTAGGTAAAACCATATTGCCTTTCACGGGTTATTGTATTGTTTTTAATCCGGCCGCCATTACTGTTAAGTAACTCAGAGCTATCTTAACGTTGACGCCAAAATCAATATTGATTTACTGTGTAGAATAGATGTCCAATATTACCTTATACAATCCGTTCGTTCGCTCTTCTACGGATTAATATGCCGGAATTCCATTGCGACGCACACAACGCACGCAACGCACGCACACGCTACACACGTGACCCACGTGGATCAACTGTTCTAAGTGTGTGTCACTGTTGCCATTTTTTGCGCGAGCCACTGTTGCAGTATCTACGTACAATTTGATACAAAGCGAATTGACAACAAGTTTTGTTTGAAAAGGTGTCCTGATAAAAATCATGCAGAGGTAAGTCTCAAAAGCATATCTATTTACTTTTTTTACTGAGAAAAAATAATGAAGATTTAGTGTTTGCTATGTCCGCTTTGGATTAGTGGTCGGAATGACGTAATTGTTTTTGCAACCTCGGATTGTTTTTTTAATGTCTTCACTAGCTTTGACATATAGAACACCATTTGGCGCTTAAGCTCCTTAGCCATTAGCAGGAATTTGTTTATTTGTTTTTTCAGTAAAATAATGATCAATAAAATAAAAATAAAAATAGCACACTTTGTAGAAAACTTCTGTAAGCTTGATTTTTTTCAGAACACTTTAAAAACGTTCCTGTTGTCAATTTATACCCGGAGGGGCTTTCGCCTAACGCACTCGCAAACGCAATCGTTTTCATTTTGAAAATCGAAGGCTTGTCTGCATACAAAATGAAAACAATTGTTCCGCTTTGAAACCGATTGCGATTGCGAGTGCTTTAGGTCAGCGTCTTTCCTGTGGACATACCCAAAGTTAACGTTTATAGGCCTTATTTCTACCTGAACCTATATCTCTTTCTAAATAAATAAATAAAAATGTCAATAAAAATAAAACTATTGACCACAGGAAAGACAACTTTTGTTTTTTCGAGTGTGTGGATGTGTGCTCGCGTAGCGTACATGGGTCTATATCGGTTGGCCTATTTTTGTTTCGCATCATATTTTTTTGCATACCAACGTTTCGCGCGTAGCGTACATCGGTTTTAACTGGTAAACATAAGATATCCCGCATGTTGGCATAAGGTAGAGTTAGATTTCTCAAAAATAATCTACGGCTCGATTAACTCCGACAAGAAAATTTAACACATTGTTATTAAAAAAAGTAATAAGTTCTAAAGTGACTTAAAGTAATAAAAGCATGCCAACAATTTTTCTCATTTTCCTCCTGTTTGAGCTCCATCATCAAAGGCGGGAAAAACTTATAATTATTGTTACGGAGTAAAAAAAAGGTTAAAAAGGAGTTAATTAAACGTTCCGATGGGCCGTGAAGAAAATTAGCTGTAAGCCGGCGCCTTCTTATTATTAATTAATGGCTTAATAAAAATAATATAAAACGTAAACCTTTAGCACTTCCCTCGCAGCCGGGGTAACGTAGTTCTAATTATAACTGGTATTAAAACGAGGCTGTTTCTTTTTGATGTTTTCAGGGCCAGACTCTCCGATTTGTCCATATAATTGACCCCTTATTGAGTCCTGGGCGCTGTAAGAGTGCTCGTGAGTGTTTCTCTACGAGTAACAAAAACGCGCGTTACATACGGGTCAATAGAAATAAGTTGATAAGTAAGGGCAGTGGTTGGTAATTTTGCAAACCGATATTAAACAGATCTTCGCAAGGTGGCTGGCAAGACCTGGATGAGAGTGGCCGCAGATCGTGCTCGGTGGCGTGCAATGGGAGAGGCCTACGTTCAGCAGTGGACTAGTATAGGCTGATGATGATGATGATGATGATGATGATGGTGATTAAACAGTCTAAACGTATTGAAGAAAACTTTAAAGGTTAGTTTATAAGTATTAAGAACTGAATTTAAAGGTAAGAACTTTCAAACACCTCGTAAGACAGTGAAGATAATATCCTGAATCAATGTATGTCTAAGAGTGGATGAATAAATGAACGTACATATAATTAAACAAAATGCATTTGCAGTCTAAAGATTGTACTCTTGAGAATGCATATGTGTATTCAAAGATTCCAATCAAGTAGCCTGTGTGCTCCATTGCCTCCTCCATACCATAAAAAATAAATGTGGCGGTTTTTGTTTTTGAAAACATTTATTTTATTTTATACTTTTTATTTAGTGATCATAATACGCTGTTACGTAGTCCCACTTCTTAGTTGATATGAAACTTTAAGTTATTTCAAGCGCGCCGCAAGCAACGCCGCTGGAAAGTCATAGTCATATTTCAACAAGTAAATATTCTTCGTTGTAGTCGCTCAACTATCTTAATCGAGATATCTTATCGCAACCCTTGAAACCGGTACCGTTGAGGAGTTCCGGTGGCCATCTGTGGTCTTCATCATCAGTTCCACTTCACCAAACGATACTTTCTGAATGCAAATGTTGGACTTGTTACTAAAAATACTAAAATCGCTATATGTTTGCCTACAATATTTGAGGAGTTCCCTCAATTCCTCACGGATACTCTCATCAGATTCAGATTTGGTGACAATGGGATCACCTCGAAAGTATACTCTATGAAAAGAAAAAAAAAAATTGAAATCGGTCGACAATTGACGGAGTAATCGGTGAACATACATAAAAAAGAAATACTAGTAGTAAATAAATAATAGTGGAACATATAACCTCCTCCTTTTATAAAGTCGGTTAAAAAAATGATTACATTTGATGATTATACTCAAACTCACATGAATAATTAAAAAAAAAAATACTATGCGACGATGCTAGAAAGGAGGTAGTACGTCTACCTAGGACACAAGTTACAGCTGGGTAGAGACAACTTTGAGGGTGAAATCACCAGAAGAGTGCAGCTTGGTTGGGCAGCATTTGGAAAGTTGCGTCACGTCTTTGAGTCAACCTTGCCGCAATGCCTGAAGACCAAGGTATTCAATCAGTGCGTCCTGCCGGTCATGACATACGGAGCCGAGACGTGGAACCTGACAGTGAAACTAGCCCACCGACTACACGTCACCCAGCGAGCTATGGAAAGGTGTATGCTCGGAATCTCGCTAAGGGACAAAATCCGGAATGAGATGATCCGGTATAAAACTAGGGTCACTGACGTAGTTCAGAAGTGTAGCAGACTGAAGTGGCAGTGGGCTGGTCACATCCGTCGCAGAATCGATGATCGGTGGAGTAGACGGGTTCTCGAGTGGAGACCACGGCTCGGCAAGCGTAACGTAGGACGCCCTCCAAACAGATGGACCGACGACCTGAAAAAAGTGGCTGGTGGTGACTGGATGGCAAAAACGGGAGATCGGGCCTTGTGGCGAACCCTGGGGGAGGCTTACGTCCAGCAGTGGACTGCAATAGGCTGAAATGATGATGATGATGATGATGATGTTGATGCTAGAACACCTTTAATAGGATGCCTCTTATGAGGTATATCTTTAGGTAGACTCACTTGCCCCACTAACCTTACAAATAAAAACACCAGTGCATACCATGTTCGAGGAAAGCACAATGGTACCCGAACAATACTGCGTGCCCGCATTACGTATTGTCCACGATTTAAAGGTACATTATGTACGTGTACTTATAAATAGGTAAGTGATCGCTTCGGATCCTTTTCATACCATCTGTTCGGCATTGTATGAAATACATGAAATATTAACGGGAGCATTTTATTTTCATGAAGCTTCTTTTATTTGTTGGCAGGTTAAGCTACTTAAGGACTCTTTTGTCATTTCAATTATCATAGAGAAGGTTTTTATTTGGAGAGCTTTGGCGGATAATACTTTTTGTTTGAAAATATTTTTGGAAAGACTGGCCTAGACAAAAGTAATTTTTGCTTTGAATTTTCTGTGTTGTCAGCTAAACCACTGATTCAATTAAATATAAATAAATAAAATAAATATCAGGGGACAATGTCACGCCAATTGACCTAGTCACAACGATATAAATACTTGTATACAGAAATATATACTTACTTAAATAGAAATACATAGAAAACATCCATGACTTAGGAACAAATATTCGCGCTCATCACACAAATATCTGCCCTTACCGGGATTTGAACCCAGGACCGCTTGCTTCACAGGCAGCGTCACGACCAACTGGACCAACGCGTCGTCAATGGAGTGAATATAAAGCTTTAAATCCCGCGACAGAACATATAGTCTTTATCCCGGAAAGTTAGATAGTTCCTAAAGGAAAGGCAATAAACGAATTCTACGCGGTCAGAGGTGTCGCATTCTCACCGTATCATCATTGTTGCTATTCCATTGATTAGAACAGACCACTGTCGGCCCCAGAGTACACAGGCAGTGGTTTCAAGCAAACGTTGCAATCGATTCGCGCGTATATGATTGACGATATTGCGTCGGCCTCTTATTCCAACTCCATACATTTTGTGAGTTTTCGAAAATTGCTAATGTTACCATTATGCATCTTGTGTAGAGACTGTAAGCTCCTTTCAAATTGAAAAAAATCATATTCAATAATTCAAAATTGTTATTCAGCATATACGAGTAGGCCACATGAGGGCTCTATTACACGTCGGTAATTACGGAGTGAATCTACCAGCGCTTCGGACAAGACCATCATTGCGGAGAAGAAGACTCCAGACCAAAAACAAAGATATTGCTACACTTTGTAGTAAAAACCAGTCCAATATTTTCATACTTCAAAAAACTTTTTGTCTCGCCCATCTCGGTCTTCTCATGACCGTTGCAACAACATCGAAACGTCATGATCATTTGACGCGAATAATTCCCGTTTAACTATAAGTATGTGTGAATGTCGTGAAAATTCATCAACATTATTTAAGACCCGCTCTCGAGGGTGGAATGACTGCATTTTTTTTTATTCATCGGTAGATTCTTCACATCTCTTTACTACAGAACGCAAACTTTCTCTTTCGCTTGCTCTGGTGCTCTCTTGTTTACCATTATTGATTTTTATAATAAGTTGCGTGTGTAACATGGAAACTTAGTATTTTTAATTTTGTATATTATGGGTTAATGAATGTTAAACTTTGCCAACTATGTCAGGCTTGGAGCTAATCTATTCATAATGCTAGCTCTAATTGATTCTGAGGCGTCAACTTAGCTAGTGTGTAACTGATTGCCTTCAACGTTGGTTTACATGACCCACAGAATAGAAAGAGGTTTCATTCAGAGAAACACAGAGACGTAGGTAGTTAGGCGTCGGTTTCGGGTTGTGTATTATTTAGTAACTACATACTTAAATATAAAAAAAAACTTTGGATTTCAAGACAGTGCTTTGTAGTTTATTCGAAAACATAATAATAGTAATGAGGGCTGCACTGGACGCTGAGTGCCAGTAAATTTCGTTATAACAATTATTTTTTTGTAGCGCATAGAAAACTCAATTGGAAACATCTCATCCAAAAATATACTCAAGTGCAATAAAAACGGGTCAATTGGGCGTAAATTGGCATTTACAGTGACCCATTTAAATTGCTTTTAAGTAGTATTTACGTTGTTAAGATTTTCCTGCCATATAAGCCCTCCCTAACTCGGCATCCATCAATTTGAACACTGGCTCGATGACGTATCTCTCCGTCTAACATTACGCCTGACTAAGACAATGCGATAACGAATACCTACCTATACCTAGGTATTTACTGATCAGGGCCTCTATTTCACAGGGTAGAACAATTCAGCTTCATCTAAACAATTTCATAGCCAACAGATCTATAAAAGTGGTAAGAAAAGTAAAATTTCGGAAAACAACCGTGTTGTACTTGTTATAACGCTTGTCTTTCGTAAACCTGTCCTCTCCAACCAGCTCAAATTTGTGACCACCCTTTTTGCCTCATTTTAAAATACTGAAGAAATAAATGATTTTTTTCTTCACCGAAAATTAAATTAAAATTAAGGTTAAAATTAGGTATCTCAAAATTAATTTATGGAAATTTTCCAAAAAAAAAAAACTAAACTCCGTGGGACATGAAAAGTTGGTAAATATTTAGTATTTTTTCGAATGAGCATTGTTTTTGTAGAAGACTAGGTATTGTTATTGAGAGGCTTCTTCCCAGGTGTGGAAAGTTGGCTCAATTATAATGTACTTTCCTTGAACCTCTAAAAAGGATTTCTTGTTGGCTGTCTACCCACGCCACGACTATTTTATAAGACGTTTGACTAACTCTCGTAATTCTTACGTCATTTTTGTATATTTTTATTATTTCTATGTTCGTCCTTAATAGATCTCCACTCGTATTTTATATTGTGTTTCAGCACCCTTCATTTTCTTGTGAACTTTACATTTACTGTTTTTTATGGTGCGCCGTTTAGAAAACAACCAAGCCGGTTAAATGGGCCTCTAGGGCCCGTGGCAATTTACAATCTAAAGTTTAAATATAAAGATGATTATTCGCAGACGCGCCGCCATTTTGCCACAATGTTAATGACCACACTAAAAAAATGAGAGCTAGCCAAGAGAGATAGGTGTTCTCTTATTGAAGAAAATGTATACAATAGTTATGACATTATTAATAATTTATATCAACCAAAGGTAGTAACAACAGAAAGTTTTAAAATATTTAACCAACATCTTAGTTGATGTACCCAACATCTTGTCAGGCTCGTATGAAACCAAGATGCTTATATACAACAACCACAATCTTGTTAGAAGCGACCTTTTTTATTAATGCAGTTGCGCCTTATCAATTGCTTTAGATTTAGTTACCATGACACACTAAAGCAGTTCAGTTTAGGTTGAGAGAAAGGACAGGGCTATATAACTGCTATAGCTCTGTCCCTTTCTCTTAACCTAAACGAAACCCCCCAGTTCTTATTTTCGTTAGTTTTCTTGTTATTATGTGACAATAAAATGCATTTTCATTCTTTCTTCCAGTAAATAGGCCTTACGGTTAATTTTACAAGTCAAAATTCTACCAGCGCATTTCAAGAGAAGACCACTGCTGAGAGGAAGCGCTGCGCGGAGCAGTATACTCTTGATTGCCACCACGCTGGGTATTTATTTCACTGGTTATTTCAAACATTTGAAACACGGCAGCGTAAAAAAAGCATCGTAAAATACCAGCATGAATACTATGAATACAAATTAAGATATAAAACTAGTCACGCTTTCGTGGCCACGGTAAAAACTATTGTACGTCAGCAAAAACTTTTGTCCTCATTCTATAAACTCTAAAGCAGGGCAATAATTCAAAACATCGAGGTTTATTTGCGCTGGTCCCCATTAACATGTCTAAATAAGGAAACGCAAAACATCCCACACAGACACGGCAGGCCGGAACACATAAAAAGCTGATTTGAAATACAGACAAGGCTTGTACTGTGCTAACTGCTGATAGGGTATTGCACGGGAATAGCTTCGTTTTTTTAAGGTTTGTATGTGTACCAATTTTCAACATTAGTACAACGAACATTTTTCGTTTCTTGATCGAGTTTAACTTCGAACAAGTGCTCTATTGGACTCGGTAAAACCTTATTGCTTTTGACATGTTGACGTATTGTCAGCATTAGCTCTCTGAAGCAATACGTTTTTACCGAGTAGAATAGAGCCCCTGGAGGTGGTATTACTCTAACATTCTAACACCATGTTTTCTGTTTACTTAGTACTAGATTCTGCGCGGTAAACTCGTTTACTTTTGGTTTCAATTCATTATCATCATCATCATCATCACCATCATCATCATCATCTTCACCACCACCACCATCACTACCACCACCGCCACCACCACCACCATCATCATCATCATCATCATCACCATCATCATTAACATCATCTCATGATATTCAATTATAATTTATTAAATACAGAAGCACAAGCGGAAGACGTAGCGAAGGTAGGCCAGGTGAACCGACGACGTGGCAAACAAACCTTGGGGAGGCCTATGTCCAGTATTAGACGTCTTTCGGCTGAAATGATGTACCGATGATGACAGAAGCACAGTTATATTCTTCTGAATCATTGTTATGTTGAATTTACCACTGCACTCACAGAGCACGTCCTCGTACCACAATCAATTTCCCTGTACATACTATACAGTATTATGAAGTAGTAAGTAACACTCAGTATAAAGCATCACGTACCGCTATTGCATTCGTTCGTTTTTCGATCACAATCGGACAAATTGACGAGTTGATGTTCGTTACTTAAATTGATTTAGTTCTGAACTTATTTAGGCTAAATGCCGGCATGTTAACATCCAGCTGGTAATGGATTGTAACGAATATTCCGGCCTAATGGTCGTTTAAAAGCGAAATAAAGTGGTACCGCGCGTAATTAGATTTTGTGTACATTTGCCAATACATTTTCCTAACATAATACGTTATTTAGTTAACTACTGGCTCTAGATCCCTTTTTAGGGTTCCGTACGGTTATTACGCTGTCCGTCCGTCCGTCAGTCCGTCCGTCTGACTGTCTGTCCTAACTTTAACCTCGTAAGGAGTTTTTTGTGAGTGGGACTTTGAATCTACCATCGAGGCAATAAAGTTCAATTACGTTTGTTCGTTAAATCCATTTTCAGTTTATGAAGATAGGAAAATATACCTTATTCTTATTGCAACACGGTTCAAATTAAATTGTCTTGATTATGTACATCCTATTGCACAGTGGGCTAAAGAGCTGTGTCTTTTGAACCCGTACCACCCGATGTGGATAGATAGCGGGTTGGTTTTTTCCAGAATGAAGAAAATGAAATAATAAAGGGGGTAAGTAATTTTGTTTTTGGTATTGTACAAACCGTGAAACATACCATAGTACAAGTGTCAAATTTGGTATGATTATAGTACAAACACTGAAGAAAAACAACAAACACTAAAAAATTGACAAGTGTGAATCTGGCTCGCGTTATATAATAATACCTACTGTGGGGCGGTACGGAACCCGCGGTGCGCGAGTCCGACTCGGACTTGAGTGGTTTTTATTATTTTACTCCAAAATTCTTATTAAAATCTTATTTTATCTTCTTTCTTCTTCTATCATCTACATTAAAACACAGCCTTTACAGTTTCGTCGTTCTAAGAGGGCCGATTTGACAGCTATCAACTCAGTACAAAATATGTGTTTGAGGTTATATTTTATACTGCGTTGACAGCTGTCAAATCGGCCGCCTTAGAACGACCAAACTGTAGGGACTGAATATTTGGAGAGAATATTCCCAATAAGTGCACTAAGAATATTTTTTTAGAAAATCGACCCCCAACAGGATGAAATAAGGGAAGTAGTGGGGAACTAATTTTACGCGTACGAAGTCAGAACGTATTAACTGTTATTTTTTTAGGATTTTTATAAAGCAAACCTAACGAAACCTAGCCTTATCTACACGTAAAATATTTAACAAAATTTGAAAAGTTTACGGTTCCAGCGATTTAAAAATTATGACAAACAATAATTATGTTAACTAAGTAATTATACCAAAAAAAAAGAGCAACCACGAGCGTCGATTGACTTACCTAGATCTCTCTGAGCTATGTCCGGTCCCCCGCAAAATGCAGCCAAACGGTTGTTCGTGGTTACGGTCACGTAAAATGCGACTCTGTAAATTGCGGCATTAGATAAATGGTGCGCTTTAATGGATGCAGAATGCAACAGTGGTTTTAAACGGTGAAATTATCACTCACAGAGTACTTATAGGTACGTGTTGTATTGTAATGGTTTGTTAAGGCTGGGGTGTTTTGCTCTTAAGGCTTCGCTCCGATTTTGGTCTTAAGCGGCGAGCGGAGCGGGAAGCGGTGTGTAGTCGGCAAACAGCTGCGTCCGGTGAGTTTGCGGCAGCGCTATCAGTATCAGGTGCGGACGTAGGTATTTCTATTGTTTTTTGGGATACAAAGAGAAGCAGAAATAAAGTTGGTTGTCCACAAATCCACATTGTGTATACCTTACACATGTGGATTTGCGAAAAACCAGCGTTCTTCTAAACGCTTCCGTCACTATTTTGGCATGTTTTTTGCTATGGGAACGCGTCGCACCGTGCCACCTCCGCCCTCAGTGCGTTTGCTGCATTAGGTTAATGAAATTAAACAAAATATTTTCATTTTTCCCTTCAAATGTACGAGGCTTTAGTCATACTCACTTACTTGCTTATTATCTAAAAACTGTAGATATTAAAAACAGAATGAATTTTACTGTTACAGTGAGTAATAATCGCTGGGCATGATCCTGACAGGCTGTATTACTGCTACACTCGGGGGATGATGATTTGACCTTTTGACCTTTCGGCCGCGGGTTCGAAGCGTCGTTTAGAGGCTCCTGAGGTTGGTGAAGTATGTAGAAATATTAACGCTGACTTGAGATTATCACATAGATTTAATCTCTACATCTATACTAGTTACATGGCCTACAAAAATGCGTTTGCACGCGGCCTGTTGACAAGAAGCAAGCCATCATTTAATTGAAAAATGGATAGACAATGTAAATCAATAGACATTACTAATCTAGGCAGTAGACAAGGCTGTAAATATTGACACGGTACGCAAAGACAAAATAAAAAAAAACATGTTAATTTTCGATTAACAGTTACATATAAGCAACTATAGAATATAGGATATGAGAGCGCTATATAAACAGACTACTTAAACATGCAACAACATAGTCAAAAGATAACAACTCAAACTCGGAGTCGTCTTAGACGCCGCATCTAAAACGGCTGCGAGCTGGCGCGGCGCCCTCAGGCCCTACTCAGAAAATCGGAGTTCGAAGTTACGTTAGCGCCATCCCTGTCATTCGTCATTCGAGACTAAATCGAGAGAAAGGGATAGAGCTAACGTAACTTCGAACTTCGATTTTCAAAGTACGTCCTCAAGTCGTCGAGTTCGCTCGTGTATCAATCCCCGTCCAACTTTCCCAATATCTACTTAAATTCTGATTGAACAAGTTTCCATGTTACCTGTGTTCATGCTGCGAGATAACAAAGAAAGGCACTTGTAAGTAAGAAGTGATTTTAAATATCTGATGTAAATATTGATATTGTTGTTTTTAGGTTTCAGAGGTGTAATAAACCCATGGTAAAAAACTTAAGTAAAGTGGGAACTTGGAGGGCTTCCATTCCATGTATTATAGGTAGTTGTAACACATCTGTAGAGACCTTTCGACATTATTATATTTGAATTTTGACATTGTCATTCATTCCATATCATTTTAGTTTGCAACAACATGCTAGAGGGGTTTTACATGAGGTAAGCAAAAAAAATAACGGTAGGTACCTCCGGTACATGTAAAGCCAGTGTGGATTTCTTATTTTTATTTTACTACATCGTGTAAGATATTGTTGCATGCATGAAAATCATCTAAGATAGCAACAAATAACTTTAAACAGAAAATTTGCTCATGCTTGTGGTTTTTTGAGTTATTTTTTTGTGTTTGTAGTATCGGTGACGGAACCCTGCACTGAACATGGTCCGACATGCACTTGCCCGAGTCCTACTACCTGAGTAGATTTAGTATGGTCCCTGTAAGAGCTCGTTCCCACTATGTCGTATGTCGGAGTCCGATTTTAATCGGGTGTCGGCGCCTCTGTTTCCACTAGTCGGCTGTCGGCCACTATGGCAGCCACGCGCGGGCGGAACAAGGGGTGCGGGCGGGGCGGGGTCGGCCCCGACATCCGACCAATGTGAACAGCGTCATACTTACTCAAGGCGAGCGAGTTCCGACACGATTTTTATCCGGACGAGAGGGCTGGCAAAACACACGATATTTTTGGTCGGATCCGACACAAAATCGTTGTCGGACGAGTGTGAATAGCTTCATATAAAACGTTCTGCCACTGGAACGACCGATTCAAATCCGGACCGACATACGACATAGTGGGAACGAGCTCTAAGTAGGCTGTAACGTGACGTAACACGAACTTATGAAAATAATTGAGTGATTAGTTGATTCAATAGACTTAAGGTAAATTACTTGGAAGCAATTACAACCTTATTCTCTCTCATCCTCTGATGCGAGACCAACCGACTTGACTCGAACCTAAAACACTTTTTAAGACCTCTTGCACTGTACGATCTGTAGCAGAAGTATATAGACAGTCGAAGAGCTCAAAATCATTTATTTATTTATTCATAGTTCCCATTATTATTACTAACAGTCTAGCTACACGTGGTAAAAAGATACATAGAAATCTTTTAATCTAAGTTGGTAATGATTTTTTACATTTGCAACTGTTACTTTTTTGCAAACAATTTCAAGCATTTTCTAGAGTAGGTACTCGGATATATTTCCAGGAGGGCTAGCACACGTTGTCCGCAACTTGTTTGTCGCTGATCTCCCTTTCTATCTAGTCTGTAACGATAGAGTCGCACTGAGCGACAAGCGATAAAAAAAAACTTGTGCTAGCCGCACAGGTAGCGGCTAGTTGCTGCCAAAAAACTGGGTTCAATGCTGTCGAAGGTATCCATTATCTATAAGCGATTCTATAGTCAAGAGAATAAGACCGTGTGTTCATAATTTTTTACTCATCAACTACCCACCTACTTCTGCTGCTGGCTGTACAACGTTGAAAAAGAGTTTATTAATCGAATAAAAATATTTTTGGTATATTTGGTAATTCATAAAGTAATTTCCTTATCTTAACATAGTTTCCTTCCCAGAACACATTTGAACTTTGCGAACATATTTGCGAATAAATTATAAAAAATGACCCGTTGCCAGCGGTCGGGTCGCTCTGATTTTCTTTTTGTTTATGTAAAACTCTTGCTATTTGCTATTGGCTTTAAGCCAGTGATATTATTTTAGGGTTCTCCGGCAACGTTTACATAACCTTCCCACTTATGAAATGAAAACAGTTGAATTAATTCTGTGTTAATGCTTGCGCTAGATTAGCAGATTTTATGATAATAATGGATTAATTATACAGAGAGGCTAATCCTGATCAACTTTTGGGTTTAGCCCGGTCGCCGATAATACTAGTCAATAACCCGGTGATTGGAATAAGCAGAGTATAGTTATCTAACTATCGATAGTCGTAAATACTGCTCGAATTCCGTTTGTGTTTCTGAATTCTTTCGGTTCAATAATTTCAGGTGGCTTCGTTTTTTGTTCAAACAAATTTTCGCTGCAAGCATTGTGCTCCTAGCAAAATGCTACAATAATTTGTTTCTATTTTGTTAAAGTGGGGACGCAATTTTAGCTACGTTCGGAGCTTATATTAAAACGTAAAAGACTTACTTTATTACAAACGTTTATCAAATATTTTTAAAAACATGGCCAGCTTTTTTTTCACTTTAGTTTTTTTATCGATGCTTTAAAATAGACGGCTCACACAAAGGCTTTATTGTGGCGGTAGAACTTGCGCAGGGACAATCCGGATAGCTCATCTGACACGTTTACCAGACAAGCAGCAGTGTTCGCATTGTTGTGAGACAGCTGGTGAAATGACTGACATACACGCATTCCATCATAGTCCTCAGCGTTGGCAACACATTCATAGCCTTAAGATGCCAATTTCCTTAAAGCCTTTGCCTTCTACATGCCAATTAAAAAATCACGACCCAATTCATGCGTTGCAGTTGCAAAATTTAAAAATGGAACAACGCATTCCATTTGTTAAATGGCAACTCCCTTTCAATATTAATTCCTCACAAACCACATAGCAATAACGACATACGGTAAACAATCGCGAACACGCGCGAAGTCAGAAACTTCTCGTTCCGCGTTCGCGGGTTGATAATTTCATTAAAAGTTCTACTCGGCACTTCTTAAACTTAATTAAAAACTGTTGCACGCCCCAAATTGTGCACGCGTTAGGCAGGGCTAAAACAAGAAGGTATCACTCTCGGCTACATAGAAACTATACGGCCTTTGGGATAGTAACGCGACTGTGGCGATATGAACTTATCATTTCAATTTGGTGAAGGAAGCCGGATTATATTTGTAATTATTAACGTGACAACACCAACCTGCAAAACTATGGCGTTTACGTTCAAGAGTAACCAACGGTGTTGCCAGTATCAGTCCTTCCTCCTTAGTCTTTAGGTCCCGTTTCACGCAAGAAACGCTACGTAGATGTATTACTCGGACAAATAAATGGGCTTTGGTATAAATACCCCAAAATATCGCGTTTAAAATTACTAACGGTTGAATTGCGTCTGTATTTCGAATTGGTAGAAGTGGAAAAGAAACAATAAAAACAAACGAATAAACTTACAAAGTTACTTAAAACTACACTAATCTAACAAACCGCTAGGTACCAGTGGGCATTATTCCTAAAATGATGGCAGCATTGCCACGTTGATCGGCAATGCTTAATCTTTGTGCCAAATACAGGCCAGTATTTTGGTCACGAGGTGCGTCGATCAGGCGCTTCGTTACATCTTTAAAAATACGATACATAATGTATATGTATGTGTCTTTCATATTAACGGAAATTATAAATGTGAAAGGTGATATTTGTTGACATTTTAGATTGTTATCAAAACAGCGCCGGTCCCCGGGAAATTGGAATTGTTGGCAAATAGGTAAATTATTCATAAAGGGCCCCTGCGCTGCCGGCGTGTTATTCTTTACGCTGAAATAAGTAGTTATTCTGCGAAATCTTTAATAGCAAGTTATTCTGTGACGTAACCAATGCGCGTTCGTGGGCGCGGCTACTAACATTGGGGTCCTAGTGAAAAAGGGTACAAGTCGAATTAAAGTGTGAAAAACACAGAAGCGGTGCGGCGCAGGCAAGGCGCAGGCATGTGCCGCGCCCCAAACCTTTTTCACACAAAATTTAAGAAAGCGACAAGTTGTGATATACAAATTACAATTTACAGGTTGTACAAGTTTCCATTTGACACAACCTCGACCAATGACGACCAGCCATTAGAGCAGTGTTGCCAGTTTAGACCTTTAAAATTTTAACTTGTAGCTTCATAAAACGTGCCCCTGTAAAATTGTTACTTGTAGCTTTATAAAACGTGCCCCGGAAAAGGCATGCCTTCGCCCCGTCCTCGCCGCGTCCTCGCCGCGCCCTCGCGCTCCCTCTCACTCGCTCGCCTCTTCTGTATAATTTAGCATCGTGCTTGCGACTTTTCCACGCCTTATCGCGTCTTTGCCTGCTCCGCGCCTACGCCTTGCCTGCGCCTTGCCTGCGCCGCACCTGCGCCGCGCCGCTTCTGTGTATTTCACGCCTAACTCGTGATAAAAAAGGGTTTAAACATGAACGGAGTATACTGGACTTAAACACTTTTCACTTGATGTTCAGAAGACTTATACCCTTTTTCACTGGGAGCATTGGGCTCAAAATTATTCAACACTAGCTTTTGCACGCGACTTCATCCGCGTAGATTTCGATAATCGTTACATTCCCTTAGAAACTTCGAATTTTTCCCGGATGAATAGCCTATGTGGTAATTCAGGGTATTTAGGTTATCTCCATTTCAAATTTCATCCAAATCCGTCAAGCCGTTTCAGCGTGAAGGAGTAACAAACAAACGAACTTTCGCATTTATGATATTAGGACGCGCGCGCGATTTGACGACGCGCTGGCCTAGTTGGTAGCGACCCGGCCTTCGAAGCTAGCGGTGCTGGGTTCAAATCCCGGTAAGGGCAGATATTTGTGTGATGAGCGCGAATATTTGTGAGTCATGTATGTTTTCTATGTATTTAAGTATATATTTCTCTATATAAGTATTTATATCGTTGTCTAGTACCTATAGTACAAGCCTAGACCTTTAGTTTGGGACTAGGTCAATTGTGTGACACTGTCCCCTGATATTTAACTATTTTATTAGTAGGATAGGTAGTAGGATTTGATACTACTAGAGGCATAGAGAAGAGTGCATGAGAAATTTTAAGCTCAATTCAGTAATATATTATTACTGGTAAAAAAAGTCCATTTTGATTTATTTATAAGTGTAAGAGCTATATTGGTAGTATAAGGCATGTCTTTGACAGTTATTCTATAACACTGTATTGAAATTAATATTCACGGTACATTCGAATGTAACCTCTACTCAATTTGAATACGATTTAATTTCAAACAACCAATACCAACGTTTAAAATAAATTTTTACGAAATTTCTTTCTTGTTATAATGACAGGGTCCTGTGTTCGCTCAACAATTAAAGTTCTGAACGTTACCTATAACCGTTTCACCATGTCAAATACAAAAGTCACCATTTATTATTAGGCAAGAGTGAATAGGCGTTTTTTCTGGGTACGCGTGTACCACCCTCAACCAAGTCGTCACTTTACATCAGTACCCTTACCATGAGTTACAATTACCGTACGTCGAATGCTCTGTCCTTCGCACTCTATAAGAATACTGCGAAGTCTGCGAGGGACAGAGCATTCGACTCGCTAGCGAGTAAGGTAATTGCCACTCATGGTAAGGGTACAGGTCTGGCTTAACAGAGGTCAAACGCAAATCCATTTCGGATGAAAAAAGTCTCCTTAAGGCTACAGACGCTGGTCTGTTTTGTGTAGTCAATCGTGTCGAATCGTACTTTGTATCGAAAAGGTTAATCACGCACAAGTTCATATCTTCGTCAGATACGCCCAAAATTCCCGGCTGCTTGCCGAAAGACACGGCCCGCCCAGCGACTGCCGTCCTATCTCCGCCCAGCGGTTGCCAGGTGTCCAAACATCCGGCTTTTTATTGTCGTGTCCGGCCGAATACAAGTCCGGCCTAACGGCTTTTGGTAGGCTTTTGGTCAACTCCACCCCGCCAAAAGATGGCAAACGAAAGCGCGCGAGCGACTCGCTCGGACATGCATGACTTGCGATCTCGCAGGAGCCGCAGGCGCAGGCGGCACGGGGTGGGCCCATTGTTACTCATAATAACAAATAAGTAATTAAGAGTTGTATAAGCTTAAATGAATAAGTACCTAGTAGTCATAAATACATAAATAATAGTACATTATTGCCTAGGCATGGAAGTAGGCAATTGCGGGCCGAGTATTGGTTTAAACGGACGAGCTTGCGAGTCCGTTTAAAAATACGAAGCCCGCAATTGCTGTTCCTGCCGAGGCAAATATAGTGCTTTTCTCAAAAATCGCCAGAAAAAAAATGTGTTGGAGTAAAATCTTCATCGCTTGAACTCATTTTTTCAATTGCATACAAACAGAAACTTCATGTGAAAAAACTATCACTTCTTACTGCCTTTTTGTTTATGACAAGGAGAAACGCAAGCTTTATTTTTAAAAAAAACATAAGCTATTCCAGACACAGATAAAAAAGTTATGTTTCAAATAAAATTTGGATGTATAAGACTTGTGCCATCACTTTATTATGGGCTTTTTCACTTTTTAAAAAGTTACAAGATAGATAATAATGGAATTTGTATGCAACATTGCGGGCTTGTGTAGCGAGCACGCAATGTTTTTTTTTTTAAATTTGAGAACTGTCAGTAAACTATGTACTTCGCGTCTTATTATGTAGATAGTAATGTCAACATTTCCGAACATTTTTGAGAAAAAGTATTTTTTTCAGTGTGTCAGGCTTTTAGGGCAAAGCGTCCTGCTGAGTATGGATGTGCCCGGCCTTTCTATTTTTGGGCCAGGCAACCATAGTCCTATCAGTTTCATCACCGATTCACCCACACTAAGGAAACGACTAATTTAGGCAATCAAAACTAATATTATTAAAGGAAAGATTTTTATTTTTGTATGTTCGTAACTAGAGATGCGCCGAATAGTGGTTTCACCGAATAGCCGAATACTGAATACTATTCGGTTTAACCTTTACCGAACCGGAAATTCGGCCGAATTATTCGATTTACAATTTCATTGTTTGGCCGCGTAACCAGGTTCCTAATATGTACGCTACGTGTCGCTGCTGGCTTGATGACGAGCGAGCCGTAGACAGATAGATACCTCACTTCCCGCGCACACCGAGCTGTAAATTTGCTTCAAAACTTCGCACGATTACGTTACAAATAAAAACAAAGGTGCTTATTATTACAAAAATATTGATAATTTGAAGTTTAATTGCTTTATTTTATTAGCTTTATTCAACACATTCTTTATAGGATTTCTTTGACTTATAATATAACGTAAATCTTACATAAGAAGTATTGTCTTTTAGTTCTATACCGTGTCCTGTAGCCAAGAAAAGATTAACACTCGAACCGAATATATTCGGCACCAAAACCGAATACAAATAGTGAAAAAGATGCCGAATACGCCGAATACCGAATACCAAATGAATATTCGGCGCATCTCTATATGTAACGAATAAACTCAAAAACTAATGAACCAATTTAAAAAAAAATAACACCTTTAGAATGCTATATTGTGTCTGAGTAACAAAGCCTACTTTTTTCCCGGGAATATGATCGGTTCTCGTGAGATGAAAAAAATATGAATTATACGCGGATGAAGTCGCTGGCAGAAGCTAGTGTCAAATATATGCCAAGATGCATTGCGCTAACTAACGTTTCTAATCGTTTCGTTTTTAAACCAATCGCGTCACTGCTAGATGACGTTATACGAAAAGTCACGTGATCTACCCAGTGACGCGATTGGTTTAAAAACGAAACGAATAGAAACGTTAGTTAGCGCAATGCATCTTGGCAGGGCCCTCTGGAGCTTGCCATTAAGAACCTTTTAGTACGTAACAGGTACACAATAATGAATATTACGAGTACATTTACCTCGGGACTGTAGAGAAGAGAAAGCTTTTATAACGATCCGGAAATTCATAGTTCTGTTTTCCCGTCGTTATTACTTGCCTTGATTATGCGTGGAATGGTATTGGCCATTTACATTTTGCTAATTTAACCAAGCAATCAGAGAATGTTGCACTGGTACATTTTGTTACCAAGTTGCTGTTTAAATTCGACATAAACATTAAGCCTTCTAAAAATATCGGTGGCTATCTTACCTCATACCGGAAACACAACAGTTATTTTTTTTGTTGGCATATAGCAGGGTGATGATTTTAAAAAAACCGGCCAAGTGCGAATCGGACTTACACAAGGATTCCGTGCCACGACGAATTAAACACGTTTCTTGTAGAATGTTTAAGTTCATTTCGATTTTGTTATTTGTTGTTACAGTCAATATCAAATATCAAGGCAGCATCTCACACAAATTGACCCAGTCCCAAACTAAGCTCTAGGCTTGTACTATGGGTACTAGACGACGATATAAATACTTATATAGAGAAATATATACTTAAATACATATAAAACATCCAAGACTCAGGAAAAAACACTCGTGCTCATGACACAAATAATTGCCCATACCGGAAATCGAACCCGGGACCGCTAGCTTCGCAGGCAGGGTCACTACCAACTAGGCTATCGCGTCGTCGAACAGACGTGGCTATACACTCATTCTATTATAGGGTCTAGCTATTACGGTTCATGATTTACAGTCGAGTTCATAAATATATGTACATTTTAGTACCTTGTCACTTACAATTTATGTTTATATTTAATCGCTATGACAATTCATATATGGCAGTTTAAACGTGACATTAAATAGACAAACTAAAGTGTACACATATTTATGAACTCGACTGTACAGCCCGCTGACCGACAGACAGATGGCCACAGAGGCTTAGTAATAGTCCCGCGTCCCGTTGGCACCCCGTGGGTACGGGTTTTAAGGGTCCTGTTAGCAACCCTTGGGTACGGGACCCCAAAACTCAGTGGCGTTGTAAACGCAGTGACCCCTCTTCTACATTTTCAAGTTAAATACAGTTCCAGAGTCATTTTTTAGGGTTCCGTACCAAAATGGTAAAAAAGGAACCCTTATGGTGAGACTTCGTTGTCTGTCTGTCTGTCTGTATGTCACAGCAGCTTTTCTCAGCAACTATAAAAGCTATTAACTTGAAATTTGGCATAGTTGTACAACTTGCATGCCCGCACTTGTTTTTAGTAAAAAAAATATGAAATTAATTTTATAAATAGTTGGAAAGAAGTCTAAAATGGGGGGTTAAAAAATGGAAGTGGTTCGATTATAGCAAATGGGGTGTCATAATGGACCTTATTGCATAGAAAATAAAGTTCATACCGAAATGAGTACTTTCTTTTACGATTACCAAGCATGTTATCTTAAATACGGAACGCTCGGTGCGCGAGTCCGACTCGCACTTGACCGGTTTTTTTATTTTAAACACCCGACTAGCAAAAACACGGAATATTTGCCGAACGCCTCATAAAACGTGACTTAGAGCACTAGCTCTCCAGACATATTGCCCTCGTATATTGAAAATCTGAGTTCTGCGGCCCCTCCGTGTTTGGAGACCACTCCAAGCCGAACGAATGAAAACGTCACCCGAATTGGAAAGGTAGAAACTATTGACTTTCTGAACAAATATCGAGTATTAATTCTGCGGACGTTTTAAAGATTGTTGCAACAGAATAAGGTTTTATTAAAACACTATAGCACCTACCTGGAAGCTGTGGAGGTGTCAATTTATTTATCGATAGGTCGCTCTCTAACTACTCTTATAGTTTGACAGAAAACGTTTTAGAAATAAACAAGGGTGGCTGTTCGGAGTGGAATCCATTTTTTATCCAAAAACTTTTGTAGCTTTTAATTTGGTACTTACCACTTGAAAATATCGTAGTTCGGCTTGTTAATACCTATACCTCTTTTTTGCCAACGCCTTTTAACCGCTAGGGTATTTGATTGACTGGTTTTTACAAACCCGCATCGTTAGGGTGTTAGCATGTTACCGACTTACCCCAATGAAAAGCTATCCAACACGATACAATTAATTCGACTAAGCATTTACCTATTCCTTAAAACCCACGTTAGGCTTTCCCTATGTAATGTTTATTGAACGGCTTCAAGCTATTTTAATATCTATGCGCAATCCATACAACATATTTTTAGGTGAAACTTGAAACCAACCAAACACACGAATCTGAGTAAAAGAGTTAACGGAGAGGGAGAATCGATAGGGTAACACGAACGTAATTCTAAGTGCTTAAATCCGAAACCCTTAGGAAAGTGGTATCCTCAATGGTAGTAGGTAACTAGTTCCAAGCAGTTTCCATATCATTACGGTAAGCATTTCGATAGGGATACCCTAACGTTGGGAGAGCATATGATGTAGTTACCCGATTGATAGACTATAAAGGGGGTTTTTGGTCCCTGCTTCATTATTATCAATTTGCAATTACACCTACCTCTTAACAACTACTATTACAACCGGTTAGTAGATTTTCGTAATTATTGGCGTATGCAATTCAATACCACTTGTCTGTGGTCGCTGGATAAATGTTGCCAGTTCACCGCACTGCTGCGTTGGACCCTGCAGCGCTGATCACGTAGCGACGTGAATGACCGGATATTATTTATCCGCCGGGGTTAACAACAAGTCGGTGGTTTGGTCAATTGTTGTATTAATAATTTGTTTGATTGGCATTGGTGTAGTAGCAGGTATACAATCATTTACAAATTCATTTTACGTTTCTGAATCAGCTGGCCTATTGCTTAACGCACTCGCAATCGCAATCGACTTCAAAGCGGAACAATTGTTTTCATTTTGTATGCAGACTCGCCTTCGGACTGTAAAAAAGAAAACGATTGCGATTGCGAATGCGTTAGGCAATAGGCGTGCAGGGCTGACTAGGGTTGTGCAAAAGCAATTCGTTGTGTTTTTATTATTTCGGTTGACGACTTTCGATGGATATTATTATGATGATAATGAGAAAAAGTCATAAATAGCTTTTACTTACTTAGTCCAGAAACTATAATTCGGCTGGCTTTTTTGAACGATGCATTGTACGAACGTTAATTTGCCCATTTCAAAAAATATGCTTGAAGTCGTCAATGTCATTAGAGATGCCGAGTTATTTGTAACTTATAGGAAACTCAACCTTTTTGTTGTAAAATGTCAGATTGACTTTGGACCTAAGGTGGGTCCCAAATTTAAGTCTTTGACTGTACAGTCGGCCACATTTACTGAAGCAATGAAGTCCGGTAGACTTGAAAATTGAAATAATGGCACGAAGTACAGTTGACCCAATTTTTCGTTCACTACTGCAACAACTACGTAAGCCGTCTGTTAGGTACGGTCTGCCTTATAATTAGCTGCACTTTAGCGCTTTGTCACTTTAATGGCGTTAAAGCGACTCCCAGGTACAGTCGAGTTCATAAACATGTGAACACTTTAGTAACTTTTCTATTTAATGACATGCTTAAACTGCCATATATGAATTTATCACAGCGATTAAAGTGACAAGGTACTAAAGTTTACATATTTATGAACTCGACTGTACAAAAATGTTAGCTACTTATAAGGCCGATCATATTAAACTTCGCAATGCACACTATTACTATGTTTGAATCGTGTTTCTGGTTCCAGAAGAGTCAGGCACGGGTAGCACAAGTTGTATTTTCTCGCTTGTCGCTCAGCGCGTCTCTATCGTTACTGACTAGATAGAAAGGGAGATCCGAGCGACAAACAAGTCGCGGGCAACTTGTGCTAGCCGTGCAGATACATAAGTACATAACTCACCTCTTCAGGCTCACCATACAACGAAATTTGTCAATGGAATACGAGCTTATTGTGAATATCATAGAGTCGATTTTCTAATTATTATTAGAAATTATTTCTATTTCTATTTCTATTTCTATTAATTAGATTAGCAGTCATAAACGGAAAATCCATTTTATTTCCTTCGCAATAGATCTCTATTCCAATGGCTGTATTATGTATTTTTTTGTACGCGGTACGACAAAGACACTCTCTTTCTAAACCAACCCTAAATCTAAAACTTAAACATAATATCCTGACTTTTTTACCCATCTACCGAAGGAGAAGGGTAATGTGTTTCACAGCCTATATATGTATGTTTGTTCCTTTGTGGCACTATAAAAACTAAACCCGTTGTCCGATTTTGATGATTTTTATTTCAATCGATTTGTCTTAATCTGGTGTGTGTCACTGAAGATATGACAGTAATCAAAATTCAATATGGCGGGAACCAGACTCCATATTGTGCAAATTAAAAAAAAGAGTCGACAAATCATGACAAGTGGGGTATCATTGAATAGGGATTTAAAAATCATCTTTAGGTTTCTTTCATCATTTTTCATTTTGAATGATCATTTAGGATTTATAACGATTTAAAGTTGGTTAGCAACAGTCGGGTGTTCATAAGGGCTATCAAACGACACCCCACAGGGTTCGGCAAGAAAAATCCTTAACGATTTGGGGATTTAACTTAGCGCGTTGTTCATTGACCCAAGCTAAAGGAAATCTTTTAATCCTACGTTATTAATTCATTGGCTGTATCCCTATTTTTCTTTGCCCGTCCTCCGTTTAATCGGCCGGGAGCTGTTATATAATAGTTGCTATCAAGTAACGTAATATGCAGACATCAAGTGGGTGTTGATCCGTAATCAGATGCTCATAACATATCCTTGAGTACATGTTGAGTATCGGGAATATAACGCCCGACCGGTGGCCGGCGTGTCGGATTATTACAGGGCATTCTGATATTAAACCTGCTTAGATAGATGCATACAAAATGTGATATGATAACGATAACGTTTCCCTCCCCTTAAACCTAGTCCGATTTTTACGATTTTTGAATTTCTTTTAGCCATATTATGAAAAACTAGGTCTGTACTATACAGGGTGAAATCTAAGTCGTGAAACAAATGATCACCTCGTGTTCTACCCACAAATATCGGCAACGTTCACTATGGGATCAACTCTGAAATCAGGAAAAAAAATCAGCTGCTTCATACATTTTGGTCGAGTACGTATTGAACTTTTCTATGAAACAACTTATTTCTTTTTCGTGATTTCAGAGTTGGTCCCATTATCATAGTGAAAGTTTTTCATATTCGTGGGTTGAACACAGAGGTGATCATTTGTTTTCCGACTTATACGGTTACCACACGCACAAGCTTTACCACAGTTTGGCCTGCGCAAGCTTCTCGCACGAAAAAACTGAACACTGCGTGTGCTACCACACGGCACAGTTAAGTACGCGCAAGCCACATTCTTGTCGAAATCCTTGTCGCGGAAACAATGTTTCCCAATGAACGACGAGCGAGCCCCGACTGTGGCTTGAACACTGAACGCCCAACCACACGCACAGACAAGTACGCGCAAGCCAGGCTTGCGCAGGCAAATTTCAAGCAAGTCGAAAACTGCGCAAGCCGCGCCGTGGGGTTGGCGCGTGCTACAGTTTTACCAACCACACGATCCGTGTTCCTTGTACAAGCCGGCCTGCGCAGGTAAAACTGTGGTGAAGCTTGCGCGTGTGGTAGCCCCAGATTTCACCCAGTATATATGTATAAATACAACATATTCAAAAACCTCAAAAATCTGACTTGATTTGGGGGTGAGAAACGCTATGGAACCCGAAGCTAAATTAGTATGGAATTTTTTCGACGCGATTTTAAAGTCGCTTCACAATCCTCTCAAACAGCAAGTACGACGCGGAAGACATCTTAAAAGGATCAGCCGAAACAAAACAAAAGTTTACGCGAGCAGATCTTAAATTCTTTACGCGCCGTTATCATCGGCCGAGTTTTATATTACCTTTATTTCGGATGCTTTCTTCATATTTTACGGGCGCGCAAACGAGTGCGTGAACTAAGTGAGATAGCGTTTTCTTCACAAGTTTACTGGCGTCGTAAAAACCTTTAAATGTTCTATGATATCCATCTACCGCGGAATACAAAGTGCCGGTAGAAACAAGAGAGTGCGTAAAACATCTTTGCTTTAGTGTCGGCGTTAAAAGTTGAATTGCCGGAGCTGGCGCGGCGTCATGATCGTTTTGGCGGGATGACGCTTTGTTTGCCGTTTACTCACCTGGCTGGCTTGGTTAACGGTTACGCGTTTGTCAGGGCGTAAACCAGATTTTCATATTTAAGGGCTGTTAAAAATGACGGCTGTACGCAAAATTATGGTTTATTATAAGATGATGCCCGTGCTCGGTACTTCATACGATTCGAATAGCGGAACCTTTTTTCCTGTGTTTTTTGTTAAATAATGAAATAAATAAATATCACGGGACAATGTCACACCAATTGACCTAGTCCCAAACTAAACTCTAGGTACTATCGGTACTAGACAACGATACATAGAGAAATATGTACTCTAATTTACATAGAAAACATTCATGACTCAGGAACTCGTGCTCATCACACAAATATCTGCCCTTACCGGGATTTGAACCCAGAAGCGCTAGCTAGAAGGGACACTACCAACTAGGCCAGCGTGTTATTATGGGTTGCATTTCGAAACATCCATTGCACAATCCTAATGAAAAAGGGTATAAGTCTTCTAAAGATCAAGTGAAAAAGGGTTTAAGTCTAGTATACTCCGTTCATGTATATACCCTTTTTTATTACGAGTTAAGTCGACTTGTACCCTTTTTTAGTAGAACCCCAGTGGGTCTATAAATAACAATAAAAAAAAAACCCCAATATCATGTTCTCATGGTCATCCTTTCATAGTGATCCTTTCTTTGAGAAATGATATCTCATAAACGAATAACTCGATTTTCATAAAACCAGAGTCAAATAGTATTTAACCTATTATGCTATTGTTTTTAACTCGGCGGCCATTACTGTCAAGTAAATAAGAGCAACATGCAGGTAAAAATTCAAACTAAAGTTATGAGAAGCTGTCTCTTACCGTGCCTAACATATGCTTGCCAGACCTGGAAGTACTCCGCAAAAATAAAGAAAAAAATTGTCACGTGCCAAAGCGGTCTAGAAAGAAGCATGGTCAAAATCAAGAAAATCAAAAAAATACGAAGCACTAAAATAAGAAGCATAAAGCTACGCTCTAAAATATGCCCAAAAACAGAAATGGAAATGGGCGGGGCATGTAGCGTGATTGACAGATGAGCGATGGACCATAAGGGCGACATCGTGGAAAGGCCCATGCGGGAAACGCGGAAGACGAAAACCTATTTTGAGGCAAAGCAGCCAGAGATAGAGTTAATTGGGCATCTTTGGAGGAGGTATTCACCTTCGGAGGGGTTCCTGCAGACTCTCTTTGTTTTTTTTTTTAAATTAGTATTAAGTAATATAACAGTAAAGTACATTAATCCTTCCTCAAATAAAATATATCTATCTCAAAGTATAAGAGTACCACTATAGGCTTAGAAAAAAAAACGTAATTTATTTAAGTTATATTTAAGCGTTATTTGTTTGCATGAAATAAAAGGCTTTTTTTATTATTATTATTAAATAAGAGCTATCAAAACGTTGACAATACGATAACAGTTCAAAAACGATATGGTATTTACTCTGTTGGATAGAGGCCCTGGCTAAAATCATCCCGAATAGACTAGTTTTTATTTTAAACTACGCCCAAATCAGTCCATCCATTTGGGAGATAAGATGCTACAGACAGACACACTTACACAGTTAAATTTATAACACTCCTCTTATTTGTCGGGTGTTAAAAAGGAAGGATTAACGTGTGAGTTGTAATTTAAAATGCAAACTTAACGTCCTAAAAAACAAATCACAACGCAACCCAAGAAAAAACAAATGTTTTTTTCGCAACAATTTAATTCCATGTTTGCTCTCCTAGAGTTGAAGAACTTTTTAACATTTTATTCAGTTTCAGTGCAATTACACTGTAGTGGCGGAAGTTGTTTTACTATTTCTTTTGCCGCCGAGTGTAATAACAGAGTGGAGTTAACGAAGTTAGCGCGCTGCAAGCTAGTGTTTTAGCCGTGTGTATATTGGTCATTCCGTAGCTAAATATATGTATTCTACAATTTCTACATATGCAGTATGTGTGTAAACTAACTTTTTTTTTACTCAAGATAGCTTTTACTCAACTAAAATAACATCCAAGGCACTTTTATTTTTTTTCATCTCCGAAAAGCGATTTTCCATATCTCAAAATCCGTCCAATAATTTTTTTTATAGGTACTAGATGTACATTTTTTATCGACTTTAAAAGGACTTTTGGTGTCTATTTTTAAAGTTTTAAAAAGGAATTTTAGTGCGTATATTTAGCGATTTTTCAGAGATTTATTTGAGAAAGAAAATATAAATTTAAAGAGAAAGCAGACACTTTGATTATTTCGTGTAGTTAAATTCAGTGTAAGATTTTATTTTTATTTTTTATGAATAAGAGGGAAACATTATACCCATACAAAGTTGCCAGGAGCCTTATTCTACTTTGTCTGTACAATCTTTACACCTATTGTCATCGTATTGTATTTACTCGGCTGCCATTATTACTGTCAAGTTAATAAGAGACACTACGATAGCTGCTATGTTTAGTCCACAAGATAAAATACTCTTTTACCGAACAGTTGTCCCCGCGTGTGATATCTATGGACTTATTTCTCTAATAAGAAGTGAAAACCGTTAATAAAGAAAAAATAACCTCCTTATTTTATGTTAAAGTAGTTATTCTTGATCTCTCTCTGTCAAAATCAAATGTCACAATTAAGGATAAGGACAAAGCATATTTTAAGGACAGTTTAGCTATCGTGGTTTGTGAAGGGTTAGGTTAGGTTAGGTTAGGTTAGGTTATGTTAGGTTAGGTTAGGTTAGCATCTTAGGAAAATACAAAGTAGATTAGGGCCCCAGACGTCACTTCACACATGTCAAATTCGTTTGAATGTTTGCATCTGCCTATATGCCATGCGTATTTTAGGAACCACGGAAGTTAACGCTAATTTTTGAACAAACACAGTCAAGTGATTGTTTTCCAACGCCCAATTTAGAATGTAAATATACGTAACGTTTCCTTTTGATGCAAACGAGATGATATAAATGACAACAAAACCAGAACAAATCGCATTTCGTTGTATCGCTGTTTTAAAGAAAAAAAATCCCAACTCGAAAGCTTGAGCAGCTTCATTTTAAACTGTTTTGTGGAAGTTTAGGGTTGAAATTGGAATGATTGTGCTGTGGAATAACGTCAATTTGGTTTTGAGGTAGTGATATTAGCGTCAAAGAAGCGAGTGATGTTTAATTAGAGTCGTATGAAGCCCATTCGTTAAATAATTTCACTTTCTGAAGACACTTTACGCACAAATTAATTATATTTGAACGGCTTTGGTTTAATGATCTTGTCGCGAAAACGAAACGCCTGCAATGACTGTTAATATTTATTGGATATGTTTAAAAAGGAAAATTCCTATGTCAAATTTCTCTTATTTACAGGTACCATGCAATTAACTGTATTCTTATAATTCTTATAAATAAATGGGTTTAAATTTGAACCCAACCTAACCTTCGTATAACAATTGAATTTTGCATTTAATTTTTAACAGCTCGCATAACAAAGTTGTTGGAAAAATGAAAATTCGGAAAAGAAATATCTTAATTTTAAGGTGCTCCTATAATATATCATAAAATATCGAACCGAATCAAACGAATGTAAAACCATTTAGCAAATAATATTGTACTACATTTGGAACAGCGAGACCTCCTGCTACAGATGGACTTATTATCTACTAGGAGGCCTCAACAACTTTTGTGACCAAAAATTGTTAAATGAATTAACGATTTTCCATTTTTAAACGGTAACGCAGCCAGCATCATGGGTACATGGAACGGATTTATTACAGAGGGTATTCTTTTTGTAGTTGTGTACATAAATATATATAATAATTCTAGTTTTAAGTAGATAATAGGTTACATTAGTTGTTAATTACTCTAATTATAATTGTATAGTGTATATATATTGTATTTTTTTTATAAGTAAATAAATGAATCAATCAATAAAAAAAATCAATTTTCAGTTTCAATCATGAATCATTATTTTTTTAAATCTACAGTTGCTTTCTCTGCTCAGTTATAGAATAGAATATAATATTTTTGTGGTGGTAGGGACCTTGCGCAGAGTCTTTACTATCGCTTCCACCATCTTATACTTTAACCTACGGCCAAGCAGCAGTATTCGCATTGTAGTGTTTCAGTGTGTCCCCACACTTATAGGTGACCACACACTAGACATAAGTTTTTTTTTAAATTTATTTTCAAGTTATTACAATAATTACAGTTATATTTTAACAGCGGGCGAAAACTACACAAAGTTTATCTGCCGCCGATATCACTCAGTTATTTATTAGTATTTTATACCTACTTAATACTACTTATGTATAATATTTATCGAAATCATATATATAAGATAATCGGTGACATTACTCTTTAGCAATCAGGGCTGGCAACGCATTTGCAGTCTTAGGATTGGAGTCTTGCGATTGTAGTCTCAAGAATGCATAAGTCTTTGAGTCTCAGATCCCATTTACCATCAGGCTACCTGTGCGCTCGCTTACCATGTAAAAATTTTTGTTGAGAAATATTTTTTGATATTTGAGTCAATGTTGAACGTCCTTGTTAAGGCCAGCTCAGTTAAATCGCTACCCTCGAGTTTTTATTTGCAGCTCTCACGCAACTCAAATATGGCCGACGGAGGCGTCCGTTATTCTATTTTCGCCGGAACACCCGTCAAAGGCGGCGTTAATTCAGAAACGGGATTCCATAAAGGTATGATAAATCCGCGGATTGGTGTTAACCTGTTTTCCGAAAAAAGATGCAAATTTCACCATTTTCACTTTGCCATGTTTTTTGTGGATGAGACTGATTGGCCTAAATAAACGCAAGTGGTATAGAGCGGATTTGATTTTGCTAAGTTAAGTTTGTAATAAGTAGTTGTTATTATTTTTAAAATAAAATTAATTAGCAATTATGGTATAGTGTTTTTTTACGCATCTTTATTCTTAAAATACCAGAGTACTCTTCCCCAGGATACAATCAAAATCTCCTTGCCTTCAAAGATCCGTTAAGCCCGTTTTACCGTGAAAATTTAACAAACAAAAAAACAAACCGAGTTACTTTCGCATTTATATTTTTAGTATGAGTTATTTGACATTGACGTTCATGATTTTTTAAATAATTATAAGCCCTAATTCGTACTTGGTTTGTTACCGGCTATTCTAGAAGCAAAATTCTAAGAATTTATTAAACAAAACTATTCTTAAAGATACAAAGACGTTTTTAATCGTGCTCCACTCTTGCTGAACAACAAGCACTCTACAGGTTAAGGAAAATAGAAATTATTTGTACCTTCCCTCAAGCCCAGCTTCCGAGTTAATTAAGTCAGAACCACTTTGTTCTATAAAAACCTGTCAGCGCCTAGTTTTCTCACTGATTCAAAGGTAAAAAAGCTTGACAATGTCACTAACGCAAATAAACTTGAGTCTTTTTTACTAAAAATATTCTGCGTGAAGGCCATGGTACAAGGTCGGTTGATGTTTTTGGATGATCAGATCACGGGATTGTGTGGAGTGAGAACTATCTCAATCTATTTTTTATAGTTTATAAGAAAGTTAATAGAATGGATAGAAATAAAAGTTCGTTATAAAGTTTACGCATTTGTTATTTCTCGCTAGAGGGAGCCACGGAGGAGACAAAACCAAATAAAACACCTTGCTCGTTGACAAGTATAATGCAACTCACTGACGCGGACGCAGCCGCGTTTACCTACCCACTAACTTAGAGAATATACCCACATAACAGTATTTAATTCTTAGAAAACAATATGATATGTTACAGCTAATATTCACCTAAACATAGTCTATAAAGGAATAATTTTTATAAAGTCAAGTTAATTTATTTATTTAATCTTTATTGCACAAAATACAAATTTGATTTAATTTGAGTTATTAATCTATTTTAGTTGAATTTTTTGCTCACATGGTACGTCTGTCTATAAGCTATTATACCCTAAACAATATCGTGTCCGATTACTTTCTACATCATAATCTACTCTATATAACTATCACTTGTTCATTCTTACTATGCCAAAGGTGAGAGAAAAAAATATAATACTTATGTAGCTTGAAAAGAACGTCTTACGGCCCTGACGGTATGCTTACAAGTTTTTGACGTTACTGCCAACATATAACATTTCTCTAGAATTCGCATTTATTGATAAATTCACTATTTTGTCTTTCTCATCCATCCATAATTCTACCTTTTTGGGTTTTGTGCCCGAAGGGTAGCTGCTGTTAATTTGCTTAAGCTGTCAGTCTGTCCGCCCGTTCGTTATAACTTTAAATAGCTGTATCTTTAAAAATAATTAAAGAAAGTCAAACAATAAGGGGGTCCCATACAAGCGTCAAATTAGGTATGATTAAAGTACAAAACCTGAAAAAAAACAATAATTACTAAATTGGTCAAGGGTGAGTTTGGCTCTTCGAAGTCGAATTCAAATCGGAATATAATAATATCTACTGTTCAGCGGTTCGGAACCCTCGGTACGCGAGTCCGACTCGGACTTGACCGGGTTTTTTAGTTGGAGCAATGTTACCAGTAATTTAATAATTTAATCAGAGTTGAACTCTAGCGTTAGTTATTAGCGATAGAGATAGTTAATTAATGTTAATTCGAGTTAGTTAATGAGGACGACCACAAAAGAGCAATTCACCGTTAAAATAATAGACACATTTCCCAGTTACAGGGACATTTCGGTAACAAAATGTCGACACACGTAAAAAGAGCCCTGAGCGACCTACCTGCGCAGTGAGTAAATTACGGACCAAATTGGTGGGCGCCGCGGGGGGAACGTAAACCGCATCGCTTTGCTGCCACGCTATTGGTTCCCAGTAATACACTCTTATCTATGATTGGTTTGTTAGTAGACAACATGCGCAAACATATCCCCTCTATTAGCCGCTCGGAGCTCTTTTTACGTGTGTCGACCTGTACCTATTCATATACCAATTTACATTAGCAATTATAAGCATATTATAATTAAATGCTTCTAACCGTTCACAGAAATCGAGTGATACCAACTGGACTTTAAAAAACTTCAACTAATTAACGAAAAATATTATTTCCTAGAAAATACTTAGCAAAGCTTGTAAGCATTGATTTCTTGATCAATGGGGAATATGCATGGATTTTGTAAATCGTATTTCTCAACAAAATATGAAAATCCGTAAAAGAGATCACCAAAATTTAAATTAAAATAAAAATCGGCCAAGAAATACGGATGACACGAGCATTTTAAACTGCTAATTAGATAGCGATTAGACGGAGAGATCCGATACGCCCTGTGACGTCATGTAACAGGTCGGCCATATAAACTCCATTTTAAAATCCGTTTTGCTAGAAAGAGATAGAAAAAATCCTTGTTGGCTTATATGTTGGTTATATGAATCAGTTTTTATTGAAGCTGTGAAAAATCTCATGAATATTCCATATTGATTCACAATTTAGGGCCGTATCTTAATGCGAACCAATGCTTATAATATAACAAATGCATAGAGTGTCTTTTTATGTTCGTTTGTTTATTCTTCTTTCACCCATGCAGGGTTTGTGCAGGGATCGCTAGCGCTGCCATCATTTGGTCCTTTAACCGCCAAGCTAGCAGTGTACGCATTGTTGTGTTCCAGTATAGGGATAAGATAACTGGTGAAATAACAAGCATAGAGACATTCGATCTTAGCCCTCAGGGTCGGCAACGCATTTGCAGTCATAGGGCCGTATTAATAAACTCATCTTGGTTGAGATGCCAATCACAAGACACGTCAAAAATGAGAGCTTTCTATGGGTTGACGTTTACTTTGACGTCTCTCGAGATGGGCAGTCAAGACGAGTTTATTAATACGGCCATTAGAATTATACTCTTAAGACTGCAGTCTTGAGAATGCAAATGCATAGACATTTGCTTTCTCAAGACAGAAGGGTTACAAATCCCAAGTAATAAGAACTTTTACCCCGGGAAATTAGACAGTTCTCGAATGAAACCGAGAAACGACTTTTACGCGGACGGAATCGTAACTAATAATTATACCTACAGATTATGCATGACGGATAAATTTCATGGCGGATGCTGCCAATCGAGATAGATGCCAACTGATCAGTCCAACTCAAACGCAGCCGGATTAATGCCCCAGTATTCATGAGGCGCACGCCGGGCCAGAGAGAAGAGACTGATCTATTGGAAAATAATTGGATATTATTAATGGTAAACTACGTCGTACAAACCAAGTCCTGGCAATTGCGAATACGACAAAAATCACCCTGCGCCACTGATTTTTATTTACAGAGAGATATTAAGTGTCGATAATTCAAACATCACAAAGATAACATGGTAAACCAGGGTATCCTGTAGGTATCTACCCGATCTTTCTGGTTGATCTTAAATGCATTTTGTATGAGAAAAAGGAGGCCGACGAGCAAGCGAGTCACCGGGGGTGATTATGACATAGCTATGCAGTTTAGTTTACGGTGAGAGAAAAGGACAGAGCTATATAACCGCTATAGCTCTGTCCTTTACGCTAGCCGTATAATAAACTGCAAAGCCATGTCATAATAACCCCCTGATGGTAAGTGATCATAGCAACCTATAAACCAGGGCTTGGGAACGGTTCGAAAAATACCGGTTAATATGGTTCTTAACCAGGTTTTTCGTAAACGCTCGCTGGGAGCGGAATCGATTCGCGAGCGTTATGGTCGCTGGGATTAACCTGGTTAATTTGAAATGACAAGTGGGTGGAGCATCTTTTGGCCGACGCTGCTTGGAATCATATAATCATAAGTCACGCGAGAGTTATTTTAGAGCTAGCTACTAACCTATTAGGAAAGACGAGAAAAAGGTGGTGAGACTGGTGGGCGGTGCGAACAAATTAGAGAGCGAAATTAACCGGTTTTTTGAGCAGGAACAGTCAAAACCGAAATAATATCGATTCTGTTCCGAGCGGAATCGAAATGAAAATTCTCTTTTTGAAATATATGGCGTTTCTGACGAGCTAGTTAATAAAATTAACCATGTTTCCGAGCCCTGCTATAAACACCCGCAACACCAGAGGGATCGCAAGTTTGAGAAAAGAGTACGCGCGTTTTTTGAAGGCCCCCAAGTCGTATTGGGTCGGAAATAAGGAAGCTGGGTGCTGGGTGCTGATTCCACATGGATAAGGTGCGTGGCAAAAAGGCTCTTGAAAAATGCACGGTGGTAGATTTCCAACTACCAAGATGGTGTTGATGAAATGATAGTTTAGTACGAGTACATTTAGCTGGGTAAGTAGTTCTTTTCATAATAATTTCCATCATATTTTAGTTTTTAATTAGTTTCTGTCATAACGTTGTGTTGTAGTGTATGCAGGATGTTCTGTCAACAAAATGTTGTGTGTTTGAGATTGAATTTTCAGTTTCCAATGAATACTTACTTTTTATTTTTATTAATAATGGGTTTGCTCTTGAAAATCTCGATTAACTCTTGCCCTTGGCTTTACTATGTGCACAAAGTGAAGAGGCTCTCTTAACTGGGGTAGTTATCGATATTGCGGTAAATCCTAGTTGTAACAGAGTTTCCCGCAGCGAATCAATTAGCGTAGTTAAGAAGTTAATAGCGCTTCCCCGGGCCAATGGGGCAAAGCAAACACGGTCGGCGCCAAGTTTGTTCCTCGGTAGCTCCACCGATGCATCTTGAGATGGAGACGTCTCTCAAGTTCATCTATAGCAGGGGGGCCAACCGGTCGAACGCGACTATTAGTCCAGTCGATCATGGCAAGGCAAAAAATATAAATACGTAG
Source organism: Acleris literana (assembly GCA_946894065.1). Lineage (NCBI taxonomy): Eukaryota > Metazoa > Arthropoda > Insecta > Lepidoptera > Tortricidae > Acleris > Acleris literana. Next base: position 9,756,513 of record OX335689.1, on the reverse strand, counting down.
AACAAACTGCGCAACGTACCTAAGAACAGTCGGTGAACAGTAGATCTTGGGTCTAACCAAGTTGGCCACCCCTGATCTATAGCTACATAATACATAATTATGTGAGCAAGTAGGACTCTTTGTAAATACTGAAATTGCTCTCGCTATCTCTTTATACAATATAAAGAGCCTCGATCTTGTTGGTGAAGTATTCGTTAGCCACTCTTCCGTCAACTGTGCAAGCTACAAGTTATCTTTAAGTTATTCTAATAGCGATAATTAAATTGTGCGAGTGCTGTATACACTTGCCCCGGTATTGCACATAAGCTTGTAATATTTTATTGGAACGTATTTTTTAATGTCTTAAGTGTGTAAATACTATTTGTGTATCTTTTTAATAAATAAATTACTGCTTCACTTTCTGGTACGACGCTACCTAACCTTATTTATTAACTCAAAGTAGCTTCTCGTCGGTGTTTCCCTGACTCTCATTCCTTTCATCTTTCTATTAAAATATTTTAAAGTAATAGATCGTGTTTTATCAGGCGTCCCGTCGTAATTCTTCTTATATATTCTATTGTCTTCAATAAATAGGTTCCAACTCGCAATAGCTTACAAGTCCTATGGTCATACTAGTTTAGGGGCAAACCACACTGAAGGAAAGAGATGTGGGCGCGGCGGATAAACATGAATGGAATACATAAAGAAATAATAATATGGCGGTGAAGTCCGCGACTCGACTCTTGTACGTCTCTCCCCCAAAGCGTAATTGAATTATCCATAACGAATACATTCAACAGTCCGAGTTCTATATATAGGTAAGTTAACGCTAAAATAGAAAAAAAATGCAGCGTTCTGGGAGCCAAGTCTAGATTCATAACGCTAAGGTGGCGATTTTCGAAAACTAACAAAATGTATGGAATTGATGTAAGCTGATGACAGATCGCGTCGACCGCTATGTCAATTCCATACATTTTGAGTCTATAGAAACGTTAACAGCGTTTGCATCTTGGCTACGCCTCCTACTCGTATTCATCTCGTTCCAAAATAAGTAAAATTGTATTCGGGAAGAAAAATGCGCCATTGTTTAAAAACAAAAGCATTTCCCATCAGTCAAATGAATTTTTGTATTTCGGGTAAGACACGAAATTATTATTTGCTTTTTACCTAATTGCAAAAATTCATCACAAATGCTCGTTTACTTAACAATTTGTGCTATTGTATACCATTATTAGCATGACAAAAGGAACGTATACTCCCTAACGTATATTTCCGAATACACAGCAACCAACATAGGGTTGTTTTGGTTTCCGATTTCAACCAGCTGTTTCGTATCCAGGGTCAAAACCGTTTGGTCGACGCGCTGATGTGCAAAAGTATCAATTCTATATTTTGAGATATAAAAAGAGGATTTTGCTGTGGGGACTTGGGTCTTTTTTCTTTCATAATTTATTTTGAAACTATATTTGCAAAGATAAAAGACATTAATTTATTCATTAAGTAGGCTGCACGGGCACTTTTACACGTCAAGCTACAAATATTCAATTAAATATAATATCAAATAATATGCGCAGTTCAGCAAGTCTAAAGTCTAAATAACTGTGATTCAGAACAAAGTTGTGGCACAGTCGTGACGAGGTCGTGTGAGATAGGATGTCAGTTTCGCATGTTACCTTTTGTGTTTTCACTCGCAACACCCGACCCGTTGCGATAGTAATTTGTTAAACCAGAATCCTGCTCTATTTTGTTTTAGTACAACTTGCTCCTGTATTTGTAATCATAATTGTGGATGTAGCTCTTATTCACTAGACATTAAGAGCAACTATAACGTGAACAATATGATTAAGTTATAAATAAAGACAGAATAGAACAAAGTGGAATTGACGCCCAGTTTGATTATAATTTCTTTCAAATCTTATTCATACTATCTAATGAGACCAGTTTGTTTAGACAACAAGCGCAGCAGGTTATTCCCATCTGTTACCACCCGCACACTTTTGCTGGCTTATTACCGATGAACAAAGTTTCAGGTGGGAATAACCCAGTGCAGCGAGTGAACCTTTAGGTTGACTTACAACAATACTGAGTAAAAACATCTATTGCCACTCTTGTGTAATTAGTGTGCTTGTCGTTTTGGACACACACAGAGCCAAAGCGATTTCACTATACCGATCAACGTAAAACTTCGCCACGCTTCGCACTTTTGATCTCCTGGTGGAATTAATTCTAAACTCCGCGGCTGGTGTTACGTCAGCGATGAAACACAAGCGCCCGGCTGCATAGTTTAGCTTCTGTCGTATAAGGGACACATTTTCAGCAGGCTAATTTGCTCTGTGACCCTAGACAAGATTGTTATAGTTATCGAAAATGTATAGGATTGACGTAAGCTGCCAGATGTTCGAGTCAAGCGCTCGAATTTTCGCAGTTAACAAAACAAAGTGGAAGTATGTTCATTTCTCTAGTGTATGTTTATTTGAAGCCATAATTATACATTTAAAATGGTAAATTCACATTTTTGCACATTTCTTTTAAAGAAAATCGTCCCAAAATTATTCAGTACAATGTTTTTATTATTTTGCCAAAATCCGATATTTTACTATTTTGTTTATTTTGGATGAAAGTATGAGGGCTAGAGGCACCATTTTGGTATTAAATTGAGAATAATTCAATTCTCTACAAAAAAAAATGAAATGACTTTTAGCTGGGAACATTATTTCAGCCGGTATTTATGTTCGAAATAACCCTACCAACACATTTTCACTTTTTGAAGAAAATTTGCCCATCTTTGACTTGCTGTTTCTCGGCAACCAATAAACATAATCAGCTCAAATTACGCTCAAATTGTAGCAAAGGGGTTTGGGTAAAAGTGTTGTCATTTGTAAAAGTCATACATTTTCAAGGTGGGCGGCCATTCGTAAAAGTGGTAAATTATGATAGAATTATTCAAAATAAACATATTTTGTTATGTAATGTAATACTCTTAAGTGCATCGGAGCCGAGATATTTAAATATTCATACGTATACGTACGTATTCATAGTACAGTTTTAGTATCAAAACTGAATACTTAAATCTTTAATGTCTCGGCTCCGATATTATTAAACGCCATAAATTATATATATCTATGTGTATTTCGAGGTCCTCTAAATAACTATGCAAAAATCATCCATGGCCGCTGAAAAAAAAAATGACAATATTCTTCAAACAAATTTACCCAATGCCCTTTAGTCATCTTTATTAAAATCTAAATAAAGATACTTGGAAAATATTTCCTTAGAGAAGTTTTTTCGAAAGAACTGAAACAAGTGCCAAACATTCGCAGTTTTTCGAACATCATGGGGGTAGCACAGGGTTTTCGAGGTTGCAAATTTGGATGTTAAATACTCACAACGAACCTAAAAACATATAAACAAATCGTAGTTACATGCGGGTTTGCGATGTTTGCCTTTTTTTTGTGTTGTTATAGACTGGGCTATTTAATTGGTTTGTATTTTCAACTGAACGAAATGAGGTCTCGGAGTCAACTAAGTAGGTATTGTTATGTCTGTTAGACGATAACTTGAATATCGATCATCCGATCTTTATGAAATTTGGTATCAGATTAGTTGAGGCAAAATAAGAGCTGGATCGGTCAAAAGGATTGAGAAGTTAGAGGGGGAGGGGCGGAATCGTGAAGTCTCTGTTTGGAGCAAACTTCTAGTATTTACCTAAGTACGTAGATGTCAGATGCAATCGTCATCAATTTCTAGACGTTTACTTAGTTAATATGCATATGCCAATTTAAAGTGGTTGACCTCTCTTTTATCTCGGTCCTTTATTGCTGAGTATCGCGACTACATGCTATGTTACGAAAATCTGTGCGATAATACGCCAAGTGCGCCGCTCGGTGCATGCTGCCGCCCACTCGTGCTATGCCTTGAGCACGTTTTCCGTGCATCTGACCCAAAATTATTACCTTCTCCAGACTGTGTATTGTGCTTGAAGTGGTTTTTCTCTATCAGATTATCCATCTTCGTTTCGGGTTAGCTGTGTCTGTCTCCATTGCGCCGTATATATGTTAATAATTAAACAAAGCTACTGACCGGTCAGCTCGTAGCTCTCGCCCGCTCTAGGTAATTTATTGGTTTCTAGCTGCGTTATGAGCCAGCTTTTAATGTATGTCTGTGGTGTAACTGTTTTATTGAGTTTCATTGTTCCTTGAAATAGATGGCGGCACTGGGTATAGACTGTAGTTAAAATTAACTTGACTTTTTAAACCTTTTTTGATACCTACCCAAATGCTTGGCATATCAATGGTGTGGTACCGATAGACTTGAGTACATTCGCTAGAATGCTCGAGTAAATGCTCACGTATATCAGCATAAAATAAACAAAAAAAAGCAACTTAAAAGAGGTTTGCGAAGCGACGCTAAATCGCGTAGCTGTCAGAAAAATCCTAAATCAAGTCCGATTTCCCCGATGAAAAAAAAACACGTTTTTCCGTTTCCATTTTACATTTGTTTTATATTATCTTGGAAGGGAAAGCGTACAGTTTTTCATAATATCTACAACATCTTCAAAAATCGTAAAAATAATAAGGAAAGAGAATTTGTATGGAATTTTTGGTCGGTGCTTAAGATTGCTGTGTATATGAGATATATAATGTATATGCACTTTTGTATTAAAAAAATCTTGGGAAAGGCGGTTGGAACTGCATTAGCGCGATTAGATTAACACAGATTAGATTAGATTAATTAGATTAACACACACGGTAAAATAAATATCCGTCGAATGACTTGTTTTGACTAAGAAATAGTTTATCTTGCTAACCGCAGGGCTCTTTTAACGGGGACTAAAGTGGAACTTTACTAGCTGCATGACCAAAATAGTTTTTAATACTAAGTAATACCTATTTAAATTTCCAACCTAAAACTATTTCCTCCAAGTAAGACTACTAATACTCAAGATAATTGCCTATTCCCAACAGAATGGATAGAATGGCCTAATGTATTCCTATTGATTTATACGCCATTACGTTAATATAGGATATAACATGCATGCATTTCCATAATACTGCACGTTAAGTAATATTATATTTTCGCAGGACTACTTTTCACACACTAAAATTAGGTAAAATTAAGGCGAAATAAATAATCTGTATCTCTCGTAAGATTTTTGGCATGTTTTCCTGCTGAACTACGCATGTTATTCTTATAAGTATAATATTTAATTTAATATTTATTGCTTTATATAATGCTAGACTAAGTAGTAACCATTGTAATATGTTTAAAAAAATACTGAATGCTGAGTTTCTTGCGGGCGTTTCTTCTCAGCAGTGGTCTCCTCTTGGGAAGCGCTGGTAGATTATTGACGTGTAAAAGTGCACTTACTGAATAAATATCTTTTATATGTATATTTTTTTAATGTTTTCTATTCTATTCTAAGTATTCTATTAAGATTATAAATGTAACTTTATGCCAGTAATTTCTTCAAGATTTTATTTAACTTGCTTCGTATGTCTGTCCTTCCTGTGGCCCTATACAAGATGTGCGAGAACGTTATCGCTATCGAAAATGTATAGGATTGACTTAAGCTGTCGGACGGTCGCATCGCTTTTGTTACTTCCATACATATTAGCAGATTTCGACAATAGTTTACGTTAACGTTAACCTCGTAAGGCCCACCATACTGAAAACAAGGGGATTATTGTGTGTGGGAATTTGAAACAGCCAGTAAGGAAATAAAGTTCATTTACCTTTGCACTAAAATATCATTTTAAAATTTGAAACAATAAAAATAAACTTTATCTTCGTTAGAATATCTATAGTTTAAATTAAATTGCACTGATTTTGTACTTCCTATGTTACACTGGGCTTCACGAGGTGCAATTCTTCTAGCCTCAGTGGTCGATTTTGAACCACTTCCCGTTGCAAACGAGGCTGAAAGGGCATTGGGTAAATTTGTTTGAAGAATATTGTCTTTTTTTTTTCAGCGGCCACGGATGATTTTTACATAGTTATTTAGAGGACCTCTAAATTTACATAGATATATATAATTTATGGCGTTTGGAGCGGAGATTTTAAAGATTTAAGTATTCAGTTTTTACTACAAAAGTACGCCCAAGTATGAATATTTAAATATCTCGGCTCCGATGCACTTAAGAGTATTACATTACGTAACAAAATATGTATATTTTTAATAATTCTATCATAATTTAGCACTTTTACGAATGGCCGCTCACCTTGAAAATGTATGAATGTATACAAATGAGAACACATTTACCCACCCCCTTTGGAATTCATAAGTAAACCCGAAGGCAATGCTTCATTATTGTGTCTAGGAACTGATAGAACCCGAAGATGATAACAGGATTTCCACTGTAATTAACGTAGCCGTCAACGTCACCGAAACGGAATTCGTTAGTTTGTTCTCGATAGCCAAATGATGAGTCATCATCATCATTTCAGCCGAAAGACGTCCACTGCTGCTCATAGGCCCCCCCGAAGGTTTACCACAAGAACCGGTCCTGCGGCGCTTGCATCCATAAGATTCCCGCTGCCACATTCGTCAGTCCACCTCGGCAGACGATGACTGTAAAAATAAAAATAGTTTGATTTGAGAGTATGTGTGTATAAATATACACAGGTTTTTGAGAATGAAAATATTGTTCAAAATGTTGAGTAATAATTTATGGTATTACAAAAAAGAAGTTAGCCTATAGTTGGTAGCGACCCTGCCTACGAAGCTAGCGGTCCCGAGTTCGAATCTCGGTAAGGGGCAGATATTTGTGTAATGAGCGCAAGTATTTGTTCCTGGAGTCTTGGATGTTTTCTATGTATTTAAGTATGTATTTCTCTATATAAGTAAGTTTATCGTTGCTAAGTACCCATAGTACAAGTCTAGAGCTTAGTTTGGGACTAGGTAAATTTTTGTGAAAATGTCCTCTAATATTCATATATTTTTGTTAATTATTATCCGAATAGGAATGAAAGCCTCCTTATGCCACGCGTAGGCACCTTAATTGCGGAGAAGCAGAGTTTTGTTTCGCGATTAAACGAGTTTTGTTCGAAGCAAAGTGTTTATTAAGAGTTTTATTTTGAAGAGAAACAAAGTCTTAAGCGTGCGGTTCAACAAACTGATCCCATCACCCAGGCTGAACTCTTCCCCAACTTTTAATGGTATTGGAAAACTTTTATCGGCCCGATATTTTTGTGTCGCTCAACTTTTATTCGATATATAAAGTTCAAAGTTTACTAAGTTATCTATCGTTTTTTAACGAACGAGCGTTTATGGAACGAAATTGGGTGTAAAAGTTGATAGCGAATGCGATTACTTGGCGGAGGGAGATGACGCTGGAGGAAAATACTCTGTCTTGCACTATGTTGACATAATTTATCATCTAACTGGGACACTGACGTAATGGAGACATTTTTCCAAAGCACTTGATTGAAAGTTTCGATATTCAAATAGATGCAATGATAAAATACTAAACTATTTACAATATTTACAATACAATACAATACAAAACACTTTATTGTTACACCAAAAAAAAACATAACAGAGAAAAAGCACATTTAAAAATAATACAGGTAAACAACAGGCGGTCTTATCGCTAATTAGCGATCTCTTCCGGACAACCTTAGTAGGGACAAGGCACAATAGTAGGGATATTTAGTGACACATCTATTAGCATTTTTTGCCTTCGTCTACCATTTACGCTATTGGCAATAAATCATTTATTTTACAGACGAACCCAACCAACAAAGCCTTTAGTGATGGTAGGACCTTGTGCAAGGTCCGTCCATCAGGACCACCATCATAACCAACCGCCAAGCAGCAGTGTTCGTATTGTTGTGCTCCGGTATGAGGAGCAAAGAGGAATTCCATCTTAGTCCTCAGGATTGGCAACGCATTTGCGGTCTTAGGACGGTCTTAAGATTCTATTCTTGAGAATGCATATGTCTATCGGTCACAGATTCCACTTACCCTCATGTGCGATAAAAAAACGTAGTCATATCCATAGTAATATCACACCTACGTACATAACATGTTCAAACGAGTTCAAAGAGAAGCCTTCAAAGGCCGTGTCTTAAGATAGTCAATTTCCCAGCCCACGGGCTCCCTTGAGCTGTCCCCACTCAATTCAAATTTCATTAAAAAATGCAGCTCTCACATGTGTCAAGGTAGTATGCAAAGCCGGTCGAGTTGCAGAATTAACATATGCACATAATGTGCGATGCAGACTAAGTGGCGCTAGCCGGCAATATTGAGTAATAAATAACAACTAACCGCGGCATATACATCCTCCGAATGCCATGGGACTTGCCCAAATTAGAACAAATAATAGTGCTGTGTGTTTGTGTATGCGTATCATTTGTTTTATGCAAATGAGCATGATCGCGGTGGCTGGTGGTCGGGTGGAATGAGATGGACGAATGAGCGATGCAAATGAAATGGTTTATTTACCGTGTATTCTGGTGCGATTACTAATTTACATGCCATTCTAAATTGAATTTAATCTAAACCCGTCTATTAGATACAACTAGTTACGCATCTAAAGCCTGAAATGATTGTCAGTATTCTTATACATGTAATGATTAGCAGAGGACCCTGCCAAGATGCATTGCGCTAACTAACGTTTCTATTCGTTTCGTTTTAAACCAATCGCGTCACTGGTAGATCACGTGACTTTTCGTATCACGTCATCTACCAGTGACGCGATTGGTTTAAAAAGAAAACGAATAGAAACGCTAGTTAGCGCAATGCATCATGGCAGGGCCCTCTGGTTTGTAGTGTTGACTCGTCTTCGCAAGGGCAATGTGCAGGAAATTATACGCTTATAGTTCCGGAAATATGAACTCGCCGTCTGTTATCTACTTTGCGATCTTTTTTCTGCGTTAAGACATACCTGACCTAACCTTAACCTTTTTTTATATATTAACAATAAGATCTCAGTGAAGATTACAGACGGCCAATTCATATTTCCTGAACTACTGTATACCACCGTTGAACCCTCTCGTAAATGACAGTCACATAAAACAAAGGAACATAGTTCCTTTTTCTGTAATACATAAGTATTCGACATTCTGCGGTAGTAGCTTTCGTCTTGCTTCTTATGGCGAGGGATTTTTTGGATGGAGGTGACTTAAACGTGAATCGGTCTTAATACAATTGACCTGATTTAATACTCAGGCTCCTTTATCAATAGTTGCAGAGTATAAATATCTGTCTGTATATTGTAATACTTGTGGTTACGAATTCAAAATCAAACGCGAAAAATATGATATTAGATGATATTAATAAATCCAAATCATGTGTAAATGCATGAAAAACTTCTCTAACTCGTTGAGTAAGAGTATTTATTCGAATTGAAACACATGGAGAAGAAAGAATAAGAGACCGGCAGCAAAAACGCGGCAAAAAGTCTGTTAGTACGCAAGACATCCCCGACGCTTTGTACGTCGCTGAAAAAGCGTGAAGACTCTCCGAGGAAAAACGACGCAATTACAAATTCTGTGTTAGCAATTAAGACTCACTACGTAAGTAAACAGGAGTTTGAATTCCAGTGGCCGTAATGACAAAGGTCTTATCGCCTGAGCGTATTTTTCCCGCGCTTATTGTCTGGATGAAGGGCCTGACATGAGCTGTATTTTCGCCGTAAACAAGGCTCGGATCGACGTTGGTCCAGACAGTTTTGAATTTCTTTATGGTTTTTGTAAAGGCATTTTGCTTGGTAAAATATGGCAGATTGCAAAAACAATCGAAAGGAAATTAAAGACATAGGAGATGGGTTGTGGTATAAACAGTGGTGGTCACATAATTAGGGATGCTTGCTTTCTTCGCATACAAATTGCCTACAAATATGACTATTCAATTTTGACCACAAATCAAAAAGTTCTTGACTAATGTCATTGATAATTACAATTAACTTTAGATCATCAAATAAGGTTTAAACTGATGTAAAGTGAACTACTGTTAAAAACGAAACTTGTGTTTTATAGGGATTTAAAAACTTAGTGCTGACGCGTCCATACAAAGTTCTACAACTTTTTATGAACGCCAAACATATTTTTTTTCAAAAAAAAATCGCTTTAAAAGGTGAAACATTCGTTAAACCTTAGTTTATTAGTCAACGATAAGTGTAACTAAAAATAAAATTGGTTAAGAACTTTTTGATTGGTTGTCAAAATTTAAAAGTCATATTATCTGTAGGTAATTGTGTGGGAAAAACGCAAGCGACAAGCGTCCCTAATTATGTGACCAACACTGTATACATATAATGTACTAGATAAATTTCTACCTCCTATCTCTCGCAAATATTGTCAAACAATCGACAGTTACGACAAGTTTCCAAGCAAGTTCCAGAAGTTTTAACTCCGAATTTGCTTTGTATAACTTATATACAAACGTCATATTAATAACTTTGGCCCGAGACATAATAATGGGTACGCCAAAGCAAATAGTTTAGCGACTATATACGAGTACTTACCTACTAAAGTGGTTTCAATTCACGATGGCGCGCTCCAATAGTTAAATCAATGTTGCACAATTTCGTCAATGTACGATCAATAAAGTAGCGGGGCGGAACTTCGTGGTTTGAAAACACTAACTTTAGGCTGCGTTACCACCAGAACAGCGTGAGGCTACGTAGCTGCTCTGAACGAGGCTAGGAAAAGAGTAATCGTATTCATAGTCATTCAATAATTAGTTGGTTAGCTTTGTAAGATTAAATAATTAATCTTCCAGATGACCGTATTGTTTTAGCCTTTCTCAATCCAGGTTTACCCGGTCAATATGCAGCTTGTATTTCTTCCGAACCTAATTTATTTTGTCAATTAAAAATAATATATATCAAACACAACTTACACGAATGAAGTTAGTCCCTAATTATGCTCTCGGCTCGTCCTCGTATTATGCGCATTAGATAACTTTATTCATACCTAAATAGATAAAAAAATACTAATTTACACAGAATACATCCCAACCTGATGAAAATATATTCGTGCTCTTCACACAAATGTTTGCTATTACCGGAAATCGAACCCGGGACTGCTAGCTTCGTAGATAGTGTCACTACCAACTAGGCTAACCGCTATAACTACTGGATCATTTAATTTAAATTACCCTTACACAAAGTCAATTTTTTCGTTTCTTATAAATTGGCGCCCAACGTGGGGCTGTTATTTGCTGCACACAGATGCCATTAAATACACGTAACAAAAAAAGAGTGTTTAGATATTATTGAGCGCATCGATTGCTCGGATATTTTACGGTAATATGGAGACTGTATTGGTGTGGTATAGATCAATAAATAATCATTGAAGTCTGTATGGATACTAGGCTAAAAAAGATAGGTGCTCCGCACATTGACTCGGACATAAATGTGTTAAGAGACCAATCTTTATCTTAGAAGTAAGAGGTACCTACAGCAAAAAATCTCTATACCATTTAGATACTCGTAAAATTTGCCGTTTGTGCAGATACACCTTACCATTTACTAATAAAAAAAACGTGGAGAATTCGCTGTTTTAGTTTAAACACAACGAGAATATATCAAGTGAACTAGCAAAATTCGTAATTTATTCGAAAATAAAATGCTGTAGTGGCTTATTAACACAGATATAAATACACATAGATAACGCAAATGCATCTACTTCGCGTGTCCGAATCCAGACTTAAACCCTGATGAAGCGTCGGGGTTGCCCGTCGCTACTAGTAGGAGATCCGAATAGGAGACGATTTGGACCGGGCTGTTTATTCGATAAAAAATATTTTATACCAAATTTAATATGCTAAGTAATATATGGCGAATAGGTAGGCTGAAAAATTTCAGTCCAGTATATAATTAACAAAAAAAATAAAAATTAACTTCGTTTTAAAAAAATACACTAGCTTGTTTAATGGACAAATTACATACCAATCGAAAGTATGAAGACTATAGAATATGCAAACGTTAGTTTGACTATTTTTTTCTCGTCAAGTTATTGGGTAGGCAGGTATAAACAGGTAAGTCGGTACTAGTAATTTGCACCAAACCTAACGTTTGCATATTCTATAGACTTCATACTTTCGATTAGTATGTAATTTGTCTATTAAACAAACATTTGCAATTTAAAAAAAAAGTTAATTTTTTATTATTATTTTAATGATACAAGTACTGAACTGAAATTTTTCAGCCTACCTATTCGCCACATATTATTTAGCGTATTAGATTTGATATAAAATACTTTTCATCGAATAAACAGCCCGGTCCAAATCTTCTCCTATTCGGATCTTAGACCATACTGACCATGACGTTCCGCGCGATTTTTGTTGCAGCCGGTCGGCCGTGAAAATTAAGAAAATCCTCGTTGCGTGATAATACACTGCAATAGCCCAAAAAGGCAACGACTTTGAATTGATTTTGCGCGGAAAACGGAAAATTCTTTTCTCTTGGTGTGTCCCAGTTGGTAGTAAAAAGTTACACGGTTGGTTTTCATACAGATTGATGTGTTTACGTTATCTATGTTTATTTTTATCTGTGATTATTATAAGCTTATCCTCCAAGCTTGAAATATATCCAAGTTATGAACACAGACCGAAGCCCATAAAGCGAGATTCCATTTAAAAATATAATGGGTATTGCGTATTGATTGTTACGTCTCGTTATCTGTCTTCCACTATAACTCTTAATCACTTCACAATAGAGTCATACACAGTTTGTCATAAAAACCACACTCTAGACCCTTTGTAACCATCTTCAAAAGAGAAGAAGGACTAATTTCGTCAGTTTTTTTTTTTTTCTTATTATTATAATGTACAATCGACAACAAAGATATCTATACACTATTGTACTTTACTTTATCTCAATAGCGTAAGGTTCAAAAGGTGTACGCATAATTTTGTAGGAGAGAGAACGTATTGATTAGATTTCCAATACCTTCTTACGTTCAGTCGGTGTCCTTCTGCTTAGGAAGCCTTAAGAAATGTTGAAAGCGAGCGATCTCATTGTGAGTTCTTAAAAAATCGCCGTAAAAATAACAAAACCTCTCGCTTCCATTTATAACCATTGAATTTTTCCAACAATTTTATTAGGGTCCCACCGTTTTTAACGTTTAGAGACCTTCGGTTCATATTATTTGTCGTAAATTATCTTTCATATAAGTTTAGGAAATAATTGTACATAACTATACGTTTTTCAATGAATTATAATTATTTAATAGAATATACTGTGATATAACTATTTAGAAACGGAAGCATCTTGACAAGTTTGTGTATTTCTTTTTAGGCAGAGTTTTTAATAATAAAAATACTTTTAAATTCTTACCTTCTTGCACAATAAATCTGACTAACACAGTAAAAGTGTGATCCCGACTATATTTTCTGGTTTTAGTTACAAATGTCAACTACTTGCAAGAATATTTGTTGTTGTTTATTTAAATTAATTCCTGGACAAGTCAAAACTTGTACACTGAAAAAAAAAAACTACACTAGTTCGGCTACTTGACGTTTAGCCAAAATTGAATACTTAGGAACCAAAACCATAGTTTTGCAATATTAACATATTAATATTGCAAAACTGATTTGGAAGACATCACGAACTAGTTTTGTTATTTAGTGCCTTAGTTTTGTAGTCACTCAAGTTATGTTACAAGCAGCTAAAAAATTTGCTACTGTTAGCAAATCTTTTTTTTTTCAGTGTAGGCGTGCGCTGCGCTGCCGCGGCAAATGCAATACCTTCAGCTCCGGTATAACATCGGTAAAAAATTAACGGAGGCGGAGACGGAGGCGGAAGTGTGAAATAAAAAATGGAGGAGGCGGATCCGAAGGTGTTCCGTCTTAACGGATGCGGAGGCGAAGCTCCGTAACATCCCTAATTTTAAGTATGTATTTCTCTATACAAAATATGTTTATCGTTGTCTAGTAGCCATAGCTCAAGCGAAGAGCTTAGCTTAGGACTGGGTCAACTTGTGTGAGACAGTCCCTTAATATTTATTTATTTAACATTCGCAAAGACATGTCTGGAAGATGTTATATTATTAACCCCTTGACTTATACATATATATTTTCGTTGTGACTTAGTAACGCTTCTAAAACAATCACATTTTCCCGCGGAACCCTATTTGGCGAGGCCTTTTTTTCCTCCGTGGACAATGCCTGTCCCGTTTTATTTTCAGCTGTCCCCCCCACAAAGCCCGCATACACTAGACTACTACAAAGCTAATATTGTCAAGCATTTCGTTCTCCATTATTCATAAGAAAGTATAATCTGAATTTCTGAAAGTCGTTTGTAAGGTTCCAAATTGTGAGGGCGGTGAGTAAGTGATTCTATATAGTTTTTTCTGTGGACAGGTTGTTTACGTCAATATAGTCACGAAGAATAAAAATAAACCATGGTTTACGTAAATTTCTCATTCTTGTACTTGTATACTTGTCAGAAAGTGATAGATATTTTATCCACGTTTATCGACATTGATAAGCTCGACCTTTAATAGGCCCGTTGGGTCCGTATTACGGCCGCCTTTATCACGGTGGATAAAGCATCTGTTACTCTCGTACTTATTTACTGGTCAGAAAGTGACAGATGCTTTATCCACGTTTATCCACATCGATAAACTGGGCAACAATAGGCAGGCCCTAGTATGGCTGCGTTTATCGCGTGACAAAGTTTGGATAAGGCATCCGTCACCTTCTGACACGTAAATAAGTACGAGAGTGACGGATGCTTTATCCACATTTGACACCCGATATAGACGCCACCAAATTAGGCCCGCCAGTCATTTAAAAATAAAATTGGTAATTCATAGCAGTATTTATTGTAAAATTGACAAGGATAAACATTACAAATTACATTTTGGCGGAACTTTAAAACTTCTCCGTCTTCTTGGAACGGGTTCATTGAAGGTAAAGAATAAAGGATTTTTATTGATAAATTGCGCAAGTTTAAGCGTAATTTATAAACTTTACCCCTTTGCCAGAAAGAAGGTTTAAACTTCGGATGAATTAGTTGTTGTTAGGACTTTGCGTAGACAAAAATGTACGGTTGTTTCCTTTACCTTATATTTTTCCGTGAGAAAAATAAGAGACGATTAAAGAAGGAATAAAAATATTTTGTTTTCTATCTTTAAATCAATGGCATTTAATAAGTATTCTCAAATGCCAATTGCCAGAGAATATCAAACCTGATATTTATAGTATTTTGTTTTCAGATAAGTACCTGCCTATATTGAAAATCCCCGTTACACTTTTTTTTTTAGTAGGTACTACTTATTTATTATGAATCTTTTTCCGTGGTGGTTTGAAATTCAATATATTAAAGCTAATAGAATACGAAGGAAACTAGGTTCCCCGAAACTTGAGTTCGGTAACAGAAAGTAAAGTGAAACATTTTATGCCAGTGTTGCCTTGCCTGTCTGTGTAACTACCTGATAGAAAAAAATACTGCTTTTAAAAATAAATATCCATTGATATGATAATATTCAAGATATACAGGGTGTTACCAGCACCCTGGCTTTTTTAAAGGACGTTAAAATAACGTATATCTGTAACGTAACCATGACATTAATTTAATTAATAAACAAATTTTCAGGATTTGGTAAATTTCTAACAAAATTTTAATTGCCAGCAATGTAAAGCACAGCAATTTGACAAGTGTAAATGAGAGTCGACGGATACTTTGATTATTATGATTTGCCCCCGTACCACGACATGCCTTGTACTAAGCAACAGCGATACTGATAACGATGAACACGCAGCACATGCACTACATTAAAAATTGACAGTATCTAAGAAAATTAATTGTGAAGTTATATTAATTGTTTTTTAATTGATAATACTCGCAAACAATTGCTAAAGCAACATATTATCGGCAGTTTTAATAAATGGGCCATTCTACTTTTCAGCGTACACTTTTGTTTTCGTCCGATAAAAAGTATACCAAATTATGAATCCGCGTATAAATAAATAACATGAACTAAGAATGTTTAAGTTTAACGGTTTTCAAAAAAACAACTCTTAAATTACTCAATTATCGTTGAAGAATCTTGGTAACTCAGTGGTAAATTGCACTTTTTCCATAGAAAAGTCGGGACATCAACGTCCACTGCGTTACTCACTTTATAGATATTACTTGCAAATAACTTTTTATGAATTAGGATAATTCTAAATATAAGCTTATTTACATCCCTTTCTTAGTTTCAAGTTAGAAAACGCAGAACTTCACCGCTTTTTGCAATATAAATAGTTTAGTGAGAAAGTGGCAAAAACTTATGTACAACGAAAAGTGTCTATCGGTAACCTTGTTCCCACTAATATTATAAATGCGAAAGTTTGTGTGTTACTTTGTTACTCCTTCGCTCGGCAACGGCTGGACGAATTTGGAAGACTTCGTCCGCGTAGATTCAGACTATCGTTATTCCCTCGGGAACTTTTTAATTTTCTGGCATGAAAAGCCCATAGGCTTTTCATTTTTACTTAAACTCTGGATTATATTTATATATAATCCAGAGTTTAAGTCATCTCCATTTCATCAATTGGTTGCAGCTTGAGAAGTAACAAACTGACACACAAACTTTATATTTTATCTGTACTTACAGAACCCTCTGTGTGCAAGTGTAACTCACACTTCACCGTGTTTTATTTCTTGAAAGCCACCTCCTAGGTAGGTATATACCATTCCATAGATTCATTAGGTACGATAATAAAAATACCTTAAGCTATACTTAAATATAAATAGCAGAATAATTTAAAAAGAA
Source organism: Acleris literana (assembly GCA_946894065.1). NCBI lineage: Eukaryota > Metazoa > Arthropoda > Insecta > Lepidoptera > Tortricidae > Acleris > Acleris literana. The sequence goes on along the minus strand of OX335689.1, from coordinate 9,739,824 downwards.
ACCTCCTTTAAAGAAAATGCACTCGTTATTGGTCTTGTTGTGCCTCGGGGTCGCGGTTTCAGGTATGACTGTTGATTATTAAAAAGTTACTTTATAACTGTTTAAAAGATAAAAACTTTCAATATAATGGGGGTCCCTTCTTTCAGATCAGGGGGATAGGTAGTCATGGTAACCCTACCATGACTAACTACTGAGCAGTTCAGTTTGTTGAGAGAAAGGGACAGAGCTATATATAACTGCTATAGCTCTGTCCCTTTCTCTCAACCTAAACAGAACTGTTTCAGTATGTCATGGTAACCCCCTGATATCTTTTAAATGGCCCAAACAATTTTTATTAAACGTAGCACACGGACCTAAAAAAAAATATACATACCGGTAAATTATACACATTTTCAGAATTATATTTTTTTCACGCCACTGCTCGGAAATGTGGCGATAGATGGTCTGTTCTTGGTCCTCAAAACAATCAATAGTTGTAAGTACATTGAATGAGCAGGCCAACTATGAATTTAAACTGACCAAAAATCTTAACATTGTTGGTCTGTTCCATTGAGCAAGTCGACCAATCACATCGGTCCGCTGATCACTGATTCGACCAATCAGAACACGACTTGTGCTGCATATGAAATTAAATTGGCCAATGAGAAGTCGTTTTATTTTTTAATAATATTCATCCCTTCACGGATAGGCAATGGAATCGGATTCCATACAGCCATATGTGTCTGTTTTCAATTATTATCTGAAATATAGTTCTGGCACGTTCAGAGTCGTCAGTTTAAAAAACGCCTTTGAATGACTGGCCACTAAGAGCGGTATCGTTAAAAAAAAAGTAAAAATTAGTGGGGGAGGGTAAATTTTTTAGTGTGTTTTTAGTGTGTGTTCTGACAGAAGGAGTAGGACTTCAGGCAGGTTTTGTCTGGATCGCTAAAACCATCTCGCCATTTAACTTCAATCAATAGAATTGGCATTGTTGTCATCCGCACAACCAAGAAAAAGCTAGCAAAATGAGTCTTAATATTAAAGTTCTAGCTTCTGCCCGCAACTTCGTCCGCGTGGAATAGTTACTTTGAGCTAACGCTAACTTTAACCCATGACTTTGTTTACGTAGAAGGTTGAAACATTCTTCATTGGTGCTCCGCTCCTTTTGGTCTTAGCGTGATGATATATAGCCTATAGCATTCCTCGATAAATGGGCTATCTAACACTGAAAGAACTTTTCAAATCGGGCAGTAATTCCTGAGATTAGCGCGTTCAAGCAAACAAACAAACAAACAAACTCTTCAGCTTAATAATATTAGTAGGTATAGATTGAGATTGTAAAAGGTCTAAAGCGCAATTCACACAGCGGGCGGGAGCGGGTCGTGCGCTGGGCGGGTCGGGAGTTCGGCGGGTGTTTTAACATGGAGTTATATGGAAGCATTCACACACGCGGCGGGACGGGTCGGGCGCGGGTCGGGACCGCCGCACCCGCGACGGGCCCGCGACGGGCCCGCCGCGCTCGCCGCCCGCCACTACCAGCGCGAGGGTGCGGCGGGTCCGTCGCGGGGCCGCCGCGGGCCCATCGCGCGTCGGTCGCGGGCGTCCTTGGTCGTAATTCTTACAGAGCGTTGTAAATTCTACTCTATATACTCGCCATTAACATCCGATCCCGAATACCCGCCTGCAATCACCCGCGCGGGGCCCGCCGCGTTTCGGCGACGGACCCGCCGCACCCGCGCGCTGGTAGTGGCGGGCGGCGAGCGCGGCGGACCCGTCGCGGGTCCCGCGATGAAAACGACATGCCCGGCGCCCGACCAGCTCCCGCCCGCTGTGTGAATTGCGCTTAAGGGCTTCAGAGTTGCTCGTATGACTTCTGCAGTTTTAGGGTTCTAGAGAGTTCTTAAGACTCCACCTGTTTTTGGCCGCAGTCTTCCGGAACACCTTTGGAAACGATGGTTTTTAGATCGCTCTATTTTTTTATTAAAGTGGTTGTGCACCTGGCCATGTCTTCGTGCGTGTCGGCTCGAGCTTCGCCAACAGCGGCGGCGTCGTTCACAACGTTGAAAAATTCATACTCCGCAATCAGAGTGATATAAACTCAACAACACAACTGTTAAAGGACTTCGCCATTATGCGTCTCGCCTCTCCCATCTCCTTCAACAAACAGGCCAAACCATCAACGCTCGCTGATGCCAATTACAACTTAGGCGACAACCAAACCGTGTGGGCGGCAGGATGGGGTACTACATCGGTAAGAATATCATTTTTTTAACTGCATAAAAATATATTCATTGAATTCAGTTGTGTAATGAAACCAGATGAATCTAATATATTTATACATATTACAGAAACAATATTAAAATTATACGTATCAAAAAAAAGAAAACTCATCTACCTAAATAATAATAATCCAAAAACAACTATAAAAAGAATACCCCCTCCAGCAGGTCCGCCCGCTGCATGGTATATGACTGGTGCGCTTCAATCAGTAGAAAAACTTTTCTCATAATTTCATTGAACTAACTACGAAATGGATAGCAAAATGTCTATTATCTATCTATTAAAAAACTGTCTTTTTTAAATATATATCAACCCAAAAACCCATAAGTAAAACATTTTGTAACAAATAAACACAGATTTATTTTAGTTTAAGATTTGAAGCAATAGCTCGCAAAAATTCGCTTTATAGGTACTAATATAAATACGTTATGTATTTAAATAAAATACAAAATGACTGTTACAATATTAATGCGTTATGCACCTAGTTATTATGCACTCTCATAATTATGATTCGAGGCATTATTCATTTTATTTTTATGCATTTTAATGTTATACACATCATTCATCATCATTATATAAATCAGAATTATGTAGAGGTAATTTGTGTTATGCAAAATGAAAATTAGACCATTTGTTTTTATATAAACATTACACACCCCCCTATGACACAGGCTGGATTACCTCTCTGGATAGCTAGCCCAATTCATTGAGAAAGGTAATCACCAGCTCTAGGGTTTATGAGCCGGGATTACAGAGCCTTAATGAAACTTTTCATATCAGCTGACCAGAGTCGCATGGTATTCACTGCAAGCGCCATAAATTAGTAATCGTTTAGTAAAGAAATATTTATCTAGAGATTGAGGGTTTGGGCCTGATCTGCTGCTGCACCGGCCCGATTACGAGTCGACTGGTTGTGGGAAAGGACGAATGTGTCAACACAGGCCGCGTCCCTCACCAGTACCCTACTTAGTTTCCCCGGCACTAATGTAGCTCCGTCTGGTCGCTTGCCGTTGTCCCTAAGCATACCTTGTTTTTTTTGTAGAGTTCTGGGCCTGTGTCTGAACAACTACGTCACGTCCAAGTCTGGACTGTGAATCAAGCTGTGTGCAAAGACCATTACGCTGGCTTTGAGTATAAGGTCACCGATGACATGCTGTGCGCTGGCTGGCTGGGCGTGGGCGGGCGCGACACGTGCCAGGGCGACTCTGGTGGCCCGCTCGTGCACAACGGCGTCATCGTCGGCGTGATCTCGTGGGGCCTGGAATGCGCGCATGCGGATTACCCCGGCGTCTACGCGCGCGTGTCACGCGCTTATGATTGGATTCAAGCCAACGCCTAAACTACATTAACGAAGCTCAATGTACTAATTGAAACATTTAAGTTAGTAAGAAACAATAAAAGGAATAAAAAGTTTTCTATAAAAATTATTTATAATCGAAATACTATAAGAGCCACGGGGCCTTAATTACTCGGATGGTAAATGGCCAGACAACTTAACCCTGGTTCCGAGAGCTACGATGCGTAGTCTCAAGTCGGATGCAATGTGCCTTAGCACATTTGCTCACCGACACTTCAGCCACACAACATGCAACTCAGGTGCTGAAAGTGCTGCAAGGCTCAAGCACTCCAAATACTCAATCTCAAACTGCTGTATAAGTGTTATTAAAATACATTAAATTAAATATGCAGTTTTGACTTTATTTATTAATTATTATGCCAAGATTTAATGTAATCCAGTTCCACGGGTTCCAATCCACTATCACTATCACTAGTATACTAGTAGTAGGTATAACAAGCAGGAATAAATACCCCTATTTATTACGCGGGATACGTTGAAGGACCACCAGATCCGAAGATCTGGGGTATGTGGGCCGGAAGGCAGACATGCTCTTACTGGCCCCGATTAACGAAAGACAATGCGGGTGGGAAAAATATATATGGAAGTAGGAAGGAAAGGACAGAACTTACCGCTATGCCGCTGTTGTCCGGCTTAGTGCTGTCAGGAGTCGTCGGTTCAGTCGGTTCTATCTCGGGCTCTCGGCCGGTTGTCTTTATGGTCGGTGAGCGCTGGTTTTATTAAATGTTTATGATGCTGGATTAATTGTTATATGAAGCGGGTGTGAAAATTGGAAAAAGTTTGTAAATACCTTACTGTACAAACGGAAAAATAACAAACAACAAAATAGATAAACACAAAAGGTATGTACAAAGGCGAACTTATCCCTTTAAGGGATCTCTTCCAGTTAACCTTTGAGCGATTTGGAAATATTTGAAATAACAAATAGCCAAACGTACAATAGTGAAAGGGACTAGATATTTCATAATACAAATATTAAATAAATATAATATACTTGCAAGAAATAAAAGGATTTTTTTAAATGATTTTTTATTTAATAAATAATTAAATATATGAGCTAGATCTTAGCTAAATAATTCTAAATTATATTTGCTAACATAAGTCTACATAGATATGGGGCAAGGGAATCGCGTCGTGAGACTCGTGAGCGAGTCAACTCGCAAAAACATGAATAAGATAAAAAAAGGCAGGAAGGAAAAGAAGAAAGGAGGCGGGATTATGGCGGTAACATAGAGCAAAAGCTAGAGCGGAGGAAGAGCCACCTTACTGGTTAAGAGGCTATTTCGGTGACTTTGGTTTTTGTACAGTTGTCCTCATTTCTGATTCTGATGCGATCTCGCCTAAGCTGTTTGCCGCTGCGCTGAAAGGCGTGTTCAGGATTCTGGACTGGGAAGGATGAGGCATCAATCCTCCGAACTCCTCCGAACGAACTCCGTCTAAAAATGAACATGGACCAGTCAAAGATCATGTCAAACACCCATGTAGTACCAACTCCCGTAATAAACGGAGGCTCAACGCTTAAAGTGATTAAAAACTGTCCAGTTAGGTAGGCCCAACCCAACTTTGAGAAAAAGGTCAATCGTCGAATCCGACTCAGTTGGGCAGCGTTCGTGAAGCTACGCAACATCTTCTCGTCCAATATACCGCAGTGTCTCTAGTCGAAAGTCTTCGACCGGTGTGTGTTGCCAGTGATGACTTACGGTACTGAGACGTGGGCGCTTGCGATGAACTTCATAAGAAAGCTCAAGGTAACTCATAGGGCAAAGGAGACTGATAAGCTCGGAATTTTATTACGCGGAAAAAAAAGTCGCAGAGTATTGGGATTTACATAGTCTCGTAGTAAGTAGAGTGAGTCAATAAGGCTATCCTATGTACGGAACCCTCTTTGCGGAAGTCCGACTCGCATTTCACCAGTTTTTTATTGTATGAAATAGTTTTGTTATGCTGCCATTCCATAGATAAATTAAGGCATACTGATAGCATTACGATAAATTAAATACCTGAAGCGGTTTATAAGTATAAATGCTTCGTCAAATGTTAGAAGCTTCATTTAACTTTGAAGACAATGCGCGCATCTTTGGTATTGTTGGGGCTCGGCCTCGCCGCTGTCGCAGGTATGACAGTTAATTTTAAATAGCAAAAACAACTGCTTTCGGTACCTACATCATAAAGTAACAGGTTTCTGCATCAATATTAGACGTAGGTAAAAAATAGGTTATTTCATGCCTATCTGTTACCTGCATCTTATATCTAATTTTGGTAAGTACCTGAATCACGTTAAAATACATCCAAACCGACTACAAAATTAAAATACTTATTTTTTATTTAATATAAACTGATTTACGCTAAAAAAGGTTGATTGAAAATGCCGTTTAATTTATAGGGGCACCAAGTACGACGGCTTCTACACACACAATAGTGGGTGGTAATCTCACCACCATCGAACAGTATCCGTTCCAGGTTGCATTGTTGTATAAAGGAAAGGAAGACTACCAACAGGGATGCGGAGGATCCATTATAAACAATAGATCTATCTTGACAGCTGCTCATTGTGTATTGTATGTATATTTTGTACTTTATATTTGAATTTTGTAACAAAGTACCTAAATTGTAACGTACTAGGCTGTATCAATAGGATCTGGATCGATAGTTCAGTCCATCTATACGAGTAGTCGGCGTCCCAAAATAGCTAAGTTAGGTACTCCTGGGGACCGTTTACTGATGCTTGCGTTTACGCATCGCCCGAGAATTCCTTTGAAAGGCCTTTCTAAAGACATTTGACAAATAAACTAATTTCAGCTATGTAGATATGCATGGTAGGGGAAGAATCATCAATTTATTGAATATTGGCCTGCAAGATTCTCTATTATTTGTGTTAATGAGAGCACGGATACACTTTTTTTGAGCCTTGGAAGCTCTATCCAATGCTACTGAATTTTCCCAGATAATAATCCCGTATCGCAGTATAGACGCCACGTAGCCATGATAAGCATTGAGGGCAGTATGTAGGGACGCTATTTTTCTAAGACGACTGAAAGCGAAAACAAATCAATTGACCTTTTTGCATACATTGTCAATATGTTTTTTCCAATGAAGATTTTCGTCAGCTACCTAGAAAGTTGGCTATATCTAATTTCTATAGTTTTATTATCATACTGTGGATCTAGTTGAAGTCGCGACTACTTTAGGTTTTGAATTGTATCATTAATTTGTTTTTGTCCATCCAATTCATTATATCCCCTTCAGTGTATTGGTTATGTAATTTTCAAAATTATCTGGGTTAGCACATTTATATAGTATTGTAGTGTCATCGGCGAATAGAATACACTTGTGCTTTGTTATTTCTGGTAAATCGTTGATGAACAAGACAAACAATAGATGTCCAAGAATGCTACCGTGTCTGACACCACGTTCGATTGCCTTATAATCGGATAACAACGTTTCCCTGACACCATATATATTATGGTGAAAGATTTCAACGCATTGCTTCCGATCTTTCAGATAACTGCAGAACCAGTCGTATGCTTCACCCCTTATACCATATTTATATAACTTTGATAACAGTATTGTGATCAACATAATCAAAGGCTCTAGACATGTCTAAAAGTATGGCAATTACAGGCACACACAGACCAACGAAAAACACGCTAGGTTGCGGACTTTCCTTGCTGAAATCCACCTTTTGTTCGGAGTTCAATATGCAATATTTTATGAGTTTGTTAACCTTTGCAACCATAGCAACCATATATATTTTGATATATATTTATGGTTAAAGCGGACGTGCGCCTAGTAACATCCGCGTGCGCGTCGGCTCGAGCTTTGCCAACAGCGGCGGCGTCGTCCACAACGTTGAAAAATGCATAGTCCCCGATGAATGTGGTCTCGAGGACTTCGCCATTGTACGTCTTGCCTCTCCCATCGCCTTCAACAAACAGGCCAAACCAGCAACGCTCGCTGATACCAACTACAACTTAGGCGACAATCAAACTGTGTGGGCGGCAGGATGGGGTACTACATCGGTAAGGATATAATTTTTTCAATCTATATAAAAATATTTTCGCTGAATTCAGTTGTGAAATGAAACCAGATTAAAATAATGATTGGTGACCAATCGGTAAATAGAGACATCAAAATCAAAGATAATGAAATTATATAAGATTAGATGGAATTTATAATTGGAGATATTTTGCAGTATGGTGGTTCTTCCTCTGAACAACTACGACACGTCCAAATGTGGACGGTAAATCAGACTGTGTGTAAAGACCGTTACGCTAGTTTGGACATGATCATCAACGATATCGAGCTGTGCGCTGGCTGGCTGGACGTGGGCGGGCGCGACACGTGCCAGGGCGACTCCGGCGGCCCGCTCGTGCACAACGATGTCGTCGTCGGCGTGACCTCGTGGGGTCAGGAGTGCGCGCTTGCGCGTTACCCCGGCATCTACGCACGCGTCTCACGTGAATTTACCTGGATTCAGGACAACGCATAAATAAATATGCAGCGCAATTTTATTGAAACAATTAAAAAATATATTTTTAAATATAACATTAGTTTTCATTTTCATATACATACTCGTATAACATTTACTATGCCTAAACCTTACGTTGCTGAGAAAGAGTGATAGGTATACAATAAAAATGTAGGAATTACAAATCATTATATTTCAAAGGGTTCTGTGCCATTTGCCCGAATTTCATATGCAATAATCTTATTTGCTATAATTTTATATTCCATAACGATTCATATGCCATAATGATCATTTGACATATTTTCATTTGCCTTCATTTTAAGTTCCATAACGATACGTTTGCCATACATTTCATCGTATGCCTGAAAATTTAAACTCTCTAATATTTTTTGCCATAAAACACTCAGAATTGTTTTTGTTGTGTCGTAACTATTGTATTATAAAAAAACGGTTCTGTAAGGTCGCAGTTCTACCTAACAGTTCTCCTCGCTTCGCTCGTTGGCGTACCTAAAGGAGACCTTCCTTAAGGTAGAGTAGGTAGGTTATTGTAATAATAGTACGTATTCCAGATTATACCCATTGAACACACTGAAACAGTCTGGATCTCCTTTTTCCGTAATTGTGGCAAATGATTGATATGGCATAAAATATTAGGGATTATGAACATTATAGAAAGTAAATATTATGAAAAGTGTTATTATGGTATCTAATATTAGGGATTCAACCGAATGACAGTTGAGTATTATGGCACTCAAAAATTATGTTATATGATAATATTAGAGCAAATGAATATTATAGCCAGTGACCATTACGGCAACTGAAATCAGTACAAATAAATTTACGAAATATGGCGGGATACCATTTCAAAGGTACTATCAATTGGAAAAACGAAAACGGACATGTACCTACATAATAAAAAACTTAAGAAACAAAAGTCGCTAGTCAAAAATAATACTGTGATTTGAAAAAATACTCTACCAGTAAACAGCAGTAAACACCAGTTAAGAACAGTAATTATCCAGGAAACCAATAACTCTTTTCATATTAAATATAACATTAAGATCTAATTTAAAAAAAAGTAAAGCGTATGTTTATTTAATTTAAATTTATTTTTGTAAGGTTTCATTTGTGGTGTCACTATATTCAGTTTTCATAGTTTTGCTTCACAAGTATCGTCAAAAAAATATTTTATTTATTATTAAATTTAATATTAACTCTGAAGGCAACTGACCCAAAGGTCCCGAAACTTCTAGCAGCATTGCCACATTGGCCACGATATTTGTGGAATCCATTAATTATTTGCCTCTGTCTGTACATTAAATACCATTGGTCTTTTTTCCTTCCGTATCCAACTCATACAGCAGTTTGAGACCGAGTATGTGGAGTGCTTGAGCCTCGCAGCACTTTCGGCAGCGGTACCTACGTTCCATATGTTGTGTAGGCGAAGTCCGAGTAAGCAAATATGCTGACGCACGTTGCATCCGACTGCAAACTACGGCGTCATGGCCCTCGAAACCAGAATTAAACTGTCTAGCCATTACCCACTCGCTTCACCCGCTGGCTTACGCCGTGCCAGTCGCTCCACCCTGGATATTACAGTACCCAATACTTTTTGGCCGTCGCTTCACCTTGGACACTATAGTATCCGTGGCAGCGTGTCGGAGCTCTTAAATGTATTATCCATTCGACTCATACGCATGAATAAAACGGCTATTAAACGTTTCTATCCTTTACTTGAAATAGTTATCCATCTTTTTCCTAAAGCCAGACAATTTATAGTTTTAAAACAAACTCTAAATAAAGTTCGTCGTTCAAAGCACGTGGTCGTTGCGCAAGTACTCCACAAATATAATCGCATCCCTAAACTTTTATTTCATATTGTGATTTTAAGTTTTAAGTACTTATTTTATAAATATTATATATCTTAAAGAAAATGTTACCATGTTTTTTTAATTTAACTAAAGGTGGTCGTTAAATTAGGGGTGTTTTTGGATATTGTTCCCTATTTTGCATATCAAAATGACTTATTTACGACATTAAACAAACTTATATAAATAGCCTATTTTAATAAAAATAAAAAAAACATAACAGGAAATTCGTCAGATACTACAAGACGCGTCAAAAATATATTTTCCAATAATGGGTGACCGCCTGATTTCGACCGCCAGGAGGCGCGGTGAATCAACGGTATTTTGTACTTTAGCACGGGTGAAGCAAGGGTTCATAGAGCTCGGGATAGTACCCAGTATGAAGCGAGTACCATCCATTATTTAAATAAATTAAAAAAATATGTTAAATTTCAAGGAATATTGCTTTATATGTTATTAAGATCACTCAATCATTTCAATAAAATGAGAGCTACATTAAAGTCGTTTATGCATTGGCTTGAATCCAGTCGTAAGCGCGCGAGACTCGTGCGTACACGCCGGGGTAATCCGCAAGCGCGCAATTCTTGCCCCACGAGGTCAAACCGACGACTACGCCATTGTGCACGAGCGGGCCGCCTGAGTCGCCCTGGCACGTGTCGCGCCCGCCCACGCCCAGCCAGCCAGCGCACAGCATGTCATCGGTGACCTTATACTCCATTCCAGCGTAATGGTCTTTGCACACAGCTTGATTCACAGTCCAGATTTGGACGTGACGTAGTTGTTCTGACGAAGGCCCAAAACTCTAAAAAAGAATACGAAATATAAATATAATCTTATCAGTCCTGGAACACGCAGGTATGCTTAGTGACAGCGGCAAGCGACCAGAAGGAGCTACATTAGTGCCGTGGAACCTGGGTTGGGCACTGGTTTGAGACGCGGCCTGTGGTAACACATTCACGCTTTCCCACATCCAGTCGAGGCCCAAACCCTCAAACGCGGCAAATATTAATCTTTACTAAATTATTAGGAATTTATGGCGCTTGCAGTGGAGACCATGGAACCCTGGTCAGCTGATATGAAGAGTTTTATTAAGGCTCTGTCATCCCGGCTCGTAGAAGGTAGAGCTGCAGCTTACCTTTCTTAAAAAAATTGGGCTAGCTATCATCATGTCATACTAGTAATACGTCAAAGTCCGAGATTGACCAGGTAGTAAAACACAATCATCTTTTAAAGTCAAAATCTTGAAATGTCATATCAAGCTGTCTAGATCGTAGAATGTCAAAATAGTAAGCTTGACGTTTTAAGACCTTGACTTCGTTGTAAGACCTTAACATTATACGATAAGGATGTTTCAAGATTTTGACGTCGTCCTATCTGGACATAATTCAAGCACTTGACATTTCAAGACTTTGACTTTAAACGCCGGAGGGAATGCTACTATATGGGGTATTCTTTTCCTTGTTGTTTTAGAATTATTTTTATTTAAGTAGCTGAGCTATAATATGTATTAATAAATTGTATTCATCTGATTTTACTTTATAACTGAATTCAACGAAATTAATTTTAGACAGCAATAAAAAATGATACCCTTACCGCTGTAGTACCCCATCCTGCCGCCCAAACGGTTTGGTTGTCGCCTAAGTTGTAGTTGGCATCAGCGAGCGTTGCTGGTTTCGCCTGTTTGTTGAAGGAGATGGGAGAGGCGAGACGTATAATGGCGAAGTCCTTTAACAGTTGTGTTATTGGGTATATATCGCTTTGATTCCGGATTATGTATTTTTCAACTTTGTGGACGACGCCGCCGCTGCTGGCGAAGCTCGAGCCGACGCGCACGCGGAGGGTACTCGGCGCATAACCGCTTTAATCATAAATATAGGTCAAACTTAACTAGAACCAGCGTTGCAAAGCAGTTTCGAAAACATGCGGATATAAAAAGTGAAACGAGCAACAGGTCAATCGATGGGAAATGAATCTGCGGCCCATAGACATTTTACAAACTCAATATTGAAATATCAAGAAAGTCTCTCTTTGTTAGCTATTTCTCAGGATAACAACAATGCCAAATGTGTTGCTTTTGGTTGGCAAGTTAAAGGGTGAGAGATGGTTTAAGCAAGCGATCCAGACGAAACCTGCATGAGGTCCTTTTCCGTTTGATGCAACCTAGTAAGTAATAAATAATTTAGTCTTTGTTTCAATATTCAAGTTAAAAGTTCTAAATATACATACTAGTGTACACAATGAGCTGCTGTCAAGATAGATCTATTGTTTATAATGGATCCTCCGCATCCCTGTTGGTAGTCTTCCTTTCCTTTATACAACAATGCAACCTGGAACGGATACTGTTCGATGGTGGTGAGATTACCACCCACTATCGTGGGTGGAGAAGCCGTCGTACTCGGTGCCCCTATAAATTAAACGGCATTTTCAACCAAGTTTTTCTAGCGAAAATCAGGTTACATTAAATAATAAGTATTTTTTTGGAGTCGGCTTGGATATATTTCAGCATGATTCAGGTTCCAACATATTAGATGCAGGTAACAGATGGGCATGAAATAACCTATGTATTACCTGCATCTAAGTTATACTGATGCAGAAAACTGTTACTTTATGAATTAGGTATTGAAAGCATTGGTTTTTGCTACTTAAAATTAACTATCATACCTGCGACGGCGGCGAGGCCGAGCCCCAACAACACCAAAGATGCGCGCATTGTCTTCAAAGTTAAATGATGCTTCTAACATTTGACGATGCTTTTATACTTATTTCATTTATCATACTTTTATCAGTACGCCTTTATTTATCTATGGAATGGCAGCATAACACAATTATTTCATACAATAAAAAACTGATGAAATGCGAGTCGGACTTCCGCAAAGAGGGTTCCGTACATAGGATAGACTTATTGACTCACTCTACTTACTAGGAGACTATGTAAACCCAATACTGTGCGAATTTTTATTCCGCTCGGTCTCCATCGCCCTTTGAGTGACCTTATGGAGCCCATCGCAAGAACCCACGTCTCATTACCGTAAGTCATCACTGGCAACACACACTGGTCGAAGACTTTCGACTTGAGGCACTGCGGTATATTGGACGAGAAGATATTTCGTAGGTTAACGAACGCTGCCTAACCGATTTGGATTCGACGATTGACCTCTTTCTCAAAGTTGGACCTACCTAACTGGACAGTTTTTTACCACTTCAAGCGCTGAGCCTTCGATTGTTACGGTAGTTGTTACTACATGGGTTGTAACCTCCCAAGCTACCTAACTAAACCTAAGCACCAAAAACCGACGTCATTCCCTACTCTGCCTTGCTATTCCCTAAGAAAACTTTTAGAATTGATCTAGTTTGTAGCAAATACGGAATTGTAATGGCCAAGTGATCTGTCTAGGGATAAAAGAACTAGAAACCTACGTCATAACCCGAAATGTAACCCAAATACTTTTGAGAAGTGGCTACTGAGAACAATCCTACAAAAGCTAGAAAAAACATGTTACGATCTCTCCTGAACCAACCTAAGGAAAATATAACTCAAACAATTTGGAAATCTAATCTAATTAACACTGAGGAAAGGAAACTATCGTGCTGATTGTAGAATGAGATTATGGGAGTGAAAATTAACTAAAAACTGAGTACATGTTTGGAAAACATGTAAGGTTTGCGCTAACGGTAGAGCCCCACACCCGCTCTGGAGCTGGTAGTGCCCCCTGGCTATCGCCAGACCTATGAGACTCGTCACCAGACTGGGTATCCCTCTAGCGCGATCTAAGATGCTAAGATGATACTAAAGGAATTCCCTATTTATTGTATGTCTGTCGATCAGTAGTCTCTGTCAAGCTAGGGGTCAAGAGGAAAACCCTCTATAGAGTGCGTAGTTTGTGATTTTGTTTCTTTTCTTAACTTTTATTTTAGAAAACAAGCACTCTGATAGGGCAATACTTTAAATAGCCAAAGAGAAAATATTATGAAGGACTTGATATATGAATGAATGAAAGGTGGAAAAGATAGCTAAAGTAGTATATCCTTGGAAAACAGTTACATCAAGCAATTAATTCAAGCTTTGGGCATTACTTTCGCCTCTCTTGTATTTCCGTAGGAAGTTTAAATTACTGTATTGTCCGTAGACTTGAATGATCATTTTCTTATATCAGTTTCTCAGGGACAGCGTTCAGCAAGACCTTGATCTTCATCTGAACTTCGATTCATCAATCGATGTATGAGATCCTGAACACTAGAACGTTCATGTCAATGGAACTTTCCGCCAGATAAATATATCAGTTTGATTTTCTTTATTACATGAATTTCTTAATTGCAAGATGAACAGTTCCAGAAGTTGAAAGGATGTACTGTACTTTACGATAAAAGATGAGAATAAATGATTAAAAACATAAACCAGATTAGCGGTATCCGCACGAGAATAATTTATACCAGACTGGTTCTACAAAACTGATACAGATGGATACTTCCCTGAATTTCTGCCTCTACCGCTTGCCATACTGGCTAACATTATCCGATTTCGTAGCGCGAAAATAGATTCGTGTACACTTTATTTACTAATTCTTTTAAATAATCTTTATCATGTTTTTTCTGTTCTCCATTTTTCTTGTTTTTTTTCTTTTTTTCCTCTTTTTTTCTCCCCGTCAAAAAAACCATCGCTAAACCTATTGCAAAGGTTTTGCTTGCTATCCAAGATAAAAAAACTCCTTCATCCGAAACCTAATTAAAACTTAGATATTATGGAGGCGTTACATTATCTATAACTGAAAGTCTACTTCTTTATGCTCTATCTCAATAAAATTATATATTTGTGAAAGGGACAGACGACTATGGCAAAGTCGTAGTGTCACAGCCAACCCCCAAAATTTGCACAGGTGAGAGGACAGTTTCACCGGAGTAAATTTTAAACTAATTTAATTCACAAATATTATGAACTACCAATGTGTCAACACTATCTCTCAAATGTTAAATCCATTACAATAATGGTGTGGTGTGTATTGATACCAATAGAATAGAAGTTGATCTTAAGGTTTAACTCTCAACCTGTCGATATCCAACCATGAACTATCATCACTCTTCGCAAGGAACACCTGGTCTCCCCAAGAGGAACTTGGGTTGTCAATCCAAATCAACTCTAGTAGTAGAATCTTACCCCTTCACAACAATTCGGCGACCACATTGCTCGGTCTGTGAATTTGACCTACATTGCCCAGGCCATAAGTGAACTGGTAAATTCCCCCCTCTAAAAACCGGGTGCCTTTGATAGCTAAAATGCTAACAGCCCAATAGTCAGCATACCCAAGCTAAAAGTCAGTCCCCATTATCAACATCCATCCTTTGGAGCATGAGCAGTTGACGAAATTGACACTAACCATTGCAGTCGGCCGGTTGAGTATGCGTTTTCTGTGAAATTAGATTTACTTCAAATTTCAACGTTCGGATCTAAACTAACACTTTCACAGATAACACATTGTTAAGTGTTGCGTCTTGAGATGTAGTATTAACAAATCGATTGAACCATTTGATCGAAAGGTTTAGGAACATGCATAATCGGAGAGCCGAAATAAACCTTTAAGCACAAGAAAATAACTAGCATTTTATTCATATTTTAACCCAAATGTTTTTTTTTAAATGTAGTGTGTCTTTCAACCAAAAGAGTTTTGATTAAACTTAGAGTGAAGACTCCCAACTTGTAAAATAATTTAGTAGTGAACAAGTTATATCCCATCAAGGATAACCAATTTCACAAAGGGAACAGGGTTGTGAGGCCTGTCAACGCTAGTCGTAACCTGATAGCCCGCCGGTTGTCTGTACGGGTTCCTCCGCCAGGTCCGGAAGGTCTTCAAGTCCCTTCGCAAAACGGATTAACTTTAATAGATAAGGACGTCAAGTGGGCAGTAACTAAACTATTCAAATTAAGACCAACAATCGAAGAGAAATAAAACTGTCTTGGAGCATGTAGAGTCGCCGAAGAATATTCATCATAGCCTTAGCTTCTTGTATAGTATGGCACTTCTGTAAAGCAGTTTAAACTCTGCAAAGATTGTCAGCTGACCTATCCTAACTCCAAACACTACAGAAGCCCTTTTGTACCGTGTAATGCCTTGGGATCAAATATCAATAAAACGTTTCCATTTTTTATTGAATCTATTGCATTGTTTGAGTTCATCCCCAACCTATAGCGAAAACTAAACCAAGCGCTCACTTACAAAAACTGCTCTCAAACTCTAAAGAAAATAACACTCCTCCAATCTCATTAGGGCCCTCTAAATGCAGAATCATCAAACATTCCCCCAAACAATACACTAGTCCAAATAAAATGGAACTTCTTTGAGCATATACTCATAGACTTAACTTTAATAGAACTAATATTATTATATATTTAAATATTTTTTTTATTGCACAATGTTATAAATGACAGACGAAAGTCAATTGGAATGCTCCAACTATTGCACCTCTCAAACCTTCAAATTTTCATATATATTTTTTAATTCTTACAGTAGGAAAAGTCGTATGTCCCCTTCAATGACTAAATGGATTAAAATATTCTAAAGAAATGGATTATATGCCACCAATATTTTACAAAAACAATGAATAAATATGAATATGAATAAATTCGAAAAAGGAATAAAAATGTTTTAACCTCATTAGTTAAGTATTTAGTTTGCTAGATAACAAACATACATTAAACAGCAATCCTGATTCCTGACCAACCCCCCCTTAGATCAGATTTTGAAACGTTTAATACCCCTAAATAACTTTGCGCATACGTAGCTATAAGATTCAAAATCTTCCTTTACGAAAAACATCAAATATTACTGAACTTGAAATAAAAAGTTTAGGTTGAGTCCGTTGAGTCCCTTTCCACTCATTGAACTATATCCACTATTTTCTGCATAATAAAAACAGTTTCTCATAAAGAATAGGAAACAAAATTATTTACTGGTCCGGTTTTGATAAAATGCTGACAAATCATGAAGTATCTTTACTTTTTAACGATTGTCCAAATTCAAATAAACAAATTAAAATAAATCCCTCTCAAATTAACTTTGTGAACAGCTAAAAAAATATAGACGAACTAACAACCAAACCCTACTATAACATCAAATCGCAGGTAAACTATGACAACTAAACTACTTCCTTCTTTATTCAAACTGCAGCAGTAATCTTATTTAAATTGAATCTCCCAAAACATTCCTCAAAATGTACTAATAGAAATAATGTATTCGCCTAATTAAGATAAAACCCTCAAGTTAAAGCAAATTTTCCGCTGAACTACCCTAGAACAAATCCTCGAATCCTAGGTAATCAACCCCGAGCACACATGACAGATTTGACAGCAGGTTAAAGAATAAAAATAACTAGAAACTACACTCGCAAAAAAAGTAAATGTTTAATGTTTTAATACTATGAAGAAGATCAAGATTATTAATTACTTAATAGTCTTAATTCGTCGCTTAAAAATAGTCGAAATAAAAGATCGGTAATCAAGCCGTCAGACTTAAACGAACGAATATTAGATACTTCCTTAAAACATAATATTTTAAATTATAGTAAAGTGGATTTAATTTTAATATAAGTAAATACCTATTTAAAATTTCAGGCTTTTATTTTAAATTTAGGAACTCCCATTTAATATTGGAAACACCCTAAAATAATTTAAGGTAGTAATATTTCTGTAAAATGAAATCCGTAAACTTTATAACTGTAATTAATACATATTCCTACTCATATTAATCAAAATCAATTAAGTATTTTTTTTTAATACTTAGTTGAGATCAAAAGATTTTACATATAAATAATTCCATTCGAAATAACTATCCGTAAATAATTAATCTTTAACAGCAAAGTTTCCAAATATCACTAATACTATCTTCACTACATAGGTAGTACAAAACAAAGTCGCCTCCCGCCGTCCGTCCGTTCCCATGCACACCCAGATCCCTAAAACTACGCAACGGATACCGATGCGGTTCCTTCAATAGATAGGAGTGATTCAAGAGGAAGGCCCCACATACAACAAGTTCTGGACCACGCACGGGTACCACAGCAACCCGGCACAAACCAAAGCGAAGCAAGGGTCACTAGTGTTGAGAAAACCCTTAAATTCTAAGATTAACTATTTAAACAAATATAGTTTAACAACCCCCCAAGTGAAAGACTTTTAAATTTTGAAACTAAAATATAGGTAGCTAACTTGATCCCAGACAACCCCAATATAAAATAAACTATGAATCACATACCGGAGAGCTTAATAAGTACCACCGCGTCCACGAGTCCGTCGCGTAGCGCCTTTGTGTATATGTATTTTTCTGTTTGTTTGGCGCTTCCAACTCCAAAAATTAAATGTTCGGTATTCCTGTTTCAGATTCTAACTAGGTAGTACTTAAATAAGGAATATTAATAAAATATTTTATATTTATCTACGTTATTTCTATTATCTACATTCTATTAACTACATTCCTTAGACTACGAGTATTATGATGATACTAACTCTACTCTATCCAAACAGTCACGGCATCTATGATATTCTAAATTAACTATGACAACCGGTAAACAGTTTATGTAAACTTCACTAGCTAGCCAACTAAAAGAACAGCGTCATCTATAACATTTTGAATGAAATACGTTGTATGTTAATCTTGGCTATTTAGTACGATTTTCAAGAGCTACTACAGATGGCTTAACCGAAAATAATTTAAAAAACTTCAAAGAAGAATATAATTACTAAATGCTTTACGACACTAACTAACAAACCTTTTGTTATCTACATTTATTTTTAACAGGTTTTCCTAAATACTCCATTCTAACAAACCAAATGACCAAATGCTACTCTCTAATAAGTAAACTTCGGTATCAACACTCAACCTTCACGGCACCCCGGAATGGTAGCAAAAAAAGAAATACATTCGGTTACTTAATGAATAATTACCTACGTTTATTTTCCGTGTTACTTTTTAACTTAAGTATGCTGCAGCTAACTGAACCCAAATTTATGTAGTTCTTATACTTAAGAGGTTTTATTCTAAATAATGACAAAGAACCTTAATACTCATTTTGCATTAGGAAAATTATATTTGCCAAATAAATAACAAATGTCAATTTAATTGTCACATCAAATAAATATTAGTCAGTGGGAAAGGTCTTTTAGGCATTGAAAATTTATATATTATAACAGAAGTCAAAAGTTGACAGCAAAACCCAGGGAATAAATCTAAGTAATTAATTCAAAACCTTTAATACATCTTTAGCTTTTCTTTCCGTTTATAAAAATAAAGGTTCCAAATACTAAATGTATTTGCTTGTATTTGTTTTTCTGTAAACCGTACCCCGCCTCGAAATCTGAATGTTGATATCGATGCTTGGTAATAAGGATAAGAACAATAAGGCAATTTTATTCCTGACAAATACACATAACTACAAATACCTCCGACTAACAACCGTGATCGCTACCGGTATGGTAGATTACCGCGAAATCTCCAGAACACGAAATCTTTCTAACAGTCGTCTGGACACTCGACACAACATTGACTATCACGTTGACTATCACAAACCGTGGCACGCGTATTACAACCGAACCGTAGTGCACGCGAAGCGATCGCAGCGAAGCGTACGCAGCTAGAAAATCGTCAGACTGCATCTACGTGTGCGTTCCACCATCGCATAGTTAATGCTGTCGACGACGAAGCAGCCGAGTTTGGCTCCACCAATGCAGCGCCCGCCAGCCCCATAAAATCTTCCATTTGACTCGCCAAGCTGCTCTAACATTAATACCAGAAACAAAAAGCTCCTTCATCCTGTTTTTTCTGGGAAAAGCTAAAAGGGAATGCGTGACGAACCTATCTATCTACTCATTACAAAAACCAAATAAAATAAATACATACTACAAGGATAGAAATAATATTTTATCAACAAAGAACAACAAGAAGAGAGAAGTCTTATCTCTTTCTCTGTTACTCCTGTGGCTCGTACAACTCTATATTAGAAAATACAACAGAATATGTACAATTCAAAATTGCTATTTTATTATTTTAAATAAATATTCCAGTTATTTTTTATTAAACTGTAATGTATTTTTAAAATTTTCTCTCCCAAAAATATTTACAACCTAACGAATGTTTACTGCAAAGTTCTACCTACAACCTTCTTGTTGCAACTCTGTGGTAAGGAGAGGAAAAAGCAAACTACTCTAAAGTCTGTGATCTCCCACCTGTCATAAACGTCTAAGTGTAGTGTGTAGTAATCATGTCCGTTTATTTTATTTATTTCTATATGTAGATACGACAGTGAAAAATATAAATAAATATCGTCCATCGCACAATTAGCAAATGCAAATGAAAAAAGAAGTTTGATAAGATGTACTGCGCTAAAATAAAGGAATCATCGCTGCACGTAACGTCGAAGACACACGCTGTGATATCATCTGGATCTGTTCAACTAATAGACTTCTCCTGGACCTTGGAATGCAAATAATTGTAATAAACCGCGATACGAACGGCCTATCATGATAAGCCCACGGCAGCTCCGAACTACAGCCCTACAATGAACTAACTATCTCCATCTCAGTGCTCAGACTCCGAAGCATTTTGAGGCCCCAGAAGTGTAAGAGACTGCAGCGACTACAGCTGCCTATCCAATCAAGAGAACCTGAAACATTCAAACTCAGCTAAAGCATTTTCCCTGTAATAATTTAATACATAAAGTGTAATTAAGTTCTAAGTTTTAGTTTTATTCCTGTTATTATTTCCTTGCTAATATTAAAGGGTATGTCCATTACATAACGTTTAAACGACTCAACGCGACAAACGATTAAACTCAGCGGTCAGCAACCTTTTGGCAGGCAAGGTCCACAAGGTGGCAAAATAAACGAAAGGTCGCTGCACTTGTGATATTAACCCTAGAAGCCCAATATACCTATAAGTATACAACTATTTACAAACATTCACGGGCCGCAAGTAAGACGTCCGCGGGCCGCATGTTGACGTCCACTGATTAAACTAACAATTTACCAGAAAAATGCTAGAATAACAATTAATAAATTAGTACTGTGTCGTTTTAACGCTAAGAACAAGATTTCTTACTAATCCTATAGTGGAATTAAAGTGACAAGGTACTTCGTATTAAGGCTATCACACACGAATCCGATAAACGCCGATTACTGCTAGAACAGTAAAACGAGTATTTAAAAACATGGCAAACTTACAAAACATTAACAATTTAAAGTTATGCAAACAAATTAAGTTTTACTATCAAAGCAAAGTAATGTAAAGCTACTGAATAGTCATCAGATTGGGATCAAATTATAACTACTAATATTATAATTATGTTATAGCAACCCCCAGCCCGAATAAGTCCCTTAGCTACATCTAAATTTTGAATAGTGTATTAAAGGTTTGCGGTAGTAAGTATTGATTTGCGTTTTCTCTGCGTTTCTGAACGCTGTGTGTAACTGCCTTAAGACTAACAATATTTTCCAATTATCAACAAACTGCAAGAGGTATTTTTTAAGAACTCCTAAGAAATTTAAAAAATACCTTTTGTCTATTTTCTTACCTTTTATCTACCTTTTGTTAAATCTATTTTCCTACTATGTACAAAGTATCCACTTCTCTCCTTTTTTCACGGTAACAAATTGGTGTCTTCAGACACCCTTCGCTTTACTTACAAACCAGATCAATTGCAACAAACAACTACTACAGCGCGGCACGGTACGATCCTGGTCGCAGCGACAAATTGTAACCTCCCAAGCTACCTAACTAAACCTAAGCACCAAAAACCGACGTCATTCCCTACTCTGCCTTGCTATTCCCTAAGAAAACTTTTAGAATTGATCTAGTTTGTAGCAAATACGGAATTGTAATGGCCAAGTGATCTGTCTAGGGATAAAAGAACTAGAAACCTACGTCATAACCCGAAATGTAACCCAAATACTTTTGAGAAGTGGCTACTGAGAACAATCCTACAAAAGCTAGAAAAAACATGTTACGATCTCTCCTGAACCAACCTAAGGAAAATATAACTCAAACAATTTGGAAATCTAATCTAATTAACACTGAGGAAAGGAAACTATCGTGCTGATTGTAGAATGAGATTATGGGAGTGAAAATTAACTAAAAACTGAGTACATGTTTGGAAAACATGTAAGGTTTGCGCTAACGGTAGAGCCCCACACCCGCTCTGGAGCTGGTAGTGCCCCCTGGCTATCGCCAGACCTATGAGACTCGTCACCAGACTGGGTATCCCTCTAGCGCGATCTAAGATGCTAAGATGATACTAAAGGAATTCCCTATTTATTGTATGTCTGTCGATCGGTAGTCTCTGTCAAGCTAGGGGTCAAGAGGAAAACCCTCTATAGAGTGCGTAGTTTGTGATTTTGTTTCTTTTCTTAACTTTTATTTTAGAAAACAAGCACTCTGATAGGGCAATACTTTAAATAGCCAAAGAGAAAATATTATGAAGGACTTGATATATGAATGAATGAAAGGTGGAAAAGATAGCTAAAGTAGTATATCCTTGGAAAACAGTTACATCAAGCAATTAATTCAAGCTTTGGGCATTACTTTCGCCTCTCTTGTATTTCCGTAGGAAGTTTAAATTACTGTATTGTCCGTAGACTTGAATGATCATTTTCTTATATCAGTTTCTCAGGGACAGCGTTCAGCAAGACCTTGATCTTCATCTGAACTTCGATTCATCAATCGATGTATGAGATCCTGAACACTAGAACGTTCATGTCAATGGAACTTTCCGCCAGATAAATATATCAGTTTGATTTTCTTTATTACATGAATTTCTTAATTGCAAGATGAACAGTTCCAGAAGTTGAAAGGATGTACTGTACTTTACGATAAAAGATGAGAATAAATGATTAAAAACATAAACCAGATTAGCGGTATCCGCACGAGAATAATTTATACCAGACTGGTTCTACAAAACTGATACAGATGGATACTTCCCTGAATTTCTGCCTCTACCGCTTGCCATACTGGCTAACATTATCCGATTTCGTAGCGCGAAAATAGATTCGTGTACACTTTATTTACTAATTCTTTTAAATAATCTTTATCATGTTTTTTCTGTTCTCCATTTTTCTTGTTTTTTTTCTTTTTTTCCTCTTTTTTTCTCCCCGTCAAAAAAACCATCGCTAAACCTATTGCAAAGGTTTTGCTTGCTATCCAAGATAAAAAAACTCCTTCATCCGAAACCTAATTAAAACTTAGATATTATGGAGGCGTTACATTATCTATAACTGAAAGTCTACTTCTTTATGCTCTATCTCAATAAAATTATATATTTGTGAAAGGGACAGACGACTATGGCAAAGTCGTAGTGTCACAGGGTGTTTGACATGATCTTTGACTGGGCCATAGAGGCTGTGCTGAGGTCATCGAGCATTGCGCTTAGGTCTTCCTTGGTTTCAGCCATGACTACAATGTCATCAGTAAACCGAAGGCCGTTAACATTGATGCCTCGTTCTTCCCCGTCTAGAACCCTGAACACATCTTCCAGCGGTGAACAGTTTTAGCCAAGATCGCATCCGAAATGAGGACATCTGCGCAAGAACCAAAGTCACCGAGATAGCCAGCCAGCCAGCCAAGAATTGCAAGCCTTAAGTGTCTGTGGGCTGGGCACATCGCTCGCAGATCAGATGGCCGATGGGGTGGATGACTTCTCGAGTTTCGTCCACGTACCGGTAGACGCTGTGTAGGTAGGCGTCCAGCAAGGTGGACTGATGACGTGGTTAAGGTTGCGGTAAACCTATGAATACAAGCGGCGCAAAACCGCTCCTTGTGGCAAACCTTAGGGGAGTCCTATGTGCAGAAGTGAACGTCTTTCGGCTGAATTGATGATGATGATGATGAAATATTGTTTTTTTTTTAAATAAGATAAAAGTTTAACAAAGTCTTTGTTCTACGATGTAAATTTTACCTGCTGAATAATGAAGGAGTGATGTCATTCCAACAGGATATTGCGTCAGGGGTTGAAGGAAGACCCGAATGCTATTTTCTAATATGTTGTCACTGACACATTACCAAGCATAAACATAAAGTAATTCTTAAATTCGCTTGATGGAAAATAACTAGCTGCAGAACTAGTTAAAATACTCGACTATATATCAATATAATGTGTGTATAAAAGTTCATCGTAAAAGTACTCAGTACATGTTACCGCCATAATCCCGCCGCTTTGTCCCTAGCACATTCCATTCCTTTCAAATCTTGTTGTACCTATTTTTTCATTTTCATATTTTTGACAGTGTTGGGTCAACTCGCTCGCAATCCCCATAATTTATGTAATTTATGAAATGAAAAAATATGGAAAAATAATTGATTTGGCATATACAAAAACACTTTAAAAGCAGAAAAATGTCTTACCCCAAATACATTTATATTTTATTACGGCCAAAATAGTCTCCGCTCAGCGTTATGTCTCTGAATGTCGTTGATACATTCAGCGACGATGGTTTTCAGTGAGACCAGGGAGATTATGGCGATTTAGAAAATCTTTTCAAATTTTCGCACTCTCTTCATACTATATTTAATCCCGCATCATAAATATTTAATAAAACCAGTGTACACCGACCGAAAAGGCGAAACCGACCGAGATAGAACCGACTGAAATGAACCGACGACTCCTGAGCTCCTGACTGCACCAAGCCGGATAACATCGGCATAGCGTTAAGTTCCGTCCTTTCCTTCCTACTTCCATATACAGGGTGTCCCAGAAACCGACATCATTCCGCCTAGGGCAGATAGAGCAGCTAAAAAGCTATCGATTGAATCCCTATGTATGTTCAGCGATTTTTAATAGTTTCGGAGATATTGATCATTTTAATCTGATTTTTTTTAATTTTCCTTATGTCCATGTCACGAGAAATCATTAATTTAATGTTTTATTTCATAAGTTTTTCAGTGGTATCTTACATAATTAGAATCATGACGAATTTTTTTTATTCAGTATTTTTTTAAGTGATCACATGTTCTAGTGTTTGCTTTTCACCATGTATGGAAAAAAAAACTTTACAATCTGTATCGTAGTCCAAAAACGAATGCAGAGGTCGTCAGGGATAGTAAGAATCGTCAGCCAAATACGCGCGGGAGTGGTCAAGAGCAGATAGATCCAATTCAAGTCCAAAAAGCGTTGCGGGAGTCCTCGAGAAATACGGAAAGCCAAATCCAGGGGTTTGAGCAGAAGTCGTCGTAAATTTCAAGGAAACAATTGGTAAATAACACGGAGGTAAGCAAACGAAAGCGAAACCGTTATTCGTTTGACAATTTTTAACAACAAACAAAGTGCTGTCATAATCCGTCTTTTTTATATTATCATTTAGGCTAAGGTAACGCGCATCGTGTAAAGCTCTGAGAACTGTCATAACCGACTTAAAAAATATATTTTGGAAGAACTGTAATGAGTAAAAAAAATAGCTGTAGATTATTGGTTAATAGACCAAATACTATCAGAAAAAATATAATATACACCCCTTCAAAAACCTTTACCTACGCAATTTAATTTATTTTAATAATCCTTATCCAGTGGTTTGAGATTGAGTATTTGGAGTGCTTGAGCCTTGCAGCACTGTCAGCACCTGCGTTGCATGTTGTGTGGCTGAAGTGCAAGTGAGGAAATGTGCTAGGCACATTCCATAAGATTGGAGACTATTGCTCGTAGCTCTCGGAACCAGGGTTAAGTTGTCCGGCCATTTACCATCCGAGCAATTAAGACCCCGTGGCTCTTATAATATTTCGATCTAAAAAAAAACTACATTTTACAAAATATAGTTTATTAGTTATATAAATCACTCAAATGTTTCAATTACATTGTGCTTCGTTAAATGTAGTTTATGCGTTGGCTTGAATCCAGTCATAAGCGTGTGAGACTCGTGCGTAGACGCCGGGGTAATTCGCAAGCCCGCATTTCTTGCCCCACGAGGTCACGCCGACGACGACGCCGTTGTGCACGAGCGGGCCGCCGGAGTCGCCCTGGCACGAGCCGCGCCCACCCACGTCCAGCCAGCCAGCGCACAGCATGTCATCGGTGACCTTATACTCAAAGCTAGCGTAATGGTCTTTGCACACAGCCTGATTAACAGTCCAGATTAGGACGTGACGGAGTTGTTCAGACACAGGCCCAAAACTCTAAAAATAGTTACAAATCTTAATCTGGTTTCATATTGCAACTGAGTTCAAGGTTTTTATTTATACAACAATAAAAAATGATAATGATCCGTGCTTAAGTATTCCTTACCCATAAACAACCCCATCCTGCCGCCCAAACAGTTTGGTTGTCTCCTAAGTTGTAGTTGGCATCAGCGAGCGTTGCTGGTTTCGCCTGTTTATTGAAGGAGATGGGAGAGGCGAGACGTATAATGGCGAAGTCTTTTAACAGTTGCGCTGTTGAATCACTTTGATTGGGGACTATGCATTTTTCAACGTTGTGGACGACGCCGCCGCTGCTGGCGAAGCTCGAGCCGACGCGCACGCGGATGGTACTAGGCGCACGACCGCTTTAAATTATAAATATAGGTCAAACTTAGAACCAGCGTTGCAAAGCAGTTTCGAAAACCTGCAGATAGAAAGTCACTTGAGCAACAGGTCACCCGATGGCGAATACATGCGAGGCCCATGGACATGTTACAAACTGAATACTGAAATATCAAGACAGTCTCTATTTGCTAGCTATTTTTCAGGATAACAACAATGCGACTTCTGTTGCTTTTGGTACAATATATTAATGATTAAAATTATTCCTTATTGAAATAGGCAAATCTACTTATTGATATTAATAAGGAATAATAATTTGCTTTTGGTTAGCAAGTTAAAGGGCGAGAGATGGTGTTAGCGATCCAGGTGAAACCTGCATAAGGTCTTTTTTTTTTATGCAGCCTACTAAGTTACAATTTAGGTACTTTGTTACAATATTCAAATTAAAAGTACAAAATATACATACAATACACAATGAGCCGCTGTCAAGATAGATTTATTGTTTATAATGGATCCTCCGCATTCCTGTTGGTACTCATTCATAAAGTCAAACAGCAGCGCGACCTGGAACGGATACTGTTCGATGGTGGTGAGATTACCACCCACTATTGTGTGTGTAGAAGCCTTCGTACTTGGTGCCCCTATAAATTAAACGGCATTTTCAATCAACCTTTTTTAGCGTGAATCAGTTTACATTAAATAAAAAATAAGTATTTTGTACTTATAGTCGGCTTGGATGTATTTCAACGTGATTTATTAGATATAAGATGCAGGCAGCAGATGGGCATGAAATAACCTATTTGTTACCTGCGTCTAATATTGATGCAGAAACCTGTTACTTTATGAATTAGGTACTGAAAGCAGTTGTTTTGCTACTTAAAATGAACTGTCGTACCTGTGACGGCGGCGAGGCCGAGCCCCAACAATACCAAAGATGCGCGCATTGTCTTCAAAATTAAATGAAGCTTCTAACATTTGACGAAGCATTTATACTTATAAACGGTTTCAGGTATTTCATTTATCGTACTGTTATCAGTAAACCTTAATAAATCTATTTATCTATCTATGGAATTTATCTATGGAATGGCAGCATAACAACTACCTATTTTAGTGATAAAAATCTCGGCATGTCAGACCTCAGTGTAGGGCTCCGAAGCCATGACTTCAAACACAAAAAGTGCACTAGCAGACGAGCGTATCTTCATGGCACTTCATGGTAAATCCAATCATGTTGAAAATTATTTTCCTTAAAAATATTTGTTACCTTTGTAAAAAAAAAACATTTATCATAGAGGGGACACGATTTATCCGACTTTTGGAGCGATAATTATTTCCGAATACATTTACTTAAACTAAAAAAAAAAATTTAAATACCAAACTCAGTAGCAGCTTATTCAATACACCTGGGGCACGTTTTATAAAGCTACAAGTAACAATTTTACAGGTCTAAACTGGCAACACTGCTCAAATGGCTGGTCGTCATTGGTCGAGGTTGTGTCAAATGGAAACTTGTAAGATGTAAATTGTAACTTATAGCTTTATAAAACAGGGCCCTGTACTCCTAATGAGTATCATCAATGTACATCTTGTAGTTTTTGAGTAAATGCATGTGACAAACGGACGGGCGGACGAACATTTTGGCTACGGATCCCTAAAATCCGGTCGAGTGCGAGTTGTACTTCCGCACAGAGGGTTCCGTTGATAAGATAACCTCCTTGACTCAACATGCTGTTTAATTGGAGGTTGACTATTTTTATATTTGCAGTATTGTTTTTGTCTAGTAACAATTTTTATAATTTTATAGTTTCAGTCAAATGTGGTATGATAAATACGCAGTCAGCGGGGAAAGTAGGTACTAAGTTATTAAACATAGCAATTTTACATATATTAGCATGATAAAACTTTATCCTACAACGACTGGATGGATACTCCGTCAAAATTAATTTTCAATTAAAAAATCAATCCGCAACGAGCTTTGCTAAAAATCTACAACATACACATGAGCAATATGCTTCGCCAAGAGTTTACAATTGTTAATCAGCAGCATGCTTCGTCGTCAGTATTCACAATTGGATCAGTAGCATGCTTCGTCAATTTGAACTAAGACTATTCCCCGGCTAGGCTAGCGCCTGGCTCAAAGGTCACAAAATGCTAGCATCATTGCCAACGATATTTTTAACCAGATACGAGCCGGGTTGAGGATCAGCCTAGGTCAGTAATTGTAGAGGCCCCTATCGCTCAATTGCTGTCCTAGGGCCTTAAGATGTCGTGTTCTTGCAGGTTAGGGTGGATGGGGTAGTGTACAGCAGCGACCAAGTCGCCAACTTTGGCAAAACAGGACCACGCTGTTTTGTCAATTCGGTGTTAGTTTTAATTTTAATATTGTTATGTATGATAGTCTGCAAGGTATTTGGAATTACGGTAGGGTTGCCAGTTGGCAGATGGTCGGGATTTGGCGGGTTTTTTTCTCCCGATAATAGGGTCATTCGATCTGGTAACCCTAAATTACGGGCCTTGTCTGTTTTTTTTTTCTTTTTCTTAGGACCACTGGTGTCTACCGATACCGGAACGAAAGAATACACTAGTTTGGGGTCTGAGTGAGAATTTGGAGTGATTGAGTCGAAGCACTTAGAGCAACGGTGCCTTCGTACCTTGTTGCGTGATTGTGTGTCTGAAGTGCAAGTGAGCTACAGTGCAGATTTTTTTTTAAATTTATTTCCACGAAAAAAATAGCTACACCATAACGATACGAGATGTTTATGGCTATAATACGAGTGCCATTCATTATGATTGTGTAGTCCCGCATTAAACACTCTACTTTTCACTTTGAATGCGAGGAAAAAAAACTACGTTCTATACAAAATTACAATATTTATTATCACAAAGTTTCTTACTTTTTTCCGCGGTTTTTTCTTCATTTTGTTTTTGTCAAGAGCCGCTTTAAATGCTTGTAAACATGCAAGCATGCACAAGCCAACATATTCAAACTTGAAATCTTTTTTAAAACTAGTTGAACCATACATAATAAAACGAATTCATCCTTTATAAAATTAATTAGATTCATATTCGTAATCATTAATAGTGTTTCAAGAAATTAAATCTATTTTTTTATATTTACAAGACTACAAGATATGTCACTATTTAAAAAAGAGTTGTATTCGTTTTTAGTGAATAAGGTTTTTTATTCCATACAAGAATATCTAAATGATTAAGATGTCAAAAAAGTATTATATTATATTTATAAAAAAAGAACGTCGAAATGTATACTTAGACTGTAAGAATGCATGCTACATGGTAATTGTAGCTATTTGTACGCCTAACGGCAAAACATAGTGATCCTAATAAAGCCGATGTTACATCTATGTCTACACCTATGTTTTACAAAAAAAAAAATGAATTTGAATTTGTTCTTTTTGCACAGTTTTAATTATTATGTTATTTCCATTGCCCAAAAATTGTGTGTACAGAAATGCTGTAAATGGCGATAATCCTCCATTCACAAACACCGTGATTGTTTAGGGGTCTCAAAAGTAAAGAGACTAATAAGGAGCTTTACTCCCGATATGCAGAGACTGAAATAACATTTTAAGAGCATGAGAAAAAAAAATCGTAGTGGCTGCGAGCTCCATGTACCTTCGCTGCGTCATGGCTCTCAGTGCGCGGTTGTGAGTTCTGGTGGTTTTGAATTCAAGACTTTGAACTGTTCTGATGCACCCGACCAGAGACTACAGCCTTTAGCCCTCGGAACCAGCGTTAAGCTATCTGACCATTTATCATCGTCACGTCGTTATCACGGAAGCAAAAACGATTTGACAGTAGTGAAAGATTACGAGAAATAGGTAATAACAGAAGTGACACTCTTATCGAGAAACGTTTATACCTACGAGTTCAAAATGTATACATTTTCTTTCAAATATCTTATCTCCGTACTTGACTTGATTATTAGTACATATTTAAAAAGATTAGCTACGCAATCCTTACGTCAACCTGTTCAGTCACTTTTCCTGCTACTTTAGACATTTGGCATTCTTGATTGATTTGATATGTACAAAAACATACAAAAATATATCTTAATTAAATTTGAGTGGAAATGGAAAACATATATTTAAAAAGTTAAAGCTAGAGAAAAATATTGGATTTGACATAATATTTTTTATTTATTTATTTTGACCCGTTGACTTCTAAAAGCGTTTAATCAGTGTAAGACAAGTTTGATTGACCGTTTTCAGCGAAATCTTCGTGCTAGATAAACTTCTTAGAGGCTTGGAATGTATAGGCAGAATATTCCGTTTATACTAAACAGACATTCTGTTATGTGTTCTTTAATAGATTTGTTTTTACCCCCGCGATAACGACGTATGATCGTCAGGTATTCTAGCGGAGGTTCTTCGCTAGGTTTCATGAAAGTCAGTTAGGCTGTTTAAGAGATATCAGCTCTAAAGAGAGATTTTTATTA
The DNA here is from genome assembly GCA_946894065.1 of Acleris literana. NCBI lineage: Eukaryota > Metazoa > Arthropoda > Insecta > Lepidoptera > Tortricidae > Acleris > Acleris literana. The sequence goes on along the minus strand of OX335689.1, from coordinate 9,708,935 downwards.
TTTAAAAAAACAATTTCATAGTTAATTTAATTTGAACTCTGTCACCTTAACCTAAAGCATTATTTACTAAGAAAGATTCATATTGTAAGTAGCAATATCATCAACGTACAACATAAATTAATTTAATCAATTACTTAGTAAATAACGCTTTAAGTATAGGTGACAAAGTTCAAATTAAACTAACTATCGAATTATTTTTTAAATAATAAAAATCTCGTGAATTATGCCTTATTGGACTACATGTTATAGGTACCACATTATAAATAAGCTCCAAATAGGTTCTAGAATCGATGGTTAAAATCTGTTGGTATACTCCATTCCACCCTGTATACTATGTAAATAATGACAAAAAAGATTGGTTAAGATCACTAACATTTAATTAAGTACATTGAATTTTTATGACGATTATGCGTTGGCATCAATCCACCTGCGAGCGGTGGAGATGCGTGCAAAAATGTCCGGAAAATACTTGGATCCGCAATCGAAGCCCCACCCGCTCATGCCGACGAGTTGTGGAGGCCGCGGTGACCCACGTCCAGCCAGTTGGCACACAGCATGACCTCCGTGATGTTCTCATCGTAATAAGCGTAACGGCGTTTACGGGCGTTTTCGCTAAAAAGTGTACCCAATTAAGGACTGAAATTAAGGAACTTTAACTTTGTCAGTTTTGTGACGAAAATTAGCTATACATTGACAGCCGCAATGTATGGCTAATTCTCGTCACAAAACTGACAAAGTCAAAGTTCCTTAATTTCAGTCCTTAATTGGGTACACTTTTTAGCGAAAACACCCTTACATTCGGCCTAACGTGACGTAGTTGCTTAACAGGCGGGCCACCACTCTGCAAAAATATGAGATATCGAATGGCATAATTATTTATTGTCGAAATTGGTGGAATACGGTTTTTAAAATTGAAACCGTATTAATTTTAATTGCTTTAAAAACCGAACCTGACGCTACTTAACTAAACTACACAATAGACGTTTATTAAATTCTGTAATATCAGTCCAAAATGATGTTAGACGAATAGATTTCGAACAAACAATCTTTAAGACAAACAATCATTAAGCAGGGCAATCACGGACGCGCCGTTTGTGTCGGCGACGGATGGAGTGTATACTACTGGGGTGTGATTCTCTCAAAAACGGCGGTCGGTCGGACGAACGAGCGAAATCGCAGCAGAGAGTTTAAGAGGATTGTGAAGCTAAAAATGTCCATACAAAATGTGAAAACGTTTCTCTCCCCTTGAACCTCGTCCGATTTTTACTATTTTTGAATATGTTGTAGATATCATTAAAAACTATGTCTGTACGTTTTCCTTTCCAAGAAAATATTTCTTAGAAAGAAAAAAAATTAAAAAACAAAAAACAGAAACGTTCAGACCTAGGTTATAATCTACAACATATTCAAAAATCGTGAAAATCGGACTTGATTTAGGGGGTGAGAAACGTTTTCGCCCGGAGCTAGTTTTGTATGGTTTTTTTTTGACAGCTACGCGATTTTAGCAGCCCTTCACAGTCCTCTTAAGTAGTCCCGTCCGAGCGAACAAAACACATTTAGCGCGTGCATTTTCAATTTGGCAGCATGGCTTATCGAACCTATAAGGCTACCCCTGGATGGGCGTAATATTTTGTTTACATTCACGGCCGCGCCCAGCTACGCCTCACCGGTGCAACATCACGGAGCAGACTGCGGGGCTAGACAAGTTGCCATCGAATACAAACGCTAGCGTTAGGTGATCACCTAAAAAAAGCTTTGAAAAATGTATGGAATTGACGTAAGATAGTCAGCTGGTATATCACTCGTTACAACTGACACGCTGTAATGAGATCACTATCACTCGCGCTAATCAAATAGTGATAGTTTTGACGACTACGGTCGGTACGCGGTACTACTCGTATTTTGACAGGTCAGATTCAACACGAGCACTATCACAATATAAACGTCGGTATCCAAGGGCGGTAACTATACGAAGAAACTGTCAACTCAGTCAGTGTCATCATAGGTGATCACCTAACGCTAGCATTAGTATTCGATGGCAACTTGTCTAGCCCCGCTTATTACATAGTAGAAATAGAATTCTATTAATTTGCGCTGGCCCAGTTGGTAGTGACCCTGCCTACAAAGCTAGCGGTCCTGGGTTCAAATCTCGGTAAGGGCAGATATTTGTGCGATGAGCGCGAATATTTGTGTCAGAGTCATGGATGTAAGTATTTGTATCGTTGTCTAGTACCCATAGTACAAGCCTAGAGCTTAGTTTGGGACTAGGTTAATTGGTGTGACATTGTCTTACTCATCATTCTGTCATTGTCACTATTATGCTGAATATTTTTTATTTAATTTTTATTTTATATAGTTTAATTATGCGATAAGTATAGCGTAGGGGCAAGAGACCGTTATGATTCTTGTTAAATTATTGTGTTCATTATAAAATGTATAAAGAAAAATGATGTTTTTGTTCATTATTTTATACTGAGATGATAATACATACCTATGATGCATGAGTCATCAACAGTGAATAACGAATATTTCGTGAAGTCTTAATAATTAAGACAATTCATTTTCTTCCGATCCTCGACAATATTTCTGAGGCACTGGACTAGATTATTTCAATACCCTAAACTATGTAACTTCAAAGTTACACCTAATGTTTTCTTTTTCAAAATATAGCAAAGGGGTTTAGGTAAAAGTGTTGTCATTTGTAAAACTCATACATTTTCAAGGCGAACGGCCATTCGTAAAAGTGGTAAATTATGATATAATTATTAAAAATAAACATATTTTGTTATGTAATGACAATGTAATACTCTTAAGTGCATCGGAGCCGAGATATTTAAATATTCATACTCGGGCGTACTTTTGTACTAAAAACTGAATACTTTAATCTTTAAAATCTCCGGTCCGATATTATTTGACGCCATAAATTATATATATCTACGTGTATTAAGAGGTCCTGTAAATAACTATGTAAAAATCATCCGTGGCCGCTGAAAAAAAATATTACAATATTCTTCAAACAAATTTACCCAATGCCCTTTCATCTACTTTATGGAAATATACACAGATATTCGTAATAAGTTCACCACATCAATCTGTGACCACTTATTATTTTTAACCGACTTCAAAAAAAGGAGGAGGTTCTCAATTCTTCTTTTTTTTTAATGTTTGTTACCTCATAACTTTCGACTGGGTGAACCGATTTTTATGATTCTTTTTTTATTTCAAAGCTGGTGCTTCCCGTTTGGACCCATTTTTTATCAAAATGAAGATCTGATGATGGAGTCCATGAGGAATCGACGGAAATCTTCAAAATTTATAGGCACATCTATAGCGATTTTTGTATTTTTCATTGTAACTCGTGTATTTGCTCTTGAAGAGCACTATTTGGTGAAGTGGAACTGATGATGAAGACCACAGATGGCCACCGGAACTCCTAAACGGTATATATTTCAAGGGTGGCGACAAGATATTTCGATTAAGATAGTTGAGCGACTATGACGAAGCATATTTAGGTTTAAATATATGACTATGACATTCCCACAGCGTTGCTTGCGGTGAGATTGAAATGTTCTATAGTTTCTTATTAAATGAGAATAGGGAGAATAACAGCATAAAAATGATCACTAAAAAGTATAAAATAAAAAATAATGGTAGGTCAGACCAACTGAAGTCGGCGTCCTACAATGTTTTAACCAAAAGCAGACTTCAATTGGTCTGACCTACCATTTTAAAGATGTTATTTTTTGCTTTTTGAAGGTGGGTTTTTGTTTTTTTAAACTAATTTTTTTCATTATCACAATCCAGCTATATTTATTTATTTTTCTTGCTCATTTAAACCTTTTTTAAACACAATATATCTTCTCTTTACATAGTATAAAACAAAGTCGCTTTCCGTGTTTGTCTGTCTATCGGTCTGTCTGTATGTCCGCTAACTCCTCCTAAACCACGCAACGGATTTTGATGCGGTTTTCACATCAGATATATATTTTTCTAAACTCAGCAGTACCTGCGACGGCCCTGAGGCCCCAGCCCCAACAGGATCAGCAAAACGCACATTAAAATTTACTTGTGAATTTCTGGTATACGACGAACCTTTTATACTTATGAATACCTTAAGGTATTTTCCTTATCGTACTGTTATCAGTGGGTCTTAATAAAACTGTGGAATGAAGACATGCCAAACAAATAATAAAAAACCGGTCAAGAATGTCATCGGACCATGCTCAGTGTAGGGTTCCGAAGCCGTTACTACAAACGCAAAAACTTCAACAAAAAATAAATGTTTAAAAAAACATAAAACCCGCCTTCAAAAAGCAAAAAATAACTTCTTTAAAATGGTAGGTAAATAGGTCAGTCTGACATATTTACCTACCATTTTAAAGAAGTTATTTTTTGCTTTTTGAAGGCGGGTTTTTGTCTTTTTAAACATTTATTTTATTTTATACTTTTTAGTGATCCTATTTATGCTGTTACGTAGCTCCACTTCTAAATATTAATGAGAAACTATAGAACATTTCAAGCTCGCCGCAGATAACGCCGCGGGAATGTCATAGTCATATTTAAACCTAAATGTGCTTCGTCATAGTCGCTCAACTACCTTTATCGAAATATCTTATCGCCACCCTTGAAATAGGTACCGTTAAGGAGTTCAGATGGCCATCTGTGGTCTTCATCATCAGTTCCACTTCACCATATAGTACTTTTCAAAAGCAAATGCATGAGTTACAGTGAAAAATACCAAAATCGCTATAGGTGTGCCTATAATATTTGAGGAGTTCTCTTGATTTCTCCATGATCCCATCATCAGATCCTGACGTGGTGACAATGAAACCAACTAGAAAGTATAACCATTCGAACAACGAAAAAATTTTTCAAATCGGTCTAGTGGTCTTCGAGTAATCGGGGAACATAAATTTAAAAAAAAAACCCGACGAATTGAGAACCTCCTCCTTTTTTTGAAGTCGGTTAAAAACTCGTATGATCTAGTTTTCTATTTAATAGTAGATTGTTCAACGAGAGACTAAAACAAGCCATAATAACACGAGATGTGTACTAACACTGCAAAGTGGCTGCGGCGATGACTACTACCAACATTGCTCTGTTAAAATTTCAACATGACTCAAATACAAACATAACTTTTTTTTAGATTCCTTTTTATCATTGAAATGAAAATTTGGCTCGGGTTTAGGCCCGACTAAATTATCTGGCTCTTTTATTTTTTTAATCTACGATTTTCAATTTAGCGCTTTTAAATGTCTCGAAACGCCTCAAGTTATTTAAAAAATCATAGCTCGGTTTAGCCCCAATCCTTCCCACCCTTAGGGCAGGTCTGCCTCTTAGTATTTAAATATCATAGAAGAAGTAGGTACTGTGCAAGTATCCATGGTACCTCAAACACCAACTCAGAACTGCTTATGAGCTCTTCTACTAAGACTGGATTAATCCTCGACCCACGACTAGGGTATACCATCCGTCCGGATTAGTCCGGAAATTTGCAGACTTTAAAGCGGCCTTTACACGTAGAGTTCGGACCGCAGGCCGGCAGAAATCACAGATTTAACCGCGGTTCAAACCGTGGTCACATTTGGTCGTAATATAGACTTGACAGTTTGATGCGCGGTCGAAACCATAGGACGGACCGACGGTTTCATCTGCGGTTCGGAACGCAATCCCAGATGCGCAGTCCAAACTGTGCCGTGTACAGAACATACAGAATACATTGCGTACAGAACATTAACAAATGAAAATGTGTATAGCAACTGATGTCAGTAACGCCCCGTGTCCTTATTTCGTATATTCTATCAACCTCTCAAGGGTTAGCTGGAAGAGATCCCTTAAAGGGATAAGTTCGCCTTCGTACTTTTTTTTAAAATCTTTGTATTTTGTTTTTTTTTGTACAATAAAGTGTTTACATACATACATAGGTACATACTAACATTTAATGTTGATAGCAAGTTGACATGTGGCGTTATCTATGTAAAGGGACCTTATTGTCGATGGCGCTTACGCCGCACTGCGTCACGCGACGTTGTATTTATATCGGAGCATCTTTAATATAATGACGGAAGCGCCATCGACAATAAGGTCCCTTTTCATAGATAACACCACACATATACCTTTCGTATCGTCATCTAGTAGTAAGAGAAGTATACGTGAAATAATGTACGACGTGAATCTGTTTAAGGGTTCGTGTTCGGAACACGTTTTCGAATAGTAGAGGCGACTCGAAAACGTGACGTATGATTGAAATGCTGGTGCTCCAACTACCGAAACTGAATTATATAACTCTGAAGACTAAGGTAAATGTCCCAGTGGAAGACAATGTCCCAATGTATAACAGTTGCGCAGCCACTCGAAAACCATGTTCGATGTATCACATTCTATCATTTAAGTGATTTTTTTTTTTCAATCTGGCGACAGTTTTTACCTACAGGTGATCTTCGTCGAACGTACATCCATATTAGGTTTAACTAAGCCAACTAAGCCCTAAGCAATATCATCTTAAAGTTTCAAAAATATACTTATTTCATAAAAAGTATACCCCTGCTAGGCACGAGGTTAAATGCACTTAGTAACAGTTTTTTTGGATTTTGTTTGTAAGTATTGAATATAACCATATTACGCAGGTATGTGGTAGTATATATTAGTATATTCTATTATCTATTTATGTATTTTATTAAAGAAGATATTTCATTTTCCTCCTATTTCTCTGTTTATGTACTATTTGTTATTTCCTGTAATTTGTCTATCTTTCTGCATTGTCCTTGCTTATTCTACTCTAGGGTTATCTGAAAGAGATCCCATATGGGATAAGTTCGCCTGTGTACATTATCTATATTGATGCAAACATATCTTGTAATTGTTTATGTGCAACAAAGAGTTTACATACATACATAACATAAGGTAGAGAACAGTATGAACAAATTATGTGTGTATTTGAAATGGTGTTTATAGTGTCAAAAATATTAAGCACAAACTAGTTTTAGACATAAAACTCGCAAGTAGTGAATTACTTAACTAGTATAAGAGCCTTTTTAGACAAAATATATGATTTTCTATCTAAAAGCGTCGACCACTGGGACGTTTACCTTAGTACTTTTGACTCCAACTGCGAAGTCGATAAAAAAGGGATTGATAAATATTTTACAAACGCCATGAATCTGCTCAAAGCGCAGCGAAATATTGAGTCGCGGAGCAAACCCAATAACTCATACATTTTATATGAGGATTTGTTTTGTTAGACGAACGCGTGGCTAGGCACGATTTAGCGAAACTAAAACCCTACCCGAACCGAAACGTTTTCAACTGAATATATTTTTCTGTTGGTATAATACTGCCTCGCTTTTGGAAATAAATAGGTAACTGTTATGATTCGCATAACGTCGACGTAAATGTCACCATGCATTCCTTAAGAAAAAGATTAAAGCTAATTGTTAAATTAAAATAAAGCTTTTTTCTGGATTTTTTTTCCAGATTATACCCTATTTTCATGGTATTCTATTTAATTTGGCCGCCATTACTGTCAAGTCAATAAGAGCTATAATATCGTTGTCAGTACGATATTAATAGATTTTTCACACCACATGCTCGAATTTGCCCAATTATATATCATGCAAACCTCACCTAAAGTAAGTGATTATAGCCATCGGCTAACCAGCGGGTTATAATGAGATTTGAATTCGTATGAAAAATTGTTCCATAGAATCCTACAGCAAACAGAACTTATTTGAAAATCGAACTGGCCACTACAAGCCATATACGCAAAACAAAGAAAATAAAACAAAAGGTGAGAAAAGTAGAGTATTCTCCTTTGGAATAAAGCACTCAGGATCCCGTTTTAAGTTCGCTCAGGAATTAACTCGTAACACCCTCGCTGCGCTCGGGAGTCAAATCTGGAGACCCTCATTTGCTCAGGATTCAATATCACGCCCGTGACATAAAACAGTGCTTTATCCCCTCGATGTATAGTTAATCCGTACTAATATTATAAATGTGAAAGTGTGTATGTTTGTCCGTCTTTCACGCTTCAACCACTGAACGGATCGAGATGAAACTTGGCACACATATAGGTTAGGCCCTGGAATAGGACATAGGATAGTTATTATCCCGAAAAATTTGACTGTTCCCGAGGGAGCGAAAGCTATTCTATTATCCACTAATCCTATTAATGCCAGTATCCTACTAATCCTTCTAATGAGACTTATCTTTATTAGTCATTACGTTTTACGTTAAAGTGACATAAAATGCTAACGGTCGCCGATCACTAAATATTATAAATGCAAAAGTTTGTGTGTTAGTTTGTTACTTCTTCACGCTGCAACGAATGAATGGATTTGGATGTTTGAAATGGAGATGGCTTAGGTGTACCCCGGATTGAGCCCGGATAAACACATCATCACAATCTACGCGGAAGAAGTCGCGGGCAGAAGCTATTTAAAAAAAAGTACCTTTTGCGATTTTGGAAAAACTACCCCTAAGGGGTAAAGGGGGGTGTAAAATTTTGTGCGTATGAGGGTTTCGTCATTTTTGAAGTAAGAAACGTGAAAATTGGTAAGTATATAGGCTACTATTTATAAATAAAAAATATAGCATTCAGCGATTTTGGAAAAACTAAGGGATAAAAGAGGATTGTAGAATTTTATATGAATTTCGTCATGTTTGTGGTTACTACGCATAAATAAAAAGGGTAGGTTATAGGTTTGGTGATTCAGAAAAAAAAGTCGTAAGGGGGTGAAATGGGCGGTAGAAGTAGTATATCGAAGTTAAAAAACTCATAGCTATGAGCTATGATAATAGTTGTAATGTAAGTACAATTGGTTAGGTTAAGTTTTTTTTGACCGAAATTAAATACACTAACTATTATTTATTATTTAAAAACTAATTGGGCACTTACACCTTCTATAATACTTTACATACTAACATCTAAATCATAAAATTCGTTCAGGGTGATATTGTGCGACTTGAGTTTATACATAAAAGTACAGCGACAAAGTTCTTCGCAGGGTCGTGGACGCTGGGAGTTTAAATAGGAGCGGCAAAGCCCGCTCGCGCTCAATGCGCTCATTTATCGAAGAACTTCGTCCTTATTGCTTTGTTTGGGATATTGTCAATTTCTATTATTCAAATACAAAATACAAACACAAAATTGTGATACAAAAAATGCAAACCATTTTTCTTTTTGTTGTACCGTAAAAACGATAAGACACATGCTTCAAAATTTGGTATGATTATATACATAGTAAAAAAACAACAAATACTGAAAACCGGTCAAGTGCGAGTCGCCCTCACATACCGAGGGTATTTTTATCGACTACAATTTTGGCCAGAGCGATTCAGTTCGCTGGCAGTCCCTACCTATTTACATCCTATAATACATATATTATAAATGCGAAAGGTTATGCGTGCGCCGGTTTGTTACTTCTTTGCTACAAAGAATGGACGAATTTGGTTACATACAATTAGGAATAGAGTATGCTTATATACTGGATTAACACACACAGGGCTACCTTGAATCCCGAAATAAATCACTTTTCCCGTGGGACGGCAAAATTACTAATTCTACGCGGACGAAGTCGCGGGCAGAAGCTAGTCTACTATAAAGTCACACAGGCACAATAGACACAGTTCTTTATCAACATCATCAGCATCATGTAGGTACTATTATACCCGCAATATTATATCAAACAACATTGCGCTTAGAAATCTAACATGCTTTTATTGTTGATGCACCTATAAGAAAACAACTTTGTAACTTTGCGAGAAAAATCTAGTAATTCACCCCTAGATATTATTAAACAAAGTCGCTTTCCGCGTCTGTCTGTATATTCGCTAACACCTCCTAAACCACGCAACGGATTTTGATGCGGTTTTCACCATAAATTCGATATTTTTTCACGAAAGAGAAAACCTAAATAATAAAAAAATTATTTAACGAGAAAAAACAACGTTTTCACCTCAGCAGCTCAAGCTCAACAAGCATGTTTTGCTGCTTAAAAACAGTGAGCAAAATTCGGTTTTGCTGCGAGCGTGAGACAAAGTAACTTTTTAATTCTTTTTTTTTATATGCCGAGAGCAGTGCTGGGTCTATTCACAACATACGAAAGAATTGAACTTCACTTTGTTCTGTCACTTTCACTTCGATACAGAAAAAGCGAGAGATAGCAACAAGTTGATTCGAAGTTCGATTTTCAAATGCGATACCTAGTAGGCCCAAAAAGAATCAAACAATAAAACGTTCGGATACACATATAACCGTAAAATTGCAAATTATCTGTTAAAGTTTTAAATGTGATTGATTATTATATTTCTTTTATTCATAATCGGATTATACTTTTTTTAAATGAAATGAAGAAAATATTTATGAAAAAAATACGAAGTTTAACATGTATCTACATATTATTTATCGTTCTAACAATCTTGAATTTTGTGACATAAACCGCGGGGCCAGTTTCAGAACGCATCCTTAAAAAATAGCGGGATTATTTTTATTGTTTTTGTTTATTCTCTTCTGTTCCGCTACCTATCTACTTTCGATACACTTTGGATATTATAAAAGTAATAATAATTAAACATGAGTGAGTCCAGTGACGAAGTCTGCTATTTAACTCCGGAAGCATTGAAGCAACGTGTAAAAAAGTTTCCTGCCTGAAAAGTCTCGCAAAAAATATCTAAAAGCTTATGATAGTATTAAGCAATGGAGACACTTTTCTGAGACTGTTAGCGTACTTGATAGAATTATCAAGAAGCAACCATCTTTAATGTGGAGTATTTACTTAATGTTGAAAACCACAATAAATACAAAAGATGACGTGCACTTTGAAACCTATCCCAAACTTATTGCATTTTTGAAGAGAATGTCAGAAGGGCACAAATCCAGAAAGTCCACATTTTTTTTGGCCGCTGACTTTTAAAAGTATATTTATTAGGCTCCGGACTGCAATTTTCTCGCTGCAAAAGTAAGTCCTTCATTAGTATAAAATTAATCATTTAATATGTTCTCGCTGCTGAGGTGAAAAGTTGTATGTGTCACACGAGACCAAAGTTATTTACATCTCGTGTCTTTGAATCCCTCGCTACGCTTAGGATTCTAACCTAGAATCACTCGCTACACTCGTGATTCAATCATAGAATCCTTCGCTTACTCGGGATTCAAAATTAACACTCGCAGCAAAAAACAACTTTGCTCTCTTGTTGCACAAATAACTATTTTTTGACACCCGTGCGAAGCCTGCGCAGGTCACTAGTAAAATGATAATCATTGTAAACATTTAGTATCCTTGCGCACTTTAATCTTGACAAAGAGCGGAACGTGTCCGCTGATTCCCCTTCACCGCAACAGCAAATACTGCGATTTTCAGTTACACAAATACATAAATCATGCGCGTGATTAGTGGCGATATTCCGCAGTGGCGTGTTGTGGTGTGACGTTACGTCACGTCACGTCACGTCGCTTCGCGTCACGCCGCGCAGGTGGCGAGATAAGCTCGCGTGACGGTCGCGTCTGATTCGTATGTTTGTAATGTTAAATGACGAGTTTGGTTATAGTATTTTGATTATTTTTGCACGGTAGAGCCTTACATTTGAAAAGAAAAAACAGGAAAGAAAAACCGTTTATTTGCTTACATCTAATACAAGTACAAAAAAATAAATTAATAAACGAAAACAAAAATACATATCTTTGTAGTCGACTTTACGTAGACTGTCGTGGGGCTCGCCATCGACTGACAACACTATAGCCGTTATATTATTTTAACGGTGCACCTGCAGCTTGTTGCAATTTCACGCAGAAGGCTATCAACGCCCTCAGAGTCCAGTACAATAATGGTTTCAGGCTGCTGGGGCTGCCTCGATTCTGCAGCGCTTATAGCTATACTGCGCAAGAGTCGCATCCCTGTTGCACAGATTGCGGGGCAGCCCGAACAACAAGCTATGTTCCATTGCAGAGAGGTTTCATGGCTCCTTCCAGAACCATTGGAACAAACTCCACAGGCCTTCTGCCAAATAGAACTTTTTGTATTTTAATTATTATTGTTATTATTTTATGTCATTTATGTATATTTGTGTTTTACGGTTATGTACAATATGGAAAGAATTTCTGAAATAAATAATTTGATTTGATTTGATTTGATTAACAAGTTCGTCAACGACCTCTACCTTATACCAGTATTACTTGACCCCTAACCCTCGTCTGACACTTATAACAACTTCTATGTTAGTCCGCACGGCACTGACGCAGAATATACCGACAACCCGCACGTTTCTATGTTTTTTTTTTTAATAAAAAAATAATTTAGAAAATATTAATTTGTTTTTGCCCGTGACTTATGGCTTATGGTGGCTTATTCCCAAGGAAACTGACATATTTTCCGGCATTAAAGGACTCTATATTCGTCTGCGGGTTATAAACTAGGTATAACTAACTGTACCTAATTTGACATCAATCGGTCAACTGAAATTGCCTTTAAAATGTTAACCATTTTTTTTCATGAATTATTATTATGTCTGATGTTTGAGAAAAGCACTATACATACCTCGGCGGGAAATATGGGTTGCCCGCTTCAGACCTATCCGGCCTCGCTTGGCTCGGCCGTCTATATGTCTTCGGCCGGCAACCCCTTTTGTCCCGGCCTCTATAGTAATGTACTATATCGTATTGTCAACGTTTTGATAGCTCTTATTTACTTGACAGTAATGGCGGCCGAGTTAAAATCAATACGATAACATGTCGATGACAATTTGCTATTACACAGTAGAATAGAGGACTTTATAATACTTTGAACCGTAAAGATGGAACAATCATTTGTCTTAGAATACCAGAGATTGTTACTTGCTTTTAAGAAGCTATATTAATATGTTAAAGTCGGTAGTGTTCTGAGATCTGGATCTCAATAACCATAACACCTATGTGTATGTTCTTTGGTTATATTCAACTTGATAATATTTCCTTGAAACTGTTAAACTTGAAATTGCGATTAGAAACATAACCTAACCTAACCATATACTTTTATTTTATAAACATGACACCTTTTTCGCATGTTTTTGGTTGAATCTTTGAAACCCCACGGTCTTTAATAATGATTTATGATAGAATAATTGAGTATTTATAACTTCTTAATCTTGGTAAACCATTTTTTTTATAATTGTTTTGGTTTTATAGTAAAGTGCAATTATTTGAATTTGTCGCTGCAATCAAGGCGCGCGCAAACTATCTCCATCTCGCGTTTTCCGCCCGAAAGCACATTAAGCCATCCTTTCTGATTTTTAAGTACGCATAGCAGCATATGTGACCTCTTAATTAAAAATTTCACACAGTCTTATTAAACTGGCAAAAATATACTAACATAATCGTTAAAACAACATTGAGTTCTGTTGCAACGGGCGCAGTGCAAGCTGATTGCACAAAGCTGAACCGGACGAGGAAAAGAAGGAAAAAGTTGCAGCTCCACGGAATACACCGACGGAATTCAGGGATTCTCCATCACCATTTTGTTTATTATACTGTCAAATACATGTGTACTACCACATGTAAAATTGTGACAGACTCGAAACGGGGCGAGTGCGGGATTTGAATTTACGCCGCACTCGTTTTTTTACCCGTCTGTGGCGACGCCCAAAGGGAGGGTTATGTGTTTTTCCTGTGTGTATTTATGTAAGTATCGTAACTACCTACTCAACGGGTCAATTGATTTTGATAAATGAAACGTTATTAGATTCATCTTGTTGGCGTGAGCGTACAATTTATACAATTCTTGAAAAACATTCTTCAATGTGTAATGTGCTTTAATGATTTTAACATATATCGACGACACTATCAAAGGCCTAAAGAACTCGCAATCGCAATCGTTTTCATTTTAAAAGTCGAACGCGAGTCTTCATACAAAACGAAAACAATTGTTCCATTTTGAAGCCGATTGCAAGTGAGATAGGCAATAGCGACGCGGGTTTTTAAAGCTTGCTTTTTATTTAGTTTTTTTTTTCAAATCTAATCTCTTTGTCATTATAAAATATACAATATTAAATATTAAATGTCCTACTTACTGAATAAATGTCCTTTATATTTTTTATGTTTTATACAATATACTAGCGCCGTTACAAAAGACCCAATCTGACAGCTGTCAACGCAGTACAAAATATAACCTCAAAATACATGTTTTGAACTGAGTTAACAGCTATCAAAACGGGCCTTTTGGAACGCTCCAATTATAATATTCGCCTTTAACTAATGCTTTTGAAGTCTAAATTACAATGGAATCAATTAAATTTTAAGCAGCTCTTGTGATGCATTAAATTATTCAGGTCGTCGTTGAAAGCGCAACAATCAGTGCCCACTGGGCGGCTCAGTAGTCATTTGCAGTCGAGAGCTGAGTGGCTAGGACTAATCCTGCAAACATGTGTATTAAAAACGAGCCAAGTTCTATGATAACATGTGTCAAATGTCACGGTAACTAAGGGCCATATTAATAAACTCGTCTTGGGTGAGATGCCCGTCACAAGATACGTCAAAGTAAACGTCAAACCATAGAACACTGTAATTTTTGACGCATCTCGAGATGAGCATTAGAGTTGAGATTAGTTTATTAATACCCTTAAATGTATCGGATTAAATGTAGTGCGTTTCAATATTTTAATTGCTATGCTACAGGGTGCTGGAATTATAAAAGGCATTGTATTTATTAATGAGTGACCTTACCTGTGTGCCAAAATTAAGTAATATCCGTTGCATGAATGAAAACCAAACATCTAAACATCCTCACAAATTTAACAAATACAATTATTATTTGTGTGATTCTGAAGATGATCATTTTGATGGAGATTCTTGAGAAGAACTAAAGATATCTTTAAAAAAAAATGTTTTGCTGAAGATAAATTTCCTTCATCTTAAAATAATTTACTTAGAATTTACCATGCCTGAGATATTAAACACTTGTATTCGCAATTTTATGTGCAATAAAATAACAGGCAGGCAGGCAGATTGGGCAGACGGCCATCTGACACTTTCTGCCTATTTATATGATAACACATTATGTATGCAAATGATATGCTAAAGCGGCAGCAATACTAGCAAATATATCTTGGAGCCTTGAACCAGAGTTAGAGCACCATTAGACTGCAGCGTCATGGCAATTATAGTTCATCGGACCTTTACTTTTCAATTTTTATTTGGTTTGCCACAGATCAAAAAAATGTGTACATTATTCCAAATTAGTTTCATTTTCGTAGAACTTGGCCCCACTCTCCCAAGCGCATGCCGCCAGAGCGCCATTATGCTGACACAGAGACGCGTCACGTGTCACGGCACGTCATAACCGTGGCGTCGCGGGACTTCCCCGGCAATATACAAATTGCACCGCCGGCAGCACTAACGGCGGAGGATTGAATTCCAAATGAATTATAATTACCCTCCAGGTATTTGGAGTTCGATTTTGTGTCGAGGACTTTGGAGGTCACATAATGATAAATTCGGTAGAGTTACGCGATCTGGATCTCAAATACCATAACGCCTATGTGTTTGTTCTTTGGATATATTAAACTTGATCATGTTTCTTTGAGACTGTTAAACGTGAAAACACGATTAAAAACGAAATCCTCGATAGTTTTATTTTTCAATCATGACACCGTTTTCGCGTGTTTTTGGATAAATCTTTGAAACGCTACGATCTTTAACGATGCTTTTTAATTCAATAGATGAGTATTTATAAGTTCATAATCCTGGTAAAAGATTTTTTAATCAATGTTGTGGTTTTAAAGTAAACAGCAATTATTTGAATTTGACGCTGTCATCAAGGCGCACGCAAACTATCTCCATCTCACTTGCGCGGAAGCACATAAAGCCATCCCTTTTCATTCTTGCGGGGCCTCTTAACCTTAGTAGGTATCAAAGTGTTTTTGAGCTTGGTAGGAATTGTGCAGGGTCGGTCCGGAGCTACCAACATAATCTGACCTGTGTACCAGTAGCAGTGTTCCGGTGAAAAGACTAGCTCGGTGTTCCATCTTTATCCTCAGCGTTAGCTTTGCAATATTGGGTTTCAAGTAGCTTGTGCTTATTGGCTTTCTCAGCCTATGAAAAACATTTTCCGGTGATATTTGTAAGACTGTGCCATTTGTCATGACTAGAGCCAAAAGTGAACCATGTTTAAAAATATATACAAACCTGCAGAGCTCCATAAACGTCACTCAAAAATACGGTTGCGTCTGTCTATGCTTCTATCCAATATCCGTCTCTATTCCATACGAGCCTCAACTAGACGTTAATAACAAAAAAAATTGGTAAGTTAAATAAACAAACTTTCTGTTATTATTATAAGCTTTTGTTGACATAACTTTTGGCAACTAAGAATAATCTCTCTTTTTGACCTTTTTTCAGTGCACTCAAAAACCTGGCTAAAATATTGAGGTAACTAGATCGACATATTCCGTCGTTTCTAAATCAACGTACCTAACGGCTAAACGTCCAAACAAATCGATTATTTATCCCCATGCTTGGAGTTAGGAGTGGGTATGAATTGCAAGTCGCCACTAGCCCTAATGGCGTGCGTCGTTCGCGGCAGCACTTCCGGGAATTATCATCATTTGGACTAAAAACGAGCAATAACGACTCGGGCGCACACAGTCACGCCGGAACAACAGTAGGAACCACAGCTCGATCGTTTTCACTATCAATAGGACTCCCGAAATGGAAAAACAGTAGCCCTAGACTTCGCACTTTTGATCTCCTGGTGGAATTAATTCTAAGCTCCGCGGCTGGTGTTATGTCAGCGATGAAACACAAGCGCCCGGCTGCATAGTTTAGCTTCTGTCGCATTAGAGACACATTTCCAGCAGGCTAATTTACTCTGTGACCCTAGACAAGATGCGTGGCGAGATCGTTGTCGTTATTCAAAATGTATATTGACGTTAGCTGCCGGACGGTCGCGTCGAGTAATGTCATTACATTTTGACAGATTTCGTAAATCATTTACGTTAGCGTTAAGCACCTTGTCTAGAGCTGCAGGATTGACGTAGGTTACAGTTTGGACGCGTCGTTAGCGTAGGTCAGATTTACAGAATACAACTTGTAAGTCCACATTTAGTGTATTCATTAGTGTCACAATGAAAGATAGAATGCGCGATAGAACAAAGATATAAAGTTATAGACGCTCTCTACATATAATTACGAATAATAAAAACGAATCAACTGAATGTTATATAAACACGTAAATAAGACCTAAACATCTACTCACAAGGGATCTCTAAGGAGTAAAAGGTGAAACATATAACATTAAAGTTCTACGTGGACGAAGTCGTTCGCGAAAGCTAGTTAATAATAAACGAAGATCGAACAACCTGGGATAATTAGATAAATGAAGCCGTTAATATTTTTTTGTTTGCTAGTAATTTGTTGAATCACGACGTTATAATGTATAGTCGCTCAAGAAACTCCTTCACCACTTTCGACTCTATTTGTATAAAGTTAAGATCCAAAAATGGTAACTTTCTGTACAATACGATACTGTACAATAGTTTTACAGTAGGAGTTAAACCACAGAGAAACTACGGCTTAATTCCTATATATCGACTCGTTGGAATACTGAATTTAGAAATCCACTGTGGCTTCCCCAGTTAGCATCATTACGAGGGAAAAATTCCTTTTTACCGAAAATTGGGTAATCGACGCCCGACAGGCGGTTTATTATTGCTAATACAACTGCGAGTGGAACACTGAAGCATCGTTTACCACATCTTTGATTCTTTCAGGAATTAATGGCATAGACTTGTACTCTATTCCAAATAACATTATATTAAATACTAGTGACCCGCCCTCGCTTCGCTTCGGTTTATGCCAGTTTTCTATAATACCCGTTCATAATTCAAAACTTATTATACGTAAAAACCTTCCTCTTGAATCACTCTATCTATTTAAAAAAACCGCATCAAAAACCGTTGCGTAGTTTTAAAGATCTAAGCATACATAGGGACAGACAGCGGGAAGCGACTTTGTATTATACTATGTAGTGATAGCGTTAATTCAAGATTATTTGGAGCAAAACGATATGGAAACTAAAACATGTCTAATGCCCACTTCTGCAAGCAATTGTATGTGATATTTAATCCTAAATAATGTAGGGTGACAGCACCAATGATGGACACTTTTAGCTGACATGCACCAGAAATGGACACTTCACTCTTAATCTTCACTCATACAGTCCTAAATAGATTGTTGCAAAACAAATAAATAACCCTTACTTTCAGTACAATAAGAATCAAGTGTCCATTATTGGTGCCTTGTCCATTATGGTTCCACCACCCTATTGATTTTTACATCATATTTCCAAAATCTCAACGCATTCAAAATAAATCCCCCTTCTAAGCCACTAAAGCATTTCTCGTTTTTCATTCAACAAATTTGAATCTTCGTACTTTAAAAAAAAAAGACCAACTAATATACAACAATAAAATTACAAGTAAACTTAAGATTACCGTGTGGGTACACTACATAATTCCGAAGAGTCATAATTCCGAATTGATCAAAATTCCGAATTTTCATAATTCCGAACGCAATTTTTTGATAGAAGACAACATTTTGTTATCGCTTCTATTATCAAACCTAACCTAACTACGTAAGTATGACAATTAAATTATGCTTTTAATCTAAAATAGCTCCAGCGTAACATAGCTTTCGGAAAAATAAAAATTTGGACAAACGAATATTCGAAAAAAAGTAATTCGGAATTTGAAGGTGTTCCCTTAACGTGTACATAGGCGAACTTAACCCTTTAAACTTAAACTTAAATATTTTTGTTCTGTTAAAAGACAAAGGTCGACATTTTTATGAAATGGAAAAGGTAATAAACGAGCGTACAGACAGGCCACCTGCTCCCTATTTCACCTTCTTGATAGTGACAGGTGACAGGTGACAACTGATACATCACTGGATATACAGAATAAGAACATATAGCATAGAAACCGAACTATAAGACGTACTTTGCGTCAGCTATCTTTCTCTACTTTTCAGATTACGTATTACATGACAAAAAGTAGGCTGTTTTTTCTTCTTTAACTGTCATTGTCACAAGGTTTTACACAGGGACTTCTTTGTCCCTCCTATAGAAAAGATTTGTCTTTCCTTGTCTATATGTCCAAATACTATAGGTGCTTATAGGTCCAAATGACGCCTTACTTCTGATGATGTACCAAATAACGAAAGAACAGCTATAGATTCATCTCTTTCCTACTCACTATGAAAACCATAAGTAAAAAGAAGTGAACCATGATGTAATTTCTGCTTATTTAGTACGGATTCTAAGCCTTTAGTATTTATTCTGTGACTGGATATCACATAAGCTGCGCCATGTACGCTGAAATGCCACCTGTCACCTGTCACTGTCAAGATGGTAAAATGAGGACCTGATGGTAAGTGAGACCTGACACATAAAAACACATTTGCATTCTTCCGACTACAATCTCACATGTGTTACCAACCCTGAAGACCAAGATGGAATGCCTCTTTGCCAGTAACTTCACCGTTTCGTATCCCCACACCAGTACCCCTACCATGAGTTACAATTACCGTACTCGCGAGCGAGTCGAATGCTCTGTCCCTCGCACTCTATAAGAATACTGCGAGGTCTGCGAGCGACAAAGCATTCGACTCGCTAGCGAGTACGTTAATTGTAACTCATGGTAAGGGTACAGAACACAACAATGCGAAAGTTGTTGCTTGGCGGCAGGTTAAAAGATAGGATGGTGACCACTTGGTGGTGAGCACTGACACAGGTACGACCAAGGGTACAGTTTTTAAGGTCTAATAATATGTAGACTATCAATTTCTTTGAAAGTTGTTCGTTAATGCAGTTTTTATTTTTATGTCCGGGAATCGGCACGAGTATAGTATGGGGATAATGGTTTCTCTATACGTGATAAGGCGATATAGTTATTACATGTATTATGGTGGGGTTTTATTTATTTATTTGGTAATATTCTTTTTAGACCTTGCTGAGGTCTCTGATTTTCATACAAAATGGACGCGCCTAGCGGGTCGGCGGCAATGAAAGTGTTCAAACAGCTGAAGGTTCAGGACTCTAGGTTCAAGTACTTTATAAAGTACTTTCGGTTTTTATGTCAGCGTACTCATTTTTGCCCGGGATCCACGGGGTTATCAACAGCACAATAAAATTCATAAAAGAAGTAAATTTATACAGACAAGAGCCAATTAAAGACATTCACCTGATAAGCTAAAAAAAAAGAACAACAAATTAAATTCAGTAACTCAAATAGCCTGTCTTGTAAACACGCCAATTATATAAAACAATAAAAAAACACAATAGGAACAAGCATCACAATAAATATTCTAAAAAATGCAAACAAATCGCAAACGCGCGGGTTGACAGGTCGATTAGCGGTTTTAATGTCGGCAGTGGGCGACCGCGGCGTGGCGTGCGCGTAACTTGCGCGTGACGAACGCGTGACGAGCGCGTGACGGGAGCGTGACGGACCGGGTTCTGGACAGTTGCATGACGATAGGCGAAACGACGCATTTCGTTCTCAATATTTTTTGGCGATTTTGTAATGTCTCTGTCTGTGTCATGTGACGGACCTGTGTCAGCGTTTTACAAACAGAATTTTGTAACGGTGCGATGTGCATGCTAAATAATATCCCACTGCTAGATCAAAACAGCAGTAACCCAAAATACAACTGTATTTTAAAATCAACTTTAATACAAATTTTACGAACTTGAAACGAAACTAGCGAGGACTTTGAGTTGTTACTGTTTTGATCTAGCGGTGCGATATGAATATTGTGTACAATGCGCAACTGCTTTTTTACAGAAAAAATCTTAAAAATGCCAGTATTTCTGCAATCCTTGAAAGACGTTTCGGTAAAATAATAGCTATCCCATAATAATATGTATAATGTTTTTTTTTGACTTGATAACGTCTTATAAATCACGAACGCCGGCTGCACGCACGAAAAAGTGTCACGTTCCTACTCATCGTCACGTTCCGCCTGCGTTCGGCTTGTGTGTTTTCTTATGACTTTCTCACGTAAAATTATCGTCCGTAAACCGACTTTACAGACAACCAGACAGTTTTTTTTTTTCAATAATATAGCATTATTAATTTTTACAACTTGAAAAGTATCTTAAGTAATTTGTCGTCATACGCAATTTCCTGTGTTTTTACAAGCTTTTAATACTTGATATGTTGTTATGTTTGTAATTTTTTGGGATAATATCAGATAACAAGATACGAACATGCAGACGCAGAGATTTGTATTGTTTTTAAATCGGTTAATGAAGCATTAATAAAAATGCTCGTTATTTCCTGAACCATTCCTTTCGATTAATAAATGCAATCAGCAAAATTTTGATGCATTTCATCGAAACGAAAATTAATAAGCCCATCGATATTCCAGTCAGAAAGGCTTAACTCGATTTAATTTGTATCCTGCTGCAAGACTGTTGTGCTTCCTCGGTTTCATATGATTGATAGTTAATTAAAACGGCCTTGATACAATTACTGCTTGATATTATCAAAGTGGAAGTTAAAATTAAAGCCGTACATCCCAAGTAGTAAGCAGAAATAAATAAAGGTGTTTTCACAAAGAAGGTATTTCTCATTAGAATTTGAGGATAAAATGTTAAAATATAGCATTTGTCACTCTTTAGTAAAAGTTGATTCTAATCGTATTCCAAAATTCATCTATTCATCTCGAATAACATACTTATTAGTTTCTTACTTGCACACATTTGTACATACAGGGTGTCCCAAAACTCAACGCTAACCCGCCAAGAGCTGATAGAGCAGCTAAAAAGCTATCGATTTAACCCCTATGTATGTTCAGCGATTTTTACTAGTTTTGGAGATATTGATCATTTTAATCTGAATTTTTGTAATTTTTCCTTATGTCCATGTCACGAAAACTCATTTTTCATATTTATTTCGTATTTTTTTCAGTGGTATTTTACATTATTAGAATCACTACGAATCAGCGTAGTTTTTAAATCTATTTGCTCGTTTTTTTTTAATCAAACTTTTAAGTAATAACATAAAGTTTGTGTCTCCATACTAGGTATCCCTGTGTTACTTTTTTTACTATATATGGAAAAACAACTCAATGCGCTTACTAAGATAGTTGATTAAAAAAAAATGGGCAAATAGGTTTTAAAAGTTTTTTCACATATCACATAATATAATATTATTCTTAACGTTTTTTTTCATAGCCATTAAAGGCAAACGAACAGATGGACAGCCTTAAGGTGAGCAGTAGGTACCATAAACATCAGCAATGCTAGGGCTCAGCCTTTCAGTCAATACTCTTTTGAATCCGTGTTTAAAGGAGAATATGTCATAGTGCAAAAAACACAACACAGGAACACAACAAAATACAACACAGAAACACAAACACATAGAGGTGGTAAAAGGCTCAGTCTCAGCCTTATGCTACGATAGTGTAATCGCAGCACTCTGCGCATATTTTTTAATCCGATCACCCAAAAATAAGGGGTTATATTTTTGGGTGTTTGTACGTATAACAACAGGGTGGAAAAAACGAACGCCACATGGACGGCTACTACCTTAAATATTGGGAATAGCAAATTCTACACAAATGAGACTACTTTTATTTCTGAAAACAATAAATTCCGCATTTATGGAGTTTTGAAAATTCGGCTGCCTTAACCAGGAATCGAATTGGTCGAATATGATAAAACAATCGTGTTTTATGACACAAATCGAAAGCGTCATTGATAGTGATCATTTATGATTATAACAATTGTTAAATATAATAATTATACTGTATAGCAACCTCAGGTTTTATTAACTTCCATACGTCCTCTGAGACACTTAGGGTCACTTGCACGAAAAATTTAAGACTTGGTTATGACACTAACCCGAGTTAGTAAACGTCAGATTCATACGAAAACTGTCATTTTAACTCGAGTTCGTGTCTTATCCCAGTGCTAAATTTTTCGTGCAAGTGACCCTTACTATTTATAAGGTTAGCAAGATTAGTTACAATTTTATTAAGCACACTGTTTTTGTCAACAAGTTACCACCGGATTATTCGTCCACTAAACACTCATCAGCAATTTTGCACCAACAGCAACTCACGCAAAACCAAAAGTAAAAATCGAAACAGCGTTAGTGTGGTGAGGCCTTATTGTGTGCGGCGTCCTTTACCCTGCCTTACCCGGGTATTGCTAGTATCCGGTTAACCGGCTCGTAAATCAGCCGGGCATGGATCTTGCCCAGGGCGCGACGCCAATAACCCATAAACATAATTAACATACATCGGGATATTAATATACTACACGTGTAACGTTTATTGGCCCCTTGGGTCGCAATCTGAATTTTACTGTAGAGTAGTAAACTTAAGTAGGCTGAGATCTACGCTGATTAGAAAAGAATAGTAAAATTATGTGAGTTTCCTGTAACATCCGTATATAATCCGGAATTTATTCTGCATAAATACTTCCGTGAGACATTATCTAACTGATATGGTGTAAACCGCATTAAAATCCGCGGTTTAGGAGGAGTAAGCGGATATAAAGACAGATAGACAGACAGGCAGACGGGGAAAGTAACCTTATTTTATACTTTGTAAAGAAGATAAAGAAGTAGATGGTAAATGTCTACGCATGAGGTACAATTGGGTTATCCCATAATTTTGTAATGTATAGTGATTCAAAAACCATTTCGAGAAAAAGGGTTGTAGAACCATTCCCTGTTATCAGATTATTTTACAAAATTAGTATTAAATAGTTATTTCTAATTTATCATTTGACATTATTTGACCTGTAATGTAGTAACGTCACGATCTTTATTGGTAAGTTGTGTCTAATCTATGATCAACCATAGTACTGCATATAATATGAGTCCGAAATGCAGTAATATATAAATAATGTATATCGAATTTCGTCTTATTTATTTCTGTTTTATTTTAACGCTTATTAAAATTAAGACAATTTTTAACTGTATATAAACATGACAGGGTAAGATCTTTAAAAAAATGGAATGATAAAAATACTAGGCTAGTCTGTGGGTGAAATTGTCAAACTCAACAAACGGCCGAGGGAATGATCTGACAGAAACGCGTACTCTCAAACGAATTCAATAGTTTTAAAGCATGTCTCAAACAAACCAACTTGTAGTGACGTCATAAAGTCATTTGCTTTAAAAATTAAAATAAATTAATATATTGATTTTAATGCAAAAGCCGTGAAATTAGTGTCTTCAATACGTCTATTTTATAAAAAAAAAACTATGGGTAATTTTTTTTGGGATAACCCAATTGTAAACATATCAGTCAGGAGCGTAAAAAGTTGTTTACAAAGACCTGGGATTTTTTGGGTAGGCATTTTGGTCACAAATATTTGTAAAGGAACATTATTAGGCTAAGTTGTCTTGTAGAAAAAAAGTTATCCTTAGAAGGTAAGTAAGTAAGTAATAGGTTATATTAATCTCGACTTTGCCGTGTGTAAGACTTTTAAGAATAGAATATACTAGAATTGTATGTTGAAGATTTATTTAACATTTCTATTTAAGTTTATGGGAACCTTGTACCTATGTAGCTATAAAGGGAAAAAATATTTAAAAAAGATTTAAAACAACGTCGATCATAGTAAAGCGTGAAAAATCTACAGATAACTATTTTATTTTCTACAACGATTGCATCCTGCGTCTAAATTGGGTGTTGCAGGCCTAATTATGGTTATTTTTATCGATGTGGATTATCGTGGATAAAGCATCAGTCACTTTCTCACCACTTAATAAGACTGACAGATCCTTTATCCACGTAATTGTCCATCGCAATAAAGGCGACCATAATGCAGACCTAGGTAACTTTTTATATCGACTTTAAAAATTCTAAGACATATTTCTAAAGTAACATTGCACTACAATAAATCAACATATTGCAGAGGCGGAACACATTTTGACGTTTTCCTTAATAATTCAATATATCATGACAATAGAGTGGCCATCGTTGTGAGGAAAATTTGGATATGTGTCAACCATTGTTTGCACGAACCAAGAGCTAAATTTAGACTAGGTACATTCATGTAAGATAGGCTCGGTTAAGTTTTGATAATTTCACAAAGCCAGCGTTCTATTGCAAGGATAAGGTAATGTTAACCTCCATTAAAGAGAAAGAGCGGATCAACAACGGGGTTTAGGAGGCAACAAGGGGAACCACCAATGAGTAGCCGGGCGAAAGTGCATCAGTACCTTGCAACAGACCCAAGGCAGGTACAGACGAGCAGGGCTTAGGATCGGTTCGAAAAATACCGGTTAATAATGGTTATTAACAGAGGTCGGAATAGGTAGTGCTTATTAACCTAAACTTGACTCATGTTCATTCATGCGCGAGTGAGATGGGAATACGTTATTGAATGAAGATGTAACAAGTTTAGGTTAATAAGCACTACCTATTCCGACCTCTGGTTATTAACCAAGTTTTTCGTAAACGCTCACTCGGAGCGGAATCGATTCGCGAGCGTTATGATACTTTATGATCGCTGGGATTGACGTGGTATTTTTGGTTTTTGATTCTTCTTGCAGTTGGGTGGCTGAATTCAAGCTGAGCAAGTGAAAATGCAACTAAAGAGCTAGCTAATAGGTTAGGAAAGACAAGAAAATGATGGTGGGTGATGTGAACAAATTAGCGAGCGAAATTAACCGCTATTTCGAGCAGGATAAGTTTTATCTTGCTTTTTGATCAGAGCCGAAATACTTAATATCGATTCTGTTTGAGCGGAATCGAAATAAAAATGCTCTATTTGAAATGTATGCCGTTCGTGAAGAGCCGGTTATGAAAATTAGTCAGGTTCCGAGCCCTGGAGACGAGACACCCGGACCCTCTCAGCCCCGTCGCCGTCGTCTTACTTAGTTTTATTCCCTTACAGAGCCAACAGCGAAGTCTGCAAAATAAGGCACCCTTGACACTGCAGCACACTTTTTCCGCGAAGAATAAATACAATTAGACACTTGTCCGTGCAAAAGGGAAAATAATGGTCACAGCGCTGCACCGCGCCAGTCACGTACCCCGCGATATTGCAGCTCTGACATTTAGCTTCGGTACACTTCGTAACACTTCGGGATACTTCGGACACCTCGGAAGTTCGGACGTGCATCGCGTTGTTGGCCGAACAAAGTTTGTTTGAAAATTGGGTTTTGATACATGGTTTCAGTGGGCAGTTCTGAGACAAACAGAGTGCTGTGCCGCTGCTGATTTTGTCGCTAAGATAGATTAATTAGCGAGCTCCAGGGCCCGTATTATGGTCGCCTTTATCGCGGTGGATAAAGCTTCCGTCACTCTCGCACTTACATACTGGTCAGAAAGTGACAGATGTTTTATCTACGTCGATAAACACGACCATAATCGGCCCGCAGGCGAGCAAAACTAGTGAATGATGGAAATACGGACGTAAAGGCATTTAAAAAAGTAGGTACTTCAATCCAGTTTAAAAGATCCAAATTAAAATGGAAATTCAAGCTCCGGTATTTAAGCCTTGAACAAAATAAAAATATATTTCAGAAAGTGAATATGTAATAAGAGTTTCATCTCTAGGGTTTTCTGACAACGCGCAGCGCGAATCTCTGGTATTTTTTAGCGCGGTTTAGAGCTTTAATAAAACATAAATCAAAACGGAGTACTACTAGATTCATAGACGGGAATAAAAAATAAGAACATTCCCTTCCTTCTTAAAATGTCAGGTAAAAAGTAGATCATATTCTAACCGTTACATGAAGAAACTATTATAGCCTGACCAACGAAACGTGAGCGCTGTATCGGGTTTCGTGTAACGATGTTAGAGCAGGAAGACGCCTAAACTGCTTAATTATGATTATGGGGTCCTCCGAGCCTCAGGGAACTAACTACTGCTTTAATATAAACTATAACTATAACTATACGTCGTCCAAGAAACTATATTACCAATTTTCGACTCTATTTGTAGCGCATTAAGGTCCAAAAGCCGTAAAGGACTTGGTCGACTGTACCTGTACCTACTATGTGGTTACCTGTTATATAGGCTGTCCAAAAAAGCATTCAACTGCTCTTCATAGTAAAAAAATAGAAGTATCCTACATAAATCTAAAAAGATAGCGCAGCTAATCAAAATCTTGCAAAAGGCGCTTAATTGTGGGTTAAGAAAAAATATAGCAGTTATTCTTTCTTACTTTTAATTATAGGTAAAAGTCTAGTTTTAAGACACCCTGTAGGTGTGCCAAAGTCTCTGGGAGAAAGGTATAATACATTTATGCACATAAAAATGTAAACAAATGAAAACATCTTATATAATTCGTTGGCAAATAGAAGCAAAACATTGATAAGTACGCCAAAGTTAGAGTTATCAGGCTGACAGAGGCGTGGAGTGTGCTTTGTTTACTTCTTTCAAGTAGATAGTTTTGTAGTATAATCTTCTTCTTTTATTTTTACTTTTATACAAAAATCAATTCCCGTTCGTTAGTATAGCAAAAACTCGAGAATGGCACAAAAAAATGTTATATTTTTTAATGCTGTGTTCGTAATTGTCGGGTGACGCCGGGCACGAACAGCCAGTATGTTATATTATTTGTATTTAATGAAATGTTCAAAGCCAACTAACTTAAGCTTTTCCCTGTTTGTTATATTCCCCCACAATAAAAGCTGTGACCTGAGCCGCGCCCGCGCCGTGCGGATGACGCTCTTCACGCGTGAAATATTGTCTGTGCTTCTCTCAAGGGTTAATACATCCAGCCGGACAACACGCTGTATTTATATATGAGTAAAGGTTCATAGTTATATCAGGTGGATGTTATTTTAAACTAGCTCTTCGGCTTGATTTCGTTTCTTTCAAAGCTACAGGGGGCGTAGGGATGAGCCATCGAATCCTTTGTATAGAAAACCTTGGCTAAACATTACTCGATAAATGCAAATTCATCAGCGACTTCTCAACCAAAAAACCTGCCTGGGCGTTTCAACCGCCGTCATTGTTATCTTTAATATATTGACGAAAATAATGATAACTACCAGCAACTTTTGATGTTTAAATCTACGGACTCGGGGGTAGTATCCATTCCATTTAAAAGGACAATAAATTTATAAAGTTTATCTTGAAGTCAATAATAACGGCGGTTAAAACGCCCAATACTCACCCGCATACAAGCAATAAATAATTCTCATACGCAACTTGCAATTTCACATAAGGTAGTTTTCTGCAGGATCGATCTTCTACTTTAGAACAAATGGGGGGGAGGCAAATGTGATGAGGTGCAATTTGCGAACTCGTTACGACCATCCCCGAGCACGTCAGCACAATTTAGAAATTGCTCGAAACACCAAGTTTCGAGAACTTTGAGACTTGTTAAAAATATGTAGACGTAAGTGTTTACTCGGGTGCCGTTGCTGCAGTAAGAGTTGCAATATTTGCTGCATCTGTGTAGGTAAGTACTCTCTTTTGCTAGTTCCTCATATAATTCAAATAGAATGTTCGGAAAGAGCTTTAAATAGCTCGTGTCTCAATTTAGTGTGAAACAGTACACGTGTACATTTGCGATTATAGAAGTTGATTTTCACGCTACCTGATACAGTTATTGTCATTACACAGAGGTTTACTTATCATTATTATGGAATAAATTATTTCATGTCATTTAATTATTATTTTTTCTTTTTCTAGACAGTTGGGACTTGTTGATACGCACTGTAACAGTTAATAATTAAAACAAATAATTACAAAATTATTACTTATTAAGGTACCCTAAAGTTTTGCAAACTAATAACACAGTTACAGGAAAGACTTAAATCTAGATATAGCTTAGTAATACTGATAGCTAAACAGCCTATTTTTCGATTTATCTCTTCACTGTACGTGACCCTGGGGTTTCATTTCATCGAATAGTCAATTAAAAGCTATTTCCAACTTGAAAAAAATACAAAAATACCACGGGTGTTTGTTTTCAGCTTAAAATTAATTCAGGAAATTTTAGGCACGTCAGAAACTGGGTTGTCATTAGATTATTTTGAAACAAGCATGTTGCCTGTTAATTAGAAGATTTAGGTTCAAAGTTAGTGCTTTGCTCCGTGCCCGACTTACGGGCACGTTTGTAATTACGAATTAGGGCTAAAGCGAAACAAAGGAGTGGGAATTACTGTACGCTACTATGGCTGTAATTAATCTCGACATATCGTAAATTGGTTGTTTGGCCGTTTGTACGAGTATGTCCTCTTGCGGTGAAACAAGAAACTAATTAGTTAACATGTTGTTAGTCCAGTCTGTAGAGAGAGACTATAGAGACCTCGTCATGTTGTTCTGCTAGACACTATTTTTAATTTAATTTAGCTTACATTTGTAATGATTTTATTTGTGTTAGTTTTAAAATAGTTATTTATTACTTTATTACCTTGTACCTAATGTTACTTTTAAGTATTATTGTATTTTATGATTGTTAAACATTACCTTCTGCTGGAGTTTCTTGCGGCGCTTCTTCTCCGCAATGATGGTCTTGTCCGAAGCGCTAGTAGATTCACTCATTATTACCGATGTGGCCAATTTACTGAATAAATATTTTGAATTTTGATTTTGTAGGAGTTTCTGCTTTACAAAAGGTGTTTTTTTTTTTTTGATCTATGTTCTTAAGTAGTGGGCTACTTATAAAAATACAAGCTTTTGACCTTGGGGGGAAGTCGCTAACCACCATCCTGAATTAAAGGTGCTAGAATTGGTTCATTTTTAAATACTTCCTCAACAATGTATCAAAACTATGTGGTTGTTTTGCACCGTCAGGGGTAAGTATATGTATATATATAATTATTATTATTACTATTTATGAGTTCATCTGAACATACTGAGTTTTGACACATTTTCCTGCCCAACTACGCATGATATATATATATTTAAATGTTAAATTCATTGTTTTATATAATGCTAGGTTAAGTTCTATAATTGTATAAGTAATTTTTAAAAAACGACTGACTGTTGAGTTTCTTGCGGCGTTTCTTCTCAGCAGTGGTCTCTTGCAAAGCGCTGTTAGATTTTTGACGTGTAAAAGTGCCCGTGCGGCCTACTTACTGAATAAACATCTTCTATCTTTTTTTATCTTTTTTTTATTTACTTTACAACAAAAGTGTCTATCAGAAGTATAACAAGACAACATTGCGCAGTTTGTGCCAATTCAGATAAGGTCGTACTGAGAGCAAAACGTCCTGTGTTGCATGTAGTACGCAAAGTATAATGTCTGTTTACTGAGAGGGAGAAGGACCACAGGGAACACATCGTCCGCAATTAAAAATACCCTTGAAGCAAATTTGAATGTATTCCCCATAAAAAGTTACGAGTTACACATCTTAGATTTCTTTGTTATCGAGTTTACATACGAGTTACAAATGTAAATATCTCTGGTCGTAGAGGATTTTCAGTGACCACGTTTATAAACTATCGACGTCTTATTTATCCACATTAAATCCTTAGAACGAGCCCCGATTTAGCACACCTCTGGGTGAGGGTTTAAACGTATAACTTAACAAGGTTCATGCCTTGTTGGACACAGCAGCTTTAGGAAAGAAGAGAACTTTAGCTAATTATATTGTTTTTTTTTACGCAAATTTTAACTATACTTTACTAGCGATCCTCGCTTCGCTCCGGTTTATGTGAGTTTTCTCTAACACCCGTTCATAAACCAGAATTTATTATACATAAAAACCTGCCATGAAAAATTATCTAACTGATGGTAGAAACTGCGTCAAAATCCGTTGCGTGGTTTAGTAGTTAAGGGATATACAGACAGACAGAGAGTCAGACGCGGAAAGCGACTTTGTTTTATACTATGTAAAGATAATTTTCCGGTGCAGATAAACGTGAGAATTTACTAGTAACAAAAAACATTGAGCATTCGCTGTTCTTTAAAAAACGGCAAATGGTCTCACGAGTTCAGTTAATTTATTTGAAATTAAATTAGCTAGTGCATCTGCTAGAATGTTCATTACCAGCAAAAAAGGTTTAAATGTAGTACCTTGAGAATAAAACACGTACAATATCATTCTTAAACGTATAAAAAGTCTTTTTATAAAATATAATTAAAATAAATAAATAAATAATTAAACATCAGGGGGACAATGTCAAGCAATTGACCTTGTCCCCAACTAACTTGGCTTACTCTAGGCTTGTTCTATGGGTACTAGACAACGATATAAATACTTACGTAGAGAAATATATACTTCAATAAAAAGAAAACGTGCATGACTCAGGAACAAATATTCGTACTCATCACACAAATATCTGCCCTTACCGGGATTTGAACCCAAGACCGCTAAATTCATAGTCAGGGTCAATACCAACTAGGCCAGCGCCAGTGCGTCGTAAAAAAAATCATTTTCCTGCTAGTAGTTTAATTTTACAGTGTTCCTAAAATTATAAACTAAATGACGATGCACAAGCATTACGAGCAAGCTTATGGTAAGTTATCACAGAGTCAGATGGTTAACCTATTCTTCCATTGCAGCGGTGGTATTCCATAACGCGGCAGAAGTCATATCGTCAAAACAAAATTGTTTTAAGAATGAGAATAAGAATAAGATTCATTTATTGTCAGAAACTGAGTACATTAGGCCATGTCATATAAAAGGTCCAACAGTTACGTAGTTAGTACAAAAGCAAGTAAATATATTATATTAAAACAGTCTTAACCAGGTATAAATCTGAAACATTCATTTAAATGGTAAAAACTTTTCATTGATAGCCATTTCTTGAGCTTAGTTTAAATCTAATCCCATCGAGCGATTTACTTAATACCGATTTTTAATAGCGATTAAAATTGTTTCCGGCAATGATAATGTCTCTTTCTTCCTTTCGTATAAGCGAATACATACTAATATTTAAGAAGTAACTCTAAATAATATGCCCAGCCCATTCAGATAAAAGATAAAAAGATAAAAGAAATTTATTCAGTAAGTAGGCCGCACGGGCACTTTTACACGTCAAGAATCTACCAGCGCTTCCCAAGAGAAGACCACTGCTGAGAAGAAACGCCGCAAGAAACTTAGCAGTCAGTCATTTTTGAAACATATTTCTTATTACAATGGTACTACTTAGTCTAGCATTATACAACGTGTCCCAAAACTCAACGATAAGCCGGCACCAGAGGATGGAGCTGCTTATGATTAGTCGAGAAAAAATAAAAAAGATAAAAAAGATAAAAGAAATTTATTTAGTAAGTAGGCCGCTCGGGCACTTTTACACGTCAAGATACTACCAATACCAATACCAATAAGGAAAAGATATATTTTTTTCCTTATTTTTTCTCGACTAATCATAAGCAGCTCCATCCTCTGGTGCCGGCTTATCGTTGAGTTTTGGGACACGTGGTATAAAGCTATAAATATTAAATTAAATATAGTATCAAATAACATGCTTAGTTCAGCAGGAAAACAGGCCAATTAAGAATCTTACGGAGAGATAGAGAGAAAAAAAAAACACATACTTATGTGTATATAAGATGGTGCGAGACGACCACATAAAAGTTTCGATATGTTTTCCTACATCAACGGTGTCCCCTAGACAAGATAAAGATTTTGCATTTAAATTTGAATGACTCAGAGCCGAATGTACTGTAATTCTAAATTCGTTTTATAATGTGATGATGACAGTTTGATTCAAAAACGATAGAATATATTTTGATTTTCTAAATATTTACCGCGAATCCACATTCAACGAAAACATTTGCACTAGGATAAATTACAAAGCTGTACAAAATCTTAATTAAACCGGTATCTGTACCAATAACTCAATGCTCTGCTCGTAGGACTGTTACTGTAACCGAAAAGTTAACTAGAAAATCCGTATAAATTTGGGTGAAACTTTTAGTTAAGCGACGTATAAATACAGTTAGGTGCCTCTTTTTCGCAGGACATCAAAGGGGGCGCGGAGGGGCCAAGCTCTAGCCACAATTACTTAGCTAATTCCTAACAATGCTAAATTGCACTAGGTTAAAGCCGAAGCGATTCTCATAGGTTATCAAATACCTTCGATATTAGGTAAGGTTAGAAAAATAATTCGATGAGGTAATAGCTGGATGTGATAGGCAATCAACGTTATGCTCAGCTGTGGCCCTATTGATACATACATACATACATAATCTCACGCCTTCGTTCCCAGAGTAGGGTAGGCAGAGCTACAGAATTACAAACATCTCTAAAAACTTGTTGATAATTCTATAACCACAATTTGCACAATTAGGCTAAGATGTTTACCAGCGTATTAGTGACAGGTTGCAAGCCCATCGCCTAACAGTACTACAAGCCTTTATTCCCTTAGTCGTCTCTTACGACATCCACGGGAAGACATGGAGTGGCACTATTCTAACTCGGCAACCACACGAGTTATTGATAAATGTTGCATGACAATTTCAAACATTTAATTCCAAACTAAGCTCTAGGCTTCTACTATGGGTACTAGACAGCGATTAACATACTTGCATAGAAAAATACATATAAAACATATAATACTCTAACAAATACTCGCGCTCATTGAATCGCATAGAGGCCCTAGACGAGTTGCTTAACGCTAACGTAAACGATTATCGAAAACTGCCAAAATGTATGGAGTTGACATAGCGCTCGACAAGAGCCTCTGGCAATTTACGTCAATGCTATAAATTTTCGATAATGATAACGATCTCGTGATGCATCTTGTCTAGGGCCACAGGGCCGCTAGCTTTGTAGACTCGCAATCGCAATCGGCTTCAAAGTGGAACAACTGTTTTCGTTTCGTATGCAGACTCGCTTTCGGACTGTCAAAATAAAAACGATTGCGATTGCGAGTGCGTTAGGATCAATTCACACCGAGATGCGACGCGACGCGACGCTGCAAGCACATGCGGCTCAAAATATACTTTATATACTACACGAAAAGGTACACATTTCATTGTGAGAATTCGACACTGCGTGGTGCAACGTATTCTGAATTCT
The DNA here is from genome assembly GCA_946894065.1 of Acleris literana. Classification (NCBI taxonomy): domain Eukaryota; kingdom Metazoa; phylum Arthropoda; class Insecta; order Lepidoptera; family Tortricidae; genus Acleris; species Acleris literana. The sequence goes on along the minus strand of OX335689.1, from coordinate 9,675,016 downwards.
CACAATGAAATGTGTTTTCGTGTGGTAAATAAAATATATTTTGAGTCGCATGTGCGCGCAGCGTCGCGTCGCGTCGCGTCTCGGTGTGAGTTGACCATAGACAAGCCCTCGGGTTACAACTCACCATCAACTAGACCAAAGATTAAATAATAGTTACAGATCTAGTGAATAATCCTTTCACATCGTGAAAACTCGGAACTGACGTCTACTTCCGAATGATGCCGACGTGTCTATGAATTATTGAATTATTAAGTGACATGTTTGTATTAAATGAATTCTTTAGTTATCAGTGTCAAATGTCAAACCACGAGTTTGAAGTATATCACTACCGAGATGTTTAAACCACCACGATCAATTAAATAGAAATTAGGTGTAGGTAAACAAGAAGAAATATAAATAAATGTTGAAAATAATTTCACAGGCTTGTCAATCTAAACGTTTCCCAGGTCTTAATGCTTTCGGCATGACTATTAAAAAGAACTGAAAACAAACTTAATCTTACTTAACAAGAAATACTCTGGTATTAACCACTCTATATCGATTATCACTCTCGCGATGCGACGTTCCCCCACATTGTCTTGATGGGTACTGAGTCAGACTGAAGTAGCATGACAAATACGAACATTTCCGAGAAAATACGATGTGAAAGGATATTTCACTACGTCTGTACTAGACAAACAGCTTCGTCTTTCGCGTGTCGACCGGCCACGTTTCGTCTCACTCTTCGAGTGACAGAGAATACCTTAGGTCCCTAAACATAACCCGGTAACGCTGCTATTAGCAACATCTCGCTATGCAAAGCCTTTGTTCCGTTGTTCACAAACAAAGGTTGCTATGCATTATAAAGCCCATTCCCGGGTGAGCTGGGTAATTTGGCTAATTATATTAATCGTGCGTGCGTTTAATGTAAGACTTACTGCGTGTTGTGCGGATTGGTGAAACATGACTTACTAGCTTTAGCCCTGATTCCGCTTGAGTCAGTCTCATCGATTTTCCTATGGGAACTGTAACATTATCGGGATACAAAGTTTTCTATATCCGTGAGCGGGCTATAAACTTTCGCTGTACTAAATTCTACGGCGATTAGTTGAAGCGTTGAGCCATGAGCAACAAACTCACTTTCGCATTTATAATACTCACTTAAAGCGACTTCAACATTTCGAAGAATAAAAATCTTTTGTTTTCTTTGCGGTTGAGGTTATATAGTCACTTTTGCACTTATAATACAGTATGCTTTTTAAAACTAGGACATTAGGGGAGCTTCGAAAATGAGACATAGGGAAACTGTTGCCCGCGACGATCAAAAGTGTCTATGAGCTTCAAAGTCCACTTACCGTCTCGGGCTTTATTCCACTCGGTAAAATCATATTGCCTTTGACATGCTATCGTATGGTGGCCGAATTAAAAACAATACAATAACTCGTCAAAGGCAATATGGTTTTACCCCGTAGAATGCCATAAAAAACTATCATCCGTAGCTTAAATGAGAAGCACTACGCGCGTAGCCCAGGCGTAGCAGCCGCTACGAAGGCCATTCATATGCATTGCATCCATACTTACGTATTTTGTAATAAACTCAACAAACATTACCTACTTAGAATAAAATTAGTTAACAGATATAAATCATTATACATTACCTTAACAATATTTACTCCCCTAATAAAAAGATATCCCTCTTAACCGAACATAACCTGGTTAACTGGTAGAGAATGCCTAAGATTGTGTATTATTTTGTGCAACAAAGATTAAATAACACATACATACCTTCACGCCTGTCTCCCAATGGGGTAGACAGAGACTAGGGAACGCCAGGTGCACCGGTCTAAACATACAACTTTCGCGTCCTCTACATCCATCAATCTCTTAAAAAGATTTAATAAATAAATAATAAATAAACATACAGGTCTTGAAATCATCCTTTTTACAATTTTATTGCGGGAAATGACATCAATAATATTTAGCCCTAAAGTGAAAAAGCGGGCCGATTGCGCCCTGAAAAATACCCGCCGTCACCGTAATGGTCCACATTTGTTCGCTGACCCACGATGTTGCCAGCTGAAAAATGAAAAAATGTTTATTTACGATTCAGCCAGACTTCATGCTTGAGATTACGTAAAAAAGGCCCTAACTGTACAAAAACAAGATAAGATTTGAAAAAACGTACACAAGATAGTTTGAAAGTTGTTCAAAACTTCATGCAGTTTATCGGTCCGTGAGTGTACAGAATAACCCAGAACATGAAGTAAATATTTAAGCATAAAAAATACACTTTTTTACCGGTCCAGGTGTGTTATTCTCTCAAAAAACGGCGGCCGGTCGGACGGACGAGCGAATAAAAGCGGCGAGTTTAAGTAGTCCCGTCCGACCGAACAAAACACATTTTAGCGCGTGCATTGTCAATTAGGGAGCCTTATACGTTCGAGAAGTCATGCTGCCAAATTGAATACACGTGCTAAAATGTGTTTTGTTCGCTCTGTCGGGACTACTTAAACTCGCCGCTTGGACCTTCACTCGAGCGAACGATCACCTTTGCTTGTTGAGAGAATCACAACCCAGGATACAGTTTTCGTATTCGCTGTATTACGCTGTTTTATTTGTTTATTTATTTGTGTTTTAATAACTACAAGTGTAAGAATTAAATTGGCAACATAATCCAATCATTTTCATGAGACAACCGGTGAAATTACTAGCATAGAGGCATTCCATCTTAGTCCTCAGGGTTGGCAATGCATTTGAAGTCTTAGGATTGCAGTTTTGAGATTGTAATCTTGAGATTTCAAATGTCTATGGGTCTTGGATCCCACTTACCATGAGGTAGGCTGAATGCTTGCGTGCCTTCTCCTTGACATAAAAAATAATAATTCGTTAATGTTTTTGTCTATGTTGTTATGGTTTTTCGCAAGTGACATATTTTAATGTTGTGTTTTTTCATTTACATTTTGATTATGTGACCTGCCGTAAAGTCACCAAATGGTTCGAGCAGAAGACCAGCAGGCCTTTTGCGTAACACACTCGCAATCACAATCGTTTTCATTTTTGAAAATCGAAGGCTTGTCTGCATACAAAATGAAACCAATTGTTTTGTTTTGAAGCCGATCGCGATTGCGAGTGAGATACGCGAAAGGCCTGCAGAGGGGCTATTTCCTAATGTACTCGCGATCGCCATCGTGTTCATTTTGAAAATCGAAGGCTTGTCTGCAAACAAAATGAAAACAATTGTTCCGCTTTGTAACCGATTCCGAGTGCGTTGGGCAATAGCGACGCAGTGCTGGTTTTACAAATAGCAACAGGCATTAGGCCAGTCCCATGCGTTTTTGGTTTCTTTTGTTAACTTAGTTGTTTCATCCTTTTATTAGATGTCTGAATAAAATTAATCTTTATTCTTTTAACTTTCCAATATATTAACTAGTTAAGGAGTTAGTGTTCTTCACCTAACTCCTAAAGTAATTAACATCTTGAAAAGTTAATTATATATTCCGAACTGGTATCAAGAGGGCTCTCTTATGACGTAATATTTACGTCAAGTTCTGGGACACCCTGTACACTCACGGACCGATAATTTGTATCAAGTTTCGAACAACTTCCTACAACTCAAACATATGCAGTTCATGACTCCTATCAGTGTACCTAGGTACATCAGCGGCTTTATTCTAAGTTTCTATAGCCTATCTTATCATATTTCTGTACAATTAGGGCCTTTAGGATATAGCTTCAATTCTGTTACAACTTTTTCTCAAACATGCTCGGAAAGAACGGTTTTCCGATTGAAATACAAGGACGGAAAATGCCTCTTTTTACTCCTAGGAGTAAAAAAACCCTATGAAAACACTTTCCGTCCATGTCCATATTGTTTTTTAAAAGTGCTCTCTATTGCGTATATTAAAAAACAAAAAACCGCCTTCAAAAACGCAAAAAATAACTTCTTTAAAATTGTAGGCACCTAATAGGTTAGTCCAACTGATGTCGGCTTTTTGTTGAAAATGTTGTGGTCGCCGACTTCAGTTGGACTAACCTATTAGGTGCCTACAATTTTAAAGAAGTTATTTTTTGCGTTTTTGAAGGCGGTTTTTTGTTTTTTAAAACATTTATTTTATTTTATACTTTTTAGTGATCATAATACGCTGTTACGTAGTCCCACTTCTTAGTTGAAATGAAACTTTAACTTATATCAAGCGCGCCGCAAGCAACGCCGCGGGAAAATCATAGTCATATTTCAACAAGTAAATATTATTCGTTGTAGGTAGTCGCTCAACTATCTTAATCGAGATATCTTATCGCCACCCTTGAAATCGGTACCATTGAGGAGTTCCGGTGGCCATCTGTGGTCTTCATCATCAGTTCCACTACACCAAAGGATACTTTCTGAATGCAAATACTGGACTTGTTACTAAAAATACTAAAATCGCTATATGTTTGCCTACAATATTTAAGGAGTTCCCTCAATTCCTCACTGATCCTCTCATCAGATACAGATTTGGTGACAATGGGACCACCTCGGAAGTATACTCTATCAAACCAAAAAAAAAATTTTGAAATCGGTCGACAATTGACGGAGCAATCGGTGAACATACATAAAAAAAAAAAAAATACATACAGTGGAACGTATAACCTCCTCCTTTTTTGAAGTCGGTTAAAAATCGAAAGGACCACGAAAAAATCTCTTACACCCAACTTGTGGGGGCGCAGTGAGGGGCGGCGGCGCGGCGGGGCTCTGCGGAGTGGCGGCGGCGGGCGGCGGCTCGTTGTGCGTGAAACTATCTTAACTAAGTAATTCTCGTATTTTGCAAACAAAAATTCTCTCCGAATTTGTCAAAGCTTTTTAAAAATAGTTAAAATCATATATTTGTATAATTTCCTCGCATTGTTCGAGAAAAGCATTATGTATGCCTCAGCGGAAACGAGGATTTCCTGACTCGTATTTTAGCAGGCCTCGCTGTTGCTCGGCCTGCTAACCACCTCGTCAGGAAATCCCTTACTTTCCGCGCCTAGGCAACAATGTACTATTGTGCAATCACCCCTCTTTATGATGGTTTTCCTTAACCGTAGAGCACCGGGTAAAAGAGCTCATTGGTTCATGACATGGAATTTGAATAGTTACTGTATCTTATGGTCACGAGTTGACACCATTAGCCTCTAGGCCACCGACGATCTATGTAGTAATCATATTATTGACGATATAACACTTACTGTCAAATTAATAAAAGCAATCAAAACGTTAATGGTTAGTACAAGCTAAGAGTCTGGCACTAGGTCAATTTTTTTTCATGACCTTTTATGCTAGGTCATTCAGATGAAATACATAGTTTTATTTACATTTGCTTAAAAAAAGGACTAGGTCAATTTGTGTGAGATTGTACCTTGATAATTAATTTAATATTTATAGTAAAGCCGCAGTATGGGAAGAATAGAACATCATTTTATGGCTTGTCACACACTTTCTTTCACCATAAACCAGAGAAAAAGGGATTACCGAGGGACAAAGAAATCGCAGGCAAAGTGGCCAATAGACATATGCATTCTCTTGACTACAATCATAAGACTGCAATCCTAAGACTTCAAATGCGTTGCCAACCCCGAGGACTAAGACGGAATGTCTCTATGCTAGTAATTTCACCGGTTGTCTTATCCCCACACCGGAAAGCAACAATGCGAACACTGCTTAAAGGATGAGATGGTGATAGCAATCCGGATTGTGCCTGCACAAGGTCCTACCACCACCTGTTTATCGATATGGATAAAAAATCTGTCACTTTCTGACCAGCTAAGTGCGAGAGTGACGGATGCTTTATGTCCCGCGATAAATGTTTTCTCATCATCATCATCATGTCAGCCGAAAGACGTCCACTGCTGGACATAGGCCTCCCCCAAGGCTCTCGACTCAGACCGGTCTTGTGCTTTTCGCATCCACCGCGTTCCCGCGATCTTTACAAGGTCGTCACTCCATCTTGTTGGAGGCCTACCTACAGCTCGTCTCCCGGTCCGCGGACGCCACTCAAGAACCTTCTGACCCCATCGGCCATCAGTCCTGCGAGCAATGTGCCCCGCCCATTGCCACTTAAGTTTGGCTATTCTAAATGTTTTCTATTCTATTCTATTCTATTAAGCCGCAAACGCGAAAACAAGAAACGCCTCCGTCACGCTTTGGAAACGCTTTCTAGTTTGGGAACGCGCTCTCTCCGCTTTCAGTGCATTTGCCGCTTTAGCTAACATGTATGGCAACACCACATATAAAGGAACGCTCCGCGTAAACGAAGAAATATCGGTGTGTAAAATCAGGGTTTTAAGCCTGATGCACGATTATGAGCGATTACGCTTGCACTGCCGCTTTATATCTCGATTTTGCACGGATATCCGGCACACTACCCGGTGTAAAATGCTGATCCGTGTAATTATCCTATACGTTTGAAGTTTTTAGCGTGGTGAAATGAAAAATGTGTTTTTACGAGCTTTAGCGTCATCAGAAACTACTTTTCTTATTGCATCGGGATCTTATTGCATTGTTTTGTATTTAAGACCAAATCCCAAATCTATCTTATCTTCATATTGCAAATGAAACATTTTGGGTGTTATCGATTTAATCACTTACCAAAACGTAAAACGTTAAAACCACATTTTTTGTGATTAGATAGGATTACGGGGTCCCAGTGAAAAAGGTATAAGTCTCCTGAAGATCAAGAGAAAAAAGGTTTAAGTCTAGTATACTCTGTTCATGTGTATACCCTTTTATATTACGAGTTAAGTCGACTTGTACCCTTTTTCGCTAGGACCCCAGATCGCGATTATCTCGATCTCTTCCCTTGCCTGAAATTTGTTAGGTAGTGAGCGATAGGATGACACGGGCTAAACTAATGAAATGTAAACATGGAATATTAACCCTTCTGATGCAATCTACGATTGAAAACATCTATGTCACAGTGACGTTTTAAATCAATTCGTAAGAATTGTCGAATGTTTTCCCGATTATACAATCGAGGAATTTGATTGTTTAGCAATTTAACATCATACGCCAATTTGCCGGGTTACATATTCCACGTGTCATTAGTCGTGTCACGCCGGGAAATGTACCTATAACACGGTTAATTTACGTATATCGTCAAGCTACTAAACAATCAATTTCCTTAACTATACCCTAATTATTGCGTAAGTAAAGTGTCCCTAAGTTATATCGATTAATAAATAAACGTTCGTCGATACACATTATTTGAAAAATAAATTACTTTCTTTCTTAGACAGAGTCTTTATTTGAATGTGATTTAGCCCGTCTTGCTTATATTTCGTAATCATATTGTGTGCGTAATAATAGAGTAAGGACTTTCGGTGGTTCAAGACTCCATGAAGTCGCTGTTTTGTATTTATTTTAATACATAACACTTTCATTTTGACCTTCAGTATTTTAATATTTAAATTTTTTATTCATTAAACCGCTAAACCAATTTAAATGAATTTTGGTATGGATGATATCTCTGCTGTGAAAGCGTTACAAACAAGCAAATATTAGAAGGTGTGGAATAACCGAACTAAAAATTTATTTAGTTCATTTTGAAATATGAACATACTGAAGGTCAACATCGTGTATTATAATAACTAGGAAATAGCGACTCCATCGATTATAAGAACCTCGATATGCCACCAAAATCCTAACGCTAGTTATGACAGCTCTTATTCACTTGATAGTAAGTGCTAACGATTATGGGAACATGTAGACCTAAAGCATAACTATCAAAAATGTAAAGCCTTTTTTAAATTCAAACCCTGTCTAGGTACAAAAAAGACTTGATAAGAATAACACCTGTGCTAAACTAATATTAACACTAAGTGTAACACAAGCTGAGAAAAGCTCATAGTTATTTCGCAGAAGGCTCGGCGTAACGTATTCATATTATTACTTTTATGCCCGCTAGGGGGCGCATGTGGGCTTTACAGCCGCATTGTCTAAACACGGCCGCTATGCGCCGCCGCAACAGCTGTTTGCACATTCTAAATATTACCAACAAGAAAAATATCTACAACTGGGTTACTTCGGTACTTTAGGTATATTTTTTCATTCATCAAAAATGACTTAAGATAAAAAAATCGAATTAAATACTTATATCAAATTCAGGATTATACGTGTTACAGAAAACTGATATAAACCAAAGCGAAGCGAGGGCGGGTCACTGTTATTAGTAAAGCATTTAGTGTATAAAGCATCAACCAGAGTAAACTTGAGTTATGCCCTTTTTATTACAATATATTATTTAACTTGCACTGTTCGTATGTATGTATGTTTGTAAGTTGTCCGTCAAAATTCGCAAGTCAATTTTGAACTATTTGCTTTAATGAAATGGGCTGAAATTTTGACCACGTAGTTATGTAAAACGGATAACAATGCGATATTATGGTATCGAGAGCTATATTTAACATAGTCTCACGGTGTTGGGACTCATTAGTTCGGTCTTGATAAGCAGATAAGGACTATGCAAAAAAAAGTACAGTCGACAACAAAATCTTGACCCCAAAAATTTAAATATTAACTGAAACTTTTTTATTTCAACTCCAAATAGATATTATTCTGCTTTTACCAGCCACAATGCACGATCCGACGCTCCTGTGCACTATGCATCGACGTAGATTAACGCGCCGAACTTCCAAACTCATTACTCCCTAATAAAGATTCATTAAACTCTGAACTAATCCAGTAGGTTGATGCAATGGGAATTATGGAGTCCCGATCGAGGTTAAATGGGAGGAACGATAGATGATAACTCCCGGAGGAACCACGGAACGTTTTAACTTGCAAATTAAAACGATTCCCGAGTTAAGTTGGGCACAATTTGGCGACTGGAGGCTACCGATTATCTCGCGAACTTTATGATAACGCAACTTCAAATTTTGGAGTGTATTTCATTCGTTTCCGATGATAATCGGGCTGGTAATTAACTTGAAAGGGTTAGGTTTCGGTTCGGAATCGGACGTTGCGGGCGATCGCAGATATACAATGATTTAGCTCACACATTTAAATTAAGACTAGCTTTGCGCGCTATAAAAATGTGTTTTTACTTTTGTTCTATGAAGGAGATCTATTCTTTGTGTAAAACCGCGTTGCTTTTGACATGTTATTTTGTTTTTAACTCGGGCGCCATTACTGTTAAGTAAATAAGAGCTATCGTAAATTATTTATTTTATCTACACTCATATCATAAGTTCTCTATTACGGATTCAAAGCCCGTAGGCAATGACCAGCATTACCTGTGGTAGTAGGTAACAGCGATGACAGCTGTTAATTTTGAAAGATGTTCCAAATTTGGATCTCATTACCTTACAATATTCGATAACGTAATTTCAAGATTACGTTACAGCTGTCATCGCTGTCACCTACTACCACAGGTAAGGTAATGCTGGTCATTTGCCTTTCGGCTTCTGAACTCATCTTAGAGTACTTATAATATGTGTGTAGATAAAGTATTGTACGAGACTCTGCGTAATTAGCATTACGCAACCGTCACGTAAACTACTATTAACTCCAGGGCATTTTTAACTGGTGAACCGCTCAAGTCGTATCCTGAGAGAGATTGTGTAAAGCCTACCTATAAGTAGGGCTAAGTGTTGGGATCATTGTAATCGTATGATCAGACTGTTCTGGATACAGTGGAAAAATAACGAAATAATTGTTTTTATAACGTTGAAAGTACGATGACATTTCAAAAGCAATATGGTTTTACGGAGTAGAATAGAGACCCTGAATCACCATAGAACGGTATCACAGTGACATAAACAATTTGTTTGATACTTCTTACTATCATCACGAATGAATGAATGAACTTGAATCATCACGTCACTGCGACACAGTTCTATGGTAGGTCAGGGTTGTTGTGCTGATAGTACCTAGTTTTGTAAAAGTCATCCACAAACACTAGATTTTATTTATGGATGCAGCCTACAGGACGTTGTTCTTATGTTAAATCGATCGCAATTTTCAAAGAGTTAGAACAGCTGGAGGGCCCACAATTTTTTTTTCCTTGAAACTTGGAAGGTTCTTACAGCGACAGCAATACGCAAGTGGTCCCCAAACGGAGTCGGGAGCAGAACCTATATTATATTTTCAGTAATTACACTTCAAACTATTAAACTCCGTTGTTATGATTACGACCCATAATATGAATTAACGGATGCCATAGTTCGGGAGCATAATTATAATGGGTATTCGGAAAATTGCGCTTACGGTCCTAATAACTATTACGGCCGCATTATTTACCGCCTAGTAAAAAATCGTTTATGAGTACTCAGTTAGATGAAAAACTCGCTAACATCAAAATAAAGCATTGAAACCCATTTTAAAGACACTATTTTCCGGAAAATTTAATTGTACCCGAGGAAAAAACTATAAAATGAAAATAACGCGGACGACGTCTCTTAGTTTCCACAATATTTTTTGCTTTATAGAATGCGCTATCATTATGTTAACTATACAGGGTGATTCATAAGTCGTGATCACAATGATCACCCCTGTGTTCTACCCACGAATATGAACAACTTTCACTATGGGACCAATCTACGAAATCAGGAAAAAATATCAGCTGCTTCATACATTTTGGTCGAGTACGTATTGAACTTTTCTATGAAACAGAATTTTTTTTTCGTGATTTCTTAGTTGGTCCCATAGTGAAAGTTGTTCATATTCGTGGGTAGAACACAGGGGCGATCATTGTGATCACGACTTATGAATCACTCTGTATAGTAGCTCCTATTCGCTCTACTCTCGTCTCTACTTTACTGGTTCAAACCATATCCCATTGACGTGTTATTGTATTATTTTAACAATACAAAAACAATACAAAAATATAATCTTATTGAATCCTTGTGTAAATATGTGGTTAGTTTCCAGAGTCCAGTGCCACCAGCGAGCGATATATCAACTCAGAGCGTAATAAATACAAGCCAGGCACAAGGCGGCCGCGTCTCAAATTATACAGCGTTTACAGTCCTCACTGCCAATGTCTTTGTGCCCGTGAGTTATTATGAAGTTTGTACAGAATAGTAAGGAAAGAGCGATATTTATAGCGAAATAAATCAAGCCGCTATAATGTATCGGGGCTATTCAGGACTCGTGTAACTTACCACCGCGTCCCCGCAATTTATGACGCCATATTTTTACGGCTCCTTATTCACTGTGATTTTTCATTTTACAAGTTTACGCGGTTAGTTGCGAATGCGTTTCTGATTTTATTTGAAACTGTTGCGTGGTTTCTACTATCTAGCTTAGCTAGCTTCTAGATTTTAAAATGTTTTTTACATTGTCTAACGGAATGTGATCATTGCGACTTATAAACATAGAGGAATCTCAAATGTGTTGCCGGCCTTTAACCTCCTGAGGTCCCTTGTACTAAGAATAGTACAAAATACGGCCATTTAAATAAAGATGTAGTGTAATGGAAGTAAAGTGGAATTTCTTTTGTTTTTATGACTAATGACCAAATTAGAAAAATGGCTTTATTTCATTCGCAAGAGATTCATATTTCATTGACTAATTTCGTTGTAAGGTAGGGTAGGACGTTAAGAAAAGGGGAGGCTCGTCTCTCCTTTTTTTTCGGCATAGTGTAGGCGAACGAGTACACAGGCTACCTGATGGTATGTGGGATCTGAAACCCATGGACATTTGCATTCTTAAGACTACATTCTTACGTCTGTAATCCTAAGGCTACTAATGCACGGATACACAGACACACACGCTAAATGTTCCCTCTTTTTTGTCGGCGTTTAAAAAACAGCACCGACAACATCTTTTATTGGCTTTCTGTTAGTATCATATTTAATTTGCTTCTATAACATGTATTCCTTTTGATGGATTAAATAAATAAAATAAAAAAAAACCAGCGCCCTTGAAAACTTAGTAAGAACCCTACCCTCGTAAGACCCAACGTCTTAACGATACCTCACACATCTAAATCGGTCAAGGGATTTAGAAGTTATAGAGGAAAAAAGAAACTCACATACATACATACAAACATGAATCCTGAAAACATTACACTCCTTTTTTGGGGCAGTCGTGTAAAAAGTGAACACCTTTTCTGATAAGTTGATTACACGAAGGTGAAATGTTATAATATAAAGTTATCTAATGTATAATCTCATTAATTGTGTATTCATTTGTACCTCAAATCAACTTTGATTTCAAGAAAATACGTTACTTTAGATATTACAAAACACGATAATAGTTCCTAACGAGGACGACGCGTTGCCCTAGTTGGTAGTGACCCTGCCTACGAAGCTAGCGGTCCCGGGTTCGATTCCCGGTAGTGGCAAATATTTCTGGGTCTTGGATGGTTTCTATATATTTAAGTATATATTTCTCTAAGTATATCAGTATTTTATCATAGCCTAGTACCCACAGTACAAGCCTTGAGGTTAGTTTGGGAGTAGATCAATTGGTGGGACATTTTCCCCTGATATTTATTTATTTATTAAATGAGGGCGGCACTGGATAGTCGGTGTTTGCTCGTTGTAGTCCCTAACGTATAAGCTAAGCTAGTCAGCTAAAGTAAACAATGATTTTAATGAACCTACGGCAGTAATGATTTACGGAAGAGTAGTCTAACAAACGTCAATTATATATTTAGTAAATGGAAAAACGCTTAAAACTTTGGAAAGTCGCGTTCGGATACAAAAAAAATGGTTTATTTTATATCCCGCTATGATATAATCTCTTATCGTAAAGCATTCTGTTAGAGCCATCTATTGAGTTACTTTGTAAATAAAACATCTTGCGAATAACGTGTTGTTACGATTATTTCTAAATAACTTTTTTAGAGAAGCACATCAAACAAACCTAATTATAACTGACAAAAATTTGTATGAAACAAATATAAATAAAGCATTAGCAGATATCAATACTTGGACATGCAATAATAATCTTAATATTAATCTTGAAAAAAGTTCATTTGTACAATTTCATTCTTATAAATCAAGCCCGATAAATTTGACAGTTAATCATAATTGTATTCCCGTTAATGAAGCTCATAGTGTAAAATTCTTAGGTTTATTTATTGATAAACATCTGAACTGGAAGCTCCATATTGATTCAGTCTGTTCTAAATTAGCGAGGTTTGTTTTTGCTTTAAGAGAACTTAGAAAATCAGTTTCTACTGCGGCATCGCTAACTGCCTACCACGGCTATGTGGCATCTACCCTTAATTACGGACTTTTGCTATGGGGCAACTCTGTTGATGTAGAGAGGGCATTTATAATGCAGAAAAAATGTCTGCGTGCAGTAGGTTGTACTCGGTTTGATGAAAGCTGTAGACCACTTTTCCATAAGTTTAAAGTTCTCCCCTTGGCTTCTATGTATATATTGAAAGCATGTCTCTTCACTGATAGCCATCCAGAATATTTTAAAAAACGTGAAAAACTGTTCGCTGGAAAATCAAGAAGTCAGTATCAATATCTGCTCCATCAACCATGTTGTAGGTCTGACATCTTTAAAAGAAACGCCTGTAACATGTGCGTGGTATTATTTAATAACCTTCCCAATGAATTGAGGGTGTTACATGGTAGCGTGCTCAAGACTAAGTTGACTGCATGGCTAAGGGAACACTGTTTTTATAGCGTTAAAGATTTTGTTAACTTTAATAGAGCATAACAACGCTGATGTATTGCGAGCTAATTTATTGTTGCCAGTTATTTTTAAATTATTGTGACCAATCTAATATTTTGCATGTCGATTTTAATGTCGGCTGAATACTGATTCTGTTATTTATTTTATGATCTTATTGTATTGTGTAACGTATTCTAGCAAATAAACATTTCTATTTCTATTTATATAATTATCCGTCACATAACAAGCACATCATCTACATAGGTATTATTTTCTGACTACGCTAAGTTTTCACTTTTTTTAATACTTGGGGATTGTTTCCTCGAAAACAAATTATACATTTGTGACCTATTTAATATGCTCTACCTAACCCTATATGATTGATTTTAATCGACGCTGGGTTTTCGGTCCATATATTTTTTGGCATTGTCTTTTAGGACATTTGTCAAAGTGACTTTTGACTTTATTTGACCGACACAAGATTATTTTTCGAACTAACGAAATTTGACGTGGACCTTACGAGTCTACTAACTCAAAATTACCATGTAAAAGTATAATAATTCCGCACGTTTGAATCAATTCCGTGAGCTAATCTCGTCTTGTCTCCTCGGCGTTTGTCTCTCTACATTCGTACCCCACAAATTAGATTATCTTGTCTAAGTGTTAATTTGTCTGGGCCGATCTCGGTGTGTATTACTCTATAATGAACCCGGCGCAAGTGGAGTGTGTTACGTGGATGTAGGTCGATGTTCTCTTGAGTTAGGTAATTAGATCTAACATAAATTCTAGTCCTGTTATACATCATCCTGTATGTCGCGGTGAATGTGTAAAAATTTTGCTAGTGTTAAAGAAGTGGCATTGATTTTAACAATTGGTTTAGATAAATAACTAAAATCGAGAATTTTACGTTTAAATCGAATGTTTGCGGAACTGCGGTGCGGTGACAACACTCTAAATGTACTCATACCGACATAAAATAGAAGCCGAGATCATTTTGCTCGATACTCAAATCAATAGTCTATTGTATTATTATAATTTCAGGGTGTTAGGTTTACTTAAGTTAATACAGTTATAAAGATAACTTAATTTTAATTAAGGACGCTGCTGGGCATAGCGCCTTTAGGAGAGAGGAGGACTCACTTTCGGTTTAACAGTAGATTTTTTCCCAACCGCAATACTAAGTTTGTCTAGGGGCGTTTTTTTATTTTTCTAAAAATTCATGTGTGAACGACCTGTTTGATTTTCTGTAATTTAAACATAATACCTTTGGATATTATACTGTATTAAGTTTAAAATTTCTCATAATGAGTTTGTCCGAGATACAATTTTCAACACAAGAGCTTCTACCGTTTCAGACAGACAGAAATATGACAGAATGTTTATCCGTAATATAAAGATAAACAATGATAAATATATTATAAAAGCATTATATTAGATTTGAAATGTGCGATTTTAATTTCTCGTTTGTATCGAAACTTCAATTTAAAATGGTAGCCTTAGTACATTACCAAACCCCTACATAAAATCTTGTCGCGGGAAGTCGATACTTTTGACTCAATTAATTCCCAGTCCACACGGCTCTATTTACAGAAAATAAAGATTGCATATTCATATTTTTTTAAATATAGGGTGCTACCAAACTTTTTTAGCTGACTTCACGATGAAACTGTTTGTACGTACATCGAAGTATTTCCTTAAATCAGCTTAATGTCTACACTAAACTCATCAACGGGAACACCGCGCCTGCCTACGACGCACGGCGGTATTAAATGTAAACACAAACTTAACCGACGCTATTAAGTGCTGGCAGCATTATCGAACCGTATTTTATCCGGGTACAGGGTGCTCTATCAAATTATCAAGTTGGCCAAATCCTTTGGATCTTGATAGTTTTACACCCTGTGAAGAGGTTGTAAGATGTTAATTTAATCATAAATAAACTTGCTGTTGTCACAATAGGGCAAAGGCAAACGAGCATGCGGGTTACCTGATGGGAAGGAATCAGCATCGCCCATAAACACCGCAACTCAAGAAGAGTTGGTTGATAAAACTACTATTATACTTAAAGAATTTATTCAATATATTCGCTCTTTTTTTTAGTGCCTCAGTTTTGATGTTATCGTAGAATATTGATTTATTTCCAAAGCCCTCTCACAATGTCTCGAGTATCCGACGTATAGTTTACCACGTCACCTGCACGGCTAAAATACGACGTCTAGACGCCACATGATATCTCATCGCCATCAACCACACTTAACACCAAAAATTACACGACTGCTTGCAAATACCTTTCAAAAACAAAATACGACGTCTCTTAGAACTCCTTTCTAATTTAGGACTGTAATAATACCTTGTCAAAGTTGGATATGCTTGAGAGATTGAATTGTAGATATGCTCTTTTTATTAACGAAGGTAGGAATGCCCTCTGGTGCCCCGCGGAGCCGGGAAAGCACTCAGCGTATTTCCCTCGGCACCCGACGACACTGCGTGATTGACATTACGTAAGGATTTATGTACCACGGAAGGTAGTCTGAAAATATGCGCAGGTTTGTATGATTGAAAATTCGAGGATATATCCTGTTTTAAAATGAATATATTTTGTTGTTACCGTACTTTGAGTTACCCCGTTATTTGGTTACCTGTTTCGCGTTGAAGCACCGGTTACTTCTACGTCATTTAACCCGAATTACGTTGCGGGTTTTCGTGTTTGTTGTAATTATAATCGGTTATTTGCAAATTGAACCATACACGATTTGCTGCATATGTTTTGAGTTTTATTGCAATGATTAAAAAACAGACACACATCACAATGAAAATAAACTTGCTTATGTAAAAGTAAGGTGCTCACACAAATAATGTCCTTGTGTTGTCTACTGACATAATAATTAAAAACATGTAATGAAAACTAGGAAGCAAATTAAATGAACTTTGATAAAATCTAAATTTTTCAGAAAACGGTTTTTCCTATTTATTACACAACCCCTTCTACCTTTTACTCCGTATATTAGTTTTTACTCCGTATATCTCAAAAAAACAGCTTGGCACGGACTGGCAACTAATTTATACGCGGTTCTGAGACATGGTCCGGTGCCCAAGAATAAGCCCAGATAAATGAGTAAAGTACCAGCATGATTTAGCCCCGTAACTTAAAATTGATTAAACCTAATGGAGCGTGTGTGACCTTTTCTTTAATGCACGGCACGGCGCTCATGACTCAGAACAAATTAGATTAAGTATTTAACTCACCCTCGTCAAATATTCCGGCTTATTCCACTTCAACCATTTTGCACCATTGTGCCCGGACTTAGTTTTCTTGTTGCTGTAAATATTCATGTGTTTATAATTGGGGTAACACTGTCATATTAAGCTGCATGAATTGGGGTGATTTTATTCAAGCGCTTCGTAGTTTATGTCTCTTTTTATTTAACATAGGCTACATTACGACGACGGTTAATGACGACGCGCTAGCCTAGGTGGTAGTGACCCTGCCTATGAAGCTAGCGGTCCTGGGTTCAAATCCCGGTAAGGGCAGATATTTGTGTGATGAGCACGAGTATTTGTTTCTGAGTCTTGGATGTTTTCTATATATTTAGGTTTTTATTTCTCTATATAAGTATTTATATCGATGTCTAGTAGGTCTAAGTAGGTCAATTTGTGTGAGATCGTCCCTTGATATTTATTTATTTAATCCCAGAAAAATTAAAAGTTTCCGAGTGAATAACTATAATTAAAATCTACGCGGACGAAGTCGCGGGCAAAAGCTAGTATTTAGATATTTAGAGGTCCAAAATCAACTTGTATTTAGACGACCCTTTGCTTTATCTAAAAAACCTCAGACGTCTTCGTCAAGCATTCATAAGAATATTGAAAGTGCACGCCTATTTACAGTTGCATGTTTATTTATTTGATTAGAAAGGAAATATAATTGCATAGAAAATAAATTCATAAGCATTGGAGTATAGGTAGGTCTATGAAAACTACTAGTACACCCAAATTGCAAGCCGTAGTTTGTTTGCCATAACCATAATAAAAGGTCCTTCGCTTACGAAGGGTCAGGATTTGAGCATAACATTAAAACTTAATGGCCTTTTACATAAACATTTCCTGCGTCCGTTACAACGGAGCGTGGAAATTAAAATTAACATACGAAGACACTTACTACACGGAGATGTTCGTGAAACTAAACGAAAATCGGAGGCGTTGCGACGCTTTGCATGATTTTATGATAAATAAACTACTTCTCGCATATGATTTTGAAGTTGCCAAATCTGGCCACTGAGGGAATTTTTCAAGAGGGTATTTTTGAAGGTTACCCCGTTTAAAAAAAACTTGTACTTGAATTGAAGTCGGATAACGCTTTTTATATCGGTATTTTATCTAAAGGAGATTGGAACTATGTGGCTAAAATTTTACAAGTAATAGAGTCCAGTGAACTGTTTAGCAATTGTTATCGTATTTTAGGGTATAAACACAAAAATATTTGGGGCAATTAGGAGTTCATAGAGCAGTGTCTAAGGTTTTAAAATACTCAATTTATATAGTTAACTATAGATATTCCATTAGCATTTGCTCGACAACCGTGTCTACGCAGAAGTCATTTAGTGCTATTCCTTCGAGAACTGATCAATTATCCGGGATAAAAATTACCCTGGGTACAATCGGCCAAATGGAATCTATGGAAGTTCTAGATGGGTCAGGATTCCATTTGGCCTATAGTACGTCACTTTTAGATCGTATGAGAGCTGTTATGAACCGTATATTACAAACAATTTGGAAAGGATGGATGAAAGAAGATTGACGAAAAAGATATACAGAGCGAAAGTGAGTGGAAGGGTCGGGAGGGGCCGCCCTAGGCGTATCTTTTCGAATCAAATCGGAGAAATACTGGAAAAGGGCCGGATCTTACGTACCCAAAACCGACATGCGTGCATGACTCGATGTATGAATGTGGAAGAAGCTAAAGAGATTTGTCAGGATCGTACCAGGTGGAAAAAGTGTTCTCTGTCCACCCCTCTGGGAAACAGGCGTGATTTTGTGTATGTATGATATTACAAACAAACATATCATCATCATAATTACATCCATAGATAGAGTTGAGACGTTAAATTGTGAAGAGCAAAACAAACTATCGCATTCAATCAATCAACCACTAAAACTACAAACCGTTGGTTGGCTTGATTACCATAGAAATCATTGCCTCAATAAAATGTAAACGACCAGCTGGATGGATTGGATTGCAAAGCGTGCTGTTTGTAAACCGATCGGTGAGCCCTCTGAATTTTAAACCGCTGTGTTTTTAAAGTTCATTTATCCGTTATCATTTCGCGACGCAGTTGGTATTCAAGAGGGATTGGGGCTTATCGTGCCGCCAACTGCTGTTGATCTTGTGAATGGGATGCTATTGGCCGTATAATCAGCTGATCTTGAGTGTCAGATATGTCAAAGTTAAAGTCAAATCATGGAACTGTCAATTTTGAATTGTTACAGTATTGAATTAGTTTATTATCACGCATTTCCCACGGAGCAAGAGTTTTTTCATGACTATAAGTAGTGTCTAGATCTTATACGAAGCTTTACATGGTATTCTGTATATGTATTAATACATATTAAACAAGTGTGTTTGATCACTAGTTCCGTGTCGCTTTAGTGTCATGTTTGAACTGCTGGATGATTTAGAAGCAAAAGACTACTAAAATTTATAGCTATTTACGATGGAGGCTGTACAAGTAATAATAATAATAATAATAATAAAATGATTTATTGACACATAAAAAAAGAAGTAATACATGGCATTCATTACACATTTTGAATAGGATATGAAACACTCTAAGATTTAAAAATTAATAAGAGATATAAATTGTTCTGTGACAACAGGCTCAAGTCTCAGCTTATGCTGCGAGCTGGGTCAGCTGCACAGCGCTGGTTTCAGCCTGCACCTAACTCTCGGCTAAGTTCCAGCAAGTTGTAAGGGTACATTACGCTACGCTGTACCTATCTATAGCTAATAATGAGCGTACAAATATAACATTATTAGACGTGACTGTACCTGTCTAGTGTGTTGGACTTCCGTGTTTCGCGAGCGAGTTGAACTCTATGCGAGAACGACCAAGGTTGAGACTCAAATTAACACGTTACTTTTAAACACTGATGAATCAACCAGTGTATGTTTGTCAACGACTTAGCAGTCATTAATTTTTCTAATATTACGGTTCTATTCTGCTAAGTTCATCTAGATGTTCCAATCAAGTCTAAGGTAAGATTTAAGTAAGTTACAAATTGAATAAACATGATCAATACAAGCTAAGTTTATAACGAAATCCGCGTTATTCGTATCTGGCTTGAAATCAATTCGACGTCATAACTGAACTCCGGTCGCAAACAACATTCTTCCCAAAGAAGTAACTTCAAATCTCTAAATTCCATCAGACCGGATGGGCCTGCCTCAAGTTTTAATTTCATCGGAAAACTTCAGCTTAGCTTTGGGGTAAATGGCACCCTTCATCAGATTAATTCGACTTTTGATAATAGCTTTATCAAAGTGGTCAATTTACACCAATCCCTTTAAAACATCGTCAATTTTTGGAATTTGGAACAAGCCCTTGCCAAGATGCATTCCGCTAACTAACGTTTCTATTCGTTTTATTTTTAAACCAATCGCGTCACTGGTAGATCACGTGACTTTTCGTATCACATCATCTACCAGCGACGCGATTGGTTTAAAAACAAAACGATTAGAAACGCTAGTTAGCGCAATGCATCTTGGCAGGGCCCTCAGGGCTTCGGAGAAATATTTTGCTTTGTTTACCAGTTTTAAATGTGTTGTTAAGAACTTATTTTAAACTTTCATCACGATTATTAATAAAAATTAAAGATAAGTATCTGTAAATTTTTGAAATCAGCGTTGAAAAGTGAAAACCACATTTATAAATTTTATTAGAAAACTAGCTTCTGCTCGCGACTTCGTCCGCGTATGTTTCGATTACGGTTAATCCCTTGGGAACTTTTAAATTTTCCGGGATAAAAAGTAGCCTATGTGTTAATCCAGGGTATAAACTATCTTCATTCCAAATTTCATACAAATCGGTCCAGCCGTTGCAGCGTGAAGGACTAACAACCGAACACACACACACTCAAACTTTCGCATTTATAATATTATAGTAGGATATTAGGATTGGAAAGAAAAGAACGACTAGAATTCTGTCAGTTTACTTCATCTGATAAAAATTAAGGTAAGATTAGGTTAATTCTATTTTCGTAACCTCTTCAACGCTTTAGAACTGACAATTTTATTGACGCTTGATCTAATACGCCGTCGGCACGCCAAGGAAAATAAGGCTGTCGTAACTAATACCAAAGAAAGCGACTAAGTATTTAATGTAGTAGTCGAATTCTATACTCTATTGGTAACCACATTAAATTTAAAATGCTTATACTATTACTATGCAGTTAGGTGCCTTTTTGGTGTTGCGGCAGAAGGATTTTATTGATGCGCAGAGTGAAAGCCGCAGTCACCGTCAGATTACCGTTACCTCACGATTTACGGTGACATCGAAAAGTTTCGCACAGGAGTATATAAATAGTTAAGTAAATATGTTATTGTCCTTTAGAAATGTACTTATACAGTTCTATGTCTATCTTATTAATGGCTGATTTACATTGGTCCAGTAAAAGCACGCCAGTAGAAGTACATTGCGTCGTTACAATAGCTCTTGCCTCAAACGTGAAAACCAACTCGTCAATGTACTTTTACTGGCATGCTTTTGGATCAATGTAAATCAGCCATAACGCTAAGTCCGTCTCTCGCTATTACACTAGCACGAACCTTTACCTTCTATCAAGTAAGTAACGACAACGTGTCGTCATCGAGATAATATGCATGGATACCAGCACCCTCTAGTATTTGAATTTTCTAGTAAGTTGACATTGACGTTGACTTTTGTATAGTCATCGAGTACCTAAAGTATACGTAAAATAATGTATGGAAACGTGAGTTTATTCGAGCTCGGCACCAAATCCCATTTACTCTTTGAAAACGTGTTCTGACCCTATCAGTAGCACGAAATCCTAAAACAGACTTACGTTTTCGTTTATTACCTATGTTACATATACTTAGGTACTTCACTTCACCTTTACTATAGATAAATTATCGAGAGCGCGGAATTGCATTTGTAGTGGTTGTACCGTCCGCATGAAAAGGAATTGTTTGTTTCTTAATTTAATGAGATTACATACCCTAAACAAGTGGAATAAGTATGTCCTTTTTTTGCTTTCAGTCGCTATCATTTAAATTTTCATCTGAGCTGTCACAAGTATTGATAATAATACGATCTGAAATTCGATCTATTTCCTCTTCTTGACCTTCGACATGGCGACAAATATTTTCCCAGTAAATAATAATAATAATTTATATTTTTTGCAAACTGTAACTTACAGTCGTACGGGCCCAGTCAAAATTATTCTGAAAATTGCGAAAATACAATAAAATAAGACGTACGTACAACGTAAAAACTATTTAGAATTTGACACTGACATTATTTTTGTATTTACTTCTTTAACCCTTTAACGGCTATTGACTCCTGTCACAGTTTTCGAAAATAGAACTACATTATTAATTCATAACACTCATTTTAATTTTATTATGGTGGTCAAATTAATATATAACAAAACTCTTTTTATGCTGATAGTATGAGAAGTAGAGGAAATTTAAATATATAATGCGTGTAAACTCACATTACCTATACATATGCAATTCCGCGCTCTCGATCTCTTTATCTGATGATCTCTTTATCTATACTCGATGACGATACGAAAATCTACGTCAATGTCAACTTGATATCAATGTATAGTACTAAATACGGACACGGGGCACTGATACCAATTGCCATACACATTTCCTCGATGATAATACTTTAAAGTTTCTTACCCGATCGAAGGTAAAAGTTCGTACTCGGGGTACTGACTGTCACTAGCGACTGTAGGTATATTCCTCCAAAACACGAGGAATGCCAAAGACAAGAATTATTAACAACAATCTCTATTCCACTTTTAATTAATCCATCTTGCTTCTCTCTTATTTACTTTACCGAAAGAGATGTTCGAATTGTTGACAATGATTACAATTGTGAAGAAAGATTGGCTAAAACAGATAATAAAGCCCCTGTACTGGTTTTATGTTGACTCACTTAAGAACAACGTTATATTGTATACGAGTATTTATTTGTAATCGGTGTCACATCTTTATCCTTAACCAATTAATTGATTAAGAGATTTATACCTATTTTATCCTGAGGAAGGCATTAATTAAAACAATATCACCATTGATTATCGAATAGGAAAACCATTAATGATTGGAACTGAGAAAATGCACATTACTAATGTATTGTTTGTTATACTTACTATTCCCCATTACGGGCAGGATGGACTTGTGAGTGAGTACGACAGTAAACAATACCTGTTATGTCAATACATGATGGATTTATTACTATATTTTGGTAAGTAAATGATATGTAAAATCTTGTAACAAATAGATATTAAACATACATAAACTCACGCCTTCATTCCCAGAGTGCGGTGGGTACAGCTACAACCAACATTAATTACCAACAACTCTAAAAATTTGCTAACCGTTCTGTAACCACATTTTGCACAATTAGGCTAAGATGTTTACCAGTGTAGTGACAGGTTGCAAGCCCATCACCTCAGTACTACAAGCCTTTATTCCCTTAGTCGCCTCGTTCGACACCCACGGGAAGACATGGAGTGGCACTAATCTAACCCGCAACCACACAATAGATATTGATCAGCTATATTAATAATTCATGATTTTGCAATAGAGTACGGCACATTCTTTTCAGTGTTGATGGTCTGTTCCGAAATGCTAATAATTTTCACGCCATATAACTAACGTGATGTTACTAAGGTGTACCAGTGAGTGCGTTTTTTTGTAACATTTCTAGAGGATTTAGTAGAATATGTGACTATGTCAGCCTTGCTAGACCATTGTGTTATTCCCTCACTCTAATCGTCAGTAGAAACTGCATTAAAATCTATTGCATAGTTTGACAAACAGACACAGATAGCAACTTTGTTAAAGATACCGTAATATTAACGTAAACCGGCACTTAATCCACCACTAATATCTATTTTTTGTTTTTCAGTTTTCATCTTATTAGCTCTCTTACGCAATGCAAACGCTCACTGCCGGTTTGAGGATTTCATACAAGAAAACGAAGACTGCACCTTCAATATTGACTGCGAGAATGACATGGGAGTCACACTTCTTCCATTTGATTGCCACTTCACTGATGTTACTCTCCGAATCCAGAATACCACCGTGGAAACTTTCTCAAAGGCCTTCTACCACGAAACCAATTTCGACGATATCGTTACAAGCGTTAAAGCAACGGACAATAACTGGAAAATCATCGCGCCCCAAGCCTTTTCTTTCATTTATTGCACTCTCATTAACCTTTCTAACAATGGAATCAAATTTATACATAGGGACGCTTTTTTGAATTCAACATTTCTTGCAGAATTAAACCTGTCTAGGAATGCCATTGAAGTGCTCGACAATGATTCTTTTGTGATTTCAGATGATCTGTTACTAATCAGGCTTACTGTATTAGACCTGTCGCATAATTTTTTATCTTATATCTTCAAAGAGTCACTGCATGACTTACCACAACTGAGGACCCTATATCTAGATAATAACAAACTTATTTTTTTATCTAATGACGCTTTTATGAAACTGAAAAATGTAATAGTTCTTTCTTTAAGTTATAACCGATTAACGTCTCTTCAAACAGCGTTAGCGGGCTTAAACAAATTAGAAGAGTTATATTTATCTTTCAACAATCTCCATCATTTACACGACTATGAACTTACAGATGCAATATCCATTAAAATAATTAATATGTCTCACAATTCTTTGGAAACCGTTGTTGTTAATGCCTTCAATTACATGACTAATCTGCAAATGCTCGATCTCAGTATGAACCTAATTAGATTACCAATATCCATATTCAACAATACTAAACTGAAATATCTGAACCTATCTTACAACAGAATTGCGAATGTCGAGAACATACTCGTATTCGCAAGTAGCGCGAATAATTTAGAAACAGTTGATTTTAGTTTTAATAACATACCAGTAATTCCAGCTGGTATGTTTACTTTCTCAAAAAACTTAAAGCTACTAAATGTATCCTCTAACTTCTTGAGTAATTTAAGTGACGGTAGTTTGATAGGCCTCAAAAACGTTACTGTTCTAGATTTATCTAACAATGAACTTTTAGAGCTAGATGCTAGGTCGTTCAAAGAGTGCAATAACCTGAATGAGTTAATTTTAGACTTTAACTTCATCAAAGAGATTGATTTCGACCAGTTGACTTCATTGGTACCTTCACTAAGTATCTTAAGTATAGGAAGCAACCGAATTCAGTGTGAAGATGTATCGAAGTATTATTCCAAACGCTTGAAACAGGGCGTGAACGTTACTTCGATACATGAAGTTTTTGATGACGACAACGTATTCGGCATTGCGTGCGACGCCTTAAACTTCTTCACTGAGACGCTGACATGGACTCTTCTGATGGTGCTGTTCATTGTCATACTTATTACAGCTGCGGTGTGGAGTGCTGTAACGAATAGACCTAAATCGCCACCAACGATCGACTTAACCAATTTCTCAAACGCCATGGAGACGACTGAGATGGAGGAGTCAAGTTTATAAGAAGCTAAGACCTAAGAACACATTTCGTTACTTACCTTTCTCAACCTCGTATCTGATCGAATAGTTAGATAGGAAAAGCACTCATGTTATCTAAAGAATAAAGTAACTTTTCTATCTAACTATTCGATCAGACACGAGATTGAGAAAGTAAAGGGACGATTTGGTGATCTGAGCTAAGCGTACCATAACTATACTGTCATCCTAAGCTAATAAGTAGTATCTCAAATACAATAACCAAAGCAGTTTTAATTCTCTTCTGTTAGTAATAAGGTTGATATTGCTACAAAAAATGTATATGAGTTTAAAATTTTATACCATATAGTACTCACTTTGAGTTGTGTGTCGTATCTCCAAAGGCATTTTTTTTTTTTTTATATTATCACAAGATTAGCGTCGTTCTTACTCAGTTCTTACTCAACAGTTACTTTTTATTAATAAAGTGTATGTTTTAATCGCTGTTATTTTTTTCGTCCTTTTTGTTGTTTGCCCAATGACATTTACGGTAGGATTTATAAGTAACTGCACACGTTAGTGCTTTGTCAGTGTAACGTCATGCTAGAACTAGTGCACTAATCTGTAGAAGGCGTTAAGGCGACAAGGTAAAAAAATGTGCAACTACTTATAACTTGAATAGTATTTTGGGTTATAACTGAGAAGAAACTTATTTTAAAACTCTATCTAGTTGCATACATGTAACAAAGGACGAGATTTGAAACAAAACTTCCGCGAAACTCAGACATATTAAAGAGGTCACAATGGGTTACTCACGTAAATAAAGTCCGAGCCCGAAACATGTCGAGCGACTTTCGACTTTTTTTAAGTACTTACGTGAGTAACCCGTTGTAATCTCTTTAATGGACGAGATATAATAAAAAACTGGTTATATTTAGTTTGTTTAATGTATGTAATAATTTATTGTTATTGTTTTTATTTATGTATGAATAAATAAATATAATTGTATTCTATTATTATAATATACAGTGTGTTACCGGCATGCGGGCATTTATTAAAACTGCCGATAATATGTTGCTTTAGCAATTGTTTGCAAGTATTATCAATTAGAAAATAATTACATACATACATAATCTCTCACGCCTTCGTTCCCAGAGTGGGGTAGGCAGAGCTACAGAATTACAACATCTCTAAAAACTTGTTGATAATTCTATAATCACAATTTGCACAAAATAATTAAAATAACTATACAATACTTTTTTTAGATACTGTCCATTTTTAACGTAGTGCATGTGCTGCATGTTCACCGTTATCAGTATCGCTGTTGCTTAGTACAAGGCATGTCGTGGTACGGGGGCAGCTCATAATAGTCAAAGTATCCGTCGACTGTCATTTACACTTGTCAAATTATTGTGCTTTACATTGCTGCCAATCAATTTTTTATTAGAAAGTTAACAAAGCCTGAAAATTTGTTTATTTTTTAAATTAATGTCATGGTTACGTTACAGATATACTTACGTTATTTTAACCTCCTTTAAAAAAAGACAGGGTGCTGGTAACACACTGTATAATTATTGTAAAAAAAAAGATTTGTTTCCGTTTGGCCAGTCGGTTGACTTAAGAAATTATCTAAGTTCGCCAATTGTACTATTATTTTCATTGTGTAGTAAACATGAAATAAATAAATAAAACAGTAGAAGTGTGCATTAATTAATAAATAAATATCAGGGGACAATGTCACACAAATTGACCGAGTCCCAAACTAAGCTTTAGACTTGTACTATCCTCCTAAGACCCACCATACAACGAAATTGGCCAAAGGAAAATTAACCTATTATGATTGCAATAAAGTCAATTTTCTATTTTAATTATCAGTCATAATTACAAGAGAATTTCTACTTTATCTCCTTTGCAGTAGATCTTTACTGCAATGGCCGTATTATGAAAAAAATTGTGTACGCGGTACTAGACAACGATAAACTTACTTATATAGAGAAATACATACTTAAATACATAGAAAAATATCTGCTCTTACCGGGATTTGATCCCAGGACCGCTAGCTTCATAGGCAGGGTCACTACCAACTAGGCTAGGGCGTCGTCGTCGGCGTAGGCATTAAGTTCGCCATTTGTACTATTATTTTCATAGTGCAATAATACATAAATAAAGAGCACACGTGTGCATTAATAAAGAAAAAGTGTTTAATAATAATAATTACCCTCTTGCCCATTCTAACTTCCCACCCGTATTTGTCTGTTATCATTAGTGTGTTGTATTTGTACGCCGCAAGCGGCGTGAAGTCAGTCGCGCTCGACGCCGCGTTGTGGCGTGCCTTATACATCTCTATGTATTTGTTTTTACCGCTCGCTGCTCCGCGCTAAGTTTCGTGGTCGTGGTCATGCGGTTAGGCAGTTATATTACTAACGGGGAAGCGACGGACGATGGGCGATTTTCTTGCTCGTAAATGCCATGTTATACAGGGTGACTGCGGGGTCGTGTAGCAACAAATTAAACTAAAACTCACTACACCATAAGAAACATAACGTAATAGATTTAAAATCTTTAAGACAATTACTTTGTTTTTTATTCAAATAAACATTGAATGAATTCATTTTATTCGGGATCATGGCCACCCTACATACTCAATTTCTTACTCGCCTGATCGTTCGATTTTCAAATAGGTTTTAAGTTTTTAACATGAAAACGTTAGGTGACCATAATTTTAGTAATAATTAGGGAAACAATTGATTGAATGTTTATTTTAATAAGAAACAAAGTAATTGTCTTATCGCTTTAAATGTAGTACGTTATGTTCCTAATGGTGTAGTGAGTTTTAGTTTCCTTTGTTGGAGAAAGAGTGGAGAAAGTTTGAAAGAGACGCTTATACAAGTCTGACCCTAAGCAAGCTTTGAAAACCCGGATTTATGTTTTGGTACTGTCTCGTATATAATTAATTATGTTTAGTACCGCCTGCTCTATACTTCTAAAGCTAATGTCACCTCGTTTGTCTAAATCCGGCCATCTGTTCAGCCTCTACGAGCCAAAACAGATCCATACATACATAAAGGTTAACAACATAACCTTCTCTGTAATCGGGTAAAAAAAAGCTATCCCACATTGTCTTTACCCCTATTGTTATAATATTACTAACGTTATAGTGTTATTAACTTGACAGTAAACGTGTCTGGACTGTAAGGCATCGTTCACACCAAACGTATTGTCCGCCGCCGACTTTGAGCATGCTCATTTTCTGTATGAACGAGATGTCGGTTCGGTGCGAAAGAGAAGTTAAATATATATGGAAAAGCGATAAACTGCATAACGCGAGCTCACAGTCGGCGGCGGACAATACGTCCAATTTAAAGTAGAATAGGCAAAGATTCAAGGACTGTACTGTGTACTGATCACTTGGCAATCTCGCCATAGGTACAGTCAACCAGTTTAGTTGTTGAGCCACTATAGGACCCTGGCGCAGAATAGTACAAGTACAGAAGGCTCACTCCTTTGATCTTTACAAAAGCCGCTTTTTTCTTAGCCGAAACATTATGATTTATGGCCCTCCAACGTCGTCGACTCCAGCGCAAGACAAACGGAACGTTAAGGCTGTGTGCGAACAGTGAAAATGAATTGGCTCACTCGCCGCGTCGCCGATAGTGAGGGCTGTCAACGACTAAAAATAAAATAATAATAATAATAAATAATGCATTCAATATATGTATATTCTTCATACATCATATATGTACATTATTTCATTATTTATCTCTAAAATAATAAATCTATTAGGTACTAATTACTGACAGTTGCTACGTTACCATATTTCTACAGATAAAGACGGGAATCCGTAGCGAACGCTATTATTAGAAAGAGATAAATAGTTGATTCAAATTGCGTACCTGAATGACGCGGCGTGCCTATCTATCATGGCGGCCAATTAGCTACCCGTCTTTATCGCACTCATATAAAATTGGCGGCAGAACTTGAATAGTACCCATCAGATGGGTAACCGGCATGTACTTGTAGCGATGAACGTAAATCGCGGAGTGAGCCGCGCCTGCCCTGGCGCGGATAGATGTTTTTCTCTTTATTAATGGCTTTCACTTCAACTTGGTTGATGCTGCTTGATTTGTGTGCGATAC
Organism: Acleris literana; assembly: GCA_946894065.1. Taxonomy (NCBI): domain Eukaryota; kingdom Metazoa; phylum Arthropoda; class Insecta; order Lepidoptera; family Tortricidae; genus Acleris; species Acleris literana. The sequence continues at coordinate 9,645,627 of OX335689.1, read as the reverse complement.
ATTTTTAAAGTTCTAGCGAAAATAATTGCCGGGCGCGGGTCTAGCGTCGTGCATTGAAAAATGTATCGTACTAACATAAATCAAAGCTCACTTTTCAATGTCTCACTTTGAGCTGATCCGGTGCCATGCGGTTATGTCTGCGCCAACCTTTAAGGTACGGAATCCTGCTGAAAAAGGAAGTAATTAATATTACTAATTATCTCATAAGGTAAACCACAGTATTCTTATCACTGATCATAGGAAAATATACAACAATGACAATGATATAAAAACAGCCAATGGCATTTATATTTCAATTGGCATCTTCCTCGGAAGCGGAAGAGTTGTAAAGGATCGTGTTTATTCTGAAGCAAAACAGGCTGATATTCCATAGGAAATGGATTTTGCTGTATCTTCATGTAAGTAAAAACTTTACTTATAATTACATAACCTTCTACGAATGAATATGTACTTAGGTGCGAAGTTTACTGACCATTAAGCAGACGATCAGGGTGTCTATTCTACCCTGTAAAGCTTAATTGCTTTTAACACGTTATATCATTTATTTATATATTTTTTATTTATTGTCGCTACACTCGCACGTATTTGTGGTTATTGTAATATAAGAAAAAGCAAGCTTTCAAAACCCGACTGTTGCTAACCAACTTTAAATCGTTATAAATCCTAAATGATCATTCAAAATGAAAAATGATGAAAGAAACCTAAAGATGATTTTTAAATAAGTTATATCTTCAGTGACACTCACCAGATTAAGACAAATCGATTGACATAAGAATCATCAAAATCGGACAACGGATTTAGTTTTTATAGTGACACAAAGGAACAAACATACATATAAAGGCTGTGAAACACATTACTCTCCTCCTTCGGCAGTCGGGTAAAAATACGAATATAATTCGATGTGAACTGCCAAATTCACTTGCGGCGTGTACTTGCGTGTGTAGCGACACTATCTAAGCGAATGGATAAACAATACGATAACTTGTTAAAAGCAACATGGTTTTACCGAGTAGAATTGAGCTCCAGGCACGGATTAGAGGCTGTCAAAATGTATTTCTTACAGGCTGATTTGACTTTATCCGCGCCTGTTAAATTGGTTGGTAAAATCTGACATAGGTCATAATTGTATCAGTGCCTAATTCGAAGGCGACAAATACAAATTATCAACTGTTAACATTTTCTTTAACCAACATGTAGTAACTATCAAAATTCAGACTGCAACTTAAACTCATAACATCCATTTAACAAATACACACTGAAACAACGGATATACTTACAAAAAGTAAGATAAAGCTAAACAAGATTGTAGTGTGAAGTCAAATAGGGCTCAGCAATACCCGATCTTCTTACTTTCAGATGTGATCATCTTCTTCCTCCTAAGTAAAGCAAGCGCGACCTGCAAAATTGAGGATTGGGATGAAGATTGCAACTACACGATTGTCTGCGAGTCGAACATGGAGTCCATTGAGCTCCCTGTATGCAATGCCCACCACCCCACTCTCCTTATCAAAAACTCTTCCGTAGAAACTTTCTCAACAAGTCTTTACCGCTCAACCAATTATAACTATTTAGTTACTTACTTTGAAGCTGTCAACAACAACTGGACAACCATCGCGCCCTTGGCCTTCAATTTCTTCCACTGCTCCAACATCGACCTCTCCAACAACGGCATCAGAACCATAAGCAACGATGCCTTTCTTAATTCATTTTCTCTCCAATACCTCAATTTGTCCAGAAACGCTATCGACAAGTTGTATCCTCGCTCTTTTGCGGTCACAATCGATTTTTGGCTTAATCGAATTACTGTTCTTGACCTGTCTTTTAACTTGCTAACTGACATACCAAACGGCTCCCTACATTGCTTACCGGAATTGAAAAGACTGTATCTAAACGGTAACAAGCTCTTGTTTTTAAAAGACGACACCTTTATGAACTTGAACAATTTATTCTTATTGTCATTACAAGACAATCAACTGACGACTTTGAACGTATCGCTAGTGGGCTTAAGAAGTTTACAAAATTTAGATTTGTCTTTCAATAAACTTAAACAGTTGCATGGCTATGAACTCGTACACGCAAAGTCCCTCAAAACAATTGATCTGTCTCATAACGCAATAGAAACTGTTGATCATAATGTCTTTAGTCACGCTGCTAAGCTTAAAACAGTCGACTTTAGTAATAACGTAATTAAATCACCTATTAATATGTTTTTTAATAATAGCAAATTGAAACGGGTTAACTTTAGTAACAACAGTATTACAGCTATAGACCACGCATTTGCACACAGCGCGAACAACTTGGAGTCGATTGACTTTAGTTTGAACCACATATCACAGTTGCCTGCGGCTCTGTTTGTATCCTCTGAGAAATTAAAGTTGCTTAACTTTTCCTCTAACTCTCTAAGCGAACTAAGAAGCGGTAGTTTAAATAGTCAAAGCGTAAAGGTTTTAGACCTTTCCCGTAATAAACTAATGAAATTAGATGTCAGTGTATTCAAACAGTGCTCCAAGTTAGAAGAACTAATATTGGACTTTAACTTTCTTGGCGAAATCGACTTTGAAAATTTGACCTTGGCTTTGCCGAAGCTGACTGTCTTAAGTTTAGGAAGTAATTTGATTCCATGTAATGACGTATTAAATTACTCTGCCAAGGGTAAGGAAACAGGCGTAAATGTAACTTCTATTGATAAAAACTTCAACGAAGTCAACGTACGAGGCATCGCGTGTGGCCACCAAATATTTTTGGATGTAAAGAAAAGTTTTCTTATACCTGAATTATCGGTCTGGATTTTACCGATGGGATTATGTGTTGTTATTATTTTTGTCGCTGTGGTGTGCTGTTGTATGAGAATAGGTACCGGACAGAACAAGCGTCCAGAATTGAGAAGAAAGAACATAGATATAGAATTGAGTGAAATCGAAGAACAAGACAGATTTATGTAAAAGACAAGCCGTAAAGGCGTATCGTAATAACAGGATGCCAATTCACTTTTATCTAATATATTATATATTATTTACTTGTTTGGCATATTTATATTCGGTTTCTTTCGGTTTACAAATTATAAAATATGGTTTATTTATTAAAAAATAATATCATCTAATGTTGTTCTATTATTTTGAAAGTTCTTAGTCATGCTTTAATTGTTTTGTACGTAACTATATACCAAGTTCGAACGCCCGCGGTGAGTTTTTCTAACTTAAGTTCTTTACCCGATGCTCTTACGGTGAGGAAACCTGCACGTTTGAACAGCTGAGTGTGTTAGAAGTTAATTGCACAAAAGATCCTAAAGGGTCGAAGTGTACCCGAGAGGGCCCATCTGTAGGATAAGATTAATATCTTATATAATATATATGATAATATAATCTTTAATACCTACGTTAAACTCGCTTTTGACCATATGCCATTCCAATCATTAAAAGTTATCGCAAAGACAAATAGCGCGCCGGATTCAGATGATCTATTCTGAATATCGCTTGGAAGGTGCCTGCAGGCTTCCCGCTCTGAACTCGGAGCTGTTTGACTTGTCCTCGACTCCGTGAGGATAAGCGAACGTGTTCAAACTTGTCATTGACTTAATTTACTGAAGCAAAATGTATTGCTTAACTATTGGATAAACGCCCTCGATAAAATGGCCAGCCCGACTTTAACCCAACCGATTATTAAGAAACTAAGAGTGAAGCCACACAAGAGCAAAATTTTTGAGTTGTGACTCTCGTAATTTCAGCTGCATACAAAAGGCCAGCTGATTTTGCGTCGCAGTGTGAACCAAACAGGAGTTTGTATGAAACCGAATGTAGCAGAAATTACGCGGCTGACAACTCACAAAATTACGCTCATGTCGTGTGGCTTCACCCTAAGTATAACTTTAAATTGTGTCCAGTAGAATGAAAACTGCTACCGTCAAATCGTATGTAACGATACCACATTCAATGCTCCAACATCATCTTACGGTGGGTTTAGACCAAGCGAACGGACAAGAATTCTATGGCATTGTCTCTTAGGTTTTCTTTGTAAAAATAAAGACAAAACATGTTCTAGAGCATTCGCTCGTTTGTTCAAAACCCACCCTGAGGCATAGTTAAACAGTGACACATTTTGTACGTTGCAAATGTCATTTTAACCCGTAGTTACCAAATCCATCCGTGCTTTTAATATTGGGAACGGACATAAAACATAATTTCCTTTCTATTTGTTGACTATTTATTAAACGGCGAGCTCAAAATGTCTTGTGTCCTCGTTGACATAATGCTGATTGAGGTACCTACTACTTTAGCCGAGCTGCTTTGATGACGAAACTTGCTGCTAAAGTTACAAGATACACGTACGAAAATACGCACTGACAGAACAGCTTAAACTCGTCGGTTAATAGTTTGTCCACAAAGTCACAGACGATTTGTTTTTTCGTTTGAACGCTCTAAATTCGGTATGTTAATGGGTCTCATAGTTATTGACTTACTTAAAATAATATATGAATAAAGCATTTTTTAATCCCACGTGGGACCACGTATGATTAATTTTAATATCGTAACAGTAAACCTGTATGAATTCATAAAGCCGTAACATAATGGATGATGTGGTTTAATGAATACCTTTGTAATGGTATAAATAAACAATTTGCACTCTGTTAACGGTTGTAAATGTGCAATTAATAATACTAATTAGCGGAAACCGCACTTGTTGAAACAATGACAAGACATTTCAGTGTCCATTTGGCCGGTAACCGTCGAAATGGTTATTTCAGGAGTTTTTTTATGTAAAATAGGTATTAAATCACAAACTCACCTTGATTAGTCACAATAAGATTGAAGATAAAATATGCTAACATAATCGTACCTGATCAAACTCATAAAAATAGAACAGTAATATTTATGATGTAGGTAATGGTCGGTCTTTGAGGATCGAAGTTACTGTCAATTTGATACTTGGGTGGCTAAAAATGAACTAAATCAAAGTGATTGCATTTATTTAATTTTTAGCGACCCAACCCCATGTGCTACTGGTTAGGTCACCAGAGTAAATACTCTTTAACGGAACAATTGTCCTCGCGTGTGATATCTATGGACTTGTTTCTCTAATAAGTTCATGGTGATTTTCTAAAACTCGACATCGGCGGAATACACCTTGTTAAAACAAGGAGTGAAAGCCATCAAATTTTTTCGCTAGTGTCTTTTTACCTAATATCCCGAAACTGGATCCTGATTCTATAAATAGTCAGGATAAGTCATGCTCCGCTAATCGCGTTCACATAGAGCATATAACACCTTGGGATGTGGAAGCAGCCATTAGACGACTTAAGCCACAAAGTTCAGTGGGTCCCGATCATGTGCCTGCATTCATAATCAAAGGCTGTAAAGAGTTTTTTATACTGCCTATCCTTCATATTATTCGCATTTCGCTTAGTACGGGAGTATATCCAAGCCGTTGGAAAGTCACTAGAGTTACTCCTATACCAAAAACAAGTGACACCTCGTCCATCGATTGTTATCGTCCCATAGCTATATTATCAGCGGTAGCAAAACTCTACGAAACTATCTTAAAAATAAAAATTTCGGGTCAACTGAAACCTTTCTTTTGCAATTCTCAGCATGGCTTTAGGTCTAATCGTTCTGTGGATACCAACCTATACACTCTCACTAACCTAGTTTCGGAGCATCTGGACAAAGGGAAGCAGGTGGACGTGATCTATTTTGATTTTACAAAAGCATTTGACCGAGTTAACAACGATGTGTTGCTTGACAAACTGTGCCGCATAGGTTTAACGCCGCATCTGCTTAAGTTATTTTCTAGTTATCTGCGGGGTAGGCAGCAGTTCGTCAGGCATGGATGCTTTATCTCAAAGTCATATTTAACACCATCTGGTGTCAGTCAAGGTTCTATTCTTGGTCCTCTTCTATTTGGCATCATGGTAAACGACCTTGATACGGTTGTCAAGCATGCTACATGTTTGCTGTATGCAGACGATTTGAAGTTGGTTTATGGGATACATCAAATCGCAGACTGTGAGGCTTTGCAGGATGACGTAAACTCTGTTTTGCTCTGGAGCATTGCTAATGAACTCCAATTTAATGTCAAAAAATGCTGTGTAATGACCTTCAGCCGGGCGCAAAAACCGTTGCATAACATTTATACACTGGGATTGGAAAGCATTGCTCGCGTTACAACCGTAAAAGATCTCGGTGTTCTTTATGATAGTGGCCTTACTTTTCACGATCATATTAAAACGCTGGCCGCTAACGGTTTCAAAAGACTTGGATTTATTGTGAGGAATTCTCGTGACTTTTGTAACGTCAATGCCATCAAACTTTTGTACACGGCCCTAGTTCGTAGTAAGCTCGAAGCGGCAGCTATTATATGGAACCCCCACGAGACTACTTATGCCTTGGTTTTGGAAAAAGTGCAAAAAGCGTTTCTTAGGTTCATGTACAAAAAACTGTATGGATATTATCCCTTTCTATATCCGACTCAATTTTTGCTTGGGTCTCTTGGCCTGAACTCTCTGGAGGTAAGACGCAACTACAACCTGTTGGTAACGGTCTGTAGCGTATTGCGGGGCGCTTCCGACTGTCCCGATATAGTGTCACAAGTGGTAAAACTGTCGGTGCCTTTTATGACAAAAAACCTCCTCAGACCGCGACACCATAACCTCCTCGCGACACCTAGGACGCGGACTGTGGCCCACCGGAACTCTCCCACTGTTCGGGCTCTCACGAGCCTCAACACACTCTTTTCATCAGCACCTGATCTTTTTGATGTATTTGCAAGTCGATGGTCCGTTTTGTGTTTTCAGTGTCTTAGGTTCTGTGAGAGAATGGATGGTAGTGGAATTTCCAGATAAAAACTTTTTATGAAAACTATTATTAGTTTGCGTGTGTTATAATATTAATTTTCTTTCTGTATATAATATTAAGTTTCTCAGTGCATTGGTTTTACTGTAATGCTGTGAAATTTTTGTTTTAAATAAATAAATAAATAAATAAATAAATCAAATAAGGAAAAAAAAGAGATTACATAGACCACGTTTAATAAGTTGTTAACTTGAATTTCTAACTTAATCAGGATTGAAGTCTTTCAACTTTGACACAACTTTTTTGTAGTAGCATTTCATCGAATTTCATTTCATCGAATGCTACTTTCTAATGAAACTATGATGTTTTCAGGTTATTTTAAACATATTGACCGTGGAGACTTTCTACATCTCCTTACCTATGTCTATTTTTAATTTTTATTTGAACTTTGGAGACTTTACATTTCCAATTTAAATTGAATATACTTTGAGTCTCATAATTGCTCCTGGGACCTGTACATCCCTGTGACATTTAAATTAGTTAGCTTAAGTTTATCATAGTAATAAATTACTCATATAAAAAAAAAGAGTTCCTGTTGAGTTTCTTGCGGCGTTTCTTCTCAACAGAGTCCCTTGGAAGCACTGGTAGACTCAGACATGTAAAAGTGCCTACAGGGCCTACTTACAGAATAAATGAATTTGAATTTGAATTTGAATTAATTACGTAGGTTAGGTTAGGTCAGACTTGTCACTACCACGAACTGGTAGTTACCTACATATCGACGGTAAAAAGCGTAAACGCTGTAACCCACAATGTACCAAAAAATTTTTTTTGCATATTCGGAATCAGATTTTTTTTCTGCGTCGAATGGTCCGGGTCTCGTGGCTCTACGACGATTAGAAAATTCTGTACAGCGTTGAAATTGTATGTACTTTTTTGACATATAGCAAAATTAATTGCTGTAAGCCGCCAAAAAACAGGTCTTTATTTTGCATTTGCATTTACACCAATTCATATTTTACAAATTTTTCGAGTCCAGTAGGTTACTGCGTGCGTAAAACCATTTCGACTGTCATTTACAGCGTTTACGCGTATTGAAAAAAAAAAGTGACACTACACTTACTACGTTTTCTGTAAAATATATTTAGATGATAGTGACTTACTACGTTTTAATCAGACACCATAATGTGAATACTCACAAGTTACACCAAATATGAAGTAATACGCAAAAATATTACTGACCTTTACCTCATTTCTTAAACGATTGCTTATTATTGGTCGCTTGAGTTTACCGTATTTTAAATACGCGCTCATGCTGTGTGGGTAACGGCTTACTGCCTCGATCAGTCAGTCTGAGACCGCCGTGGGATCAAGTTGTGTGTGGTGTAACGGTCTTTCACCGCGTGACAACAAAAGTTTAAAATGTAATTATATATATTTTAATAGTAAACCAGTGTAAATAATGTGAATAGTTAATACTATACTAATGAATTTTTATTTCATTTAAATAGTAACTACTTAGTATGTATGATAAATTCTGAGAATTAAGTGTTGCTTTACATAATTATAAGTAATTAAAACTACTTTACGAATTTTAACAATACTTTGATAATAGTTATTAGTTTGAAGAAACGCTAGTATAGTGTCTTAAACTTTTCAGTTTGTTAAACATTGATGTTTTTAATTTTAATTGACTTTATTTCATGAGTAAGTTAACTTGTGATATTTAATTTATCATAATAATATACTTCTTTTATACGAAGTGTTTGTAGCGATGCATAATTATCGTTAAAATAAATGTATTTCTTTTTTTTCAACTAGACTTGTATTGTAAATGTTTATAAGCATGTATATATTTATATATATATATATATATATATATATATATATTTATATATATATATATATATATATATATATATATATATATATATATATATATTTATATGTACATGTTCGGATGTTTATATCTAATGGAGGATTGAAAATATATTTACATACACATACAAACACATTCGTATTAATTAATTCTTTAGGATAACATTTAAAAAAAGGATTAATAAATGTTATCTCATATTTACGTCGTTTTAATATCAATAACCTTTTTTGACATCTATCATTGAATACAATTATGATTTTTTTAAACTGCAAGCACTGCAGCGTAACATCAATTTAGGCAATGCTCAACATTTAAAGAATGGTGGTTACGTCACTTACGCTTATTAGAAATCAAACTGATTATTACCTTTCCATACATTTAACAAAATCATTAACAGCGTTTTATCGTATTGAAAAAAAAAGTCAGGTTGCTGTAACCGACACTAAAAAGAAACCTAGTCACTTCTGGTACGCGACAGGCATATGATCTAATAGGGAATTTGAAAATACATATGTAGTATAAAAATGGCACCGATCGCTCAAATAAAAAAAAAGATATGATTTTTTTTGTAAAATTTCAAAAGTTTTTTGGCTCTGGTGTAAAGTTTGATTTTGCGGGTTACAGCGTTTACGCTTTTTACCGTCGATATAAAAACAATAGGTACCCGTTCTTTACTCGGTCATGTCGATATTAAATCTAGGTTATAAACTCGTGAAGCCGCCCGACACGTTGACGCGCCCAACACTATCATTTGTTATTGTTAATTAATCCCCGAATGAATAATAGTCAAAGCGTGCCATTTGTAATTGCCAAATAATTCTAATGATTTATGAAACCGACTCCAACCTCGCGTAAATTTGCGATATTACCACAGTCTAATAAATAATCAATCTGTACCGGCGTTAGGAGGGATTAATATTTATATGAAGTAATAACGATATAGGTACAATTCAAATAAAGAACAATAGCTTTATTCCACTTTTCTTGACACATATTATTTACGTATTATTTTTAACTCGGCTACCATTACTAGTGTGTGTGTTGCCAGTGATGACTTACGGATCTGAGACGTGGGCGCTAACAATGGGCCTTATAAGGAAGCTCAAAGTCACTCAGAGGGCTATGGAGAGGGCTATGCTGTAACGTTGCACGTACATGTTTATTTGGACAATAATTATATTTAGTTAATTTCCTTAAAAAATGTTTAATTTCATTTAAAAATAATACAAATAAAGAAGTCTATTAAGTTTCCTAACTCATCAAATATATAAAATGTAATAATAAAATAATAATATAAATAATGTTAAAATAATAAATATTAATTATAATATTTAATCATCTACGTAGTCAGCGTTCTACACTTCACTCGTCGCTCTTTATGTTTGAAAATTTCGGGTAGCGCTAGCGCCGAAAATCATTTGCTTTTTCAAACGCCAGCGACCGCACACCTATGTCGGAGCGTTCACGGCTTAGCTTCGTGTCCTCTTACGCGCCGCCATAATTAATACTCCTAAGGAAATAATTATCGTGAATAATTTATTATCATTGCTTCGCGGCGTTAGAACTTTAATTACGTCCAACGTTCTTTGGATTCACATTAGTGATTCGTAAGTGACATCTCGGACCCCGATAAGGGGTGTCACTTTACCCTACCCGCTATTGCTGCCTTCACGAAGACCTAGCAGCCGCAGCCACCTTGCAGGGGAGCCCTCTACTGCTGCCTTCCCGAGGACCTAGCAGCCTCCGCCACCTTGCAGGGGAGTACCGTCCTACGACGGCAGAACCAGGCCTAGGCATTTAAATACCTTCACGACCCGTAATAGTAATAAATTTATTTTGTTGATGACTCGGTTGTTTGTTTTAAATAACAGATTCAACATCATATGGTTCCGAACGTCACAATGCTCGGGGTTTCTCTGCGTGATAGAATCAGAAATGATGATATCCGCAGTAGAATTAAGGTTACCGACATAGCCCGAAGAATAACCAAACTTAAGTGGCAGTGGGCGGGGCACATTGCTTGCAGGTTGCAGGACTGATGGCCGATGGGGTCAGAAGGTTCTTGAGTGGAGTCCGCCGACCGGGAGACGAGCTGTAGGTCCGCCCTCAAACAAGATGGAGAGACGACCTAGTAAAGTCCGTGGGAACGCGGTGGATGCGAAAAGTACAAGACCGGTCTGAGTGGAGAGCCTTGGGGGAGGCCTATGTCCAGCAGTGGACGTCTTTCGGCTGACATGATGACCATTACTAGGCCTCTTTTCTACTGAGTAAAACCATTATTATTTTTAATTCGCCCGCCATACTGTCAAGTAAATTTCTTCTTCTTCTGTGTCGTACACTCCTGGCGGAGTGGTCGTGGTCATGGATCGTCTGGGAGGTTGGTTGCGGCTATTGCGAGGCTTCTCCATCTCTCTCTGTTCGTACACTCAGTAAGGGAACACTTCGTAGACGATTTAATGAGGTCCGTCCATCTTGTGGGTGATCGGCCGCGAAAACGTTGGCCCTCTAGTCCTCTACTCTTCCTTGCAACACTAATCGTTCCAACGAGCTTTCGTTGCGGATGACATGTCCAAACATCTTAAGGATTCGCACTTGTACAATCGACGAAAGTCTTTGTTTGACACAAAGCTCTTTTAGGATGGAAAAGGTAGTGCGGTAAGCAGTCCATTTTATTCTCAGTAAGCGCCTCCAGCACCACATCTCAAGAGCGTCAATCTCTTTGCGATTTTTTTGATGGATAGTCTATGTTTCAGCTCAATACAGGAAAATAGCAAATATTAAGCATCTCATTAAGCGAACCTTGGTGGATTTAGTTATGCGGCGATCTTTCTATATCTTCGTAAGCTTTTCTACAGCTGATCGTGTCACGGCACACCGTCAAGTAAATGAGAGCTATCAAAACGTTAACAATACGAGAACACTTCAAAAGCAATACGGTTTTATCTTCTAGAATCTCAGCTCTGTAGGCCCTGCCAAGATGCATTACGCGAACTAGCGTTTCTATTCGTTTTGTTTTTAAACCAATCGCGTCACTGGTAGAAGACTTGATACGAAAAGTCACGTGATATACCAGTGACGCGATTGGTTTAAAAACGAAACGAATAGAAATGCTATTTAGCGCAATTCATCTTGGCAGGGCCCTCTGTTAACGTTGACAGTACGATTACAATAGCGGTAAAGATAATGTAGAATCAGGCCTCAGGTGTTCAAATTTCTTTTCTAAAATACTTACCTGTGCAGCATCAGGACTAAGAAGTTAAAACTTGTGATTAAGTGATATTTTTTAGCTTTTTTCAGCTTTTTTGTTTCTGATATCATGGGGATGGCAAACGAGCACACAGACAGGCCAGAGGCCGCCAGTGATTTTTGAAGACTGCAAATGCATTTCCAGCCCTGAGGACTTAGATGGAATGCCTCTATGCTTGACATTTCACTTGCCTTACACCCTTACACCCTTACACCGGAATACACCAGTGCGAGCACTGCTGTTTGGCGACAGGTTACATTAAAGAGTAAGTAGTGGGAGCAGTCCGGACGGACCCTGCACAAGAAATCTTCTTCAAAACGAAATTAATAAAATAACAAAAAGCAAGCTATAAAAACCCGACTGTTGCTAACACAACTTTAAATCGTTATAAATCCTAAATGATCATTCAAAATGATGAAAGAAACCTAAGGATAATACTTATTCAACGATACCCCACTTGTCATAAATCACAGACTTTTTTTCTTTTTTACAATATGGCGTCTGGTTGCCGCCACATTGATTTTTAGGGTTCCGTACCAAAATGGTACAAAAGGAACCCTTATGGTGAGACTTCGTTGTCTGTCTGTCTGTCTGTATGTCACAGCAGTTTTTCTCAGAAACGATAGAAGCTATCAACTTGAAATTTGGCATAGTTATATAATTTGCTTGCCCGCATCTGTTTTTAGTAAAAAAAACTATGAAATTATTTTAATAAATATTTCTTAAGGGGTCTGGAATGGGGGGTTGAAACATGAAAGTTATTTTATTATACCTAGCAAACGGGGTGTCATATGGAAGGGCTCAGTCTGCACATTTGGAATTTTTTTTAAATATTTTTTCAGGACGCACTTTTCAATTTATAGCTAAAAATGTGCAAAAAATTACCGTTCCCCCCTCTTATCTCCGAAGTTTATGAACCAAAAAATCTGATTATTACTTATATTTTACGGGAAAAATAAAATGAAGTTGTCAAACTTTACAGTTTTGACAAAACATATCAAAAACCTTTAAAAATCTGTATTAAAATTTAGGCTAGTCAAAATGGACCTTATTGCATAGATAATAAAGTTCATAGCAAAATAAATATTTTCTTTTGCGTTTTCCAACCATATTATCTTAAATACGGAATCCTCGGTGCGCGAGTCCGACTCGCACTTGACCGGTTTATTTTTATTACTGTCATATCTTAAGTGACACTCACAAGATTAAGACAAATCGATTGACATAAGAATCATTAAAATCGGTCCACGCGTTTAGTTTCTAGAGCGCCACAAAAGAACAAACATACATATATAGGCTGATGAACATATTATCCTCCTCCTTCGGCAGTCGGGTAAAAAGAACAATACCTTAAGCAACGCGGTTAGTTATTAAATTATTAACATAGGCTACCGCACCTTCAGAACAATAGTGACCTAATTGGGAAATTTTAAATTTCGAGTTAGGTCTCTATAATAATAAATTTATGACTTGAAATTTGAAAGCTGAAATTTTGAATTAAGTCTCTATTGTTCTGAAGGTGCGATACGTTCAGTTTAATTACTCCAGAAACGCACACAACTTTTAAGCGTCATATCCACTGTACCTGCTTGTGATTACATCCACTGTGCAGCATAAATTGTTCCAGAATGTTCTCCGTTTTAATATGTTGACTCAAGGCAAGTTGCGACTGGAACGTACCAAATTTCCGGCTTGTTGTCATGTCGGGAGTACGTGTGGGCACACTAGTACCTATTATACGCAGGCGTCTGGAAATAGCAGGGGAATGTACCTTATTGTACCAAAACTAGCTAACTTATGAAATTTGTGAATATGGGACTAAGTAAAGTATGAGATTATCCCCTGATATTTATAATTAATGATAATAATAATAATAATAATCTTTATTTGCTCCCACAGTGGTTTGTTTATGATCTAGTTATTGCTATAAAATTTGAAGTTTGTTTAACCAGTGCGGGCCGGTGTCCGTACTAGGAAAACCTGTATGACAGATCGCCAGGCTCTCGCCCCGATCGATAAATAGTGCATGATATAGAAATTAGTGCATGACATATTATTAGTACATAATATTTTTGATTTCCAGCTGCACAGCTGACACATTCATAAAATAGCCTATATCACATTAGGCGTTAGAGTATACGAGATTAGTGAACTTAATTAGCGGTGGCACAATGCGATTCGTATCACAAACGCAAATTCCATCGGCTCCCGGCGCTGTGGCTAATTGCAATCAATTGACGATCATATCACTTGACTGTGGCGCTCGTGACACAAATATGTTGTGTCAGGCTACTCTGAAGGGAAACGACATTGCTGTCTTTGATCATTATGACCAGGGTATTATGGCATAGCTATGGAGTTCAGAGGACATAATATGGCTGCGTTTATAACCTGACAAAATGTGGATAAAACATTACTTTTTGACACGTATAAGTACGAGAGTGGCGGATGCTTTAACCACATTTTGTCACGCGATAAACGCCACCATACTAGGCCCGTAGTTTACTCTGAGAGAAAAGGACAACGCTATGTAACTGCTAAAGCTATTTTCTTTACGCTCATCGTAAAATAAACTACATAGCTTTGTCATAATAACCCCCATGTAGCCCTAGCATAGATGCAAACGTTACTCATTTTTCTGTTTTCTATCGACTCAAAATGGATGGAGTTGACAAAAGTGGTCCACGCGTCTGTCATCAGCATAGCTCGGACAAGATTCAATAGAGTCGTAATACCTAAGATTATGATTATCTAAAGCGGATATTATCGTAATTTAACATTTTCAATTTACTTAATAATGAAATGAAATGAAAATAGGGAATAATGATTTACACAAATAATTAAATTAAAACATTAGTTTATTCCAGAAAATGCAGTAATTGATGGTTGCATATTTTCAATACAACCATCAGCATTAAACAATTTTTTTAATGGAAATACCTTCACAAACACATGGTAAATTTTGGGTTACCGTTATAAATGTAATTGAAAAATAATAATTAAATAATACTGTATATAATACGACTCTATTAATCTTTTGTTCTATTGCCGTGTTGCGATTGTTTTGCTATCACCTGTCCGAGCTATGCATCAGCTTACGGCAATCCTATATAGGCTATACAGATAGTTGAATGCCGTCGGGGCCTGAGGTCAAGAGCGGGAGCCGCTCCCACCGCCTTCCGCACACTTCTCCACACGCGCCTAGTAGTGACGTCTTTGACAGCTGTCGTACGCTTGTCAATGGCGTTAATACTCAAGTTTCGGCTCAGGTCACAGCACTATCGCGTGGATTTTCGAAAATCGCTAACTTAGCGGTATGCATCTTGACCAACTTAACGTTTCTCTTTTCTACCGCTCAAAAAGTATGGGATGACAGTTGATCACGTGGTTCATCCAAACGAACGAGATTGTCATTCCATACATTTTGCGATAGAAAACAAAAGCGTTAGTAGCGTTTGCATCTCGGCTAGGCCCCAGGCCCTCAGAATAATAGCTACTGGGAAATTCTGACGTAAACAAAAGTAGCACCCGTTGTTGTTTTGATTCTGTAGTATAGCCAACTTATCAACTATACCTGGAAGTAGAGATGGGTAACTTTCAGTTTAATTAAACTTTAACCGGTTTCTACAGGATTTTACGGATTTCTAGGATGTTTCTCATCTTAAAGCTATTTTACGCCTCTATTGTTTTGTTTTGGTCGGTCAAGTCGTGGTCGCTCAAAGGTCTTTGCCTACGGCGGCGTTCGTTGATCGGGTCGCCATCTTCCAGAACACTTGGTTGAGGAAGGCGATGGCTGAGATCCGCGTCATACCAGTAAACGCTTGTTGGTAACATGGGCGAATATTCGTTTTCAACTGTTTCACTTGTCCGAAAATGCAAATGAAATTTCAAGTACATTTTTTTCTTAATCCATTAACTTTTCAAATGTTTAATATGATATACTACCTATGTAACGTCTACAAATAAGGTTAGGTTTGTTTTATAATTTAACAATCCTGAAAACCCCTATTCCGAGCTCATGTCGAGCATATATAGTTAATAGAGCTAACAAAATGCTTGGATTCACGCTCAGGATGGGTAAAGAATTTAAAAATCGCTCAACACTTGTTTTACTTTATAACTCACTTGTTCGGAACCCCATTTATTCTCTTTACAAAGATTCAATTTAAAAAAAAAACCAGTTTCAAAATCATCTTGATTTTCGTTTAGGTCCTCTCTTCAAATATCGCTGCAGCCATTGCATGAAAGACGTTTTATTAGAGATCAGATATTTATGTATATTATTTTTAAAATTTTAATTAATGACATCGACTGCCCTTACCTCTTAGGGAAAATTAATTTCCGTTGTTCTAACCGATTTTTCCGCCAGAAGCACTTGTTCCAAATTCCGCTATTTAAAACGAATTATGCTAAGAATTCCTTTATTCCTCGCGCTTGTTTCGCGTACAATCACTATTTTGAAAATATTGATATCTTTAACTCCACATTAAGTACAAAAAAAAAAAGTTTCGTAAAACCGCAGAAATTAAGTTGTTAATTTGTATACCTAGTTTTATAACAATTTTAGTTGTAGTAAATATTTCTAAAGATGTATTAAGGAGGTTGATTTATTTCATTTTTATTATGTCTTCTTTGAACACTGTTTGTCAATATGTCACAGTATTGTTTTTAATTTTCAGCGTCATAACATCAATAACTGTTTGTGTGTTCTTTTTTCTTAAATAATAAATAATAATAATAAAATCAATTCACATTTCAGGAAAAAAAAATGAAAGTTCGTACAAATGAAACAGTTGTAATAAAACTTCGATCTAGTGATAGTTAGATCCTATTTATGGGGTTCGGTCGGCTCACGCTTGCAAGGGCTGTTTACCCGACTGCGCTAAAACCCAAAAGGAGGGTTATGTGTTTGACCTGTATGTATGTAAGTATGTCCTTTCCTATATCTCCTCGTAAGTACTCAATGGTTCAGCCGATTTTGATATTTGATACGACATTAGATTCGAAAAAAAAATCTTAACAACATTTTTAACCGAATTTTATGTTTTAATATTTTTAACATACATCGACAACAGTATTAAAATATGCAGTCAGGTTTTTAAAATTTTCTTTTTATTTAGGTATTTCTTTTCAATTTAACAATATATAATTTTTTTTGATGTAGTGTTCTTTGGTAATTATAATTCCTAACATCGTTTTATATTACTTCTGCCAGCTAGCAATTAAACAAAACCCCTTCTTTGATCACCAAATGGTTAATCAACTGCTGCAATCCCAAACACGGTAATTATTAACGAGTGTCAGCACAGGTCGCGGCGTGTGATGTTATATTCATGTCTAATAACACCTAATCCTGTGCATGATGCGCCATTGCAGTGCATGCGTGACGAACCTGGGGCGTATTCTCTTTGGCAATAAAGTCGAATCGATTTAACGAACCGGCTTAACTTGACCCGTGCACGATAAGAACCACATCAGCCTTTAAATTAGCATAGTGGATAAAAATCAGCGTAACAGCGGGAGTTATACTGCGCTCATAAACCGTAAGGCGATATCTCAAACCCAATAGCCAAAGCAGATACAATCCAACAGGAGACTGTTAGTAATAAGGTTGCACTTGCTACAGGAGTTTTGTCAGAGATACCGCCATTTCCCTTAGCAGGGCAGTATGTTATGACAGAGGTATGTTACGTTGTACGAAAAGCTCAAAAATTAAAGCCCCGCTGCCGGGGCTTTCTTTAACTAGCAACTTAAAATTTATTGGTCAATTTGGTAGAAGATCAATGATTAATAACTTTTACTGCACAACGCAATTAACTGCTTTAAAAATATAATACAAATAATAAAAATGCCTCCTAAAGTATATTACATAGATGCCGTCAGAATTTTCTCAATAAATTCCTATTATTAATACGTTAAGCGAGAAAATCCTTCCATGACACCTATAAGCCTCTTTAAACTGTATTTATTAATCTGCTTCGTAAATTTATTATAAAATAAGTAGGTTGATGAACTTTAGGTGCATTAAGGCTATCTGAAAACCGTCTAATTGCCGCATAATCGTAGCTCTTGCAAGGGTCTAATTTGGCTAGATCGCTCGCCGTTATTACATAAGGGAATAACGCCATAACACTTGGTTCCATTATTATAATTATCGGGTTAATACATGCCGTTGGATAATGGATGATCCTAATGATGCGGGCGAGGGGATAGCGAGGCTTACAGGCCTTACAGCTGACAAGTAACGAAGTGTCCTACGAACATGGCATGGTGACAGGATAGTTAAAAATTTATTTTGCGTTTATGTTAGTAGTGGAGTTAGAAATAGAATAGAGAATATGTATAATTTTTTTTAAACGCATTTCTAAACAAAATATGGAAATACCGTAAAAGAGATCACCAAAAGTGAAATTTAAATTAAAATCGGCCAAGAAATACGGACGATACAAGCATTTTAAACTGCTAATTAGGTAGCGATTAGACAGAGAGATATATCCGATATACACTGTGACGATTCCATGTTAAATTCTGTTTTGCTAGAAAGAGATAGGAACAAATCTTTGTTCGCTTTTATCTCGGTTATTTTTATAGCTATTCAAAAAAAGATTATTCTCAACTGTTTGATACATGAATAAACTTTTACTGAAGCTGTGAAAAATTCATAAATTTTTCGTACCTATTCATTTTCGGAATGATCAGTGAAGATTCACCAGATGTTGAAAATAAGGCAGTGTCGTATCCAGCCGATTTCCAGCGTGAAATATATTTGATCACAATTAAAGCTAACAACTAGATCCGGTTCTCAAAGTGGGTGCCGCGGCGGCAGGGTGAGCCGTAGAGAATAAGAGGTGTCCTGTTTGCCACTCTCGGGGAACTAAACTACCCTATTTCGACTAGTTAGGGCAAGGATACTAACCCTGAAAGTGCGCCACAAACTAAAAAGTTTGGGAACCCCTGAACTTACGTACAATTTTGGTCACAATATATAAAATTTGTGAATCTAATGAAAAGTATTGCATATCCAACAATTCGTGTCTGTTATTTGAAGCTAAATAGACATAATCGTATATGCAATTGGGAACAAACTATCACACAACAATATAAAAGATTTAAAAAAAAATCTCATCTTATTGACTATATTGGAACAATTCCTTAAACGCTAGAAGAGAAAAGAAAAGAACCTCGAGTCGCGAGTCGACGTTAAGAAACAACTATCCAATTAGACTGATATTATTTCCCGTATTATTGTGATTTAATAGAAAATATTGCAATAGAGATTTATTAACAACTCCACACCATTACATCACAGAACAAAAGAGAACGAGGGATAATATAATATAATATCCGCTCCAATTTGTAGGTCAATGTTATACCACACAAAAGGTGGTTAAACCGCTCCGTAGCGTTCTATTCTAGACAATCATGATAAGCGACATTTAATTTGTTTTTCTACTGGCGTACTATAAACCGCTATTATTGATATCGTTAACCGTATCAGAATACCACCTATAGCGTAACCGAATCGTGAAAATTCTATAATGAACGTTTCCATGGTAATATACAGTTCTATAATTATTATTATAGCATTGTTATTGCCATGGTTACGGTCATTCCGGATATCAGTCTTGGCGTTTAGTGAACTTTTAACATCTCTTATTTGTATAATAAATTGTTAATAATGTTTTAATAACAATTACAATTACGTACTTATATTAAAAACAAAATCAATTTTGAGACTAATAATATGTTTAAAATAACATTTTTATTAAATCAATAAAAAGATGATTAATATTCATCAACTTACCTTAAGACGCTTCATTATGTACCAGTTACATCAATACGGCGGCTAAGTGAAATGCTATAATATACTACTAGCTTTTGCCCGCGACTTCGTCCGCGTAGAACTCGTTTATCGCAGTTAAGTAAATTAATAGGTTTAAGTAATTCTATAGTTTGACGTCCTCCCTGGCAAGAATGATCTTTCAAACACATGTAATATTGAGCTCGAAATTTACCGGAACATCAACTTAAACCATTAACTCTTACGGGAGGGCACTCCCGATACCTCGAAAGAGTTCAGGAACTCTAAGGGTAGGACGTGACTTGCTCTGTGTCTATGACATTGTCTACCAAGAGATACTCCACAACATCGCCTTCTACATGAGATATATTTTTATATTTATCCGCCCGACAATTTCGTTTGTGGATGCTAATATCGCCCTCTCGCACAAACATTCTCTATTCTTTATATTGTTTTTTAGATCGGGGTACACGTTATTTTTTAGATCATCTGTGTTTTATACAATATTACAGAATTCGCGGTTTAATGTATTCAAATCGTTAGTATCTCTCGCCATATGATCTTTGCCAATTTTTAGTAGAGCTGCCGCATATATTGCCCCGACTGTGTATCATGGTGTACTCGTAGTTCCTGGCATATTTTTAGTGAGGTATATTTTTTATATTTATATACTCATATCGTAGATGCCGAAATGCATTTATTTTATCAGCTGGTGTGCCCCTAGTTATCACCGGTAGATTAGAATCTGTCTAAATTCGCCGTATCAAAGCACCATCCCTCCCATGATAGTTTGGTTACTCTTAAAATATCCATCATAGTTCAATATTACATATATTATATTATGAGTCTTAATACTAATTATAATGTAGGTATCTATCATTATAAATGGTGGAACTCCCAAACATCATCCGTGGCCGCTGAAAAAAAAGACAATATTCTTCAAACAAATTTACCCAATGCCCATTAATCTAATTCGGTTCCGCGGTTAATCCGTGAAAGCGTAACAAACAGACACACGACAGATATAATTTAATTGCCATTTTGAATTTCTACCTATACTTTCACATCATTTTCGAAATCTGCGTCCTCAAAATCTAAGAAAATGACAATTATGTCCACTTTTTAAAAAAGATCATGGCCTCCATCTTGAATTCTAACTTTGACATAATTTTCATAATCTGCGTCCACAAAATGTAAGAAAATGATACCAATGACGAATTTTTCAATAAACATCATGACGGCCATTTTGAATTCCAAATTTGATATCATTTTCGAAATCTGCGTCAACGCAACCTACGAAAATGACACCCATGATGACTTTTACAAAAAACACCAAACATTGTCGTTATTCCCTCGGGAACTTTTAAATTTTCCGGGATGAGATTTTTCTATGTGTTAATCCAGGGTGCTACCTCCATTTTAAATTTCATTCTAATCCATCTAGCCGTTGCAGCGTTAAGGAGTAACTAACTAAAAACCCCTTTTACCCCCTTAGGGGTAGTTTTTTCTAAATCGCTGAAAGCAGTATATTTTATTTATAAACAGTAGCCTAAATATCAATTTCCTAATGTAGCCATTTCGATATCTCCCATACAAATTTCTACTCCCCATTTATCGCTTTAGGGGGAGTTTTACCGAAATCACTGAAAGATTTTTTAATGTTAAACAGTATTAAACAGTAGCTTAAACACCAATTACCACGTTTCCAACAAAAAAAATTAACATAAATGACCAAATTGTCATACAAACTACCATCCCAAATCTCACCCCCTTAGGGGTGATTTTCGAGATACAAATTTAATCTAATTCAGTTCCGCGGTTTATCCTTGAATGCATAACAAACAGACAGACGACAGACATAATTACTTTCACGTTTATAATATTAGTATGGATTTTCTTTCTACATCAATATTATGTATACCTATCGATGTATAGTTTTTTACCCCTTGAGTATTGTTTGAAATGACATTTTAGAATTAAATAACCGACCAATTCGCCGCCGAAAAATTAAATGCCTGTCCGTAATTATTTTCAAGTGATCATAATAACCACCCTAATATTAAATAACAGCCGTAGAATTAATATGCCGTGAATAGTGAATAGTATTGAAAATAGCGGAAAATAATGTCAACTCTAACAACTTCAATCTGACACCGCTCCTTTTGATATAGACTAACAAAACTGAATGTAGGTACAAAGCCTGTCTCATGTTGTCACACTGGATGGCAAAAGCCATAGGAGAAATAAATTATTCAATCGCGCAATTTTGTCAAATAATTACTAATCTTATTCTATATTAGTAATTATTTGCGTCCCCAAAAAGTAAGAAAATGTTACCCGTGACAACTTTTTCAAAAAACATCATTGCCGCCAGCTTCAATTGTAAATTTGACATCATTTTCATAATCTGCGTCCCCAAAATGTAAGAAAATTATACCAATGACGACTTTTTCAATAAACATCATGGCGGCCATTTTGAATCCCAAATTTGATATAATTTTGGAAATCTGCGTCAACGCAACCTAAGAAAACGACACACATGATGACTTTTTAAAAAAAAAAACAAGATATTGTCGTTATTCCCTCGGGAACCTTTAAATTTTCCGGGATGGGATTTTCCTATGTGTTAATCCAGGGTATAAGATATCTCCATTCTTAATTTCATCCAAATCCATCCCGCGCCATTGCAGCGTGAAGGAGGAACAAACTAAAACTCCCTTTTACCCCCCTTAGGGGTAGTTTTTTCTAAATCGCTGAAAGAAGTATTTTTTATTAATAAACAGTAGCCTAAATACCAATTTCCAAATTGCTTAGTTTAAAAATAACTAATCTCCTATACAAATTTCTACCCACTATTTTAACCCTTTAGGGGATGAATTTCCAAAAATCCTTTTAGTGTACCCTTAGGGTACCCAAGGAATATTCCCTTCAAATTTCAAGTCCCTAGGTCCAGCAGTTTAGGCTGTGTGTTGATCAATCAGTCAGTCAGTTTTACCCCTTTCCATCCCTTCGGGGATGAAATTATCAAAAACGCTGAAACACGTATAAATTAATTTTCAATTTTCAACCTAAACACAAAATTTGAACAGTCTAACTTAACCTAAAACTGACGGACTTTCATTCAAATTTTCATCCCCTTAGGGGTGGAATTTCCAAAAATCCTTCCTTAGTGGATCTTTACACTATATAAGGTAATGTACAAAATGTCAAGTCTCTAGGTCCTAAGGTTTGGGCTGTGCGTTCATATATCAACAATCCGTTTTACCCCTTTTCATCCCTTCGGGGTTGAAATTATCATAAACGCTGAGATACTTATAAGTTAAAATTCAATCGCCAACCTAAACGCAAAATTTGAAGCGTCTAACTTCAAAACTGACGGACTTTCATACAAACGTTTTTCCCCTATTTTACCCCCTTAGGGGTGGAATTTCCAAAAATCCTTCCTTAGTGGATCTCTACACTATATAAGGTATCTATGTGCAAAATTTCAAGTCTCTAGATCCAGCGGTCTGGGCTGTGCGTTGATATATCAACAATCAGCTTAGCATTTTATATAATAGAAGATTACTATGCAGAATTCTTTGGCATTAGGGCAGTATTCTAACCTAACCTAAACCACGGTTACTTTTGTGCAATACCATTTTGGCAATGTAAGCAATTCACTGTTCAATTATTTAGTTACTATTATATATTTTTTATAATAAATATTAAGTAAAGTTATATTATTCTAGTAAAGAGACTCGATGATCCCGCAGTCAAACTGTGTAAACACTGTTATATTGTAACCATTTGTTTCGTTAATAAACAAAAGAAGAACTTAAGAAGCGAAAGAGATTTGTCAGGATCGTAGCAGGTGGAAAGAAATGATCTCTGCCTACCCCTCTAGGAAACAGGCGTGATTTAATGTATGTATGTAATTTTGAATAAATAAATAATATAGCCCTTTCGGTTTCCACTTAAACAAGCAAGATTTGTATCCTGTTTTACTAGGGCCACAGTTATAGCAGACAGCCAACTCAAAAATACCGAACCACCAGATTCTGTATTTCACCACTTTTAGCATTAGTCGCGACTAAATCAAAAGACGCATGCTATATGAAGACCCGCGTGAATAATACAAAGGGCTTACTCTCAGCATACTAATTCCCATTCAAACTCGATACTTAAGGATTCCACGTACAGCGTTCGTTCTTTTTGTTCTTAATTTGCCAGCGCTTCGAGGGAACGTAAAGGTGCCATTTATTTATTTCGCTGTGCGCTTTTTGTGCTCTATTTGACGACAAAGCACCGCGTGTATCCTTGGCCTTTCATTTTCTTTGTGCTTCCTCGATAAAATAAAGCTGGTTGTTCACTATGGTTACAATTTTTCGCAATTTCTGATGTTAGCCGCTTGGACCTGTAAGTTTTTATTAATTTGCAGTAGGCAATTTTTGTCTTAAGTACAGTATGTATTAAAATATAAGGAACTGTCAAACTTGAATCTGGTTTCTACTAGATTTAAAAATTTGGTGCAAATGGCCCTTAATGACCTCACAAATAAGTACTATGACAGATTCGCCCCCGTGAGGAAGATGCCTTTAAGCCGCCTATTTCATGTTGTTACTTTGCCTATGAAATAAGAGTGGTTAGGTATCGCGTAGTGATTTCAATCCACGAAAACGTGCCACACCACTTAATTCACTGTAGCAAACTTACGTTTGTGGAATAAAAACACTGCATAATCTACATGATGTTTTAAATCATCTTAGACACTGACAAAGCGCGCATATCTATGATGTACAGTCAAGAACTTAAATTTGGTACTCACCTTAGGTCGAAAGTCAATCTGACATTCTACAACAATAAGGTTGAGTTTCCTGTTAGTTACAAATGACTTGGCATCTCTGATCACAGTGACGACTTCAAGCATATTTTTGTTGAAATGGGTCACGAATAACGTTCGTGACCGTATATTATCGCTATCGCTAAGGTAATTAACATTCTTTAGTCGATCATATTAGTCTGCTTCCCCACCGCTGTATTGGACGCGGGCCTTACGGGGCTGTCGCCGACACTCGCGGTACCGCCGTTCCAGGGCACCTAATTAAATTATTTGTAAACAGGATCCGCCCGTATTCCCTCTTTCTTGTGTGCTCAAACAATTACCGTTCATTAGAATGCACAGAGCGGGCTTTTGTAATGCAAATCCATTGTTTTTTGTGAAAATATACAGTGCAGTTCACACACAATTACATATGTGCGGCGCGGGCAGAAATAACACTCCCCTTTCGGTTCGTTAGAGCGTTTATTTACCGTGTTTTTACAGCACTTAGTATAAAGTGCATTGTATCGGGGTCATTTGAATCGCATATGCAATTAAGATACATCTAAAAATAAACGCTAAATGGGATTCTAAAAAAATATCAAATTTCTCGTTAGAAACGAAATTTGAGGGGATGCTTGTGTGGGACTCTTCCTTCGGATATATTTTTAACCGTTGACTCAGTTTGAGGGATATTACAAGTTTAATGTTAAAAAGTTTACAGTTATCTGTGTATCTGTCTGTGGCATCGAAGCTCTGAAACGAATGAACCAATTCGGACACGGATTTTTGGGTTCAGTAGTCAACAAGGAATCCTTAGTTTGACCAAGGCCATCTGTCCGTCCGTCCGTCCGTTTGCTCTTTAACGCATGCAGAGACTTGGTATTCATCATCATCATCTCCCGTCGTTTTCTTAAAGCTGAAGGTCATGTCCATTCTGAAAAGCCATTGTTGCCTAGTCGATTAACCTCCTGTCCTCGTCTTGTCTCAGGGCTGTCTTGGTACAGTCAAGAGCAAAAATATGAATCGAAAGAATCCTTTCATAAATATGTTACGAAGCTCTATTACACTGGAATAAGGTGGATTGGGACATATTTTTAAGATGTTGTGTTCTCCCATATTATTACTTTTATGCATGACCATACTACAAAGCAGTAATTTAGCGTGGTTATACATATTAATTACGCTGACTAAAGTAGTAGGAAAGCAGAAGAGAGGAAGGCCAAGTAGAACGTTTATGGATCAGATAAAAGAAAAAGAAGACGTCGAGTCTTATCAGGCCGTAAAAGAAAAGGCGAAAGAGAGTCATGGAAATTGCTCCACCGACGAGAGCCTAGCTCTTAAACTTAAGAAGAAGAAGAGAAGACTAAAGTAGTAAATAGTAGTAGTAGTAAATTAAAAAGACGAAAATAAATTTTCTGCTACTTCCCATTTAGGTACGTTAAACGGTGGTATTTTTTTAAATCGTCTTGAACTTTATTGTGTAGGATGTAATTTTGTAATTTAGCTAGATTTTATAAAAATCATAGTATTGTTAAAAATATATTAGCTCCGAAAGTAAGGGTCACCATTCATTTCTTCGGAGTTTTGTCCTATTTATATGAAATAAACACATGAAAGTTTCATTCGAAAATGAAAAGGAAACGGTAAATTAGGGGTTGGTTGTGACGTTCTCTGCATGCAAATATTTTCCTACCGCTGTTTGTGGCTTCGAGCTTGTTTCTCAAAAATAGACCTGCGTGGATACGCTGGCACTAGGGTTGCCAACACATAAAGTACGGCAAAGTAATTTATTTATGACATTCGGTAATTTTTTTAATGGTCATTTTTTCTAATAATCAATAAATTTAAACGAAATTGTACCTGAACGCAACCGTCAAAAACCCTCGACAAAAACTTTGTTTTGCCATGATTGAACGTGATTGATACCTACTTTCATTGTTGCGAAATACGCTGTAAGAATAAGCAAGGTCTGATAAGTGATAACTTGATAACAAATATGTACTTTAAATAATTTAAAAAATACTTTAAATTTATGCTGCGTACTTTATTTTTATTCCTCTTTTGGTAAGTAATACTTTATTCTGTACAAAAAAGGTGGCAATCCTAGCTGGCACTGTCCTACGTTCAAGCTAGCCAAACCGGGAGCGGCGACTGCGCCGGACGACTAACTCAAACTTTGCAAATATGCTGTCCTCGACTAGGGCTACGTATTTGTCCCGTTTAGGATTGGAAAACTTGGTAGGAGTTTGGCTTATTGCTTAACGCACTCGCAATCGCAATCGTTTTCATTTTGACAGCCCGAATGCGAGTCTGCTTCAAAATTAAAACAATTGTTCCACTTTGAAGTTGATTGCGATTGCCAGTGCGTTAGACAATAGGTCAACTGGTGCGAGAGAACTCTTTATGGAGATTTCCCCATGTATAAGTGACGTTTCGGATGTTTTTATTGAACCTAGTATAATTTTGTATTTGTTTTTATTTTTAATATAAGCTTTGATTAATAAATAAAGAAAACGTCATTTGTTATTTATTTAACAGCCGCACTCAGAGACGTCACTTAAATTAATGCTTGATTAAAGTTGCTGCTGTCACTTTCTTTGCTATAGCAATAGAATAAGACAACACGTCACTAAACAAGCATGTGCAGTGTCTTTTTTGTTGTACAAAAAATTAAGTCAAATAAATATTCAGAACCAAAAAAACCAGTATGTTATCGAAAATAATATATTTTATAAATATGATTTCAAAAGTGCATCAGTAGGTAGCCAATTCTTCAAAATGTTTTCGAATATCCCTGTACTGTAAAATAAAATATGGTTGAGTCCCGGAAGTGCCACGTGATGGCAAACTTGTAACTTGATATAAAATTCAATATTTCGTCGCCCGAACTCGAGTCAAACAGTATGAAGACAAATTTAAAGGAATCCGGTATAAAAATAGTAAACACAATTTTCCGTACGTGAAAAGATGAATCTCGGGCGCGCAAACACAGTTGCGCTCGAGGGGGAATCCGCAACTTTGATTCGATTCTGAATTCGGTGGAGTATTGAAAATATCGCAGATGGTCGCCGCGGGCGCAGCGCGACGTGTGGGGGGACATGTTCCAACCAAAACATTCCTGGACAGAGTTTATTGCATTTTACGTATGTTTCTTTATTATTAAACCAAAAAGTTGCACATAGGAACATGCGTGTGATACATAGGTGGACAATAGTAGATGCGAAGTTGTATATAATCACCTTAGATTGATATAGGTACATATACTGCTTTATACTACACTTAGTTACAAATAAATAAAAAACAAAAGTAACTAAGAAATTCTCTCAATGAGCGCGTCATCAACCAGCAATAAGTTTCTTTTAATTATTTTCTCAACATGCAATGAAATATTGATGTTATGTTCCTTATTAGGCTGCGAAGTATGACGTTTCAGGTGCGGCTAGGACAAGAGGTCGTTAATGGAATTTCATACAAATCGTGCAGGCCTAGGCTGGCAAAGTCTTCCTTTTTAATTTCCATTCCATATAAATTTGAGGCACAGGCATCATGACATTCTGCCACTATGCGTATTAAAATAGTACATTTTTTTATGTTAATGTAAACATGGCGGCTGTGTTTATGAACAGGCTAAATAACTGTTTTTTTTTAATTTACTAAGCCTTGCATCCAACCAAAGCCTTTGCATGTTTATTTAAAGTACCAGGAGATCAGAGATAATTAGGGGTGCGTTGCGTCGTTCAACTTAGATGGCAGGGGCCTGTTTTATAAAGCTACAAATTACAATTTACAGGTTACAAGTTTCCATTTGACACAACCTCGACCAATGACGACCAGCTATTTGAGCAGTGTTGCCAGTGTAGACCTGTAAAATTGTAACTTGTAGCTGTATAAAACGTGCCCCAGGCGGTGCGCTGCGGAGCACCGGCGGGCGGCGGGCGGGCGCACATGACACACCGCGGATGACTGAGCACTGTAGGTTACTTTTAATGTTTATGCACTCCTAGTATTTGACATTGTAATTTTTGTTTTAATTATTTTAATGAATTATATGTTTGAGAAAAGCACTAAACATACCTCGCCGTGAAAAGGGGTTGCCAGCCTCGTAACTATCCGGCCTCGCTTCGCTTGGCCGTCTATATGAACTCGGCCGGCAACCCCCTACTTCCCGGCCTCTGTAGTAATGTACTATAAATTTAATTGCCAAAGAATTTACAGAAGGTAAAGACGCCCCGATTCGCAGGGTCCAACTTGCGTGCGCGTCAAAGCGGGTTGTTTGACAACGTCATCTAGACTTTAAAACTGAACACAAAACGGGGTAATAATGGATTTTCACACGAAATTACACCCTGATAAGAGGGCGGTTATGAAATTCCATTTACTATTACTACAAAGATTTTTGAGAAGGTTTAATGAACGGATTCAATCTATCAAATTAAGTTACAACGACGCAAGTTGATGCAAAGTTACAAATGTCGCAAAAAATGTAAAATAAATCAGTTTTACAGAGTGTTCTACAACCAGGGACCACTTACTCAAGGACCTTGAGATTTTTTTACTTTTGACTATATTTATTTACGTTATTCATATGGCGTAACATTGGCAATAATGGGAGTAAAATTTTAATAAAATCGTATATATTTTCAAAAAATAATTCTTATATTGACACCAAGTATCCCTTAAACACCCTGTTATTAAACAGATATTCCAAGATTCTTACAACTTTATGACTAATTTTATGACGATATGTAATATTTTATCCGATTTTTTACCGTATTGTTTTACTAAATCTATTTCTCTTCTCTCTACTATTCACTAGACTTTTAATGTCATAGCTCAGTCACGTACGCGTATCGCTAAATAATTATTTTATTACATTATTTATTTGTCCATGTCCACGTCATAACGTGCGATTCCTAGGAGTTTCAAATTTCATTTTTGGGACGAGTTTTTGTTGCCAAGGGACACGGGACAAGCTTTTATTACTTTTTTTGCAAATTTATTATCTGCTTAGTTATTAAGACCAATCGAATGAGCCCCAACACGGTGGGTCTACGTTTAGTGAAGCGGAGATTCTGTCGCCACCTTCCGAGTCCATCATCAGATCAGCTTTTAGATAGGTACAGTAAAGCATTGTCATCGGGTCAACATATCGCACCTTCAGAACAATAGTGACCTAATTCAAAATTTCTGCTTTCAAACTTCAAGTCATAAATTTATTATTATAGATACCTAATTCGAAATTTAAAATTTCTGAATTACGTCACTATTGTTTTGAAGGTGCGATATGTGGTCCACATTGCAGCCCATTCCATGAACAGGAACTGATTCAAACATGACTTGCAAATGAAGGAGACGACTTACTTACAGTGCAACCATTTTCTTAATAGCGATCGGCAATCTTCGTTTTTCTATGACACACGAGTGACAAATATACTGTCAGTTGCGAGTGCAAGCTTGATAGTGATAGCCAGCCGAAATTAAGAAGCTGGGAATACTGTACATACGAACGATGTTAAATAAAAGCTTGTAAAAGTTAAATAAATGGATAAAACTAAACGTAACTTACACGCATAGCGTAGTATTGAATATAGTTCTCAACTACACTCACCGGCAAAATTAGCGGAACGAAACAAAAGGTGTAATTTTTAACGTAACAATTTTACTTCATAGAAACAACAATATTTATTGGGTATCATTTAATCGATCAGCAAAATATTCTTATTTTGGTGAACAGAAATATGTATTTGGTCAGCCAAAATAGCTAGTTGGTAAGCAACTAATGGTTAGCAAACATTTATAAATCTGTCTGCAATTAATAATATACTGAACTGCTCTAAATCATTTTGGTCAGCAAATTAAATATTTGAGCTGCATTGAGCGATCCACAGGTAATCAAATTTTGGTAAGCAATCAGTAGGTAAGCAAAATATTTCATTTTGTCCATCAAAAAAAAGGTGGCAAATTTACTGCCGTGCCGGCAACGCACATATGCCAAACCCACCATCAAATTTACAAATTTAACAGAGTCGACGGAGCTCCGCTGACGCGGAGCTCCTATTTCTGGGTTGTTCTGGCCCTCCGGGCCTGATATAAAAACGAACCTAACCTAACCTACCTCATATTTATGATACAAATTTTGGTTAATCTAGGGTGTGATTGTGATTCCTAAATTTGTGTGACAAAACGTAACTTGTAATTACTACTAGCCTCAAAAATACCAACGCTTGGGTGCTCGCATCACGTGGTCTGAGTTCGCTCCGCCCGCAAATAACGAACACTGCTGATTTTTCAAACTAAACGCAATCCACTTATTTATATAGATAACCATAATTTTAATATGCACATCTCTCAATTAAACTGCTTACAGACATGTTTTCTCTGCTGACCAATTGTAAAATCTTGCTGCCCAAGTAATTATTTTGCAGCTCGACTGTTTATTAGGCAGACAAATGACCAAAGAAGCAGATTGATATTGTTTAAAATGTTAACCGTTTGTAAATTGTTTGCTGAACAAGAGTTGCAGCCCGATTTTTATTTATTGCCTGCCAAATCTTTGTATGCTGCCCAAATGAGTAAATTGCTTCTTTTTTTTTGCGGATCAATTTGAATAACGGCTGACCATTTAATTACTTCCCATATTTATTTTCCTTACATAAAACCATCTGTTCATTGAGAATTTTCGTTCCACTAATTTGACCGGTGAGTACCTATATGTTAGTATTAATGCCAAGACGTCTAAATCGGGTTTATTTTCATGAAAACATGAGCCTAACCCGAAATGTGTTAATGAAGTCATCTGGAGGTCCAACACACGCCATGGAGGGCCGCCAATTTATCGTGATACAGTAGGTAGGCAATTGGCTTACGTCCACTTAAGCTCGTATTATGCATCTTATCTCAGGCGAGACATTTGGTCGCCGCAGAAATTATGTGTAGCCTTGGCTAACATCGCCTAATTTTTACGCTTTTGTGAATGTAGGTATTTAGTGTGATTTTATTTTGTTCTTACTGTGTTAAAGAGCACACGCATAGCTTATAAGCAGAGTTATAATCGTATAGTACCCAAACAATATTGTGTTCGAATGTTTTTAATATTTTTACCCAACAGTCGAAGTACGAAAACGGGATTATTCCCATCTTCCAACCTATCCAACCTGTACCTGGGTTGGATAGGTTGGAAGATGGGAATAACCCGAAAACGTTATTGAGCTGGTCCGTTACTCTACAGGGTAAACCACAGATATAAATACACATAGATGATAATTGAATCTGTATGAAAACTAACCGTGTCACTTTTTGCTACCAACTAGGACACACCAAGAGAAGAGAATATTCCGCTTTCCGCGCAAAATCGATTCAAAGTCGTCGCTTTTTTGGGCTACTGCAGTTTGTTTATCACGCAGCGAGGCATTTTCTTGATTTTCACGGCCGGACGGCTGCAGCAACAGGCGCGCGGAGCGTCAGTAGCGACGGCCAACCCCGACTCTTGGTCGGGGTTTAAGACCGGATTCGGACACGCGAAGAAGATGCATTTGCATTATCTATGTGTTTTTTTTTTTTCAAACTTGTAAAGAAAAAGAACATGTTGGTTTATGTAATAGTTGGCGAGCTCGCGCGGTAAGGCCCGCGGTAATAGGTATGTACATATTTTTTCTAATAAGAGGTAACTACATTAAACTAATGTTGTAAATGCTGTACTTCTTAATTAGAGTTTTAAATTTAACATTATTATTACTAGTTTTATGCAGACTATCTAACAATTCCTTTGGTAAGGTGTTAAGAATGAATGGGATCACATGCTTATTGGTTCTCCTGCCGTAAACATTATTCCTTGGCAATTGGTATACAAGTAAGTATTCTAGACAGCGCAGCCGTTCGGGCCCCATTTTCCGCTCAAGTGTCGGAATACTATAACATTCTTCACTTAGCAACGATAAACAAAACCTACCGAAGACATTTACTAATTGACAATGTTTAAATAAACCGGAATAGTCTTCAACATATTTGGCTTTTATTTTACTCGGTACTATAGTTTTTATTAACGCAAGTTGTAATCTATATATTTATATATGTGGGGTAAACCATATTGCATGTGACCTGCGCCTCTCTTCAACACGGTAAAAACAATATCGTATTTGATCTGTTATCGTAATGTCAAGGTTTTGATAGCTCTTATTGTCTTGACAGTATTGGCGGCTGACATCATAACAATACCAAAACCATGCAAACTACGATATCGTTTTTACCGCCTAGAATAGAGGCGCAGTTATGGTAATGTTTTTAACTCAGCCGCTTGCATTACTGTCAAGTAAATAAGAGCTATCATAACGTTGACAATAAGTAAATGTTTTACCGTGTAGAATCGCAGCCAGAATACAGTATGTAACCGACATTGTGTCCAATCGATTTCTATATTTATACCCAACTGCAAAAGTACGGGAATGTCTTTGACCTTTCCTTGTAGAGGCTGCCCGGATCCGATTTCGACCAACCAGGTGTCATTACATTTGTCCTAGCGTTGCAAATCTCACTGGGTATTTCAACCTAAAATAAATGAAAATGGCAGGCTTACTAGTACAGACACCAGCAATAATATGTTATCTAAAATTAGCCGCAAAAATATCCGACAGGCTTTTATACCTCTAGTAATAAAGACGTGTCAGATATTTTTGCGCCCAATGTTGGATAATATATTATTGCTGGTGACTGTACCTATGTAACATGTGAATTTAACATATATACACCGTGTTTTTCTTGATTTTGATTAATTTCGGAAAATTACTAGATACATCCATAGAAACAAAGTGGTAGATTAGATTTTGAAATAACGCAAAAAAAAGTTTTAGAGCAAAGTAATAAAATGTTGTTGTAAAAGGGGGTTTGTAAGGGAACGACCAATAAAGACCGAGTTCATTTTAACCAATAGTGGCTGTTGTTTAAACGTGACCATAGCAACCATTTTGTAACGACCAACAACGATTGAGATTGAAGATTGCTGATTGGACGTGGTTTTTCGTGATTTGAATGTATGCATTCGTTATTAGTCGTGTGGCTTCGGGAATATATCATAGTTATAAGAGCCTTTTACACTAGTTTAACGTGATTAACAAATTAAATTTAATATTTGATTATCTTCAAAACGGTTCGAGTTAGAGCACTAGTTTCTTGGAGAAATTAACTATACTTGACCTAAGAAATGCTCCTTTAAAATTAACCCGAATCGAAAAAACACGGTGTATAGACTACAGTATCAAAGTGTGCAGTGGGGTTTTATAGTAGGGGATCCGAAGAGGAGACGACCTTCTCCGGGCTGTTTATTCGATAAAAAGTATTCATCATCATCATCATCATCATTTCAGCCTATTGCAGTCCACTGCTGGACGTAAGCCTCCCCCAGGGTTCGCCACAAGGCCCGATCTCCCGTTTTCGCCATCCAGTCACCACCAGCCACTTTTTTCAGGTCGTCGGTCCATCTGGCTGGAGGGCGTCCTACGCTACGCTTGCCGAGCCGTGGTCTCCACTCGAGAACCCGTCTACTCCACCGATCATCGGTTCTGCGACAGATGTGACCAGCCCACTGCCACTTCAGTCTACTACACTTCTGAACTACGTCAGTGACCCTAGTTTTATGCCGATAAAAAGTATTATAGTATATCAAATTTTATATGCTAAGTAATGTATGGCGAATAGGTTGACTGAAAAGTTCCGTACATTTATGATTAAGAAAAAAACTGAAGATGAACATTTTTTTTAAGTAAGGTAAGTTGGTCTATCCAATTACAAACCAATCGAAAGCATGAAGCCTATAGAATATGCAAACGTTAGGTTGACTATTTTTTCCCGTCATAACTATTGGGTAGGTATGTAAGTCGGTACTAATAATTTGCACTAAACCTAACGTTTGCATATTCTATAGGCTTCATGCTTTCGATTAGTATGTAATTGGTCTATTTAAAAAGCAATAGCAATTTAAAAAAAAAGTTAATTTTCAGTTTTTTTAAATCATAAGTATAAGGACTGGACTGAATTTTTTCAGTCAACCTATTCGCCATATATTACTTAGCATATTAAATATGATATAAAATACTTTTTATCGAAAAAACAGCCCTGTCAAGGTCGTCTTATATTCGGATCTTAGACCATTAAAATTTGCTTTTTGTAAACAAGTTTATTTATTTAAATAGACAAGCGAAAAGTACTGAGCTAGCTATTATGATAGCTCTTGACTTGTTATGAAGAATGTGTAAATTCAAAGTAGAATAAGGCACCAGTCTTCCGGGGGTTATTATAACAAGGCTATACAGAGAAAAAGACAGAGTCCTTTACGCTCACCGTAAAGGACAGAGGAGTTGTATAGCTTCCTTGTAATCCTTCATATATTTCCAAATTCAACACTCACTATTCTAGACTATGAAGCCAATTAAACGGCTTATAAACTATAACTGGGTTTCAATACATGAACAAAATTCTAGAAAACATCTTTCAATTAAGTTTTGCTGCGCTATCACGTTTCTGCTACGAACCGAACCCGCTACGAAGCTACGAAACGCCACCATGTCTACACCGTAGCACATTTCGGCTATTTCAATATTCAACAGCCGAATATGCCCCGTATCATTCCGCGCCCTATTTCTGAGAATTCGTTCGCCAACTTAGTTTTGAAATTCTTTGCATTCGTAATATCCACTTCTGGGTGTAACAAAGTAAATTCTTGGAGTGCATAACGCTATGTTTGATTCCGAAACTGCTCCTTGCACGGATGTTGAGAGGGATGTTCTCTTAAATCTTTGAAGTCAACTTTGTTTTGAATATTTGTGCTCTGATTTATTGTAAACCGTGGGATGGTTCCCCTTTGGAATCCCTAATCGTCATTTGTCCTAATGCAACGTTTCTCCGAATTTTCATTTATCCTAAAGCCATTTTAGGCTAAATTTGAAAACATTTTAGTGTTGTTTATAATACAACCCTAACCTAACCTAACCGCAGATATTTTGGAGAAGTTAAAAAGTTGTCTCACTCAGCTGAAAACCAATTTAGGGCAAATGATAATTCGGACAAACGATGCGTTAGGACAAACCTTATTAGGGATTTTGAGGGACACCCCGGTGGGATAGTTGTTTTATGGTTGAGAAAATGATACAATTTTAAACGAGTTACGTCATCGAGCAAAAACTTTTTACGACTAAAAGCGATATAGTTTTAAAAATCTGATTTCAGAAGCAAAATTCTCAACTTTATTGTCGGTTTTGTCTTAAACTAGCCGTAACATGGGTAAATTTCAAAGATATTGTACGGTCACGGAAGTTAATTTGCTACCCATTTTAAAGAAAATCTGCTTGAAGATGTCATTGTCAATAGAGATTTCAAGTCATTTGTAATTGACAGGAAACTCAAACTTATTGCTGTAGAATGTCAGATTGGCTTTGGACCTAAGGTGGGTCACAAATTAAATTCCTTGACTGTACATAGTTAAGAACTCAATTATAAAATCCCTAATTTTTCAAATATTATGTCATGACTAATGTTCGTTACACATTGGAAGAAAGTCTACGCTGTTTAACATACAATACAATTTTACCAATACCTTGGTACAGTCGACAGCATAAATAAGTGATCATTTATATACCTTCTCGCTTTCAATCGTTTCAAAATTTTGTATGACATTTCTAACACGACGTTAAAGTGACAAGGTACATAAATGATCACTTATTTATGCTGTTAACTATACAATGTTTGTGAAATTCATTGAAATACCTGTTAAATTATTTGAGGAACTTAGAAATTAATTTCCCTGAATTTATATCTTACATAGTAATTATATTTCTAATTTATACCTACTCGTATACTACACAGTTAATTGGTTTAGTTACTGCAAAATCGATCTTTCTGCGTCGTTTGAATTTATCTCTACAATTCGTTAAAATGTCCGAGATTTGTCCATAATGCGTTAAAGTAGACCACAGAAAATGTTTCAGTCGGTATCTACTATCTACTAAAACAGTTTCTAATTCCACGTAACATACACATGTAGGTATCTTAAAGCACCCTAGTTCCTAAAAGGTAAAAGGAGAGAGAGAAAAATAAAACCACAAATCTTTGGCTGACAGTTAAAGCAAGAAACTTTGAGAAGCTGCGGATGCCATGTTTACCCAGAATCGGGCCGCGCGGCAGTTTGAACATCCTCGATTTGATTTCCCCCGAGGAAGTGCGGCTTAGATTTTAATGTTAATTCGCAAAATAAATAGCTTACCGTGGAAAAATTTAGTCTTGGACCTCTGTTATGGGTCTTTGCTTTTACTTTTTCATTGTTTTTTTTTTGGAACCACGCATAGAGATTGGTTTTCATAAGTTAAAACCACAGATATAAATGCACATAGATAACGTAAACACCTCAATCTGTATGAAAACCAACCGTGCCACTTTTTGCTACCAACTGGGACACAGCAAGAGAAGATAATTTTCCGTTTTCCGCGCAATATCGATTCAAAGTCATCGCTTTTTTGGCCTATTGGAGTTTATTGTCACGCAACAGGGCGTTTTCTTAATTTTCACAGCCGACCGGCTGCAACAACAGGCGCGCCGAACGTCAGTAGCTACGGGGTGAATATTCGCGTTTAACCGCCCTCACTACCGTTCTCAAAATAATGAAGAAAACAATGATAATTACTACAGACTTCTGAAATAAATGGAAAGTATTCCTAGTTCTGCTTCTAATTACGTCAGAAGTTGTTGGTAATTATCATTATTTTCTACATTGTTTTGAGAACAGTAGTGAGGGCGGTTGAAACGCCCGAATATTCACCCGGCCAACCCCGAAACTTGGTCGGGGTTTACTTAAGGCCGAATTCGGACACGCGAAGTAGATGCATTTGCGTTATCTATGTGTATTTATATCTGTGGTTTTCTGTGGTTGTGGTTAATATAATAAAGCACCAATTAATGCAAATGTAGTGAGTAATCAAACGATCCGTAAGTATTATATCGTATACGTTCATAATTAGCATAACGATGGTTATTCCTCTATTCTACTGGGTAAAGCCAAATTGCCTTTGCATGCTATCGTATTGTTAACGTTACTCAGGTCAGCATATAAAAGTTTTGTGTAGAAGAAGAAGTAGAAGAAGAAGAAGAAGAAATACATTAGTTCACTACACAGAAGACATACAAATAGACAAATAAAAGAAAATACCGTGGACCTATACTCGAAAATCTAATTAAAGACCAAAATCTGACAGTTCCCATCTTGATTATTTCGTTATTTTAACATTATTTCATAAAAATATTTATTTATTTATTTATTTATTGGAAAACAAACAGCTTAAATACTACAAAACGAAATATAGAATAATATGGTTAATACAAGAGCCAAAACAGTTTTCACTACTAGTTAGCACAATTATATGCTCAGAGGATACAAATACGTGATAAGCAGAACAATAACATTACAACATTAATAATAACATTTATGAACGGACGGAGTTAGACAGCAAATTTGGAAAAAAAAAATTACAATAAAAAATATGAATGAGAACTCGTGTAACCAGTAATATTAGGGTAAGTTTTATTGATAAAAATACCTACACTTAAAAACCAAAGTGCAGTCACAGCGAATGTGCGCCCGTTGAGGTTAGGATTTTGGTCATAAATTAGATTTTTGAGTATAGACCTTTGTTTCCTTGTTTTTCTTTTTGATACAGAAAAACGCATCTTATTAAAAGTAGATTTTAACCCAAAAGGAGATATTGTCTTTCGCGCGTGTGCATGGATGGTATGTTTGTAAATCCGTTCCACTATGACCTCCTGTGGAATGAACGGCTTGACCGATTTTAAAGAATGAGATGTCTTTAGATTCGTCTTAGTTTTGGGAGTGATATAGGGTTTAATATTTTAATCAAAGGAATGAGAATAAAATAGTAATGTGATATTTTTTCAACATATATCAACGACAATAATAAAAAATGCAATATGGTTTTTGTAAAGCTTGCTTTCTATTATTACGTTTAGGATTAAAATATTTGTCATAAATACGAATATCGTAAAAATTGCAGAGCGTCCTTCGACCTAAATAAATAATAGGTACTAAATTGGATTTCCTTTTGTTTTGAACTCATTGAAGGCATTTCTGATATTTCCTTATTTATTGAGCTTCCAGAATAAATACCACAACGCCGTTTAATATTGTATTCCTGTAATCGGAATCTTAAGAATATGGCTTCTCTCGATTTTATTTTATCACTAGGCGTGGAGACTTCGAGTTCACATAAAACTTTTATATCATTAGGAAGTATGTCTAGGTTTTACGAGTCGCGTTTACCGACTCGATTTCCGTTCGGATTTGCGAGAAGCTCTTCGGCAATTGATAAAGTTTCAAGTCTTCGAGTACTTAATATTTAACTTTAGCTTTTCTGGTTTTATTAAGTAAAGTATTTACTTTCGAGTATACACTTTTTTGCTTGCAAATAAAAGAGAGTACTGTAATAATGGGGCTGGGGGTTGTAGCAGTTAAACACAGGTATAGCTGTAGTATTCTTCTTTTTATTTGCTTTTCAGATATAACGAATACAGTAGTTGTGTCCTAAGCGGTATCACAGCGGCGTCTCTCCATTTTTTCCAATGAAACAAAGCACCGTTGTTCCTTCGAACCAATTTGATTTCAAATCTATAAATTTAAAACCAAATTGGACACTTTGTACAAATAGTTTAATGAGATAAGGTTCGCCTTCAGTAGCAGGACCTTACCTCATTACAGTACCTACGTCGTCATTAAGATTATATATTTTTGGATTTCAATCATTGTTCGATGCTGAATAGACGCAACAATGCTCCTTTTCCAACACATTATGGCCTTTTTTTAGAAAACACTAAAAATAAATAAATAATTATCTAGGTACAATCTCACACAAATTGACCTAGTGGCAAACTAAGCTCTAGGCTTGTACTAAACTATAAAAAATATATTTTATTTCCATTAACAAACAAGGTGTACACAAATAAGGTTGAGATATTTTTGTAGGTCTGAGTAGACCTTTGTTAGGTCTTATTTAATCAATGCAACTAAACATTTGTTTCCGAACCTGCTACGCCATAAGCATCACAATTATCTTTCAATTATCTATCTTTTTATTTTTCAATTTTCTGTCACGCCAAAGATTTCAGCGGCAAAATGAGGCGATATCCGAAGAAGGGATTACGTATAAATTGGAAGTAGCTGTCAACCACAAGCCCGCAATCGAATAGGTACGCAGCACATGTGGCAACCCGTTTGCTGGTCAAACGGATTGATGGAACTTCTAAATGAAGTAGATTTACTTACGCTTTAAAATGGAAATTGGAGAGGCAGGTGGCCGGTTAAAACCTAGTCTGAAGCTATTGCCTGTCAAGTTTGTGCGTGTAGAGAAATAGCTCTGTGGCGTAAATCGTTGGACGTTTTCCATTGTTTACTCCCGCCTCTGTCGGTAGGCCGCAAGCGAGTCTCAAACAAATTGGGCAGTTTGGTCAGTTGCAAGTATTCCTTTAGCTCTGGTTGCCTAGGGTACCAATCCACTCACCGTCGCACACTGTCGCCATTGAGTTTCGCGATGCTGGAGAAAGGCAGGAGAGTGAATGCTGAGGATACAGGAGCGATAATCCTCCTTTCTTCTGATATTTCACCCCCCTTTCCAACTTTTTTGTTCATCTCTAAAATAATATAATGCGTCTTAGCAAAGCCGTAGAAGCATAAGCGTATTTCGTAATTTTTCTCCATGACATTTTGTGACAGGCAATGAAATACAATATCCCCACAATATACAGGCCCACGTCAAATTTTGTTAGTTCGAAAAAGAATCTTATGTCAGTCAACTAAAGTCAAGTCACTTTGACAGATGTCCTAAATTTAGGACATCGGGCCTTACGAGGATATTCAACATTAGTCTAAAAAAAATAAGCTAAATAAGGTCTCATTTATTCCATGAAACATGTCGCTCGTTCATTATTTGATTAGTTCGGTTCTTAAAACCTAATTAAGTTCATCAACCGTCGCAGACATGTTGGTGTGCCTTCGGCCCGATGTACTGCTCACTGCGTTGTACTGAACACCTGAGGCTCAGGCCGAAACGCTTTTAAAGCCGATAGGATTCGCCACCGCGATATTGCCTCCAGTATTCGCCAACAATTTTTTAGGTGTAGTGTTTCCGTATCTGAAATTCTATCAACAAAAACACTAAACTTGTGAACTAGGTAGTTTATTTTCACCTCAGCACCACAAATACGCAGGTTTTGCTGTTTAAACACAGTGAACCAAATTCGATTTCTTTGCGAGCATGAAACAAAGTAACTTTTTATTTAAATGATGCCTAATGTTTTGGTATATTTGCAAAACTGCAATAATCGTACTTTTAAACTTTTTTTTTTCATATTGATTGTTTTACAGATGTTCGTGTACATCTTTTTTATTTTTTACCATGTTGTTTTTTTTTACCTTTATGATGTCCTCATTGCTGACTCTGCTGAGGTTAAAAGTTTTAAGTGTCACACGAGATCAAAGTTATTTGCATCTCGTTTCTTTGAATCAGGATTCTAACTTAGAACCACTCGCTACGCTCGTGACTCAAATAGGATCTTTCGATAACTCGATTACAAAAACCAACTTTGCTCGCTTATTGCACAAATAACCGTTGTTTGACTCATTTCACGCCGCAAAAACCTGAAATTTGATTTCAAAAAGTTTACCATGTTTACCCTGTGAAGATCTGAAGAATATTAAAGTAAGTTTTTGCAGTTTTTGCAGTTTAACTTACTTTATTTAGTTATTTTATTACTTGCTCAGCCATTTACGGCTAAGTTTGTGTAATACTTTCGTCTCTATTTGGATGTGTTTTATATATAAATATTTATTTCTCTATGTTTCTCTGTTTATTTTTGCTAACCACCCATAGTTACCCTCTAAACCATCTCACTACTAAATCTCACGGCAAAATCTCTCTCGATTTACCACCAGTGGTAGAATGTGGTAGAATAGGAATGGAGGTACTTAAGGTACTTTCATTTTAATACATTTTTCATTCAATTTGCTCAAACTACACAACCCTTTATTTTTAATTTATTAGCCTATACCACCTTCTTCATTGCTCCATTACGAGTTGGAAAAAAAACTAGATTGACATTGTGATAGGTTTCCTGGGGTATTGATATACAGATGAATAATCCTTTCACATCGTGAAAACTCGGAACTCACGTCTACTTCCGAATGATGCCAACGTGTATGAATTATTGAATTATTAAGTTACATGTTTGTATTAAATAAACAGAGTACCTACTTTAGTTATCAGTGTCAAAAGTCAAACCACGACTTTGAAGTATATCACACCGAGATGTTAAAACCACCACGATCAAATTTATAGAAATTAGGTGTAGGTAAACAAGAAGAAATATAAATAAATGTTGAAAATAATTTCACAGGCTGGTCGATCTAAACGTTTCCCAGGTCTTAATGCTTTCGGCATGACTATTAAAAAGAACTGAAAACAAACTTAATCTTAATTAACAAAAACTACTCTAGTATTAACCACTCTATATCGATTATCACTCTCGCGATGCGACTTTCCCCCACGTTGTCTTGATGGGTCAGACTGAAGTAGCATGACAAATACGAACATTTCCGAGAAAATACGATGTGAAAGGATATTTCACTACATCTGTATTTATAGGAAGGTTGAGATGGCCCTGTGTGCCGCTTCGACCATTGCTGATGTTTTGTGGCAGCCCTTTGTTTAGAGCTGACCGCAAAGGCCCGTAGCGGCCACGAATTTCCAGATGCTTCCTGCGGTATCTACAGCAATTAGTTAAGGACTAGGTTTATTTGAACTATATTTAAGCGAAAAAAATTCGTCGGTCTTAGTAAATAACTCGTTTCGTTTGTTAATAAACAACGATAGATGACGTCAGCATACCCTCCGAGTATGTAAAAGCAAGCGATTACTAATTTCGTGGATCTTAAGTAGGGTCTTGGTGGCGTAATTGGTAATGCGCCTGCATCGGCCCGGAGAGCCAGAGGAGATGTAGGTTCGAATCCTGCCTAAGACCGACGAATTTTTTTCGCTTTAATATAGTTTAGAAATTCGTAACAAACGTTTCTGTTAAATTTAAAAATCTTTAGGTTAATTTGTATGAAATTTTCTCCAGTTACTTCTGGTCTTTTGCTTTACTAATACGACAGTGGATAGGTACTTCAATGTACTATTAAAAACTAACTGTATCGAGTTACTCGACCCCTCGTCCCCAACTTTTAACGTACCTTTCGGCCACTTTTAACGTAAACAATTCGGACCTAAACTCCAGCGGCCACCGATCAGTCTTACGCCCCACAACAAACAAACAAACAAACGGCCTCTGATTGTGTGTTTGACTTTCCTGTTGCGTGCCCAAAGCCCCACAATTTGTTGGTTAATGTTTAGAGCACACAAAAGGGCCTTCGTTGATAACGAATTATTATTAAGTTGTAGTTTTAATTAGCGATAGAATTGCTTTATGAAATTAAGTGGTAAAATAAAACGTTGAATTTGGAATATCACAAAGAAAGTCTTTACAACCTTTTACTCTGTCCTAATTAAATAAAGAAAGGGAGAGTGAAAAATCAACCTCAAGTACATAGACCCTTTGACTTTCTTAATATTGTGTATACTCGAACTTACTCTTAATAAATTATTTAAAAAACTCGAATGCAATAATCGAAAGCTCTAAAAGCTTGTTTTTCACTTTTAAGTTGATATTATTATACGTTGATACTTATAATTAAATTTGCACTGTTAGCTTGTCCCCGCCGGCAATACCATTTACAATATTGAAGTTATATAAGTAAATTGCTCTTAAAGTTTTTTATACATTTCGTTTAGATAAGTGATATATTTCCACCTTACTTATACACTATCTGAAACTATAATATTCTATCGAACAGGGCACATAAACATCCCACACTACGCTATAACTGAAGGCATAGGATATCCATCCATCCAGCATAAAAAATCGGTTAACTCAGTTCCGTTTTCAAAATTATGTCACTTCGTTTCTCAGTAGCTCGTTTTCAAAGAGAGCTCCAAACAATCTAATTCACTCAACCGTCACTGACGAGGACGATGTCATAACGGACTACAATTACCGAGCCTCTCATCACAAAAGGCACCTCATGTTTCTAGGAGCGTTCTATGCATCCCGGATATAATTGCTCACGCGTCCGGAATGTCCGGGTTGCCCGGTGCATCAACCGGGTGCATCACAAAGAGGCCGGCGTGGAAATCCGGACGGGTTTGGCTTTGAGAAGCTTGCTATATGATAACCTAAATGATTTGCCTTGCCATGTGTCTGACGTTACGGCTGTGGTTACTTACTTGCGTCTGCATGTAACATAAGTGAGGGGGGAGGCTATTGAATAGTCAGGTTAAAGCGCTTGATATGCATTCTAGTTGAATATGTAGCAGTCTTTGAGATGACGTATGTTTTAAAACACTAAATTCAAGCAGAGATCTAAATGTTCAATTTAATGAAGTCATTTAATCCTTGACTCGTTACGCTTTTAGGCCGCGTTCCCGGTCTATCATGACGAATTTGTTAGAAGCTTACGATGAAATATCG
Organism: Acleris literana; assembly: GCA_946894065.1. Lineage (NCBI taxonomy): Eukaryota > Metazoa > Arthropoda > Insecta > Lepidoptera > Tortricidae > Acleris > Acleris literana. Next base: position 9,601,503 of record OX335689.1, on the reverse strand, counting down.
GTTTATAACTATGCACCTCTCACATCTGTTGATGTAGAAAGGTATATCAATGGATCCTCAACGTTTAAAGGAATCGATTGACAATATCAAACATAGAAAAATTTGTGATAATTTACTTTATCAAAATAAATTCAGTGAGTTTTTAACAATAGATGGTTTTATTTTTAACAACACAGACTTATCAATATTAGTCATTACGTTTGACGTTAAAGTGACATAAAATGCGATCGCTTGCCAATCATTAGTCATGACGACAGAGCCGAAATTCTAGGAGGTAAAAACCTTATCGTCTTTGACCTGTTATCGTATTGTCAACGTTTTGATAGCTTTTATTTACTTGACAGTAATGGTGACCGAGTTAAAAACAATACCATGGACAAGACAATGGGAAGAGCTAGAACGACAGTCGTTGACGATAAATGAAAAGTAACGATAAAAATGTGACGACAGATAGTCCAGATAATGCAGTGGAAACAGCTAGACACAACAGTCTTTCAACGATAAAAGACAGTCGTCCAACGGTAAATAAAACATTGTGACATAATGTGAACGCGACCTTATTCTTTACTTATTATAAAAAATAAACCTCCCGTTGGTTTTAACCAAGTTTTAACTACCTCAGCCCCTATGAGTCACTATAAATAATTGAAAAACGATTTCCGTAATTTGTACTAGCCATGGACTCCGTACGGCTCCATTATTCCAACGTAATTGCAGCGATAAACCTCCGACAGTTGCCAATAAACTTGTAAACGCCGCGTTTATTCATTTTATTGAAAAAGTTCTCGGTTGTGTAGGTTAGTTGCAACGAGAACGTGTTGTGTGAAGCCGGCCTTACCCGCTCTTGGGACTTGAATATTTTTGCTTAGAACGCAATGATGACGTCTGGAGACTTTGCAGGATATTGCGTAGCAGCTGTACGAGTTTTATATCATTTTCGATAAGATTATGACGCTTTTCTTATTTGATATCGAAGAAATACTGCATTTTGATCATTTTCAAAGTATGCGATCGCTGACATATTTGGATAAACGATGCCGTTATAGTAAACGTTATCACAACTAGGGTCAATGCGAATAAACTTTGTTTTTCCTGCCTTTCATGTGATTTTTTGTGCAATAAAGTTGGATGGTCCGAAAGTGATCTAAGCTACTTTTTACTCCGAACATTTGTCCTCTCTCTCCCGAGAGTAGAATATCAAACAATTCCATATGGAAGAAGTTAGTTTTGATATTTATACAATAAATTGAACCAATCGCTGCAAGCCAGGAAAAATATATGTTGACGATGGGTTTACATTGGTTATTTAAGTAATTGATGTTGCTAAGGCTGGTCGCACATATACAATATTATTTGACTTTGATTGATACAACCCTTTTAAAAAGCAGACGCGCATATTTTTTTATGTATTTTAATATTTGTTAAAGCGTTGCTCAACTAGTAATATTGTCAAAGACATATATTTTATTTATTACACAAAACTAAAGTAAAGTACTAAACGTGGACTTAATGCTACAAGCATTCTCTACCAGTCAAATTTTAAGTAGGTATAAATTGTCAACATTTTATCTTAAACGAAATCTATTTTTTTTTATTAACTATTGTATTTGATTTTTTCATTGTGTAATGCGCCTTTACAATATTTTGTCTCTATACGATAAGGTACAGTCACCAACAATAATATTTTCCAGCATTGAAAGGAAAAAAATAAATTTTATTGATAACGCATAATAACATAATAAAATAAAGCTTAACCTAAGAATGATTGGGCTCTAAAATATCTGAGACATCTCAGAGGATTAAAGAGCGTATCAAATATTTTAAGCAATGTTATACAAGATCGGTCTGAGTGGAGAGCCTTGGGGGAGGCCTATGTCCAGCAGTGGACGTCTTTCGGCTGACATGATGATGATGATGATGATGATACAATATATTATTCTTGGTGACTGTACCCCGCGTTTGCATTTAGTAATTAAAAGATCCATTTTCCCCAGCAGTTTTCATTTAGCTGCATGTTTCAGCGCCGGCCATTGTTATTTCTTGTAAAAGGAATTCCTCGATTTAATGGAAGTCACGACGCTGCAAAGTCATAGCGGAGATAAAATTACAACTGACAAACTAACTATACCAATATCACTTAGAGCAGGAATCCAATTAATTTTAGTTTAGCGAGTCGATTCTCAAGCTAACCGGCAACTGTAGCGGCCACGATTAAGGATTGAATTAAACGGCGACTTAGACATGCTGGTATTTATTATGCAACTTCAATTTATAAAGTTTGCTGAGACGCTTTTGAGTTGCAACACACTGCTGTGCTGTTAGAGTCGCCGGAATCACTGGGTACCTAGTTTAATAAAAAAAAAACAAATGACGATTATTTTTCCGTATAAAAAGAATAAACACCGCCTTTATACCCAACTATCCTACTAAAGTAAGTTCGAATGTTTGTGTGTTAGTTTGTTACTTCTTCACGCTGCAACGGCTAGTCGCATTTGGATGGGAATGGAGGTAGTTTATACCCTGTACGAACAGATGGGCTACTCTTTTTCCTGGAATAGGTATTTAAAAGTTCTCGAGGCAACAACGATATATCATATCCTTGCCGATGAACAACTTATTCATTCACGTTTTATATATGAATATTTAAAAGTTTATAAAACACAGATAAGCCGTGAGACCCCCGAAGCTATCGCCGGCTCCATAACCTGCCTCCGAAGCTCGCTAATGCTGCAGCGTTCACTCGGGCCATTTGAAAACAATTTGTGTCAGAGATTTCCCCGCAGACCGACTGAATCTCATGAAAACGGCTCATACGCCGTGAAAATTGAATTCTAATATAAACTGCCTACGTTAAGGAAACGCGTGCTGGAGATTTAAAACAAGTGCTAAGGCTTAGTTCTCGCGAATTTTCTATGGTGCAGTGAAATGGTTGTTTAATGCTTTAATATCATTAAGAAACTATTTAGACACGTTTCTTTGTCAGCGTAAATTTAACCCATTTTGTATCGACGTAGGATGGTCCCTGTCATAGCAGTTTATCCTAATTCTAAGCAGTAACTTACTCAATAATATAGTTTTGTCAATGCACGAAGTTTTGTGATAGTAGGACCTTGTGTAAGGTTCGTCCGGTTCACTAGAAACTACTCGTGGCTACTTTCTTCTTGTGCATATTAATCTGTTCTTTGTTATGTATAGCACCATTTTATTCGTCATCAATAAGCACTTGTCCCTCCGCTGACGATAATCGGGAAGCGAGTAGAACCGGCGATCAACTAATAATATATCTCTCTTTTAATGACACGAGATCTATATTTTTTGTTTCGTCAAACTAGTGGACAGAATTCTCGCCGGCAATGTGAATATCCAGCAATCAACTATCAACTATACGAGTAATAGTGTCTCTTTTATTGACACGGGATCTACATGTTTTGTTTTTTTCTTGAGCGAAAGGATAGTCGATAGCTAATCGCTTCCCCGCCGGCAGTGGAACAACAGCCTCAGTCTCATGAAAACGGCTCATACGCCGTGAAAATTGAATTCTAATATGAACTGCCTACGTTAAGGAAACGCGTGCTGGAGATTTAAAACAAGTGCTAAGGTTTACTTGTCAGTGAAATGGTTGTTTAATGCTTAATTTATATCATCAAGAAAATATTTAGAAACATTTATTATTTGTACTTATTATAACATTTATAGCGTAACTTAACGTATTTTCTATTGACTATAGTTCGGTCGACGTAGGATGGTCCCTGTGTCAGCAGTATATCCTAATTTTAAACACTTACATACACTACCCAAAACCGACGTGCATGCATGAGTCGATGTATGAATGTGGAAGAAGCGAAAGAGATTTGTCAGGATCTTAACGGGTGGAAAGAAGTCGTCTCTGCCTACCCCTCTGGGAAACAGGCGTGATTTTATGTATGTGTGTACATACACGAGGTATAGTATAGTCTTGTCAATCCACAAAGTTTAGGCAAGGTTTGTCCGGATCGCTATCACCATTTTAGACGTGAAATACACAGAAGGGGCGCAGCGCAGGTAAGGCGAAGGCATGCGCCGCGCCCCTATCCTTTTTCATACAAAATGTAAGAAAGCGTCAAGTTGTGAAAAACACACAAAAGGGGCGGCACGACTCCTGAGGACGCGGAAAAGACATGCCTTCGCCCCGTCTCGCCGATTCCTCGCCGCGCCGTCGCGCGCCCTCTCGCTCGCTCGCCTGTTCTGTATAATTTAGCATCGCGCCTGCGACTTTTCCACGTCTTAACGCGTCTTTGCCTACGCTGCACCCACGTCCGCCTGCGCCCCGACTGCGCTGCGTCTGCACCGCGCCCCTTCTGTGTATTTCACGCCTTATCCTTCATCCATAGACAGACAAAGAACATTCAACTACGCAGCTGTATTGTTTGTTTCACAAAGGACAATCTAAAATAAAACAACAATAAAATTGCTTATAAATTACAAATACACATGCTACTTACCTCATATCTCATCGTTGGTCAGCGCCACTATAATGCAACGAACGTGTACAATCCATTCCCTTTAAAAGATTACACAATCGACGCGTCCAAGCATCTGGCTTTGCAATACTGCGAGTGGGGGACTTTAGTTCATAAAATACGTCTATGAAAATGATTTGTGCGATTGAACAACACCGACGGAGCACATAAACCAGATGGGTGGGATCTCTATTCAAGGCATTTTAAAGTTATTGGATCGCTTGCAAATCACACGGTAAGTGCGCAGTTGAAAACCGAGTTGTTGAGGTTATTTTATTAAAAGAGAGTAGGGCACTTGACAAGTCTAGATAACACCGTAAGTAGTCTGCAAAAGATTTATTTTTTTAAACTATCGCGTTCACAACTCATATAGATATAAAATCAGGTCTAGAAAAACAGATTTAAGTTGTCTCCTATGTGGAATCCAGTTAATAATAAATACAAAACTTGCGATTTGTTACCGAGCGGCCGGGTTGACACTGCCAGTGTAATGTGTCGGCCCCTTAACAATTTACGAAAAAAAAGGGTAGTTTTAGAAACACCTACTGACATCGAAGGTGACATCGCTGACACCAGTCCCTCCGCGAACACGGCTGGTGCAACCGAAACGAAACGTCAGATTAATAGCGAGGTAAATATATGTATACTTACTTTGACACGCGTTAGACTAGTAGGTAGTGGCCCTGCCTACGAATCCCTCGGTCCAGGATTCTTTACCCGGTATGGGCAATTATTTGTGTGATGAGCATAAGTATTTGTTTCAGCCTAGAGCTTAGTTTGGGAAAAGTTTGATTTGTGTGAGACTGGACCCTGTTTTTTTTACCTGTTAGTCTTAACCTATATTATGCCCAGAACTATTTTTGGTCTCAAAGGGTACTAATGAGTCTCTAATTGAAGATATGAAGTGTGAGGAGGGGAAAGGTGTTTTTTTAATGGGTCGAAAACGGCCCTCTGTGCACATAATTATGGGTTAGCGTGTTAAGTCCTAATTTAATGTCCAATATGCCCGTAGTCTGTAGACCATTGGACTTTTTAACTAATACCAAAAGTGAGATTAAAAAACCCGACCGCAAGTTTTTATATGGTCGTCTATGTAAAGTCAATACCCATGGCCATGTCATTGGATGTAAACTCCGTCATATTGAGTTTTTTCTTATGAAATGTAAACCTTGTCATACGAGCCATAATAACGAATCGATTGACATTAGACGCTAATAAGGTACAAACATACAGTAAGGTGCAAAACTGACCCAATATTAGCACCTTAGTAGAATGTGAATAAGTTAACAACAATCAAAGGTATTTTTACATGCTTAATACGGAACAGAACTCCTTGTAATTTGCTACAAATCCGTCTACCAAATGTTTTACCTGACATTTACAGTTTTTCAGTAATTTTATCACAAAAGCTGTTAAATTTCACTTTTTTTATTTTTCTAATAATTTTGATTCTCTCTATGGCAACCCCAAAGAAGTAAACTATTTAAATAGGGAATTCTATCCTCTTTAAAATGAGGTATCAACTGCTTGAATCAGAGACGGAGTTTTCTATTTAATGCAGAATTTTAGTCCACAGCAAAAGTGAAATAACAACCAGTTTGTTCGGCTATTTGCTTTGATTCACTTTTGCACCGAACTATGTGTCGCCAATAACTACCTCCAAAAATGTGGCTAAATTAGCCATAATAATTTCCTACTCATTTTAAAGACGCTGAATTTCCTTACTTTATGAGGTTTCTCATTTAGGGTTGCCATAGAGAGAATTAAAATTATTACAAAAATAAAAAAGTGAAATTTAACAGCTTTTGTGATAAAATTACTGAAAACCTGTAAATGTCAGTTAAATCATTTGGTAGGCAGATTTGTAGCAAATTTCAAGGAGTACTGTTCCGTATTAAGCATGTAAAATACCTTTGATTGTTGTTAACTTATTCACATTCTACTAAGGTGCTAATATTGGGTCAGTTTTGCACCTTACAGTACATAGACTGCAAAATTCATAACAATTATAGCCCTTCTTGGCTTTGCCGTAGTTGGATATAAAAGGAAATCGTAAGATAACATTGTTATTCATCTGTCCGTGTGACTATTGGGTCGGTCTGTTAGACAGATAGTGTAAAAAATGAACAGTTGAAGTCTTAAGGAGTCCGCTCAAGTCATAAAAAATGTGTGGTTATGATTTCGTGTCTTTTAACATGCTTAACTAAAACACCTACATAAAATGAACGCTTAGTTTTAAGCAAATTTTCAGTCATATTCTGAATCCAAACAACGAATCCAAGCGATGTCGGCTAACTTCGGTAATTTCCGGAAGCTGCCGAGTGAAGCCACTAACTCCCGCCACTCCCGGAAACTAACTTCACGAATAAGCACATTCTAAGCAGTCGAAATGTCAAATCGGTAGTTGATTTCGATATCGAGTAATGACAAAATTTGTATACAGAACACACAATAGTTGGTCGTTGTGTATACAAGAAACTAAATCCATCAAAATGATAAGCTTGTGAACTGAGACGTGATATGAAAAGCATCGTAACTAATGACGGCGAATTGTGTTGTTTTAAAAAAGTAGCTTTTGGTTAAAAATATTGTGCAATGGGGCGCTGACTTCAGTTGGACTGACTTATCTATTACCTACCATCAATGATATTTTATATTTAGATACGTTATGCTCATACTAAACGCATTCGAAAACCGTCGCCAATTACTGACAGTTGCTACATTGCCATATTTCTACAAAGACGGCAATTCGTAGCGAACGCTATTGTTAGAAAGAGGTAAATAGTTGTTTCAAATGCGTACCCGAATGACGCGGCGTGCCTGGTCATGGCTGCCATATAGCTACCCGTCTTTATCGCACTCATGCGATATCTAATTGTGTATCTCATGTTTCACAGGTAACAGTGACGCCACCGGTGCAAATTAAACAAAGTATGACGATGTAAAACAAAATGTTAAAAATATTTACGGTACTTACGAATGAAATGAGACATCCTTTCTTTCTTTTATAGTTACAGTATAATTTCGGCAGCCTCGAAAAAAATAAGACGGCATTTTTTATGGCTTATATTTGTTGCATTTCGGTTATAAAACTTTACTGTTTTTGACGCGTGCGTGTCAGCGGCCACGGCGCGACTGAACGATAGTAAGGTAATTTTACCTTCCTTTTCGAGGAACGCTTTTGCGCGCAGATGACGTATCTTAATATAAAATATCATTGCCTACCATTTTGAAAAGAAGTAATTTTTTGCGTTTTTTTAATCATTTATTTTATATTTTAATTTTTAGTGATCATAATTATGCTGTTACATATCCCCACTTCTCAATTAATAAGAAAATAATTATAGACCTTTTCGAGCTCGCCGCAAGCAACGCCGCGAGAAAGTCATAGTCATATATTTAAGCCTATGTGTGCCTCGTCATAATTGAAATAGGTACGTTTTAGGAGTTCTGATAGCCATCTGTGGTCTTCATCATCAGTTCCAATTCTACAAATAGTGCTTTTCTAGAGCAAATGCATGACTTACAATGAAAAATAACGAAATCGCTATAGTAGAGAAGTTCCCGTGATCTCTCCAAGATCCCATCATCAGATCCTGACGGGTTGACAATGGGACCAAATAGAAAGTACACCCTTTGAAACAAAAGAAAATGGGAGCGATTTGAAAAAAAATACCTCCTATAAGCATGTTTTTTTTTCAAATCATTTAAAAAAAAGTTCATGTTGCTAATTACTACCTCTGCAATCGTACTGAGACCATAAGCAGCTTAAAAATACGATTAATTAGATAACGACAGTATCTTTTCTATTGTGTTTCCTCGACAAATACTATTATTTATTGTAGCATGCCTCATTTAACAAAGAAATAATGTGCTATGACTATATCGTTAAGCAGAAACTTACCCTAAATCATAGGCCCGGGGCCGCCAAGTACGTCGCGCCAGGACCGGGCCGCGAGCACAACTAAAGGGCCAACCACACCGAATCCGTACTATTTATACAGTGTATAGTACGGATTCTCATACGACATGTCACTATACAACGCAGTGGAAAGCGCACGAGCACGTCACGTCTACGCGCACGCATCCGGTCTGGCTGGGCCCTTATTCGACCAGCGGGTACTTCGTTTTTAGGGTTTCGTAGGAGCTCAACGGGACCCTTTTATGTATTTATCTATAAGTATAAGTATATTTATCATTGTCTAATAGTACCCATAGTACAAGCCTAGAGCTTAGTTTGGGACTAGGTCGATTTGCGTGAGATTGTCCCCTGATATGCATTTATTTATTTACTAGCTTCTGCCCGCGACTTCGTCCCCGTGGAATAGTTACTTTGGGCTAACGCTAACTTTAACCCGCGACTTTGTTTACGTAGAAGGTTGAAACCTTCTTCATTGGTGCTCCGCTCATATTAGTCTTATATATAGCCTTCCTCAATAAATGGGCTATCTAACACTGAAATAATTTTTCAAATTGGACCAGTAGTTCCTGAGATTAGCGCGTTCAAGCAACCAACTCTTCAGCTTTATATAATATTAGTATAGATTAATGTCTTCGCTGTCCGTCCGTCCGACCTACATTTAAAGACCTGTATCTTTTGAACCGTAAGTAACACATTACGGTTTTTTTTCAGGGTAAATATGTGTTATAATTGTAACGGCAAATTAATAAAAAATAAATAAAAGAAAGTGTACTAATAAAGGTGGTCCCCATACAATAAAAGCTTTTTATCAACACTCATATCATAAGTGCTCTATTATGCGTTCAAAACCCGTAGGCAAGGACCAGCATTACCTGTGGTAGTAGGTGACAGAGATGACAGCTGTTAATTTTGGAAGATGTTCCAAATTTGGATCTCATTACCTTACAATATTCGATAACGTAATTTCATTATTACGTTACAGCTGTCATTGCTGTCACCTACAACCACAGGTAAGGTAATGCTGGTCATTTGCCTTTCGGCTTCTGAACCCATCTTAGAGTACGTATAATATGTGTGTAGATAAAGTATTTTACGAGACTCTGCGTAATTAGCATTACGCAAACGTGACGTAAACTACTATTAAACGTATTTTTATTTTTGTTTTAAAATGTTCAAGTGTAAGTTGAGCTTGCGCTGCACGCTGATTAGATTCTAAATCGAATTTTCAAATCGGAGTATAATAAGCATACGGCGGTACGGAACCGTCGGTGCGCGAGTCCAACTCGAGCTTGGCTGGGTTTTCTTTTATCTGGCAATCGTAATTCGACCTCCGACCTTATGTCGCTATTATGCCTCGTTAGATCCTAGACTTCGGTTCAGTACCCCGAGCACGATTTCTATCGAGTAAGTAACGTTAACGTATCGTCACCTAGAAAATGTGGCGATTGATTTCAGCGCCATCTAGTATTTAGTACTTGAATTTGATAGTTAGTTGACATTGACGTTAACTTTCATCGTCATCGAGTAGTAAATACGTAAAACTATGTATGAAACCGTGACTTTATTTTAAGGGTTCGTGCTACGGATAGGTTCAGAACACGTTTTCAAATAGTATTTCTAAATATAAGGGTCACAAACATTTGGGAGAGGCCTAAGCTCTACTGAAAAAGTATACAAGTCTCCCGACGATTAGGTGAAAACCGGTATAAGTCTAATATACTTTGTAAATGACGTTTATCCTTGCTAATTGAGCTAAATCGTACATTCTCAATTAGGCAGCGCAGCAGGGCTTCTGTCGAACGAACGTATAAGGCTACTACTACTACGACGTATTTTAATAACTTTCACTTCTCATGGTCTTAAAATATTACTTTAGTCTCTGCACATCGGGACTAAAGCTCCTTATTAATCTCTAGGGATTAAAGTTTTTTTTTATTTACTTTGGAAACGTCACGGTGTTTGTGAATGGAAGATTATTGCCATTTTCAGTGATTGTGTATGGTCCATTTTTAGGCCGTGGAAATAACCTCAAAATGACAATTGTACAAAAATATTAAAAAAACGGTTTAATTTCGTGAAACACGAATAATAGTTACGAATATGAATCTATTTAATTATATTAAGGATGAATTCATTTTATTATGCATGGTTCAATTAGTATTAAAATAGTTTTCAAGTTTGAACCTGTTGGCTAAATATGCAAGCATTTAAAGAGGCACTGCACTAAAAATTATAAAAGAAAAGGAAAAACCTCGGAACAAATTTGTAAGAAACTTTCTTATAATAAATATTGTTTGTATAGAACGTCGCGAGTGCTGGATTGAGCAAGCACGGGTTCCGTAGCAAATTCTATAAAGAGGTTACAGGTTGTGGCGGGCTCTTTTCCGCAACTGGGCGACTTAGATATGCGCCTATTTTGTGTGGGGGTTCGTTTTAGGTTATTCTGCTGGAGAATATCGACTGGATTATTCATCCTATCATCAACCCTGATGGATATGAGTACACGCATACTGATGTAAGTACCAAAACAGGAGAATAGCGGCCTTTACACGTAAAGATGTAAACCATTCCAATCTTCGCTCCGAACCGTAATTTTTTTACTATTTTACTATTACAGTTGCATTTACTATCGGCAAGAAGATTGGAATGGCGCGTGGTGTTTCCTGCGGTCCGAACTCTACGTGTGCAGCCCGCTTTTAGCGGCCTTTACACGGTAAAGATCGGACCGCGGGAAACGCGCGCATTCCACGCGCCTGTCCCAGCCGTAGGTTTTTTACTATTACAGTTGCATTTAAATACACGTACGGTTCGGAGCGAAGATTGTAATGGCGCGTGGCGTTTCCCGCAGTCCACACTGTACGTGTGCAGGCCGCTATTGTCTACCAGACTAGCATTTTAGAGGTTAGACGTGGGTGCGCGGGGCCACCCAGTGCGCTGGGCCCGTAGAATTTTTTCCTCGCATTCAAAGTGAAAAGTAGAATGTTTAACGCGAGACTAAACAACCATAATGACACTCGAACTATAGCCACTCTCGCTCGCTTGCTCGCTCGCGTGGCTAAATTCTCTTGTCATTATGGCTTGTTTTAGTCCCTTGTTGAACAATCTACTCTTATTATAATTAGGGTGACGACACCAATAATGGACTCTTTTAGCTGACAGGCACTATTAATGGACACTTCACTCTGAATTCAAATATCATACGGTCCAAAATTGATTGTTGCAAAACAAATGAATAACCCTATCTTCTGTAAAATAATGGTTCCATCAACATAGTGCATTTTGTTCTCTATAGTTAACTGAGCCGGATTGTTTACTTTGCATTACTCTGTATTATAGAGGAATAAATACATATTTAAATACAAAGAAAACATCCAAGACCCTGGAACAAATGCTCGCGCTCACCACACAAACATTTGCCCACAGGCGGGAATCGAACCCGGGGACCGCTAGCTTCGTAGGCAGAGTCACCATGGCTAAACGCGTTGTCGTACAGTCAAGGACTTTAATTGTTATGCCACTATGGAACCCTGTCATAATGACAGCGTAAAACCACATGACAGAAATTACGCTTAAATGAATGATTAACGTTATGCGACAGGGTTCCATAGTGGCATAACAATTAAAGTCGTTGACTGTACTTAATCGTTTACGTATTAAGAGGATTGTGAAACTAAAAATTTCCATACAAAATGCGATAACGTTTCTCTCCCCTTAAACCTAGTCCGATTTTTACCTAATAATAATAATAATAATAATAATAATACGTTTATTCACAGATCTTGCTTACAACTAAATACATATATTCTTCTGCCAAACCACAGGGTGGTTTGTTGGCAGACGAGGCTCCTTTACATTTATGTAAGCTAGGCTGGTATTAGCTTAAATGTGTAACTTAACTCTTTACCGCGTACGCAGCCGTATTTGGCAGTTATAGTTTACAACTCTATTGATAGCTATTAAAGTTCATTTTTAAACAATAACTTTTTATTTGTCATGAAGTAAGGGGTTAACTTTAGAATCTGAGCGTACAGTGTAAAAAATGTAATGTATTATAATGGTTGTATTTGACCTTTTATTTTATTTAATAGAAACTTACTTAATTTATTTTTAAAAGTTTGTTTTGTCATCCTTGTAGTCTTTAAATCCGACGGCAACTCGTTATAGATCATAGGGACTAAATATTTTCTACATCTCTGTCCAAAATAATTCGTAACACTAGGCACCAGTAATTTATTACTATCTCTGTTTCTTATTAACCTTTGATTGACCCTAGGTATTTTAAACTCATCATTACACATTTGTTCCAAAGCTAAGAATAACGTGACTTTTTCATGGACGGTTAAAACTTTACATTCCAAGAAGAGTTGTTCATAGGTAGTACTTCTACATTTAAATTTAGTTTTTTTGTCAACCATTAATTTCATGAATCTTATCTGTAATGCCTTTATTTTGTCTAGATACGTTTTAAATGTACGACCGTACATTACCGACCGATACGATATTTATTTTGAATATGTTGAAGATGTCATGAAAAACTGTCTGTACGTTACCCTTTCGGTAACGTACTCGGTACGTACGTTATCCTTTCCAAAAAAATATTACTTAGAATTAAACAAATTTTAAAAACAAAAAACAGAAACGTAAAGTCAGCAGCAGAAGTAGCGCAACCGAAGAGGTCAAAATGATCTGCACTCGACTCTACTGTCAAGAGAATACGTCGTGTATAAGGTCTGTTCATTCTAACTTGTCTTATACGGGGTTTTAGGTAATGAGTGGATTAACCTTGAATTATGAGTAGAGGGCACTTAGGACGTTATGAAAAATATAAAAAATGATAGGTAAAAGTCGCACGGTTTTCGAGATATTTGGAATTATAGGTTTTTTTCGAAAATGAACACCCTTGTTCACTTTTTTGATCATAGCACCATTCTAAGCTAATTTTTTCCAAATTTTATTTTTTCTCAATATTCTTGAATGCTTATGTTATCAGATAGGCATCTCCATTAATGTGAGACTACAATGGATTTAAAAAAATAAATCGCAAACTTAATTTTTGCGTTTTCAATCGTACATTGATCAAACTTTCAGCACCCATGATGAAAAAAAAATACACTTCCGTCTAGTTGCCCATAAGCTTAAAAACATGCCAATTTATTGACAATTTAAAAATAGTAATTAACTTTTGAATTTAAAATCAAATTGCTAAAATAATGAAAAAAAATACACGCCCACCCATACTTTTCCTGATTTACTCTTTGTATCCCGGGCGTAGAATTCAAAACAAATTTAGTTGCAAAAATGACATTACTGGCCCCTAATTTAAATGCCATTTATTCCAAATTTAAAAAATATGCCGACTGCTTTTTGTTTTTTTTTCGAATTCGATTTTCGCCACGCGAGCGAGAGTGGCTATATGTCACTATGGTTGTTTAGTCTCGCGTTAAACACTCTACTTTTCACTTTAAATGCGAGGAAAAAAAACAATGCCGGATTAGCCATGTAGCAAGAGTAGCAAATTCTACGAGCCCTGCGCACTGGGTGGCCCACGTCTAACCTCTAAAATGCTAGTCTGGTAGACAATAGCGGCCTGCACACGTACAGACAAATTTATTTCGCGGTTGTTCGTTTTTTGTAAAGTGACACTTTACAAAGTGACACAATTGCTTGCATAATTATTTAGCCAACCATGCCTAATAAAATAAAATTATCCTTAATATATTTAAATAGATTCATATTCGTAATCAATAATCGTGTTTCACGTAATTAAATCGTTTTTTTTAATATTTTTGCACAGTTGTTAACCGTTTGAGGTTATTTCCACGGTCTAAAAATGGTCCGTACACAATCACTGAAAATAGCGATAATCCTCCATTCATAAACACCGTGATTGGCTGTATAGTTAGGGGTTTCCAAAGTAAATAAAAAAAATACTTTAATCCCTAGAGATTAATAACGAGCTTTAGTCCCGATGTGCAGTAAAGTAACATTTTAAGAGCATGAGAAGTGAAAATAATGTTTTTACGCCAACGGTACCTATTATTTTTAGGGTTTCACGAAAATTATATCTACTTGTCCAATCTAAGTTACCAGCTATAAGATCCTAAATCCATAGTATCGAAGTTAAATATTTAATTCCCATCGCCGGTCCATTAACTCGGCGGTGAAGCCAACTTTGTTTCGACGACAAACAGCGGTGAACGGAAATATTTGTTTTTGTTCTAAGTATTACGATGGGAGTTGTTCCTTGCTTCTGTTTCCTATAATTTAAACAACTTAAATTCATGGCGTGTTAAGTTTTCTATGTAGTTAAGGTAGACCTTGACAAAATGAAGTTTGATATATCGAGACTTGGTGGTTCTGCCAAGTTCGGAAGAAATCAGCTCAATGGTTGTGGCATGGTTCCAAAAATCGTTCAGAGCATTTTTTTTTATGGCGAGCACTCGGGCCACCTCGTGGTATGTGGGATCTGAGACCCATAGATATCTGAATTCTCAAGACTTAAATCTCAAGGCTGCAATGCCTGCAATCCCAAGACTTCAAATGCGTTGTCAACCCTGAAGACTAAGATGGAATGCCTCTATGCTAGTAATTTCACCGGTTGTCGTAACCCCATACCGAAAAAAAACAAAGTGAACACTGCTGCTTGGCGGTCGGTTAATGGATAAGAGGTGGTAGCGATCCGAACGGACCTGCACAAGGTCGTACCACTACTATTCGCCTAATCAATAAATTATAACGTAAAATTATTCAATCTACAGCAGACTTGTAATTTTGTGTACCTATCTATTAAAGCCCTCAGGGTTGGCCGCCTGATCCTACAGTTGTGCATTATTGTTAGTAATATTATTTTAATATAATGTTAGTTAATTTCACAACATGGCTTACCGAACTTCGCCAGTTTAGGGTTGTATCGTATTAACCCTGCATCCGCTACATAGGTATTCACACGCAGAAGTGCATAACGCAACAATAACAATTTGTAGTGCATGCATCTTTTATTGTTTAATTAATGACCCAGTAGTGTTTTTACACTACAGTATAAAGCAATACGTGAATTAGAGATATTTCTAAATTACGAAATCTACATTAGTTATAAATTATATACCTTAATACAGTATTAGTAACATCAATGTGATATGATTGTGAAGAGATTAATGTGAGTACAAGAATGTTTGATATCTTAAATCGCATAATTTGAGACCTTTTTTGCCCGTGGTCCTACTTACCAATAAAAAAAGAGGAGCACCGCTAGCGCGGAGCTCCTCTTTCTGGGTGGTTTGGCCCTCCGGGCCTGCTGCAAAACTAACATAACCTAAACCTAACTCATATTTATGATACTAATTTCGGTCATCAGGACTACGCAATAGGACCACGGGCAAACCACAATTTGCGACAATAGCTTCAATGAACCTCGGATTCATACTGACTTTGTCTTCGTTATTAATTTAGACTTCAAGGAACAATCGATCTTATGTGTAAGCTGCTATCTACTGTGTGCTTCAATAAAAGTTTAATAAAAAAGTTTCACGCAACACACACACTTGATACTTACTAACTTTATTCTATTTACAGTAGAACGCTTAAGAAAACTTGAGCACTAAAACGCCATGCGCAGTTTAATGGACAGTAAAAATAAAACTATTTTATTTAACATCACAAAAAGGGCGGTGGAAACGTTTGGGTGGAACCGTACCGTTTGAACGGCGTTAAGCATTCAAAAGCTGTCACGTCACGCTCTTCGTCGCACCAGCTCGGAAAATATTTCAAATTGTTGGCCAAATTGCTTGCAACCAAATCGACAGCTATTAAAAATGTTGTTTGTTACACGGGAAGGTTATCACCGCCGCCCATGGAGGCGAGTGGCATTATCATTGTTTGTGTTAATGTATTGTTTGGCCGAAAATCCTAATCGTCTGGTCGAAAACGGTGTTTACAATAGAAAGGTTATTTTAATTTTTATAAAAAACTAACCCAACCTAACTTAACTTAAGTAATCAACACCATACTGATGTTTATTAAATTCTGTAATATTAGCCCAACTAAAGGTAAGTTAAGCAAAAAGATTTTACACTAAACAATAGAGATACTAAACACTAAGACAAATAATTTTATGCGATTCAAAGTGTAACCCATAATTTTATCAAATTTCATTTCATCGTCGTTTCATTTCATAGAACGCTATTTTCTGGTGAAACCACGACGTTTTTACGGTTTCCGAATGATTCGCCGACAATTATTACGCAAACGTATCGTTTCGCAGAATTTTCATTTCGTAGAAAGCTAATTTCTGCCGAAACCTTATTGTTTTCAGATTATTTTTTGGTGGTCACAGGTCACACTACACACTAACCTAACCTAACCTAACCTAACCTAACCTAACCTAACCTAACCTAACCTAACCTAACCGAACCTACGTAACCCATACTAAAAATTATATGAAAACAATAAGGTTTCAGCAGATATTAGCTTTCTACGAAATGAAAATTCTGCGAAACGATACATTAGCGTAATAATTGTCGGCGAATCATTAGGTCCCCCGTTTTGGTTACCATATATCTTAAACATTAATACAACATTAATTAATCCTGCCGGTCTATGGCCGGTCTGCTTTACATACACATCACTTCACATCAGAAACTATCGTTGTCTTGAACAGAAACATCAGGGGAAAGTCACCTGATGTCCGACCTTATTAGTCCGAGATAGTAAAAGTGTGTTAGAAAAACAAGCGGTAAGCTTTTGAACAACTCTTTCGTTAATATCAGAAAAATACGAGTAAATAAATGGATACCATTACAAGACAGAAAACGTTTATTTTACGTCTTCCCGTGCCATTACGAACGATTATTAACAGCTATCTCACAGATTTGCTGTCAAACGGGCCGAGAGCCCAAATCGCGTTTACATGACATACATACATACTTTATGTTTCCGCGCCGTTGGCGAGACGCATGGACATGATTAAGGCATTATTGTGTCTTCGGAGGCGTATTTCAGGGCTGGCAGCCAGCCAGCCGGTGACGTACCCTGGTTACTTCCGGCCTATTAATCATAATTCAATGACGTAGTATGAATTGGACCATTTTTGCCATCATCCATTAGATGAGGGCAAATTATCCGGAGTAGGAAAAACGCCGTAGGCCAGTTGTTATTTTGCGAGTCGCTGAAAATGGTGCTTATTTCGACAGCATATTTCTTGTCATTGATAAAATAAGTAGGTATTACCTAAATAAAAAATCATTTCAGATTCTATTCTGATATAGCTCGCGCAAAAGCTACACACCTAGTTAGTAATAAATTGGTTTACCCTTGTCACTTGACATTCATTATAAAGAATCTTCATTGTATTTATTGTTGAATACACGATCGCAGAAAAGGTAGTGTCTGTTACTAAGGATAGATTCCGTATAGTAGACATTTTAGAATCATCAAGGCATTTCGAGAATCTGACTTATGATTGAAATATTCGCGCTCAAGCTATCGATGGTAAGTGAGATCTGTGACCCATAGACATTTGCAATCTCAAGACTGCAATCCTCCGTATAGCCTGGCCAAAAAGTCGAGCCAGTGGTGACAGCTGCAACTAAAAAAAATCCATACAAAATTGTTGCCATGTTTACGCATTTTACGTCAAAAATGTGACAGTTACGTAGAAAGTGGCGCCCTCATTTAATTTCTACTCTTTTTGGTCGCACTGTAAATGCGTTGTCAACCCTGAGGACTTATATATAATACCTCTATGCTAGTCATTCAATCTGTTGTCTTATCCCCTCATGGGAAAACCACAATATGAACACTTATAAATAACGTTAAATGACGAACCCGGCACAAGGACTGCCACCACTAAATGTTTACCACCTAATAATCAAGTGAGTGAGCATGTAGCGGTATCACTCCTATCTTTATACGTTTGGTCAAAAATCAGGTGTGGCAACACCAAAGCAGGTGTGCAGATTAACGGCTCTGTGCAGAGACGTCACGCGCGTCGCTGAGATTGGATTAGTCCGCAATCACTGGAGTGCTCTGATTTAAGTTTCAGCTCAGCCTGCAGCTTGCTAACCACAGGTTATAAGGGTATTTGCTAACTGCGACCGTAACATTTAAATGTCGTTTGGCGAGAACACAGAATAAGAACATATAGCATAGAAACCGGACTATAAGACGTACTTTGTGTCAGCCATCTTTCTCTACTTTTTAGATTACGAATTACATGAGAAAAAATGAAACAAAAGTAGGCTGTTTTTTCTTCTTTAACTGTCATTGTCACAAGGTTTTACACAGGGACTTCTTTTTCCTTCCTATAAGAAGGATTTGTCTTTCCTTGTCTATAGGTCCTAACACGGCCTTTACACTGAAACTTAACGACTTACG
Source organism: Acleris literana (assembly GCA_946894065.1). Lineage (NCBI taxonomy): Eukaryota > Metazoa > Arthropoda > Insecta > Lepidoptera > Tortricidae > Acleris > Acleris literana. The sequence continues at coordinate 9,582,711 of OX335689.1, read as the reverse complement.
TAAGTAGGGACACAGCTATTGGTTAGAAGTAGATAGAAATATTTTTTCTCATTCTAACAGATAGCTGCGTTCCTACTTACGTAACTCGTAAGTTTCAGTGTAAAGCCGGCCTAATACTATAGGTGCTCATAGGTCCAAATAACGAAAGAACAGCTATAGATTCATCTCTTTCCAACTCACTATGAAAACCATAAGTAAAAAGAAGTGAACCATAATGTATTTTCTGCTTATTTAGTACGGTTTCTATGCCTTTAGTCTTAATAATTCTTTGGGTGAGAATGTTATTCAGTTTAGTCACAGTATATATATATAGCTAAAGCAGTATAGAAGCTCGGCCTAATTTTCAAGATAAATGCCTACTATCCAATTGAGCGTCAGGGTTGTCCTCTAAAATTTTGTAAAATTGAAAAAAGTTTTTGTTTATTGTATCTCAGCTAGTTAGTGCAAAATCGATACGTGTGGTTTGCGACAACGAATCCGTTAAAAGGTTGATAAAAAGTAGCCGCCATCTTGAACTTTTAAGTTTTTCGACGGATTGCTTCCGAAATCGATATCTGGGGATCTGTGTGATATCCGACCACGAATCCGCTGACAGAATAAAAAAAATAGCCGCCATCTTGAACTTTTTAATTATTCGACTGATTGGGTCCAAAATCGATATCTGGTGATCGGTGTGGTCTCCGACAATAAATCCGTGGACAGAATGTGAAAAAGTAGCCGCCATCTTGAACTTTTCTGGGAAGCAATCAGTCGAGTAACTAAGAAGTTCAAGATGGCGGCTACTTCTTCTCAATCTGTCAACGGATTCGTTGTCGGAGACCACACAGATATCGACTTTGGAAACAATAAGTCGAATTACTAAAGAAAGAAGAAAGAATATAAAATGCAAAGGAAACCGTACGTCTCGACGCGACACTCGCGTCTAACAGCACCGCCATGTCCGCTTAGCGGTCTCGTAGAGGCGTGCGTCTGTGTGAGTGCGTCGTTTCGAGCGTTTGTTCGGAGCTTCTTTACTGCTTTAGCTATATATATACTGTGGTTTAGTAGTACTTGATTTTATTTTCAAAGATTTTAAACGTCATTGTGACGTTAAAAGTGAATGTTGCCAGTGTGCTATTCTTTAGACTATTGTCGGTTCCCAACATTCAAACCGTGGATAGATTTAGGTAGGAGTAACAATAACAACCCGGAAGGGTTAATATTTGGCATTAGGTTTTCATCAGTAGGTATTTTAGCTTGGAAGGGCTTGACTCCGCTGAGGATAGGATTAGGTAGATTAATTTAAGATTTGTCACGTGAGGACTCAGATGCTTCAGAACGTGCTTTACGTGAATCGATATGTAAGTACCTATAGATATGCTTTTGATCCGCTGATTGCAAGTTGCAACTACGCAAAACTGTAAGTAGGGGAGACTGGGTTACAGTGGATCACTTTTTACTTTTTACTAGTCCTGCAATTCCAAAATTTATGGCTAAATGATCATTTATTGAAATTCAATTACAATATGGGTATCTAATCTTCAAAGAAAAATGCATTTATTGGAGAATGTTACATAAACTTTCAAGTTAAAGCCACTTTTAAAAAAAAGGGAAAGTTATCCAGTGTGATCCAAGACTGGGGCACACTGAATCTTCAGAAAAAATACAGTAAAAGACATCAATTTTCATAGTATTACTTATTTATTTGTACTATTAGACAGTCTTTTATTATATAATCGAAACAATCTCATCAATATTTAGCAAATATCACTGTTAACGCAAGTTAAAAAAAACAAACAATTCTCCAGTGTGAAGTCCAATGTTGGTTTTCCTAACTCGATTGCGAGGCATTTTTAGCTGCAAAAAAGTAAGAATGAATATTAGCTTCACGGATCACACTGGATCATCAGTCCACAGTGACCCATAGACCGTTATGAAACAAAAAATATAACTAAAAAAAATAAACTACCTATCCCAAAGATAAATCAACATAATTTACAAAAGATTTAAGAAATAACAAGGGTAAAACAAAAATATAGTATTTACATTTCTTATTCACTTAGATATTAAACAAATTTTTAAATAGCGTAAAAATATACTTTCGGACTTACCAAGTGACCGGAGTATGACAGCACGTCAACCCGCCACAGCGGCGGCGAGTAGCGCGGAGGAGAGGCGTATGGACTCGCAGTAACAACATTCTAGTATTTTTCTAAATGACGAGTGTTTGCAAATGGTAGATAAGGCAATTTTCTTAGGTATAACATTAGATAAATATTTGCAATGGAGTCCCCATATAGCTGTACTGGCAGGTAAACTAAGTTCGGCAGCTTACGCCGTTAGGAAAATTAGACAACTAACCAATGTTGAGACAGCTCGCTTAGTCTATTATAGTTATTTCCATAGTGTCATGTCGTACGGTATTCTGGTTTGGGGTAAGGCAGCTGACATACAAACTATATTTGTGTTACAAAAAAGGGCCATTCGTTCTATTTACAACTTAAACTCCCGTGACTCTTTAAGAGAACTTTTTAAAGAAATTAATATCTTGACTGTAGCGTCTCAATTTATTTATGAGAATATTATTTACGTTATTAGAAATTTAGATTCTTTCACCAAAAATTCTGATATACATAATTTAAATACCAGAAATAAAAATAAAATCGCTATCCGAAAATTCCGCGTCCGTAAAGTATATAAATCATTTGTTGGTCAATGCATTCATTTCTATAATAAATTACCTGACGAAGTTTTAAAGTTACCCTTTCCAGCACTTAAAAGTTACTTGAAAAGGTCGTTAATGTCTAAAGCGTATTATAGGATCGAGGACTATCTAACAGACAAAAATGCATGGCCTAAATCCGAAACTTAGTGAATAATAATTTATTCAAATGCAAAATCTTTATCTTGTCTAGGGGACACCGTTGATGTAGGAAAACATATCGAAACTTTTATGTGGTCTTCTCGCACCATCTTATATACACATAAGTATGTGTTTTTTTTTTTCTCTATCTCTCCCGTAAGATTCTTAATTGGCATGTTTTCCTGCTGAACTACGCATGTTATTTAATACTATATTTAATTTAATATTTATAGCTTTATATAATGCTAGACTAAGTAGTACCATTGTAATAAGAAATATGTTTAAAAAATGACTGACTGCTGAGTTTCTTGCGGCGTTTCTTCTCGGCAGTGGTCTTCTCTTGGGAAGCGCTGGTAGATTCTTGACGTGTAAAAGTGCCCGTGCGGCCTACTTACTGAATAAATTTCTTTTATCTTTTATCTTTATCAACGCGTTTGTTTGTGTGCGTAAAGCGCAACAAATGCTAAGTTCTAAGCAAAGCAAATAATCCACTGTACCCCGTGATCCACTGTTACCCATTCTCCCCTAGATACTTCACAGGATAAAAGAGTCGAATTCTATAGATAGAACATCGCTGTATTACACCCATCCCAGTGCGTCCGCAGCTTAAAATAAACTACTGTGATGGTCTCCCAGTCAAAATAAATGAGAAAATTAAAAAGCTTTGTGTTGCCAGCGGAATAATTAAATTTACCAAATAAAGAACCTTGTGGAATAAATGGACTACAAAAAACTATTAATAAAGTGCTTGTTATTATTGTTTTAATTGAGAACGGGCTATTTTAAACGCACAAGTATAATAACAAAAACCAAAAGCTACATTATTTCGGCGTTTTAACCGCCCCGTCATTATTGCCGTACATCTACACTGACGATCGGATTTAACGTTATTATATTATTTTCGTGAATATATTCTTGAAGGCAACATTGACGGCGGCGGCTGAACACCCGATTTTTTACCAACCTTCCATGCAGGTACAAATACTACATAGTAGGTGTACTAATGGAAATACATTACCAGAGATCGGAATAGGCAGAGCTTATTTGCCTAAACTTGACGCATATTCATTCATACGTGAGTGAGATGGGAAAACATTATTGAATGAATATGCATCAAGTTTAGGCAAATTAGCTCTACCTATTCCGATAACTGTACATTACTAAACTTAGGTATTCACATCAAGATAAGACTACTTTGTAAAACATGTTTTTCCCTGTAATTTGTTATATATAGAATTCGATTAAGGGTTGGTATCTAAGTATTTATATTTATAAGACAAGAAACGATCAAAATATTATAGGAGAGATAAAGAATAAACGCACTTATGTTATAATCGTTATATTTCAAATTCTCGATATAAACCGTTCGTACCGGTTAATTGCATGCATTCTCTATGAGCTAATCTAGAGACCAGCGACAGCGACAAATAATTCGCGGGCAAGTTGTGGTACACCAGCGCTAGAGCGTCTTGTCTATGTCACAGATTATATACAAGTTCCCGCGCTTGCTTAAGACAACTAATTTGATTTGTGGGTATACTGCGGTGGCTTGCAATAAGCTAAAAGGCGTAATGTGATTTTGTACACTGACTCTCGCCGCGACAGGTGTCCGACGTTCTGTCGCACGGAGTTTGTTCCTTTTAATCGCTTTGAGGGAAATTATTCTCTGCAGCTAAAACGGCCGAGCCATGATAACGGCGACCACGAGCTGCAAGCGGCAATAAAAATACCGGTCAAGTGCGAGTCTGATTCTCGCACCCAGGGTCCCGTACCGCCGCACTGTAATACGGTAGTAGTAGGTATTATTATATTTCGTCGTGTCGTCGTTTGTCGTCTACAGGCATTTCTCACCGCAGGGATAAACAATATGTGGTACGCAGTTATAAATTTATAATGTTAACCTAACCTACATAAATCGTAATCAAAGTTCAGGATTCCCTGGAAACAAGGCTTGGTTTCGGTGAAATTAAATTCGGCGAAATGATAGTAGAAACCTACCTATTCCATGAAAATGTTTATCAACGATTTACTGACCGACTGGTGTTTGTACATATTTTTTAATTAAGTAGACTGTACAAACTGTCCGCTGCAGCTCTGTACAAACTATTAATAGTTATACCTACATTACTTATTCCAGTTTCACGAAGCTACCAGTTACAGATTACAAGCGGAACTCTTTTTCTAGCAAAAGGAGTTAGAAAGAGACTTCCGCTTGTAATTTGTAACTTATAGCTTCGTGAAACGGGCCACTGGTGACAACTTATTTGAAAGGACCAATCGTTTTATATTATGGGCACTGCAAAAGTCAAAAATGGCTAAGCGTCGAAAACGTCGTCCCATAAAAATTTATAGGGAACTATAACTTCACAACTTTCTAAATAGAGGAAAGAAAGAAAGAAGTACGTAATTTTGGATATAAAAAACTGCGTTGAAGTGTCATACAGTTTATTGTTTATTTAATGGCAAGGAGTTCTGATCCATACCAGTACCACTCCTGTTTTTTTTTTAATTCCGTTTATCTAATCTGAATTATGAATCTTCGGAATTAAGAAATGTGAAAAAAGGCTTAGGGAATTGACAACCCCATTGCCAACTGGTACTTCCAGAGTGAAGTGAAGTCCTGCGGAGCTATACAGGGTGTTTGGTAGCGGGTTCGACAGCTTTAAGGGGGTGATAGAGCAGCTCATAAGCTATTATCACTATGAATTAAGGAAGTTTATAAAGCCACATTTTTTTTCATTACAACTTTTTGAGTTAACGCATAAAGTTTATTTTTCCATACTAGGTGAAAAACAAACGCGAGTTTCTCTTAGTATGGAGAAAGTAGCTCTGTGCGTTTGCTCAAAAAGTTATTATAAAAAAAACTTGGCATGTAGGTTTAAAAACTTCTTTAGTTCATAGTGATTCTAATCATCTAAGAAAACACTGAAAAAAAAAACGAATTAATACATGAATTTAGGGGTTTTTCTTAACACGGACATAAGGAAAAATGACAAAAATTCCGATTAAAATGATCAATATCTTGGAAACTAATAACTTATGAGCTACTCTATCACCCCCTTAAAGCTGTCGAACCCGCTACCAAACACCCTGTATAAGTAATCGAAGGGGGGGTGCGTTGCATAAGTGGCGAGTGGGCACCTTATGATCGTTTAAAGTCCAAAAGCACCTGCCCACCCTTAGCCCCTCTAGAACTGTTGCCTCTGTGCTGCTCTGAAGTGCTCTTTATAAGTATGCGGTTATTTTACAATACGTAAAATAATAATTGGCATTTTTTACACTTTCGCAGAAGGTCGACGAAGCTCCTATTTCTGGGTGGTTTGGGCCTCCGGGCCATCTGAAGAACTAATATAACCTAATCCTACATACGCCACACGTTGGGCGCCAATGTCACGGGAATACCGGATCAGTTTCAGGATCAGGGAGTGATTGAACTAATAACACCGGAAGTCCAGGGCAGGAATATTTATTAAGAGTCTTCAGTTAAATAAGACAATAAGGTAAAAAGGCAGCTGAGAACAATACAAAAAGGAAACTTAGAATATATATTATAAAATTAGGACTAGATGAAGGGATGCTCGTGGATATAGATATAAACTTACAATTAGTGCCAATAAAACAGTAGGTATTTAGGTGAAGGGGTCCTTTACATAAATCTCGCTTCACTGTTGTAAGTATTAACTTGATTTAAAAAAAAAAAATATTTGGAACTTGTTAATAGCTTGGTAGCTTGTGAGCGACTAAACTCGTCGTCGTGCGCAGGCGATCGTAAAATTTAAAATGAGCTCAAATTTTGAATTTAGAATAAAAATAGCCAGATAGAAAGTGCCAGAACGACTTTAATTGAACGAGGTGTAACACATAGGTAGATACACCTCGTTACAACATACATACATAAACTCACGCCTTCATTCCCAGAGTGGGGTAGGCAGAGCTAAAGAATTACCAACAACACTAAAAACGTGTTGATAATTCTGTAAACACATTTTCACAAGTACTTAGGCTAAGATGCTAACCTCATATTTATGATACTAAGGGTAGCCTGAGTCCGGAATTGAAAGGACACCGCATGGAAAGAATGGAAAAAAAACTTCGGTGAATTTTGATTAAAAAAATATACGTTACGAGTCTTGGTCAATATATAAAAATACTTGGTGGGCAATAAAATCCTATGACTAGTTTTTGAGAAAAAAATTTTTAGTAGAAAATCATAATTATGGATATCGGTCCCATAGAAAAATATGAAGAAGAATATGAAAGAAAAAAAAAGTGGCCAGTTTTGAACAAAAAATATATATGTTTTAGAAACCATTTCATTAATCAATTTCATCAAAAAAACTGATACAAAAAAGTGTTTAGTTTTTAAGTTGTAGCGATTCATAAAAATAAGTAACATTGGTCTGCATTTTTTTAATTTTTTTATATAATCGTGCTATTTCTGTTTTCTGCAATAGTAGAAATAACTAAAGATATAGTTTGTGCATATTTTTTATTTATATAAGTTTCCTGACACAGCCCCCTATTCTTAAGTATTTAGATTAGAAATGATTTTTAACGGAAAATACTTTGATTTTCATGATTTTTTGTTTTTAATTAATCGGTGAAAAGTTGTGGATTTTGAATATTTCATCACTTTTTTAGTCCGCAGCTTAAAATAAACTACTGTGATGGTCTCCCAGTCAAAATAAATGAGAAAATTAAAAAGCTTTGTGTTGCCAGCGGAATAATTAAATTTACCAAATAAAGAACCTTGTGGAATAAATGGACTACAAAAAACTATTAATAAAGTGCTTGTTATTATTGTTTTAATTGAGAACGGGCTATTTTAAACGCACAAGTATAATAACAAAAACCAAAAGCTACATTATTTCGGCGTTTTAACCGCCCCGTCATTATTGCCGTACATCTACACTGACGATCGGATTTAACGTTATTATATTATTTTCGTGAATATATTCTTGAAGGCAACATTGACGGCGGCGGCTGAACACCCGATTTTTTACCAACCTTCCATGCAGGTACAAATACTACATAGTAGGTGTACTAATGGAAATACATTACCAGAGATCGGAATAGGCAGAGCTTATTTGCCTAAACTTGACGCATATTCATTCATACGTGAGTGAGATGGGAAAACATTATTGAATGAATATGCATCAAGTTTAGGCAAATTAGCTCTACCTATTCCGATCACTGTACATTACTAAACTTAGGTATTCACATCAAGATAAGACTACTTTGTAAAACATGTTTTTCCCTGTAATTTGTTATATATAGAATTCGATTAAGGGTTGGTATCTAAGTATTTATATTTATAAGACAAGAAACGATCAAAATATTATAGGAGAGATAAAGATTAAACGCACTTATGTTATAATCGTTATATTTCAAATTCTCGATATAAACCGTTCGTACCGGTTAATTGCATGCATTCTCTATGAGCTAATCTAGAGACCAGCGACAGCGACAAATAATTCGCGGGCAAGTTGTGGTACACCAGCGCCTGAGCGTCTTGTCTATGTCACAGATTATATACAAGTTCCCGCGCTTGCTTAAGACAACTAATTTGATTTGTGGGTATACTGCGGTGGCTTGCAATAAGCTAAAAGGCGTAATGTGATTTTGTACACTGACTCTCGCCGCGACAGGTGTCCGACGTTCTGTCGCACGGAGTTTGTTCCTTTTAATCGCTTTGAGGGAAATTATTCTCTGCAGCTAAAACGGCCGAGCCATGATAACGGCGACCACGAGCTGCAAGCGGCAATAAAAATACCGGTCAAGTGCGAGTCTGATTCTCGCACCCAGGGTCCCGTACCGCCGCACTGTAATACGGTAGTAGTAGGTATTATTATATTTCGTCGTGTCGTCGTTTGTCGTCTACAGACATTTCTCACCGCAGGGATAAACAATATGTGGTACGTAGTTATAAATTTATAATGTTAACCTAACCTACATAAATCGTAATCAAAGTTCAGGATTCCCTGGAAACAAGGCTTGGTTTCGGTGAAATTAAATTCGGCGAAATGATAGTAGAAACCTACCTATTCCATGAAAATGTTTATCAGCGATTTACTGACCGACTGGTGTTTGTACATATTTTTTAATTAAGTAGACTGTACAAACTGTCCGCTGCAGCTCTGTACAAACTATTAATAGTTATACCTACATTACTTATTCCAGTTTCACGAAGCTACCAGTTACAGATTACAAGCGGAACTCTTTTTCTAGCAAAAGGAGTTAGAAAGAGACTTCCGCTTGTAATTTGTAACTTATAGCTTCGTGAAACGGGCCACTGGTGACAACTTATTTGAAAGGACCAATCGTTTTATATTATGGGCACTGCAAAAGTCAAAAATGGCTAAGCGTCGAAAACGTCGTCCCATAAAAATTTATAGGGAACTATAACTTCACAACTTTCTAAATAGAGGAAAGAAAGAAAGAAGTACGTCATTTTGGATATAAAAAACTGCGTTGAAGTGTCATACAGTTTATTGTTTATTTATTGGCAAAGAGTTCTGATCCATACCAGTACCACTTCTGTTTTTTTTTAGTTCCGTTTATCTAATCTGAATTATGAATCTTCGGAATTAAGAAATGTGAAAAAAGGCTTAGGGCCCACCCCATTGCCAACTGGTACTTCCAGAGTGAAGTGAAGTCCTGCGGAGCGATACAGGGTGTTTGGTAGCGGGTTCGACAGCTTTAAGGGGGTGATAAAGCAGCTCATAAGCTATTATCACTATGAACTAAGGAAGTTTTTAAAGCCACATTTTTTTTCATTACAACTTTTTGAGTTAACGCATAAAGTTTATTTTTCCATACTAGGTGAAAAACAAACGCGAGTTTCTCTTAGTATGGAGAAAGTAACTCTGTGCGTTTGCTCAAAATGTTATTATAAAAAAAACTTGGCATGTAGCTTTAAAAACTTCTTTAGTTCATAGTGATTCTAATTATCTAAGAAAACACTGAAAAAAAAACGAATTAATACATGAATTTAGGGGTTTTTCTTAACACGGACATAAGGAAAAATGACAAAAATTCCGATTAAAATGATCAATATCGCCACACGTTGGGCGCCAATGTCACGGGAATACCGGATCAGTTTCAGGATCAGGGAGTGATTGAACTAATAACACCGGAAGTCCAGGGCAGGAATATTTATTAAGAGTCTTCAGTTGGCAGCTGAGAACAATAGAAAAAGGAAACTTAGAATATATATTATAAAATTAGGACTAGATGAAGGGATGGTCGTGGATATAGATATAAACTTACAATTAGTGCCAATAAAACAGTAGGTATTTAGGTGAAGGGGTCCTTTACATAAATCTCGCTTCACTGTTGTAAGTATTAACTTGATTTAAAAAAAATATTATATTTGGAACTTGTTAATAGCTTGGTAGCTTGTGAGCGACTAAACTCGTCGTCGTGCGCAGGCGATCGTAAAATTTAAAATGAGCTCAAATGTAGAATTTAGAATAAAAATAGCCAGATAGAAAGTGCCAGAACGACTTTAATTGAACGAGGTGTAACACATAGGTAGATACACCTCGTTACAACATGCATACATAAACTCACGCCTTCATTCCCAGAGTGGGGTAGGCAGAGCTAAAGAATTACCAACAACACTAAAAACTTGTTGATAATTCTGTAAACACATTTTCACAAGTACTTAGGCTAAGATGCTAACCTCATATTTATGATACTAAGGGTAGCCTGAGTCCGGAATTGAAAGGACACCGCATGGGAAGTATGGAAAAAAAACTTCGGTGAATTTTGATTAAAAAAATATACGTTACGAGTCTTGGTCAATATATAAAAATACTTGGTGGGCAATAAAATCCTATGACTAGTTTTTGAGAAAAAAATGTTTAGTAGAAAATCATATGGATATCGGTCCCATAGAAAAATATGAAAGAAAAAAAAAGTGGCCAGTTTTGAACAAAAAATATATATGTTTTAGAAACCATTTCATTAATCAACTTCATCAAAAAAACAGATACAAAAAAGTGTTTAGTTTTTAAGTTGTAGCGATTCATAAAAATAAGTAACATTGGTCTGCATTTTTTTAATTTTTTTATATAATCATGCTATTTCTGTTTTCTGCAATAGTAGAAATAACTAAAGATATACTTTGTGCATATTTTTTATGTATATAAGTTTCCTGACACAGCCCCCTATTCTTAAGTATTTAGATTAGAAATGATTTTTAACGGAAAATACTTTGATTTTCATGATTTTTTGTTTTTAATTAATCGGTGAAAAGTTGTGGATTTTGAATATTTCATCACTTTTTTTATTGTTAACATAAATGATTCAAATTCAAACATATTCTATGTACAGTTTAAAAAATATTTTCGTTCAAAACCGGCCCCTTTTTTTCCTCCAATAATTTTTTATGGAATCCACATAATTTTTCACTATTTTTTTTTTCTCGAAAACTAGTCATAGTAATAATTATAATAATTCAACCTGTCACTAATACACTGGTAAACATCTTAGCCTGATTATGCAAAATGTGGTTACAGAATTATCAACAAGCTTTTAGAGTTGTTGGCAATTCTGTAGCTCTGCCTACCCCAAACTGGGAATAAAGGCGTGAGTTTATGTATGTATGTATGTAGTCATAGGATTTAATTGCCCACCAAGTATTTTTATATATTGACCAAGACACGTATATTTTTTTTTTCACCGCAGTTCTTTTTCCCTTACTTTCCCTGCGGTATCCTTTTTCATTATTGTAAAAGCAAGCTTTAAAAACCCGACTGCATTTTCTATACTGTCGTCGATATACCTACAGATATTAATATTATTGTAATTTTGCCATTGTTGTTATTTCAATTTTAATAGTTTAGGTATCCTATGTCACTCGGAATGACGTAAGGATTCTAACGATACCTCACACATCTAAATCGGTCAAGGGATTTAGAAGTTATAGTGGAATAAAGAAACTCAAATACATACATACAAATATGAACCCTGAAAACATTACACTCCTTTTTTGGGGCAGTCGTGTAATTACACTCCTTTTTTGGGGCAGTTTTGTAAAAAACTGCGAAAGTGTATAAAATGCAAAAAAAAACTAACCGCTATTTTTAAATGAGATGAATGTTACTTCATCTTGCACTTATTTGGCTATAATAATTGTGTATTTGAATTTGGATACAAAGCAACTGTGACAAAATATAATGGTTTTTCCAAAAAGTGGGAAAGGTACGAATGCACCCCATACGTGGGGTGGCTTCGTACACTGTTAGTTTTTTCCCAGGATTCATTGGATTTTCAGCTATTTCACCTGTTTCAGTCACCTTTTAGGCATATCTTACTGACCTGGTTTTGTGATTATAATTATTCTTGATATACATTTTTTTAACTTCCATGGGGTGCATTCGTACAGTATAATACATTTTGACTGTACGAAGGTACCCCAACCAAAACGATACGAAAAAAAACAAAATAAAAAATAACTGTTAAAGTAATCCCAAAACCATTGTTTACATATTAATCTCAAGCATCTAATTACAAACTATATAAAAATATTTTTCTAATTCAAGTAAAACTTATTCGAAACAGACGCATTCAAAGAAGAACCAAAAATTACTTTTGGGTAGCAAAAACACATATTAATTATTTCTGGCGAAATCTGCTGCCGCACTGCCATCGCTTTTTGAGGATAGCCTATGCATATAAGCGGCAGTCACGCATACAAATATGAACGCTTCAGCATGTTGGATAGTCGAGATATGACCACTGTACGAATGCTCCCTTTGTACGAAGCCACTCCATCTTCCCCTACTCATAAATAGTGGTCTAATATGCTAGAAAAATCGACCGTAAATCTAAAACAATACCCGCGGCTCTTTTTTTACCATTGTGCCCTATCGTGCGATAGCTTTTTTTTTAAATATAATACGTGGAATATCATAATACGCCAGGACCCCAATTATTGTGCCATTCGATATGAAGTTTCATTCGAGATGAAAAGTCAGTTGCATACAAATTTCTAAAAATCTCGCATATAAACTATTGATCTCGGCTGTCACTAGAATCGGACTCCTGAACACGTTTGACATTATCTGTGGTAAGTCATAGACGATGATGTAGTCTGCCGCTAATTTATAAATACTGATTATAAACTGTGTGATTCCAAAATAATAATTAAAAGGGTGTCTTTGTGCACATATTAAAATTTATCAACAATAAAAAACAAGTCGTCATCAGAAGAAATGTATAATGCGACTTAAAAATATGATCTTTTGTCTGATTGTATTTCATTTCCTCGCAATTGTGATGAAAAACATTGTATGTTACACGGGTGTTAAAGGAAATACAAAGCTCGAGTCATTAAAGCTCTCAGCCTTCGTCTTCGGGCTCTAACAGACTCTCGTTTGTAATTCCTTCTTTTTTTACCACCCTTAAATACACAATGTACTCGTACTATTTTCGGCGTCGTAAAAAATCGGTTATTTGAATTATGGAACATAAAAAAACAAGATTTTACGGTGTTGCCATTAAAGGGGTGATAGACGGGCGAGTACGTATTTACTCACCTGTCTATCAGCCCTCTTAGGAATCCCGCTACAGGGGCGAGTTCACCAACAATTAATCGGACGGTTAAGTCTTAATCAGCTGTTAATCAATACATTTGACACCCGTTAAACCGCTAATCGTCCGTTTAATTGTTGGTGAACTCGGCCCTTAAACCACAAATGACAAATGATATAACAAAGACTACCGGTGATAAAAATCACTAGGTGAACGACGTAGACCTTAGACCATTAAATACGCATAGATGTATAATAATTTGCCAACGGTGAATGGCAATAGGGAATCCCAATGTTGCTTTTGATAAAGCGTCGTAAAATCGCTTCTGCTTGAACGCTTTAGGCAAAAAAAACGTCATGCGTACTCTGGCTTGAAGTTCATCCAATTAAGCTGTGTTCAATTGCGCTGTTTAAAATAGCGCGTTAGACGCGCCACAACGATATGAATAAGGGGACTGTCAAGGGTGACGGTTGAAAATTTTCATCAATTTAATTTAAATTATATTTTATCGTAATTTCTTGTGAGTTTGCGAGTAATATGAGTGAAGTAGAGGATCTTGTGACTCAAGTGAGGAAGGAAGTGTGATATCTTCCGATGTTGTTTATGGCCAAAAGGTGGTAGAGTCGCCTGCATGGGATGGTGTGAGCATGGTAGGCTTGGCGGAGCCCTCCCGTGGGGAAGTAGCGGATGATGAGTCTATGTCGTTCGTGCGACGGGTATCGGAAAAGCGGGCTGGTGGTCCCAGTGACGAAAGTGGTTTGTCCGAAGCAAGCTTCATTACCGTAGGGAAGAGACCCAAGCGCTTGCGAGTTGCACCAGCTGCGGCGGCAGAGTCAGGTGTGGATGGGGTTCCCGATAGTTTTTTCGAGGTGTTCGTGGTATCCAAAAAGGATTTGCCGAAACAGATTGGCTTAGCCAAGTTGCTACAATGTAAGGGCATTAAAGGTGTTTTGAAGATTAACGAAAAGAAGTACATGGGTCCTTGTAAGGTGCTTATGCAGTTTAGTTCGAGATTCGAGGCAGAAAAACTGCTGGCTGCAGAAGAGTTTAATAACGAAGATAGACGTGCGTATTGGTCAAACACAGTATGTTGTCCATATGGGATTGTCCGTGGGGTAGAGTTGGAAGTTGAAGAGGTCGAATTTATGAAGAGCATTGAAGGATCACAGGTGTCTTATCAGTGCGAAGGTTGAACCGTTTAGATAGTGATGGCAGATGGGCTAAATCTGAAGTAATCCGCTTATGTTTTAAGGGTGCCGTTTTGCCCCCCTTTGTATATGCGTATGGATGCCGGTTCAGGGTGAAGCCTTATAATTTCCCAGTTATCCAATGCGCAAAATGCTGGAAGTTTGGACACTTGAGTAGATTTTGTCCATCTGGCAAAACTCTTTGTCCGAAATGTGGAGGAGCTCATGCTAATTGTGAGGTATCAGAATTCAGGTGCTTGAATTGTAAGGGTGCTCACATGGCCTTAAATAAGTCTTGCCCGGCTTTTTTACGAGAAAAAGAAATTCGTGGTATCATGGCTGCTGAAGGTTGTATATATTGAAGTGTATTGTAGTTCCGTCTATAATAGCCACCGATCCGAGGAAAGCCAGTAAAACACGTCCGTCCGTTATTACACATTTATTGAAAGAGAAAGATGGCAGTTGGTCTTTTGAGTATGACATGAAAACAATCTACCCTCATTATGTGCATACATTACACTTCCACCGTTATTTAATAATATTAATAATACATTGTAACTTGTACGCTTTACTTAGTACCTTAAATCTACTTAACACTTCGTACTTACTAATCAATTTCAAATCCAAACCTTTTTACAGGCCGTAACTTATCTCTAGGTCTAAGAACCGGTCGGGGAAGGTTCGTCGGCGAGTTGTGGGTTTGCCTCGCTAGCGTCGCTTCTGCCGGGTTCGCATCGCCCGCTACGTGCTCGGGCGCAGCGGCATGATCACTACTTGCGTTCTGTAAACTCTTGCCTGACGTTTCCGGCCGTGATGGCCATTCGAAAGAATCGGCCCAATGACGTTTGAGCTGATCTATATGTCTATTTACACGTGTACCGTTTTCCGCTAAAACCACGTAATTACGTGAACTTGTCTTTTGTGATACGCTGCCCTCTAACCATTTCTTACCCCCACTATAATTTCTAAACAGGACTTTTTCCCCCTCACTAAAGTTCCGCGTTGCCCCACCCGCGTACTCTACTTGCTTATCTTGCCTCTCTTTTACCCTCTCCTCTATTTGACGGTCGCCCTTCAGCAAATCTAACCTACACCTCAGGTTCCTACGTTGCAAAAGCGTCGCTGGTGATACGCCTGTGGTGCTGTGCGCCACGTTACGGTAATTTAATAAGTACGCTTGCAGAGCGCAGTCCACCTCACAGCCGTCTCGCAGTGCTTTCCTCACCGCCCGCTTGCACAGCTTGACCGCCCCCTCTGCTGCCCCGTTTGATGACGGGTGATACGGTGCAGCAAAAGTTATTTTTACACCGTTGCGCGTCATAAATTCATTATACTCCTTGCTGAAAAAAGGAGGTCCGTTGTCCGATACGATTTCTTTTGGCAAACCGAATCGCGCGAAGCTTTCTCGTAATACTTTTATAACGGCACTCGACGTCGTTGACTTCATTAGAAAGACCTCAAGCCATTTAGAACCGGCGTCAAAAATAATTAAAAACGTCTGACCCATAAAAGGTCCTAAGAAATCTACATGTAGTCTTGACCAGGGTTCCGACACGTATGGCCACGGCATGGGCGCGGCGCGCGGCGGCGCGGGCGCGTCCGCGGCGCAGGTGCGGCAGCCGCGGCAGGCGCGCTCGATGTCCGCATCGATGCCCGGCCACCACATCACGCTGCGGGCCATCGCCTTCATTTTCACAATTCCCATATGACCCACATGCAGCTCGTTGAGCATCATATCCCTTAAGGGTGGGGGAATAACTAACCGATAACCCCAAACAATGCAACCCATATCTAAGTACAATTCGTGGCGTCGCGAGTAATACGGTTGAATTTCTTCCTCTTTATTTACCCCTGGCCAACCCGATTGTAAATAAAGTACAACTTTCTTTAATATTTCATCTCGGTTTGTACCGTTTTGTACTGCTTTCCTATCTACTGGCATAAAATTTAGAATGAAATTTAAGTAAGTCGTTTCTTTAATCGTTTTACCTTCTATCTTTGGAGGCAAGGGTAAACGTGACAGAGCATCAGCTGAATTTTTCTCACTACGTACATATTCAATATCGAAATCATAACCCGCAAGTATAACCGCCCAACGCTGTAACCTGCTTGCTGCCATAACCGGTATGCCTTTTTTTTCTCCAAAGATCGACACAAGCGGCTTATGGTCTGTTCGTAACGTAAATTTCCTGCCATATAGATACTGGTGAAATTTCCTAATACCAAATATAATACCTAAGGCTTCACGCTCAATTTGTGAGTAACCCTTCTCGGCCGAGTTAAGTGTACGTGAGGCGTACGCCACGGGGCGCTCCCCAACCGGCGTCAGGTGCGACACCACCGCGCCGACCCCCTGGCTGCTGGCGTCTGCCGTCAGCACCAGCGGCAGCTCGAGCGAGGAGTGCGCCAATATCTCACTAGACATTAAGAGTTTTTTTACTCTTTCAAATGACTCATCACATTCGTGGTTCCAGTCAAACCTTACCTCCTTTTTTAGTAGGTTATATAATGGTGACAGTAAAGTGCTTATATTACGAATGAATTTAGCATAATACATTACCAAACCCAATTAAAAAAAACAAAAAACCGCCTTCAAAAACGCAAAAAATAACTTCTTTTAAAATTGTAGGTACCTAATAGGTTAGTCCGACTGATGTCGGCTTTTTTGTTGAAAATATTGTGGTCGCCGACTTCAGTTGGACTAACCTATTAGGTACCTACAATTTTAAAAGAAGTTATTTTTTGCGTTTTTGAAGGCGGTTTTTTGTTTTTTTTAAACATTTATTTTATTTTATACTTTTTAGTGATCATAATACGTCGTTACGTAGTCCCACTTCTTAGTTGAAATGAAACTTTAACTTATATCAAGCGCGCCGCAAGCAACGCCGCGGGAAAGTCATAGTCATATTTGAACAAGTAAATATTCTTCGTTGTAGTCGCTCAACTATCTTAATCGAGATATCTTACCGTCACCCTTGAAATCGGTACCGTTGAGGAGTTCCGGTGGCCATCTGTGGTCTTCATCATCAGTTCCACTTCACCAAATCATACTTTTTGAACGCAAATGCTGGATTTGTTACTAAAAATACTAAAATCGCTATATGTTCACCTACAATATTTGAGGAGTTCCCTCAATTCCTCACTGATCCCCTCATCAGATTCAGATTTGGTGACAATGGGACCACCTCGAAAGTATACTCTATCAAACCAAAAAAAATTTTTTGAAATCGGTCGAGAATTGACGGAGTAATCGGTGAACATACATAAAAAAAATAAAAAATACATACAGTGGAACGTATAACCTCCTCCTTTTTTGAAGTCGGTTAAAAATGATCGCAGCTCCGACACGTTACTTGGTTTCGGAACCTTTTCTATGGCTTTCAACTTTTCAGGACATGTATGGACTCCTTTTTTATTAGTAACAAAACCTAAATAAGTGACAGATTCCGCTAAAAACGTGCACTTATCCTTCCTTATCCTTAACCCGTACGATTTTAACCTATTAAAAACCTCATACAAGGTTTCCAAATGTGATTTATCATCCACGCCGGTGATAATCAAATCGTCTAGAAAAATCCCTACTCTTGGTAAGTCACTAAACAGCTGTTCGAGTTTCCTCTGAAAAATACCGGGACTTGATGCCAACCCATAGATCAGCCTATTGTACATAAACAGGCCCCGGTGAGTGTTTATGACTGTGAACTTTTTTGATTCGTCTAACTCGAATTGGGCATACGCTTGTGACAAGTCTAATTTTGTAAACTTTTCGCCCCCGTGTAATTTCGCAAGCAAGTCCTCCACCCGTGGTAGCGGAAAACGGTCCACTTCCAAACATTTATTGAGTGTTAGTTTGTAATCAGCACATACCCGAATGGTTCCGTCTTTTTTCATAACCGGCACAATCGGAGTGGCCCAGTCGGATGAGTTTACCGGGGTTATCACGCCGTCGCGCACTAGCTGGTCCAGCGCGCGCTCCACCGGCTCCCGCAGAGCGTACGCCAGCGGGCGCGCGCGCAGGAACACGGGCGCCGCTCCCTCGCGCAGCCGGAACCCCACCGTTCCGCCAGTGAACCTTCCCAGGCCGTCCTCAAACACTTCACAATATCTGGAACTAAAATGTTCTAAATTGAACACCTCGTCCGTGCTACTTACCTTATAACAGTCAATCAACGACACTTGAATGCCCAATTCCTTTAGCCATCGTCTTCCTACTAAACTAGTTTTGCCTTTATCTACAACATACAAATCTAATTTTTTACACTTATTGTTATGGTTCACCATTGGCTGAATCTTACCTAAAGGTTTTATAATTTCTCCCGTATAATATCGTAAATTAAGTTCACTTTCTTGCAAATCGCAGTTACAAAAATATTGTTTATAACAATCGTTACTTATGCAAGAGATAGCACTCCCGGTATCTACCTCCATCGTTAAATCGACATCATTTACTCGTAAGGTTATGACGTATGGTCCAAACTTTTTACGACTATTAATGTCTATAGAAAAATTATTTACCTCTTCGCTGCCGCTGCTGTCACTTTCCGTATACACAACCTGTTCATCTAGCATATTATGAAACGAAGTACCCTTCCTCAAATTTGGGCACATCTTCTTTAAATGGCCTTCCCGGTAACAAATTCTGCAAACATAATTTTTAAACTTGCACGTTCCAGTCTCGTGCTTTTCCCCACATGCCGAACAACGTTAGTTACTCACTTCTTGGCTATTAGGAACACTTTTTAAAAATGTTTGTTTGCCACCCGCTCCGCTTATGTTACTTGGACCACCGGTCGTAGCGCGATATGGGATGCGCGTGACGTCACGGCCTGCGCTGGCGCGGCTCGCGGCCGCCGGCCGCCTGCCCGGAGTCAGCTGATGCACCGCGGCCGCTGGCACGCCGTCGCCCCGCCGGACACGGTCCTCCACCAACGCCGCGTGACCCTCCGCCGCCTCCATTGCCACCGCGATCGAGAATGCTCTTTCAAACGTGATGTCGTCTTCCGTGAATAACCTTTGACGAATGGCTTCATTTGCAACTCCACATATGAACTGGTCCCTCAAATTTTCTGTCAAGCTAGTTGCAGTAAACCTACAGTTTTTTGTAAGTTTATATATTTTGCCGATTGACATTGTTGCTGGTAAACTTTTCAATACGCAAATCACAGTTTTTACACGCGCGTCTCGATAATAGTCGTCGCCACTGAAGTGTATTGTAGTTCCGTCTATAATAGCCACCGATCCGAGGAAAGCCAGTAAAACACGTCCGTCCGTTATTACACATTTATTGAAGGAGAAAGATGGCAGTTGGTCTTTTGAGTATGACATGAAAACAATCTACCCTCATTATGTGCATACATTACATATATAAAAGAGCTTTGTGGCTGTACAACCAAGCCAAGAAAGTGCAGGTTGTAAATTCCTGGAGTCAAGAGGTGCCGTATATTTCGGAGGAGCCTACGCGCAGGAAGTCCTATAGAGACGTTGTTTTGTCTAAGCCGGTGGAAGATCAGGCGTCTACTAGTGTCATCGACCAGCCCATAGTTCAGAGACTGATTGCTTCAAATAAATCAGAGTGGGGGTCACCTCAAGAGCCTCGAAAGAGAAAGAAGGCTAAAAGGGGTTCTAATTTGCAAGAGTCGGAGAGTCCGGTAGACGCGCGACCTGCGAACATTGTTCGTCAGGAGCCAGGTCGGAGTAGGGACAAGAAAAAGAGATGTATCGATTTTGAGAAGATGAAAGATATTTTGCTCTCCAGTGAGACCTGGGGCGAGAAGTTGATGTTAATTTTTAGAGTTATTGTTCAGGTCTGTTTGCATATGTGTAAGGAGTTTTTTAAAGAGGCTGATTTAGTTAAGTTTTTTTTCAATAATCTAAATGGACACGTCTAATGTCAAAACTCGTTTGAATATAGTACAGTGGAATTCGCAAAGTATAAGACCTAAGTTAGTCGAGTTTGATCTTTTCTTGAATAGAGAAAAGATTCACATTGCATTAGTCAGCGAGACATGGTTAGACTGTAGTTCGGCTTTTAGAATAGCTTCTTATAGTGTATTTAGAAGAGATAGATCGGACTCGTATGGTGGTGTGGCAGTTTTTATACATAATTCTATTAAGGCTCAGGCATTTCACGTTCCAGTTAATAATGTGGGTATTGAAATCGTTTGTGTTAAAGTTTTGAATTGTGCCTCTTTAAATTATGTTGTGTCTCTATATTGTCCTTCTACAGTGCGGACGACGCAGGGTGATTGGGACTCTATTTTATCGTTGTTTTCGAGTAAGACCTTGGAGGCAGGGGATTTTAACGCTCATCACACTAATTGGTCATGTAAACGTGACTCAAGAGGTATTCAGTTGTTTGATTCGGCTCTCGAGCATGGTTTCGTGTCTCTTAACAGCGGTAAGGCGACAAGAGTTAAATTGGTGAATGGATCGCTTCAAGAAAGCTCACCTGACGTCGCTTTTGGTTCTTCGGATATAGCTGTTGATTGCGTGTGGGATGTTACCAATGAACATTTGGGTAGTGATCATCTCATTATTAAATTAGGTTTTAATTATTGGGACAGTCGACATTTTGTGCGAAAATTTAATTTTAAGAATGCTGACTGGCCAAGTTACCGCGAATCTCTTAAAGAGTATTTTTCTAACGACTTAATTTCTTGTTCAAGCAATGTGGAGGTTATGTATAATTTTTTTGAAGCTGGTATTAAAAGAGCCTTAACCTCGCATGTTCCGGTTGTTAAAATTTGCGCTGATCCTGCGCGGAACTTACAGCCTAAGAGCTTTTGGAGTCCATTGCTCTCAAAGATTGTTGCACAAAGGCGACTTGCATTGAGTCAATTTAGGCGGAATCCGACTCCCGATAATTTAAGGCTTTTGCAGCAAAAGGTCGCAGAGGCACAGCGTGTTATTCGTAATGCTAGATTTCAGAACTGGCAGGAGTTTTGCCAAAGTATTGATGAGACTACCTCCGCCTCTGTTATGTGGCATCGTATGAGGTGGATGAAGGGTTATAATCGATCTAAAGTAGTTGCATCTGAGGAGAGAAAGGTTAATCTATTGTGTTCTCTTGCACCGGATTTTGTGCGTTCAGAGACACCAACGTTTCTTTCAGTTAATTCACTCCTGGAGGTGGCTTTTTCTATGGAAGAATTAAGTAGATGTTTAAAAAAGAAAAATTCTGCTCCGGGACTTGATGAATTTCCGTATACAGTTATATGCAATTTACGGTTTATAGCTAAGTCGTTTTTGCTCAAGCTGTACAATTTAATCTTCGCTTCCGGCGTTGTTCCTATGCAGTGGCGTAATATTCAGGTTGTACCCATTCCTAAATCAAGTCAGTTGGAGGATCATTTATCGAAGCTAAGACCCATTTCCTTAATGTCTTGTGTGTGTAAACTATTTCACACAATGATGGCAAGGCGCTTGGAATGGTTTGTGGAGAAAAATGAGGTTTTATCTCGGAACACAGTAGGTTTTAGGAGAAGTCAGTCGTGTGTTGATTGTTTGGTTCAAGTGGGGTTTTCTAAAGATATGTCAACTTTGGCATGTTTCTTGGATATTGAAGGTGCATACAATAATGTGTCTGTCGAAGTAGTCGTTCGTAATTTAGATAGTTTAGGAGTTGGGTCTATTTTTTGTAATTATTTATGGGCTTTCTTGAGCGAGAGACATCTCATTTTTCGAGATGATGTTATTGGTTTTTCTATGGAGCGATAGACTGATAAAGGTTTGGCTCAAGGGGATCCACTTTCCCCCCTTTTATTTAATATTGCTGTCGCGAATGATCGCGATATGTATTAAATATGCTAGTGAATGAACCCCTTTAGTTCGGTAGTAATTTTTAGACGAAATAATTATGCCTGGCAACTCTGGGGGACGTGATGTAGCTTTGGAGGGAAGAGTAGATGAAAAAAGATGGACGACGGTTGAGGTTTGGAATTGTTGTTTGTGACAAGTTTGTGAGGTGAGAGATAATGGTTCTGTACACTGGTAAGTGTTTATAAACTGTAATATTGACGATGTAAAGAGATGGCAAAAGATTGATATTGTTTTGGAGGCTTTGGGTTGATCTGTAGGGGAGTGAGGAGGTTCAACAGGGGGCCTTCGGGTCCCGCCCTTGGGCTCCGTGCTAGACGACAGGGTCTAACCCGTAATAAGGGAGAAATTGCTCTCGGACGGGACCCCCTGTGGCGTCGAACGCGGCACCCAAGGAGTTAACGTTAACAGTAAATTAATGCGAAGCAGATTTATATTACTATCTCTCTATATTATCATGCATGTGAGTTTGTCGCTCCATTATTACGATAATGTCTTGAACCAGAGGCATAACGAGACATGTATGTTTATGGAAAACGTGGCGACAAAATTGGTGGAGGTGCTGGGATAAAGAATAGAAAATTGATAAAGGTGACTGTGACGAGTGATGACCTTACTTATATGACAAAACTGCTACTAAAGTTGGACAGGAAATATTTTTTTAGTGAGAATGTAAAATAGAAAAATTAATTGTTCACTATTTAAACAAGGTTATTGATAACTTGTTTGGGAAACTGACTGTTTAAAATTATTGTTGAGTGTTGAAATAGAGTTCTCCACTAGTAGTAGGAAGGGACTGCGACAGGTGCGTGGAAGGTTCCGATCCTTCGCGTACTGCTGCTTTCAGTGACCAGGGCCCTGGCCATTCAAAGCGGCTGTTGCTATGCGGGAGAGGGCACATGCAGTGGTTGTTTAGTTGAACCTCTTGTGCTGCTGTGTAGATGTCATGTGTAATATGTCAAGGCAGGATTATGTCCGCCTTCACAGCCGCCGGTGCAGATGACAGGTGCGTTGGATGGATGACGATCCCCACGCATTGCTAGCTTTGTGTTTACGGACCACTGTGTAGCGGTCGCCCGGTGTTCTCAGCTGATAGGCATGGAGAACTCAAGAACGTTAGAGGCCGAACGTGCCCTACGTTACTGCTGCTGGAGTGAGCCAGTAGTAGTTTAGCTCGGTTTTGCGTTGTTGAACAGAAAGAAATGAGATTGTTTGAGAACCTCATAATCGTGGACACTGAAATAGTATTCTTGAGAGAATTTTGTGTCATTAGTCATATTGGTGCCATTAGTTGGGCCAAAATTATAGCTTCAAATAGGTTGACTTTGACTAAGACTTGACATTTTTTTTTTACTGAAAAAACCGTTTGAACTGGACCATACACTGTTGAAAGTGATACTGAGCAATTGGATGCATTGTTACATTTATATACATACAAAATATATATTGAATGAGTGATTGGATATTAAAATGTTTTTATTGTTTGACCTGCAATGCTTTGGCTACTTTGTTATAAGTGATGACATTATTTTTAGTGACCGTGTTACTGACTAAACTTTATTTCTTGATTGAGCACATTGGACTTTGCATTGTTGGAAAAGGTTGGAAATAGTACCTACACCTTGCCTTTT
This sequence comes from Acleris literana, assembly GCA_946894065.1. Lineage (NCBI taxonomy): Eukaryota > Metazoa > Arthropoda > Insecta > Lepidoptera > Tortricidae > Acleris > Acleris literana. The sequence continues at coordinate 9,558,697 of OX335689.1, read as the reverse complement.
GGATATTGTAATAATTGACTTGACAAGCTAAGTGTTTACTACTTTGCTGTGACATTACAATTATTATTTTTTGATATGTTGGTGGTGGAACTTGGCTCTCAACTGTTATTTTGTTTGTGTATTTCCTGGGTTTGCATTAAGGAAAACAATATGTTTTTTAATTTTGTGTTTTACCCTAACCCTCACTTATTAATTTGTATTTAGTTGAGTTGCGGTCAACTCGAATTTTAAATTATGCTGTGAATAAAAAGGCAGCTGTTTGTAAATATGTGAACTGTCACGTTGACATCATACTAGGTTTGTTTTCGTTGCGTGGTTGTGGTTAAGATCGTAATAAAAAACCAATAAGAACTCATTGGAGTGGGTTCCGATGCTCCTATTGGCCCATTTATTTTAATGATGGTAGCGTGATTTGTCAACGGTGTTTACTAAAATGGTGCAACATCGAAAACACATTGTCTGCTTCCCACTACTCATTGTTTGTTTACAAGATAAAATTGAAAAGTTTTACTTCTACGTATAATTGGTGTAAAAGTTAATTCTTAATACAAATAAGTTCATTCACATTGTGAATAAGTAAATAAGGATTTAAAAGAAGAATACGATGTGATTGATGATCACGGAATGCCTGGTTGGAACGTGCTTATTTGCACACTAAAAGTTTTGTTTTGTTTTATAAATTCTAGCTAAACTTGGTTGTGAGGTAAAGTAAGCGTTGGTTAAGTATAATTGTTGTATTTGAAATAATTACATTACAGTCAACGTTCTCGTGAAGACTTACCGATGATGGATTTATGGTATTAAGTATACAAATTGATAGTTTTAACAAAAAATTGGTTAATCTAATGAGATCTTTCTTGAAACACGATGTGATATTGGATAAGCTGAAGGTAGGTTGGCTAAACCCTAGCCTAGAAAACAAGTATGTTGTACGTACTACAACTTTATCATATCCAACTGTATTGATGTAATAGTACTAAACTAACCTAAGTGCTAATTGGGGTAATTTTATAATGAAAACCAGATGAAAAAAAAAACAATGTTTGATATTGGTTTAGGTTTTATTACCTTATTAACACTTTGTTTCTGTCTCGGGAGCTCCCAGCGGGATGGACTTTTTCTCTCTGAGGGGCAGGGTTCTGTTCTGTTGTGAATCTAGGTGAAATACTATAAGACCCCTTTGGTATATGTATACATATACATGTGTACTTTAGCCCAATGTGTATAATAAGTGTAATATGTATGTGTGTGTGTGTGTGTGTAATAATACTGGTTGGTCTATAATATACATGAGCGATGGTATTATTGGTTGTGAATTGCAGTTAATATCAGCAAAAGGACAATTGAACATAGGATTATTAGTAAGGTGTGAGTTACTGTAAATAAGGTAAGATATGATTATGTAGGTGGCAATGGTGAGGGTCTTTAATGAGAATAACTATAATGTCATCATCAGCATTTGGTTCAATTGTATCAGACACTAAGGTTATAGAGCGCTGAGCAAAACACTCTCACTGAAATTGACCGGAGTGATATAACTGGTGGAGTGGTTTTGATTTGCAAGTGTTATTTTATTTATTGGGTCAATTAACTTGTTTTGTACTGTTTACTTTGTTTTAATTATTACTTTACAGCATCTCTTCTTTCTTAGGTTGTCTGGAAGAAATCATCTTTTAGGGATAACAAAGCCTTATGTGTTTTGTTTGTGTTTCTTTGTTGATTTTTGTGTGGTATTCAAAAGGTGCGTTTGAATTGTGGTGCATTCATATTTATGTTTAACCTGATTTACTTATAGGAAAATATGTACAGGCTTAACTATGCAAAGACAACAAGAGTGTTTACATTCATATATATAACCACAGAGGATGTAACCAACTAGGTATATTGTTAAGTACGAGGGAGGCAGGTATTATGTGAAATGGTCCTCAAACTTGTCTTGAAGTTCAAACTGGATTAGCATACATGGCTGGTTTAAGAATAATAATTTACAGCAGTCTGACATGGTCATGTTGGAAGGGGAGACTTATGTAATTTTTAAGGAACAGTTGGATTAAGTAATTATTGAGGAGATAGACCAACAACAGGATCTTCTTTAAGGTGAGCCATCAACACTTTATCATATGGTAAGGGTGGCTGCATGCTGTATGATGTTTCAAAATTTAAAGAATAATGATGTGTTATGAATGTTTGTTTCTGTTTATGTTTCAATACTTAACTCTCTTACTAGTAAGTCTAAGTTGAACAAAATTAAAATGAATACAGATGTCATTAAGGTCTTTCTTTAAGTTGCATTGAAGCCTGATAATAAGATCATAACCAGATTTCTGTGGGTATTAATATTATTTTTGAAGCCAGTGTCAAATGACAACTTAGTCCATTAATGTTTTTTGCTGTGTAGTTTTTTTGGCATAATTTCTAGCCCATTTTTGGTCTCAGCTGGTAAGCATTGCTGATAAATGTTATGGTATTTGTAAAAAGTGAAAATACTACAGATATGCTATTTAACAATTAAATTGTAAACTGAAGGTAAAATGATATTCAAGAAATTAAAAAGTTTATGGATATTTGGAAACTTATGCTTTATGAAAGTAATACTTACTTGACCTAATTAGAGCTATGTAATTATTTATTGTTCTGGAATACAGAACATTTCAGTTGAAACTTAATGAAGCAATCTCGATGAAGATTATATTTACTTCCACTAGTTTAGTTTCTACTATGAGAACTTTGTGTTAAAGGAAGTACGTAGGAACATGGAAGCAAGGAAAATATTGTATGGTTTTAAGGCCCATTTTATTTTATACTTGCTTGATGTAGTGGCGGAGTGTCTGGATGCGATGCAGCCAGATATATTTGGAGACATGTTCATAGTGGGGGACATTAATCGTGTTTAGTTAGAAAGCTGGTTTCGTGATCAGGAAATTATAGGTCTACACGTCGAGTGAGTTCTTTTTTGAAAGGGAAAACTGAATAGTAGTAGGTAGTTTTCTTTGATGCAAAGGTTTGTTTAATAATGCACATTCGTTATATGAGGCGAATCATCTGATCATTTGAACTGGATTTTGTCATAGGATTACATATTGAAACTTGCTAACGTTCTACTGTTTGGTAAATATTTTGTTCCATTCCGCTGACAGATAAACAGGTAAAGAAAAGTTTATTGAAGGTTGAACGAGAGCCGAGAGCTTATGCAAGAGTTTGAGTTTGTGTTCATAACAGATTATAAGGGTTGGTGTTCATCAGTCAACATCTCCTAATCTATTGGACATCTCTACCCGCTCGAAACCGTCATTTATTTTGACACAGGATTTGAGCTTTTGCCGGAAGTACAGGTACTGCAAGAAGTTTCTATTGGTGACCGAGTGGATCGGTGTATGCGCGGTAAACTTAAAGTGAGGGGAGATAAAGAAGGGCCAGAATCTCCAATTAGAGGATGTCCGAGAAGTACTGGGAATTGCAAGTCTGGAAATAGCGGTTTGGAAGTTTTGCCTCCAATTCCTCAGGTGGGTACAATTGATGCACAGGTAGACTCTAAAGCTGATGACTTGCCGATAGAAGATGGGAGGCTCAAGCGAGATATAGTAATGCGAGTGAGTGAGAAGTTTGCTGAGTGGGCGAGTCAATTGTTCACCTAGCAGCAACTCTAGTCGCTGTGGGGAATGTCGCGAATGATCGCGATATGCATTAAATATGCTAGTGAATGAACCCCTTTAGTTCGGTAGTAATTTTTAGACGAAATAATTATGCCTGGCAACTCTGGGGGACGTGATGTAGCTTTGGAGGGAAGAGTAGATGAAAAAAGATGGAAAAAAAAGAAGTCAGAAGAAAAGGAGTTGGAAGTCAAAATTTTGCATATTTAGTAAAGGTCGTAAAATTCACCACGTTAATCTCGATATACGAGGTAATCAGTTGTGTCCTGATCTTACAATGAAGTACTTGGGAGTGTGGCTAGACAGATCGTTGCATTGGGGAAAACATATTGGATATGTTGTGGAAAAAACTCGAAAATTTCTGAGTATTTTAAAAACTTTGGCTGGAGCTTCTTGGGGAGTTCATCCTAGACACCTGCGTAGATTATATATGTCATTGATTCGTAGTAGGCTGGAGTATGCATGTTTTTTATACGACAATAGTGCCAAAACGCATTTATATAAGCTTGAAAAAGTTCAAAATCAGGCGTTGAGGGTTGTTGGAGAGTTTATTAGGTCTTCACCTATTCATGTTATGGAAAGTGAGCTTTGTATAGTTCCTTTACATATCAGAAGGCAATTTTTGGCTTCAAAATTTTGTTTAAAAACAATAACTCATTCGAATAGCTTGACAATTGATGTGTTTCGTGAGTTAGGGTTCTTAAGCCACAGTGGTTATTGGAGCAGGAAAAAGAAACCGTTGCTGGCTGAGGTTTTCGAGGAGGTCTCAGATGAGCATGTTCATGTGTCGTATCCATTACTGATGTTTAAATTAGATGTGTGGGTGTCTAAATTCGAGTTAGACAATGTTTTATTTTGCAATCTTGAGTGCGTTGTAGGTGCGAAGCGTTCCTACAACCATTATTCTCTTCGTGTTGAAGTTATCTTAGAGCTGGAAAGGAAATATTCAAGTTTTTATAAGATTTTTACCGATGGTTCAAAGTGTGGTGACAAGATAGGAGCAGCATTTTTTGATCCACTTAATGGTAAAAAGGCACAGTTTAGGATTTCTTCTGATGTATCTGTTATGTCCGCGGATCTTTGTGCAATCTCTGAGGCCTTGTTGTATGTGGAAATGTTGAGTTATACTAATATTGTGATCCTTACTGATAGCAAAAGCGCTATTCAGCATATAGCTCGATGTGCTTCGGCCGAAAGGTGCTTTTCATTGGCTTACAAAATTTTAGAGAGTATAAGTATTATACAGGGATCTGGAAGATGCCTGAAATTGCAGTGGATTCCATCTCACATCGGCTTGGCAGGAAACGAGGAGGCTGACCGGCTGGCCGCAACGTCCGCTGTTGACGGTGCTGAAACCGTGATTGCTCCTGATTTCTCAGAGGTAGTGGCTCGGTGCAAAAGAAAATCTTATGGTCGCTGGAAGGAATACTTTGATGAAAGGTCTCGTGATAAAGGTATTTGGTACAAGACTATTCAGTGTGAGCCTCCTCGGGTGCTTTGGTTTGACTACGCTCGGTTACGCAGAGCAGAGGTTGTCAGCGCGCATAGGCTTCGGTCCGGGCATGTTCCTTTAAATCAGTTTGCACATCTCATGAGGAAATTAGAGTCGCCCAACTGCGACGAGTGCGGGACGGTAGAGGAAGTGCAACACTTTTTGATGGAATGTGTTCGGACTCGGACAAAGAGGGAACAGTTGTTTACAGTCTTTGGAATTAACTGTGCTAATGTTGGAATTTTCCAATCAATATTGGCAGAGCCTTTGTCAGAGGTTGCTAAATTTGTTTATGGCTTTTTTTCTAAATAATAAGCGTTTACAAATTTGGTAGCCTTTTTTTTTGCGTTTTTTTTTATTTGTTATATTTGTAAGTATATAGGCCAGCTGGAGCTGACATGTTCAACGTTGAACAAAGCTTCGAAATAAATAAAGAGAAAAAAAAAAGATATGAATAAGACACTTTTGTCCCACCGCCGACGATAAGCGCGAAGTGAGTAAATCCAGTGATCAACTATTATTATATGTATCTCTTGTATTGACACGGCACCTACTATATCTTTTGTTTCGACAAACTAGTAGAGTGTTCCCGCCGGCAGTGTGAACAGGCAGCGATAAACTTTATCATGTGTCTGTTTTATTGATACGGGACCTATATCTTTTGTTCGTTTCTTAAGCGAGAAAATAGTCGATACCTAATCGGTACCTCGCCGGCAGTGGGACAAGTCCCTAACGCGTTAAAAACGATGGCCACATGTTAAGTGTCTGATCACTGTAATTCGCATTGTTGAAAAGGTAGTATGATTAACAGTTCGGGTCTGTTTCATAAATTAAAAAAAAGGACTGTCATTTCATTTACAGTGACATTCAGAGAAATTGACAATTGTCAAATCTAATCAAATCGTGTTTCCCGTACCTACCTACTGTGCAATGGATGAATAAAGTATAAATTCCTTATTATTATAAATAAACATAAAAAAACAGTAATGGCACTCACTTTAAAATCAAACAGATTGTATCGGTCATTCTTCATAACCTGTCGAAATTACAGCGAAGAAAAGTCGATTTACCAACGTGATGAAGAAGGGCCAAAGCCTCGTATTGTCCACGGCAAACAAATCGTGGAGTGGAGAAAGCCTTGGATACAGAGGGATGGGGAATGGGCAAGTAAATTATCAGTCTTCGTCGAGAAAAATCCTAATCCAGACATTATGTTGGGACTTTCCAAACTTCCAACGTTAACCGTTGAAGATGTAAAAGAGTGGTGGACCAGTATGAAGGAGCTTCAAGAGATTAGAAATCAAGACTTTTTGCCAAAAAGAGTGGCTACCCTAGGGCCTAACCTAGCAGCAGTACATTTCTTCCTTTACAGAGGATGTTCTATCAGGTAATGAGCTGCAACTTAGTAAAAAACAAATACCTATCAAAACGGGACATATTGCCCTATTGTTAACTCATTCGTTACAGTATAGGGTCGAATTAGACAGATATACCTATGGTTAATTACGGTCAAATATTTTGCCTCCGTAACTGTGTTATCTTTGGCACCCAGGTGGCAACAGGGAGCCAGTGTCAAAAACTACTTGATTTCTGTACAGGACAGTAAAAACTACTTTGTTTTTTCACTATAATTATGTATTGGGTTGTGAACGCTTAAATAATTCTGCATAACTGGTATTTTGAATGCCAATAATTTGCCCTGACATCATTTGATATTTTTTTCAGATTAAAAGGATCAAAGGATTGGACCCATAGTAGTATGGAAAGTGTAGAAGCTCTTCCCACTACCTTTGTAGATGGCTATCAGGTAGAAGCAGTAGATTGCTCTAAATTTATGCGTAGCGGTATTCGGTACGAGGGCATTCAAAATCTATCAAATCTTAGCTACCTCAAATGGTTGTCTTTAAAAGGTAACAAACATGTTGATGTTTGGTGTCTTGATAGAGTTGCAGGCCAGAATGGAAAAAGTTTGGAGCACTTGGACATCACAGGGTGCAAACTATCCGTGGGCTGTGTTTATGCTCTGGCAAGAATGCCAACCCTTAAAACCTTGACTTTAACAGATCCTGGTGATGATATAGAATTGCAAGCAGCTCTGTCACTCCTGGAAGAGGAGAAACCAAAGTTATTAATCAACGCTAAAGCAGAATAAAATTAGGATACTGGAATCTGTTATTGTTATTAGTAGTACTAGTGGAGTAAAGTATTTTTGTTATAGTATTTTTTTTTAAATCCTTGTCTGGTCTCAGTAATAGTGAGTGAAAGCTCAGATGCAATTGAATTCCTTGATATACGGAAATAGAAACTAAACATTGTATCTCATTTCTTTCTCATAAAAATTTATTAAAGTGTATAAAATTGTTGTAACTAAATCAAAATATAAAAAAGAGATACAATGTTTTTCGGCGACTTCCCCACGGCACTACTAAACTACACTACTGACCAAAACTAATATCATAGATATGAGGTCTACACTACTGACCAAAACTAGTATCATAAATATGAGGTAGGTTTAGGTTATGTTAGTTGTTCAAAAGGCCCAAAGGACTAAACCACCCAAAAGAATCGCGGAGCTCCGTCGACTGTTAAATTTGAATTAGAAATAGAAATAATTGGTCAGTAGTGTGGTTTAGTAGTGCCGTGGGGAAGGAGGGTATTTTTTTTTTGTGAATGTGCTTATATTTGGGTAAGAGGAAAAGGAGTGAAAAAAAATACACAAATGTTTTCGTGTTTTTTATGTTTTAACATAAGTTCATACAATGATCCAATATGCTTGAACAAACTGTCCACATTGCTACGGTAGTTCGAGTTTCCTGTACTGAAGTTTGTCTTGATTCGTAGATATATATAATATATATTCAAAGTTAAAGATGTCATTATTGGTCCATAAGTTGGATTCGAAGAACTCCCTCATGATGATTATTGCATCAGATATTAGCTATTAATGATTTGTTTGTCTAATTCAATCTAATCGACATTAAATTGAACACTTAAATCTAAATAAAACTTCTAAACAAGGTATTTACAGTTACATTTTGACTAAAAAATTAGACTAATGCCTTATGTTTATGTAGAAGAAATAAATAACGAACATGAAATGCTTCCATTTTTTAATGTTGTTTTGAAGTAATTGCTAATATTTCTTAAACAATAACAATGTTTACTAGCAACATATCATTTTATTCAGTCTAAGATCTCTGCGTATTATATATTGTTTACTGACTGACAAAACCGAGACGCGAGATATGAAACGAAACATACTAGTTCTCTAAGCAACGCTGATGTCAAAGAGTTCACACAAGTTTTGAAAGTCAATAAGGCACTAGTAATAATATGCAGAGTACTTTAATATTTTAAAGACATTGCAAACACTCAAACAAAAGACACCCGCCCATCGCAACTGTGAACTGTAACGTCGATAGACGAAGCAAACTTAACTCATGGACAGTATTAAAACAAATTGAAACATTTAGTACAAACATCACAAGCATACATCACTAAACAAATCTGTTAATTTTAATGTTACTATTAATAAGATATTGCAACACAATCTAAAAGTATAAATATAATTATAAATCGCATATAATAAAATCAACGCGTTGGCGTTGAGCTATTTCAAAGTATAAATATATAATTTAGGCACTGGAGTATGTTGTTAATCTCTTTTTGAGTCGTCTGTTCTGGTGGAGTCCATCTCGGAAGGCTCGGTCCCTACAAGCCGGTCGCGTCTACTCCAGCGGATTTAAATCGTCCATTGAAACGCTTATTAGTTAATGCAAATTATGGTATAACTATTTCATTTAACATTAAGTGTGGTAATTAGGGATCGGAAATTCGGATAGATATTTGCCTAAAGTTGGCAAAATCCCGGGTAAAGTTAAGCAAATATGACGTCGCCTTCTTAAATATATTATTTCAATAATATATGTTCCGAGATTCTACAAAAGGTTAAGAGACTGTAAAACCTCGCAAATTGATTAAAGTTTTTTTTTACCGTTGTTGCAAGCATAAAGATGCTATACGAATGTTACGAAGTATGCGTTGATTGATATTGATATATTTATAAATGGGAATTTAATTAATAAATTAAAATTGAGTCCGCTTGCATCCAACTGCACACAACGCCGCTGCCAATATCTGTACGAATTTTCGATCCCTGGTGATAATAGAATGATTGTTTCACTGTGTGTAAATTAATCTATGGGAATAAAACGTTTAGAGTTAGACAGCTATTCGAACGATATCAAGCGACGCCATACTATGTAGCAGGGGGAACAGCTGGCTAGCTCAAACCGTATTGAGTTCATAGTTCTAAAGGATGTGTGAAGCTAGGCCGCTACCTTCGGCCAGGGATGTCTGTATGTAATCATGACTTAGGAATCTATTGGGATCCGCTCAGTTTTAGAGTTCAAAAGGCGCAGATGAGGCTGGCGACATAAACTATGTACGTGTGTATAAAACGTATGTATGTGTAATGTTAACTCTAATTGGTAACAATGGTACTAGTTATGAATCTGTATGGTATGATTATGACAACAATTATTATTTAAGATCAATTGACTACGCCACTATTAAGATAAGATTTAACAGTGCGAAAATATTTCTTACGTTTACATTTGTAATAAATTCATTTCACTTCCGGACTCCTAAAGCAATTACCTAACACTATAACGCCGAAGAGATCATTTAAAAAATACAATTTTGATATACATAACATTTGTATTGGCCGAAAATTTCCAAGTATAAATTTTATATTATTTTGTCTCTAACATTAGCATTCTCTAAATAAAAACTTAATTACTTTGAGAGCCGGGAACACTTAGCACTAGTTCAACATAAATCTAATATTTACAATGAGATTATAATATAAATATTGATTTATCTAGTGTCGTTATCGTTTGAGCTGTTTTTGTGAACCATTCCGGTTCGTGACAGAATCGCTGCGTCGCTCCGATGGATCGCGTTAAATTTAACTCTACCACTAGAATTATGTAATCAACTACGCGTTACTTTACTCCTCGCCCGTCAAACAAACAAACATGGCATCAAATAAAATAATCAAATCACTCCACTTATAGCTTAAAATAAGTCACTGTACATAAAGAAATAATTAAATATCTAAATAAATGAAGAAATTTAAACACGTGGAAGACCAAGATCACAACATAAATATAAAACGATAAAAATAAAGTGTACCTAAATAATAATGAATCGGTACGCACCAGTTCCGTTAAGATTCTCTTTGCCTATCACACGCCCGCCTGGCCAGCGTTATCAGCTGGCTTCCCCTTCTTCCATAACAACACTACTACGTAATGGTCTATGTATTAATGATTATAAATGCAACAACAAAATTATGAATGCCATAGATCTTTCCTCTTGTCCGCCTCGACACAAACCATCGGATTATTTGTAATGATTCCTATCATTCGTATCACTTACTTTGACGTTTGGACAATGTTACAGTGAACTAGACCTCGGAGGTGCCGATATGGACACTTCTTATTGTACCGTTAATTTGGCAAGAGATCGTTAACATATTATTAAAAGCAGCTGCAGTATTTAAAGTAACGAAACGTTACAAGTTACGCGATACAAAGCAGAATATACTCCGAGAAAATCTAATGAGCAATGATGACAACAAACACAACTAATGAACAATGACTTATATACAGATATAATGTATTGAGATCGCCCCACGCTCAGTAAATGTGCTAGCTATGTCGATGTAAATATTGTGCATGTGGTCAACACTGGTCAACTACTTGAATATTAAGTACGGCAGGGCTCGAGTAAGACAGTGTTACAAGTAAGAGTAAGAACACTTTCTATCCCAGGGCATTGGCTTGCGTCACATGCTATTGTCTAGTGTCGCCGTCGATTTTTTGTTTACATATTATTGAGTACCTAAGTAAATGGAGTATAAAGTAATATATTGCAGTAGTTGACCAGAACTCACCGATATATAAATATGGGCAGATGAAATGATAAATAGACACCCGTCCCAGATATACACGTTCACCCGCCGACACTTGTCACACAAATTACCAAATATTTTTAAATATTTTTTTGTAGTTTTATTTTGGTTTATAACTATATGAAGAATGAAAGTTAGTCCGTAATAGTCCTTTAAATGCAATCTAGGTTAATTGCAAAATGACGTAACAGTCGCAACCGTCGCATACAACCTTAAGTCCTTTACCCTTATCTCCATTGTACTCATACACAACTGTCAAAAGTCAATTCCCAATTGTCAGACGACGTAAACAAATTTAATGGGCCTGGATTATTGTTTACACCCACAGCTTATTGGAATACAACAGTTTAGATTAAAAGCTACCGACAAATTAAATGGCTGGACATTTTCAAACAACTCTTCCCTGTCAAATGTAAAATTATGCAAGCGGAGAAGCCTCAAGCAGGTTTTCACTATGTCAACTAAGGACGTCCACTACCGGATATAGGCCGCCTCAACTACTCCAAAATAAATCAATAGACAATAGAATTACCTACAAAACTATGAGATATCTGCTGGCACATTTTTACCTTTGACTTCATTATTTTATCTAGCTTCCAACCTTGACACTGGCAGAATTGAAAACAGGAACTTTAAAAGGTGTTCTGAAAAAAATATCTTCTAATCGTTAAAAAGCTTAAACGCCCCATGGTCATTTCTACGTCGAAGCTAGTGTCACGTAACGGGATTTAAAAAAAATTGACATAATTCCGCCCACTGCTCCAAAGTGGTAGCGAACTCTGGTAAAATTCATATTTTTTTTCAGATAACCTTTAAAAATAGTTCTTGTTGACAATTGTCCCACCGGTCATTAGCCATATAACAAAGAATAGAACTTGAACTTGATGGTTCCCGGAAGGTCTTCCTCGGTGGCCAGTCATTTATTTTAACCATAGCCCGCTTTGGTTCGTCATGCTGCTATTGCCGCACCACAATGGAGAGGGTGATCCCGCAGTGCTAACTGGCCGTGGACGTCGGCTGCAACGCCGCGGACATGGGGGAGTTCACATCTGGAATAACAGGAATGGTATAAATAATACGTGGACCGGATATTGTGGATCACAGAAGTCCTGCGAGTTTTTTAGGGTTCCATGCCTCAAAAGCGAAAAACGGAACCCTTATAGGATCACTTTGTTGTCCGTCTGTCTGTTTGTCTGTCAAGACCCTTTATCTCGGGAACCGCGAACCATATATTCAGATCTACAGCACCTTGAAGTTGTGAAAAAAACAACCTTCTAAGTTAACGTAAAAGAAAGATACGGCCGTTTTTCTCAAGGGAATCAAAATGTATATTAGTACAGTTTTTCCGTTGACCTAGATCTATGAAATGTGGCAAGTAATACCGTCTTATACTAGAAGTATAGGAAAAATCTGTAAACTATAAATTTTTAATTAAATCACAAAAAAATAGGGTCTTAATGCTAGGAATGGCGGTCCAAATTTCGAATTCAGTTAACCGTGTCATGTGCGGAGTGGAACCCTCGGTGGGCGACTCCGGTTCGCACTTGTCCGGTTTTTTATTTTACTATATCAACCGGTGACCATTACTAAGGGTCGTATAGACTCAACTGGAATGCTCTTAAGGCTGCACCGAATGTCCAGTGGCGCTCCGATTATTATTATTGTTTTCAAATAAACTGAAGTATTCGAAATCTTATCTTGAAATCGAAGCTTGGTTTTTTGTTGTACAGTCAACAGCATAAATAAGTGATCATTTATGTACCTTGTCGCTTTCAATCGTTTGACAATTTTGTATGACATTTCAAACACGACGTTAAAGTGACAAGGTACATAAATGATCACTTATTTATGCTGTTGACTGTACAAATCAATACATAACTTCGTCTTTGTCGGGTTCCTATATTCAACCCGCGGACAGATAAGGCTTACTTCGGGTTAAAAATTGACATTTTACAATACAAAGTGTGTCAAATATTAATCTGAAGTAAGCTTTATCTATCCGCGGTTTGAATATAGGGACCGGACATTAGACAAAACGAAAAAAGGTAGCCATATTTTTCAGTTTCTAGATAACACTTTACTTTATTAGAAAACAATATATATAGTAATGAGGGCGCCACTAGACGCTCGGTGCACTCGACGTGTCAAAAATAACAGTTTCTATGACTTAATATCTCAGCCAAGCAAGATCAGTTAATTAAAAAGTAAAAAGTTAGTTAATAATAATAATATTGTGACCTAAAACCCACACAATTGTGAAGGTAACATAAAAAAACACTATTAAAACATGCGACCCCTACTTACTGAATAAATAACTCAAGACCCAACCGATTTTCATGAAGGCTATCTAAGAACGAGTCCAGTAAAACTAGTTTTGCATTAAAAAAATACTGCGTCCAAATCGATCCATCTTATCTGTTTGGAAACTACGATGTTATAACATGTTATAACGTGGGGGTTTAATAATATGGTAGGATAAGGTACTGACTGGTAGGAGTGTTGAGGTCCGAGTGCGGCGTGAGGTTGGACTGCGCCATCAGCTTCTGCCGCACCTCGCGTATCTTTAGCTGCAGGGACATCTTGTTCGGGAATATGTCCATGTGCGTCGCCTGGTAAACAACGTTAAGTTTTAGACATGGTAATGCTATTAATTTTAAGGATTTGTACATTTTCCATACAAAACCTAGGCACAACATCGTCCCCTAATATTATTATTTAAAACTGTACTGTTTTAAATGAAATCATTTCAAATGTTAGCCTATTTATCTGATTTAATAAGTTTATAAGCCACGTCGTTAGCAAATCTAGTTTTTCTAAAAACATATAATTTGTGAAACATGTCGAAAAAAGGGGGAGTATTTTAAAAGTTGATTCACCCCTTCACGGCTGTCAATGTAAAAATATGTGCCTGACATATTATTTTGACAGTGGCAGCTGTCAAATCGTGCCTTTTAGAATGACGCGACCATAGGTTGAGTGATGTAATAAATGTTCGCGTGAGTGGCTGCGTCCCCACTGTTTTGTCATTGAATGTAGCGCTTACCTCGCTTCTTCACGCATGCTCAGGCACAATAAACACAACACGAATAAGATTCAAAGTTTGACTGTTAGTCCGCTCTTGTTAACGCCTTAATGCTCCTCTATCCCTCCCTCCCCCTCCCTCCTCTATGCTCTCTGTGTGTCAGGACACTCGGTACCTGGAAGTGTGTGGTGGCCTGCGTGGTGGGGAACATGCCGTGGTCCTTGAACAGCTTGAGCACGAGGTGGCGCCGCTGCTCCAGCACGCGCCGGTGCCCCGCCTCGCCGCGCGCGCCCGGCGTGTGGGGAGTGCGCGGGGACATCTCCTCTATGCTCTCTGTGCCTGCGTATACATAAACTAGTCAATTCACTACCTTGAAATTGTAATTATTGCCTTGAATAAGTTTGTCTTCATTTAGGTCTTTCCCCACTGCTCAAGTAACCTGCTCAATGCTCAACTGACCAAAATTTTGTATCATAAATATGACGCGGTTTAGGTGATGTAAGAGTTTCAGTTGGCCCGAAGGGCCATAAAACTCAGAAATAGGAGCTCCGTCGAAGCTGTTAAATTTGATTTTGATATATATATAATTGCTCAATTGTGAATGCTAGTTGGTCGGTGGGAAAAAGTCTTCCAATTAGATTAAAAGTTGTTTAAATGGGTAAAATGAGGGAGTTACATATTGAGGTCAAGCATGTTGAACTTTTTATTAGACATTTGTGAAAAAGTGGAAAAACTAATTATGAATAAAAAGTTTTGGTATTTTTTGGAAACCAATCACTATGAGGGTAAATAATTGTAACGGAGTTTGGTAATTATTGAAAAAAGTTACACGAAAATTTGTATAAACTAATTATAAATAAAACAGATGAGTTTTGTAATTTTTTCATACCCATTAATTTAATGACGAATTTCATGTTAATTACGATTAAGTTGTTCCTTAGTGGCGATATGAATGTCGTAATGTCGACTGACCGCGGTAGTTGTCGGGGTTGAAGTCGGGCCCGAAGAAGGTGTTCCCGACGAGCCGCGTGGTGGTGTGCGGCGTGCTGTACGAGTGCGGCGTCGGCATGGCGCCCGCCAGGCCCTCCGGCTCCAGCGCCGGCGTCATCGACATGCTCTCCTCCTCTACAAATAACCAAACAAAACAAATTCTTTAATACTCAATTTATCTTAAATACTACACAGTGTTCCGTAGTTTGTCGATGAACTTACTATAAAAAAATTAAAATAAAAAATCTGATTCGCAATCCTTGGAATATTGAAAATCTGACATTTTGATTTTGGGTAAATAATCAATACCTTAATTTATTAGAGGAAATTGTTTTTATTATAAATCCTGATGTATCATAATCATAACTAGCGAATTTCTTAGAAGCTGGTTATGTTTTTTTATTACTGAAGTAAAATATCATTCCTTTTTTTTTTCTTAATAATAATCAAGAAGTCTTTTCATAAAATAAAATAATCTGTAAACTTTATGTTGCTTAAGTGAACTATAAAAAAAAGCGATACCGCGAACCCGGTTTTCCACATAGTTGAGTTATGATCCGTACCCATCCCGATCTTGTTGTGCTTCTTGCGCAGGTAGAGCTGCGGGCTGCTCGGCACGACTACGGCGCTCGGGCTGCAGGCCTCCGGCTTGAACTGCGGCAGTGTGCTGAACTTCTGCTCGAAGTTCACCGTCTCCAGCACCCTGTACACATACATAAACATAACATAAACTCAAGCCTTCGTTCCAAGAGTGGGATAGGCAGAGCTACAGAATTACCTACAAGTCCTACAACTCTAAATTTCGCAACCACATTTTGCACAATCGTCTAAGATGTTCACCAGTGTACACCTACCGGGGTTATACAATTATCAATTTAAAAGTTTTCAAAGGTGCAAATTGTCAATTTTGTTGACTAGTACAATCAGCAGCTAAAAGTAGGTTTATAGCGGAAGAGCTCAAAACTATCTATTCACGATTCTATTGTCAAAGAATAAGCGCGTGCGTGTGTAGATAATTATGAGCTCTGCGACTGTCCAGCTACTTCTGCTGCTGACTGTACC
This sequence comes from Acleris literana, assembly GCA_946894065.1. Classification (NCBI taxonomy): domain Eukaryota; kingdom Metazoa; phylum Arthropoda; class Insecta; order Lepidoptera; family Tortricidae; genus Acleris; species Acleris literana. The sequence goes on along the minus strand of OX335689.1, from coordinate 9,542,504 downwards.
CTTGTAAAGTTTTATGAGGTAGGAGAATAGTGTCCGCTTAGTTGCGCAAACACTCCATACAATTTTTGTTCAGCGCCGTCATGTCTCATAATGAAATAGGTAGGTAAGAGTTAGTTGTAGTGTTGTAGGCTTACTTGTCGCGTCCGTCTTCGTTGCCCTTCTTGAAGAGGCTCTTCTTGGTGGGCGAGGGCGGCTCGGCGCGCGGCGACGCCGGCTCGTCGGCCGCGCACGCCTCGCTGCCCGTCGAGCCGCTCGACGTGCCTGGGCCGCAAGGGTTAACTCCGGTATAGTTGAGAACATTCATTAATCATACCATAAAGTACTTGATCCCTAACCTCATAAAAAAACATGAAATCTCAAAAGAAATAATATTAACTTGAAAGTGGGATAGGAATAACCAGCTTACCACGGCTAAGTCTTTTCTGTAGCGGCGCCCTGCCGAGCTGCGCCGGAGTGGGCGCCAAGGGGAACGGACGGGCTTCTTCTGCGGGGGTTTCCCATTGGCTAAAAGAGTAACATTTTATTATTATTGTTCTTACAATCACGATAAATGCATGATATTACAAAACAATATGTTGTCTCCTCTTAAACACGGTCGTTGCAATGATGCGTTTTTATGAAGTCTGGAGGCCAAGTCTTGTTTGGCTGCCAACGATTTAAAGTGATTGCCCATTACAAACGAGAATAATTAAAATTACAAAAATTCAAGAGGTATATACAGAAAAGTTAGATTTCAAACGGAAATAACTAAGCATATTTTTTTAATAGACTTACGGATTTGTCTTCGGCGCCGCATGGTTGCTACTTTGAGACACTATGACGGACTGGCTGCCTTGTATGCTTTGGTTTTGGCTTTTGGGTGGCTCAACTTCTGAAACAAAGTGGCATCGGTAAGCTTAAGCTTAAATTAAATATCGTCGTTGGAGGTTAATACCGAAGGGATATTTTCTAAGACGAAATGTAAGACCTCTTACATTTCGTCGGTGATAGTGCAATACCGCGTAAAAATTTAATAAGGTGCAAAATACACCTTAGCACGCAAGTCAATAAGGTACATTTTGCAACTTATAGAATTTGTTAATTACGCGGTATTGCAATACCACTTACGATATCGAATTTCTTAGATTTTCTTCATTATAAAATGTATTTAGAGTTTATTCCAAAATCAAGTCTAATGTCCTTTAAAGATACGAAGTTATGTTACAGGTGTTCAAATGATGTTACCGGTGCAAAAAGGTAACTTTACTAGTGTAAAAGGTAACGTAACCGATATAAAAGGTAACTTAACTAAGTGTGAAAGGTAACTTTACTAATGAAAAAAGGTAACTTTCCTAGTGTAAAAGGTTACGTTAATGGTGTTAAATTAAATGTGAACGGTGTGAAACGTAACTTTACCGATGCAAAACGTTACGTTACCTGTGTTAATAGCAACTTTACCGGTATAAAAGGTAACTTTATTAGTGTAAAAGGTAATGTTACCGGTGTTGAAGGAAGGTAGGAGCACCCTCTGCAGCTGCACGTAGTGGAGCTGCGGCTCGGAGCAGGGCCCGTCGCCGGCTTGACTCGCCTTTAGGAGCAAGTTGCCCGCCGCGTCGACTGAGAGCGTCAATGGACCTGTAGGGAACACAACTTGCTGTTAATGTTAATTTAGTTAGGAGAAAGCAACAGTTTTTTTTTAAATTCTTATTGAGGTTACAAATTATACTGAAATTACAGACGATAATGTCAGAAAATTATGTTCAAAAATGTCAACACGTATAGAGTTATACGTCAAATATCAAATCCAATTGAGACGTGACATTTTCGAATGGAATGTACTGGCGTTGCTCTAAAACGCCTAAATTAAATTATACAGTTGTCAATGTAGTACAAAATACAACCTCAAACATACCTCAAACACATTTTGTACTGATTTAATAGCTGTCAAAACGGGTTTATTAGAACGATATAAATCTTAACACAGATACTAGATGATAACTCAAGTGCAAAAAAATAATTGTAAATATTTTAATCTGCACCTATGCATGTACCTAATAAGTTAAGGAAATTTATTTGTCATGAAATATTTGTGAGCCATATTATGGTTAAACAAGGAATGGTAACAGTATTTTAATTATGTTACACCTTTTTTTATCCTTGTTTATACAAATAAAAATATTTGAATTTGGATACCTGTAGTATTTTCCCCGACGGACCTCTTCACTAGAGTGACACTTTTCAACAGCGCATTACTCAGGTTATTCTGCGATTGGCACATAGTCTGCGTCGGGGCCACACCACTCGATATGACTTGCACGCCACTAGTGGTCGGCGACATCAGAGACGCTATAGCGTTGTCTAGCGCCGCCTGAGTGGACAGGTTGGGCGTGGAGAGAGATATCCCTTGCACGCTGTTGGTTATGCTTTGAGTACTGGCCGCTATTGATTGGGAGAAATGCGGGGAGCTCGGCACGTGATTGGCCAGGCTTGTTTTGTGATTGTGGTTTGCGTAGGCGCTCCATTGGCGGTGGTTTTCTGGAATATCAAATTGCATATTAATAGAGTTTCATCATCATCATACCAGCTGAAAGACGTCCAAAACTGGTCACAGAACTTCCTCAAGGATTTTCACGATGGTCGGTTAATACAGGTTGTTTAATTATTTAGTTATTAATAAATTATAGTAGATTACCCGAGTCAGCGTGAGTAGATTTGAAGGCGCCTCCAGTAGGTTGGAAAACCTTGGAACCTCCAGGACTCGACGCAGTAATGCCCCCGAGAAGATTGTCGGATGAGCCAGCCCTGGAATCAAATTATTTAGGTAACTAGGTATTCTATCTAAATTAATTTATACTAAATTTAAAGAAAATAAAGTAAATGCAAATCTCACTATGCATTTTTTTTTAATAGCACTGATAACTACATTTTCACAGTTAATAATCAAGGCAAAGCATAGGGTACAATAAAACATTATCTTCTTCGACAATTAGGGATAAGACCATCTGCGAATTAGTAGAAAATAATGAGTTTGGAGGGGATATAATAATCGATTACAACTATTATACAATTAAGGGTAGGAATTGCAATGCACAGGGTGTATCGTGTTAATTTCAGAGACTTGCACGGAGCGTATCGTGTCGCTTAGCTTTCACTGCCAGTCACGCATATGTTAATTGGGGTATATAACCAATCTAGTCAAGTATTTTCCTGACTTTCACCCAGTGCCTTAAACGCGTGCGTGTACTTTACAAACATAATAAAATCATTCAATGTGACGCCTAAATTAGATTTGAATCGTGTTCCAATTATCATTAACTAAGCTTCTTTGACGTCTGGTTGTCAGGAGCATAGAACAAAAGATACGACACCTCTGAAAACACTTAAGCAAAGTTAAACAGGATGTAGTATAATTACCGGGCCTTGATGGGCTTGGGGCGGCGCGTGTGGTCGTGGTGCGTGGGCGCGAAGTCCCTCGCGTCGTGCTCGGAGTCGGAGTCGGTGACCTTCTCGCCGCACTTCAGGTCGATCTCCGCGCTGGCCGCCGCCGCCGCCGCCTCCGAGCACAGCGACGCCGTTATCTGGCGGGGAAACAACGAATAGAGCCAGGGAACTGGGACAAACTGCATCAATCTAAGTTACAACATCCCGAATAGAGGCAGGAAACTGGTACAACCTGTATCAATCGTCAAAAATGGGCTGTTATTTTTTACTGCTTAACCCTTTTTCAGGCATATGAGCCATAATGCACCCTAGGGTGGTCCAAAATAGTATGAAGAAAAAAAAAGTATATCGAATCCTTCCTCCACAAGGCTTATTTTTATTTGCTATAAATTAGTTACTTATGTGTCAAATTTAAACTTGTTATGTGATCGTTTACTGGTCGCCCAAAGCGTTTAGTTTATGCCAAAAAGATCTCATTCTCATACAAAACGATATCTAGTAAACTTAGCAAAAACTTAAAACAGAAGTAGAATATTGTTCGCCTCCTGCTGCAACTCGGAATACAGTGTCATGATCTTTCCAAAGTATTTCTCATTCGATATCTTTATTAAGATGTGTGACGCTCTATACATTTTTATATGAAAAAAATTAACGTTATCGGCGACCTGTAAAGTTTATTCAATTGCAATAAAACTTGGTAAAGCGGATTTTTGAGTATTTTGAAATAAAAAGAAACTTGTGGAGAAACAATATTACACACTTTTGGTTTTTGGACCACCCTAATGCACCCAATAAGAAAATCAACCTGCATAATAAAACAACCCTGGCTCTGCTTACCATTTTCTCGTCATCGCTAAGTTGCGGAGAGCCAACGTGGTTATACGAGGCGACCGTCACCGGCAGGTCCGAGGTGTTCACCGACGCTATGTTCGGCCCTTCGGAAGGAGTTCGCGGGCTCTAAAAAAACAAGAAAATATGTCTTAAATTCTCAAGTTCGTTAAGAGGCCACCTATGCTAAAGTCTGGAGAGTTCCGAGATCTGGATCTCAATAACCATAACGCCTTTGTATCTGTTTTTTGCATGTTTTTGGTTGAATCTTCGAAACCCTATCATCTTTAACGATGATTTTCGATTCAATAGTTGAGGATATGTAACTTCTTTATCCTGGTAAACCATTTTTTCAATAAATGTTGTGGTTTTAATGTAAACAGCAATTAATTGAATTTGACGCTGCCGTCAAGGCGCGCGCGAACTATCTCCATCTCACATGCTTCGCGCGGAAGCACATAAAGACATCCCTTTTTATTCTTGTGGGGGCGTGGCACCATAGGTGGCCTCTTAATACATTACATTAACATCAAATGATGAGTGATGTGTTTGCTTTTACATAAAGGATTTCATACTTATTTAAACTGTCTAAGATCTTGATATAGATTATTCAATGAGAGCGCTCATTCCTGTGGTCATGCGTGGTCTGAGTATAGTCCAAAATTCTGAGTCTACGATTGCTCCGTCATATTCAATTATTCGGAAGTGATTAGCTTTGGACTCATCATATTTTCACTTATATCTAACTAACCTAGTAATGATATTTATGAATAAGCTAAATAAAATAATTGGCTCACTGAGTCAGACATCAACACTAGTGAATGCAATTTAACCGGTTATTAACCGTTTTTGTATGAAAATAACCGATTAAAACCGGTTATAACCGGTTATTTGCATTCCCTAATCACCACATCATGATCTACTTTGCGTGTAATGTCATTTGACACTTTCATGTTCGTAAAACGCAATAGTAGCAAAGATAACACAGATAAAAGGGCTACAACTCTGCCCTCCTACGGAAAAAAAGGCACATCTACTATATGAATTGTATTGCACTTCCAACCTTATTATAACCACTGAGAGTTTAATATGCTTGTATGAATTAATTGCACTTGTGCCTTTCCTCCGTACGACGGTAGAACTTTCTCCGAGCGCTCACGTCGGATGACCTAATGCTAAGATAAAGCTATCACTCATATCCAAAGATATTATCTAAGCCAACGATAAAAATGTGTCAGACTTCGATCAAACGAACATATTTTTAAATGGCACGAATCCTTTATTGTTTGCCTACATTGCATCTGATAAAAATCAAAAATCCTTTCCTTCAAATTATTTTAAGTAAATCATCTTACTCAAAATAATTCGTAAATTCGATCAGATCGTTCAAAATATCCAGCACTAGATCACTGAACACCCTATGTTACCTGTGGCATGGATCCCGTGGGATCCCGGCTGCTGGAAGACTTTCTCCTATCCTTGTTGCACCACTTCCACTCCGGATGGGCTTTGAAATGAGCCTCTTTGACCTGGAAAGAAATTCAATCATTTTTTAACGATGTTTTAGTGCCGTAAGTTAGGTTAGGTTATTGCGCGATTATGCATCGTAATAAAATTTGGCAATTAAAATCTAATTTGTTTTGGCCCTTGGGGCCTGATATAAAAACGAACTCACCTAACCTACTTACGAATCAGTCAAATTAGATTTTTGGAATCTGAAAAAATGCAACTAATAAATTTACCGATTACGAAAAACTCAATTAAAAAAACTATTTATGAATAATGAGATATTAAATTAAGATACAGAGTAAAAAGGCTACAGATGTAGTGCATAATTGTTTTCCATCGTATTTCTCGAAAACGTTCGTATTTGTCATGCTACTTCAGTCAACCTCAGTACTTTTTGTACTGTGACCTGTGTAGTTTTAAAAACATCCTAAGTTCATAATTATTCTATCAATGTAAGAAACCCATGAAAAAATATTAAAATAATACATGAACTTAAGGGTTTTTCATAACATGGCCATGAGGACAAATTACAAAAATTTTGATTAAAATGATCAATATCTCCGAAAATACTAAAAATAGCGGAACATACATGGGGGTGATTCGGATACCCCACGACACGAGGGACCAAAATTTTTTTTTTGGACTTCTATGTTCCGGCCACCCTGTATAGGAGTGTTATAGAGGCCGTCAATCTGAACGCAAACACGAAATAAAGAGTTTACAATTCGAAGACATTAAAATAAAAAATAAAATAAATAAGCATGGCAGAACATCTGTAAGACAGACCGACGATCTAGTCAAGGTCGCGGGATCGCTCTTTCGCTCACTCGCGATGCGAGTTACAAAACGTCTTATACCCCGCACTGAGGGTTTTTATAACGGTCAGGATGATGACGTGGCTCCGGTGATTGCAGGCGGTGCAAGACTGGGGATTGTGTCGATCTTTGAGAGAAACCTAGCAGTAGACTTCCTGAAGATCACGATGATAACACTATGTATACCTCGCTGGCGAGCTCGTGGTACTTCTGCTTCTCCTCAGGCTTGAGCGCGTACCACCACTCGCCGAGGATCTTGGAGACGGTGCGGTTGTCCTGGTTGGGGTGCCGCTGGTGCACCATCTGCCGGTGCCGCTTGCTGAAGATCATGAACGCGTTCATCGGACGCCGGATGCGGTTGTGCTCCTTCTGTCAAGCAGAGTAGATTAGTATTAACTATACTTGAAGTAAATGTTTCACTGACACACAGTGAGACACGTCAATATTTTTTCTAGTTTAGACTAGCGTACGTAGAAACTTATATTATAAAAAGAAAATATTATTAATGTTTTTCTTCAACGTTTTTTTCAACGCAATTTTTAAGAGGCCGTATACGAAATTTTGCTGATTTCGCTGATTTACGTGGTTTTACAGTTGAAATACTTGATTTCTACAAGTTTTAATGCACAACACGAAAGATAATTTCTAATTTTAACGAATATATGAGCAACTTTTTTAGATTAATCGACCTGACATCGGCGACTGTTATGTGAATTTTGCTGGAAGAGGTTTAGAATGTCACATATTCATGAATTGTTTTGACGTCTTAAAAATGTATGAATTACTTTATACCACATTCATATAAACTTATCGAGTAAAAAAAATATATCCTTGGTAATTTTTTATAGAAAACGGGCAAAAAATATTTTTGATACTCAGAACTCTCGTTTATAAAATTAAAACTACAGAAATAAACTTTAGTTCAAAATCAATCCATTACCTAAAAAAAATATCCAAAAATTTCAAAAGAATTGGCAATAAATAATGTTTTAAAACAACCTAAATCTCGCATTATAATACTCGACAAAAATAAAAAAGTGGCTTATTTATTCGATCATAACTAAAATGACATTTAATGTTGATCATTAAAATTAATAGAAAAGCAGTATTTCAACAGTAAAATCACAAAAATAAGCAAAACCGGCAAAATTTCGTATACGGCCTCTTAACAAATAAACTAAAAAACTACTGGACTGATTTTGAAAATTCTTTCACCCGTGTAATGCTATATTATCACTGCGTTTAAATAAAATGATCTTCACCTTCTCCTGGCCGACAGGCGCGAGCGACGACAAGCTGTGCGAGCGCCTCTTGGAGCTGTCGTCCCCGCCGCTCGACTCCTCGCACTCGAACACTTCGTCGTCTTCGTCCGCGCAGATGGACGTCACGCCATCGACTAGAACCAGGGAATCGAGTTAAGATGTATCGATTTCACATTGACAAAGAACACATCTCAAAATAATAATAAAATCAAATAATAGTTTAACATTTTTCCAAATTTAGATAAAGGGAAAAGATTGTCATTTTATTGCACCTACCTACTTTTTGATTTCTGTTTCACCTTAAGGTTGACTGGTAGAGAATGCTAGTAGCATTAAGTTCGCCTTTTGTACACTATTTTAATATTGTGCAAAAAGTATTTAAATAAATAAATCTTGGGTGACGAAAATGCCTTAATTCCTAATGATACCGCATGCTACTGAATAGGTATAAAGGCCTATTATCACTACATAGTATAAAACAAAGTCGCTTCGCGCTGTCTGTCTGTCCCTGTGTATGCTTAGATCTTTAAAACTACGCAACGAATTTTGATGCGGATTTTTTAATAGATAGAGTGATTCAAGAGGGAGGTTTTTATGTATAATACGTTTTGGATTATGTACGGGTATTACAAAAAACTGGCGTAAACCGAAGCGAAGCGAGGGCGGGTCACTAGTTATGATTTATTATGTAAAATTTTAAACAGATTAATCGAATATAAGCGAATTAAAAATACATTTTTTTTTAGATATACTGTTATACATTCTTACTTGGTCTTGTTTCATTAATAAAGGCAAACAAACAATTCCAACAATTGCAATCGTATACAATTAAAACTTGACTTGGAATTAATTGATTAGAGAATATTAATTGAGAGTTACAAAACCGCTGTCAATCCTTATTTCTGTGCTATTTAACTCAGAACCCGAATCTCTTTTAATTAAAACTTTGGCAGCTATCAACACTTCATAATAAATAGGCCACATAGAGAACGAGTAACCAAATGTTCCACCTACCATTTTCAGTCTTGATGTCCTCGGTCTTGATATGCGGCGTGTGCGGGGTATGCGGCGTGTGCGGTGTGTGCGGCGTGTGCGGCGTGCGCGGCGTGCGCGGCGACGGCGGCGCGGCGGGCGCGGCGGGCGGCGGGGAGGTCGCCGTCAGCAGGGGGACTAAGGACTGCCACGGGAACACTCCGCCTGTTACGCTGCTCGTTGACACTGGATATTTCCCAATAATTTAGTACTGTTGACTAACTCTTACTTTGTGATTAAATCGAGAGAAAGTGATGTAGCTATTGTAACTTCGATATTCAAAGTTGCCTAAATTATGATTACTATGGTTCCTTTCATTTGAATGTGAATTTGAATTTATTAAATAACAAAACTGATAACGTTTTCATGAAATAAGAATCCTTATAAACCGTTTTTGAATAGAACATTTTGAATATAGTAGATAGTATGGCAGCGGAAGTTTTAAATTTTTGGTTGGTAAGGACGCTAAAGCCCTAATCACATAAATTAATTGAATCTATCATATCATCCTAAAGACAAAATAAACATCAGGATAAAACAATAGTAATAGTAATAGATCTTTATTTCAGACACTTCAAGTCCATACATTATTACATAAATGTCAGATAGGCAATTACAGGTAGATTCATAAGAGTTGGCACGAATGGAATGAACAAAAGTAATGTCACCTATCACTGTGTGAGCGCCGTCCTTTGAACCGATGTTCGAATTTCAAACTGAAAACCTGTTATTTACACACTTGTATACTTTCGTTCACTCATTCAATCCATTCGTGCCAACTCTTGTGTATCGACCTGTACATTAAACACTAAAATAAAAATCAGAACTAAATATTGACTCAAATTAAATTAAATTAAATTAAATTATTTTAACAATTAAATGACCATTAAATATTCAACTCGGTGTACTCAATACAACATTGTATTGTACTAGTACTTTTTAATAAGCAAAAAGCTCTTCGTTTCGCACATGACTTGTATTATTTAAAACTAAAACCTTAAAACCCGTTTAAATCAATCAATATCTATTCGAAGTCAACCGTAACGCCATACCGACCACATTGTAACTTCTAACGAATATTATATCCCTTGTATCATGTACCTCATTTATACTAATATTATAAAGAGGAAAGATTTGTATTTTTGTGTGTGTATATGTTTGTAACGAATAAACTCAAAAACTACTGGACCGAATCCAAAAATTCTTTCACCATTAGGATGCTACATTAACCCTGAGTAACATATATATATATATATATATATATACGTTTTACTTTTTTGCGCGTACAGAGTCGCGGGCAACAGCTAGTGTATTATATGAATAAAGAATTTTGTATTTGTATTATTGTGAGCATATCTAACGCTTATTTCCAAAATCATATATTCCAACCACGAAGCAATTCAAAAATCAATTTGCATATCAATGCACCGTATTTTTATAATTACGCATTATCGCTTGTATTTAATCAATGCAAGTCCATAACAAGGGAAGTAATCAATCATCTTGCAAGGATAAATTTTATTACGATACGATTACGTATTTGCGTACGAGCGAAACCCGATACGAGATTTGGCACGTTACATTGTAAGATTAGGGCTCTTGCTGATTACGATTGTACTACAAATCGTCAGTTTACTTTCTCAACCTCGAATCTGATCGAATAGTTAGATAGGAAAGTATTCATTATTCTTATAAGGGAATATCAGTGCTTTTCCTGTCTAACTATTCGCTCAGACTCGAGGTTGAGAAAGTCAAGGGACGAAATGTATTTTAAAAGTTAAAGTTGATTCAAACGTTCAGGAAGACTCTGATCTTCTTTAAATAGTATAAAACATAGTCACTTCCCGTATCTGTCTGTCGGTAGGTATATCCTTGAAGGTGTTCTACACCACATAACGCATTTTTTTGTGGTTTTTACCACCAGTTAGGGACGTATCGGACAGAGAGCGGTCACGCGGTCAAGCGTTCAAGCAGTCAGTTATAATATAACACAAAGACCGCAAAGAACGCAAAACTGATAGCTTGACTGCGTGACCGCTCTCTGTCTGATAGGTCCCTTAGGTATTTTTCACGGAGAAGGTTTTTATGTATAATAAATCCTGCTTTATGTTATGACAGAAACGTATTCTAAAACGAATTCGTAATCGAAACTATTAAACGTAAAATATTGATTTAGTAAGCACCGCACCGACCGCACGGGCAATTTTACACGTAAAAATCTTCCAGGGCTTTCCAAGAGGAGACCACTGCTGAGTTGAAGCGCCGAGAGAAACAAAATTCAGTCATTCTTTTAACATATTACTTAATACAATACATTATTCGGCGTGGTTCCTTATGTACCAACATGTTTAAAAAATAACCACCTAATTCATAAACCTATTAAAGTTACAAGTATTCATTTTGCCATTTCTTTCAAATTCAAATGTAATAATGTCAGATAAGGACAGAGCATTCTTCAAGCACACTTTAGCTATAGCACGTTTATAAATAAGAAGGTATTTTTACAACTATTCCTAATTTCATAGCTTTAGTTATTCTCTGCCCTTTGAAACCTAGTCCACCAATGTGATGCCACTCAAACTAGATTAAACAAACCGTTGTATCTCAATAATTTTTAAATTCAAAATTGATTGCTAAGCAGCGCGTAACAAAGGTGAATATTGTAACTTACCAATGATGGCCGTGTGTGAAGTGGGCGGCGGCAGCACCGGGAGCAGCTGGCTCGGGTGTACGATCATCGCGCTGTTTGCGTTGTTAAGCTGGAACAAATCACGAATTATACGATAAATATTACATAGATATCTGTAAAAATAATAATTGGGGCGAGGTTTTGTTGCCGACTGTACTTTTTTTGCAAAATTATTATCCGCTTATCAAGAACCAAACTAATGAATCCTAACACGGTGGGTCTAGGGGATAGGTATAGCAGAGTTCCCGTCGCCACCTTCCGTCTCCATCATCAAAGCTGACTCTTTGATACCATAATTTTGCATTATCATCGGGTTTACCGCCCTTACCGGGATTTGAACCCAGGACCGCTAACTTCATAGGCAGGGTCACTACCAACTAGGCCAGCGCGTCGTCCAAATGTCAGCCAATTCCATTAACCGATTCGTTGCGTCTTCCATTTTCGAAAACTTTTGGCTGTGGCGGCGAACAATTATTTCATGAGTCATGACACGCCAGGCGTGCCATACGCCATAGGCATCGTCCTAATAAAACGATCATCTTTGTACTGTTTTATGCGTTATAATAATTATGTATGTGGTTTATTGGTTCACTAGGATTCGAAAAATCAAAACATTTTAGACTCTATTACACTTGGTTTTAAGTTTAAAATGGAATAAATTGATCACACTGATCAGTGCTTAGCAAGGACAAGGGTTAAGAGGCCCAACCAATTTTCATCAAAGCTATCTAAGAAATATTCCGAAAAAAAATGCTTTCTTTTAAAAAAAATCGTGTCCGAGTAGGTCCGTCTGTTTGGGAGCTACGGTGCTACATATAGGTATACAGATACTTCCAGATACCCACATTAAACTTATTTAATATCTCTCTTTTTGAGTTGGAGGAAAATGGGTTACGGCGCATAAAGTCCCTTCGTCCCGTTCGCAAAAAGTTCTACATTTTTTAATTCCGGAACAGAGTCTAGTAATTGCAAAATAAGTCACGTAAAAACGACAGTGTGGCATTACACCGACCTTTGTGTTTAATAACAAACAGTTACATAGTACCGAAGTAATAACTTAAGATAACGGAACAATGACCACCCAAGAAGCTTTATGGCTAGTTGCCGTGCTTGCCTGAGATCGATCTATAATTCTGGGAATTTATTCACAACTACCTGAGATTGGTTAGTAGCAAGGGTTCCGCGATATGAATGAGGAGTTAGTTCATTAAAATACTTTATTGTTCCATAATCACCACCATTTTTATCTATAGGGTTTTATCTGTAGTCTATTGAAATAGGCAAAGATGTAAACAAAACCAAACGAACCAATTTAAAATTATTACTCGATTTTCGAGTTTTAACGATCAAGAAAGGTCTTTGCAATGATTTATACACCTGATCATTACTTTTCTATTAAGTTTAGATGAAATAATTATTAATTGTAGGTTATTTTAAATAAAAACAATCTTAATGATTTTTCGAGGTTATGAGTCAAACATTACTAATTTGTTTACATCTTTGCCAATCTCAATTGACAGACTATATTCGCTTTGTTTAATTCAAAAAGGCTCTACATTTTGAATATCTCTATTCCTTCGTATGTCTGAGGGTAAACAGTATCACGTTCCGACGTTTTAGAAAACAGACTTATATGAATTATGATTTTATTATGTTGATATTTTTGTATGAACATTTGGTACGGATCAGATTTTGTTTCAATATCATATCCAGAGATCAGAAAGAATGAGTAACTTTATTTGTTTTCAAACAAGTCCAAAAAAGCATACGAGAAAAGTATTTTATGGTTTCGTAGCCAAAATGGCAAAAATGGAACCCTTACTTTCATCGTGTCCGTTCGTCCTAATATCACAGGCATCTTACTCAAAACCTACAAGACGAATATTGACGAAATTTGGAGTATAGGTGCCTTGTATCAGCCGCTACTTAGTTTGGTAGTTAAATAACAAAAAACAATATTTGTATGTGACAGAAGCTGAAAAAATATTTCCATAAATTTTATAACCTCAATTTTTCATGCAACAGTTCATAATAAGTACTTGTGATACTCGTACCTGTTATTTATTAGGAACGAGGCTACCACTAGTATCGCAAGAGCTTTTATGTGACAGTTGCATAAAATGACTATTATACAACTTACATGATCGCCATTATCCAGGGTCCTGTGATGATCGTGATCGGGCTCGTTGTTGTTCATGTTAATGCCCATGTGCTGAGCGAGCTGGTGAGCCTTCTGTTCGATCTGAAATTACAACTCGAGGTTAGCACATCATCAGAACGTCAGTCAAAAACGACTATTCCGTCTTTGGAGCCATATTTTTGAAACATTGCAAAATAATAACGATACTAAAAAGATAATGGGTAAATTAAATATCCATTCTATAATAAACGATGTCATAATGAGAAAGACAAAGACGTTTATTGCAAAAACACAGTATTTAGACAGTTCTTTAGTGGTACAGGGTCTGCTTGTGTATTACCTATCTTAAACATGCAATAATAAAAATAATACAATGTACTATAATAGTATTATTCAAAAGCAAAAAAAATATGTAGTTACTTGTCTTATATGTATAGTAAACAACTTTCTAACCTCAAAATGAACCTTTTTTGGCTAAAACAGCTCTTTTGTCGTAAATAAAGTAAACTGAGTAAACATTTTGGACATCACTTAGCCAATGTATTGTGATATTAATCTGTGATTGCTTTATTTGATTAAAAATAGCTGTTTTAGCCAAAAAAGGTTCATTTTGTAGTTAGAAAGTTGTTTACTACATTAGACAAGTAATAATGAAGACGGTATATACAGATGTGTTACAACTACATGGAAAAGGGGCTTTAAGAGTGACTTCATACCCTAAATTTGAATTTATTTATTAAGTCCAAGTAAAGAGCAAACTTACTTGAACAGCTTCACTGGGTTCGTTTTTTATCAGCACAAACTTCTTCTCGAGAGTAGTCTGTGGCATACCACAGGTGACGTAAAGCCGCGCCTGTAGCGGAGCGGGCTTGACGAGCCGCTTCTCCTCGGGCCTCGGCTCGAGCGGCTCGGGCGGGCGCGGGTCCCCCCGCTGCAAATGCCCGTCTCTATGGTCCTCTTCTTCATATTCCACTCTTCTATTCACAAAGCTGACGTGGTTATTTAACGTGGGAGGCGACACGTCAGTCTCCCGCCTGTAATCGTGGATGCCATTCCGCAAATGCATTGGCTGTGTGCGATAGATATGATCCAAATCGATACCGTTCGTCACAGAGCGCTGCACGACTAAATTGTGAGGAATCTCGTCTAGTTTCGCGTTCCGGATTGAGTTAGCGATGCTAGTTTGGAAACTTTGGCCGTTGAGAGAGCTCAAGTTGAGCGATATACTTGAGGGTAAGCTGAGACTCGTTTGCAGACTGGTTGGCGGATTTAACGAGTTTGCGATGGAACTTTGTATGTTCAGACCGGACGTTTGAACGCCGATGAGGTTGTTTTGTGGCATACTGTTTGTTTGTAGTGTTGTCGTTCCATTGCGGCTTTCGACCTGAAATAATCGCTAACTTAAACATTGACTGAGCGTGGGTCGCGTACTTTAATTGTAGAGTCACTAAAGAACATTTTTTCATTTTTGACATTCCTACGCTTTTATGCTGTCTGGGAACATAAAAGCGTAGGAATGTCAAATCATGGGAGTATAATAACTTTTCTGTGGATTCTATAGAATCTTAAAAGGCAATTTAAGTCCGTGATCGTACTAGGCTGTCAGAAATCATAGGTAATAAATAGTTTCCTATACAACTGACTGTGCCTAAAGGAGTGTATAAGTGCTTACCTGATAATAAGTAGGCGCCGGTGACACTCTTATGACGCTAGTAGCGACACTGTTGACAGGAGAGCTTACTCTAGCCGGCCTTACTAATTCTGGCCTGAAAATAAATTATTATAATGAAAACCAGGCAAAAATATAGAAACATTTTGATCTCTAAAATAAAAAAACAGTTAAGTGAGAGTCGACTCGCGCACCGAGGGTTCCGTTTTAAAACGCAAAGGAAAATACTCACTGTGTTATGAAATTTATCTTCTATGCAATAAGGTCTTTTTTGACTAACCTACATTTTAATACAGATTTAAGTTTTTGCTATTTTTTTCAAAACTGTAAATATGAAATCTTCAGATTTTTTGGTTCATACATTGCGGAGATAAGGGGGAGCGGTGCACGGTGGGGTCGCGCGTTGCGCGGGCTTATACGACGCGGCGCGGATGATTGACACACGTCACAGCAATGCAAAGCACTGTACTGACGTTATAATTTTTGTTTTAATAAAAAGAAATTAATTTAAGTTATTTCGGACAGAGTGTGTGCACACGTTAACCTTTTGAACGCCATACGTCGAATACAAAATGTGCCACCCACACGCCAAACATGTTTACTATGCTAAGCAAATTACACCTTATTGCTACCAAACAAAGTCTCTTTTAATCTTGAACTGTTGTCGGCTGTAGCTGACGTGGCGTCAGTGGCAGTCAGAGCCGACTGTGGCGTTGAAAAGGTTAAGCTCACTTCAGAGGTTCGGGGGGAAGAGGACAGATACACAGTTATACCCATATACACACATACACACATAAGTACACATCGTTTCGCAAATGTATTAAAAAACGTCGTTTGATATACTTGCGGAACTGTCATTTTCACTCGTCCCGAGTCTTGTCCCTCGCTTGCAGCTCGGGCCAAGACACCTCGGGACTCGTGTAAAATGACATACTTTCCGCACTTGCATCAAAATGTTCAATTAGAAGATTTAAGACATCAATATGTTTCGTCGGTTCAAACGAATGAAAACTCATATCTTCACAATCTTAACGTCGTTTCTCCCGCTCTATTTAAATACCCGCAATCGATTAGGACGTTCGATTATGTACTGATTTATACACCGCCAATGCTGATGATTTAGCAGCAGCGTTCGATTGCTGCGAGAGCACAAATAGTATAGTAACATGAAATGTCCAAGTAGAAATGGTTAGGTGTGCCTCAAGGCTCAGGGCTCGGTCCGGGGTCGTGTCGGGGGGACTAGTGACCTGATGAGGTGCGGGTGGTAGGGCGCGGGCGGGCGCGGGTGCGGCTGCGGCGAGGAGATGGGCACGAACACGTTGCTGCGCAGCGCGCCCGCCGCCGGGGACCCGCCCGCCACCGGCGACGCGCCCGGGCTGCCCGACCGCGAGCTGCCCAGCGACACTGCAGCGGCTCCTGTATGGTGAGGTGTAGTGACCTGATGAGGTGCGGGTGGTAGGGCGCGGGCGGGCGCGGGTGCGGCTGCGGCGAGGAGATGGGCACGAACACGTTGCTGCGCAGCGCGCCCGCCGCCGGGGACCCGCCCGCCACCGGCGACGCGCCCGGGCTGCCCGACCGCGAGCTGCCCAGCGACACTGCAACGACCCAACACTATACCACACGCTCTACGACCACTGCTAGATTAAAACAGTACTAACTCAAAATACAACTGTATTTTAATCGTTATTTATGTAACTGTTGCATAATGTAGCCTCTTAAGGTACGAGCTCCGAGGTTAACGAGCTTGCGAGCGCTCTAATGACAGACACGAGTACCTTAAGAGCTAATTATGTACCGTTGCATACATAACTTTTTCTACAAGCTTAAATGCCAATTTTATTCACCAAAAGCCATTGGCGCCATATTGCCATTTTGCAAAACAGAACCAGGTAATTTTTATTGATATTTTCTTAATTATTATTTATTTTAAAGCTACTACTATGGTAATGAATTAAATATTTTTCGTATTTTTATACATTGAAATTGTTGTAAAAACAGTTCTTAATAAGGAAACAAAACAAAGAATTGAGATATCAGTTGATTACAAACACCGTCACTGACATTGTTCATGCGCGTAACCATGATAATATCAATGCTATAATAGTTATTATAGAACTGTTATTACCATGGCAACGCTCATTATAGAATTGTTTTCTCGCTTCGGTTACGCTATAGGTGATATTCTGATACCGTTTCACGTGATAGGATTTTGAGAAAAAAGGAAAAAAACGTTGTACGTTTTAAAATTTGGCAGCTCTGGCTGCCAAGAGCACGTGAGTGGTTAAGTAACGTTAGAAATGTTAGAAACATTAAAAAACAACGTATTTAATCGGAAAAAAACCGGTCAAGTGCGAGTCGCACCGAGGGTGATTTGATGATGATGATGCTGCTTAGTAACCGTAAAAGAAAATACAGATTTTGTTATGAACTTTATTTTCTATCACGAGTATACATTTTAATACAGATTTTCAAAGTTTTTTGGTTAATTCTCAAAAACTGTAAATTAGTGTAAACACTTCATTTTCAACCCCCCATTCTAGATCCCTTTTCAGTTACATATCTATAAATTAATTATTATTTTTTACTCAAAACAGATGCGGGCAAGGAAATTGCACAAATATGCCAAATTTCAAGTTGATAGCAATTATAGTTGCTGAGAAAAACTGTGACAAACAAACAGACAACAAAGTCTCACCATAAGGTACCTTTTTACCATTTTGGTACTGAACCCTAAATTAAAATTCTATTCAACTTATCAATATGCATTTTTTTTACAGCTATCTATTAAAGTAGATATGAATCATAGATAACAGGTGTTCTTACCGAGCATGTTGGCGGCCTCGGTCTCATCAGGGTCGAACCGGCCCGTGACGCGGTAGTGCGGCGGCGTGGTGTCCGACTCGCGCGACGTCTCGTCGCCCTCGACGCCCGTGCCGCTGGAGGACAAGGACTTGCTGCTGCTTCTGAGACGAACACAACTTCTTTAATGTATAAAACTGATATAACTATTGTAGTTATTTATGTAACTGGTACATAATCAAGTAAAATGTAAAAATTGAGATGTCAGTTGATCACCAAACACATGCACGTAACTATGGTAATAATAATGTTATAATAATTATTAGAGAACTGTTATTACCATGGCAACGCTCGCTATAGAACCGTTTTCAAGCTTCGGTTACGCTATAGGTTCTGATACAGTTAACAATACCATGATTAGCGGTTTATAGCACGCGAGTAGAAAAAAAAGATAAATAAACCCCGATTTAATGGCATAATGGCAGTAGGACACTTTTAAAGCTGATATATCTTACCCAAGCGATTTTCCTATCTAAGAACTATCATGATAACACTAGCTTACTTTTAAAAAAACGAGTCGAAATCGGTCCATCCATTTGGGAGCTCTGATGCTCCAGACAAACACATACACAGTAAAAGCATAAAGGAGTGGTTATTGTCATTCAATGGTCATTCATGGTCATTCACATTATTGAATCATTATTTCCATTCATTAGCAATCTAAAATTTTAGGTTAGGGCACCAGAAAAACTTTACTTATCCGTACGGTTAACAAAAGCTACTACATATTGTGAAACATTAAGCATTATACGCCAGATGCGGTTATGACGCCATACTCACAAACGGACCCATGATTAACGCAGTGCACCTACCTCTGCTGCGGCGTATGCCCCGAGCCCTGCGCGAGCGGCGTGTTCGCCGACCTAGTAACTCCGCGCAGCGATAGATGGCGCGAGCAGAAACCGCGACGTTGGCTCTCCTTGGAGCACCCGTCTTTGGAACACAGCCGCCGCCATTGCTTGCCGTTGAACTTCTTTCGGATGCCGGTCGGAGTGGACACCACGTCGCCTTTCTTGTATTTGTGCGGCGTTGCCGCTTGAGATCTGGTGAATAAAGTTTTGGTCTATATTTTATAGGTGATGCGATTGCAGGTTAGGAAGAATCGTGAGTAGGCAAAGTATTCTAATCGACGTGCTCATATTAAAAGATTTTATTTTATAATATGATCGCGGGAGCAAATATTGTAAACGTTGAAGTTGTGAATCAGTTTAAAGCGTTGTTGAATAGTGAGCAGTTATCCTACAGAGGTAATCCTTTATCTTTTTATATTCATAAGTTTAATAATGTCTTTTTCAATAGATAGGTATACTTTACCTAAAATTATGGGGTTATGTTGGAGTTTGTTCTTTCACATTTTTGGCCATTTTCACTGTCTTCTATTTGAAAAGTGAAAGATATTTACCATGTTAAATGATTCATATTTTATCCTGTGAATCCAAGACATAAAGTTCTTTTTTTAAATTATATCCGCCGTATCTTTCAGGGCTTTTTCTTATATTAATTACTAGTCAGAAAAGGTGTGTCTAATCTACACTTTGAAGCAAGATATCCAACCCCAGCCCTACGCCTTTGGCATCAATGTTATCTGGTTAATCGCCAACGTGTGGACGAATCGTAAGAGTTGACGCAGAAACCTTTTCAAATTTTGCTAAACACCGACCACCACCTTCCTTGGTTACTGCAGTTTCCATAATCGACACGTTTTGGTTAAGCAGCGCGATTGCTGGAACCAACGTGTGGAGCCGATGTGAGCAAGTCCATACCTTGGAGTAGGAGGCTGAGATCTAGGGGTGAGGCTGCGCTCGAGCAGGCTCGAAGTGCTGCCGCGGCTCTGCAGGCTGCTGCGTTTGCTGTTGCTGCAGTCTACAAAGAGATACATTACCATGAGACAGCAGCCCTAACTCTAAATTCTACTTTGATGTACGCCTGTGAAACTCATTCCTTGTTAAATAGTGACAGAATAATTTGACCATGATACCGTCGCCATACGGCGAAAATTCATCAAGTTTCACTTTAGGCATTTTGAGTTTCAAAAGACTAAAATTTGCACAGACAAAAGCAATTTTGATGACATTCATAATTTAATTTCGAACATTTTGCGACTTGGTGAATTTTAGCTCTAAATATTTTTTTTATGGTGTCCCCTTATTTTACCGACACTAATTTCATAGAAAGCTATTGTCTGCTAAAGCCCAGTTGTTTTCAGGTTATTTTAAATATAACATACGTACAGGTAGATTCACTATAAGGTCAGGCATGGAAAACTCAGTGAATTTGTGAATTTTACGTTTTTTTATCATTTTTTTGTTTTACAATTAATTATGTGTTTGTAACCTTCCGTGGTTTCACCTGATGGTTCCAACGGAAGACCAGCGCTAACTTTAATGCCAGCATTACGCTGAGTTGGGACCATTTCGTGACTACTTACATCTTGTACGTTTTTATGTGTTCTTGATTATCTTTGTCAAGAATAAATGATTTTCTTTCTTTCTTTCTTTCTTTCTTTCACTAAGGCTGGCACGAATGAAATGAACTAAATTAATGTCACCTATCTGTGTGAGTGCCGTCCTTTGAACCGATGTTCGAATATCAAACCGAAAACCTGTTATTATTTTACACACTTGTATACTTTTGTTCACTCATTCATTCCATTCGTGCCAGCTCTTGCGAATCTACCTGTAGGTTAGGTTGGGTTAGACGTTACTATCACAAAATCTGAACTCCTGCGCCTAGAAAAGTCTGTCGATGAAATGAAAATTCTGCGAAGTGATACGTTCTATGAAATGAGTTTTAAAATGAGCATTATTTTCCTTTAACCTAAATAATTTATATTTATCCTGCAAAGGTAAATAATTTGGGTTTATTTCCTATTTGCCTTGCGCCTTTACAGTTTTCTATGACGTGCTAGATACGTGTATCGATATTTTTTTTGTAATAACACGGCAAGTGTTTAAATATATCTCCTAAAGCTAAATCTATTCATTATTCTAAAATCTAGTATTCGTCTATTTCGAAGTTATCACCCGCTGAATACATCAAGCCCTAAACAAGGCAAACTATCGCAAACCGCAGAACAAGCAGTTAATCTAAAGTTAGCGGCAGATATCGCGATATAAACTAACGCGATCGAAATAGAGCCGTCTCGCAAGTTCAGCCTTAGTCAACAGAGTTGTTTGTTGCTAAGGTACTTAACAATTATTATAGAAGAACTTCAGCTTTGTATAAAAAAACATTGCTTGAAAACTGAAATTAATCTAATGATAATGATGCTCTTTTAACTTCCAAATCTTCACAGCACATAAAAAAACAGCATGACTTGTCTAGGCCGTAGTTTTGCAAGCCAACAAGGCGATGCCTCGAATTATTAACGTTAATCTACTAAAGACATATTGATGGCAACGAATTTAAAGTAATCAAAATAGTAAGTAATCTTCATATTCTTGAGGCAACACACAATTGGTCTAAATGTGACATCTCGTAAATAACCTATTTTGAAGGAGACATTTTACAAGTTAACACCAGAAAAACTATTTGAAACATTCTGCATAAAAATATAATTTTACAAAAAAATGGTAATGGTGGTGGTCCAAGATCTGGATCTTAATAACCATAACGCCTATGTGTCTGTTCGTTGGATATGTTAAACTTGTCAATTCCCTTGAAACTGCTAAACGTGAAAACACGTTTAGAAAAAAAAACCTCGATAGTTTTAATTTTCAATTATGACATCTTTTTCGCACGTATTTGGTTGAATCTTCGAAACCCGGTCTTTAACGGTGATTTTTATTAATTTATTAAGTACTCAAAACTTCTTAATCCGGGTAAACCTAAACCGGGTTAACAATCAAGGTAACTATGTCCATGTCACGTTCTTCACGCATAAGCACATAAAACCAACCATTCTGAGTCCTGTGACGCCGTGGCGGCATATTTTTCCTCTTAAATCTGATTTAGAATTGTAGTTTTCTTTTCTCAGTCTTGTAAGGGTAAGGGTAAATAAAATTATATTTTTGTACAGACAAAAATTATAATTGAACCTACATCAGATTCCACATAAACCTAAGAACAAGAATAAAACAATTACATAAACATCGTTAAAGTAAATTATGATAATATCGTTATCTCATACTCGAGTAATACACGCGTCGGCACTGAGTCATGCTCCAGATTCCTCTCAAGGAACAACATGCAACATCCTTGAAACGTGCATTTTTATTGATACACGAATTGGCACGCGTGAACTTAATCGCTCATAATGGGTAATACACAATGGAAAAAACAAAAGTTGTCTTTCCTGTAAAGTAGTTAAAGGCATTAAGTTGTTGTGTTTATCTGATAGGACTCCAGTAGACCTGACGCCGTTTATGCGGATACGGGTTCAACCAGAAAATAAGGCCTTCGGGTATGTCTTAAGGAAAGACGATAACCTAAATCTGTGTATGACCCTTATTTGTGCCTACATTACCCAGTATTTAATTAAGATATTTATAAAACTTTTTTTTTATTTACACACATATCATAAGTCCTCTATTATGCGTTCAAAACCCGTAGGCAATGACCAGCATTACCTGTGGTAGTAGGTGACAGCGATGATAGCTGTTAATTTTGGAAGAGGTTCCAAATTTGGATCTCATTACCTTACAATATTTGATAACGTAATGAAATTACGTTACAGCTGTCATCGCTGTCACCTACTACCACAGGTAATGCTGGTCATTTGCCTTTCGGCTTCTGATCCCATCTTAGAGTACTTATAATATGTTTGTAGATAAAGTATTGTACGCGACTCGGCGTAATTGGAATTACAACATGAGTGTGATGTATTATGAAACTCGTCTTGCGGCTCGTTTCATAAACCACACTCACGTTGTAATGCGTGTCATTACGCAACCGTCACGTAACCTACTATTTCAAATTCGAGTCGACGGTCTGATATTAAGTGAACACAGCAGCATACGGACAACACCAAGAGGGGAATCGTAGATGCGTTGCAGGCCCTTTAGAAAAGAGAATGCTCGTCTCTTGAAGCTAACTAAGTCGCAGCGGTCGAGAAATACTGCTACATTAGGTGGTTACACAAACCGATCGTGTGTGGTTTAAAGTGATAGACCCTACCCATCACAGAGGTGATTTTTTATGACAGTTAAGGCAAACGAGCACACGTGATGATAAGTGAGGTCTGAGACCCAACGACATTTGCATTCTTAAGATTGTATCTCAAGACTGCAATCCTAATACTGCGAATGCGTTGCCAACCCTAAAAACTAAGATGGAAGAATACCTCTATGCTACCTAGTAATTTCACCGGTTGTCTCATCCCCACATCGGTACACAACAATGCGAACGCTTAGCGGTAGGTCGAAGGATATACGGTCGAAACGAAGATTGGATTCCACTGTCTCGACGGGTACTAGTAAAGGATATTCTCGGATCGCCCAGTGTATAGGATGTACATTACCAAGGCAATTTAACTTGAACTGTATTGCAATAGGAATAAAGTTTATTTTCTTTTCTTCATAAATTGGAAATTGCATTTTCGAACAAACTTAATTGAACTTTATTGCCTAGATGGTAGATTCAAAGTCCCACTGACCAAAAACTGGCTGTTTGTAGTACGGTGGGCCTTACTTAGTAGGTGTCGCAGTTTTTTTAACTCATTTTTATTTATGAGGTTGTTATGAATTAATGCATTTTCTTTCTTCCTTACCCATATGCGACACGTCAGCAGGGAACATGATGTCCTCGCGCCGCAGCTCGTCGTCGCTCTCGCAGTAGTCGTCGAAGGCACGCTTGCGCAGCTCGTCCATGGAGCCGTTGGAGAGCGCGCCGACCGTCACAACTGGGCCCGCGCCGCCGAGGGGCGAGGATGTGTAGAAGTTGTCCGTTATCTGGTGGAGGAAAATTGAAGTTTGAATTTTTCCATCAATATAGGACTTAGCCTGAAATCTAGCGGTCCCGAATTGGTTCGCTGGCGAGGGCAAATATTTGTTTAATTAATATTGATTTTGTACTTTCATCGTTGTTTACCCATAGTACAGTCGAACTCAGTAGCTGTACATTTTAGTACAGTCAAAGGTGAAAATAAATATACGCACAAGGTTTCAAATTTGTACACATTGACCTTACTGCCATAGTAATAAGGTGTACATATTTTCCACACTTTGTGGTGTATAAATATCGGTGCACTTGGTTGAACCTTGTTCCAGCTGTTGATATACTTAAAGGGGCTTCTAAACGGGCCATATTTTCACTGCAATATGTGGCCGGCAACTATTGGTGTCCCTCTCTTACTCGTGTGTTGGAGAAAGACACCAATAGTTGCCGGCCACATATTGCAGTGAAAATATGGCCCGTTTAGAAGCCCCTTAATTCAAACTAAAATACGTTACTGCAACAAGGTATTAAAATGTACAGCTTCTTCAGAGTTCGACTGTAAAAAAGCCTAAAGCTTAGTTTGGCACTAGATCAATATTTGTGACCAATTGACATTTAAAAAAAATATTACGTTTTCCCACGCACGTTCTAGACAAGCCTAATGCTTACAATCTTCATGTAAAGCTTACTCGACGTTTGTAAGTCTTTTTGAGCAAGTTCAAACGTGTGGAACTGTGGACCAGTAAAATACTTGATATTTATTCCGCTCCCTACAAAAACAACGATCAAATCAGATTAAATCAGACTTAACTTTTGCAATATGGCATAGTCGTCCTTTTGCTCGATAAATATTTCACAACGATAAATCATACACGGAACGTCAAGCATGTCTGTTGAAAGCCATGCTAGATAAATCTTTACTCGTATAGCCTGTAGCCACCATAACTTTAGCCAAGAAACAAAGGAACACAGCAATATTAGGGATTTAACTTTTAATCATTTATCACACTGTCTTCACCCGTATTTGTTCAAAGAAAAAGAAAAGGCTGAGATGCATCTCAAGACCGACAAAGTGTCACCGACAAACGTCAAGTCATAGAAAATTGACACTTGGCTGGCTTGAGTACAGCATCTCAGCCAAGATACGTTTATTATCATGGACCTAAGTGTCGCTTGAACCAGAAGCAAAAAATATAGGATACTTTTTAAGAATTATAATTCAAATAAGCAAATTGTATACCATTAGTGATTAGTTTTCGTCAAAAAACATTACCTTCCTTACGGCAGTTGCGTAAAAGAATTGAACTGAACAACTTTACATAACCCACAAAACAGCAACAACTATTAGCAGCAAACAAAGACTACTAGGCAGTTTCTAACAGCGCCACGATGTTCTTTTTTTGCCTCGACCTTGGCTGAGATCATTCAGCTAGATATTGCTCTAAAAACCTTTACATCTACATAATAGAAATAATCAAGCATTAGAATGTGAACTCCATTCCAATTGACATGTCTTATTTAGTAAACAATTTTATAACCTCAAAATGTATCACTTTTGGCTAAAATGGCCGTTTTCTGCTGAATACAGCAATTAGAGACCATATTTTGCCCACCATTTTCCTGATTTTACATCATACATGGTTTATTTTATGACAGAATTGTTATTTTGGGCGAAAAAGGAGCATTTTGAGGTTATAACAGTGTTTACTAAATAAGACAAGGCTATTGGAATGGACCATATGTCATGATACTCATGATAGGCACATTACCTGGGCTGAGATTCTGCACGGTGAAACTATATTGCTTTTGACGTGTTATTGTATTGTTTTTAACAAGCCCGCTATTAAAGTCAAGTAAATAAGAGCTATCGAAACTTTGACACTACGATAACAGGTCAAAAATGTTTTTTTTTTACCGTGTAGTGGGGCCTGTGGGCCTAATATGGCTGCGTTTATCGCGCGACAAAGTGTGGATAAGGCATCCATCACTTTCTGACACGTAAATAAGTACGAGAGTGACGGATGCTTTATCCACATTTGCCACGCGATATAGACGCAGTCATACTAGGCCTAGGTATTGCCTTTGACGTGTTATAATTATTGTGTTTAACTCGGCCGCCATTACTGTCAACTAATTAAGAGCTATCAAAACTTTGACAATATATCGCACCTTCAGAACAATAGTGACCTAATTGAGAAATTTTAAATTTCGAGTTAGGTCTCTATGATAATAAATTTATGATTCGAAGTTTGAAAGCACAAATTTTGAATTAGGTCATTATTGTTCTAAAGGTGCGATATATGATAGCAAGTCAAAGGTAATATGGTTTTACCGTGTTGAATAGTGAGCTTGTTTTATTTTTAAAACATTTGCTGAATAGTAAAGTTTTACGTATATTAATAGGTAATATTAGAAACAAATGCTTATCAATGAATACTGAAAAATAAACTTAATAGTACGTCGAATTCTAAACTTAGAATCTCTAAATTTAGAAGAAATCATTATTGCAGACCGCAGTCTAATTTTCATCGTATTAAAACAGAGACTATATACCTTCTCATTCTAGCAGATAGCTACGATACTGCTGCGTCCCTCTCGGCCTGTCTGGGCGGCCATTAGTGACTTCAAACTGTTCTTACACGAGAATCTCTTTCACGTTCCTCTTTACTCACGCTTATTGCCGCTAACTAAAAATTGTAGGTAATTTCGACACGCTATGGTGTCAAAGGCATTGAATGTATTAGGCTCTATAAACAGAAACTTAGTAACTTCACAAAGTTCATGTCACATAACCGTGAGAAGCACAGTAAATATCGAGCAACAAAGGCTACGTGATTAAGTTTTAGATGTTAACCACTAGACAAATTTATTAACGTTTTCGAATAAGTTGTAACAAGTGAAACGGTAATAAAATCAGATAGACAGTGACTCACTGTGTTAGAACGCGATGTCAAGTATTGCGTCATTATCGTTACGGTTTACGGGATGTAACCGCCGATTCTAAAATGAATCACTAGTTTACAAACTATGTTGTATGTATTATTCTGGGATAACAAATAAAAAGTAAAAACCCCCGGTATAATAGCGCCCTCTAGTTCCGATATGTCTTAAACGGCCTAATCGATTTTTACCAAACCCAGCTTAGAACCATCCTGATTAAAGTAGCTTTTTAAAAATACACTCGCGAATCTATCCCTCTATTTGGGAGCTACGATGTCACAGACAGTCACATAGATACACATTCTTTTTGCGTCATAGTTTAAAAATAATGGATAAACTGTAAATTAGAAAAGATAATGACGCCTCTCTACGCATAAGCTCTATTGATGGGTAATGAATGAGAAATTTTCGGGTACGTATTGCAATGTCTAAAATTAAAAAGCCTAATGTATCATAATCCCTAAAAGTTCATAATACCTAAAAGTTGTTTTTTCTGAAACCATAAACTTTTCAGGAATTTTGAAAACGGAATTGTGTACAACTCATTAGGTTAGGTTAGGTTTGTTTTCTAACAATCCTGAAAAGTTTACGGTTTCAGAAAAAACAACTTTTAGGTATTATGAACTTTTAGGTATTATGATACATTATGCTTTTTAAATTTAAGCGTTCTGATACGTACCCGAAATTTTCATATACAGGAGCGTCCTCACTGAGAGCATCTGCGTGAATATTATAATCGAGTGGTGTGGACGTTGAGCCGAGCGTTACGTTGCTTATAGTCCATTCGCTTAGATAGTGTCGCTACACTCACACATACTTGTGATTATTGTAATAAAATACGAATATAATTCGAAGTAAAGTACAAAATTCACTTGTGGCGTAACACCCGCAAGTGAATTTGGCAGTTAACATCAAATTATAATCGTATTTTATTACAATAACCACAAGTATGTGTGAGTGTACCGACACTATCTAAGCGGATAGGCTTTACCCACCACTCGATATTCGCGCCGAATGCTCATTACACGCGAATGCTCTCCAGTGAGGACGCTCTTTTTAGCGAACAATATAGCTTAACTCCTTTGTTCATACACGCATAACATTTACCTAGTTTTTAAAAGAGCTGTGTTTTATGTTTAACGTGTGTATCTGTGTGTCTGATTGACTAATTTAGACGCTGTTTGTTTTATTTTAAAGCTAGTTTAATCGGGATGGTTCTTAGCTAGGTGTCATTAAAATCGGTTAAGCCGTTTAAGAGATATCATCTTTGAAAGAAGGGGTCGCCGCTGTATCGGAGGTTTGTATCTATTAAATAGTTATATCTCTAGTAAAGAACTTGGCACTACCTTGCAAATCGACGATTTTATATTGAAAAGGTCCTAAATAACAATCAAGCTGTTTTAACGACAGATATATCGGGATGGACTGTGGAGACCTACTATGTTCTAAAGTAAAAACTTACAAACTTAGTTTTTCATAATAACTAAAACATATTCCAAATTAGTGAAAATCGGACTTGAAGTGAGAAACGTTATCGCCCGGAGCTAAATTTGTATGGAAGAAATTTGACAGCTACGCGATTAAGCGTCTGTTCACAAACCTCTTAATTCAACTCTAAACATGCGCCGTAAAAAAACTAGAAACTAGAGACAGTTATCCTGAGACATGGTAGACTTACACACTATGTTGTATACTTCCCGGTTGTTTGGATCACCCGCAATTGTTTTCCGATAAATAAATATCCTCCTTGTTATGATAAGCGCATTGCGACATTATTGAAATTCAATAGAAGCCTTGCATAAAAATAGAATTGCACTCAAAGTGGACTATTTTATTATGTATGAGAATGGAAGAAACCGATTCTATCGTGATAAACTTATCTATTAACTATTAAATTCAAGAAAACTGTAACCGTATAAAGAAACGATGTTGCGGCAAATGCTAATCCATACTGATATTATACTAGCTGTTCCCGTGCTCACTTCGTTGGACCATAAACATTTTTTTTTCGGTTTATATATAGCCTATGACACTCACAAATAACGTGGCTTTCTATTGGTAAAAGAATTTTCAAAATCGGTTCAGTAGATCCAGAGATTACCCCTTACAACGTCACAAACTTTACCTCTTTATAATATTAGTATAGAAGTATAGACGTAAAAATAACTTTGTCCATTTGTTACACTTTCACGGCTAAACCGCTGAACCGAACTTGATAACATTTCGTATGGAGATAACTTGAATCCCAAAGACTAAGGGCCGTATTAATAAACTGATCTCGACTTTAATACCAGTCTCAAGATGTGTCAAAAGTGGCAGTTTTCTATGGCTTGACGTTTACTTTGACGTATCTTGCGACGGATAACTCGGTCAAGATGAGTTTAATAAATACGGTCCTTAGGGTACTTTTTACCGCGAGTAGCGATTTTTTTTATGGCAAGGAGAAGGCACATGAGCACGGTACGTGGGATTTGAGACCCATCATGAAGAAATGTATAACATTTGAATTCTTAAGGCTGCAATCCTAAGACTCCAAATGCGTTGCCGTCCCTAAGGACTAATATGGAAAGATAAGATGAATTTGTCGTTTAACAGGAGTTAATCGATAGTAGTTCAGTTGCAATCTGATCTGGCTCAAGCAATAATGGTCCTCATTCGCCCCCCCTTCCACTATTATGCCCTCCTAAGCCAAAAGGCAGTATCTCAGAAATAACTCCTGTCGCAATATCGACCTTATTACTAAGAAAAGAAAATTAAATCTGCTTTGGGTATTGAATTTGGGATACTGCTTATGCTCACTAACCTGCATGGGCACGTGTTGCCGATGCTGCGCGTGCACCATCGAGGCGGCGTGCGAGCCGGCGTCCTCGAGCTCGTCGGCCCAGGGCGGCTGCAGCAGCCGAATATCCGCTCGCTTCACCTCGACGCTCTCCTTGCAAATGTCGCCGTCTACCTGCTAAAATGTTCATATTGGAATCACATATTTTATACAATTGACAAGTGGACCTTTTTCAAAGGTGCTCTGAAAATAAACTTTTTTTGGTAATTATTTACTAAGAAGATATTAATCAAATTTCTGCTACTGGTTAAAGAGCTTTTTTTACAGCTAGGTGCTAGACTTAAAAAAACAAAGCTCAGTGACAAACAAAATGACGTCATTCTGACCACTAGTTCAGAGCGGGCGTAGCACAAACTGATAAGATAATATTCAATATATTTTTCTCATAATTTAAAAAAAATTAAGGAAATTAGTATCCTTTTGAGACAAACCTCAATATGTATGATTTTTATCGGATCAACTTTTCGTGTTGTCAATTAAGTACGTCTTATTTATACGATACTGTTTGACCGAATCCAGGTGTAAAACATTTTTATAGATAAATTATTAATTAACAAGTGCAAATAATGGAAATCAGATTAGAAAATCATTTTTGCGTAACCCAGGAGACAAAGCACTATTCTCATACAAAATCGGGGGACAACCTGTTACACTGTGTTACCATTGAAATAATTAAATGTTTAGTAAATATCCGTGTAACCAATAACATGCAACGTTTTTACGAAATGTTGTTTATTTTCTCTTGAAAAAATACTTGGCAAAAATAATTTTATGAAGCAATGTGATAATAATTGAATTTTCAGAACGAATGTAAATTAAAACAATTGAGCACTGAGCGCTGCCATGTAGATTAGTACTAACTGATGTGGCCAATTTTCCGATGAACGATTTGAATTTAAAATTTATGTTGTTACAGGGCACCCTTATTTGGCATGTCTCGGCAGGAAGCTTGTGAGGCGGCACAGAATCGTTTTAGAAGATAATAGGACTGTACGATGATGCTGACAATCACAGAAATAAGCTTTTCGCAGAAGTTAATAGAATCAAGGATGGGTCTACTTATATGGTAACTATGATGTGATAACAGAGGGTTTAAGGTACCCACAAATGCCTGAAATCATCACGGTTTTCGTTCAAAAAGAGACAACTTAAAACTTCGTAAAATGGAACATAACAAGAGCTAATTGAAAACCATTTCCCGGAATTAGTAACGCCGGTGTGAATTAAAAACTACATGATGTGCCTATTTTGGAGAAAATCACTTTCTACACGTGTCGGTATTTGTACCTACAGGTATCTGCAATAATGATGCACACCATAGAAAAAGAAAGTGATAAACATATTGTAAATAATTATCTCCGGTTATCGACATCAATACGCATATTATACATTCAAGTTGCACACAATAATAAACCAATAAAATATGACTCAGTTCATAATTATTTTAGGAGTAAATTATTACGCATAGCAAGCGTGCTCACGCAAATTGAGTCATTCACGCTGTTGCGTAAAAACAAACACACGGAGCAAAACACTGAGAAAATCGAGATAGCGCTTACCTTCACTCGTATCCTTATCGGCGAATTAAGTACTTCGGTAACGAGTCCTTCGACGAAAACGTGTACACTTTCGCGGGTAGGATCCGAGGTGCGCACCACACAGGCGGAACCGATCAACAGGTGCCTGAGCTGCGGGCTCGCGTCACTGATCACATCATACTTGTTCGCACCGAATATGTCACTGAACACCACTGGCTTATGCTCCTGTCCGTCCAGTTCAATTATCACTTTACAGCCTTCCGCTTGCCGGATCACGCCTGGCACGTACGCCCGACACTGCTTCGCCAACACCCTATGATCCCGCCATTCCGACAAGTCTATATTCGGATAGTGCATCCCGAACTTCATGTCTTGCGGAGGCGAGGGCACCACGGGAGAAGGTTGCATCACCGGGGGGAGGTATATCTGCGAGTGGTACTCCGGTTGTGTTACCGGAACGGCCACGTTGTTGACGCAGGTGCGTTCCATTTCTTCGAGTTCTGAGGGGTCGAACTTTCGTTTCTTTGGAAGACGCACGGGGGGTTGACTCGGGGGTTGGGCAGGGGGCGGGGGTGCCCCGCTGCTGGCCGTGCCAGGGTTGGTCGGGTTGGCCATGGCGGTGTTGGACGCAGGGTGCGAAGACGCCTGCGACAGACTGACTGTGCCGACGCTACTGATCACTGAGGCAGGGATCTGGAACAAGAAAAAGCGATTAGAATAAACCTTGCTTGGTTTTTGCTAAAAATACGAATAAGTATACCTACAAAATTTATAGAAAGAGGGCGAATCTTGTCAGGTCAAGTCAGGATTTTGATTAGTTAAAGCTCTGGGATTGTCTAGGGATCACTAGAAAATTATACGCTCGTACAGACGAATCCATGTCATAAGTAGGCCAAACAACCAATAACTTAGTAGAGTCCGACCAGATTGTCCTATTTTTGGAATTGGTAATTTCCCGTAAAAGATGCAACCATACAGAGGCGATATTGGCACGGCAAGAAAGCGGAATCCTCTGTCCCACGGGTAAAGCAAAATTATACAAGGATTAGTTATCTATGTCTCATTTTATCTCTCAGGACCTGCCGTTCATTGATAGCTTAGAGAGAAATGCACCGAGGGATTATTATTCTTCACCTTTTTACTTGTGTGCTCGCGCAGGTAGTCAATGTTCAGAGCTACACAGCACGGTAGCGGCGCCGCGGCAATTTTGTATGTAAGGACTCGGTGACAATCCCGTTTTTCTAGTCAACCACCTAAACGAATCGCGCCACTCACTTCTGAGTAAGGTATGGCAGTTCCATTGATCTACCAAAGGGCCGATAAGTGGTTTACTGGCTGTAATCAATGCCGTCCTTTTTCGACCAGTCCTGTCCTTATAGGAAATTTTGAAAAATATGTATTTGGTCACCTATATTACGAATTTTATATTTCTAGGTTCTGTACTTTAGACTGTCAGACAGCGACGGAACAGTTTAATATTATAAGATCTATGTATATTGACGATATTAATAGCCATTACTTCACTGTACTTTTTTTATTATTATTTTTTATTACCGGCCAGTACAGTCTGTCATTTTTAGGTGCTTAGAACGTTATCTGCGTAAGCGTAGAACTAAAACGACAATTATGGGGTATGGGCGAAAGCGGGCCGAAAATCTGTTTCAACCCGCAGCTAGCTCGCTAGCTGGGAAGTTCAAAAGGTTAAAAACGCACCTTATGTGCACCAGGCAGTTAAGCTATTCTAGTTATAACTGACCTATTATTTGCATAAAAGAAATGTCAAGAACAGCGCAAACGCCAGTCCCTACAACGAGTTACGGATAACGAACACCAATCGTAAAACAAGGCATCTGCGTGCGTCATGCCTATCGTATCGCGGATTTCCCCGAATTGCTAAAACTCGGTATATTTTCCTCACGTAGTCTTCTACCGTTCAAACCCATATTTATAAGCGGTTCAGCTTCATAAGCATATATTCTTTGAATTACAGGGAAAATAACAAACGGTTGTTTCATCTCACGAAGGCGGTATTTTAGTTGGAATTAGAACTATAGTTATCTACAAGACGGCGGTATTATTCAACTACGTAGGTACAGTCACGTGCAGCAATTATTATTATCATCCAGCATGCTCCAAAATATCTAAAACGCCCTAATGGATTCAGTATAAGAGACGTATCAGATGATTATGACCACTATGTTGGCTTATGGCCGAACCCTATAATCAAACCGCGGATAGATAGGCTTCTTCGGATTAAAATTTGACACATTTTGTACGGGCAAATGTCAAAATTTAACAAAAGTAAGCCTTATCTGTCCGCGGTTTGAATATAGGGTTCGGTCGTTAGACATTATTAATTAATAAATAAATATCAGAGGTCAGTCTCACTCAAATTGACCTTGTCTCAAACTAAGGTCTAAGCCTGTACTAACTATGAACTTGCTTATATGGTGAAATACATATAAAACATCCAAGACCGAGGAAGAAATACCCGCGCCCATCTCACAAATATCTGGCCCTACAAGGATTTGAACCCGGGACCGCTACCTACTTATGTAAGGTCCTAGGGTAACTTCCAGTTCCCAACTATAGTAACGTGTTGTCTAGGCTATTACTATTGCTCGCTGGTAATCTCAAATTTAAGATTAGACCCGACCAACCGTAAGCAACATGCTAAATGAGTAGTGTATTGAAACTAGCCCGAGTAAAATCCACATTATAATTTAATAATGTAATTGTTCAATGTTTGTGTATATTTATAGTGCAATATCATAACCGGAAGTCAGCGTTTAAATATTTTATCATCTCAGAACAATCGAAACAAAATACCGTTTAGCATTAAAATAACAAAGCAATTGGTTCCCTTTTTTCCGTGTTATTTTAAAATTAACTGTATAATTCATTTAACTTTATTTTATTAGGTACCTACTTAGCTTTTGCTGGCGACTCGTCCGCGTTGCAGTTGTTTATCGCTTTTCCAGCGACAACTGTGACATTATTCGCTATCATAAATTATCTTATGTCCAGGACTTCTATATTCTCGCAAGGCCTACATTATTTAAAATTCCCCAGTTAAAAAAATAATCTTCTTCCTAAATTAAGGCCGATAGGGCCTTTGGGCCTACGAGGATAAGTGTGCCGAATTCTGATTTCCGAGCAGTTAAAAATAGAGAGATATATCACTTTAAACTATATTAAAGAGAAAAAAAATCGTCTGTCTTAGGCAGGATTCGAACCTACATCTCCTCTGGCTCTCCAGGCCGATGCAGGCGCATTACCAAATATGCCACATATATCACTTTGACTCACTGAAACTTGGCGAGTTTTAGGCGTTCATAATACAGCCTCAGATCCGTTCCAGAAATGATTGATTATCAGACAAACATCTAAATATCTAAACATCTGCAGCCAAGCAACAGTCATCGCAATGTTGCTCAGTTGGGGGATTAAGCGAGACGGTGAAGTGACTAGAGGTATGACAGCTTTGCTATTTTTTTTACCTGACTGCCGAAGGAGGAGGGTAATGTGTTTCACAGCCTATATATGTATGTTTGTTCCTTTGTGGCACTATAAAAACTAAACCCGTTGTCTGATTTTGATGATTCTTATGTCAATCGATTTGTCTTAATCTGGTGTCACTGAAGATATGACAGTAATCAAAATTCAATATGGCGGCAACCAAACGCCATATTGGGCAAATTAAAAAAAAAGTCGACCAAGTATGACTATGTATGTCGTATCATTGAATAGGGATTTCATCTTTAAGTTTCTTTCATAATTTTTAATTTTTAATTTTATTTTTTATTATTTATTTATTATAACATGTTTACAAACTTAGTTGTATAACAACGTCCCGCAAAACTGTTTTCACAGTTTGACTGTGGGATCCGCGAGTCTTAGTTTACATAAGTATATATCACAGATCAGAATCTACATTAATAACGAATAAACAAACAGTAATTTTAAAATTTAAATAATATTAAGGTAGTGCTTAAATAAGGCTCTCTTAAACCTATTTTTGTTAGGCTCCAGTATGAGAGCTGCAGGTAAGCTGTTGAGGATGTAAGGCAAGCGCTTTTCAATAAGCCTGTCCCCATAGTAATTGCTCACTCTGGGTACAGCATATTTACCAGCGGCTACTGACCTGGTGCCATGTTTTTGGCTCAATTGCGATAAGTTAATCTCTTGATTACCATGTTGATTAACTGCCAGTAAGTACTTGTGTCTAAGGGTTGCCGGTAGGATTTTGCATATCTTAAATATCGTAATGAATGATCATTTAGGATTTATAACTATTTAAAGTTAGTTAGCAACAGTCGGGTTTTGAAAGCTTGCTTTTTGTTAAAGTTATTAAGCTATGATTCTGATATTGGCGACCGCGACCGGCGACCACAACCGGCGGCGACCGGCGACCTTTAAGGTTCACAACACATTTGCTATTTAGAAATGGCAAATATTAATATGGGTCTCGGAACTCGCTTAGTAACTAGTAATTAGCCTGTGTTCTTGGCCATGACATGTTTATTATGAATATTCCTAGTGAGTTTTCGGTAACACCCGTATAAAAACCAGAATTTATTATAGATAAAATACCTTATATAATAAAATACCTTATAAACCTTCCGTGAAAAAATATCTAACTGGTTTAGGAGGAGTTAGCGGATATACAGACAGTACAGACACGCGGAAAACGACTTTGTTTTATAGTAATCACGAGATCATGACCTTAAACCAAATAATATACAGATAGATCTATGTTTGTGAATATTGATAAACTTGCAACACCAACGTGATGCGAATCACGTCCGCACTTTCCAAAATAATAAATAGGTACATATTAAAATGATCGACTACTTTGCTCTCATTAGAGTAAGTGACACAGCCCCTGTCCTATACAGGGTGTCCCAAAACTCAACGATATAGTATATTTGACGACGCGGTGGCCTAGTTGGTAGTGACCCTGCCTACGAAGCTAGCGCTCCTGGGTTCAAATCCCGGTAAGGGCAGATATTTGTGTGATGACCACGAATATTTGTTTCTAAGTCATAGATGTTTTCTATGTATTTAAGTATATATTTCTCTATATAAGTATGTTTATCGTTGCCTGGTACCCATAGTACAAGCCTAGAGCTTAGTTTGGGACTAAGTCAATTGGTGTGACATTGCCTCCTGATATTAAAAAAAAAAACACTTTTGGCCTCCCGCCCGGCACCAGGTTTTGATTATTTTTCTTGTTTTTTCCAGAACTGGTATAACTTGGCCTCTCACCCGGTACCAGGTTATCGTTGAGTTTTGGGACACCCTGTATAGGACAGGGGCGGTGTTAGGCGGTTTAGAATATACTTAAGGCTTATTATATTCCTGTAAAGGCTTGATTATTGTAGTATTATTATTATTCATATTTATCAAATGACGCATGTCACGCATGTTGTTTCCCTATACCATACATTGGATTAATTCATAAAAACAAATCAATCAAATCTTCTAAATATATAAAAGAAGAAACTGACTGACATATCAACGCACAGCCCAACCCGCTGGACCTAAGGGCTTGAAATTAGGAGGGAGTATTCCTTGGGTACCGTAGGGGTGCACTAAGAAAGGATTTTCCGAAAATCGACCCCCAACGGGAAGAAATTGGGGGAGTAGAGGGAAACTAATTCTACGCGTACGAAGTCGCGGGCGTCCTCTAGTTAATCATAACGCAGGAAACAAATGACTATATAGGTAATCATTTATCAAATTATCATGTTTATTTTAAGATACAACTTTTAAATAACAACCCTGTTTTAATCTAAATTAAAATAGATTTTTAAATTGAATTTTTGTTTACGGCACCAATATATCACACTTCTTCGGCACTCAGAGACGTCAATTAAATGTAATGCTTGATTAAAGTTGCTGCTGTCACTTTATTTGCTATAGCAATAGAATAAGACAACACATCACTAAACAATCATGAAATTTAATTGACATCTCTGAGTGCGGCAGTTAAACACTTTAATCTAGTAACGCATTAGATATAAATAAGTTGATTGTCTACGTGTGGCACTAGGATCCTGACGTATTTGATCTTATCAATTATTATCTATTCATAACGTAGGATCCTGACGTATTTGTTCTTATCATTTTATTAGCATTATTATCTTTTCGCTTTAACCAATTGCTATTCATTAATAAATATTTAAAAAAAACCATTAACGGGCAACCATTAGGTACCATCTAATTCTTAGAACTCTTTTGGGGCGTGTTGGACATAAATTTATGTTAGACGGGCTTGATATTCAGTGTTAGTTAATATGAGGCACTAAGGAGCTACCTTGAAGCATAAAGTCCGAATCAAGTAATTTCTTGATATTTCTTGTAATTTGATGATATTAATATAACAGGGTTCCATGATAGCTTAACAATAGGGAATATAGAATAGAATAGAATAGAATAGAATCATTTATTTCGAGTAAATTTACACTCATATTATATTGTTAGTAGTATGCATGGATTTTTTAAATAGCATTTCTCAACAAAATATGAAAATATAGGTGAAAAACTTAAGTAAGTCACCTGTTGCATGTAGTAGTGTACAAAATTAATATGGAACTTACGTCAAATTTCAAATACAGAACGTCGAACGGTCTATACAGATGTGTTACAACTACATGCAACAGGTGACTTACTTAAGTTTTTCACCTATACCGTAAAAGAGATCACCAAAAGTGAAATTAAAATTAAAATCGGTCAAGTAATACGGATGATACAAGCATTTTAAAATGCTAATTAGACAGAGATCCGAAGTGCACTGGTGACGTCATCGTGCAGTACGGCCATATAAACTCTACGTAAAATTCTGTTTTGCTAGAAAGAGATAGGAACAAATCTTTGTTAGCATATATCTTGTTTATTATATAGCTATTCAAAAAATGTTTTTTCTCACCAGTTTGTTACATGAATCTGCTTTTATTGAAGCTGTAAAAAAAATTATGCATATTCCCTATTGAAGTCCGAGATGGCACTACAGAGCTAACCCAGTCCTCATCGTCACCATAATGTGACGTAGGAGCAAATCGCTGGTGTATCCAACTAATATTATAAATGCGGAAGTTTGTCTGTGTGTGTTAGTTTGTTACTCTTTCAAGCTGCAATGGCTGGACGGATTTGAATTAAATTTGGAATGGAGATAGCTTATACCCTGGATTAAAATTTAAAAGTTTCCGAAGGAATAACGATAGTCGAAATCTACGCGGACGAAGTCGCGGGCAGAAGCTGGGGCCCGTTCCAGAAAGCCACCCTGCAACTCTACACTCTGCACTTTGCAAATCCACTATAATGCAAATTGCAGAGTAAACGTGTTCCAGAAAACATTCTGCGTAATTTGAAAACTCTGCGAAGTTTCTGTTCCTAAAAGATAAATCCACAAATTCACACTTTGTATTTGACTCTGCCTCTTCAACTTCGCGATTGTCTTGTGGAACAGAAATACTTTGCAAATCCACACTCTGCATTTGAGTCTGCCTCTCCAACTCTGCAATAGCTTTATAGAACAGAAATACGTTTGTAGAGTGGGATTTTTGGAGTGCTGAGTGGCAGAGTGGCTTTCTGGAACGGGCCCCTGGTCATTTATAAAGTGTCACCTGGTCGTCAATATCGGGGTAGAGCACGTGAAGGCGGTGCGGGTGCACGGGGGCGGCGGCGGAAACCTGCGGCTGCGGAGCGCCGCCCGCGTGAGCTCGCTGCATACCCGCCGGCCGCTACCACTGAGTCGTCATTGCGCCCTGGTACCTGAGCAAACAACCGTTAATTATTTTTTTGCCGGAGAAGGAACCACATGGGCCATGTGATGATTAGGGAGCACTGATTAGCGTTGTCAACAGTGCAAACACTGGCAGTTTAGTCGGAACGATGGGAAGAGATTTGGTGACTTTTCCGTTACCTTAAAAGTATGGGAATCCCTGGTCAACAGTATCTCTTCTACACCAAGTAGCTACCGCGCTATCTTTTTTGGTTTCCTCGTATAGGGTAGCCATCCGTCCGGGTTTCCCCGGATTTGTCCTAGTTTAGGACGTCCGGGGAGCGTCCGGGCGGGGTTTCATTTGTAGTCCGGGTTTAAAAAAATCAAAGTCTTGGGCCGCTGCGCCGCTGAGCGACCCGACGGCGTCGCGACTCGCGCGCCGCGGTGTGGAAAACCGACGAACCGCCGGGTTCTGGGCTCCAAAATCCGGGGTTTTCACGCGTCTTGTTCTGGTTGCCAAATTTTAGTGATGGCAACCCTACCTACGTACCTACCTACGCTAGGGGATGAAACTTAAGCGAGGTCACATAATCTTATAGATTGTACAGTGCGAAATAAGTTATTGTATGAAAAAGATATTTTAATGATACAAACTAATCTAATCTCGTAAAAATCGAATATACCGAATATCCAAACACCAAATGTGAGGTTATTGAAAAGGGACCTTATTGTCGATGGCGCTTCCGCCATTATTAAAGATGCTCCGATATAAATATTATAATACAACGTCGCGTGACGCAGTGCGGCGTAAGCGCCATCGACTATAAGGTCCCTTTACATAGATAATGCCACCAATATGTATCCAAGTACCAAATACCGAATATCCACTCTAGTAAGTTCGTGACATTCAAGTATCAAGGTACCTAGGATGCGTTTTCATCTCTGGTAATCAACCTTTTCTTTATAAAGTACGCAAGCACCCATGGAGATATACAACCTTGGCACAGGTTAGTTCCCAGTAAAACCGCAGACACGCCATTGTATCATGATATTCATGATCCTAGCGCACGCACAGGTCAAGTTAGGCTGGTTCATTCCAGCTCGTTAGGCTCCTTTAATATAGAATAAACTGGGGAAGAGCATGTCTGACCATGCTCATTGTAGGGTTCCGAAGCCGTTACTACACAAAATCTATCTCAAAAAACAACAAGTAAGTAGGTATGAACTAATTCTCTGTAGTTATTTGGTAGATGATTCTAGTAAGTTTAAACACTGTAGTCGCCGTATCTCAGGAACCAAAAATTCCTTTCGCTTAAAAATATATTATATGTGCTTTCATTTAAGATATTTTCAGATTTTTAGTATTTGTTGTTTTGGCTGTAGGGGAGGGAGGGGGTCACTTGAGTCTAACAAAAATGTGTACTTTATTTACGACTTACGTAAGTAGGGAAGCAGCTATTGGTTAGAAAAAGATATAAATATTTTTTTCTCATTCTAACAGATAGCTGCATCCCTACTTACGTAAGTCGTCAGTTTCAGTACTTTCAGTGTAAAGCCGGCCATAGTGCTATCGGCGGAGTGTCAACTAGTCTTTTTCGTCTAAAATTAACAGACTCGGATCTCGGTCTTGATAAAGCCACGGCCATATAAAATTGTTTTAAATTGAGATACACACCTACACCAGGACTTAAAACTTAGGTTGGTAAACATTAACATTGAATAGTTTTTCGTTACACGTAAGCTTAAGTGAAATACAACTCCTACCTATATTCATCTAAAACGTGAAAACCGCAGATAAATGGTACCTATTTATGCATAAACAATGGTATAAATACAACAATAGGAAGGTATATTGATGTTTTATGTCATGAATCACTTGGCTTAA
Organism: Acleris literana; assembly: GCA_946894065.1. Taxonomy (NCBI): domain Eukaryota; kingdom Metazoa; phylum Arthropoda; class Insecta; order Lepidoptera; family Tortricidae; genus Acleris; species Acleris literana. The sequence goes on along the minus strand of OX335689.1, from coordinate 9,501,479 downwards.
TTTAATGATGAGGTCTCTTAACAAACAGACCATAGTAATTTTGTGTATAAATAGTGTGTAACTATTCATATTTTTATTACAATATTTATAATGTGCACCATAAATTAAACGAAAATCTACTGTTTATCCATAATGCACCATGTCACGCTGTTAGCAAGACACTACCGTATCCAAAAGAAAACCCATAAGATAACCCTATATACCAAGCAAGCTCAAGACCAAATGTCAGAAACTAAACTACATACATCAAACGCAGTAGATATGCAAGGTACCTAAATAATTATTATAAATACGATTAACAATGAAACACTTGGACTAATACTCGTAAGTCAGTCAAATAGTCATCGAATCTAATTTTACACGAGATTGTTCATCCATACATACAATGCTTTGTCTAATTAAAACAAGTACCTATTACAAGAGATCTTCGACAGTGTGGGTGCACTGTCCAGATCATATCGGATCGATCAATGTGCGAGTCACTCTACGTTGACGATGTGTCAATACACAGAACGAATGCAATGCAATTAAAGTCTCTTTCTTATAAAAATCAGCTGCATTCATTACTCTCAAGCCAAACTTGTTTCACGCAGCCATAGACAAAAAAGGGGAAAACCGGTAATGAGTAATGCTATCAAATGATAAATGGACAATTTAATGCTGTAAAAAATGTAGTAAAAATGGCTGCTATCCGCGACGCTTAATTACCTCGCTACTTGCTCTCGTTTTTAATCCGAGACGAGATTTGTTGCTATGGCGCGGATTAAGTAATAGTTCGAGGCTATGCCTCGGGAGCTTTACTCCCAAAATTGATGCTCGCAGTTACGTTAGCTTTGTTCCTTTCTTACAATGCCATCAACACCGTACAGTGAAAGAGATAGATCGCCAGAAGTTAGTGCTTTGGAATAAACCCTAGGGTATGGGATAAAGACTTAATCAAACAGCTAGCTCGAAGCCGAACCGCAGTCTTTTTTAGATTATCAGCGTCTAAAATGAGTAAAGTACCTAGTAGGTATGATGATTTAAGCCGCTCAATGAGGGTTCTCAAACATGTTACATTTTATGTTGTTTCGTGCCAATAAACCCGATCTCTCGCAACATGTTTAATCTTTAACTTAGCATTTGCGATTAAACCAAATGGTCTAACCCAATTGTTTTGAAATGTTTATTATTTCGACCAAAATTTTATAGTATTTATACATAGCACATAGTCAAAGTTAAACAAAAACGATACCCTCATTGACCAAGCGACAACGTACCTATGTCTATATTTTGAGTTCAATTCAATTCTCTTTCGAGAGCAGATAACTTTTTCCATAATTGAATTATGCATGTGCATTTTGCAGCGAGAGCAGCTATTCCAAGCTAATTCGAGGCAGATTTAGACTGGATCAATAACCTGAATGTGGTCCTATTGTTTTATTTTTTACAAGCCGCCGTGAATCTCGACAAGTGTTGCTATGTCTCTCACAGTTTTTTTCTGCATTAGAAGTTCGTTTGTGTCTTGATTAGGGTTGCCAACCGTACTACAATATATACCTAGACCTGTACTATATTTTGACTCTGTGTACTATATACTGTTGAAGAAATATATAAGTAGTACGCAAAAATACTATATTTCAGTAAGTCCTTAAACGAGTACATATGCGGTTTGGGTTGGCCGTTTCAACCTAATTTTAAGCAAAAATGTAACTGAAGTGGAAAAATTGGCTTTTTTCAGCTCAGATAGTTGCCCCAATAGCAGGCAGAATGTTAGTAAGTATAGTAAATATTGCGCATTATATTTAATGAATAAATTTACACACTATTAAAAAAGTTGTTCTTCAAAGTAGGTACTATATTTTCATTCTGTGTACTATATTTTATATACCTTGGGCTGGAAAATACTATATTTGCCCAAGAAATAGTTGGCAACCCTAGTCTCGATTACGACGCTTGATAATAATATTCATTTGTTGATTCAAGACACGTTTGAAACAGCTTTTAATAAAGTTTTCAATGAATTATGTAATTACGTAACATACCTAATAAGCCTTTAGATTCTCTCACTTTCTGTATTTAAAAGCCAAGCTCTTGTCGGTGGAGTATTCTCCAACTACTCCAGTAGTCCAGTCTTCTATCAACTGCCTTCTTTCTGGTACGACACAACTTTAACCTTCTCTATTATTTGCACAAAGTAATTTGATCTTGGTCTTCTCCTGCCTCTTCTCCCTTTATCTTTCCTTCATTGATGTTTTTAAGGAAAAGGTCGTGTCGTAACAGGTGTCCTATCATAACCAATTCCTCTTCTATTTCCTGTTGCAATCTAAACGCCTCAATTTTTCCTCAACCTCTTTTCAAAATCCTCTAATCTCTCCCTATCTCTTTATATTCTAAACACAGGTATTATGTATCGTAGGAAAAATAAATAGATGAGACCATTGAGGATGAAACTATGAGGGTATGATACCCTACCTACTGGAAGATTGTTAACAAACCAAGTGCCCAAATGTAACATTTTGCGAAAACAAAACAATTTTCTTACTTTCTTTCTTTCAAATTAACATCCCGGCAACCGAATCCACTTTAGCAAACGTTGTAAAAACTAGGGCTTACAGCATTGTCTTGCATTGCATTCATAATCGATTCACTTAATTGGATCAATGATATTAACAATGTCTTAACATCATTAAACAAGGTAACAAAGTGGACACAATGCACTATATTTTGTACTTCAAAAACCGCTTTAATTTTTTTTGTTATATACTAAAAATCCCTTGTGTTACTAGTGTTTCCTAATGTTTTCGGTAAGAAACTCAATGGGTTTTAAATATACATATCTAACAATAAAAATACTTTTGACTAGCAAGGAAAGGTACCGAACTGTCCGGCTCCGATTTCGTTTATTTTGATGTATGTTAGAAAGTAGTCTAAAATAATAGACACGTATTTTTTTTAGCGGCCTAAACTCACCCGGTTCGGAGAAATTGACCTCCAAAGTACTGAAAAGTGACTAAACCCTCTAACTTCTATAGAGAATTTAAAAAAATAAAATGCTATTTTCTTACCATTTTTGATTATATGTTTAAGAACATGAAAAAATAATGAGCACGTGTTTTGTTATATCGGGTAAAACTCATAATAAAAAAGAATACCGAAGATACACTTTGTTTGGTATTTTTTTTAAATATGAGTTTTAGCCGATATAACAAAACGTATACGTATACGTGTCTATTATTTTAGACTACTCTCTAACATACATCAAAATAAACCAAATCGGAGCCGGTCAGTTCGGTACCTTTCCTTGTAGGTAAAATGTAAACGTATTACACCAACCATCTAACTCCAGCTTTTTTAGTTTAACAAAGAAGTGATTTAGAGTTGATTCACACCCGCTACAACGTTCAATCGTACAAAGACCAAAACCTTGACCTATAGTGATACGATTCTGTTTGCTGTGATGGGTTGTTAGTAATCAACTTGTCATAGCTCACGACAACAAAAAACAATCTTCCTATTGCTCGTAATCGTCGTATTGTCAATAAAATTGGATTCGATGGACGGTATGGAGTCATCCATGAATTTTATTTCATTATTCTTTTGAGAATTCTTTCTACTTTTTACATCAGATGGAAGAGTGCCATCAGGTGAACGTTTTATAAAGCTACAAGTTACAATTTTACAGGTCTGAACTGGCAACACTGCTCTAATAGCTGGTCGTCATTGGTCGAGGATGTGTCAAATGGAATCTTGTAACCTGTAAATTGTAATTTGTAGCTTTATAAAACAGGCCGCAGGCAACAGGCAGGGCTAAGTATCTGGTCAAGCACAAAGCTAAGCTGTTTCTCACACAATATGAATAGGTAGCACATTGCCATAACATAAAAGATTAAACATTAGGTATTCAATGAATTGTGAGTTATTTTGGCCCTAGGTATCTAGGTACATATAACGAAATATATCGAGAGGTTTTTTAAGGTAAAGTTGTGTTACTTGTGTGGTTTGTTCATGTTTATTTCCTAATGAAATAAAGAATGATGGGCAAAAATGTATGAACGCTGGCCTAGAAACCAATAACAATAAACACTATATCATCGGATATCCTTTTTAATTCTACAACGATTTTGTGTAGCGGGAAACCTCAAATAACTGGGAGTTATTTTTTTAATCTGGATCATCGGGACGCCTACATAGACGACTTTAGCATAGGGCTGCCATCCGTCCGGGTTTCCCCGGATTTGTCCTAGTTTGAAGGGCGTCCGGGGGCCATCCGGCAGGGGTTTTAGTAAGTGTTTGTTGTCAGGGGAAGCCCAATTTTTTTTCAATGATGATGAAGATGACTGAAAATATTATTGGTTATTCTAAAATATTATAGTTAGTTATTACTATTAGTAGTGTTATACGCCAAATAACGGTATACACTTTAGTTTTGTAATTTTATTCTATGAATTAAAAAAATATTAAGTATTCCTTGTTAAATATAGTACTTAGGGCCGGCAGTTAAACATGGAAAATAATGTCAGACAAAGGTCCACCTCTAGCAGCATGGCAGATGTGAACCCTTTTCATTGCGTTTTCATTACATTTTCACACATTTCCTGCGTTATCGAAGTGACTGTGTCTCGAATATTTTGTTTTAATACACGTCCCTTTAGATAGCCCCACAGAAAAGAGTCAGGAGCTGTTAAATCAGGCGATCTTGGGGGCCAATCAGTTATTGTTAGCCGCGAAGGTAATGGATTTCTACCAAACATTGGCTGCAATTTTCTTAGAGATTTGTTGCAAAAAATATTTTTTCAGAGGTGTCCGGGGAAAAAACCATATTTCGCCCAAATGTCCGGGATTTTTGCCGTGTTTATCCGGGGTCGGCAATTTAGGTGATGGCAGCCCTACTTTAGCATAACTACTATGAAATGCTGCCGTCTTTGCATGGCGATAATTTATTTCGCCCAAAGATTTCGAGCTACCTGCCATAGTAATAGTTTTACAACTTAGAATTACCTATCCGGTGACATATCGCTTGTCCTTATTGGTCATATAGGCCAATTTGCCCATCATTCTTAGAACAGTTTTCGTTGAAATTTAGACGGCTCGCAAAAGGATTGCTGCTTTTTAATATGCGTGGGTGACATGAGTACAGGTTTTACCTATAGCAACCAAACAAATAAACAAAGAATTCCAGCTACCTATCACTATCAATCCATGCAGTGTTCTAACTGCCACGGGATGACTAATCCTATTCCATACAAAACAAGTTGAGACCTGTCGCGATTGCCGAGGGAGCTACGGCCTTGTCTGAATCTGAATAATATCTAAGTTACCTACATACCTACCTACCTATTATTAGCTGTATTATATAGCATACCTACAAGATGTTGTTTAGGGGGCGGTACGGTCAGATCAAAATTAACACCATAAAAGGCGTGAAACGAAAAATATACCTAGTTTCCTGACAATATTCTGAATTCTGAATAGGTAGGTACAGTCGGACGCATAAGTATCTGAACATTTTAGTACCTTGTCGAAGCTAATGATATACTAAATTCAAACCACTCTCAGTTTAATACGTTATTGCGACAGGGTATTAAAATGTACAGTCAACAGCATAAATAAGTAATCATTTATGTACCTTCTCGCTTTCAACCGTTTCACTTTTTTTTATGACATTTCAAACACGACGTTAAAGTGACAAGGTACATAAATGATCACTTATTTATGATGTTGACTGTACAGCTACTTATGAGTTCGACTTTACTCAAATTCAGAGCACTTTACATTCCGTACTGCTGTAGTAGTAAAATCAGCCGACACGACAAGATATGTTTACATTTTTGCACCTTATTTCAATTGAATAAGGTAAAACAATTACTTAACCATATCTTTGATGTCGACCGTACCATTCATAACATCTTTGAGAACCTAATCTTATTTGAATGGGATCTTGGCGGATATACCTAGGTAAGTACTAGCTACTTTTCGATACTTGAATATTTTGTGCAATTCGAATGGTTTTGTAGGTAAAGTTTGCCCTAGGAGACGACGCTGGTTATGCCTATACCTTTCTAGAGTGAGCAAAATTTTCAGATGCGCCTAACAACGGTAAGATTGGTAAGCCACATTTAAGAAGGTGTAGTGGCGTATAGGCAGAAAACTTAAATAAATCTCCTCTTGCATGTACTAGTAACACATCTGTATAGACCGTTCGACATTCTATATTTGAAATTTGACGTTAATTCCATATAAGTTTTTTACACAACTACGTGCAACAGGAGCTTTACTTAAGTTTTTTACCTATACAGCTAGGTATTTTTGGTAAGTTTAGTTGTTTGTTATATTATTGAGCTTTTAGTAAAAAAGCCTTAACAAAAATGACCACTGTTGCATTAGTATTGTAATATTTGTAATGTAGGTAAATAAAATAATGCTCAAATAAAGATTTCACGCATAAGTTAATAGGTACCTGCCTAATCCAATGTATGATATTCAAAATATTAGGTACAGCTAGGAACACACTAATAGGTAGGAACAAATAGGTAGGTAGTAGTAATCCGTCTGTGTTGTGCCGGTTTTTATTTAAAGTCCCATGTGTTTATTTGTATTATTCGTAACAGACATGTTATTTGTTTTTAATCTGAACTTATTAATAACTAGGCACCCTTACCGCAGATATCTCTGCGTAAAAACCGCGTTAGTTTAATTTAAAGCAAACTAGGTACTTGCATAAGGGTGATTCCACGGGCGTTTCAACCGCCGTCAGTCAGCTGTCGCAAGTATTTAAGAAATAGGCGATAATATACTTAAAATTCGATCAATTGAGGCAAGAATTACGGTAACAGTACTCTGTGTGAATGTTAGCTGCTTGGTGTACCTCATTCTTTCAATATTTATGACAGGGGACTGACGGCGGTTGAAACGCCCGTGGAATCACCCAAATAGGTACTCATTTTACAGGCAACCGTCCCAATGGAATTTAAGTTATTAAAGGTCCGGAAATTCTGTATAGGTACATTACAAAACATAAGTAAATAGGTATGGTATCACATATGTACTTCTAAAAGCAAATTTTTGATAATAATGTTTGATGATTTCTTTTCAAAACTGATATCAATAACTAACTCTAGTTTATCAGTCAATGACTGTAAATGATCAATCAATGTACAACCACCATAGTGGTGTAAGAGGAAAGTGTCATACTTGGCTGGAACAAGTTTACTTGCTACAAATTAAAAAAATGCATGAAGAGATTGATGAATTTAGAAAGTTGTATGTTTAGACTGGTGCACCTGGTGTTCCATAGTCTCTGCCTACCCCATTGGGAGACACGCGTGGAGGTATGTATGTATGTATGTTTGTATTTAAACATAAAAAATATTGCATAAAGCACAACAGGCAACTGAATCAATATTGCTCACTTAATAGGTAGTAAGTACATAATAAATAATCTGCTAAAACAAAACAGAATTCATGGAATGTACAGTCCACTATGGACTACGTTAAAGTGGCATTGACCATCAAACCATAGGAGACTTGCTATGATTTGGTTTACAACATCACATTCATAAAGTCCATAGTGGCCTAGGAATGGAATTGGTTGAATGTACAGTCACCATCAGATATATTGTAGCGGGCGAGGTACTCAAATATTTCGGAGCAGCATTACTTTTCAATAAATTCGTTACACTAGTTATGGTCAATAACACCAGAACATGCAATTTGTTATAAATATAAGAGCAGCGACCTTTCAATAAATTCGGAACATATAACGAGGTAAAAATATCAGAAAGCACAGAACGTCAAAGGTATCTACGCACTCAGGGTGGTCATAAAGATCGGAACATTTATGGAAAATATACCTTAAGTCTGTATCACACAGTTTAAATTCGTTACTATAATTATTATGCATGTCGATCTTTGGCATGACGTATTTATGTTTTGTTTGGAATTCGAATCTACTCGTGATGTGTACACGTCACGAGTAGATTCGACATGCATAATAATTATAGTAACGAATTCAAACTGTGTGATACAGACTTAAGGTATATTTTCCATAAATGTTCCGATCTTTATGATCACCCTGAGTGCGTAGATACCTTTGACGTTCTGTGCTTTCTGATATTTTTACCTAGTTATATGTTCCGAATTTATTGAAAGGTCGCTGCTCTTATATTTATGACAAACTGCATGTTCTGGTGTTATTGACCATAACTAGTGTAACGAATTTATTGAAAAGTAATGCTGCTCCGAAATATTTGAGTACCTCGCCCGCTACAATATATCTGATGGCGACTGTACATAGGTATTAAATATAGGTCAAATTCTTTGGATACTCCTATATGGGTGGTGGTAATACATTGTAATAATGCTAAACCAGACTCATTTGAAATACCTAGCAGAATCCCTATATAGGAGTATATCACATCAAAAGAATTTGAAAATTCTTTTGATGTGATATACTCCTATATAGCTGGTGGCAATACATTATAATAATGCTAAACCAGAGGCATTTGAAATACCTAGCAGTCAGTCCTATCTTCTCCCTGTCTGAGGTTTGTGTGGGTTATTTCTGAATATTAAAACTTGTTCAGGTGGGAGCGGTCAAATGCACAGAAATAGAAAGAAGTGGACATAACACATATAATGATAAAAAATAATGGTCAGAAGGCACCGCAGATTATCAAATATGCAAGATTTTTAAGGCTGATTGTACTATAAGCAAGGGTTATGACCATTGTATAGCATTTCATCTTATTCCTTACGGCTGGCAAAACCTTTGTCATCTAGAAATTACAAATGTCCATATGTCTGCAATTATATCAAAGAAGGTGGCTAACTTACATTGCAGTTTGAGTTGCCCTCCTACTTTGGTATTGCGGCAGCATTAGGTAGGGTAGCACATGTTATAATTTTCCCACTCCATGCCACAAATAAATGCAGTGGTGTAAGCGTACACAAACAATTTTTAGACCAAAATCAGCGCTTACACATAACCATCCTTGTTTGTGGAATGTCAGTGCTGATTCAAACATTAGTAAAAGAGAAGGGACTATGGTCAAGTGATTAATAAATTATGATCATTTTCATATACCAATATTACCAATGTGGTCAATGTGGGAAAGTGCTGACTAGTTAGTCCTTGAGCAGACCAACAGAATATTTTATAGGTACATACATATATACTTTTGTAACTAGCCCATTGGCTTAATAGGCATACCTGTTTACAGTAAACATTGCAATAGATTAAATTGCTGGTTATAGATAGGTACAATAACAACCTGACCAAAACAATATGTTTAATGTCCACCACACATTACATGAAGACAGGGTAGTTGTAAAGAATTTAAATAAGCATAATAGTCCATAAACGTGCCCACCATAAGCAATTATGATAATTACAAAATCTTCAAGGTTATTGTTAGAAAACCATCAACAGTATAAAACCTAATACGAAAAATATATAATTGTAACCTACCTATGACTCCATTCATGTCACGATTACAACAATATGTAGCGACAATCGTCCAAATTCCGATTGAATTAACACATCAACTAAGATTATTTAAAAACAGTGGATTGCGAGACTGGTGCAACGCAATGTATACAGTAGTATAGGTAATCAGCTGATAAGGGCGCTGTCAACGCGGCGGTGCCCCTGCTTGCAGTGCGCGCTGCACCGGCGCATGCTTACAGCCCGATCAATTAGCTGGAGAGTGCGGCCGCCGCCTCATTCACCTGCCTCCACCACACGGGCCCGCGGCCATCCTCGGCGCTATGACACAGCTGCGCCACAACGGCGGTGCACAAGATCGAATACCATTACTTATTCACTAGTTGTTTATTGTCATGTGCGGCCTACATGCGCAGAGATCATTTTATTTTCGTTACGTGCTCCCACCGACTAGATATCATACACTTACCGTCTCTTTCCATTGTCGTAGACGCACCGAGTAAACAACGAAACCTCATAATAAAACAAAATGGAAGTCTGCCTCGCCCGCACCGAGATGAGAAATTTTATAAGCGCTCCGAACACTCCTCGCGAGTTGTAAAACGTTGTTACTATCCTATTGTAGTATTTTAGCAGCCCCCCTCCAGAGATTATCCGCCGTCACTGAACCGAATCGTTGGCGATCACAAAGAAATATTGTCCACTAACACTTTAAAACACCGCAGATTGAATAAATAACGATGTACACAAAAATCAAAACGTCCACTTGAAAATAGTAATCATTGAAGCGCTCGACTTGACATCCTGAGGCACAACACCCACATCAAAAAATTCTACATGGCGACTGGCCTAGGCGGCCGCTTTCAATAATTTCCACTCGAACGTATTCCTGTTTCGCTCGTTCACCATTCATTTAATTATTTCTCAATACGCGTGAGAAGGACAGCGATATATAAATATCTCCTACGTATGAATAGAAGGTGTTGTGAAGTGTCCCTCCCTGTCTCTGTCGAGTCGAGTTGAATGGACCCGAGACGCGCTCAACCATTGGATCGATGACGGTCACGTGACTCAAAAATGTCGCTACTATCTTGAGCCCGCGAACATTCAATAATCTTGTTATTTTTCATGCTTGGGTCCTCACCTTGTCTTCTGGATTTAGTCAAAACAAATAGATATAAGCCATACAATATTTGTTAATAAAGACAAGTCCTTCTTTTAACATCGAATCAAATTATGTAATATATCCATTTGGTGCGAATACCACTCTTACCTAAAAGAGTAGACGATCCAAATTGAGGATTAAGGTGTTCCTTTGTTCCAACCAACCCCTTAGATGCTACTTAGTTTGAATAATTATTCAATATGTACCTATTACTTATCTTTAGGTCCAACGAAACTAAGGTCCTAGCTGTTTGCGTATGTATGTTTGTATCTTCGCAATTATGTCAAAATATTTTTTGACGAAATTAGATAACAATCAGAGAACCATGTGCCAATTTATGACGTTCCTTTGCAGATGTATATGCCATAAAATGCGCTTTTCCCTGCAAACATGCGCAATTTTATAAAGACAAAGTCGCCAAAATGTCCACTTTTTGGAACGCTGAAACTCTCAATCTGCTCGACCGATTTTGATGTGGCTTTTGCTATTGTTTAGGTTGATCCTCAAAGATCGTGTCAATATAGATAATAATAATAATCATCATCATCATCATATCAGCCGAAAGACTTCCCCTGCTGGACTTAGTCCTTCCCCAAGGTTTGCCACATGGACCAGTCATGCGTCACTTGAATCCATCTTCATATTGTATTAGTGTAATAATATGCAAAGGAAATAATTTCATTTATTTAAAAATTATAGCTGTGTGGTTGCCAGCTTAGAATAGTACCACTCCATGTCTTCCCGTGGATGTCGTAAGAGTCGACTAAGGGAATAAAGGCTTGTAGTACTGTTAGGCGATGGGCTTGCAACCTGTCACTAATACACTGGTAAACATCTTAGCCTGATTATGCAAAATGTGGTTACAGAATTATCAACAAGCTTTTAGAGTTGTTGGCAATTCTGTAGCTCTGCCTACCCCAAACTGGGAATAAAGGCGTGAGTTTATGTATGTATTTAAAAATTTAGTAACATAATGCATAAGCCATAGGAAGAAGATGGGGACTATAAAACCACTGATAACACAATGGATCTACAAAGCAGTGGTGTTACCCAAACTGCTGTATGGAGCCATAGTGTGGTGGCATAGAGCGAAAATAAAAGAAGCGAATGAGCACACAACGATACCACTAGGAGGCTTCACCAGTGTGTTCCATGCAGAAGTGTATGCCATCATGAAGTGTGCACAGAGCCTCAAGGAAAGAAGAAATATAACGGGGAGCCACGTTATAATCTACTCAAGCGTTAGATAATCCAGTAATCAAATCCTCCCTGGTGCAGGAATGCAGAGATGAACTGAATAATTTAGGCATAGCATCCAAAGTAACACTGGCATGGGTACCAGGACACAGTGGAGCAATAGGAAACGAGAAGGCTAAAGAGCTGGCCAGAGCAGGGGCGGACCGACAATATCTGGGCCCGGAACCAGCTCTTCCGATATCTGCAACGGTAACGAAAGGAGTCATCGCCAGAAGAATAGAGACAAAGACAAATGAGGCGTGGATAACAGCACAAGGGTGCAGACAATCCAAACGGTAATAGGAGTCAAACAGGATCCTCGATGCCCACACTGTGGCAAAGAGGAAACTAGTCAACACGTTCTAGCCGAGTGTGTAATGTACTAGTCACTGAGATATCGCACATTCGGGGAGGACGCACTGTCAGCAGAGACACTTAAAAGCATTAACCTTCAGGACGCACTATTGTTCTGTAGGAAAACAAGAAGATGGGATCAGTGCTGGATGGGAGCGCCGCAGAGCCAGTAACCTGAGACTGGATCAAGGGGAACAGGGCGGAATGAATGGAGAGCCACTCGACCGCCCGCCTGCTTCGGCGGCGTCCCCACTCATCATCATCATCATCAACATAATGCATCGACATTGATTATCTATACTATATCTAAAAGAAGAAACGGACTGGCTAATCGATAAACGCACAGCCGAAACCGCTGGACCTAGGGACTTGAATGGATATCCTAGGGGAACTGAATTTTTAGAAATTTGTCCTCTAAAGAGTTAAAAAGCAGCGAGAAAATGATTTTACGCGTCGACGTCGCGGGCGTCCTCTAGTCTTTCTTATGGCTGTGACTCCTCTAAGTCGTGAACCGAAATTATGGTTTCTAACGCAGCATTTTAAGGCGAAATATTACGCTTAAAGATTTTTGTATAGTGTTACGTACGAGTGCTTTAACTAACGGTAAAGAGCCAGAAAAACATATTTGGGTTCACGACTTACGAACCCCCTGTATTTTTGTTGGTGGTTGAAGAATATGAGCCTTGTCTTATTCTGGGAAACTGGACAGTTCTGGACATTTTGGGGAACAATAATTACATCGTAAGCTAAATAATAACCAGAGGCTATCTTAGGTAATCGGTAATTAAATAATTCTAATGATCACCTGATCAAATGACCACGAATATGAACAACTTTCACTATGGGACCAACTCTGAAATCACGAAAAAAAAACAGGTGTTTCATAGAAAACTTCAATACGTACTCGACCAAAATGTATGAAGCAGCTGATTTTTTTTTCCTGATTTCAGAGTTGGTCCCATAGTGAAGTTGTTCATATTCGTGGGTAGAACACAGAGGTGATCATTTGTATCACGATCCCGCAGTCACCCTGTATATGTAGACAGCTATGTTTAATACAATGGCAGCCCAAAGTTTGAGCAGTTGCAGTAACCACGTTACCACATTGAACTGTCAGTAAGTCGGTAACTTGATTAAAATGTTGAGTTTAAAAATAAATAAATAAAACTCAATATTATCCAAAATTGCTCTTTTGCCAAGTAATATTAGTATAAGTTGGACATAAGAAATTACCCAATTTTAAATAAATGATTAGTGCTCAGAGTTAATGAAACAACTATAACTGTTTTAGAATAATTATTGGGTATGAAGATATATCCTACTTAATTAGAAATAAATCAAATTATACATAAAGAAAACTTCCAAGAGAAGCAAGACATTGTTGCTGTGCTTTTTTAATTATTAATTAGTACAGTACTTAATTCTAGTCAAGATGCCCATAATTTTGTAAATAAACTTAATACCAGGGTACTAAGTATTTTCTAACTTTGAAACAAAATTATACTACGGTCTGTTCATTCTTACTTGTCTTATATAGTAAACAACTTTCTAACCTCAAAATTAACCTTTTTTGGCTAAAACAGCTATTTTAAACAAAATAAAGCAATTACAGACAATACATTGGCCAAGAGATGCCCAAAATGTTTACTCAGTTTACTTTATTTACGATAAAAGAGCTGTTTTAGCCAAAAAAAGGTTCATTTTGAGATTAGAAAGTTGTTTACTATATTAGACAAGTAAGAATGAACAGACCTTAACTGACCAAACATTACCATAGCTTATATAATTTATAAACACACAACCATTTTCAGAAGGTGTTTGAAATAGTTAGAATTAAACAATCATCAAGAATTCTACACACTGATTTCGTAATACTAGATATACAAAAAATTTAAAGCAGAATAATCAAAGTGTGGTCTTAGATGCCAAGTCCAAACACGGACACAATGCAGTACATAGTTTTGTTTTCCCAGCGTACAGTGCAGGACCCATCAGTATTGTTGTCCCAGAAGCAGGACGAGGCGGTATGTAGACCAGCACCATTTTTCTGCATTATTGTGCATGTCACTGAAATAGCAAGGAGGAAATTCAAAATAATGATGTAAAATTAATTAACCAGGTACATTATCATTAATTCATAATACAATTTCATTACAGTACAACCATTATTATCATTCATAGTTTCCATTGAAGTGAGATGTTTAACCTTTTGAACGCCATACGTCGAATACAAAATGTGCCGCCCACACGCCAAACATGTTAGCTATGCTATGCAAATTACACCTTATTGCTACCTTATTAAAGTCTCTTTTAATCTTGAACTCTTGTCGGCTGTAGCCGACGTGGCGTCAGTGGCACGACTTTTAGTTGACGGCCAGAGCCGACTGTGGCGTTGAAAAGGTTAAATAACATAGGGTTGATGCAAGTGTGATAAGTTTTTTTTATACTGAACACAGCCAAATAAATGGTATTACATGCCCCTAAAGAAATAGAAACTAAGATGTATTTTTATTGACTTTTCATATAGTATATATTTCATTTGTTTTTAATTTTTATATCATTTAGTAAGTCAATCGAATAGGCAGGATGACTTGTACACATGTCGAAAGTGGCTGGAGCATGCTCTGAATAGGGATGAATGGCAGACAAGAGAAGGGGCCGAGGGTACTCAGTCAGGCTTAACAAAAAAAAACATTTTTGGGACAAGCTTTTGTTGCGGACTGTACTTTTTTCTGCTTATTAGTGTTGTGTAGTACATGTACTAAGAGCTAAAAAGAATTAATTCCTGTCACTGTACTAGAACGAACTATTCCGTAAAGTTTCAGCTCTTAGTTCATTTAGTACACGCGGAGCAAGAACCGAACAGAGCAGGCAGTGACACTGACAGCAAAGCCGACCATTCATTCGGTCAAAGGAGCATGAACAGACCAGTTTCTTTCAGTGTACTAGTGTACTAAAAGAACTAAAAGACCGAATTAGTACATTAGAGAGATTGTACTAGTTTGGAGCCGCTCAGTGAACGAACGTGCACAACCCTACTGCTTATCAAAACCAAACAATTGAGTCCTAACATGGTGGGTCTACGTTAAGAATAGCCGAGATCCTGTCACCACCTTCAGACTCCATCATCAGATCACCTTTTATATAGGTACAATAATATTGCATTGTCTTCAGGTTTACATATGTTGTCCAAATTTCAGCCCATTCCGTTAACGGGAAGTGGGTCAAATTTAACTTGCAAGATTTGACTGACCCATACATACATTTTATACATATATTACAAGTTAAATAAAAAGTAGTTAATAGTGTAAGTAATGGTAATAGTGTGAACCGTAAAATTTCAACAAAAACATTACTAAATTACAATATCTGATTAAGCTTTCTAAAGCACACTAAATTATGTTTTATTTATATTATTATGAAACATTGTTGTACTCCACACAAAAATCTTAGCAAATTGTTCAAACTAGAAGTGAACCTTTGTTTAGTGGGCTAGGGCGAGGCACATTCGCGCGGTACGCGGGTGCAGTGCGCCCGGCGTATCAAAACATACACTAGGTACCTATATATTTGTAAGGTTTCTGCAGCTTCGTCAGTTGGCCCAAACAAGATTCAACGACCGCAGACGTCCATTGATTTACTTTGTTGTGCTGATAAGCTGTTCCGCCAATGGAGTTCTCAATGGCTTCTTTTATAATTTTGCTTACATCGTCCACAATGAATTGATTCTGAAACACGTCATGAAGGTACAATATGAAACAATATACATTCTCGAAACAAGAAATGTCGATAATTCCTTACCTCTTCAGTTAAATCTGAACACTCCTTAACTTCCATGATTTAAATAAATTTATTTAACGAGCGATGAGAAGCCCCTGTATTTTTTATACAAAAACAACAAATGTTGGTTTCGTTTCGTCCTGACGAGAATTTTTTTGGTGTGCAATATTATTTTGGATATGGATATGGCGTTACATTCTGTTCCTACCTATGAGAGGGGAGATAAAAACGCTTAATTCAGTTATACAACCAATCTGATTTCGCCATTTATGGTTGGTAAACCAAAAAACGCCTTTCTAAATTTTTTACGTATAAGTTGGCAGAATTGCTCATATGTTGCCATGTAGGACTGGATTTACTCAATTGTGCGCGCTACTTGCTTCTTAAAGTATTAACAGACGTTCGAATATGGTGCGTCCGAACCTTTGTCCGAACCGACGGACCGGTACGGTGCACTCGACACGCCACACCACCGCGACGCATCAGACGTTCGAGTGTGCGATCCGTGCTACTAGACAGCGATCACGTCGACATGCCTCCAACTTTATCAAAACATGCTAAAATCGCGTTAGTTGCGGCAACTGTCGTAGCTAGAGTCTGTCTAATGAAAGCTGAACCTGGGAAAAAGCGGCAAATTCAAAAAATCTTGATATGGTATTACCGATCAATGAAGGAATAAACGATATTGATACTTTTATTATTTTATTTATTTTGGTGGGCACAAAGGAAGAGGAAACGCGTACTATATTTTCATATATATTATTACGAGCGCTATATTTTGATGAAAAGCACTTTAGGTAAAATACGATGACAGTGACTGGAGCACATTTGGTTTTTCGAAATATATTTGACATGAAAATGTAGTGATCTGCACGTGTAGCACAAGTTGTATTTTCTCGCTTGTCGCTCTGTGCGTCTCTATCGTAACAGACTAGATAGTAAGGGAGATCCGAGCGACAAACAAGTCACGAGCAACTTGTGCTAGTCGTGCTGTTGATAGATTTCATTGATACGAGAGGTTTTCGTCTGTGTCGCACACAGCATAATAAAACAATGATGATGAGGAATATTATATTCAACCTTTTTAATAAAGTAATTAGAGGTAACATTATTCTCATCACCCTTACACCTCTATCTAACGACAATTATATCTTGGAGAAGAAGCGCCGCAAGAAACTCCAGCAGATCATTTTTTCCAATCATAAAATACAATTATTCTTAAAAGTAACATTACAAGGTAGTAAAGTAATTAATAATTATTTCTAACAACACAAACTTAGTCGTTACAAATGTACGCTCAATAACATTGAGTAAATTAAAAATAGTGACTAGGAGAACAACATGACGAGGTCTCTACGTCAGGAACGATAACTAAAATAACTAACTGGAAAACAGGTTCTTGCAAGCGTGAACAGACAGGACCCCACTGACAACACCCGTTCACGAGTATGACGCTGATCTCAGCCATCGCCTCCTCAACCATGTGTTTGAAAAGAATAATTAATGAGGGCTAATAAAACAACGGAATCTTTAGCACTCCTGGTATGAAGCGACCTCATCCAGCCACGGTTTCTAACTTGGATAACTTTGATGTTAAAACTATCCGTAATAAAGTCTATGAGTTTTATGTTGTAAAAAAGCAAATTCCGACTCAGAACACTTCTGGCAAATTTGAAAGAAAATATGGGTTTTACAGGCTCCAGATAGACTCTACGTAAAATACTGATGAGCAATGGTTTTGAATAAAATAAAAAATAAAAAAAACGTTCAGTGCTCATAGAACGATATGACATTGCAGTCTTGCGACAATGATCTTGAGAACCAAAGCCACGAAACGTGCCAAAAATAAGCCAATTATATATCTTGATGAAACCTATCTTCATCAAAATTACAAGCCAAAAAGATCATGGCCGTGGACCGTCGACATCTGGTTTAATAGAAAATATTTCCTCCGCAAAAAGACTTATCATCATTCATGCTGGTTCCGTAAATGGATTTGTGCACATGCAATGTTGACATTTAGCACTAAGTCTACAAAGGCAGATTAACACCATTACATGAATACTACAAATTTTAACAGGTATTTACGAGAGAAATTGATACCAAATTTATTTGAACCCAGTGTGATTGTGTTTGACAATGCAGGTTATCATGCGGTACAAATTAATAAGCCCCTAAGCACAAACACACGCGAAGCTGAAATACAAGCCTGGCTCCGTGCTAAGTCTGTGAATTTTGATGAAAGTTTATACAGAGAAGAACTTTTTGTTTTAGTGAATCAGCACAAAACAAAGCCAATTTATGAGGCAGATAAAATTCCTAAAGCTAGTGGTCATGACATGAAGTGCTCACACTCTCACCTTACCAATGCGATCTAAACCAGATCAAGCTCATTTGGAATACTGTAAAACGAAAAGTGGGTAGCAAAAATATAGGTAAATCGGCATCAGAATTTGAAAAAAATCTAAAGGAATCCTTTGATGTAATGCATGGAAGAAGATGACAGACCATGACCTATGTCGAAAACCAATACAAGGAAAAGGATGGAATTACTAATCAATTGGAAAGCTTCATAATAAGTGTATGTGATGGTGAACCTTCCAGTAGTTCCAGTTCAGATGATACCCTAAGACTCTAGGAACTGTAATTAAAATCAGATTCTAAATACTCTATTTCTAATGATTCATCTGAACTAGTGCTGTCATCATCACGGACACTTATAATGAATGATTCTAGTTCTTTAGTTATTCCATCCCTGGTTTTGTACTGAGCTTCAATATTAAGCACATGATTAGTCATTTTCTTCCAATGCTCCGGTGTTATGCTGTCAAAAGACTCTTTAATAATTTTTTCAATTTCAGCTGCTGATACGCCAACATTTCTACTCGCGACTTTTCTCTTCGCCGAACTCCAGATTAGCTCAATGGGGTTAAGGTCGCAATGGTAGGGCGGAAGTCTTAAAACCTCATGACCGTGCTCCCTTAGAATTTCATCGGCTTCATAGATTGGGTCTGCTTTGTGTTTATGTGCCAAGACAAGAAGTTCTGGTACAGTATAATATTCTTCAAAATCAATTTGTTTAGAACGCAGCCACTCTTTTATTTCGACTTTGCGGGTGTTGGTAT
This sequence comes from Acleris literana, assembly GCA_946894065.1. NCBI lineage: Eukaryota > Metazoa > Arthropoda > Insecta > Lepidoptera > Tortricidae > Acleris > Acleris literana. The sequence goes on along the minus strand of OX335689.1, from coordinate 9,482,395 downwards.
TTGGTACCTTATTAATTTGCACCGTGTGATAGCTAGCATTGTCCATGACAATGACACTTGGTTCACTCAAGTTGGGAATAAGCTTCTCACGTAACCACTTATTGAAATTTGTGGCGTTCATGTCATGGTGATAGTCTGCTTTGATTGATTTTGTGCTAAACGTTAATAAAGCATTAGGCACAAAACCATCTTCTGATCCAGCGTGAACAATAATAAATCGTTTTCCAGCTGAGATATTGCCAACTACACCTTGGGTGGAAGGCCCCTGCCACGACTTTTTTGTTTTGTAGTTCTGGTGAACGTAAGTCTCATCCAGGTATATTATTTTTTTACCTTCAGCACGTTTTGATGCAATAGTCCTTAGGTAGCGGTGTCGCCAAGCTGCTATGTCAAAACGCTCAATAAGTATCGAACGTTGTTCAGTATTTTGTTTAAATTCGTATCCATTTGCCATTAGTATTCGGCGTAAAGTCTCAAGGCATCCGGTAAAACCGATGCTTTCTCTCAACTCTGCCAATAAGCATCTGAGTGTAGGCACTTGTTTTTTTACAATATAAAATTCATTTATTTTATTTCGGATAGCTTGGATGTCAAAGCTATCCAAATTAGACACCGTGGCCTTGTGAGGTCGCTTTTTTCCGGGAGTACTAAAGACACCGTTGTTTAATTTTCCCTCATTACTTATTCTTTTTAAAGATGAAACACTGATATCTGTAAGAAGAAAGAAAGTGTTAAATAAACAGAACACCATTTAGAAATACATTGTGTGGTTGCGCAGTACAGCCCCATTGTACAGTCCGACAGCCCTAAAAACATTTGGGTTTAGGTGAAATGAAATTGCATCGGTGAGGTTCTAATCGCAACGGTTTAAGAACAAGGAAGACTCATATAACCCGAACATCTTTTATATCTGGCCGATCAAAAATGACATTAAATAAATAGATAAGGTACTAAAGTGTACACATATTTATGAAATCGACTGTACAGTGTACATTTGGTTCATAAACAACAAAATGCTGTTTGCTCCGCACACAGAAAATACATATCAAATAATATGTTTATGATATCTTTTAACTAAACACCTCCTTATTGTTTTATTGAAACTATGAGTGTCAGTTACATTAATCATCTGTCTATTAAATTAATTTAATAAAATTGTGAATGCTAAGAGATTCAACATGATATAGGGACAGACAATAGGTACCTACACCTATTATATAGGGAAAGACAATGATAATTTTAGTAATTACCGGTCATTGAAGATACTTCTTCCAAATATTTCGTCTGAGTCTGGCAGGCTAACTCAGTTTCCTCAACCTCTTTCAGCTGCTTTACGTTTTCCAGCACACTTTTGTCAACGTGCACGTCCAGGTTTTCTGAAACGAATTTAATTTCGTTTAATTTCTTAATCTCATCGTATAATAGACAGAAAAAGGTAAATTAAACTTAGGATTGCACATAGAGAAATAAGAAGTATCAAAATGAACATGCCGTACTAAAGCCGTACTAACCTATAAATTTGGTCACCGTAACTAAACAATTAATTTTTTGCATCAATAATGCTTTTCTTTCTTCTTGTTTTTCTTTGTACTTCTGTATAATAGTATACAGAATCTCCCGGACACCGCCTCTTATCGTCGACGGCATGATTACTCCGTATTTTTATCAATTTAGATCTCGAATTGACAAGTTTCTAACAACAACAAAGTCCAAACGACATATTAAATAGTGTTGCCAGACTCGTCAGCCAAGAAAAATCCAGGTTCAGCTTTCATTAGACAGACTCTACTACACCAATCGAAAGAAAGACAAAAAAAGAAAAGAATGGGCAAAATTATATTTAAAGGACAGAGAGTCGTATAGTCATACGCAACTTATAAAAGACTTTGATGATGAAGATTTTCGTATATATCTTCGCATAAGCTCCGATTCATTTGCTGAATTGCTTGAACTTGTGAAACCATATATAATTAAAACCAATACAGTTATTTAAAACAGTAGCTTGATGTATACTAAATTTCTAAATACTTCATTCGGTCATGCTCCTGTTACTTCGTAAATTATGAGGACGGTTGCGTATATAAAAAACTACACTAATATTATAAAGAGGAAAGATTTGATTGTTTGTTTGTTTGTTTTTTTGCATTGAATAGGCTCCTAACTCCGCCGAAACTACTGAGGCCCTACTTTAAAAATCGAAGTTCGAAGTTACGTTAGCTCCATCTCTGTCACTCGTCCTTCGAGAATAAATCGAGCGAAAGGGATGGAACTAACGTAACTTCGAACTTCGATTTTTAAAGTAGGGCCTCTGGACCGATTTGAAAAAAATCTTTCACCATTACAATCCTACATTACGCTTGTAATTTGTAACTTGTAGCTTCGTGAACCGAGCCACAGGGGCACGTTTTATAAAACTACAAGTTACAATTTTACAGGTCTAAACTGGCAACACTGCTCAAACTGCTGGGGCCTGTTTTATATAGCTATAAATTACAATTTACAGGTTACAAGTTTCCATTTGACACAACCTCGACCAATGACGACCGGCCATTTAAGCAGTATTGCCAGTTTACACCTGTAAAATTGTAACTTGTAGTTTTATAAAACGTGACCCTGAGGCCCGTTTCACGAAGGTACAAGTTACAAATTACAAGCGGAAGTCTCTTTCTAACTCCTTTTGCTAGAAAGAGAGTCTCGTTTGTAATTTGTAACTTGTACCTTCGTGAAACGGGCCCCTGGGGCCTGTCGAGGTTGTGTCAAATGGAAACTTGTAACCTGTAAATTGTAATTTGTAGCTTTATAAAACAGGCCCCTGGGGCACGTTTTATAAAACTACAAGTTACAATTTTACAGATCTAAACTGGCAACACTGCTCTAATGGCTGGTCGTCATTGGTCGAATGAAAACTTGTAACCGTAAATTGCGTACCTAAACAGAGTATAGAATTATTCTATTCTCCCTCTACGGTAAATTGTAATTTGTAGCTTTATAAAGCAGGCCCCTGTTCTCCGTCCGCAAATAAACATTCGAACAAGGTTGTTTTCTCCTTTTTTGAAGTCGTTTTAAAGATAGTATCACAAAAAAAATAGTGTTCTGTATTAACATATAGAAACAAAGACATGAATCTACACGAATATTCTGCTAATATTCACCGAATATTGTGGCTGCCGGCTGCACCTTCGCCTCTGTGAAAAACTGTTTGTGGTGGTTGGGTGGTTGGTGGTTGCCATTTGAGATTATTGTAGTTTCATCTGTCACCGTGTTAAACTTTTTTGATCCGCTATATTTTTTACTTCTTTTGTGGTATTGACATTTACATAATTTCTTTACTGGCAACCTAGACTTCATTTGTCATTTTATTTTAGAAATTATTCTTTCATGAGTGGAATATGCATATTTTCAATACCATCAAAAAATATGAATAATGGCTTCGTCGGTACAAAATAACAAAGCGTCGCCCTCTACCTTTTGTATTTGTTGTAGAGTGTGCAATATGTGGTGCTGGCGGGCCTTTAAATGGGTCCCCGTGTTGTTGATAGTGTCGATCGTAACTTGGTCCTATTATGCCTACGCTATTCAGTTGTGCTTGTGTAAGTATTAACATTAATTAATACTAATCTGCTGTGAATTTAATCATCGTTTTTGTTAATAATAAAAAAATGTTTCAGTGACAATTGATAATACTGTCCAGCAAGTTCTTTATCTCCTTATATACCATGCTCTGCTGATCATGTTCTGTTGGTCCTATTGGCGAACTGTTTTTGCAGAAGTAAAACCCGTACCAGAAAAAGTGAGTATCATCCATTCAGCGTATTTATTTGATAAACTATTTGAATTCTCGTGACTTACTTGTACCGTATCTACCTACTGCGATTTCTCTTTATTGTTTCATCTTGTATTTATTAGGATTGACTTTTGAACTGTGCTAGCTGTCGTAATATTAATTAAATTCATTTAATCTCTATTAGAACTTCCTGTAAATGCATGATGTCCCATAACTGTCCCACCTCCATATTAAGGGGCCAATTAACCCACTTGACTTTCTGTCACACATTATTTTAGTCACATTCTCTTGTCAGTAAACATTATACATTATAAATTGCAATGCTTACAGTCAAAACCAGCTTAGGGTATACACAACTATGTAACATGGGTGTTTTTTTTTTTTTTTGCATTCACATGATATCATGGGCTCTAATTCAACATGGTAAAACCATATTGCTTTTAACGTGTTATGGTTTTGTTTTTAACCTGGCCGCCATTACTGTCAAGTAAATACGACCTATAAAAACATTGACAGTACAGAAACATGTATGTACGCACGTAAACAATACGGTTTTACCAAGTATAATCTCATCCCAGGGTCCTTTCATTCAAAGCTTTACTTGAGTATATTAATAATTGGTTTTTATTTTTGTGATGGAAATCATACTGTTTAACATATTATTATTGTGCTCGTAGGGTTTTGTCAGTCAGGGCCCAGGACCTTTTTCCAAAATTACTTTTTGTTATACATAAAACAGTACAATTTGTATTCAGTTTTAGTTAGGGTAGGTATGGCACCTATAAGTGTTACAATTTGTCACCCCATGTTTGCAGGGTTAAGTATAATATGATGGCATAGCTTTTGTTAACCTGTGACATGCCCTACACACATGTTTGTGCGTAAGAAAATTATTATTTTGTTTTTCATTATCATTTTAAAGTTCGCTATTGATTGACATACCTTTTTGTAATTCTATTGTAATTCCATCTTTAATACTTGTAATGTGACATGCAATAAACGATTTGAATTTGAGATAACCTTATGTCAATCGTTCCATGGGTACAAAAATGTTTCACTTCAAAATGCTGCCTATCTACGTAGGAAATATTAAAAATATATGTCATTTCAGTATAAGTTGCCAGAGGAAGAAATAGCAAATTTGCTCAGTGCAGAGACAGAAGAAGGACAGCGGCGGATACTGGAGGATTTTGCCAAAGATCTCCCCATTCTCACAAGGTAAATAGTAACACTACCTACTCACACACTAAACAGAAAAAAAAATTGATGTCTGTAACTACTTCTTTTTAAACCAAGAATGATTAGATAAAAAATCCCCTATTGCCTTTTCCTATTGAATCATATTTTTTTTCAGTTACCAAAAAGAATTCAAGAGCACTGAAAATATTTCCTGTTCTTGGGAATTTATACCATGTTATAGGCGGTTTCACAAAAGCTGGTGTGAATGGAAAGAATGAGTGAATGACAGTGTTATAATAAGGAAAAAATAGTACAATGCGTGGTGGTTTAAAATAATTATTATTATAAAGTATTTCCACCCACACACCTATTCTGTATTTATTTTTATTTCTTAATATAAGGATTAGACAATTCCTGATTGATGGCATTAGTTCCATTCATTTGTGCCAGCTCTGGTGAGAGTACCTACATCAATAATTGTTGAAAACAAGCTTTAATACTATATTTAGGTTTTTTTTACTCATGTGATGTAGTAGCTAAAGTCAGATGTCACATGGCAATTTATTTTCTCAATTCTAGATTCAGAAATGTGATAAGGAAATATAGAAAACGATTATCTTCCCATACATCTAAAAAAGCCATAATAGAAAACGTTGCTAGTAAAGTACCGGTCCTAACAAGGTTCGTACAATTTACTGCTAACATATTTTATAGCTAGAATTGAGGAAATATGAGTTTAAGTAAACATTGTCTTTAAGACTTAGGACCATTAATTAGTCACCAGTATTTGAGTCATCTCATCAATGTTTTTTATTTCTAAGTCCCCAAGTAGTCAATTAATTTTATTGCGCTAGCTCCCTTTTCTATATGCTTGGGTGGGAGTCTGTCTGTTCCTCAAGCTAGTTGTCTTTAATTTTTTCCAGGAATGGATTAGTATGCAAACCAGATATTTAGTTTAATTGTGCATAATAACAATTGGATATAAAAAGTGTCTTGGAAAGTTTAATCGTCTTTTATTGATATAATGGCGCTAGTCAAAAGGCACTTTTGTCAAAATGTTGATTTGTGAACAATGTGTTCAAGAAAAAAAAGGAAAAGATTCTAATTGTGAAAACCTTAATCTGCCCTCTATTTCACCATCTTGACAATGACATATGACAGGTGACATTTCGGTATACATTGCAAAGTCAAGATGTTGATACATCACTGGGTTTCATATAAGTTGTGCCATGTACACTGAAATGTCACCTGTCACATGTCAGTGTCAAGATGGTGAAATAGGGGGCTGGTTGTGACAAGTTTGTAATTCCAGTTAGTAGTAATGTCAACATTATTGTGCAACAGACTTAGAAAAGGTTTTTTGTGTTCTGCTTTTTTGCTCTTGAATGTTTTTGGTCTTGAAGTCTTGTTGCATCTTACACATACAATGCCACATGTATGTATGTTATGTTTATCATTAATAAGAGCTGCCTAAATCTTTGGCAATGAGATAATAACCTTTTTGTTCTATTATTCAAATGTCAAGGATTTTTCATAAGCTTTTTATTAGCTTGCAATGTATGTATGTAAGTATGCATGTTCAGGTCAAATCTTGCAAGAAAGATATGAACCACTTCCTGGAGACCGGTTGAGCTGAAATTTGGTATACCTACGTAAATTCGATGACAATACAACACGATGATGATGGAGTTGAAAGGTGGTGACAGAATCTTAGCTATACTTAACATAGACACACCGTGTTGGTACTCATTCGATTGATCTTGATAAGCAGATAACGACTTGGAAAAAAAAGTACAGTGGGCATCAAAAGATTTTTCCAATTTTTTTTTTCACAAGCATTGCTTTTAGTTTTGTTTCAATTTTACTTTTACTGATCAATGCCAAGATTTGTAACACATATTAGTTGGGTTCTATACTTATGTTGATACTGCATTGAACTCTATACAAGTTAAAAATACTTCCAAATATAATTTATCCATTGTGAAATATATTTTCAGAACAATGTCAGGTTCAGTGCGTTATTGCAACCGCTGTGTTCTGGTGAAGCCAGACAGGGCACATCATTGCAGCTTGTGCCAGCGCTGCATCCTCAAAATGGACCACCACTGCCCGTGGGTCAACAATTGTGTTTGCTTCTTCAATTATAAATTCTTCATGCTCTTTCTCGGATATGCTCTACTTTACTGCATATTCTTGATGGCCACATGCCTGCCTTATTTCATTAAGTTTTGGAAGGTGAGTGAACTCTTATTGCTGTAATTGTTTATTTATAAATTTGATTGGATGCATGTTTTGATGTATGTTTCTGGTTTGTCGCCTTGAGCTAATCTAGATGATCTTGTGAGTAGAGGTGGCAATGAATAATTAGTTTTTTTATGAACCTGTGCTGGAATGTTTGTTTTAACTGTCTGCAAAAATAGAGGTTTTTTTTTAAATGTTATTTTTATAGGTAAATTTCAAACAATTTCAGGTTGAGCTTACCCTGTTGTAGTGAAATTCTAGGTCTTTTGTATTATTGACACACAAGTATAAATTTTGGTAATTATTATAATTACTCGTATATTTTGCGATTAAAAAGCACCATTTGGTGAAGTGGAACTGATGATTAAGACCGCGAATTACCATCAACACTCCTAAATGCCAAATATTTCACGGTTGGCGAAGAATTTCTTGGAATGAGATCTGGATAGCAACGTATAGATTACGCGCTGTCCTGTTTTCTTCGAAGATAAAGACAGGCCTCTCAGTAGTTTTCCTGTAAGTGTAAAAGGACTATTACATAAATATACCTAAACTAGAAGCAACACTACGAAACAGTGTACCACAACGATATGTGTACAGTTTTGCATCAATTTCAAATTTCAAAATCAATGAAAGAGCCGGGAAACTTAGCTGTGGATTAGTAATCTTCCACAATGTATACAAACAATTATTCTTGGCAGTATTAAGTACCTATAATTTGATATTAGTTTTTGCATGGAATATAATATTGTCCAATTTATTCTGCTTTTGGTCTTTTGTATATCCTTGAAAAAAGCCGTGCATTTTCAACATCCGCGTAAACGTCTCCAACAGTTCCGGGTGCAAAAGGTTATTTATATTGTTACGCTGGTATTTTAACGTAATTGTTAGTGACAGGGCTTGCATATGGCTTGATAAGACAACACTGCAACGTTGCTTATCTAACTTATCTTACGGACCCTTCGCTCTTTGACCTGGATAGGAATATTATAAAGAGATAAAATTGTGTGTTGTTTGATTGTTTGTATTTTGCGGGTAATCTCAGTAACCAGTAAACCGATTTTTATAATCTTTGACCTATAGGTATTATTTAAACCGGAGCGAAGCGAGTCGGTTTGGGTCGCTTCGCTAGTGGTTGATAAAGTTAAACCAAAGGAATGTAGAGCCACTTCTTATCTTAATTTGGTAGCGTTCAACAATTGCATCGTCATTTTTTATGAGTCTAATACGTCTGTATTAGGACGAGCCACCGGCTGGCTTAACAATTCTTTGTTACAAGTTAAATCGATACACAAATGAAGCTGTTTTATGAAAGATTTAGACTTTCAAAGTCCATTCAAAGTATGTATGTAAACTCTTTATTGCACAAAGAGAAAATAGCAAATAAAAAATAAAAGTCTACGTCGTGTTCTCTTAGGTGCAGTTGTAGGATTTGTTGGTATTCAAGCAAACAATTAATTCAATAACACTGAAATTTACCCGTTTATTTGTTTGTTTACTATCTTCAAATCCTGCAGGTTAATTTTGAACGAATTCCCGTTGTTGGAATGGGCTAAAATTTGGAATTTATGTATCCCGATGACAATGCAATATTATGATAACGTCTAATAACAGATCTGATGATGAAGTCGATAGGTGGCTACAGGATCCTGATGTACTCGTTTTTTGGACCGTTAGATTTGTCTCAAACTGCACTAAAAATATTATTTGCGTTTATAAGGCGCTGGTCCCACCAAGGGCGAGGAAGCGATTAGCTTTCGGCGATTTTCTCGCCCAAGAGACGAACAAAAGATAAAGATGCCCTGTCAGTAAAAGAGACACGTATATTAATAGTTAATCGCTGGCTGTTCACACTGCCGGCGAGAACTCTTTCCACTAGTTTGTCGAAACAAAAAATATAGATCCCGTGTCAAGAAAAGAGACACAGCGCTCGCTTCTCGCTCATCATCGGCGGTGGGACCAGTGCCTAATAGTGTGCAACTAACAGATGTCTGAGTAGTTAGAAATTACACACAGAGGTTTATGTTTTGTTTTTATTTAATGTGAATAATACATATAGCCCGCTTACAATAGGGGAGTTGCAGACCTAAGTGCTGCCAAAGACTAAGATAAAATAAACGAATATATGAATCGACTGTTAAACAACCGTGTAATATATCTTGCGGGTTTTTTAAATAATTTTTTGACGGGAAATAGACTTATCGAGTAAATTGTAGTTTGTACCTACGCCGACTTATTTGGGAACTTTCATTTATTTTATCAACATCCATATCATAACTTCCGTACAATATGTTCAGAAACGAGAAGCGAATGATCTATATTAAGAAACCTGTACCGGTGGTTGTATTTTAATGTTAACGTTAAAGTATTGCATCTCATTAAAGTATCGGTTATCGATGTGGTTGCATCTTAATGTTCACATTAAAGTATTATAGTCTTTAATGTAAATATTAAGATACAGGGCAACCACATATACAGGTATTCTCACATATTATAGAAAACTTATGATATGCATGCAGATAAAGTTATGTATGCGACTGTACACATAATTAGGCATTAAAATACTCGTGTGATCTTGTTATAAACCGGGCCGAAAGGCGAATTTCATAAAACCACACTCGTGTATTAATACCTCTCATTATGCGCCAGTCACTTAAACTACTATTTCTTCTCATGTAGTAATAGCGTAATCAGGATAAGAAAAACCTGGCTAATGTACCAATAACTTGTATTTACGTCACGTTTACGAGGTGTTGCTGTGTTGCTGAGGTTTTATGGTCAGTGGTCGATGTTTCAGCATATCCGTTCAACTTCCGTAGACCCACTCATCAACGAAAAGTTTTCCATATCGTGACATAGCTATACATGTGTGTAATTTTACAGATTTATGAACAATACAAGAATGCCCACTGCGATCGATATATTGAAAAAGGCACATTAACTAAATCATGCGCCGAGATGCTCGTAAACATAACTTGTTTTACCTTAATAAGCTTCTGCGTAGGATGTAACGCTTGTATTTGACTATATTTAGTTAGCTTCCGCACACAATTCTTAGTGCACAGTCGTATCGATTTGTTTACTCTCTGTGACTGTACTCGACTGACACTGATATGTGCCCCGATGACTTGTGACGCACTTGATAAACCGCGACAGCGTTTAGTTACGTAGTGACACATGATCCCACACATTTTAGTACTATCGTTGCCAATTTGATGTTGAGACGTTGTTTAAGTTGTTTGCTTTGAGTTCCACACTGTTTGAAATCGTCGATATCGCAGTGGGAGTGTCTTAAAATCATTGTATATTGTATGGTCATTGCTATTTGTTATCTGTTGTTATCATTGTTTTGTTTCTGGTTCAAACAGTGTGGAATGACGTGCGTATTATCACTAGTTTGTATGTCCATAAGTTTTTTCATTGATTCCGTACGTTCATTAGTTTTAGTTATTTGCCTGTTTTAAGACGTATGCACTTTCAATTTTCTTAACGTTATGCGTCACATGGTCACATTTGGGTTGACTAACCATTTCATAGCATTGTCCAGCGCTTTTGAACAAGAAAGGACACATAAAAGACGCTCTTTTGTTGTGCATCCTGTGCCTATATGGGTGTTTCAGTCGTAATCAGGGAATGGATTACGTAAAAATTTGTCTTCTTAATCTAAGATTTAGTTGCAAATCAAATGCCTAACCTCTGGATACCCGGTTGGGGCCGGTAGTGTCAAAAACTTCTTTGATTTCTGTCATGAGCCATCAACAAAATATTTTTGATTCTTCCGCTATATGTGTCGAGTTTCGAAAGGTATATCTTCTCTATGGCGTACTTTCTAAGACTGCAACTCCCCGCCGTCACTGTTTCTACCTACAGTTTTCCCCACCTTTATGATATATTCCCATACCACTTTCCCCTCTTTATTTATTTATTTTTATTTATTGACCTTTATTGCACATAAAATAGCGGACAAAATGCCTCAGGGCATTGTCTACCGGTCAACCAAATAATAATACAGCAACTAGCAAAAGTGGTGTGCGAAAAAATAAAGAAAAGAACATATTAACAAAATAATAATACTTAACGCAAAAAGCACTAACAAATTAATAAATGTACATTATATAAATATACCTAAAAAAAAGAACACCAGAGACTTATTCCATGATGGGTCTACCTCTACAGCCTAAACATAAATTCTGCGCATCATTTTGTTCCAGCCAATATCTTCTTCTTTGTATAAGGCTTGTGTATCTTATTTTACGTTCCAGTATTTTCCGGCCGACCCACCCAAGGTAAGAAGCGCTAAAACGATTGCAATTTAAAAAAGTAACATATCACTACTTAGATTCTGTTTGCCCCCCTTATTTTTTGGTAGAATTATCAGTTTGTCTAGTTTGTATATTTATTATTTATTACCTACATTATTATTTACTTTCTGTCCTTCCATTTTCATTTCTTTATATCACACATCACATTTCCATTTTTTTTTGATATTTTAATTCGATCTTGTTAATGAATTACAGTTATAATGTGAAAACATTCTTCTACTGCGCTCTAAACCTTCATACTTGACCTACGCACTTTTTTGTGCATCTACGTCTAGTTCATATTTGAGTTACCCATATATGTCAAAGTTCCCGGAAAACGATTTAAAGTTCATTTCTTCCTTTGTTAATCTTCTGTATGGCGTACTTTCCGAGGCTGCAACTCTTCTGTATAATCTTGTACCGTTATAAGATCTTCCCAAAACCTTTTACCCTTCCTTCTCTAAGTTGTTAATTATTTTAGGACTTTGCCGAATACGATCGACGAGTTAAATTGGGCCTGCCACTTACAGTAAAATAGAATTGATTACTCCACATTCCTGTAGCTGTTCTGTCTTGCTATAGTTTATTTATAATGTAGCATCTGAGTAGGAATTGTAGTTTATCCACAGACCATAAACTGACTATTTGATGTTTTAAATACTTAGTAACTATCTACTTTTAGTTTTGTTTTGATAGTGCCGATGATATAGAGATCGCTATTTAGTGGTAAGATTATAATTATATTTAATATTTAGATAAATCGTTTAATACTGTATTGTAAAATATTGTTAACAATTAGCTAGTTAATACAGGTTTGCCTAAATAATATTTATAATACGATTAAATTTAAGAATAAAATCCGCATCGTAATATTTGTCATATTTTCGTGAAATGACTACTGAACCGATGTATACCTTCGTTTTTTTACATTTGAATATACAATTTTTCACAAGTTTCCATTTAAAACTAGCCGAACGTGTATTTTACTTATAAATGAACACAGTTGTGTTTATATTTTCCAGTTTTTTCCTGTTGCATAAGGAAAAGTATATCAATTTTACACATTCGTCGTCCCTTCCCGGTCTTTCCCCATTCAGTGTGTTAACTGTTATTATTCTAATAAAAAAACGAAGTATAGAAGTCTAGAAATCGCCACAGAGAACCAGATTAACCTTGTAAACACTCCAGTTGGCATGTCATGACATGTCAGCTGATTTTTAATGGACGTGCAATGGGGCTTGCGCAAACCGGCGAACGAACGGCAGAGAATTTTCAAATTTATCAATGTATATTTTGAGCGACATAATATTTCAATTGAAATCTTCACATGTAAGACTCTTCCATGTGTGACTCGCTGACTAACAGAAAAAGTAACTTGGGACTTGAAATTTGGGAAGAATATTCCTTGAGTACGGGGCAAGGGCGCGCGTACCCAGGGCGGGGCAGGGGGATACATACCCCCCTGATATTGTATGCCTGTAGATTTGTTTGGACGCGGAGGACCCGGCTTAAATTTTTAATTTCCCCTGCCCTGGGCCAAAATCTCACCTGGGGGTAAGAAATAAATAGTCATGGGATACTAGTTATACGCTTACTAAGTCGCAGGCGTCGTCTAATCTTCTGCCTTGCCTTCCGGTGGTTTGCGCCGGCGCTTCCTGTCGTCAGTCAGTTCTACGCTAGCGGTTTATATTTTATATCTTGGTATAGCCTAAGCAACGAAGACAAATCAGTAGAAAAAACTCGTGTATAAGCGAATTTTGGCATAGTTGTAGGGGATGGTGTTTTAAACCATATACTAAAAGTACTGATGGGTGGGGGTGGAGCTAACGGTTGGAGGGGGGTGTAAAGGTCCCTTTTTTTAGTTTTTCGTAAATAGCTCGTAAACGGTGGCCCATAGCAAAAAATGTTCCGTTACATAATTAATCTACATAAAAGATTCAATACACTTTTTTGCTGGGCTCAATATTTAATTAGATATGGAAGGAAAATTGATTCCCGAAAGGCCATAGTCGGGTATGCATAGTAAGTCGGCCCTTACATCAAATGGGCTCGGGTTTTTTTTGTGAGTACCTCTTATAGTGAAGAATATTTGTGCTGAGTATCAACATCTTAATTGTGACAGTTCCCTACAACTATACCAAAATTCGCTTATACACGAGTTTTTTCCCCTGAGGGCAGTTTTTAGTCTTCGTTGCTTAGGCTTATATAAGTTCCAGGCGTCTGGCGTAAAAAAAGCTGTCAACTGCAGCGTTTAAATGTTTATGTTAACGTTTATCGGTTTCTTATCATTTGTATGTAGTGGGCACACTGAAATCGGTCAGTCGACGCGTGGCGTAGTCGTTATAAGTCTGTTGATAGAAAAAAATGCGGCTGCGGTATTCTTTAGTACGACTCTGATCATCCTTGCTTTTGTGTGGTTAAAAATATTCTCCGAGCATACATTTCAAGTCGGCTCTACATTTCGTTTCATCGTTTGTCCCAGAATCACTTGCACGTTGCCGCCTCCGCTTTTAGTCTGCGCCACTACCTAAATTATATGAAAACTACATAGCTTGATTAATCCATTGTAACTTTTATTAGAACTTTACATCTTAAAGGTTCTCGCATACCATATAAAACCAACGCCGACCCAACTCAACGTAACACATTGCAATGAGACTTCTGTATATTATCACGTACAATACATACTTAAAACTTGCGTGATCCACGCTTTGCCTCTGAGTAACACATTTCATACCGTTTCCAGCCCGCTTGCCACTCGATGGACCCGCGTAACCAGTCAACTCGCTGACAAAACAGTGTATTTTTGATTAAACTGGGACAGGGGCATTACTTTTTTAGTCATACGACAGGAAAAGACAGATTAAAACATTTTATTTCCTTCGTCACAATGAAATGATACATGTAGCGAAGTAAAATAAAGAAATAGTAACTCATGCCTGCACAAAAAAAACACATTTTACTAAAATACATACATACATTCCACCACTACCTTCCACTTGCTACGATACAAACTTCCCTCGCTTCCTCCAAAAATAAATAAAGACCTAAAGACACCCAAGGCATGTTCCCTGTAATCACGTATGATTTTTTATATCCTCTGCCTTAGTTACAAAAACACACTAGGGTGTACCTAATTACTATACGTTTTTTCATTGAAGTCGCGCGGTCCACTCGTAGACTCTGGCTCGGATGTAAACGATGAACAGAAAGTAGGAATCGAGCAGACGTTGGTGTGGTGTGATAACGTTAAACCAATATGGTGTGCGATGGTCTTAAGTTGTTGTTGTGGTTATCCATGCCCATTTCACAGTATCCGTTATGTTTTAGGGAGGAGACTTCGCCAATGCTACGGGCGCGGGCCGATACCACATCGTGTTCGCGTTTTTTGTGTCCTTGATGTTCGGCATATCAATCGGCTCACTCTTTGGATACCATGTCTACCTCGTGCTGACAAATAGAACCACTTTAGGTGTGTATGATAATTGGTGATTTAAAATTCGAATGTTATGGTAACTTTGGTGGTTGTTAAACTTGTTAATGTCAGTATATTTGTGAATATTTCAACTAACAGCTGACGTAGGCCCCTAGGTCTGGGAGACGCGGAAAGGGAACGCCCTCGACCAATCAGTCAGTGTTCTGTGATCGGCGAGGAATATTGACTTACTGGTCGTCCCTACGGACGGACGGACCCTATGGCGGACGAGCTCATAAGTAGTATTTATTATAAGTTGCACAAAAACTTAGATGCACTCCTATGCGATAGGTACTCATTTCCCAACCTCTGACTTTTCGGGTCAAAATGAAATGATAGATTTTTCCAAAACTAGTGATTGATCCCATTTTGGTTTAAAAAAATGAAACAACTTACTACCTGCAATTTCATTTGCTTCACAATCTGAGGTCTTCGTCAAGGTTTCAACAAGTGATATTATGTAGGTATTAAAATCTTTATTATGATGTTAATGTTTACTTTTTTTTTACTTCGCCGGGTTTTTTTACCATTAAATGTACATACTCTCGTGCAAGTTTCAAGTTTATTATTGGTTAAAACATGTTTTTCTCTTTTTAGATCATGAGCCGATTTTACAAATTCAACCTAATCGAATACTCAGTTTTAAATGTTGCTTAGGTAAATTAATCACTTAATAGACCTGACACACAGACACACATTAGCTTCGGTCAGATTGCGTACCTACAGTGGATAAAATAATTATAATTGTGATCTAGATAATGCCAATGACAGTTTCTGCGGTTCAAAACATGTATCTGGTAGTTGTTCTAGGTTAATATCAACAGCTACGGAATTTGTGGCGTAAAATTTCACTATAATTTCGATACAAATCTGGAAAATCGGCATGAGTTTTATTGTAATTACTGAAAGGTTATCAAAGATATATTCCATACAAAAAATCAGCCTATAGTCCTATGAGATTTTTCGGAAACAAATTCACTGTGTGACTTCACGAAAAAAATGGGTTGATGTAAAAAAAATAATGTATTACTGGTTTTAGCTACTAGTAGTGTAGTTATTGGCATCCTTACAGTTTCTTACTCATACTTATTTTTATTAAATATTAGAACTGTATCTTAGAGGTGGCTGCAGTACTAAACTCGTGTGTTGTTTTCAGATATGCTATTATCGTACCGCGGGTACAATAGTCCTACTGGACAGATTCTTACCAATTGGTTCTCACTCTTGATCAATGGTAAATGCAGGCACTTCTACTAATATTCAATAATTACGTGTACGGTATATCTTTCAGCAGTTTTGCATTGTAGTAGGTCGTATGATTTGGCGTTCAGGTACACTTTGTCCATATTCCCATCTCGTCCACATTCTCATCTCGGTCACATTCCCATGTCGTCCACATTCCCATTTTGTCCACATTCACCTTTCCTTCACATTTCCATCTCGTCCTCATTCCCATGTCATCCACATTCTTATCTCGTCTTCATTCCCATTTCGTTCACATTCCCAACAACTATGAACAACCGAGTGTTCGAATTGATAACGAACAGCCCTACAGTCCTAAGTTAGGTTGCAGACGAGTGAGGAATGAGGAAGAGTTGGGAATGTGGACTAATTGGGAATGCGGACGAGTTGGGAATGAGGACGAGTTGGGAATATGGACGAGACAGGAAGTTGACAATTTTGGATTGGTATGTGGACGAGTTAGAATGTGGCCGAGATGAGAATGTGGACGAAATGGGAATATGGACAATGTGAACCTGAGCGGTATTTGGGTAGTTGTAGATTATATTAACAGAAAAAACAATGTAAAAATTGAGAGATATTTTAGAGACAATCAACTAGTTCCTTTTTAAAACTTGTGTATGAAAAATCGTCGCTAAGGGCCACATGCACCAAAAATTTAACACTGGGTTAAGACACTGGCTCGAGTTAAAATGATAGTTTTTGTATGAATGACGTTTACTAACTCAAGTGTTGTAACCTAGTTTTAAGTTTTTGGTGCCAGTGGCCCTAAGGAACGACTTAATCGTCATTAACTGACTCTCAGTGCGGCCGTTAGATCGTTAAACATAAACACATACTACAAATAGATGTAGCAACATGTGGATTTAGATATAGTTTTAGTATCGTTTGGGCGTGTTTGTATAGTTACTCATCGTGATAAGATTTGATCCTGTTTACCATCGTCATCCGTCAAACGTCACGATTTAGTCACCGATTAGATAGTGAATTAGTTTGTGTTAGTATATGCTTTTAGATTTTGACATACCACTCGAATGAGGCTTTGGAATAACCGGTTAAGACTAGTAAAATTGCGTGTGGTTTAACTTAATTCAGGGTCCGTCCGGAACGCTACCACCAACTTACCGCTATTATACCGCAATCAGCAGTAAGGTCACTGTTGGGTTTCCGTGAGCCAGAGAAATTACAATAGCTATGAGGTATTGTCTTGGTTCTCAGGGTTGGCATTGTTGGCAACGCAGATTGCTAATGTACAGTAAGGGAAACTGAAAGACTTTTTATGTCTTATTCACATTGTGACAAGAGCGAAAACCGTACGTCTTTCAGGTTCCCTTACATGGGTCTCAGAGCCATCAGCAGGTCTGCGTGCCTGCGTGCTTATTTGCCTTTCTCATGCTATAAAAAAAACGTAATTTCTTCAAATGCTGAAGGTTTTGAAGTGGTAGAGTCACGCCGTATTCAATCGTTAGGTTGAGTGCAATATGAATGGGCCGGCTCGACCGGGGTAGTACCACCCTCTCACAGAATACCGACGTGAAGTAGTACCTCTGCTGCGTTTCGTCTGGTCAAGTGAAA
The DNA here is from genome assembly GCA_946894065.1 of Acleris literana. Classification (NCBI taxonomy): domain Eukaryota; kingdom Metazoa; phylum Arthropoda; class Insecta; order Lepidoptera; family Tortricidae; genus Acleris; species Acleris literana. Next base: position 9,464,598 of record OX335689.1, on the reverse strand, counting down.
GTGCCGGTGGCCCAATTTCCCCTCTCCCCCTTTCCTGATTATTATAATACATACCATCTTGATTTTGACCTTCAGTAATAGTCATAATAGTATTTCAAAATGCATTCATCCGTTAAATCGCTAAATCAGTTTAAATGTTATTTGGTAAAGATAATATCTCCGCTGTGATGACGTTACAGACAAAAAAAAGTAGGTATGAATAAAATGAACTAAAAATGTATTTAGTTTATTTAGAAATATGACAAAACTAAAGGCCAAAATAAAAGTGATATGATATATGTAATAATAATTAGGAAATAGCGACTCCATGGTATCTAGAACCACGTTTTGCCACCAAAATCCTAACCCTAATTATAATTACTGTACTTAACGTCAAATAGTAGAAATCTCCAGTAATATTGAAGTGTTCGAAATATATAAGATTTTTAACATTTTTAATTGGAGTTCGTTCTTACATTTTTTCGTACACAGTCATCGACTAGTTACGGAACCCTCGGTAAGCGAGTTCTCGACTGGTTCTCGCCCGGTTTTTATATTAGTCTTAAATGTATCATGTAACGATTGCAGAAGCGTTCCGCGCGCCAATGTTCCGAGGCGGCACGGACCGACGCGGCTTCTCTATTGGTGCCTTCAACAACTTCAAGGAGGTGTTCGGAATCAACCCCCACTTGTGGCTAATTCCCGTCTTCACCAGGTAAACGCTTTTCTAAATTTGCCGATATTTAATAGTAGTTTATGTGACTGTACATAATGAAGGGCATTAAACACGAGTGTGGGTTTATGAAACGAGCCGAAGGCGAGTTTCATAATAACATCACACAAGTGTTTAATGCCAAATTATGTACAGTTACATACACTACTTTATCTACCCACATATCATAAGCCTCCATGATGAATTCAGGAGCCGCATTTTAAATTTTAACCGGTAATGGCGGTAATGAAAATATATTGAAAAGTTTTCAGGCAGCTGTTATAGTTTTTTTTTAATTCAGAGACAAACTAGAGTCGGCTCCAACTTTCATATCGTTCGATATCTTACTTACGCGCGACATTTGTCAAAGTACGCAAATTGAAAATTCATTTCGAACTAAACGTCATCTCGACTGATATTAGAATAGAGGTCAAATCAAATTTCTTTGTTTTTCAGAGATGTTCGAAATTTGAATGTCATAAGAACATCAATTTCGGTGTTCTTATGACATTCAAATTTCGAACATCCATAAGTTTACTGCCGCAGATAAAAATTTGGTTTAACAACAGAGTTGATTATTATGCTGGTCATAATTCGCGGTTTCTGAACGCATCATAGAGGGTTTATGATATGAGTGTAGATAAAAGCATTTCTCACACATTAACCACTGGTGACAACTCCCGATTGAAACCAAAATGATCGATAATAATCTTTTTCTTTAAATTGGAAAATTTCACTCAGTGTTTATTTTTTGTAGAAATGCTTTTATAGTACAGCTGGACTACTTTGGGATACATTTGCAGATGTGTGGCCATAATTTTTGAGCCTCTGTAAGACCCTGTCGCAGAAAACCTTAATTATTGGCTTTCAGCGAATTTTTGACGTAATTCTTGACGATGTCGTTATGACAGAGTTCGATGATGTCGAAACAATTTAAATTGTTGACTGTATAGATTACATATTTGGTCAAATTTGTTCTGAACAATTGAGAAAGTGGTTAATTCATCCATAACATAACTGAAATTCCCATCTTTCTCTTGATAAGTATAATCTTGCGTGTTGTCCCAACATACTTGATAAAAATACAGGGAAAAAGCTGTATATTTTTCTCACTGAACCTAAACATAGTCTCAAGTGCATTTTGTGTGAAGTCGAAATCTCTGTTGTGTGCACGTATGTCATAGTAATAAATGCATGTTTAATAATAAAATTCATAATCGGGAAAGTCTAATAAATATAATGCACCGGAAAGTGTAGTTTGACGATCTATACTTGTGTAGTATTTAAGAGTGTTTTTGGCCAACAACGTTGAATTTAAAACTTTAGATATTTTCTCACTAATACATTAAAATGTGTTTTTATTGGAGTGTGGAGACTTGTGTGCAATGTCAAAATGTGTGCAAAAAGAAGTGAATGACATTTCTAACAACGTATAGCTTATTAGAATAAATAGCTGTGTGTTTATACATTATAATCATTGGTATTAAACTCTTGATCATTTTTGATATCATTAAATCTATATTTATTTATACATCAATATTTAAGCTATATTTTTAATTACCTACATGAAACTTTTTTTGTTTCTAAACTAGTTATCTACATTTAAAGTTTCAGCTTTGAGCCTTAATTGGTTTGCATGTGTCTATAAATTGTATACTATACTAACATCCATCATAACGTTTATATAAAGGAAAACTAACTAAATTACGTGCAAGTTTCTAATAACTTAGAGACTTTTTCCTCTATATGAATAAACTTGTACGACGTGTTACAAAAATACCCAAAAAAACAGAAATTATGGAAATAATGTCAACACTAGTAAGCTGTCATCTCAGTCATAGAATTTGTATGACTCAGGGTCTCCCCAGATCTATCGACGCGGAATCAGCTTGAGCCGGTAAGAAAAAGTTTTATGTCCGTTCAGTAAGAGTAAAAAAGGCGTTGCTCGGCTCGGCTTGGCTCGATTCAGCGTTGCGAACGGAACTACGTCGTTTTCGCTCTTATTGCCTTTTTTCTTACAGGCTCAAGATTCACGATTCCGCGTCGATAGGTGTGGGGAGACCCTGAGATGGCACTTTAATAGGGCTGACATTATTTTATAATTTCTTTTTTTTGGTATTTTTGTAACACGTATGGTTCTTCAATGTGTATATTGTCATCTTGTTTCAGGTGCTCATTTCATGTATGAATATGTATTTATTTTTAAGCAACTATTTTCACTATCACGCTGGCTTATTATATTTTATTGTTTTTCCATCTGATAATAAATATAAAAAAATAAGTAGGATTTATAGGTCTCCGTCCAAGTTATCTCGTGCGCTAAACATACCTCGCACTTAAATACTTTTTTTTAATACGCATGGTGGTGAAGTTTATGGTGGTTTGTATTAACCTCCCATTTATTTAAATAATACTATTTTTATGATAGCAGTCTTTCCGTGGTCTCCATACTTTTGCGTTATTTTTAATGGTAAAATCCCATATCAACGCTTTCTCCGACGGGTTTTGTCTTTCACTTCCACAAGTTGGCAGCTTCAGCATTCTATTAGTGGCCAGTCCACAGCCCCACTTAGTCCAAAGCTTAGCGAGCCCGTAGGTAACCTCCGTCATGTTGTCAGCTTGGGCGACGGGTGCGAGTTCCCGGTCCGCCGGGAGCACCAGCTCCAGACGTTCACGACGCAGCAGGAGCTTAGCTACGATTCTATGGGTACCACGCGCTCAAGGTCAGAGAAAAGCCCAAAGCACGGATCAGACGACTCGCACATACCTTGAGAACGACCCTGGCGGCTCTAATCCCCCACCTCGCTTAGCGCCGCGGGGAAATCGCCTACAAACCTCGCCCTCAATTAGGTGTAACCCCAAACTTAAAGTCAACTGTCGTGTGTTAGATGTAATGATTTCCGGATCCAAGGAACTCTTTTTGACTATGACGAAGCTGTGGTTTGATTGTTTGCTAGTATATTTACAAATTATTCACTCATGCTCCTGATAATGACAAACGTATATAATTTTAACGTCCTTCTCAGAGACGGCATAATCCGGAAACCGTTATATTTGACAAACGACTGACTAAATAAATAAATAAATAATGTGCTACTTAATCAGTAGTCTTTTTATAATCTCGTTCTGAGTGAACGATTTGTGCCGACGACTGCTGTGAATCGTAATGCATTGTATTTTTTATATACCTGTCTGCAGTTGCGGAACGAAATTTGTTTGTGACTCGGATATTGGTATTTTTTTATAATAGGAGTCTTAAACGCTTTTAGGGATCTTTATATCGTATATTTTTATACGCTACTTTAAGAACTCTGACGCTCAAACATGCAGTAGGCATTAAAAAAATAGAATAACTTTTCATGATGTGTCATTAACTGAAGGTTAGTGAAGTTATTAGAAAAAACTAAATTAATGTGATGGCAATGGCTCTGTATTTTGAATGATTTCCCATTGCGTAATGTATGCATGTGTCTAGTTTTGATAAGTGTGGTAGGTAGTTGAGGGTGGTAACTCGACAGTTTTGTACTAACAAGTCTTTGTGACATGAGTTTAACGATTTTGATCGCGTCTCTACCAATGTAATTTTATGAATTCCGGGCCTGCTTAAAGCTTTACTCACTAGTGTAAACATCTCTCTTGTATGTACCTGATACATAGTATTTATCTTCCGCTAAACGTTCTCAAGTTACGTGGGGTTCGCGCTGAGACTCTCCTTCCAATACGCCAATATCCAAACGATACAATTTTTCAGTAACAAATGATGTATGCAAATTGCTTCCTAATGCATTTATTATTTTTGAGCTATATACAACACACAAGACTGATAAAGTTAGATTGAATACCCTTTATATTTGTAAGTATGTTTTGTGCACAATAAACTTATTTGTTCTTTATATTGTTTTTTATTTTAAGTTTTTTTACACGCTGAAGGCCGCTTTGTTTGAGTACACTTCGCGATTGGACAACCGTTTTGAAAGCCAGCTTGTTAACGTAGATTAATGCTTGTACGTTAGAAACTTTTTTTTTAGCAAGCAAATGGATACTTTTGTACACGAACTCGACTAATTTCTCAAATTCTCGAATACTGTCTGTGTGATGTATATTCGTTACGTTAAGTTAACTTCAAAATTTTCTCTCTTCCTCTCAGTCTTTCCTTCTTGAAATTTCTTTGAGTGCCACAGTAAGGTCCAGTGAAGAGTTCAGCTTTAAAGTTTAAAACTATGTCTAATAAATAATATTTTAATTGAAAAATCATGCAACATATTATAAACACTATAAATCTATAAATACTTATCATTTTTTGTAGGTATATTGCTAACCTCAGATTATCCGTGTGTAACTCCACACAACAAACATTTTATGTTTGACCTGATAACATAATATTAAAAAGTTCAACTGTAAAGTCTTGTATTCTTCAAAAGCTGACTCTAACTGATTGAACGGGCCGCATCGAAGCCTCGCTGACATTTTCATACATAATTATTAACTTCGCCAGTCATTAGCCTTCTGTGGCACTCAGTAATACCATTCCGCTTCCGCTTTCTTCTAAATGTCGAAATTGTGCCGTTGAATGGTCCCAGGCGATGAGACGAGCGTATTATTGGTATTTTAGCGTGGCGAACGGATACGAGACTGAGAGTCGGAGACTTTGCCCCGCCAAGGGCCCCGCCGTCCCGGAAATAGTTTAAGGATAACACAATTTATTATTAATAGTCTAATACTTCCATCACAATATTTTTTATAAAATAAATCAATTCACATTTATAAACATGCTTTTCATTCATTGGCGATAGATTACCCTTTTATTTAATATTGATCAAAATTTACAGTCATTCACTTCTTTTTAAGTGTTGTAATTTCAGACGTATACGTTTAAGTAAATTGTGTCCTTTTGCATGCTAATTGTTAGGCACTGTACGAGGATATGCTCAGTTATAAAGCTAGCTTAAGTAGATCTGAGAAAAAGATTTAAGCAGTTTTGTTCTGAGATTTTTTTACATGTAGTTTTGCACATTAAATGTAACAACAGTAGTTAGAGACACTATTTATTTATAGCGATTTAAAAAGGACCCAAAGGCTAGCTTCTCTTTAACTAAATTTAATCACAAATAGAAAAGTGTGTTGACAAAACACTTCACAGCTTTAGGGTTCTTTAGTTTTGAACAATAACTATCAAATTGTGTAGGTATCAAAAACAAAACGTCGGGCGAGTCTATTCCGCAGGAGGGTAAATGCGTCTTTCAAATATTTGCTTTCTTTTATAGAAATTTAGGTACTTAAACTACTATAAAACGACGCATAAATTGTTCTAAAAATCCCCAAAAAAAAAACTAATGACGCATTTACCTCTCGGTTGGAATACCTTACCCCACCTTAGCTATGCTTGCAGCGGGACTGGTTTATTAGCTCCCCAAACTCAGGGTAGCAAATTTATAAACCGCGGTTTTATTCAGTTTCTAAACTTCCTTTTTTTGTTTTTTTAGCCTGTCGTAAATTTCACCAATCGTATTCTGATCGAAATCGTTTTAGGTTATTATTATTGTTAATCATTTATTAATGAAAGACACATTTATGTTTACATATGATAGTATACTGGCAAACTGCATAACAGTTTGTTGGCAGTGCATTAATTGCTCTTGATACACAGTTGTGTCAAAAACATATCGTCGCTTTACTTTCTCAACCTCGTATCTGCTCGAATGGTTAGATAGGATAAGCACTCATGTTCCCTAAAGAATAAAGACTACTTTCCTATCTAACTATTCGATCAGATACGAGGTTGAGAAAGTAAAGCGACGATATGGCTAATTTATATTCATGCTATTATATTTAGAGACCTATAAATACCCACCACCTTGCAAGCTTTACATGTTAATGTAATGTAGTGCGATCAGGACCAATAAGACTGGGTAGGTATATTCTCACTGATCCTGCTCACAGTTATCTAATAATATCTTACTGACAATTTCCTTAAAGCAAGATCAAGATCAAGATCAAGGCGCCAAAGCAATAAATAAAATTGGGTAAAATGCGTCAGGATAATATGCGATAGGGAAACATACAACGGGCTAAATTTAAGAATGGGGAAATCCACGAATGGAAAACACGAATGAAAACAATTTGCTATCCTGTATTAACGTGTTTGGGTAGCTGATCTGACCACTCGCATAAGAATAAACAATAACTACACGTAGAAGCGAATCTCCTTTACCCAGGCCCCAAATGCCGCGCTTTTAATACCTACTTCCCCCTTCACCCCGCTAAGCCCCTCTGTCTTCCGCGCCCAAAGTCAGGGCTGTCACTTGTGAAATATTTTAATCGGTTTATGGATGTGTTATACAAGTTTAGTCACCAAATGTTATTTATGTTTTCCTTCAACTTGGAAACATTGTTGCAAAATGAGTTTTTTAAATTTACGTTAAATTAGGTAATAATATTTTCGATGATATTAAGATTATCTCCAGAAAATTTAATGGCTTATGTGGCTATTAATCATCTATAAAACACAGGAGCAAGTCTATAAATAAACAACCTTGTAAGCTCAATCAGTTTTAAGTATGGTCTGGGATCTTTTTACGTTCCTTTCCGGACCAATTAATTTCAATTTTTAATAAGTTTTATTACAAAAAAGCTTTATTACAAAATAATATTCTTATCTATTAATTCGTTTTAAATTTTTCTGTTTCTTTATCTTCAACATTTAGGGGATGTACTATTTAACAAATAAAACTCCTTCATTCAATCAATTACCTATTTCTAATTATTTTGCCGTAAATAGTCGTTCACTTTTTAAAACACTATCTTAGTTTAACCATAAACACTAAAATCAACATAAATATGAATACCAATTCAAGACACAATAACAATATCTTGGTTAATACATATGTATTCCGTCTGTGACGCCCCTGACTAAATAGACACCTCAGGTGTCGGCAGGCGGTAGGTATTTAACGCGCCGAGCGCGCGTCCGGAGCCGGGAGTTTCGCTTCTACGTGTAGTTATTGTTTATTCTTATGCCACTCGTGACACAACACATTAAGGTCTGTTCATCCTTACTTGTCTTATATAGTAAACAACTTTCTAACCTCAAAATGAACCTTTTTTGGCTAAAACAGCTGTTTGAAACAAAATAAAGCAATCACAGACAATATGGCCAAGTAATGTCCAAAATGTTAACTCGGTTTACTTCATTTACGATAAAAGCGCTGTTTTAGCCAAAAAAGGTTCATTTTGAGGTTAGAAAGTTGTTTACTATATAAGACAAGTAAGGATGAACAGACCTTAAGTAAATATATTATTGCCGATTATGCCAAGGCCTTAGCACACCCATGTTCATTGTGCACACAGAACCTTCATCCCATTACGTACGGTCGAACTTATGCTGCACACTAGCGCTTTGTCACTTTAACGTCATGTTTGAACTGTGGCACTCTGTCAAAGGCGTAAAAGTGACAAGGTACAAAGGTGTACAGCTACTTATTAAGGCCGACTGCCTCTCATCAGAAAATTACAAATGCTTTATGTGCTATTGCTATCTATTTAAGTGGTCAAACCAATCTGGGTGTTGACTATGTAAGGTAAGCGGGTATCTTAGGTTACATTGGGTTAAAATTTGACAGCTTTCACGTACAATTTTTAACACGAACTATCTAATCTATACGCGGTTTAAATATTTGGGAACAGAAAACAGGTGTAATCAGCAGCATTTTATCAGTGTCAAAACGATGATGTCTCAATTAGGTAGTTATTGTAATAACACACGCTTTACAGTTTAACAAAAAAAAAAATTAAAACATCTTTGTGCTCATGAGTCATCTTGATATTTTCGTATATTTGGAAGTCGATTTTGATTAACAATTATTTTATACTACTGTCAACACCCGGATTATAGCCGTGTAACTTAAGAGAGTTCAATCCGTATGAAACTGTGCAGGTGCCAACATTGAAAACAACCATCAAATCAATGGCATTTACTTAGATAACGTAATGGCACCCTTTAAGCTGACATGCACCAATAATCGACACTTAACTCTTAATTCAAAGATCATAAGATCATAAATTGAGTGTTACAAAACAGATGAATAACCCTTATCTTCTGTGAAATAAGAATACTCAATACTCAATACTTTATTGCAATTCATAATGTGTACAGGTTGGAATACAGTTATTTTATGTGCATTATGAACCCTGTCGGGCACAGCAACGAGAGAGGAGGACTTATATGTATAGGTATTTATGATTAGATTTACAATGTCATGCTATAACAAACTATTTACAAGTATCGTAACACATTAATATTTTTTTAAATTTTTTTCATTTTAATCTAGTCTTAAATATTTTTGTTCCATTGTATTAAAATTACATGAGTTAAGTTGCATTAATTAAATTATTATTACGTTTATTATTTTTTAATTATTATATTCATACATTTTTAAAGAAATCATTAAAATATTCATTTAAGGTATAATAGGCTTTTGTAATCAGTAATTGTTTTAATTTGTTAATAAAAGATCGCTCATTTGTTTCGTTTTTTAGAATGTCGGGTAGGCGATTATATATTTTTATTGACATTATGAGAGGGCCAGAGGAAAGGATTTTAAGACGGGAGGGAGGTAATATTAGCCTATTTTTATGACGGATGGGTCGAGTTCTATTTATGTCTTCTCGTTTAATAAATAGCTCTTTTTGCTCGCGTACAAGTCTACATGCCTGTAGAATGTAGATACTTGGGAGCGTAAGTATCGATCATGGGTCCTTGTCGATTACTGGTTCCATTACGTTACATGTGCGATAACTCTAATAACAACCTTATAGTTTGTGCTTCCATGTCAATCTCGCTCATATTCTCTTTTACAAGTCTGACTATACCCGAACCAGACCCTTTGAAAAGCTATCGCACTATTTCTAACGAATTGTATCATCAATTCGATTACTAAAACACTAATCACTAAACATATTTAGTTCAAACTTGAATTACTACCAATGTCAATGAGTAAAATAACACATTATAAAATTTCCATTTTATATTAAATATAGGTACATAAAGGCCGTTTTGCGTTTAGTGAAGCTACACCAAAAACGGTCCATTAAATAGTATAATTATTGAAATATTTCGTCCTAATCAATTTTAATATCAGACTTTGCTTCTTTGACAAAATCGTACGGAATGAACGCTCTTAACAGAGCCGAGGTATGCACAGGATGGGTTGGGGGAAGGCTGGACTCTTCAATCCCACCGTGTATACCCCGGCTAAAGTAAAGTGTTTGTTATATTCACTAATATTTTTGAACACAACAACTTTTTATCTCAATTGATGGCAAAATAGTGCCAACGAATATTACGTACCTAACGTTTAATGAACGGACCGAATATGACAGCGCTTCTGACTTGTGAATTCCCAATATTCAAACAGCGAATAAATTAGGTTATATCTAGTTAAAATTTGTCATTTTCTACGTAAAAACTGAGTGGAATTTTAATTTGAAGTAACCAGACCGATCCTTGCTACGCGGTATGAATATTGGCAACCAACTTTAGAGTTCGCGGATAGCAACATTAGTTTTATTTTTAACGCTACATTGAACAACGTTAACTATTGGTTCTCACCAAAATATTATCTGGTACCTACACACTTACTATCCATCTTCCAGTGCCTCTATTCTAGGCGGTACAATCCATATTGTATTTGACGTGTTATCGTATTGTTTTTAATTCGGCATTACTGTCAAGTAAATAAATAAAAGCTATCAAAACGTTGAAAATACGATGATTTGATTACAGGTCAGGTGATATGGTTTTTACCATGTTGAATAGAGGCCCTTGACACGGTACAATAAAGATTTTGAAGAAGGGTTTTTAAGTGTAGACTGTCTATGTGCATCATTACGTAATCCAAACGCTACTACTCGCTGCGTCAGTTAAATTAGTTTTACATAAACAAAATTTAACAATGGTCAACATTTCGTTAAAAGTAAATCTACCGTGTGTTCGAATAACGTATCAAAACTTAGCATGGCCTAGCTTTTGTGACACCTAGCCGACCTCAACGGTGGTTCACCGTTAGTTATAATTTTTTTACTATTACCTACATTTGTGAAATACACACATATAGCTTTGGAGATGGCATCGTGTACCCGCTGCCGATACAGGAAGAAGACACGGAATCCTTGCTCAGCTGTGAGCGTTGGGACCGCTGGGGCGAGCGCGCGCGGCCATTCGACGAGCGAGAGAGCTCCTCCTTCGACGAACTATGAGTGTAGGCTAGGCGCCTGGTGCGCCGTAAGTGCTACAAAGGACGATTCAAGTGCGTGCAAAACGAGACTTCAGTTAGAATTATCTACTACCTACACGGCTTGTCCAAGTGGGTCACTCTTCGCGTCTGCCATTTGGTCCTGGGGATATTCAAGTATAAGGGTTTTGCCAACTACCAGCTGCTAAAATCCTGGTGTTAGATTGTCGCCACAGGATAGCTCAATCGCATTCTACTGTGACATCTTATCCAGAAACAGTCGAGCCTAACATGACTTTCGCGTAACGACTGTATCGAACTTGGATCATTCGATCCAGCTGGCATATTCCCTAACAGAGTGCGTTAGGGAATATGCCGTCAATCGCAATCGACTTCAAAGTGGAACAATTGTTTTCATTTTGTATGCAGACTCGCCTTCGGACTGTCAAAATGAAAACGATTGCGATTGCGAGTAGGTTAGGCAATAAGTACACCGTGCGTAAAGTAGAAAGATTCTCGTGCGTAGCAAGGAAGTTTTAAAAATACGACTGCATTTTTGCATAAAGTCTTCTACATAATTATGTTTTTAATTAACCCCTTCCTCAGCTTCCTCTCATTATAACTTATGATATCCCCACAACCAAGACGAATTTAACGACCCCTTATATGTTAGAAATCCATCAATAGCCATTTAGGCTGCAGAGCGTGCCACAGAAATAGACAAACAGTCGACTTCATAAATATGTCGTACACTTTAGTACCTTGTCTATTTAAAGTCATGTTTAAACTGCCATATATGAATGGTCACAGCGATTAAAGTGATAAGGTACTAAAGTGTACACATATTTATGAACTCGTAGGTACAGTCAACAGCATAAATAAGTGATCATTTATGTACCTTGTCACTTTAACTTCGTGTTTGAAATGTCATACAAAATTGTGATACGATTGAAAGCGACAAGGTACATAAATGATCACTAATTTATGCTGTTGACTGTACATACATTCAAAAAACATAACCCTCCTTATGACGCAGTCGGGTCAGGAACACTGCTACTGTCACGCCTTACGGTTTAATGTCAAGCCGTTTCGTGACATTGATACGTTAGTAAATCGTAGTAGTGTCTATTCTCCTATAACTCCGGCATTCAGTCTCGAGGCTCCATTATGCGACATTTGCATAAATAACAGAACTTACCGTAAAATGTTTCTACTATGCTCCATAGTGACTATAGGGACGGTTACACGAGCAACATTTTCACAGCAATTTGTGGCCGGCAACTATTCGCATTTTGCTCTAACATACGAAATAAGAGTAAGACAGCAATAGTCGCCAGCCACACATTGCCGTAAAAAGTTGATCGTGTACCAGACCCTTAAGTCGTTTGTTAACTTGCAGATCGATGACAATTTTGCTAGAAAAAAAATGTATACATCCAGCCACGAAGTGAATGAAAACAATAGAATGATTTACAAATTTTACTATACAGATTACCTAAATAAAAATAACCATTGACCATAATTCTGCCCTCATACGGAGAAAAGGCACATCTACTAGCTATATGAATTGTATTGCACTTTCAACCTTATTATAACCCCAGAGAGTTTAATATGCTTCTATGAATTAATTGCACCTGTGCCTTTTCTCCGTACGAGGACAGAATTACCCCTGGGGCAGCAAAGTGGGAACATTTTACGGTAAAATTTTCTACCGTCTAGCGTACTATCGCGATCGTTAATTTGTGAGCCATTTCAAGAAAAATAGGCTTGAAGTCGTCAATGTCATTAGAGATGCCAAATCATTTGTAACTTATAGGAGACTCAACTTTATTGTTGTAGAATGTCAGAATGACTTTGGACTGACTTAGGGTGGGTCCCAAATTCGCTCATTCCCGAAATACCAGTATTTCAAAATACCAAACTACTATTTTTACCAGGTTTGCTAAAAACCAGATTCGAAATATTGGGTGAAGATAATAAACAATACCCTAATTTGTATGTTTAGTTTTGGGATTTCGATATATTGAGAATCAGGTATTTTAAAATACCGGTATTTCGGGAATGAGCGCCCAAATTTAAGTTCGTGACTTTACGTTACACTTTAACTGGACCACTTATGGCTTATGTTGCGTCTTAGCTTAGTGGTCATTCGCGACGCTGAAGTCTCGTTTTACTATTTATAAACGTGAAGCGTAAGTAGTTTAAAGACAGTAATAACAAAAACATGTGCGAGTTTATGCCAAATGGTCTGCGGTCTGGACTATTCGATTGTGACAAGTGTGAAGTAGTTGGTAGGTACTCTATTTACTAGAATCACTAAATAATACATTTGTGGGAATGCTCGAGTCTCGAAATGCCAAATCGCCATTGCATTGAAAAAATCTCGTATCTCATATTTTGTGACGTCTGATTTTAAACTTAAACTTGAAGAGAATAAGGTTCAAACTCATACATCTCGAAATATCAGATACTACTTTTTTCCAAATTAGTAACGAAATGGTGGTCATGTTAATATGCTCACGAAATGTTTCATATTGTTGAACCAACAATGCCTTTATTCTACTTTTTATCTTGTATTACAATGTGGAATAAATAGGTCTGTATGTGCAAATGAAATATTGTGCGATGCTTGTAGAAAGAGTACATTTGGCTACACTAAATAAATAATTTGAAGGTGATGAGACCTTTCGATGTACCTAGCTTGGCTTCATCTAGAGTTTAAGCGATAAGTAATTTAGGACCTAGTTCAGTATTGTATAGAGACCCTGAGCTTGTGTTTTATCTAGAGAATAACTCTGCATTTTCACTTGCAGTACAGTTGGTGCTATTTCGTGCGGCAACTTATTTTAGAAAAATCTGGTCGGGTGGCCTGTGCCGGTGTTGCCATACCAAGTTGTCACACCCGATCGTGGTTTTTTTCGTTTGTTACTGCCAAATTCCTTTAAGGACAAAAAAGGACAGATTCCTTAAAGGACAGATTACTAAAAAGACAGAAGTACAGTCGAGAATAGTAAACTTTAAATATGAGCGAATGCTTTTACAAATGAACACACAATGGGAACAAAAAAGTTTCTTACACAATGTAAACAAAAAGTCGTCTTTCGTAATTAAAATCCCCTAAGCCACTGTACTAAAATAAAATAGTCATTCCGTCAAAACGGCTGTAAAGCAGAGGTCCCCAAACTTTTTTGGCTCGCAGACCACTTGGAATTTTTTTTCGGTTTTGGGTGGACCCCCGCTTACCCAATATTAACGTTGTCACGTAAAAACTAAGTAAGAAATCTTCGGGATTTTTGCACGGATAACATTGGAGGTCTAGTCGGCTAAAAATTGTCAAAGGCTACAATTAAAATTTAACGCGGAAAAATATTTTTTACAGAATAAAAACTTACACGCAGAGAAAATTAAAATACAATTTTTATACATAGATATGTATATATTTATAAGAAAGTATTACGTAGGTAAGTAGGTGCTTTCTATCTGGGTATGATGAGTATGGATTATTCCAATGGAAAGCCGAAATTAAAGTCAAGACCTGTTTGAATGGCATCCACTGTCGTGGATTTTCGTCTGCCGCCATTTATTTTTTCCGCTCACATGGACCCCTTGCAGGTCGTCGTCGACCCCTGGGGGTCAATATAGACCACTTGGGGGATCACTGCTGTAAAGCATTCAATATGTTGATAATCAAGTTTGAACATGTTATTTACGATATATATCTGTTATTTTTATGTCTTTGTATCTATCTTGTATTTTGCGTAGTTTTCCTCTCGACTTTAATTTCAAATCTTAAAGAAATCCTTCCTTTTTCAATAGTTGAATAAAAAGAAAATGCCTCAACACAAATGTCATTACTAAAATTAAATACGATAAATTTCAGAAAAAATAAAGTGCCTAATTGGCCCAAATAAGTGCCCAAGTACCTAAATCCGCAAGGCTAATAAAATTTGTGTACATGAATGTATTTTTCCCGTCCATTTAGTAATCTGACCTTATAGTAACAAACGGTTTTTTTGCCTTAGTCGACCTATCTAGAGAAACGCTAGTTAGGTGTGACGACAAGGGTAGCGAGTTTTGGAGTTTTGTTGCAACAACATTGGTGTAATAGCTTGATGTGAATATGACTCGATATAGTGAAAAACAAGAAAAAAAATATCGCTGATACCTTCCTTTGCATTTTACAAGTATTTTATGTGCATTTTTAGTTTTTTTGCATAAGGTGAACGAAAAGAAAATGAAGTAGGCACGTACTACATCCTGGGAGTCGACATCCGCTACTTAATAATATTATAAATGTGAAAGTGTGTATGTTTGTCCGTCTTTCACGCTTCAACCACTGAACGGATCGAGATGAAACTTGGCACACATATTGGTTATGTCCTGGAATAGAAAATAGGATAGTTTTTATCCCGGAAAATTGGACAGTTGCCGAGGGAGCAGCGATAAATGACTTCTACGCGGACGGAGTCGCGGGCGAAAGCTAGTAGTTTATAAATCAGAGCGTAGAGGACGAAGATTGTTTTAATGTACATAATTAAAAGTACATGTGCGGAAATGCAAGTAATTTAATGTAAGGTACGATTGTGATAAATGCGTCTTTTGAACGTTTTTTTGAGCATTCCTCAAAGTATTCGTAAATGGTTAATTAAAAAGTCTTAACCTTTGCAACGCTTTGTCAAATATATAAGTTCACTCACCGCCCATAGATATCGGAGCAAATTTTAACCTTAAGTCTTAGATACTCCTGTATATTTTGCTCTGTCAACTGAGGCAGATATATTTATGGTTGGCGCTAAACCGGTATGATGCGGAAATATTCATCAATGGTGTTGAAAAGGGTTTTTATTTTCAGTCTTTTTATCAGATAAGTTATTTACTTAGCTGTTTGCAGTAATTGCAGTTATTTAGTCGTTATTCGAAAATAATGACGGCATTTCACAAATGCTTGAAATGGGTTAAATTAACATGACTTAAATCAAAAAACATTTTTTAAAACCCGACCGTCTATGTTGTAGTAGTTTTTTAACTGCCTTTATGATACCACCCTTAATGGTGTGTAAGTTTCATTTCTCAGACTGTTTTCAGGCTTTATCATATATAATACAAAACGAAGGCACAGGTAGTAAGTACTTACTTACTTTAAAGTATTTTCGCAGTGAGTGTGAAATATAGAAATCACCTCAATCAAAGCACGGTCTAAACTTTTTAACATTCATTAGGACACAAGTAGCTCTAAGATACAGGGACTTTAATAATTTAATAATTTGTAATTAGGTAATTATTTTCTCCCTTCGACCAGTCGACCGCATTTTAAATAGTACATTCCTTTATATCAGCATAATTTCCGGGAAAATTGGTGCTGTTAGAAAATTAAAATAAGCTTTCCTTATGGAGGGTGAAATTGTTATGACATTAAAAAACGGTAGGTAGGTATTTTTCGGTACGGTTAGGTAATTGAAATGAATTAGAAAAAGAAAAAGTGCTAGGTTACCCTTTTATACTTAATTTTATACTTCCAATAATTGTATAGTATATGATAAAATAATTAAACTAAGGAAAGCGCAAGAAACTAAATGAAATAGTCACAGCATAAATGCTTAAGTTGACATTTTCGGCTAAGTTGTGTACGTATTATTGTATATCTTTGAATTTTGTTGCAAGTTGCAAGTTTTGCTGTACCTCTTTGCCGTAACTATTAACTGAGCGTGGATCGTAAGGCTAGTGCATAAATGAATATTAGTGTACCGTTCAACTTGTGTGTTTTCCATAGCTGTGTGATCCAATTAGTGCAATATAAATGTGTGCTTTGATATATTATGAGACTGCCGTAAATTGTATAAATGCGACCGCCTGTTTACAAGCATTGATTAAAATGCTAATGATTTGAGCCTCATTTTGTAAGGGAAGTTGTAAGTGTAGAATCTATATGCCCGCAGCATCTTAATTTTTACCCTTTGGTCTGGTACGCGATCAACTTTTTCCGGCAATGTGTGGTCGGCAACTATTGCTGTCTTACTCTTATTTCGTATGTTAGAGCAAGATGCGTATAGTTGTTGGCCATACATTGCTGTGAAAATGTTGCTCGTCTAACCGGCCCTTAAAGATTCTACATGGATTTTGCCTCGATTTCACAGTGAGCGAGCGACTTCCCTAAAGGCCCTCGGTGACGATCAATTGCGATTGTCAATTTTACGTGATTGTCAATCGCCATTGAACGTATACGAATCAAATTGAAGCGATTCACCGCAACGTGATTGAAGGCAAATTATGATAATTTTGATTGATGGCCATTGACAGGTGTCATTGAAGCAGGCAATCGACCGTTTCACCGAGTCATGGACAGTGGTTTCGAACACTGCAAACATAAACACGTCTGATCTCTTTGATGACCGAGGGCGAAAACATTGAACTGTCTATTGAATACTACATCAATTGCACTTCAATTGGCATTATCAATAACGTAAGACATTGACAATAGCAATTGATCGTCTCCGGGGGCCTTAAATGTCGCTGCACTCGGTGCACCTGCGACGGCCGGCCACAAAACACCGCTGTGGCAGATGGCCGCTACCTACCGACCGTAAACTTGTGCGGTGGGCTCATTTAGAATATTGTAAAACTACGGTCTGCAGTATAAGCAAGTGACTCGTGTGCTGCGATACAATCTAGCGAAAACGTTTAATCAAGTACAGGCCTTTTTGTATTGGTGCATCACATCGAAGTTACGAGTAGTGCTGTGTCACTTGGCCAGGGGGTCCCGAACTTTTTTATCGGACGCACTAGCAGCAGAAGTGTCTATATTTTTCGCACAATGACTCGCGCTAGGTTAAATTGTAACGTTTTATATTATTAAAAATAGGACTCCTAAAATATTTTTATCGTTTTGCAAAACATTGGTCCAAAAGGTTTATTCGCATTTTATACACTTCATAGTAACTTCAGTGTGGCACCATAACATTCATTAGTGACGTTATTATTCCTTATTTTTTACATTTTTATACGTAGCGCTAATAGCATACACGTGCCTAGATTGTATTTAAACTTGTAAATATTATGTACTTAATATTTTTGTCTGTAAATCGAGCCTTGAATCAAGTCTAATATTTAAAGATGGTAATGACGTTTTGCAAGATTTCTGTAATGTACGAGTAGGTACGTCCCGTTAGTTGGATTGAATTATTAATAAATTATTTGATGTCTGTTGTGTTTTATTGAAGTACCTAGATTTAAGAATAAGGAGATTTAAATGCTTTACCTTTCATGCCTACTCAGCTCCCTCAATTGTAATTAGTATGGATTAATGATGCCACATGGGCGTCATGGAGACTGATAAAGTTTTATGATCGCTGTCCGTTTACACCCATTCAACAAATCGTCGTTTGCTGCAGTCACAGCGTTGTTAACACCAAGTCTACCACAGCCTTTTTGCGCGCGTCGGTCGTCCAACGAAATGACAGGTGACAGACGAAGTATCTATGCTTTAGGATAGCGCGTATAACGTCTCGCCGCGCACTATTAAACCAGACCTCTCCTATCAGATCAAACTTTGGTTAACCTTTACTATCCTATTTTTCAAAAACTTTCCCATTAAAGGTAATTTATCTCGAACTTTATCTTTTTTTTACTTCAATACCTAATGGGGGAGGCCCTGGTAATCGACTTGCTTCTAACGTCTGCAACTCCGTGTGACGAGGTTCATATGTCATTATCGTCGGTTAAATGCGCAACCCTCGTAAGTCCATTTGGCTCAAGTTTACAGTGGACACAAAAAACAAAATTACAGCATGCAGTTGCAGGGAAGCTTATTAATGTTAAGTATTCATATAGGTAAAAAATAGTGAAGTTATCATATTTTTAGCTCAAAATACCTATGTTTCTAAAACTATGAAATATCCCTGCTGTAAATTCGCTTCAATACAGAAAACCACGTATCTCCGAAATGAAATGTAAAGCAAAACTCGTAAGTCCATGCTGTCAAATCATATCAACACTAATTACTCCATACCTGGAAGGGAGTTACAAGTTTTTCTATTTGTAGATTTGTAGATTTTTTAAATAACGGTTTGTTTGACGTTTGAATGCAATATATAGATCGATGCGTTTGGTGATTGGCTACACGATTAAAAAAAAAAAACATTTTCGCAAAAAATGGACTTACGAGGTTTGCAAATTTAACCGACGTTATGCACATTTTTTTCATACTAATATTATCAAACAGCAACCGAATACGGTTAGATAATTTAAGTATGTATAAAAAAATGGTGCAGCTCACTGCCATGTGAAAAGGGGAAGTCGACGCTTCCGTCACGCAAGTAAAGTCGACCTGTCATAATATGCCATTGGATTTATGGGCCCCATTTCACGGAGCCATCGTGCCGCGAAAACCAGTCTTGCTAACTATACTAATAAGGAACATTCATGACTTTTCATAGCTTAAATAAAAGCGGATTCAACAAACAGTTGAGAAAAAACTTTTTTTGAATAGCTATAAAAACAACCAAGATATAAGGCAGCAAATATTTGTTCGTCTATTTTTTTATCTTCTGTATCTTTAATTGTTGTACGTTTAGCCATCCGTTGTTTTTATTCATCTCTCAATCGCTCAAAGGTTAACTGGAAGAGATCCCTTAAAGGGATAAGTTCGCCTTTGTAAATACCTTTTGTTTCTGTCTCCTTTTTAGTTTGTTATTTTCTGTTTGTGCAATAAAGAGTTTACATACATACATACAAAACAGAATTAAACATGGAACCCCTTACTAATAAACGTTGAGTAACGGTGGTATAGCTATAAAATGTTTTGTCCTTATCTGTCGTTGTGACATTTGAATTTGACAGATAAGGACAAAACATTGTATAGCTATGCCACCGTTACTCAACTTTTGTTAGTAAGGGGGGGAGTTTACATGGCCAACCGGGGATTATTATGATATGGCTACGCAGTTCATTTTACGGTGAGCGTAAAGGACAGAGCTATAGCAGTAATATAACTCTGTCGTTTTCTCTCAGCGTAAACCAAACTGCATAGCTATGTCATAATAACCCCCCAAAAATGACTACCGAACATCAAAAGAAAACGACCCGCATAATTTGTAAAATTGTATTCATAAAATCGGTGGTGTATTTAAACAGTATTTTGATTAAAATAAATCATCACAGATATCAGCAAATCTAATTTGTATGCTTGGGATGAGGTATCCATTACAATTTATACCTTAATCACATTGAAACATGAACGTGAATAGCGTAACGTTTCCTTCTCCTACAACGAAAAGAAAACATCCTTACAAAAAGAAAGAACGCAAATTCTAATTGTTTTTACCGCCCCTAGCAAATCTACGCTACGCTACTTATCGTTTAGATGTTCCATAAGTCGAAAAAATATTCATAACGCATACGAGATTCACGAGAAAACATAAACTTATTAAGTAACAATATTCATCAGTAATAATTAAACTTAACAATCAAAATCAGATTTTGACAATGCATGCTTATACAAAAGAACTTATAAAATAATACTGGCTCATAAAAACACAAAGTTTCACATTATTTATCTCTCGGGCTCTAATCGGTAGTTGATAGTAACGGTAGAGTTAAAAACCGGCTAAGTGCGAGTAGGTCTCGCGCACGAAGGGACCGTATTATTTATAAAAAATCACGTTTGTTGTTAGGGAGCCCCCCTTAAATATTTATTTTATTCAAATTTAATCATTTATTTAATTTATAGTGAGTATACAGCTAAATATTCTGTGAATATTTCAAGAGTCTAACTGTTGCCCTTATTAATATCGAGCAAAAAACTGCAAAAAAAATCACGTTTGTTGTATGGGATGGCCCTAAAATATTTATTTTATTCTGCAACAGAAATACATAATCTGTGAAAATTTCAACAGTCTAGCTATCGGTTCATGAGATACAGCCTGGTGCCACTGGTCCCGTTTTGACCCTTTGGGTACGGAACCCTAACAATACGATAACAAGTTGATAGCTATATGGTTTTACAGAGTAGAATAGAGACTTTGGCTTCTTGATAACTACACAAAATAAATCCGACAGGCAGATGGTGTGCAGTGAACGTGTTCAAAGAGGTAGGTTTATGCAGTGAACGTGTTAAAAGAGGTAGGTTTATGTCGTATTACGTTCTATATAGTTACTTTGTCATTCAGTGTTTGAATGGACGGTACATTCGAAAAAAAATTAGTGCCGATAAACAAAGACATAATTTCTTTAAAAAATATATTGTCGCCAGACAATCCACTTCGCAAAGAAATTAGATTAGAAATCTTTTAACTTTGAACCTTATTAATAAGGCAAATAACACTATTAACACGGTATATAACCAACCGCATTATGTGGTGCTAGTCTCATTTGTAACCACCTACTTTTATTTGCAATTTTGAACTTTATTAACCTGTAATAAGGCAACAAATACCTTTTTTAACGTGAAGTTAACTAACTGTGACGGATGATACATTTTATCCATCATATAAAGGCATCAAACCTCGCTAACCACTTATCACTAAAGTTCGGAAATTTGATAGCAAAAATTTAAATGTCAGGGATAAAATATTTTTAACGAGTTTTCCAGTTATCGATATTTAAATCAGTAATCTCTTCGTTATTTAAAATGTAAATTTCATTCATCATTCGCATTTATTGATTGTTTTCAACAATACGTGATTGAAGCTCATAGATTAACCCTCTTATTTATAAACGCGCAATAGCTAAAGGGTGCTTGAAATATGATCTGTCCTTATCAATCAGAGGATTAATTTGTGTTATGATATGTTAAAATGAGTACATTTTATGGCTTAAGTATTATGTATGTAGATAAGTCTAAATCTATTACATAAAAGATGTCGTAGTACGTGAGAATTTCTTGTCGATAGTCGATAAAATTCGGCCTATCCCTATGACATTTAAATGTTTGCCATAACAATTCCTCAATCACTATACTAAATGCTCAAAGCTGCCAGCAACTCTCTCAGCTGTTTCCCGTCTTCCAATTTCAAAACGTCCCTAAAGGCGCGCACGCACGTGGCCTCCTTCTCTAAATTCTTCGATATCTGGTGCGCGCGGCGAGTGATCTCCTTGGGGATGCCGGCGAGGCGCGCCGCGTTGAAACCGTAGGACTTAGGGCAAGCGCCGGGCGACAGCTTGTAGAGGAACGTTATGGTTTCCTCTGGGATATGATCGTCGCTGTCAGCTGTAGACTCGTCTGTTTCTACCATGCACGCCTGAAATATTTGAATGCCATGTTTAATACAAAAGCCGCAAAACATTTAATGACTCGCACGTCAATTTTGCGATTTGTGTGAAAGTCCTTTTAACTCTGATAGCCGTGATATGGATATGTACAGTTTTGTACCATCAAATGTGGCGTTATCTATGAAAAGGCACCTTATTGTCGACGGCGCTTCCGCCATTATTAAAGATGCTCCGATATAAATACAACGTCGCGTGACGCAGTGCGGCGTAAGCGCCATCAACAATAAGGTCCCAAAGCAAAGGTAAGGTACTAAAGCAATAGTTACACAGGTTTGGACGTTTAGGACATGTATAAGATTGACTTAAATTTCCGTTCGATCGCCTTGGTGTTACTCGGCTTCATTGACAATAGATCGCTGAAAGTCAAAAAAATGTGCACAGACCTTATAACTAAGACAATAAGGTCTATTTGTACATATTTTTGCACCTTTGTGCGGATATTTATTTTTAACCTTGACTGTACCTGCGCAGTCGCGCATTTATAGACAAAATTGGTGGAATGAAGAGGGCGGGACGGGACGGGGATATACCCCGCCGCTATGCTTATGCGCGCACGCTATTGGATGCCGACTGTACCCAAGCGCAAACACATCCCCTCCATCTCTCTCTCAGGGCTCAGCGGCCCTTTAACGTGACTGGGTCTGTGCAGTGACGAGGTGAGTTACCATATGTCCGAGTACAACCCCCGGATGGTCGGCCAGGTGGTGCACGAGCGAGTGGTAGTGCGTCGAGAACACGACGCGCGCGCCGCGCTGCGCCAGCTCCACGCACACGCCTGACGCGATCGCCGTTCCGTCGTACGTCGAGGTCCCGCGCCCTGAAATATTTTTTTTTCGATTATGGCTGGTTTAGTTCTACAAGTTCATGCAGCGTACCACGCCTCCAAAACAGTTTAGTATTCTTTGTCACTTTCTGTAGAATACATATATCATAATGAACTAGTGGACGCTCGAGACGCGTACAATTAGTTTCCCGGTACTCCCCCTATTTTAACACCTTAGACTTAGAGGATGAATTTCCAAAAATCCCTTAGTGCACCCCTACGATTTTTAAGGAATATTCCCTCAAGCCCCTAGGTCCAGCGGTTTCGGCTGTGTGTTGATCAATCAGTCAGTCAGTTTCTTCTTTTATGTATATGGATGAGGACAAAACATATTTAAAGCACACTTTAACTATTGTTCGTTTATGAATAATAGGATGAATCACTTGTAAGGAATCAAGACATACATACAATACATTGACAATCGCTTGACAACAACAACACACTGACATGACACTTACCCACTGGACTAGTGTATACCTCCCCTCCCCCAGACCATGGGACAACTTAAACACTCCAGCTGTAACAATACTGACCCAGCTCGTCCAGTAGCACGAGCGAGTGCAGGCTGGCGTGCCGCAGGATGGCGCCGGTCTCGTGCATCTCCACGAGGAACGTGGACTGCCCCGCGAGGATGTCATCGGCGGCGCCGAGCCGAGTGAACACGCGGTCCACTAAACTCAGCGAGCATTCTGACGCTGGCACGTATGAGCCCTGTAAAGTCATGTGTTACTATAAACATACGCCGTAATTGGTTGTAAAAGTTCATATTTATCTTGATTTCTTAGTCTGTTTTAGTACTTATAGATAAGCTAATTGAAAAAGCAAAATATAAAATAAATATTTACAAAAGTATACTATATTGAACTGTTTTTTCATGTCAATATTGCTTGTAAGTGAGTTTCTTGCGACACGTCATTTTTTTATTTTTCATGATTATTAAAATAAATGTTCAAATGTAGTCAATAACTATATGGTGCGTTTGGAACTTTGTAAGTGTGAAATGCGATAAGTTTGTCTTCATGGGGTCTTTTATATAATTCAAATATGTGTAAAGTTTTTTTTGTACAAATCGTCTTATCATCATCACCAGTAAAATTCACTCAATTTCACTTTAATAGTCCGGATAAGTCCGGATATGTCTGGGCTCTTTAATTTGTACGGTTTTAAGGGTTCCGTACCTCAAAAGGAAAAAACGAACCCTTATAGCATCACTCGTGCTTCTGTCTGTCTGTTGGTCTGTCACAGCCGATTTTGCGAAATTGCGAATCGATGTCCGCGCCCGAGGCGCGCACATACATTACCAATTTTCTTATGTTACTTTGAACACTCAAACCTTTTATAGGTTTTCCTGTATTCTATAGGTGAAGAACTATTTTCCATATTTTTTCCAAAATTTTAGGCCCAGCAGTTTTGGAGAAATGGTCAATTTACCCCCCAAAATTCATTTATTTACGTCACGCGTCCGTCTTTGGGTCACTGACTTACATATGTGTACCAAAATTTAACTCGATCGGTCCAGTAGTTTCGGAGCAAATCTGCTGTGACAGATGGACAGATAGATAGACAGACTAACAGACAGGCATATGGTGTGGAGACGGAACCCTTTCCACGCGAGTCGAACTCGCATTTGGCCGGTTTTTTTTTTAATTCGATGGAATATGAGTAATAAAACTACACATTAAGTAGTAGAGTAAAGTTTCCATTTTGTGACCAAAAAGTCCGGATTTTTATCGAAATGTCAGGACTTTTCAAATTCCTAAATGGTACCCTTAAGCACGTTGCAAAAACAGCAAGTTGTCGGAACGCCTACTTTTGCAAAGTGAACCTTATTAAACCCCCGTTACCAAATGCGCCAGCACAGTGAGCAGGCCGAGCTGCCGCATGAGCGTGGACTTGCCGCCCATGTTGGGCCCCGTCAGCAGCAGCAGCGCGCGCGCGCCGCCCAGCGCGGTGTCGTTGGGGATGAACTCCGACACCGTGGGGATGCAGGGGTGCCGTCCGTCCACTATGTTGATGAAGGGCTGGGGAACATAAAGCGGTATAAGAAGCTTCCTGGGCATGAAAAGTGGCGTGCGAATTTTCTTCTTTCTGCATTTATTTCTCTTGTTTTATAAATTATATGTGATTTGTGTTCAATACAAAACAATACAACACAATGTTTTATTCTTAAATGATGTGGAAATAATATTTATTGGACAAGAGTAAATAAAGATTTAACAATTATTGCGTACATTAAAAAAAGATTTTAAAATTATATGAGTGTTACCTTCCGTCTTCCCCAATTAGACTAGCTTCCTATTAACCTTTTCAACGCCACAGTCGGCTCTGGCCGTCAGCTAAAAGTCGTGCCACTGACGCCACGTCGGCTACAGCCGACAATAGTTCAAGATTAAAAGAGACTGTTTTGTAGCAATAAGTTGTAATTTGCATAGCATAGCAAACATGTTTGGCGTGTAGGTGGCACATTTTGTATTCGACGTATGGCGTTCAAAAGGTTAAAAAACTGCGTCCGAATTGTTTCATCCGTTTAGGAGCTACGACGGCACAGACAGGTCCACAGACACACACGTTAAACTTGCAACAATTGTTTGTGTTCATGATTTAAAAAAAAATGACGTAACCATAACACACAGTATAATTTTTTGCCAAACTATACAAAGCAACTAGGGTTTGTTCTTTCTCCCGCTAAATGCGTTACTGATTAGAATCGATCGAACCGAAATAATAATTTAAAAAAAAAACAATTTAAAAATTCCGGTGTCTACATATATTTCCGAGTGCATACAATCTGAACCTATTTAAAGCTAGGGTGAATAGGCATCTTCTGGGTGAGCTCGCTTCATCATCGACAAGACCTTAATCAATTTTAAAAAAAACCCCAGTCAAAGTCAAACCTAGAAAAACCAGGCTAAATTATCACATAAAATCCGTTTATAAATAATTATGTCCCTACCTTCCCACTACTGAAACTGACGTCCGGCAGACAAACGTCGCCGCTCTGCTGCCGCGCGAACTCTGTGAAGGCCAGCAGTATGTCCAGTACTGCCACGCTCTGCACCGCCGCCTCCCACAGCGCCAGATTACTGGAGAACTTCTCGAACATGCGCCGGCTCAGGTCTTTGAGCACGTCCCGCTTTTGCTCCTCGGCGGATATCATGCGGGCTAGCAGATCCTGAGGAAAATAATAAATATTAGGGGACAATGTCACACACATTGACATAGTCCAAACTAAGCTCTAGTCTTGCACTAAGACAATGGTGCTAAACAACGATAAACATACATAAATAAGAAATTACATACTTAAATATATTGTAAACATCCAAACAATGGTCGAAACGAATTGATCGAACCTGGGACCGCTGGCTTCGTAGGATGGGCCACTACTAGCGTAAGCGCGTCGTCGAACCGAGTCTAAGGGCCGTGTTAATAAACTAGTCTCAACTCTAATGGTCGTCTCGAGATGCGTCAAAAATGGCAGTGTTCTATGGTTTGACGTTTACTTTGACGTATCTTGTGACGGGCATCTCAACCAAGATGAGTTTATAAGTTAATGTACAGCTGAGATCGTGTTGCTCATCCGCATTTAGACACCAGAAATGAATTGACATGGGGTTTACTGTTCCAATATAGACTTGCAAGATTTGAATTAACGCATTCACTGCCACCGACGCATATATGCGTTCACGGTCATACAAGTTTGTTCCTAGGCCAAGCCCCCTGGCATTGAATGCGTTAAATTACAAACAATGATAAAGTTAAGAAAATAATATACACATGGGTTAATTAATTGAATTCAATACCCAGGCAAAAAACAATTTGTATCCAAACATTGATCGATATAGTAATAACATATTTATTTATTTATTAGGCATGGTAACAAAATGTGGAAATGTTCGTATTTAATTTGCTTTTTCAGTTTGCTTATCAATAGGTTATAAAGCTAACTATTAAAGTAAATGGAAAACGAGGTAAATACGATGTTGTTTAACCTTTTGAACGCCACAGTCGGCTCTGACCACAGACCTTAATCTAACTAGATGCCGCGAGTGTACGTACTTCGCGTGTCAAAAAGCAGTCTAAATGTCTGCTTTCTACGCGGCTTCATTTAGTACGCGTTCGACCGTTACCGCCTCCAGACGTTACCGATATCTAGAAAAATGACTGGTTGTTCCGTATTAAGTTGTAAAAACTGTACAGGAAAAGGTGACCCAAATAATGGACATGTTTCCTTCCATAAGTAAGTAAATTTCTTCTAAAATTACGTTTATCTATTTAAAGATAATTTATTTTAGGTTTGTCGTGGTTTTACTATGAAAAATAATACTGTGTGGGATTACTTCATGTTCATGATACATTGCCTGCTTTACTTGCAAAGTTGTAGGCCCTGTCTCTATTAACGCGCAATGGAAATTTAACGGTCGACCTTTACCTTGTGTCGTTTGGCTTCTTGGTACGAGTACTATTATCATTTTTCTGTCAAATTAAGCAAATAGTGATGTACACCTTCCGATTGTTTACGATTCTAACCGATTCTTGAAACAGGAATGATAATACGCTTAGGTATTTTAAGACACGTAGGTAAATTTTGCTATTCTATAACGCTTTTCATCCTTATATCCGTCACCTGCTTATTTTTCTTTTTCTTTAAGTAATTCTCCTTATCTTTTTCTTTTCTCAGTTGACCGAATTCTGGATCTGCTTTTATTTTATCATAACTTATTTTACTAGCTTTTCTTTTCGCAGATAAAATTTCTTCTCTGGTTTTTTTATTTGGCTTAGACATAATTTACCTACAACAAAGTAACGAGAATCATTACAACCATAAGAAAACATTTTGATTAAATCCAACTGAAAATGACTACCATTACCTAAGAGTAAGATAACATTTATCATTTTTCTGTCCTTTTATCATTCCTCTGGCAAATCGATTGAAAAATCGATATGTGAAATTCACGGACACATAAATTCGCGCTTGTAATTGCTTCGATCGCTTGCGACAATTTTTTAAGTGTTCTAGTAAGTATTTCTATGGCAATAGTGTGTATATCTATGTCGGGAAATCAATCGGATTCAAATGTAACGGCTCGATCGGTTCGTCCGCCATCTTCAATATTGGTAGCAGTCAGCGCGCTCGTGCGGCGCAGGCGACGTCAGGGAAAGAAGTAGGTGCTCCGTGAACTATTCGCACAACTGACAGACCAGAGTGAAGTCGGTACAAAACAACGTTGCTAACTTCACGTCAAGTTCTCACCGCCATCTAGCGGCGTTAATCCAGACTTCGCCAATAGTTACCGCTGTATGCAAGCTTAGGCTGATCGTATGCGCGCCATCTGTTGGTGAGTGTGAAAGACTCCAGGTGTGACCTGTTACAACCTGCGTGTCTAACATATTCTCCGACACGGCCATTCTGACGAACAGCGCGTTCTCGCGTTGTGTACGTTGCACATAGACAGCACATGCCTGTTAGGTACTCAGTGTCTTACCAACGACGCTACACAATGAAAAATCACCAGCAATAAACCACCGTCTGAAAATTTAGACAATAACGCAAAGCGCAAAGGCTTTCAGCAACATGTCAGCATACCCACAAAACGTAAAACTCTACAACAACATCACTAGTCAATGCAAAGCGTGATAGCTTTCAACAACACTGGTAGTAATGAAAAGCTTAAATACTTTCAGTTTCAGCGGCCTGATATACAATGCAAAGCGTTAAAGCTTTCAGCAAATTTTATAAACGACGCAAAGCGTAAAAGCTTTCAACAAGCCTCAAAAACAATGCAAAGCGTAAAAGCTTTCAGCAAGCTTCAAAAACAATGCAAAGCGTAAAAGCTTTCAGCAAGCTTCAAAAACAATGCAAAGCGTAAAAGCTTTCAGCAACTTTGAATCATGATGCAAAGCGTAAAGGCTTTTAGCAACCTTAAACATAATGTAAAGCGTGAAGGCTTTCAACATAAAATCAAACACCACACGATATAATTCTCAAAATCGTGTAGTTTATTACAACGGAACTTACAGTTAAGTAATTAAGGTAATTTATTCTAATTACATAGTATTTTACAACTTTAATCGTTAAGCGTTACAAGCTTACAACAATCATGTGCAAAGCGTTTAAGCTTTCAGCTACAAAAATATG
Source organism: Acleris literana (assembly GCA_946894065.1). NCBI lineage: Eukaryota > Metazoa > Arthropoda > Insecta > Lepidoptera > Tortricidae > Acleris > Acleris literana. Next base: position 9,435,454 of record OX335689.1, on the reverse strand, counting down.
AAAAGATTAACTAATTAACACATTGTTTACAATTAGCAATAAATCAACCTCGATAATCTTAGATGATAATTTCATCTGAGGCTATCTAACCAGGAACTTAATTCAACTGACTACTACATCCAGGTTCGTCAAGTGACTCTGAAATACTCGGTAAGCTAGAAGGGTATTCGCGTAATCGCTCATGACACACGTATTGTTCTCGGCCACCAGAAATCGGTTGTATTTTGTAACGGTCATTAGAACAAACCTCGATAATTTTATTAGGTCCAGAAAACTTCTCGCTTAATTTTTTAATAATCCGAGGATTTTTCTGTACCAAAACAAGATCTCCTAACTTGAATGGTCTTACTGCTGCCTTACTAGAATCAAAGCGAGCCTTGTTTAACACTCCTTGTTCGTCCATCCTATCCTTAGCTTCGCGTCTAATCTCTGCGATATCAAGTTTATCAAACTCGCTCGTCAGTCCGTTTAGGCGTGGAGGGCATTTGTTGCAACCTAACAACAACTGTAATGGGCTTTTTCCGGTACTCCTAGAAACAGTACAGTTTAAGGCCAGTTGTACTTCACCGATAACAGATTTCCAAGATCTCTTTTCATGATTTTCGGCTATGGTAAAACAATTAGTCAGTACAGACATGAAACGCTCCACTTGCCCGTTAGCTCGGCTTATACCACTAGCGACCTCGTGAAATTCTATTGACCATTCACTACAGAGATCTTGGAACTCTTGTCCAGTAAAAGATGTACCCTGGTCGGAGATGATTCGTTTTGGTGTACCAAAAAGACTTACAAAATTCCGTAAAGTCTCACATGCTGATTTAGACGTTAAATCTTTAACCGGAGTTAAATGGCAGTATTTAGAAAAGGCGTCTACTATCACGATTACGTATTCCTTTGTTAGTCTCCCGCCAGTAAGCTTTCCACTCGTATCTATGTGTATCGTGTGGAAAGGCTCTGCAATTTTATCGATAGGATGTAAAGCCGATTGTTTCTTGCCAGAAGGGTTTTTATTTATTTTACAAACTAGACACCGATCCACGTAGGTACGTACGCACGAGGTCATATGAGGGAACCAAAAATGTTCTCTGATTTTAGTTAATGTTTTATCCCAGCCTAGATGTTTCAACTCATCATGGAAACGCTGAATAATTTGCCATCTGAAATTTTTGGGTACAACGACGCGACTGTAGGTTTTACCGTCTACTTGAAAATGTTTGTAAAGCAAACCACTTTTTATAGAATAGCTGGATCGCAAACTAGGGTCAAGGGTGTCATTTTCAAGTGACTCTACGATTCGACGAATGTCAGAGTCAAGTTTTTGTTCTGCGATTAACCAGTCATCATTTATACGAGCTACGTTAACTTCCCTATTTTCAACGGGGTTACGACTTAAAAAGTCCACATGAGGAATTCGTTCCCCCTTTCTATACTCTATTTCAAAGCTGAAAGATTGCATGTAAGCCCACCATCTATGGACACGCGGCAGTAATTCCTTTTTGTGACGTGACGCTTTGAGAGCATTACAATCCGTCACGACTTTAAACTCTCTACCTAGGAGGTAATGACGGAAATGTTTTAGAGCTTTAAAGACAGCCAGTGTTTCAAGCTCGTAGCTGTGGTACCTACTCTCTACTTCTGTAGTCCTCTGACTGAAATAACCAATGACCCTAAGTTGGTTATCGACCTTTTGAAATAAGACAGATCCAAATCCGATAGAGCTTGCGTCTGTGTGGAGCTCTATCGGTTTGTCGGGATCAAAAATGGACAAAGCTGGGGAGGAAGTCAGATATCCGATAATGGAACGATGAGCTTTAGAATGCTCTTCTTTCCAATCCCACTTAGCGTCTCTCCTAGTTAAAGCGTAAAGGGGCGCCATGATAGACGAGAAGTTTGGCACAAATTTCCGAAAATACCCGGCAAGACCGTTGAATTGCCTTAGTTCTTTTACGTTAGTGGGTAAAGGGGCGTTTGAGAGTGCCTCAATTTTTCTTGAATTAGGCTCTATCGTTCCGTTCTTAATAGAGTAACCGAGAAATTCAGCTGAAGTTTTAAGGAAAGAGCATTTTTTCCAATTGAGAGTAAAACCGGACTCTGTTAAAGCTTTTAGTACCATTTGCAAATGTGAAAAGGCTTCGTCCTTAGTTTTTGAAAAGACTAAAATATCGTCCATATAGACCAAAGCTACTTTGTCCTTGAGATCTTTAAGGGCTCTATTAATCGACCTCTGGTACACAGACGGGGCGTTACAAAGCCCAAATGGCATTTTAAGATACTCCCAGACACCGTCAGGCGTAATAAATGCTGTTTTATCGATTGAATCGGATGCCATTGGTATCTGGTGGAATCCTGATGCCATATCCAGACAGGAAAAGAAACAGGACTGACCTAAATTATCAATCTGTTCCGATATTAGGGGCAAAGGGTAACTGTCACGTACTGTGTTCGAATTTAATTCCCTATAATCGACGCAGAGTCGGTCAGAACCGTCTTTCTTCTTCACAAGTAGCGCGGGGCTCGAAAAAGGAGACGAGCTCTCACGCACAATATTTTTAGACTCAAGATCAGCTATAATTTCTCGCAACGCGGCCCGTTCAACCGGTGCCATACGATATGGATGACGTTGGACTGTTTTATCAGGATTTTTAAGTTTTATCTGCATTTCGCCTGTCGTCACGGTAGAATGAGAGTTTCCACAAACAAAATTGGCTTTACATTGATCTAAAAGAGCTGCAAGTCGCCTCTTGTCATTATCGTCCGTCAAATCCGTGTCAATATTCCCTGCATCGAAGCTGGGTTGTACTGGTGACTCTTGTGTACTGATACACACTTCGCGCGTTATCTTTACTCCGTCACAGTTCATAGTCAAGACCAAACCGGGTGTACTGAAAATCTCACGGCCCAAGATAACATCGTACGGCAAAAGGTGTGAGTCTACTATGACGAAAGTGACTTCGGTATGAACTCCATCAAGTTCAACGTTAGTTGTGAGCTTGCTAAAGGAGTAACACGGGACTGATCCTATACCTGTGAGTCGGACGAACGCAAAGTCATATTTTTGTTTTAATGTCTCAGCAATACTTTTGCGAAGAAGTGAACACTCTGAGCCACTATCAATCAACGCATTCAAGTTATAATCTCCTAGCTTAACCTCAACTAAAGAAGCATTGGAAGTTGAGCAAACATTCACTGACTTAGTAAGTGACGTGGAATCCTTTGACGACCTGGATTTTTCGTCTCTTTGTTTTGCAAAGCATGTTCGTTCAGTATGACCTGATTTTGAGCAATATGAGCACTGGATAAGAGGCTTATCACAAGGATTCATAAGAGGTGCCTGGGCAGGGCGCGATTCGGTTATTTCATTTTTAGTTTTACGCAAAAGAAAACAATTACGCTTTAAATGACCTATTTTGCCACAATGATGACATGCTCGATCCTTGGGACCCAAGGGTTTATCATTAAACTTCTGTCGTTTAGGACACAAAACCTCACTATCACCGCCCAGTGACCTCTTATGCGCTTTAAGCTTTGGGTACGTATTAAGATGCCTCTCTAACGACACAAAATCAGTAGGAGTATTTTTTAACAGTTCAGAACGTACCTGCAAGTCTGCAATACCGGAAATTACCACCTCGATCCGGTTCGCTTCACTCCAACCAGTCTCCAAACGGTCGATCAGCGCCACCTTGGTAGATGAATACTCCAAATATGAAGTCGCCTGGTCACTAGTGTAGTCTGCCATATCCCGAAACAGGTCATGGAACCTTCTCGTCGCTGCGAATTGCCTAGAAATCTTCTCTTTTAGCTCCTGCCACGACTTGCATTGAGCATAAGAACGAGTGGCCCACTTTTTCGCGCGTCCTTGCAGATGAGTAAAAGCCGCGTTTCTGGTTTCATAATCCGTCCATGAGTTATGAATTCTGTGATTGTCGATTTCTTCACACCATTGTGCTATCGTAAACTGGCACTCATCCGGGTCAAAAGATGGTAGGTAGATTTCACTAAATTTCATTTTTCTTGTTTCATTTTTCGTCTCGGTTGCGTCTGGTTTTTTCGGTACAAAATTCTCGGCTAGATTCTGAAAGAATTGACACCACATGTCTTGTGTCACAGCCGGAAGTGCTCCTTGTGATACACTAGCACGTGTTTCTTTTTCCGCAGAGGGAGCCGTAAAATATTCTTTCTCCTGGGTAGTAGGGACCGTATTTGAGTTTGAGATACATGGTGAATTTTGAGCCGATCCCACCGCTGCTGTCGGGAAATCAATCGGATTCAAATGTAACGGCTCGATCGGTTCGTCCGCCATCTTCAATATTGGTAGCAGTCAGCGCGCTCGTGCGGCGCAGGCGACGTCAGGGAAAGAAGTAGGTGCTCCGTGAACTATTCGCACAACTGACAGACCAGAGTGAAGTCGGTACAAAACAACGTTGCTAACTTCACGTCAAGTTCTCACCGCCATCTAGCGGCGTTAATCCAGACTTCGCCAATAGTTACCGCTGTATGCAAGCTTAGGCTGATCGTATGCGCGCCATCTGTTGGTGAGTGTGAAAGACTCCAGGTGTGACCTGTTACAACCTGCGTGTCTAACATATTCTCCGACATCTATCTATCTCTTTGTTGTCAAAAAATTACGTACTTACGGTCACTTTCTTGTAATCGAAAAGATCTAATAACTATACACATCTTGTTTTACGTATATGCCATTATAACTTACCTGAAGAGCGGTGAAATTATCAACTTTCAAGCCACGCAGACACGGCGACAAGGCGCAACACGCGCGCGACCTCTTACTACAAAGACTGACCTCATACTGACTGATTGATACGAGCCGCAAGGCGCGGGCGGCGGCGCCTTTGTATCGATTTCGCGCGGACAACGGGGAATTCACATCACTAATTCGTTCTTGTGACGTCACAGCAGGTAGAAAAAAAGTGACACGGTTGGTTTTCATACAAATTGAGGTATTTACGTTATCTAGTTAGATTAAGGTCTGTGGCTCTGACCGTCAACTGAAAGTCGTGCCACCGACGCCACGACGGCTACAGCCGTCTCAAGTTCAAGAATAAAAGAGACTGTTGTTGTTGTTTCGTATCAATTGAGTGGTAATTTTCATAGCATAGCAAACATGTTTGGCGTGTGAGTGACACATTTTGTGTTCGACGTAAGGCGTTAAAAAGGTTAAATATGCAAATCTGTGCTCATGTTTAAAGTCCGCTCTCTACCTACCTTAGTTTCCGCTGTGGAGAACCTTTTGAACCCCTTCCGTGCGCCTTCCAAATTGTACTTGGAAGAGGCTTTCCTCGCTGCGCTCTCTGACACTTCTATTTGATAACGCTTCTTGTCCGTTCCCACATATTTCAACTGGAAAATATAATTTAACCATTAGTATCCAATGAAATATTACGCAAGCAGAATTTTCACCCTCCCTTCACCTTTATCATTAAAAGTAAGCAAATAATTTATTTTATCCTCATTAAAATATACAGGTTTTTTAATAGAAACTTATCTTTTAAATGTGAAGATATAAACATCTCGAATGCTGCAAATGTTTTTCGTTAAAGGCAACACTTTTTCATCTTTTTCCGTGGGAATAAAAATCAAACTTTACGTATATCATGATACCAGTGATTTTTAAACGAAACCTTGTTGTACACCGCAGTTTTAATGCTATAAAGAATTAACAACGAGAAGAAAAGCTACAGATCAAAGGTCATTCAGAACAGGGAACCCCTAAATGTGTCGCATGTCCATCTCACCCGACACTTGAAGTATTTCTCTTGCTCCGCGAGGTACTCTTTCAGCTCTTCCTCAATGTCGGCGATCAGCTGCAGAGTCCCGTCGTACTCCTGGTCGACGCCGGCGCCGGGCAGGATGCGCCCTTCCTTCTCCGCCTCCGCTTGGTTAAAGCCCTCCTGCGAAATACGCATGTTGTTTTTTTAATGATGACGTTTGTGAGGATCAAATGAATGTATGGGACCTACTTGGTGGTTATTAAGAACCACTAAATTCGAAACCTCCGATGCGGTGTCCCTGTCAATCGTCACTAGAGACTAAATCGAGAAAAATGGATGGAGCTAGCGTAACTTCGAAATTCGATTTTCAAACCTCTCCTGTCCTCCTCCTCACCAGGGACCGTACTTTTCATGCCGTTGACGCAAAAATGACGTGACGCTACATAGAGTGTGATTCCAAATAGTTTTATTGTTATTAATTATTATTAACCATTAGTCGTCAATCATTTAATCATGTAAAAATGAGTTAAATCTATTGACGCGTAGAAAAATAAATACCTACTTCATACCTAAAACGTAAATGAAACTATTTGATTGAGAAGGGCAAAAATCATCGAGTAAACATTATCATTTAAAAAAAAAACGTTTTTATGTTGTAATAAAAAATTATATGATTAAATAGTCATAAATACAATTATGGCATTGACATTTATAAAAGAAAATTGTCTCAAATTGCCATTTTTAGTAATGAGTGGTGAAAAAAAAAAAGATGCTGCCGTGATCCGTATTTTGATTGCGACTAAGCTGTATTTAACTATAATAATTTTGCCGCTTACTAACATTTTTTTATTTGTACCAGTTAATACATACCTAAACACCTGATAAATTAAAGCAGCCTGTGTGTAAAATTTCGTCATTTTGACGTCATCGGCATCAAAGGTCCCTGCTCCTCACCTGCGGTCCGGTGTGAGGATAACACAGCCGGTAAAATTACTGGCACATAGGCGTTCCATATTAGTCCTTAGAGTTGGCAATGCTTTGCAATCTTAGGATAGCAGTCTTGAGATTGCAAAATAATAATTGTCTATGGGTGGTGTCCCCAGGAAGCCTGTATGCTCTTTTGCCTTCTCCTTGCCATAAAAAAAAGTTCCTACGAAGCAGTTTTAATGGTTGTTCACCATCAAACAACATTAAACTTAATATCGATAAGATATAGACCGCGATTACCTTTAGATTTAAGATTGAAACATATTTCAATAAAGTTTAATTCGTCTCGATCGAGGGAAGACCCCCGCTACCACCCAAAACCATACGCCTCGACGCCGCCAATGTCTGCCACTTCACAGGAAGTGCGACCACTGAAACTTGAATATACTCAAGCTTTTCCAGTCGAATTTAGCAATACTAAGCTAATCAGCAGTATCCCAAGTTTAATACCCAAAGCAGTTTTAATTCTCTTCTGTTAGTGATAAGGATGATATTGCTACAGGAGTTTTATAGAAGATACTGCGTAGTGGATTAGCAGGGCAGAATAGACATCTAGGGACAATATATATATATAACTCGTCGCAGGCTCATAAAGCTTTACTCGCACAAAAACAATGCATCCGGTCAATTTGTACTGTAGACGTCTTTACATCATATCGACCACTATTTAGGGAATTGAAGCTGCTGAGACGGTCCCCTGTATATATATATATCTGTTTACTCGTAAGATCCCAACCAAATTTATTTAATACTTATAAAGACCATTATAATTTTAATACTAGGTACCCTGATAGATTGGTTAAACCACATTCAAAAACAACATTATTTAGTAAAAATGCTAACTGTATGGCAGTGAGTATTTACAATAGATTGCACAGCGAAATAAAAGACCTCCCACTGACCAAATTTAAAAATGTACTAAAAAATGGCTTACCCAAGAGTGTTTTTAATCTGTAAACGAATATTTCGACTACTATGTTCATAAATCATAACGTGACATGGTTTAACTTATTTAAGTAGTATTAATTTCGAGTTTTGACAAATGAGTATTGTAATTAAGATATAATTTAACCACATCCTGTAAATAATTAATGAAATTACTAATTTATTGTATATATGAAATGTATAATTGTATTGCCTTTAATTTTTTGCATGCCATCTACTGCCGAAATGTGTAGAACTCTGTAATTACTTACTGTCCAGGCGAGGTAGATAAGTAAATCCAAAGTCCTCTTTGACAAGAATAACAGTTTATTTTTTAAATTACAATAATTAAATGCAGACGCGCGTGCGCTCGGTGTCATGCGCTAAAAAGGTGTGTGTCGCGCGCGGGGTCGCGGCTTGCAGCTCCTCACCTCCCCCGCAGGCGCTTAATACGTCATAGCGCTATAGTAGCGCTAACATACTGCCCCTACTGAAGGCGTTCCTTCAGGTGCCTGTTCAGGTTCCTCTGCTTCCGGTGTTGTAGGCAGCGGGCATATTCTATGGTATGCTCTTTTTACTGCTCCACTTGCGGTCCTTATTTCTGCCACTCTGCTAACTCCATCCGGCCCGGGAAACAGCTGACTGATGCGTCCCAGACGCCAGCGTAACGGCGGCAAGTTTTCTTCTTTTAGAACCACCATGTCTCCGACTGCTAAGCTTTGCTGACGAGTGCGCCACTTGGTTCTTTGTTGTAGCTCTGCAACGTATTCTCTCCGCCAACGGTCCCAAAAGTGTTGCCTCAGCTGCTCAATCCTCTCATATCTGTTGGGTCTTTTAGTATCAACCGGCAGAGATGGCACTGATATTAGAGGCCGTCCAACAAGAAAATGCCCTGGAGTAAGAGGGTTAACATCGGAGGGGTCTGACGAGAGAGGGGATAAGGGGCGTGAATTAAGGATTGCCTCTATTTGTGAGAACAACGTCGCCAGCTCCTCAAACGTCAGAGAGGCGTTACTCGCTACGCGTTTAAGATGAGTTTTGGCTGACTTTATGCCAGCTTCCCAAATACCACCGAAATGTGGCGAGTACGCGGGTATAAACTTAAATTTTATTCCTTCGCTGCTTGCATAGTCAGAAACAGGCTGACGGCTAGATCTTATAACCCTACCCAACTCATTGTTTGCGCCTGTAAAATTTGTCCCATTATCGCAGTAAATTACCATAGGTTTACCTCGCCTAGACACAAATCTCCGTAAGCACAATAAAAAAGAGTCTGTAGACATTGAACTCACCGTCTCTAAATGTATAGCCTTAGTTTGTAGACAAATGAATAGAGCTAAGAAGCATTTAGTTATATTATTACCTCGACCTATTTTACTCGAAATCAAGAATGGGCCGGCAAAGTCTACGCCGCAACAGTAAAAAGCATAACTTGGTGTTATTCTCACAGCCGGTAAGTCTGCCATTATTGGCTGTATTGTGTTGCCTCGAACGCGTGCACAAGTAACACATTTAGCAACAACGCTACGAGCAAGTACTCTGCCACCTATTGGCCAGAACTCTTCACGTACCGCTGACAATAGCAGTTGAGCTCCAGCATGAAGTAAATAAGTGTGAGTATGCCTCATCAATAATTTCGTAAAATGGTGCTTAGAGCTCAGTAGAATGGGATGTTTTTTATCGTACTCAAAATTTGAATTACCCAGTCTACCTCCTACTCTTAAGATGCCATTTGAATCGACAAATGGATCCAAAGGCAACAATTCGGATTTATAATGTAATTTGTCGCCTTTTATAATTATTAAAAGTTCACGTGAAAATGATTCTAATTGACACTGCTTCACCAAAAACAACAACGAGTTGTGTAATTCGGTAGCATTTAAATCTTCAGTTAATTTATCAGAGCCCTTTTTATTAATATTATATATGTGGTTAAAACTAGAATATTTTTCAAAATCTACAACTACACTACGGGCGGTATCAACATCAACACTAGTAAAAACCTTTAACTCTGGTAAGTCTTTTATATGGACTGACGACTGGCTTGGCCAATCAGTCGATTCTTTCTTTAAGAAAGAAGGACCTTGCCACCAGAGAGAAGATTCCTGGAGCTGCTGCGGGTCTACACCCCGAGACGCTAAATCGGCTGGATTACGATCCGTGGGCACGTGCATCCAGGTGAAGTCACTAGTAAGTTCATTAATTTCGTTGATACGATTACCTACAAAGGTTTTTAAATTTCGTGATTGCGTTTTCACCCATCCTAAAACTATAGTCGAATCCGTCCAGATGGTTTTGCTAGTGACGTCACAAGGTATTGCATCCGTTACCTTCGAACACAGCCTAGCGCCCAACAACGCGCCGCATAACTCCAGCCGCGGAATAGTTAGTGCCTTCATCGGCGCGACACGGGCTTTAGCGCAAAGCAACTGAACGTGCACATTGCCATAACGATCTACGCAGCGTAGGTACACGCACGCGCCGTAAGCACTCTGTGCCGCGTCGACGAAACAATGTAATTGTATAGATTTTGGATCATTTAATAACACGTACCTGGGTATCTGTATAGTCGATAACTGAGAAATGTTTTTAATTATAATTGACCAGTCACGTAAATAATTATGTGGTACAACATCATCCCAATCTAATTTATCATTCCATAATCTCTGCAGTAGAATTTTAGCTTTAATTATACAAGCTGATAATAACCCTAATGGGTCAAATATTTGACAGGTCATGGAAGTTATAGTCCTTTTAGTAATTTTATCGCCCTGGTCTATATTTGTGGAAAAGAAAAGCATATCGACTTTAGGGTCCCAATTTAACCCCAGAACGCTTGCTTGTTTACTCCAGTCTAAGGTATCTGTTACACCGGATTTATTTTCAAATATCGCTGGGCAATTAGTCCTAAATTTACGTAGTGGAAAATGTGCGGACTGTAATACTTCCGTTACGTTCTCGTACACATATTTTAGTTGTTCTACGGTATCAGAGCCGGTATTAAGATCGTCCATATAAAAATCTCGACGAATAACATTAGCTATAGTTTCATCTGGACATTCTTGGGCTAGCTGTATCAGACATCTCGTACTTAAAAATGGAGCGGACGCGGTACCATAAGTCACCGTGTTGAGTTGTAAACATTTAATGGGGTCAACTATATTTTCTCGCCACAAAATCATTTGTAAATGACGTTGAGACTTATTTATTTCTATCTGCCGGTACATTTTTTCTATATCCCCCGTCAAAACAAATTTATGTATACGAAACCTCAATAGTATAGAAAAAAGGTCACTTTGTACTACAGGGCCCACTAATTGTATGTCGTTTAACGACTTTCCAGAGGATGTTTTGGCGGAGGCATCAAACACAACCCTCAATTTGGTTGTTTCACTCTTCTCCCTAATCACAGCATGATGAGGAGTGAAACAACCAAACGTGGGCCGGTCTACTTCGGTTAAATGACCTAACGTTTTATATTCTTCAATGAATTGCGAATATTTATTTTTTGTTTCCCTATCCTTATTTAGTTTTCTTTCTAAATTTAAAAATCTAGACCTTGCACTATAATATGAATCGCCGAGCGCCTTTTCCGGAATTTCCCTAAACGGCATTTTAACTGAAAACTTCCCACTTGGTAGCCTCTCAGTCGTTTCCAAAAAATGGGTTTCACATAATTGCTCCTCAAGCGAAAGTATGTTAGTTTTTGCTGCTATAGGTAATTCCTCTAACTCCCAAAACGTACTTAAAGATTCATGAATGTCCATTTTACTAAAATGGCATACCATATTTTGTCTTAACCGACCGCTTCCTATTGGTCCAGACACTAACCAGCCTAGGGTTGAATCTTGCAAGGTGGGTCTATTATAACCTAATTTGATCTGTCGAGATTGAACAATATCCCAGAATACATCTGCACCCAAGAGCAAATCTATTTCAGATGGCAAATAAAAGTTAGGGTCAGCAAGCTCAACATTATCCGGTAGATTTAAATCCTCCAGCTCAACTTTATTACTAGGTAAGGTGCCGGTTATTCGTGGTACAACCAAACACGACATATTTAGAGTGAACGGCCGTACCTTAGAATTTATTTTAAACGTACATCTTTCAGATATATTTAAACCGATATCATTAATACCAGATACCGTAATGGGTTTAATTGGTTCGGTAAAAAGCCCCATTTCCTTTTTCAGTTTACCCGTAATAAAGGATGACTGGCTCCCGGTGTCCAGCAAGGCCCTAGCCGGGTAGGTAGTATTGGTTGACGGATTGACGACATCAACAAGTGCCGTACACAATAAAACTTGATTTAATCCGCGTACTGATAGTGACACAGGCGTAACTTGTACACACTCTGTATCCTTATGCATCAAGGTGTTGTGTTTGCTCCTACATGTACGACATAAACCCTTAAGCCGGCATTGACCCTCAGTATGACCGCTTCGAAGACAGTTATGGCATAATTTATATTTATCTACTTCGGCATATCTGTCTTCGAGGGACATTGCTATAAATTTTGCACATTGATAAACTCGATGATTTTCACTACAGATAGAACACTTAAACCCTTTAAACCTTTCTACGCTCGCTGTTACCAAAGACCTTGACGAACTGTAAGACTTATAACTAGGTTTATATTCCGGTTTTTCAAATTTATGACTTTGTGTAGTCTCTAAAACATCAGCCCGGCTGCGCAAAAAGTTATTAAATTCATCAAGAGTAGGTAATTTATCTAGGCTACCCTTGACTTCTTCCCATTTTCTACTGGTGGTGACGTCTAACTTAGCAGATACCATAAATATAATTAACACGTCCCACTGTTCCGTTGGTAAACCTAGCGTATGCAGCGCTCTTAAATTCTTCGACACATGATCTAAAAGATAACGCAGAGCTTTATGTGATTCTCTCGATATGGATTCAATGTTGAACAATGCCTTCAGATGGTTATTTATAAGAATATTCTTATTATTATAGCGTTCGCATAATATTTGCCATGCGTTCGGCGAGGTAAACTCAATAGACTTTATAACCACGAGTGCACTGCCTTCCAGTGCCGACCTAAGATAGTGGAACTTATTAATGTTAGGAATCGAGTCGTTCGAGTTTATGAGCGAGTCGAACGTGTCACGAAACTCCAGCCATATTAAATAGTTGCCATCAAACACTGGAAGCTTTATTGTAGGCAATTTAACACCATTAAATGCGTGAGAACAAGAAGCCGCCGTGGAGTTACATTGTGAACCTTCGCTTCGCTCACCTTTATCAGGAACTGTCTCCATCATATCCTGCGCAATGCTCAAAACGCTATAAAATGTGTTTTCGACGTAGTCTCGCTCCTCAATTTGTTCGTCTACACTAGGGCTCAACAACTCAATATTCGATTGCAAAACATCAAATTCCGTAAACAATACCTGAAATTTGCTTACTCTCAACGCAATATCTTTTAGATTTAAACTAGTTAATTTTGAAGGTTCAATTTGGCTTAAAGGAATTAAGAACTCCTTAAATTTAGTTAAACGACCCTTTATATAACTACGTTTTCTTATAAGGTCCCTGAGTTCCTGTTCCTTGTTTGATTTATTCGAATCGTCCTCCGACATTGTTATAGGCAAAAACAATCAATGAGTTAGATAAAGTTAAAAGGTGCAATCAAACCGGTTCTCCAAAGCGCAGTGCCGGCGTGACGTCACACTAGCCGCCGCCCGCGCCGACTCACGAGCGGGTCCCGTTATTCGTGCAAAATGCCACGTAGTTTATGCAATCTTGGCCAAGTATTAATCTGAAATTATCGGCAATACTTGTTGCAATATAAAACAAATAATAGTTATAGGAGCATAATTTGCTAGCTTTAATGAGGATAATCAGTTAGCTGATTTAAAAGAAAGAAGAAAGGACTGAATACCTATGCTGCAAAGGTAGCTATTAGCAATTATTAATAGAATAATAGTACGCAGCCGCTTTAAATGCAAAGTAATGCTTATTACAATAAAGCATGAAGATTTAATTGAAGATGATGTCTAAGCGCACGTAAAATAATGATATATATATATATTATAATATGACACCTATTTGGATAGTATATAGTTTCTTATTTAACGTTGTGAAATTATAGGGTTTAATTACATGGAACTCATAAGCTTAGGTGGAAGGTACGCATAAAGCAAGATACCTAACTGTGCGTCTGAGAAGTAACTAAGCTGCTCACACAAAAAGAAACAAATAGAAGAAAAGGATAGTTATAAGGAACGGGCTTACTTGGTTGAACACTGCATTTCACTTAGAATAGACTCCCGGAATCACATGTGAAATATTCCGTTAGCTCTGTTGCTTAGCAGTCCCGTTATTTCACCGTTTAATGGCCGAAGGTTGATCGACTTAGTTGATCTCATAAAGGCTGTAGGCTGGTCCTGTCACGGTCGCCACTTGTCCAGGCGAGGTAGATAAGTAAATCCAAAGTCCTCTTTGACAAGAATAACAGTTTATTTTTTAAATTACAATAATTAAATGCAGACGCGCGTGCGCTCGGTGTCATGCGCTAAAAAGGTGTGTGTCGCGCGCGGGGTCGCGGCTTGCAGCTCCTCACCTCCCCCGCAGGCGCTTAATACGTCATAGCGCTATAGTAGCGCTAACACTTACCAACTGATGTACCACATTTTTTGCATAAATAAATACTTTACTTTACTTACTTACTTACCTTAAAGAACTTCAAAGTGTCTCTATAATCAGGAAACTTCCCCTCAGGACTGAACCTCGTCAGTTTCCTCAGCAGGGCCGACTCAGCGTTATCGAACAGCTGGATGAGTTTCAACGTGGCGTTGAAACCGTTTAGCACCGAGATGAAGTCGAGCACTTTACGCTTGGAATATATCTTCTCTTCGTAGAATATGGCGCGAGCGTCAGGGTGAGAGGTAGACCGCTTTAGGTTGCCTAGTGCATGTACTCTAGAAAGATAAATTAATTAAAGTAAGATGAAGAACGAAAACACATTTTAATTCACCTACATCTAACAATAGGCAAAAGAGCATCTTAACACAGTGCTGTGCTGTGGTCAAAAAAGTTTAATGTATACAATTCGCCAATTCGAATAATATATGTAGTTTTTAAGTTACAATTACTAGCTACATAGACTATATTTTTTCAAATAATGAACCAGGAAATATTTCGTCGATTTTGTGAAACCGAAACCCGTTAGAACGAGACGAAGCCATGGCAAATCTCTAGCCAGTATTCCAGACAATACTTAAAAATTGGTGGTGGAAATGAATTACCAAAGTGCCGAAATCATTATTTGCACTACGTTCAAGACTTACTTGGCCAGCAATCTCTCGAAATCCGGCAACGTAGTCAGTATGTTCTTGGCGTCTTGACTCAGCTCCTGGTTATCGAATAGCTCTTTAACAGCTTCCTGCCGCTCCTTTATCACAGATAGGTTGCAACTCGGCGCGCATACCCACTGGTACAACAACCTACAACATATTATATGGATTACTAGAAGGTGCATGATTGAATAAATTAAATTATTGTCACCCTCTTCGGATGTTTTTGCTAGAACACCTGTAAAGACGATAATCATGCGGAACGCGGATCAAGATTGAATGATTTTAAACCTTATTTTTACGACCATAGATAGTGTTTTTTAAAATACATTACTGAATAGAGTCCATCATGTATCTTCATACAAATCTTGTTATGTTTTTCAAGCCCAGTCAAGTTCAATTCTTTGATAATAATAGCTACTATCCAGGGCCTCTATTCTAGGCGGTAGAAACCATATCGTATTTGACCTGTTACAGTATTATTTTTAACTCGGCCGCCATTATGGTCAAGTAAATAAGAGCTATCAAAACGTTGACAATACGATAACAGGTCAAAGACTATATGGTTTTTACCGCCTAGAATCTCGGCCCAGTGGGACAATACTGCCAAGGTCGGAAATTACATGTGATAGGTGAAAAATATTTTCCAAAAGCAGTGCTGATTGATTAATCTATCTTAAAGAATCTCAAAATCTAAAGTCATGCAAGTAGAGTGCTAGGTTTTGTCAACCAAATCCCGCGGTGGCCTCGGTGTAAGTTTCCTACCGACTTGAGTACTCGTGCAAGTTTGATCGACCTTATTTATGGGCAAATAAGGGCTATGACTGGCAGCTCTGGCTGCCAAAAGCACGTGAGTGGCTACATATCATACCTCTTTCCCATAGCAGTAGCGCAGAAATTCAACTTGTCATACAAGCATCCTTCATCCTGCACTATCCTCAGATTCCTCAGCGTAATAGCATCCAACACCATCGTACTGCCTCCCTCCCACTTGTTCTCTGTCTCCTGCGACAGCGTCTTGTTGAGGACGTCAGGCGGGGAGTAGCTGGTGAACTGAGACATGCCGAGTATTTGGATGTCGAGGAGGCATTGGGTGAGGTAGGACACGCAGCCGCCGAGGGCTTTGATGGCTAGGAAGCAGTTCGTGGCTGGTGTCAGACCTAAAGCGTCACCTGGAAGATTTTGGAGATATTGGCGATGTTAAGTAGAAATGTTTGCTACAAAAAATTGTAAGATTAAGCTGAAAAAGGACAAGAGGCATACTGAGATGGAATGATAATTAGGACAAACTGGACCATTTCTGGAAAGACTGGGGTGATGAGTCATTGGATAGAAAGTTCTAGTTCTTTACTTCGTATCCTTCGCTGCCTGTGGCGAAGCTCAGCAGTGGAATAGATGAAATACAACTTATTTATATTAGCCCGTAATACATGTAAGCCGTGTTCCCATTAAGACTCAGGCGAAGCGCAGAGGCAAAAATGCATTGCTAATACGAGTATTTAAAGTAGTTTAAAAAATATTCCTTTCTCCCGGGTCTGTATTGTTTGCCATAATTCTTTTTAATCATAATGTGTTTTAGGTCAAATATCGTAAGCCATACCGTATTTTTTTAAAGAAACTACTTTTTTCAGGATCTTTATAAATCAAATCCAACCTAATCACTACACTAATACATGATAAATATATAAGAAATTCGGAAAAGTTTACGGTCTATAGCTATTTGAAATTGATGACTTTATTATTTCGCAAACAAAGACAAAACATATACTGGAAAACGGGGCTCTCTCTTCCCCCGTTTGACTTCTCCATTCCATAGACCAAAATCTGCAACTGAGGCTCATCTGGGACTACTCAATTTTAAGTACACGACAACCGCCCAACTACAACTTAAAAGGCGCGGGAGGCGTCATCAAGGTTTCAAAACACTACAAGACAAATGGTTTTCCCATTATATCGTATAAAAACATACCTTCATGTAAGAAAGGCTTGAGTCCCTCCGGCCAGTCTCCGTCCGCGTTGGTCTTGTAATAGTTCTCGGCGAGCGTCTTGAGCGTCTTGTCGGGCGGCCACAGCACCTGCGGCTCGCGGCGCGCGTGCGGGCAGTGCGTGGCGAGCAAGCGGCTCGTGCGCGGCGTGCTTGACTTACGGTCGTACACGATCTGAGGAAAATATGGCTTACTATACTTTCTCCGTAAGTGTTACAACCCTAATCAAAAGGCGAGGAGGCCGTTCATTAAACCTTTTTTTTAAAAGCGGCCAAGTGCGGGTCCGACTCGCCCATGAAGGGTTCCGTGAAAGGTAAATTGCGGTTTACGATTTATGACGAATAAAAAAAAACTACTTACTAGATCTCGTTCAAACCAATTTTCGGTGGAAGTTTGCACGGTACATCATATTTTTTTTAGTTTTATCATTCTCTTATTTTAGAAGTTACAGGGGGGGGGACACATTTTACCACTTTGGAAGTGTCTCTCGCGCAAACTATTCAGTTTAGAAAAATTATGTTACAAACCTCAATAACACCTTTGGGTTTGATGAAAAAAAAACTGAGTTTCAGTTCTAAGTATGGGGAACCCCCAAAATTTATTGTTTTTTTTTCTATTTTTGTGTGAAAATCTTAATGCGGTTCACAGAATACATCTACTTACCAAGTTTCAACACTATAGTTCCTATAGTTTCGGAAAAAAGTGGCTGTGACATACGGAAAGACAGACAGACAGACAGACATGATGAATCCATAAGGGTTCCGTTTTTTGCCATTTGGCTATGGAACCCTAAAAATGTGGTTCTGCTGCTGCCCTGATACGGTGGTAGTAATATCGTATAAAATCAGTTATTACCCCTTTTGTAAGTTTATCGTCGCGTCCACGAAACACACCTGTCGTACGTACGGCAGCCGTTATTTTCTGATATTATCACATACAGTATTACTATGTGACTCACCAAAGCGGGCGGATAGTGCGCCAGAGTGGTGAGCAGGCGCGACGAGTGCTTGTCGTCCCGGAACTGGCCGAGGTGGAACAGGCCGATGGACGCGTCCACGAAACACACCGTACGTACTGCAGCCGTTACTTGTGTGACATTATCACACACATTATTATGATGTGACTCACCAAAGCGGGCGGGTAGTGCGCCAGAGTGGTGAGCAGGCGCGACAAGTGCTTGTCGTCCCGGAACTGGCCGAGGTGGAACAGGCCGATGGACGCGTCCACGAAACACACCGTACGTACTGCAGCCGTTACTTGTGTGACATTATCACACACATTATTATGATGTGACTCATCAAAGCGGGCGGGTAGTGCGCCAGAGTGGTGAGCAGGCGCGACGAGTGCTTCTCGTCCCGGAACTGGCCGAGGTGGAACAGGCCGATGGACGCGTCCACGAAACACACGCCGTACGTACGGCAGCCGTTACTTGTGTGACATTATCACACACATTATTATGATGTGACTCACCAAAGCGGGCGGGTAGTGCGCCAGAGTGGTGAGCAGGCGCGACGAGTGCTTCTCGTCCCGGAACTGGCCGAGGTGGAACAGGCCGATGGACGCGTCCACGAAACACACGCCGTACGTACGGCAGCCGTTACTTGTGTGACATTATCACACACATTATTATGATGTGACTCACCAAAGCGGGCGGGTAGTGCGCCAGAGTGGTGAGCAGGCGCGACGAGTGCTTCTCGTCCCGGAAATGGCCGAGGTAGAACAGGCCGATGGACGCGTCCACGAAACACACACAGTACGTACGGCAGCCGTTACTTGTGTGACATTATCACACACATTATTATGGTGTTACTCACCAAAGCTGGCGGGTAGGGCGCCAGAGTGGTGAGCAGGTGCGACGAGTGCTTGTCGTCCCGGAACTGGCCGAGGTGGAACAGGCCGATGGACGCGTCCACGAAACACACCGTACGTACTGCAGCCGTTACTTGTGTGACATTATCACACACATTATTATGATGTGACTCACCAAAGCGGGCGGGTAGTGCGCCAGAGTGGTGAGCAGGCGCGACGAGTGCTTCTCGTCCCGGAACTGGCCGAGTTGGAACAGGCCGATGGACGCGTCCACGAAACACACGCCGTACGTACGGCAGCCGTTACTTGTGTGACATTATCACACACATTATTATGATGTGACTCACCAAAGCGGGCGGGTAGTGCGCCAGAGTGGTGAGCAGGCGCGACGAGTGCTTCTCGTCCCGGAAATGGCCGAGGTAGAACAGGCCGATGGACGCGTCCACGAAACACACACCGTACGTACGGCAGCCGTTACTTGTGTGACATTATCACACACATTATTATGGTGTTACTCACCAAAGCGGGCGGGTAGTGCGCCAGAGTGGTGAGCAGGTGCGACGAGTGCTTGTCGTCCCGGAACTGGCCGAGGTGGAACAGGCCGATGGACGCTTCCACGAAACACACCGTACGTACGGCAGCCGTTACTTGTGTGACATTATCACACACATTATTATGATGTGACTCACCAAAGCGGGCGGGTAGTGCGCCAGAGTGGTGAGCAGGCGCGACGAGTGCTTCTCGTCCCGGAAATGGCCGAGGTAGAACAGGCCGATGGACGCGTCCACGAAACACACACCGTACGTACGGCAGCCGTTACTTGTGTGACATTATCACACACATTATTATGGTGTTACTCACCAAAGCGGGCGGGTAGTGCGCCAGAGTGGTGAGCAGGTGCGACGAGTGCTTGTCGTCCCGGAACTGGCCGAGGTGGAACAGGCCGATGGACGCTTCCACGAAACACACCGTACGTACGGCAGCCGTTACTTGTGTGACATTATCACACACATTATTATGATGTGACTCACCAAAGCGGGCGGGTAGTGCGCCAGAGTGGTGAGCAGGCGCGACGAGTGCTTGTCGTCCCGGAACTGGCCGAGGTGGAACAGGCCGATGGACGCGTCCACGAAACACACGCCGTACGTACTGCAACCGTTACTTTCCTGGCGAACGTCAATTCTATTTTAGAAACGATTTGATAACATAAATCACAGGGCTAAAGATGTGCTAGATTTAAACAGGAAACTGTTGGTACAGACAGAGTGCTTTACTGTATGTTTGTAAATGTATTCCAAATGTCAGTCCATTATGATAACATGTAGTATATTTTACCAACTAATTATGTTAGTGATAATGACGAAAAGCTTGTAAATAAAAGTAATAACAATATGAAAAGCAAGCTTTAAAAACCCGACTGCATTTTTTATACTGTCGTCGATATACCTACATATATTAATAATTGCCATTTTGCCATTGTTGTTATTTCAATTTTAACAGTTTAGGTATCCTATGTCACCCGAAATTACGTAAGTATTCTAACAATACCTCACACATCTAAATCAGTTAAGGGATTTAGAAGTTATAGTGGAATAAAGAAACTCACATACATACATATAAACATGAACCCTGAAAATATTACACTCCTTTTTTGGGGCAGTCGAGTAAAAACCACCACCACCACACCACACCAGCTTTACAAATCCGACTACCCGCGTAGCGTCAAGACTGGGTTTTAATATAGCCTATGACACGCCTTGGATGAATACCAATCCATTGATTCCCTGCATTTTAAAATCCATCAAGCCTTTTAACATAGAGGTCACAAAGAAACATACATTCAAAACCATTGCCCTCCTTTTTGGGTAGTTGGCTGAAATCTGATGCAGCATAAAGAGCGTACCTCTTCAGCGACGGCCAGCAAGTAGGCCGCCTGCGCCTCGCCCGGGCCGGCGTCCTGCAGGCCGCAGGGCTGCGCGCCGCGCACCGTCACCTGGCAGATCTCGCGCCGAACCACCTTGTCAAACTTCGACGTTTGACCCACTGGAACAACGAGCGCCGTCATCAATTACGAGTTTATCGCAATTCATACAACATTATAAATGTAAAAGTATTTCTCTGTTTGTTACGCTTTCACGGTTAAACCGCAGAACCGATTTTGACGAGAGTTTTGATGACAGGATATTTTTTATTTAGAAAAATTCAACAGTACGCAATGGAATAGCGATGAACGACTTCTACGCGGACGGCGCACTGTGGGACGAAAATCGGCTCTAGAGGACATAGAAATCAAAGTTCTCATTTTTATAATTTTTTGATTGGGATTGGTTTCGTTTGCAGTTATAATGCTAAATTATTGTTCTGGTTGGATTGTGTTTGGAAACTGATGAGTTATAATTTTTTTCCTTAAAATTTGTATGGGACGGCATGAAAAAGTCCAAATATCTCTGAAACCGCAAGAGAAACCGTTATATCCTCGCAGATGGTAATAAAAATAATTATTTGTGATTTTTTGGCGTAGTGCATATTTCAGTCATAGCTGCGGTTTTTTTTTTAAAAATCGATGTTATTTTGTCTTTTTTTTTAAGTGCGTGGCGTATTTATTTTTTCAACTTATGTAAGAGGGGGGAGGTAGCGAAATGCAAATACTCTTCTTACATATATAAATAATTATAATAAAAAGTAAAAAAAAAAAGTGATATAAGTAATAGTATTTTTTCTGTGTAACTATATAGAAATAAAAGTAAAAAATGTAAAAAAAATAACTAACCATAATGTGACTAAAATAAACACGATACATAATAAATTTTTTTAGGTTAATATATCGAACGAATGATCTATATCGGACTCATTTTGATATAGATCACACGGATCTGAAACCTCTCGTTCCAGTTCGACTTCCTGAACCGAAAATAATGACCTAGTTTCGGCAAAAAATGCCTGCCTTTTCTTCTTATCCAAACTAGGTCTTATTGCCGTAATATGAGGATCGGAGGATAATAGAAGCATATTCAGTATATCCTCGTTACAAGCTTGCCTACTCCTTTTTCTAGAATTATGCTCCCTGAACCTCCTAAAATCTTTATTTCGAGCTTCGGAAGCCTCTTCCGAGAGACTTCCGATGGGAACAATGGCGTTGCTGGCAATAATGTCTGCTCCATGAATTAATAGCTTATGCACAGTTGACGGCATATAATACCAATCATACATTGCTATGAACTTTTGAGCAGTCTTAAAGGTATATTCCTTAAATTTCATAACATCTATTCCTTCTCCAGATGTTATTGCTTGCAGTATTACAGCAAATCTGCGAACAAGTTCTTCATCCAATCCAGTTATTGCTGCAGTTTTTTCAGGAAACTCGAAGAACCTTCTTGCTGTATTGCCATCGTTTGTGGTACCCGATCCCTGCTTTACATTATCGATCAAAAGGTTGAGCTCTTCCTTGAATCGGTCTTGAACAACTTTTTTCGTCTCGTTCATTATTTTTTTGAGTTCCTCGCCTTTTGCAGCCCATTTTTTAAACCTCAGTCTGTAAGAAATGTGTAAAAGGCACTCCATTGAATTTATACGAGCATGTAGTGAAGATAACCCGAATTCATATAATTCTGTCGAAATCTGCTTCACTACAACTGAATCTAGCTTATTCATTTCGGTAGGCTTAGCCAAACACAAGTAACACGTAGCATTTGACTTAGCTTCCGATAGATAAGTACAAATTTTACCATCTATCATGGTCATCTTCAAAAGGTGTTTTATTTTAGCTGTATTGTATTCCGTAGGAAGTAGACCCTTAATTTCTTCTTCGAACTTTGATTTTAACTCCAAAACTACGGCTTTACTTTCCTTAACAAAACGGAACATCAATGGGCGACAATAAGACGGTGAGCAGGGTTTTGGATTCGTCCATAAAATGTCCTCACCACAAACCAATTTGAGTGGTGCTAATGATGCCATGAATATGCTCGAGTCATCGTTTTCGCCATCCATTTTTTGTTTATATTTGCTCTGGCTGGATGCACCATCAAAACCCCATTTCGATATCAGCGTCAACTCTTTGTCTTCAATATTAGATGGTAATTCTTTTAGAATCCTCTGCGTAGTCAAATCCAGTAAAGCTTGAAGTTTAATTTCAGCTGATGAATCCGTTATGGTTATAGCGGATTTCGGAGGGTAGCTTTGTAATTTCGCTGACTGAATCTTGTAGTATGATGGATAAAGATCTTCGGCTCCTTCTTGAATAGCTGACTCCCTTAAGGTCATGTATTGCCATTTAGTCAGCTTTAATGCCACGTAAAGACCGAGTGCCTTATCTGGTGAATATGTAACTGAAGTATTTGATTTCTTGATCATTTTTTGTATATTTGCAGCTGCTTCAGAATTTTTGAGCATGTACTCAATTACGGATGCTATATCTTCACGCCCATCTTCTTTCAAGAGTTTTGCCGCTGCATATGTTAATTCAGTTGAGTCTTCTCCTGTATAACTGTCGAATCTTCCCTTTTTTTGCTTGATTGATAGTTCTTCAAATGGTTTCCTGGATCGCATGGTCATTGTTCCAGTTGAAGTAGATGGTATCGAACATTCTGGTAAAGTAAAATCAGTCGTAGTTGACGATTCCAAAGGCTCAGAACACGAAGAATCTTGAAGTAGTCCAGGGCTGAGTAGATTAGTTTGTAGACAGCTGGGCCAATCAACATTAGCTTGAAGCCAACTTTCGTAGTATTTTCTGAAGTCTTTCGTATTCCGGTTACTTTTTTGCCATCTCGTAACAGCAGATCGAGTAAACTTTGTACAGAATTCTATAAGTATTTCTATTTCGTCTTCAGATAAACTGGAACCCAAACGTTGCACCACTGCTTCGAACAATACTTCTTGATTAAATGCCGGCTTCTTGCTTTGTAAAACGACAAATAGGTCCAAGTTGGTAGAAAAATTTGTCATTTTTAAATTTTAGCAGGAGTACAGATGTTCAGAGTTATACAGAATAATTGCGATTATCGCTCTTGGATAAATGTCTGGTCTATTTATTGATGTGAGCTAATGATGATTCCTTTACCACTTACTTCGTTAAGTAATCACCTACCTTATTACTAATGAATTAATTACTGTATCTCATTAAAACTTATTACTAATTACTCAAGAAATCATTACAAACTATTTACAACCAAAATAAATTAAGTATAATCCCATTACTGAATATAGTTCATTAAACATGCACAATAATCTCCTCATTACCGGAAAAAATATTTAATTGTATATATTTTAAGCGATCATAATAAATCAAATAATTGTTTGATTTATAATTTGAGTATAAAATATACAAAATATAAATATTCAAGTCTTTTATTGATAAAATAATCCGCCAGGACTAACAAAAAGTAACATCGATTTTTTAAAAAAAAACCGCAGCAATGACTGAAATATGCACTACGCCAAAAAATCACAAATAATTATTTTTATAACCATCTGCGAGGATATAACGGTTTCTCTTGCGGTTTCAGAGATATTTGGACTTTTTCATGCTGTCCCATACAAATTTTAAGGAAAAAAATTATAACTCATCGGTTTCCAAACACAATCCAACCAAAATAATAATTTAGCATTATAACTGCAAATGAAACCAATCCCAATCAAAACATTGTAAAAATGAGAACTTCGATTTCTATGTCCTCTAGAGCCGATTTTCGTCCCACAGTGCGGCGTCTCGGGAACCAGGGGCCCGTCTAGAAAGCCACTCTGCAACTCTGCACTCTGCACTTTGCAAATCCACGATAATGCAAAGTGCAGAGCAAACGTGTTCCAGAAAACATTCTGCGTAATTTGCAAACTCTGCAAAGATTCTGTCCCTAAAAGGTACTTTGCAAATCCACAAATCCACACTTTGTATTTAAGACTGACTCTTCAACTTTGCAATTGTCTTGTGGAACAGAAATACTTTGCAAATCCACAAATCCACACTCTGCATTTGACTCTGCCTCTTCAACTCTGCAATAGCTTTGTGAAACAGAAATACGTTTGAAGAGTGGGATTTGTGGAGTGCAGAGTTGCAGAGTGGCTTTCTGGAACGGGACCCAGCTATACTATTATAAATCCGAATAGAGTAAGACAGCAGTTCACTTCTGCAATATTTATTTCCAGTCTAGTTTTTGTCGGTGGCAGGATCACATAATATTAGACCGACTGAACAGAAATAAACAGAGATCGGACAATCGGGCGTCATTAGTCGCAATAATGTGGACATGACTCCGAAGATGTTAATTATAATAATTAAATTAATTGATTTCTTACCTGAATTTTAATGTTGATCCTTTGCAGGACAGTAATAAATAAATAATATAAAGACGTGAGGAGTGACCATCAATATTAATCTACTTAAGTTTGCTCCATTAACATCCGTGGATTGCGAAAGGAGCTTTTCACCTCATAAGTTTATTTTCGCCGTGAAAAGGAATAAACTAACCACGGGAAATTGATAAAAAATACCTACTGTTTATGTTTATTTGATTTAATAAATCTACACAACAACAAGTCTTTGTATTATTTATTTATTACTGTCTGACAAAGGATCATAATTATTTTTCGGGTAAGTAATCAATTAATGTAATTACATTTGTTTTATTTAAATGTTTGGAGTCATGTCCACATAATGGCGAGTAATGACATCCGTTTGTCCGATCTCTGGAAATAAAAGACAATTATGTGAGGTTAACTTGGACAGAACGGGACTTGCGTATAACCAAACGCTTTCGACCGCGGGCAGTATACTATGTTTGTGTGCACATAAAAATGCCCGCTGTGTTTATAGTCATCTAAAAATTTGTGTTAAATAAGTCATACACTTCCACTATCACTGAAGCGCAAACTCGTCGACATTTGTAATCTTCCCATTCTAGCCTACGGTGCCAAGGCTTGGTCACTCACCAAAGCCCAAAAGTTCCGACTAAAGATTTTCTAGCGAGCGATGGAGCGCAGCATACTAGGTGTTCGCACAGCTGATAGAATAAAAAACACTGATCTGCGCTTCAAGATCGGTATCACGGATCTTGGTGTCAACACCGCTAAGCTCAAATGGGACTGGGATGGATATGTTCGTCGTATGCATGCGCAACGGTGGGCCAGAATTGTCACCACCAGAGCATAGGCGGACCAAAAAAGAGGTTGCGGTATTCAAAGCGACTGGCGGGAGCATGCAATCAATAGGGAAGAATGGCGAAAAAGAAGGGAGTCCTTTGCCCCACAGTGGAACACTAACAAAGGCTAAAAAAAAAGTACAATTCGGCAGTACTCACATTTCTTACACCTCTCCTGCATCATATCAGGCGTTTCCGTTTGCTCCACCCGCGCAACTTTGTACCCTTTGGACACAAGCGTAGAGGCCATTCTTGCGTACGCGCTCTCCGGAAAGCCGGAGTGAGCGAATTCCCCCTGTACGTAAACAAAAAGAACTTTACGTACACAATATGATAATATAATAGCAGGTTGTGGCACGAGGGATAAAAATAATAAAAAGCGAGCAAGATGCTGAATCATTAAATTAGAATTCTTCTAGACAGAAATAACTTTGTAACCAAGACAAATACAGCATTTCACTTAAAAACAAAACAGTTTCTGATGCACGGACCCTTGACATATTTCCTGTATTTTTTTTTCAAGAATTTAAGTGCTTTTAAAATCAGAAGACAAGATTTATCAATAAACTTATAATAAGAACCTAAAACTGAATTAAATCTGGAACAAAAATTAGCAAATTAATTTTAATTCCTCTTTTGAGGGAAACAATTGGCCTTTCCTGGTCTGATCAGGTGTAATAAAAAAAAGACTATCGTTTTACCTTCATATATGAGAAGCCGAGTTCGTTAACCCCGACGGCCGCGTCCATGTGGTACAGTTCGTAGAATTTACCGACTTTGAAGAAGAGCACACAATCGTAACGCGATGTTTTCATCTCCCACCATTGACGATGAGCCTGCAAAATATTAGATTCTACAGAGGCGCCACTAGCCCATGTAACAAACAACTGAGTGGAATCAACACCCAGGCGCCCTCTAGGGTCTTTGAGAGCGCCGGCGCCGCGAGCGCTTTATACCAGAGGGGTGGGATATTCATTTATTAACCTTTTGAACGCCACTGACACCAGCATTTTCTGTGCTCAACACACCGATATTCTAGCCGGTAAAAACCATATCGTCTTTGACCTATTATCGTATTGTCAACGTTTTGATAGCTATTATTTACTTAACAGGTCAAAGACAATATGGTTTTTACCGTTAAGAATAGGGGCCTTGGTCGTCATCTACCGACGCCGATGTCATTAGAGTTTTCAATCTTACGGGAGTCTGATATTCATCAATTCTGGAGGCACGTATCTGGAGCACGAAAAATAGCGTAGGCAGTGGCTATAATCTATGTCATTAGCGTTTTAAATCTTACAGGAGTCTGATTCTTCATAAACTCTGGAGGCACATAGAGTGTGCTTGGATCATAGTCTGGATGATCGGGTTTCCGTTTCTGCGCATCCCTAATCTTCTCGGGTTTAAGCCAGTCAAGTTTGCAGTGCACCCAGTTGCCGTCATCGCTGACTGGGAGACTTTCTTGGGGTTCTGCGGGTTTGGCTGGTGTTGCTGCCCTGGAGGTAAACGTTGGATAGGGTTAGATATTGTTAGTTTACCTGAGTAATATTGACCTTTTGAACGCCTCAGACGGCTCTGGCCGTCAACTGCAGTCTGCCACGCCACGACGACTACACCCGTCACAAATAAGGGATTAAAAGAGACTTTGTTCCGTATCAATAACGTGTAATTTGCATAGCATAGCAAACATGTTTGGCGTGTAAGTGACACATTTTGTATTCGACGTAAGGCGTTCAATAGATAGGCATTAGTGGAATGTTAATACATTATTTTGTCTATTATCATTCTAACATCTAATCGTTTTATGGAATCTAATTAAAAATGGGTTGATAAAAACCGGTCGAGACTCTGACTCGCGCACTGAGGGTTGCCAGCACAGTTGGCATGTTGTAGAAATAAACAACAATGGATGAAACAAAGCAAGCGTACAATCCGACTAGAATTGTGCGACCGCCGTGCGCCTTTGTCAGAGATGCTCGTATGCATGTTTGCATGCGGTAAGGGTCGGCGCGCATACAGGGAAGCGCAGCGCAGCTAATCATTGTCGTCTTTGGACGTGTTGAAATAAGATCGAAATCTATTAGCAACGCAAATATGAGGAGAGGCTTGTGGAGACTTAGTGGTGTTAGTTAATTTCGATGTTATGCTGCGCTCCTCGTGCCTACCAGGGGTACTTTATATAGAATATGTTTTGTCGAAGTAAGGCATTCAAAAGGTTAAAGTAGCCTACATCCTTCCTTGCCAAAGGAAGGATGTAGGCGCGACGATGTAGGGATGTGTGAGGGTATGTGGCCATGTGGGTTTGCTGACGGTTCAAAGGTCAATCTTAGTCTGTTTGGGCGTGTTTCTCAGTGGCAGTATATTAAATTTTATCCATAATAAATGACGTAAAAACGTTAATGTATCTATTTTAGTAATTATTTAATATTGTTATTAAATGTGAACTTAATTTGACCTGTAATTTGACATTATTAATAAAGAAGTATCTGAGTATCTGAGTAATATGCATAATCCTTACCCTTTGCTGGCCGGTGCTTTCTTATCCTTAGGAGTCTGATTTGCCACATATTTAAAACTGTCATTTAGTTTCTGCTCGACAGATATTTTCCCCTTTGGTGTTTCTATTATGTTATCTGCTAAAAAACACAAGTCTATTGTTTAGTCAATAGAAATCTATCTATATGTTCATACGATGACTGTTTTTAAATCATTTAATAAACATATGTAATTAAAATTTATTTATAATTGGCGTCTAAAACAGAATTAGTTATTAACAATATTATGTATGATCATGTTTAAATAAATCTGTATCCTTCTATCAGCAACAAGGCTATAAGGATACTTGAAATACAGAAATTGAGTACATAATGGATTTAATTGAAATTTTATATTTGATATCCACTAGGGCACTGTTTAATGCCTCTAAAAAAAATGCTAAAGATAGTGGTACTATCATTTTTTTTAAACATTAAGTACATTTGAAATATTACATATCACTTTATCCATTTAAAAACAACAATTGGATAAAAATCTTTCTCCCTCTGTTTTGCATACACTAATACACATACATATATGTTTTTTTTCATTAAAACACCAATATCTCTAATAAATATGTATTGTTTTCATAAATAATAAATAAAACAAATAAACACGGTAACACTCCCTGCTCAAAATATTTGTTTTAAAAAAAAACTTTAGATCGACGTGTTAAATACACTAGTATGCTTTACTAAATCCTTTTAAAATCTTGCAGGGGCCTGTTTCATAAAAGCTTGCAACTAGCATTACAAGCATAAATCTCTTTTCACTAATATGCATTGATACGAGACTTTTACACTCATAATACAAGTTACAATCTTTTGTGAAACAGACCCCAGATCTTACAAAATAAAAAGTATTATTTGTTTCTTAAACAAACAAATACAAACACAACCTTTTTACAGCACTAAAAAAAATTACATCCCTGCTAAGTCTGTTTTAGGGGTTCGTGCTACAGATAAATAAAAATTGATTTAGGTGTGTGTATCTGCCCATACACATGGATACACACACACATATCATTGTACAGATACACAAATTAAATCCATAATACCCCTCTTTTTTGTTAGGAGTTTACTATTAAGTTATTAAAATACCAATTATTAAAAAAAACACAAAATAGTTTTACTTTCTGAATTCTTTTTACCTTTATTCTCTACATCCGAGTCATCAGAGTCCAGAGGGTTGAGTCTAATCCTCTTTCGTTTCTTCGGGGCAACAGGCTCCTCGTCGTCACTGTATTCCTTCTTTATTTCGGGAGATGGAGTGGCTTGACGCTCTCGTTTTTTACCTAAAAAAAAGAGTATTATATTTTTAATAAAAAAACTTTATATGTTTACGGCATACCAGTAGGTATCATGTATAATTTAAAGCCAAGCATGCATGTATTCATGCTGCCGGCGGAAAATTATACACAATATGTTAACCGCTTCAATAAGGACTACTCGAGAAATAGCTAGGTTTCATGAATTCTGAGTTTTTCTGTTTACTCAAGGAAGATTACCGTAAAATACGTTGCTGTTTTTCGGTAAGCGGTTATAACTTATACGTTAATAGAACTTACTTTCTATTTTGTCGTCTATTTCTTTTTTTATCGCCAACTTCAATTGAGCATTTTCATCGCCATTTGTTTCGGCTTTCGGCTTTTTGTTAGCTGGTGGTGTTTTGGTGAAATAGTTAAAGAGGGTATTGGAAGAACCGACACTATTGCGCTTAGACATGTTCAGTTAATTACTCCTATTAGTTATTTAACACAAAACAATGAGGCATGGCACGGCAGAAGGACGTAGAACGAGTATATTTTGGCGCAAAACTGTTAATTCGAACTGTCAGTGTCAGTGTCAACTATCACGATTAATGTTCGATACTTATAAAAACACGCTCTAAATTCGATACATTTCTGCAGACGAAAAATAAAATAAAAAAGTTAAAATGTACTATGTGTGTTCCGTTATATTTATTGTAGTCTTGGGTGCTCTAAGCATATTCTAAGTGCGGGGCTCCTGTTCCTAGGCAATTTACCCTTCGGGCATTTGAAGTTACCTAACGAACCTGACCTACCTAGTAACGCAAACGGAGTGATCATTTTGTAACTCGGAATTTTTGAGATGTAGTCACAAAGCGATTGGGTCGTAACGCGATTTAGGCACAAAGCGATGTAGTTAGATCGAGATATAGTTGCAAAGCGATCTGGTCGTATTTGATACGTAGTCCTAACGAGATGTGGACCTAAAGTTTCTATTTATTAATCTATTATAGAACATATCTGACTAACATTGATGCCAAAGCGTCAGACACGGAAATATACAGTCAAGTACTTAAATATAAGCAACACAATATTATTATATTTATATATACACAACGCAAACAAAGAAGCAAAAACTATACTACAAAAAATAACTTAAAAAGTAAATAATTTTGAACTGCAGTCAGCGGATCAGTAAACACATCAGCATCTTGAACTGTGTCAAGGAAGTGGTTTAGAAGAGCCAGGGCCCGCCCAGTAGGGGCATTGCGCGCGCGCAGGGTTCTATACATATATATAGATCTGTAACGGCTCATAGAATAAAAAAAACACCTTTAATTCCAAATAAAGTATTTAATTATCTCTAGTATTCTTATTGTAACATTATATCTAATTTTGGTGTTAAATGGCAGTATGTTACCATTACTGTAAAGACACAACTGAGAAAGACAACACTATTACAGGTTTGTACTTTCCAAAAGGTGACCTAAAATATTCTGAGACAGTACAAGAATAAAAAACGAATATGTAATAATTTAATTAAGATGCAGAATATCAGAGGAATGTCTACAGTTTTTTATTCCAAAAATCTAAATATCTCCATAAATAAACAAAATTTGATTAACTTATAAATTATTTAACACATAAAAGAGCACTTGCTGGTTAACGTAAGTAAATATGTGTCTCAAAAATATTATAATCTGAGAAATAAGATCAAAATCCTATTGTACTAATAAAATTAAGGATTGAAACGTAAGAATTATTTATTAGGAATGGCAAGTGATACTCTAATAAAAATAACAGATAATAAGAAATAAGTATTTTGATTATTTTAAGAATATATCGTAAAATCTTAACATAATTATAACAATTACAATTATCATTCGCTGCTTTCAGTCGACAGCAACAGTCTCGTCTATTAGATTATTGTGCAATTTTTATTATCTTATTGATACAATTAATAAATATCATATTGTCGTTTCCATTACAAAATTTTAAAACATACCCTTGTTTACATTTTGAGACATAAGGAATTAACGATACATACAAGACCTGCAAAAATATCAATTCGATAGAAACACACAAATGAAAATAATTATTCGATATAAGTACACGTCTCATATTTTGAGACCAATATAAAAATGTAAATATTCAGCCAAGTTCAGCAATTTTATGCCGTCATGATTACTGTCAAATCCGGTAGTGCTTCTTCGGAACTGCGAATACAATTATTCATTTGTAGGGATCAAAGTCATCTAACTCGACCCACGTATTTACTAACTAAAGCCGTGCAAACAACTGGAACGCCAGGTACGCAGGAGGCAACCTTACTTCTTGTATAAAAATAATTTGTTGATGATGTACGTGTTGTGATCTTAACCTTTGGAACGCCATGCTCGTTAACTTTACAACTACTAGGACTTCATGACGACACAAAACATATGACGCGTAGAACAATACACCGATAAAATCCGTTAATGTGACACTTGCCGACAATGGCGTTTAAAAGGTAAAGGATCACGTTCGCTAAAGCCCAGTGGTTGGAATAGGCAATGCTTCTATACATAAGGGCAGTTTTTTTTCCCGCAGAAAAAAAGTAAACAAAGTTACGTCACTGTCAAAGTGACATTTCAGGGGATCTCAAAGTTTGGCCCAGCAAGAAATATAATATTAAGTTATCATTTCGCTCCAACCGTGATATAAAAATAAATTCGAGAAATAATTGAAATTAAAATCGCACAAATGAGTCACTGGAAAGCGATTACAACGGGAGCAAGAAGTGTAAAGCGAAGCGAGTGAAGTGACGTCTGGCATCAATCAAGCGGGCCTCAACTTGTTGACACAGGTGTATCGAGTCAATGATACCAGTGCAATTAATAAATTATGCATACAAAAACAGTTTTCTCGTTTTAAATTAATACAACATAGAGTTTATATCAAAATAAAGTTTGCCATCGACAAATTAAATTCTTCAATCTTGATTACAATATATAGTTTTTTTATAGAAAGACGATTTCCTTTAAATGTGAAAAGTATCAATATTTTGAATACTGCAAATGGTTTTCATTAACGGCAACACCTTTGTTTACATTTTTTCTGTGGAAATAAAAATCCGACCTTAGATTCGCATCAATAACTATATCGAGAAGTAAAACCGCTCAGAATTAGACGTAAATTTACTAGTTCCACCCCGGTCATGTGTGGATATCACTCGCTCTATTATTTTCGCAAGTACGATCGAGGTTCGACATAAAAGTCTGAAAAAAGCGATTAAGTTTGTTCCAAAGTCGTCAAAAATATCAAAACTTTTTAGTCTCGTACGTTTATTGGACACTGTATAGAAATTCGTGTTCTCGACATCAATAAAAACTTTGTCTATTCCAACGACTGCTAACACAGACATAGTATAATGTCATGTTACATTATAATCTGTGGTTCAGGCACCGAGCAAGCGATGGACTTGTGGGGCAGCACTTGCCCGCCGTTGACGTACAGCTCGTCCTTGACGATGACGTCCTCGCCGAGCACGGTGCAGTTCTCCATGCGGACCCAGCGGCCCACCACGGAGCGCCAGCCCACGATGCAGGAGTCCAGCCAGGCGTGTTGCCGGACGCATGCGCTGCGAAGTATGGTGCTGCGCTTTATGCACGCGCCTGCACACAATATGAGGAAAATTACTAAGGGTTTAATAAACATCCAAGCTTTGTACAGTCGGCCGAAAATGTGGTCTACAACCCTACGGTTGAAGTTCATTTGCACGTTGTGATACAACAAGTTCGGTTTTCCCTTGCAATAATATTATGACAGTGACAAGTTTCAACCTTAGCGATAATTAGATCTCACAGAAACTTTTGTCAAAACTGGTAGACTACTTTCTTGGCCGAACGTACTGCAACCAGCTGAAGTACGTAGACAGTCGAAGAGCTCAAAATTTGACTACACACGCTCATATTCTCTTGACAATAGATCCACATACATCTACAACTGACTGTATTTTGGGCACTGGACACATACACACAGTACAGTCGAGTTCATAAATATGTATACATAACATATTTGGCAGTTTAAACATGACATTAAATAGACAAGGTGCTAAAGTGTATACATATTTATGAACTCGACTGTACTACCATTTCCTTCCCTGTCATCTCACACGGCTGTGTTTTTACAACCCCTTTTCCTACCCTCATTTTTCAACACTAAAAAAGTAAAAAAGGAATAGGATGAATAAGATTGGGGATATTGTCTCTCTGTTTTCTAATACCAAATGCTTACAAAATCTCTATCTTTAAAAAACCTCCTATACAAACGGACGGATACAAAATTGATGTTATAATGTATGGTACCCTAAAAACGGAAAATCGGCAAAGCACGTGGTAGCCATCGGCTATCTATCGCTATTAAAAAAGGCGTTACCGAGCGAGAAACTGGCCGAAAGTGGGAAGGAGTTAGCAATATTGTCCTCACCATCCTCAACAACGACGTCGGGTCCGATAGTGACGTTGGGCCCGATCCGGCAGCCCTTGCCGATAGTCGCCGTCGAGTCGATGAGCACGTTGCCAACGACGCCGGGGCCGTCGTACAACTTGTTCGAGTTCTTCTGACGCAGGCTGTTTAGGTATAGGCACATTCCTGCAACAATGGCCAAAGTGTTATTTAACCTGCCATTAGGAAGTGTGAGACAGGCAGTTGTAACATACAGTTGCCAAACTCCAGTAGAGGTTCTGGTGTGGGAGTGAGACCACCAGCGATCAGAGCTGAAGAACGGGTCGAAAAATACCAGTTAATTATGGATCTTAACCAGGTTCTTTGTAAACGCTCTCTGTGAACGGAATCGATTCGCGAGCGTTATGATCACTGGGATTAACATGCTTTTATTGGTTTCTGAGACTTTCTGCACTAGGATGACGTGGCAACTGTGGTGTTTTATAATGATAAGATCTGCTTGACTTCAAGCTGATCAAATGAAAATGCAACTAAAGAGCTAGATATTAGGGTTGGAAACACGAGAAAACGGTAGTGGTGCGAGGAAATTGGCTAGCGAAATTAACCGTTATTTCGAGCAGGAACAGTTTTATTTTGCTCTTTGATCAAAACCATAATAATATCGATTCTGTTCGAGCGGAATCGAAATGAAAACGCTCTTTTTGAAATGTATGGCGTTTCTAATGAGCTTGTTAAATAAATTAACCAGGTTTCCGACAACGCATTTGCAACGCAACGCATCAGCTCATTCCATACAAATAACGCATCATGGCGTCTACACTACATTGTATGTATAACATTAATATTGTGTTTTCTGCCAGATGTCTTTGCTTTAAATCCCATCTTCATTATGATAACCTTAAAACGTTTACTGCTGGACATAGGCATGCCCAATGTTTGTCACAAGAAGCAGTCCTGCGCCGCATGAATCCATCGATTTTCCGCAACCATGGCGTCGGTCATCCTAGTTGGAGGTCTACCGACGCTGCGTCTTCGATTTTACGCGCAGACCACTCGAGAACTCAGACCCCATCGGCCATATGCCTCACCCACTGTCACTTAAGTCTAGCTATTCTTAATTTAAATCTGCCATAATATTGTGAGTATGATTTGAAGAATGATAAGTTATAGTACCAGTGAGGAAATCTTTAGGCTGCCCAACATCCATCCAGAACCCTTGCAACTCCATGGCGAGCAGTTGCCCGTCTTTGGCCATGAATGGGAACACCTCCTTCTCTATTGACATGGGGCGCAGCTCTAGCCTGCCAAGTACCGACGGGTTAAGGATGTACATGCCTGGAAGTAACATACATAAACATAAGTGTCATTTTAGGTTTGTGGAGATGATATCTTAAAGAGGTTGTGTCTAACCTGTAAACGTTGTGTAGGCAACTTAACGGAAAAGAACAACTTTTTTAAGACAATACCTTAGTTTATTAAACAACACAATAATTGTAATTAGGACGCCACTGTACAGTCCAGTTCATAAATATGTGTACACTTTAGTACCTTGTCTAATTAATGTCATGTCATACTTCAATTGTCACAGCGATTAAAATGACAATATACTAAAGTGTACACATATTTATGAACTCGACTGTACGTACGGCGTATGCTCGGCGCAGTCTTAACGTATGCAGAAGCTGTAAATTGCGGTCGTGATCACGCCGGTTGGCTTAAAAACGCATTAAAAATGTGACGGAGCAGACGCGTCACTACATAAACGTTGCATCAGTCAGCATAATTTAAGCTTCAGTGTGGTTATTCTTTAAGGGCCTCTATTATACTGGGTAAAATCATACTGCCTTTGACACGCTATGATATTGTCAACGTTACAATATCTCTTATCTACTTGACAGTAATAGCGGCAGAGTTAAAAACAATACAATAACATGTCAAAAGCAATATGGCCAATGGACAAAATTTCCAGAGTTACAACTTAAATAATCCTCATGCCGCCAAATGTACATCACATTGTACAAAGTGACAATTAGCATAACCGCCCAGACTAAAAAAATTAAAAATTGAACTAAACGCCCAGTGAACATTACACTGTACTAATGGGCAATTCGGACATAAAATTGTTTTGGCTTATACATTGCACACTGGGCGTTTAGCTGATCTCGCGTTTTTTGTCTTGGGCAGCACGAGGTTAATCATTAAATTACTTAATATACTAGTAAAGTGCAACAAAAGGTGTCTAATATGTCTGGAATTTGTTTTTCTTACCGGCATTAATTTTATTGGAAATGAACTCTTGAGGTTTTTCCACAAAGTTTTCAATCCTTCCATCTTCCTTGTACACAACTACGCCATATTTAGAGGGTTCCTCGACCTTAGTGACTATTATTGTTCCCTCCTGTAAGACCATAGACAATGATTTAGAATCACATAGAGTTTACAATATGAGGAAAAGTATTAGTTATTATAACATTAAGGTCAATATAAAACCCAAAAATAAAAACAAAAAATTTTTACATAAACATCCTTACTAATATAAAAAAATTGACAGTTTCAGTGGAAATAGCCCTATATGACTTCTTCATGGCCAGAGTTGCGGCAGAAGCTTTTACCCTGGGGTCTTTTGTACTATAAAAATAGTACATAATGTACGGTCAGAGAAATACAGATGTAAGTGCAAAGAGAGTAACGTGGAATTTCTTTTGTTTTTATAAGTAATGATCAACTTAGAAAATTGACTTTAATTCATTCACAATAGATTCATATTTCATTGACTAATTTCGTTGTATGGTAAGCCTAAGAAGGATAGAGAAAACTACTTAGTGCATCAACAGCTAGAGGTTCCATGACATAATATGGTCACGCAAAATGTATGAGGCACACAAAAGCTAGGCATCATATTTGGTCTTCTGCAACATGAAAATCTGTTGTTGTGGCTTCCCAATTGATGCATTTAGAAAGCTAGACTATTTCATACAGACTAAAATCCCAGGATTGTTTTACTATTTCATGTGTTGAAATGAGTGATAACTCGAACATTAACCTTGTTTAGAGTAACGGATTGTAAACTCGTGCCTTGTTGAAAGATAACAGAGGAGGTATGTTGTTATCAGCTTACTGTACTCATAAACCGGTACAAGTTAACAATTAAATGTGCTAGAACTAATCTAAAATGCAACACAAAGCATGACAATGATTAGTGTGATTATGATTGTAATTTAAATTAGTGTATCGATTTGAGTAAGGACTCAACTGCTTATAAGGAAATAGTTACGATAGAGTATCATACACAACAAAACGAAATCTAGAATGAATACAAATATAAAGTAAATAACCTTTTTACCTTTCCATGACTCTTGTGGAATTTTGCAAGTTCCTTGAATGGGAAATCACAGATAATATCAGAGTTTAACACAAAGAATGGCTCTGTGCTTTTATTAAGCAGGTTAGATGCTAAAGCTATCGGGCCTGCTGTTCCCAGAGGCTCCACTTCGTGAGAGAATGTCAGCGATACTCCTAACTTGGCCACTTTCTCTGTTAACTCCCTCTCCATGTCCTCTGCCCGGTATGATACAGCTAAAATAACCTGTAAAACAGACAGTTTCTTGTAGATTTATTAAATTATGATTACAAGGGAGTGAGATTTTGATGAATTTCCAATTTACCTGTGTGACTCCAGCTTCCACCAAAGCTTCAATTTGATGCAGCAAGATTGGTTTGTTTGCAAATTCTACTAGAGGCTTAGGCCTACTCAAAGTCAAAGGCCTCAATCGGGTCCCGTAGCCGCCAACTAGGATAAGAGCCCTCATTTCACCTAGCTTTTTGTCTGTACCACACATAATGAACGCCGGGTAAAAGTTGTGCAAAACCAAGAAATTGATTATCTGCCACTGTAGATACGCAAAGAAATTTATTTTATAAGTTACACCAGTGGTAATATATTGATATTATATTATGCACAATGCTTGTTTTATTGTAATACGGTAACACAAGATAATTTACAATAAGAATCGTGATTTTCTGTTTTGCATACAACTCACCTAATAAAATAAAATAACTTACACGTCACAAAAGTCATTATCGAGTTGCCATTTTACAAAACTGTCAACCATTATAAAAATACACGCTTTTAACAATGTCCAGAACATGCCTGAAATATAAACATAAACAAAGCGTTCAAATTAATTGGACTGATGTAAAAATAATAAATCAAGTCAGTGGTAACTAAAACAATCTTATTTTGTTAAAATTTGTTAAAGTCTTGTTAAAATTAAATCAGGCAGCCAATAAATATTACATAACTTTTTGAAAATCAATAATTATTCAATTCCCTTATCTGTAGACGCAGCTATTACGTAATGGTCATAATCATCTGTCAATGTCAAAAACTTCACCGAGTAGTCGCTGATTCCACCCTTCCCCTCCACATAATTCATACACCATGGCTAACTCGGTTCGGACTCTCTCCTATTTAAAAGGTAATTCTTATACCCAATCATTCTAATTAGCGATACCTCGACGGGCCGTGCACTGCTATTTTCCATGTGTATGGACTTTATGTTTGATGTTTTTCTCTCACTAAACGGTGCTAACCTTGCATTGTGATTTAACACCTATTTCATAACTTGCTACAATTAATTTGAGTGGATTATATCATATATGATTCATCTGCTAACGGATGTAAGTATATAAAGGAACTGTGTAGCCTAATATAATAATCAATGTCGTATTCATTACGGCCCTGGATACGATCATCTAGACCTTCATTTAACCTCGTAAAACCGTCTCTACGTAATGCAAATAAGTTTTAAATTAATCAACTGGGATTTCAATCGATTTTTATCAGCCGGCACTGTGTTAAAAGAAAACAAATTGAACTCTGTTCGCTTTATAATAGGATGCGCTTCCTAATATCTCACGTATTTCGTTGTACGCTGCGCCTTACGAAGCTATTAATATCTCGCCTATGGCTAGTTTTTTCATTATGTATCTTTTAATCAATGCCAACTAGATTGGTGTAGACAAACCAAGTAGTTTCATGTCAATTTGGTTCCAATTTAGTTAAACTAGACAGTCAATCAATTGACTGTTGAACTTTGACCGACCAATCCAAACAATGCAGTCTTATCATTGTTGTTTACAACTGGGGGAACCATAGGAGGGAGATGAATAAGCCCAGCCTTTGACAGGTCAATGTTATCTTGTTAAAAGTGCTTTAGGCAACTTTAGTACTTATACAGCAAAGTATATTATTATTTTAACTTATACTTATTTATTATAATTGTTAAAAACTATTTCATTTTGTACTTAGTCAATTTAGTTACTTTATTTTTATTATTACATTCTCACCACCAACCTTAAATTTTCTGTTTGGCCCATTGGTTGACTGGTAGAGAATGCCTTAAGGCATTAAATCCGTCATTTGTACCTACTCTGTGTATTCTACAATAAAGTTTACATAATTAAATAAATAAATCCAGCATCAGAATTCACAGGTATATGATTAATTAATATAATATGTATTGAATCACTTTGTTACATTTTCCTCTGATTAAATATAGAAGAAATTTCCTCATGATGACATGACTATTACCTTGAATATAGAAAACAAGCAACAACAATCCAAAAATGGTATTTACTTGTTATTTTTAAGACTTATAAATTTAAAATTTAAAATTTTTATGTTTTGATTTCTTACAGAACAAAACTATTGTGTGGTAACACTTGTATTGGCAAGAAGACTGCTAGGACAGCTTAAATTTCTATTTTTAATAATTGACAAATGAAAATAATTACTTTATTGGTCCGGGCCAGTACATGATTTCGAGCCGGCTAAATTAGGTTTGAATTTATTTCTTTGTATCTGTATATAAACTGTCTGTTTATTTTAATCCATATGTAGCTGACCATGAACAGGTGGATGATAGTAAATTGTGCGTAATGTGCGGGCCTTTAAATGTAGCTAGCAATTTTAGTCCTCAAGTGCTACTTCTTTTGTTCTACGACTTAGAAAATAAAATAATTTTCAGAAGGTTATTACGTGATTAAAGAATACTTAGTAAAATCAGTGAATTAAAATGATAGGATACTATCATCTGTGTTTCTTAGTGCAGTCGAGTTCATAAATATGTATACACTTTAGTACCTTGTCACATTAATTGCTGTAACAATTTATGTATGGCAGTTTAAACAAGACATTAAATAGACAAGGTACTTGCACCTGTCTTTTGTTTTAGTGTAAGAACAACAGACGTTGTGCATTAAAAATACTATAGGTACATTCTTTGTAAATTACCTAGTTTTTAAAGTTGTGGAACAAAAAGAGTACCATTTGGGGAGTAAGCATACATACATATAAAAGAAGGTATATAAAAAAAGATCTGGTATTTTAAACGTAATATCCACTTTGTACCTGCAAATAGGCATACAAATTGATAACTATAACTATTTAATATGATTTAGGTAGGAACACACCATTGAAGTAGGTAGGTAGTTGAGTTCATAAATATGTGTAAACTGTAGTACCTTGTCTATTTAATGTCATGTTTACACTGCAATATATGTATTGTATTGGTGATTGTAGTGATAAGGTACTAAAGTGTACACATATTTATGAACTTGACTGTACATAAAAAATCAAATATATTAAATACGTAATTAGGTATTATGATTTTCGACATGGTTAATGAATTAAGGTCTATTCATTCTTACTTGTCTTATATAGTAAACCACTTTCTAACTTCAAAATGGACCTTTTTTGGCTAAAACAACTCTTTTATCGTAAATAAAGTAAACTGAGTAAAAATTTTTGGACATCACTTGGCCAATGTATTCTCTGTGAGTACTTTATTTTGTTTATAACAGCTGTTTTATCCAAAAAAGGTTCATTTTGAGGTTAGAAAGTTGGTTACTA
Source organism: Acleris literana (assembly GCA_946894065.1). NCBI lineage: Eukaryota > Metazoa > Arthropoda > Insecta > Lepidoptera > Tortricidae > Acleris > Acleris literana. The sequence continues at coordinate 9,394,428 of OX335689.1, read as the reverse complement.
TATAAGACAAGTAAGAATGAACAGACCTTAGGAAGAATGGGTCAGGATTTAATGGGCTATTCCCAGTTGTCCGCACCCTTTGTCCACACTGCGGACAACTGGGCAGTTATCTGCAGTGTGGACAAAGGGGTACGGACAACTGGGAATAGCCAGATTTAATTAACTTACTACCTATTTTGTTAAAACTGTTTACAAAAATAACAATTAAAAACCAGCAAGGAGATATGACAGTTAAATAAAACTTAATTTAAAAAATAAATGTCGGAATCCACTTGAGAGCTAATCATTCAAACAATGGTATTTTTTCTAAAGTAAACTCCTAAAAATGATCAGTGCAAAAGTTAGGCAGCAAAGTCGCTATTCAAGTGGATTATTTTGTTATTTATTTCCTTTAATTTTGCACAAATCATTTGCGGTTTTAGTTTACAATAGAAACAATACCATTGTTTGAAAGATTAGCTCTCAAGTGGATTGCGACATTTTATAAATTTCGAACTAATGCTGCAGTGTTTTTTACGAAGTACTACCTGTTGTGTTAGACGGGAGTAAAATGTCACGGTACAAAGGCAATACAATAGAATTGTTCCACATTCAATGGAATTGGGTACCTACCATTTAACTTTGTGGAGTTAGACTGGTTTTGTGGTTAACAAATTCAATTACAATTAAAGGTATTGATTTCCTGAATTCGTAGCCAAACTAAATCAAACACTATCAAGAATTATCATAGCAGGGGCGATTTTTGACTTTCGAACGTTCGAAAGTTTCATTCGGAAGTAGGTAAGCAAAATCTGTGAAACCCTATTTTTGAAATTACGAGCGATAGAAAATTTAAAAACGAGTGGTCCACACCATTCGTTTTCAATTCTACCACTCGTATTTCAAAAAAAGGGTTTCACAGATTGATTGCTTACTTCCGAGTGAAACTTTCGAGCGCTCGAAAGTCAAAAATCGGCCCCGAACTGAACAACAGAGTCTGACGAAGTGGCTGATTTATTTAGGGCGGGCCATTTCAAGGTAATACAAGAAGAGCAATTAATTGGGGTTCAGTTACCTTTGCCTGGGGTTTATGGTCATGCTATAGTGGTCTACCTTCCTTAAAAGGGAATATGCATGGATTTTTAAATCGCATTTCTCAACAAAATATGAAACTACGGTAAAAGAGATCACCAAAAGTTAAATTAAAATTAAAATCTGTCTGGAAATACGGATGATACCGGCATTTTAAACTGTTAATTAGTTAATTACACAGCTATTAGACAGAGAGATCCGATATGCACTGTGACGTCATGTAACAGGTAGGCCATAATTATAAACTCGATGTTAAATTCTTTTTTGCTAGAAAGAGATAAGAACAAATCTTTGTTGGCTTATCTTATATCTTGATTTGTTTTTATAGCCATTCAAAAAATGATTTTTTTCAACTGTTTAGCATTTATTGAAGCTGAGAATAAAAGTCATGGATATTCCCTATTCTCAACATTTTCCTTGATTCCAGAAGTGTATACATATACATAATAGTTAGTCATGCTCATCACAAAATCATTTGACCTTCTTTTGGCGATGCTAATATTGTATATTCAAAACAAGGTAACTGGCTCACGTACCTCGATGTTTATTCTAGAGATATGTAACTACTATAGTCACGAGAAGACCACGTCTGAGTCTTTTCGTGATCACGCGATTAAGTCTCTCATGTCATGGAGTATATGTGTCAAAATCGTGTGAACTTCAAAAAACAAGAATAATTGGTTAGGTATTTGTTTGGTTTCTGCCGTCTATTGCAGGCAAAATTCAGAAAGCTAAACAAACTTTGTTAATTAATTACAGATGGACTCAAACTCACTAATGTCAGATTCCAATGCGGCAGCGGAGGGGCAAGCGTACCATACCACAAGACAAGACAAAACCTTGCCATGACAGCAGAAACTAAGGTCATAGTGCAGGGTTTCACTGGCAAGCAGGCCACTTTCCATAGTCAGCAGGCACTTGACTATGGCACTAAAATTGTTGGTGGTGTATCTCCGAAGAAGGCAGGGAAGGAACACCTGGGGAAGCCTGTGTTTGCCACAGTGAAGGAGGCGATGTCGGCGACTGGGGCGAACGCCACGGTTCTGTTCATCCCACCGCCTGTGGCTGCGAAGGGAATACTTGAAGCTATTGAGGCTGAAGTGCCACTTATTGTGTGCATCACAGAGGGTATCCCTCAACATGTGAGTGATGATTATTTCAAAATTTTAGTAGCTGGTTGGACAATTGAAATTGTTTGACCTGTTTTTGTAAATGCGATATTTTTGCAATTTTTGCGGTTTTTGTTTGGGTTTTTAACCGACTTCAATAGAGGAGGAGGTTCTATGTTCGGCTGTATGTATTTTTTTATGTATTTTCACCGATTTCTCCGTCAATTGGTGACCGTTTTTTTTTTTTTGATAGCGTATAGTGTCGCGATGGTCTCGTTTTCATTAAGTCGGTATGTCATGAGGAGATCCGTGAGGAATTGAGGGAACTCGTCAAATATTATAGGTATACATATAACGATTTTGATATTTTCAGTAACAAGTCCAGCATTTGCATTCTGAAAGTATCATTTGGTGAAGTGGAACTGATGATGAAGACTACAAATGGCCACTGTGGCGATAAGATATCTCCATTAAGATAGTTGACCGACTATGACGAAGCACATTTAAATGGTATATTAAAAACATTTAAATGTGCTTCGTCATAGTCGCATTATGACTATGACTTTCCCGCAGCGTTACTTGCGGCGAACTTGAAATGTCCTGTAGTTTCTGATTAATGGAGAAGTGGGTCTACCTACATAACAGTATATATATACCTACATATTTATACTTTATAATGATGAGATATAATTCCATAATCTTTAACAGGTATGAATTTGGTATTAACAAATCATAGTTTATGCTGACCCTATTGGGAGACAGGCGTGAAAGTATATATGTATTTAACAATGACCTTTCCTCTTTCTCCTGTGACGAGATCAATTAAATACTACCATTGCCAATGCTTTTTGTCCCAAGGGTGGTTGCTTTTATTAAGTAGGTCACATTCATTGCCACCCCACGTAACAAATTCCCAACCACACGCCAGCAATTAATAGTAGGTACAGTAAATGACTTTTTTTTTTTCTTAATTAATGGCTTTCACTCCTGTTAAGGTGTATTTCGCCAATGTCGAGTTATTTATAGACACTCCCATGGACTTATTAGAGAAACAAGTCCATGGATATCACACGCGAGGACAATTGTTCGGTTACAGAGAATTTTCTCTAATGGACTAAACAGAAGCACATGGGGTTAGCTCCACGCGCTTCTGTCAAGTCAATGACTTTAATTGTTATGCCACTATGGAACCCTGTCATAATGACAGCGTCAAACCACATGAGAGAAATTACGCTTAAATGAATGATTAACGCTATGCGACAGGGTTCCATAATGCCATAACAATTAAAGTCCTTGACTGTACTATAAACCCGACAATCGGATAGTGCGGCTTGGGAACAACATCAGAGAATACCCGTATCATATTTTTTTATTGAAGTCATTCCCATTCGTTTTCAGGACATGGTTCGGGTCAAACATGCCCTGCTCAGGCAGGAAAAGTCTCGGCTCGTGGGCCCCAACTGCCCTGGAATCATAGCTCCCGGGAAATGTAAAATCGGCATCATGCCCGCCGCGGTCCACAAACAGGGCTGCATCGGAGTGGTCTCCCGCTCCGGTACCCTGACCTACGAGGCTTGCCACCAAACCACAGAGGTAAGTTCAACAGATAAATCTAACAATGATTGTCTATTATAAGGGCGGGCCTAGAGAAAGGGCCAAGCTGCCCACGTCCAAGGATAGCTGCTCTCATCACTTTGCAATCCTGGATCCCTGGTCCATTCATTGGTAAAAGCCAAGTTAAGAAGTTAAAAAAATCAAACTTCAATGTTTCTTGAAATAATGTTATGGAAAACCCCTTTTTAAAAAGAGGTGTTTTAAATACAAAAAAAATGTCTAGGAAAGAGTGTGTTAATTGGTATTTTATTCCGCAAACGTGGTGTTAATGTTTGTACAGAAATAGAGATTGGCATAGGCTATTTTATTGTGGCGAAAATTTGGACAGTTTCCAAGTTAGTGCAAAATAATTGTACTAAGAAACCCTTCTGTGTTGCTAATCATATAAAATTGTACTGGCTTCTATTCGTTCAATTGTCAGTTTTATATTGGTTTCATTACTAGGTACCTACCTTCTCGAGATCTTCTGTTCTGTCGTTTAATTTTGGAAGAACTAACGAACAAAATCGCATTCTTCTTGCGTTAGCTAGAAGACTGCTCTAAAACCTATATTATCAAATCACGATTGTCACGCTTATGGTTAAGACACGACACCAAGTATATAGCTTGGCAAAGAGTTTGACGGGGGGGACAGGTGGACTAATATACAAAATGAATTGGGTAAGACGGCCATTCGTTCCGGATTCTGTGGGACAGTCCCGGCTTTCAAGCCTTCGTCCCGCCTAGGGCTTGCATTATCCGCCCTATTTTACTATCCGGATAATTCGGATAACGGATAATGCTATATCCGGATATCCGGATAAAACGGATAAAACGGATATTTTTAGGTAATATGTAATAAAATACAAAAAAAATGTAAAAAAACATTTATTTATTTATAGAATACAAAACAACGTAAGATTTCAGAAAACATGTTTATTTCAAGGCTTTAAATAAAAAAAATGTAATCACGACTATGTACGAGTATATGGTAGAAGTTGAAGGTTGTGTTGCTGTCGCTAGTAAACTTCTGGAAATGGCTGAAGTGCTCAATTTGTCTTTTATATGTTGTTTGATAGGTATCTATTGAGTGAGTTAGCTTCAGATGAGGAATATCCAGATAACTTTAATATGTTTTTACATATTTTGCACTGAGCTTCTTTGCCATCAGGACTTCTCAAAAATTGGTCCAAGCAGAGTTTTTGTCAAGATTTCTTGTATTTTTTGAAAACAGCGGCTATTTCTCTGTTTATGAATTCACTAAATTCAAACCTGAAAAATAACAAATGCCTCTTTAAAGTACATGTATCATTAATTTAAAAAAAATACATATACTAAAAAACTAGTTTTCAACACGATTTGGTATAAGTACACGTAAGGAAAAGTGAGAACCCAGTACTATCCGTTTATTATTATTATCACCAATCACCATGCTTTAGTAAAAGGTATATAAAAATATACATTGCCAACTACGTAATACAAACAAACAAAATGGGTTCCATTTTAAGTAACAAACTTTAAGTAAATCAAACGAATTACATGAAATATCGAATTTAAATAATGGGTGAAGTGAAGTGAAGGGCCACTGCCACTCAGGAATTAACCGTTACATCTTTTTTACTTTTTGACTCAATAATACTAATCAATAAGTACTCACACACGTCACGTGAACTCATAGTAATTTTCACTACCATGCTGTACCTCCTCGCCACTTGGTGTTTCTGCACTTAAATAACACGTACGAATGACACGAACACGATGAGCACTGATTGAGCGGAAGGTAGCGGCGATCGGCGTTGTTGTGTTGTAGAATCTGATACGAGGATATCGTGCGTCTCGCTCGCGCATTTTATAAATAAAAAATGTTTTCGCGATCTGATCTGGCGTCAAATTCAATACTAAAATTAATTTTTAGTCCTATTTGTTGAATATCCGAAATATCCGAATTATCCGGATACAAAGTAAGCCCAAATCCGAATTTGAAATGAAGCGGATATCCGGATAATTCGAATATCCGGATATCCGGATTGCAAGCCCTAGTCCCGCCTCATTGGAATATTAGAGAATAATATTATTATTAAAAAAAACTTGATACAGTATAATTATATAAGTAAGTACCTATAGTCCTAATATGAATTATGTGTTCTTTTCGGGTTAGCTGATTTTTACATAATTAAGTTACCTATATACCGTTACGGCGAAAAAGAAAAGGTACTGCAATGTCGCGATTAAAAGTAGTCTGTCATAAAATTGTGTACTTATTGTATTGTTGGTTGTATTGTATACTCCGATTTCCTTATATTGACGCGATTAGCTCTAGAAAGTTCCACTTTATCGCTTTTCCTCGTTTATAGCAGTCTGAATAATGTCGAATATGTACCTATATTCCATTATGTAAACGATTTCAATCCACTATTTATAACAGGTTATTTATGATGCGTATTTTTTACATTTAAAACACCATGTAAAGTTACTTTTTATCAGAAAACATGGGAATAAAAATAGATTAAAAAATGATAAGGCAAACTTCATCCGACACTATAACACGTTTGGCTCCCATGGTCACTTGTATTGGTTTTTAGGGTTCCGTACAAAAAATGAAAAAACGGAACCCTTATTCCTATAAGCTCACTTGTGGGTCTGTCTGCCTGTCCGTCTGTCACAGCCAGTTTTCTCCGAAACTACTGGACCGATTGAGTTGAAATTTGGTACACGTATGTAAATTGATGAACCAAACACAGATGTGCAGAGTAAATTTTTTTTTAAATAAGGGTCATATTCGTCGGGCAAATTATGAAATAAAATAAAAGTTTTGCATACCTTACTATGTCATATATCAAATGAAAGGGCTTGTTATGAGGATATCAAATATATTTTTGTTATTATTGTAAAATAAATAGTTTTGATTATATTCATGAAAGAAGACGAAAATTGACCATTCCCCACTGATCTCCGAAACTGCTGAGTTTAAAATTTTGAAAAAAATACAAAATATAGTTCCTTGCTTGTAGATTACAAGAAAACCTATAAGAATTCTATCAAAAACAAATTTAAAAAAAACGTATGTACGGAACCCTTTCCACGCGAGTTCAACTCGCACTTGGCCGCTTTTTAATATACCATTCACGTCATCAATATACCATCTGAGATACTGTTTATTGACTTGGGAGGGCAGTAGGGTGACGCTGCTGGTGTGAAGGGACAGAGTGAAATGGCGTGATTCGGACCCAGCACGCCGTTTGTGTGTTTTCGTTCATAAAGAGATAGACGAATAGACGTGCAGTGAGTACTTCCGACCATACCCACGCCCGGGTTTAGTGTGTTATGCGCTTTAATTTTAGAAAATCAAGCTCAATTCATGAGAATTTGAAAATTTATATTAATTTAAAGTAACTACTGATTTTCGGACTGGGCAATACATGACCTTTTTGCTGCAAATGAGCTTGACTTGCTCACCTAAAAGGAATGTCTCGAATAACTAATCACCTTGTATAATTGTAACATCCAAATCATGTTATATTTCCAGACTGGTCTGGGGCAGACCCTCTGCGTGGGTATCGGCGGTGACCCCTTCAACGGCACCGACTTCATTGACTGTCTCGAAGTGTTCCTAAAGGACGACAACACGAAGGGAATCATCCTCATCGGCGAGATCGGAGGCCAGGCCGAGGAGATGGCGTCTGATTATCTCATCCAGTACAACTCGGTAATTAACTGTTATTTATTAAGAAAAGTTAAAAGAAGTTAGGGCTACTTACTTACACCAATGTGTTAAACCAATTTAAGTCATAAAGTTGGTAGAAGGTATGAATCTCAAGAGTAGCTTAAACTTACCTAAAATACCTAAGCTTTAATTTTTGGCGCCTTCTGTGGCTTAAGGCAGACTTGCGGAAGTTGCAGACGCTATTTGAAGAAAAAAAAAATATTTGAGAACCACATCTTTTTTAATAAGTAAACTGTAGGTACTTAGGACTAAAATAGATTTATCTTTTGTGCTACTGGCCCCTAAGTACTATTTTAGATATACTTCTTGTCTTTGATTTTATCGTAACATAATTTTCGTTTCTTCTTCAACAGTCAAAAAAGGTTAGATCTGCAATACGGCGGTCTGGTTTTTCCTCATATACTTTCTCGTAGTTTTTACCATAATGAACCACATCCATTTGTGAAAACAACCTAGTTTGGGTTTACGCATATTTGTAATATAAATTTAAATAGGGAATAGTCCGTCAGTAAGCTTATCAAAAAATATTGAACACGTATTTTTTGCTTTATCAAATCGGTCAAAATTGACAAATATAACGCGCACCAAAGTTCGGGAGTGGGGGCTCGTGACGTCACAACGTGTGTTCAATATTTTTTTATAATGTAAATTACGGACTAATTAGATTTTTTTAGGACACTAGCCTATTGTTGTAAGTACTGATGTGCAAGTTGCGGAAAGTTTCCAAAAAGTGGGAAAAGTTCTAAGATATTTCCGGAAACTTTCACCTGAAATATAGGAAATTTAAATTTAAGAAACGGAAAGTTTCAATCCCCATACAAAATTGAGAGAAGTTTCCGAAATTTTCCTACATGAAATGTTCTGCAATTTTGGAAAGTTTCCTTTAGCACATCAGTAGTTGTAAGTACGTCATCTTACATTAATATTTGCAATAGTCTCACAATATCAACTGTGACATCGTCATTTTAGCTACAGCACCACAGTTTGTCACATTACTTTGTATTTTTAATTAAATTGTTCTTAGCACTCGTCAACACACTATACAACGTTATATTTTGTGGTTATAATTAGTTTGAGTTAAAATGTTCCTAATCAGAGTATACTTAGGGCGTTTCACATGAATTGGCATGATTGGATGAATGAAACAAATTACTGCTAATTACGAATACGTCTAATGTTTAATATCCGGGGACAATATTAATTTATTGTTGTGCGGCGTTACTCTTTGTGAACGGCTATATTTTTTAACCTATTTCTAATTTTAATAAGCCGTCATTCATTCTATCTACTCCTGCCTAAACGTGTGAAATAACCTTAAGGTTTTTTTTAATTACACCATGTTTTATTAAAATTTCAGGGTCAAAAAGCCAAGCCCGTGGTTTCGTTCATCGCCGGTCTGACGGCCCCTCCCGGGCGCCGAATGGGCCACGCAGGCGCCATCATTTCCGGAGGCAAGGGAGGCGCCATGGACAAGATCAAAGCCCTAGAGAAAGCCAACGTGATTGTTACTCGTTCACCAGCCAAAATGGGAGCCGAACTGTTCAAAGAAATGAAGAGATTAGAGATCGTCTAGAAAATTTGCAAGTCTATTTGTAAACTTTTACAACTTATTCCTGGGTCTCTGTGTGACATTGTTCTGTGCGACGTGCGTGACGTCTTATTAAATACTTAGCGTAAAGTTTTTTTCTCTCGCGTTACTGTCTAAAATCACTTGTACAGACTCAATGGGCGAGTGGTAGAGCATACTGCCCGCCGTGCCAAAGTCAATGGGTTGTAAATACCGCAGTACAGGTATATTTATCGCCTATCGTTGGCTAGTACCCGTAGCACAAACCTAGTTTGAGCTAAATCAATGTTTATTCTGTGTCCAAGACATGATGTATTATTACAAATATTACCAATGACAAAAACAGGCCCAGAATTTTGATATTAACACAACTTTATTTAATGTTTACTATCCCTATTTGAAAGTATTAATATTTTAACTGTTAATGTCCACAAGGCCCGATTAATCCAATCCCTAGATAAAAATATCTGTTAGTTAAAGTTATCACTCTTTTTTTCCCTTAATGAAAGAAAAGGATAAAGCTAACATTAATCTGTCGGATAATGTTATCTGGAGATAGTTATATCAGCCCTTAAATGTTATTGCCTTGGTACCTATCAAGAAGTAATGTCCAGCAAATTTTAGTTAGGTATTGAAATTTCACAGGGTTGTTTCCATATTTATCATTTTTTTGATAGATATAGTTTCTATCTTAAAATTGATCTTGCACTATTGTGAAATTGTTAGTAGAGCACGTAGTTATAAGTATTGTAAATGTTACCTAAAGGCTTCTCTATGTTGCTATGCTATGGTCGCTATCAAATGTTAGTCAATTTCAATGAAGTTTGTTTTGGTTATGCTTTGCCAGGCTAAGTGGTTCAAATAAATAATGCTTAACATACAATGTTAACAATATACATATTAAGAGTTGTTTTTATTTACCCAATAGGTATAAGACTTAAAAACTTAGTGAGGTCACCTTTATTGCTGTTCACAATGCCTTATAATATTAACACAATGTTAGTATTTGCATATCACAGAGTCTTGTTTGTTGCTTGCAACAAAAACAAAAAAAAAACTAAATTTGGTTACAACTTAATACTTATTAACGCTGTAAGCTTATTGATAGTCTGAAAAAGTATATTAACAAAAATTTACTGATAAAAAACTAATATCTGTCTCTCCTATTCCCTTGCCCGCCAAAACCTCCGCCAAAGCCTCCACCGAAGCCCCCGCCTCCGCGCCCGCCACGGCCGCCGCGTCCGCCTCGGCCTCCGCCGCCGCCCTCTTTATCTCGCCGTAGTTTCATGGCTTCAAACCTTTGCGCCATTTGCTCCAATTCATCAGGGACTTCTTGGTTTGCTTCTTCAAGTATTTTGATCAGTTCACGTGCATGCGCCCAATCATTTCTTGCGATAAACGAGAGTGAAATGCCCGTCTTGCCGGCCCGCCCTGTCCTGCCTACTCTGTGGACATATTCTTCAATATGGCGCGGAAAATCAAAGTTTATAACATGAGTGAGATCCTTAATGTCAATGCCCCTGGATGCAACATCAGTTGCAATCAAAATGCTAACTGTTCCATCCACCATCTCTTCCAAAGCAGCTTCACGGTCACTCTGGTCCCTGTCACCATGCAGAGACTGACATTCAATTCCTCTTATAGCCAACTCTGTTGAGATATGAGTTGCGGTTGCTTTTTTGCCACAAAAGACTATCACTTTGTCAGTTGGCTCCATATTAGTTAGGAACTCTAGCAGGGCCTCTTCTTTGTCATCTTCATCCACAAACATACATTTTTGAGTAACTGTATGAACAGCAGCAAGATCTAGTGACCCCACATTAACCTGAATGGGGTCTTGCATGTAGGTCTCAGCCAGGCGCCGTACTCCTGAAGGCCAGGTGGCAGAGGTCATTACAGTCTGACGATCAGGCCTGACATCAAATAAGGACTTTCTGATTTGAGGCTCAAAGCCCATATCTAACATTCTATCGGCCTCATCAAGAACTATGTAAGAGAAATTTATGATGTTCAAATGCCTAGCCATTATCAGATCATTAAGACGTCCTGGAGTAGCAATTACTATGTCAACACCCTTTGAAACAACTCTGATTTGTTCCTTCCGGTCAGCCCCTCCATACAAGCATACTGATTTAATACCTCTGTACTGATACTTGGACACTTCTTTATCAATCTGTATCGCAAGCTCTCTAGTTGGAGCCATAATGAGGACAGAAGGGCCCTCACGCTGCTCTCTGGGAATAGTCTGACCATCAATGTGTATTAAAGCTGGCAAGAGGAAAGCTAATGTTTTGCCAGTTCCAGTCTGAGCTATACCAATTAGGTCATCACCTCTCAATAGAATTGGCCATGCTTGACTTTGAATAGGGGAGGGTTGCGTAAAGTCTTGCTTGTATATTTCCTGCAAAATATCTGGGTAGTGCTGGAATGCTTGTTCAAAAGTCAATACTGGGTTAGGTATGGGTCTTAGTCCAGGTTTATCATCAAAAGTTCTCTTTACTTGTATGTCATGGTTTGCTCTACGCCAGCGAGTTACGTCAGCAGGAGGCATTGCCCCAATTTGCGGGTCTTCTTTATAGAAATCCTTGATGATAGGAGGCAGGCTGGCCCATCGCTCCTTTTGATGATCGTCATAAAATGAATTAAGTTTAGTCCAGTCAATAACTTCAACACCTTCATCATTCTTCTTAAAGAATTCTCCTGAACGACCACTACCATTGCTGTTATTTAAGTCAGCTTGTGGGCCAGAAGGCCTATTACTGTTATAGTCTTTGACAAGGTCTTTAATCATGTCCTCAACTTTCGATATGGCCCCATCGGTTCCGATTAGAGTAATTTCCGTCTCATCGCCACCAGAATCGCCAATTTTGATTTTAGCCTCCGATTCATATTCTAGATCACGAATTTTTGATCCACCTTTACCAATTACACGTCCAACTTTGTTGGAAGGAACGGTGATAATTTTTTTATTACCATCATCGGACCGTGAGAAGTTGCGGCGTTCTCGTTCTTCACCGCGATCACTGTAATCCCGCCGGTCTCTGTCGTCGCGGTGTTCCCTGTTTTCACGCCAGCCGTCAGCCGCGGGAGCAGCGCGTGATCTCCAACTGGTCTCGTTGCTGCGGCCCCGGCCCCGACCACCACCACCACCACCTCTCGACGACGAGGGCCGATTATGATAACCGGATGATGCGGCTGCCGGTGGAAGCACCACTACTGGATCATCTTGCCATTCATCGTCTGCCATTATCTTGTTCTTTAATCAGAATAATTCAAATATAGGTATTCTTAAAGTGCTTTTAACAATGGCGGACGAAACGAACTACAATGTAATAGACCGTAGTATCCGTAGACGCAATTACGCAAAGTAAAAGCACGTACGGTTTGCGTACGGTAGATAGGTACACCACGAGTTGAAAATTATCGAAAATTGTTGATGATCAAAGACAATTCTTTGTTTTTGTTTCGTTCTATTCACAGACTAATGAATCAAAAAGTTAAAGGAAACGACAAACGAACCATAATCAAGAGTGCTTAGAACTGCGAATTCAACATAGGAATTCAACGAATATAATTCTATTTGTTTATATTTGTGTAACGTGAAAACCCTAGCCCGGGCGACGACACACCAAAAATTAAATTTTCATGCATTTTCGAAAATAAATTCTCAATACATTTTTTAATATGATTAAATTGATTAAAGATCAAAATCAAATAAATGAATGATTGAGTGCCAGTGGACGACGTCTGATAGACGGGCGAATAAGTACGCCGTATTTGGGCATTTTCACGAAAAAGTGTACCCATTTAAGGAACTTTAACTTTGTCCGTTTTGTGACGAAAATTAGCTAAACATTGACGTCCGCCAAAACTAGCAACGTTAAAGTTCCTTAATTAGGTACACTTTTTCGTGAAAATGCCCAAGTACGGCGTACTTACTCGCCCGTCTATCACCCCTTTTAAGGCGAGTATCTTTTACACGTGCTTCAGTTAAATATCGCCGAATATGTGGTAGTTCATTATGTTGTAGTCTATGTAAGTCTATCTATTGTCTCTGCTTGAATTGAATACAAATGTAAACCGATACCTACATAGATAAAATACGTGTTGCACTTGCACTCACACAGTAATATAGTGACACTTATTAGTTTGTGCTGGTGCTCGCTCACACACACAGTTGACTGGCACAGACAGTTAGCTGCTAGTTGGTGATCGTGTTCGAAACTGGAGAAAAATATGATTCGTGTTTTTGAATGTTAAATCTTTTGATTTCTAATATTTTAAAGTGCGCTTGTAATAATATATAATTTTGTGAAAAGTGATAAGTTATTTAAAAATGGAGGTGTCGTCGTAAAACTTGTGTTGTGAACTGATACACCAATTGATCTTCCCTCGGGCTACTGCCTGGGTGCGACACTACTAATATAACAGCCATTTGCGAGGCAAATGTTTTCTTTTTGTAGTCGAAATCTGGTTGGTGTTAGGTTATGCTTGTTTTATTAGTCTTAAGCAGGACGTAGGCTTCAAAAATGAGCAATTGGGCTAGGAGGATGCACCGGCGGGCGGCCACTTTGAGCAATGTGGTCACGTCCTGTGGGCATCCTAACACCCTGCCGTACCCTCGTAGGCTGGAGAAAGTGAAGTTCGGAGTGCCTTTACATGAAGTTTGCAAGGAAGATTTACCGGGACCTCTACTCGTAAGTACCGTCGGATATAAATATTTTTAAATACTTTAATCATATATTTGTGCCTGTTATAAAGTGACTTTTAGAGCTGATTTTATTATCTTTCTATCTATGTTATGTATGAAGCCAGCTAAGATTTTGATACCTTAAATATTACCATGATAAACTTTTCTAAACTTGTGTTATTATTTTGCATTAGAATGTATAAAACGAAAGTAAATGTGTCAACTCTGTTCTTCTTTTTATTTTTATCACTAATCTTTATGAAGCAATTATGAGCTGACTTTCTGTTAGGATCTGTTTTGATCTTGAACTAGCTTTTATCAGTTACTTGTTGTGTCTCATGCTGGTACTGTCTGGTGTTAATAGTATCCTATATATATTAACCAGAGCACTTTATATCTGTGTACAATCTCTTTCAATAATAAGTATTACTCTAATATACCTACACTGTTTGCACACATTACATTTCATAATACAAAAAAATTGAAAAGTGGTTATCTAGGTATTTTAATTTCTTGTTTTAATTATGTTTAATTGTGTGCAAAATAACAGTAATATATATTGTAATCTATAAATATTAAGTATGGGTCATATCAGTGTGTTTGGTGTGATAAGGGTGGCCCAAAAATCAATGTCAACCCACTTAGGGCTGATTGAGGAAGAAAGCTACAAACATTGTAATATACTTATGATTGGAAGTTTATCAATTCTTCTACTTATGCTAGGATCATTGTCTCAAAAGGGTTATTGATAAAATCACACAAATGATACTAATTAACAACATTGACACTGGCCATTGGACATTATTTAATTAATATAAAAAATTAAACAGTATATTTGAGGGCAATAAGTAAAAATGGCAAACAATCCAGTACATGTTTACTAGTAAAATAATGTATGTATAAAAAAATCAAGTGCTCTTTCATTATTCATGACTCATACATATATTACATTCAGTACTGAATCAATACAAATATTAACTGAAGTACAGTTTAATTATTTTACACTGACTATGAAAAAAAACTCCCTAAATCTGCAAAAAACTTGACACTGGTCTTACCTACCCCTGGTACCTATTGTGTGATTTTTAAGTATCAAAAGCCAGAGTGTGGCATGCGGCACATGATGATGGACTTGTGAAGTCTATTGCAAAAGTAGTTAATTTGACTTATCAGTCAATATCCCAATGGCCATGATATTAAAGATATGTTTCAAAGGAAAGTTCATTGGCCATATTGTTTATAGTTAAAGCATTTGCCGTAGGTGCTGATTCTAAAACTAAACAAGGAGGCTCCCCTGCGCCGCGACGTGTTCCGCGCACCTGGGCACCAGGGCGCTATGAAAAAGCTCATCCACTTTCTGCAGACCGGCCGGCTTGTCAACGTTGATAACTACTCCGTGTACACTATTGCTAGTGTACTCAAGAAGTTTCTAAGGTTGGTTGGGGTTGGTTGGTAAGGTTGTTTATGTTTTAAGTATCATCTTAGATCATTTCAGCGCTTGCTGATTGTAGACTGGCTTGTGAGAGGAGTTTAATCTCAAGTGAAGGACTGCCAATAATGACGATGTTGAGTGACAGGTTTAATGTATACAATCACATTCACTATAACTCAGCTCCTCTCAGATATACATAGTTAAAGTCGATAAACACTGGGCTGAGATTCTAGGCGGTAAAAACTGTATTGTCTTTGACCTGTTATCATATTTTCAACGTTTAGATAGCTCTTATTTACCATAATAGTTACAGAGGATATGATTTTTAACGCCTAGAATAGAGGCCCTGCTCAGTTTTCAATTCCCTTAATGAAGAGTACTTATCAATAAAAGAATCCAAGAAAGTAAAAAAAAACCTACTACTACATTATTTGAGTAATAGTTTAGTCTAGTTCACTGCCAACTCAATGTCAGGGTCACTATCCAGCCTAAGCTAACGGTTCCAGGCTCGATTTCTGGCAAGGGCTAATATTTGTAGGTATAATGACCACAAAGACTCAGTTCTTGGTTTTCTATGTATTATATCTATGTATGTATTTCTCTATACATATAGGTATCGTTGTTACTACACATAGTTCATCTTCAACGTATTGTCTATGTACCTACTTAAGTTCTACATTTAGCCTAAAGCAGGTAAAGCAGCTGATCAAGAGCTGCCTGAGCTGCCTCGTATCTTTATTACTTAAATATAGGTACGTAACTGAAAGCTGTTGTTTTATGCCGTAGACAGTGTATTACAGACAGGGTCACGAAAAAATAATACAACTAGCAAGAGAGAATCATTTACTTAGGCGCAAAGTCAAAATAAAAAAGACGGCACCTTTACATTCTATCTCACTCCTCTTATATGTTTTTTCAAGGCCGAATTTGTTTGTCACCAGAAGTGGTGCCAAACAATGGAGTGAATTGTTCCTTCTAACCATTTTATTGTGTGTTATTTGTGTGAATGTGTATTTTGTAGGTTTCGTAGACATCTGTGATTTGAATCTCTGAGCCTTATACCGGTAATAATTTCTCATGATAAACCGCCATAATAAGGTAGGCACTCAATGATAGAAGCTTTGCCTGCTAAAGGTCATATGTGATTTGGTCGGGTTGTCTGTACTGCTATCTCAGGGGGTTTACGCGAGCAGTTTGTATAGGTAATTCTCCATCTACGTTTTATGCGATAATAGTCCGACAAGTTTAAGCGCGACCGTTCCTCGGGCCGAGGACCTCAGGCCGCAGGGTGGCATTTTGGGGAAGATGGGGGGACTAAATGGAAACATTACTTACTTAGTTACAGTGGCATGGTAGGCTTGGTAGCAGACGCTCGCATTGCGAGGGGGGTAGGATGCGGGTTGTGTTCGAATTGCCAGGCCAGTCGCGTTTAAAAAAATTTTTAAAACCCGGAGAAATTAAAGAGCCGGATTAGTCTAACAGTCCGGGCATGTCTGGAATAATCCTGACGGATGGTAACCCTAACAAAACGCACCCGACTTTCTAGGACCAAGTATTACAAGTTTCAAGTATTTCAAAGAAAAACTGGTCCAGAAGTCTTCATAAGTTATATTATCACGCTCCCTGTATTTGTGTTATTAAGTGGGTTGATTTTTCGCAACTTGGTAAGGCTGAATGACTGTGTGTCTAATCTCATATAATTGGTTTGTTCTCAGAAAAATACCGGGCGGTGTGTTTGGTCGTGATGGTGAGATGCACCTGTTCGCGACCGTGGAGCTGCCAGAGGAATTGCAGGTGTATGAGATACAAAGGTCAGTGCTCTCTGAAATCCAGGTAATTAAATAGATATATACCTTAGACATAATGACGATCCCCTACTTTCAGAGGGCCATGCCAAGATGCATTACGCTAAGTAACGTTTCTATTCTATTCGTTTTTAAACCAATCGCGTCACTGGTAGACCACGTGACTTTTCGTATCACGTCATCTTCCAGTGACGCGATTGGTTTAAAAACGAATCGAATAGAAACGTTAGTTAGCGTAGTGCATCTTGTCTGAGCCCTCTGAGCTGATATCTCTCAAACGACCTAACCGACTATCATGAAACGACGAGAAATGATTGATTGATCGATCAATGCACAGCCAAAGCCGCTGGATCTAGAACTTCAAATTTTAAAGGCCGAGCCATACCGGATGCGTGAGGTAGACATGACATGCGCGTTCGCTTTCCACTGCGCTGTATATTGACATGTCCTATGAGAATTCATACTATACACCGCAGTGGAAAGCGAACGTGCACGTCACGTCTACATCCGGTGTGGCTGGACCTTATGGGATTGGGTATCCTAGGGGTGCACTAGGAAAGGATTTTCCGAAAATGGACCCCCAACGGGAAGAAATGGGGGGAGGAGCGGAAAACGAATTCCACGCGTACGACGTCGCGGCTATTGTATAGTTTTACATAAACCATCGTTTAAAAATCCGCGTCAGAATCGGTTCACTCGTTTGGGAGTTACAGAAAACGTTCTTCCTAACAGAACATCGTTTTCGTAGGTCGACATGCCTACTCTGTTCTTCCCTTTCAATCGCATAACTCCTATTCATTCGCACGCAATCCAACACATAATATGAGTAGGTACAAATGTCACCTTTAAGTTAGAGATGCAGGCCGATGTACACATTTGTACCTTCGCGCCTAAAGTGCGAAGTGCTTGGGCCTCTTATAGGTACAAAATCGCCTAAATGTTTTGTCATAAATACAGTGATTGATTTCGTATGATGCACATTATGACTTGTTTATATACAAGGAATACAATAAAGCCAACTCTTCATTTGTGACCTCAATACCTACTTCACTAGCATCTGTGTCAATGTTTTATTTTACAGCTTATTTACTTAATTTATAAATGACTTCTCATTATTTTCTATAGTTTTTTTTTTTGTAGTTTTGTGTCTTTGTGAAAATTATGGTAATTTGAAGAAAAGCAAACAGAATTCATTCAACAGTCAACTTATTAAGTGGATATAGTTTGTTAACGTTTGTTCGCTAAACAAGCGTAAACAATTGTACAATTATTGTCGTTTAGTGTGTATGAATGTGGGTAGGCTGTGAGATTATCTATTGTGATGCCTCATTAACATGTGGCGGGCATGTGTTAAAGGCATTATGTAAATCGAGGTAACAACCAAACGATCTGCTCGCTTACTTCTGCATGCATTGTAAATATATTTGTAAATTGTGTTTGATTAATCGTTTGTAAGTAAATTGGGAATTTTGGATGCTTCTTAAATCGCAAACGCATTGAACGCGGGCGCAGGGGCCCTACTTTGAAAATCGAAAATCCAAGTTACGTTATCTCCGATTTCGATTTTCAAACTAGGACCTCAGGATACAAGCATTCGTTAGCGGAATAAATTATTCACATACCTACAAAAACTGCTAAAATCATAACTCTTCCTTTTGGCTTTGTCGTAGTCAGGTAAAAGTGCATATCGTCCACACCGCTCGATGATTCGATGACAAATTAAATAACATACACGTTAGTTTCTTTTGTACAAAATGCAATAAAGAAATAAATAAATTATCCTTCAAGGAGACGCTCTTTAACACGCATCTTAAAACTTGCACCAACCGAACCTTGTGAAGATCGCTAATACCATCTAAGTCATTTCGCCGTATCTTCACCAAATGGTCATAACGGAAGACCAGCGCTGGCTCTGCCAGCAGCATCACGCTGAGTTGTGACCATTTCTTAACAAATTATGCATTTGTGTTCAAAATTCTGTTCCGTGTTAATTAATGTTTGTCACGAATTTTCTTTTCTTATATTTCTTTTTCATCTTGCCCGCTAACTTGCCGCAAAGCAGTATTATTCGCGCCGTTGCGTTGCGGTCGGGTGTGTGTGACACCTAGTAAAATCTTTGAGGCATTCCTTCTTTAGTCTAGTTACCTATCTTTAGTCTGAATTTTCGATTCTCAACTGTTTTATTTTCGTAAGTTGGTTACTCACCAACCGAGAGTGGAAGGAATACCCACTTAAAACCCAGCGAAGCTCCCTCCACGCCGTTTTTGGCATTCGTATTGGATTGGACTACGACCTTATAAAACAAACCCACGGACATAAAAAAAAATTTTTTTAGGTCCGTGAACTAACCTAACGTAATCTATAAATTCTGTAGGGGATCTTGATAACGGTTTCAGAAAAAATATCTATCTTATGAAAATTTCACAGTTGAAACAGTTGGGAAACGAAACTTCGGACTTTCGATAGGTTAATATTCGATCTTTGTCTTTAGGGTAGGCAACGCGTTAGCAATCTTGGGCAATCAAATGCGCATAGGTTTCGGAGTCCACTTAGTATACCTGGGTGCTAATTCACCTTCCTTAAAAAAACATTGTCTATTACTGCGTCTCAATGTCAACTAATCGTGTTATGCCCTCGCCCATAATCCTCTAGTGCATAAAGTATGCGCTCACTGCACGGGCGAGCAGAGACGGCAGGACTTGTCCGCATTAGCCCGACGCCGCTATTATTGGTAGAAACAATGGTTGTTTACAATCGTCCGGCGTCCCGCATGAATTTTGATGCGGGAACCCGATGTCCGCGCATTGTATGTAACTCGACAAGATGGCCCATTCGATTTGGATAATGTTTGATGCTTAGGTTCATTGTCATGTTTGATAATGTTGTTTCTCATTCTTACCTAGTGATAGGTAATCTTACATTAGGTTAGGTATTTTTTTTTATAGGAACACTAGCTTCTACCCGTGACTTCGTCCGCGTAGATTTCAATTATCGTTATTCCCTCGGGAACTTTTTCCGGGATGAAAAGTAACTTATGTGTAAATCCAGGGTACCTATGCTATCTCCATTCCAAATTTCATCCAAATCCGTTCAGCCGTTGCAGTGTGAAGGAGTACTAACACAAACTTTCGCTTTTATAATACTAGATTTTGCACGCGGCTCCGTCCGTGTAGAAGTCATTTATCGTTATTCCTTCGGGAACTGTCCTATTTTCTCAGATAAAAAGTAGCCTATGTGCTATTCCAGACTATAATCTCTTTCTGTGCCAAATTTCATCCAGATCCGTTCAGCCGTTCTGGCGTGATTGAGTAAAAAACATCGAAACTATTATATAAATATTGTATGTACGAGTATTGGAACAATGAGGGCTTTGTTTTTCATAAAACAAACCTTAGTTCGATTGGTTCTAGACAATCATTTCTCTAGACTTACACGTGATTCCCGTGGGAAACGCTCAGGATCGTAAATGTAGAAATAATCGCAATCAGATCGAGCGTACATCCACCGCCCGTGACGCACCCGTTGCGTCAAAATTACATACAAATTACCATTATGGTACTGAATGTGTTACGTCGAAGCGACCGACTCGAGCGTTAACTTAGCTCCGCTCATCCGTTTATTCTGCCACCAAAACTAAAAAATCACATCTGCAACACATTAACCCAAGCAAATTGATGTCTCTGTTGCTACAAATAAGGTCGCACTTACAATAGTATTTTTGTACCAGACGCTTCCTTTTTTTCCTAACGAGGACAGTATTGGCCGGGTATCACAGAGGCTGCCATTCAATGTATTGATAGTAATCTTTCCCTCGTTACTCTTTGCTGGCATTTATTCGTGGCTCAGGTCGACGACCTGTTATGTCATATTTCCCCGTTCAGCTATGTCGGTCATTTACGATAATGGTCACGGTTTCGTTAAGTCCCGCGTTTTACGCTCCGTTTCCTTCCTTTATGAATGAGATGTACGCTTGTTATTGTTACATATTTCAATAACAAATGTGTTTGTTTCTATTAGTAAGTACTTATTTATTCAAAAGGACACAGCGATAGTTTTTTTTTCACAGTTAAGATAGACAAACCTGCAGGGATATATTATTTTAAAGTTTATTGAGACGTGAAGTACGTATTTGTTTATAAGTACCTATCCACCTTTTGCCCTCGACTTTCTCTGTAAAGAATTCGTTTACTATCTATCTTATTGACTGAATGCAAAAACCTCTTTAATCTATTACGCTGTGATTCGTGGAAGAGGGAGTGGCCATTTGGCATTTATTTTAACGATCAGTCGAATCATCGTCTATTTTTTTTGTATAATTCTTAGTTATATGTTTTGTTACAGACTGCTCCAGTCTCTGCCGGTATGCACCCAGAGGCTGTTAGTGCTGCTATTTGGCACGTTTCGAGTGATGGCTTCCAATGCTGAAAAAGCTGGTACGTCCTAGCATTATATCTATTATATATAAATACTTTTACATTATCCTCTGTTCCTGATTATTGTTCTTTATACCTGTTGCTCATTATTGCTATTTACGTTGCTTTTTTACAGAGTATTTGTTAGCATATTATGACTGTTGAAGTTTGCAGGTTCAGTTTTATTGTTTATTTTTATTTATCTGTTGTTTGTTTCGAGATATGTGGCATTATCTATGTAAAGGCACCTTATTGTCGACGGCGGCGCTTACGCCGCACTGCGTCACGGGACGTCGTTGTATTTATATCGGAGCATCTTTAATAATGGCGGAAGCGCCATCGACAATAAGGTCTGGTTTCATAGATAACGTCACATATAAATAAAGAGAGTTCACTGCTGACTGGTGGTGGATTATCCAGAATTGGTGGATAAGAATATTCTTTTCGAAAATTCTGCTATCCCTAATAGAATCTTTATCATATTATTATCTCCTTTATGTACGGGTGTTACAGAAAACACATAAACCGAAGCGAAGCGAGGACGGGTCGCTAGTGTTGAATATTTTGTGTATGTTTGTGGCCGTCATTACCATAAATCATTATGTAACCACACAAGAATAATAAAAGTTTATTTTAAACTTTATGATTTGTGCTTTGCTTTATTTTCTATGTCAGTGGGTCGGGCTAGTCACACCCGCGCATAGCACAAAGTGCCGGTGACGCTCGGCTATATGCCTATTCTGCCCTTTGTAATATCGAGAGAATGTTGTATTTCTATTCTTAAGCACCGTTATAAATTGTGGTTACGAGAAACATTTTCTTCTCTGGTTTTCTCGCATTAAAATAATTGAATTCTGTATAAATGAAGTGGTTAAAAAATTCGCACTTGTTTGAATTGTTTATTGAAATTTTCCTAAAATCACCTGTCAATCAATGTTCATGAAGGTAACTGGGGATACAGTTATTTGTATATAAAATTAAATACCAACCAATCGATGAATGATAATACTTTTTAACAACAAATCAAATAAACAAGAACGAATATTTAAAGAACTGGTGATTGTCTAATATGATGATAATGATAAAACAAAGAATAGATTCTATTGTAAAATAAAAACGAGTTGTATTCAATGCTGCCACGGTAGAATGGGTACATGTTTTTCTAGCCTAAATGCCCATCAACGCAATTAACCGACACATCATCATTTGTTAGGATGTTGACGCACCGGCTGCGTCGTGGGCAATGGACGTGTTAATTAAAAAGTATTGAAGGAGCATCTGATATCATGCTCCTTCAATACTTTTCTCCACATTCCAAACGGCGTGCTCATAACGAGTGCTCCCGATTTGAGTTCAAGCTTGGTTTGATCTCAACTGATTCCCGCCGAAAATAATTAGTTTAATTTTGCCAATTACTGCCCTGCGTGGGATCCTTTCATTAGTGATGCAACTGTTCTGCTTTCAACCATTGTTTAATCTTACTTAATGTCTCGTTGACATGGTTTATAAGTCGCGCAATCCAAGACGGTGGGATATTAATGACTCGCTCTTACCGCTTATGACGCACATGTGCGTCGTTAATACATACAAACGGCGAACACGGGCACTGATTGTGTTACATGAGTCATAGCTATGGCTAAACCTCGTCGAAGATCCGCTTAGTGTACACTCAATTAGTAACGCCTACATGAGCTAAAGCTTTTATTTTGCTGCCCGTGTTATAATGTTTAGGCCGGATCTTAAACTTAATGGTTAATTTTGGAGCAGTTCTCGTTAGTTATAAAAACTGAGTGATATTTGGTGCACGCATTGGCACAATAGGGATGTGTCCTGGGTCCGTCAGTAAGATTATCAAAAAATATTGAACACGTATTTTTTGCATTTTCAAATCTATCAAAATTGACAAATATAACGCGCATCAAAGTTCGGGAGTGGGGGCTCGTGACGTCACAACGTGGTATAAAGTGTGCCAAGCCGTGACGTCACGCGAAACTTCAACGCACTTTATCTTCGTAATTTTTTGTTTAATTAATAAAAGAAAAAATACGTGTTCAATATTTTTTGATAATGTAAATGACGGACTAATTAGAACTTTTTAGGACACTAGCCTATTACCATGCAGTATTGCGATTAACAGAATAGGTCTAATGGCAAAGGCGGAAGGTGGTCACAGGATCGCTTTTGTAGTTAACGTAGACCTAAGGAGTTTGAAAACGTAACAATCATAAAGAAGAAAGTTACAATAATACTTTAAATGTAGAAGTTTGTGTGTGAGTATGTTGGTTAATCCTCCACGCTAAACAGTCTAGACGGACTTGGATGCAATTTGTAATGGAGATAGCTTAAATCCTGAATTTAGTCTTAGGCTATACAGGTTATCCTGAAACTCGTAGGCAGCAGCTAGTGCTATAAAGTGTATTCAAAGTTTTTCTCTTGCCCTTTTTTATTGCTGATCCTTGAACTATTCTGAACATACGGTACATGTCTATAATTTTTGAAATGCCTTTAAATTTTGTACAACACTATTTCGTTTAAGCATTCATATTGGACATTACGTATTATACGAGTATATTTACATCCAACTAAGTACAGAATTCAACATTAATACAATTAAAAATTAAAACTGAACGTATTAAAACTAAAATTAAACTAAGCTACTCAAATATTAAAGATATAAATAATAATCACCACTATAAAAAGAACACCCCCTCTAGCAGGTCCGCTCGCGGCATGGTTCCCATGACACTGGCTGCATTACCTCTCTGGATAGCGAGCCCAATCCTTTGGGAGAGGTAAGCACCAGCTCTAGGATCTCCGGAGGATTCTATGAGCCGAGAGGACACATCCCTACCTATACCCTACCATACCTTTAAACCTATGCTAACCTATTACTGCCTGAAAAACAACATCATACCTATTTCAAAATGTAAATTTTGCATGCAAACAATATCATTAAGTTTTCATCATTAAATGTTATTCTTACTGTTAAATGTTCGAGTCGTGCCGACGACACTTGCAATATCGCGACAATTCAAACTCCGACCCTATTCGTTCTTCGCGTCATCACTACTTACTCGGTAGTTACAGATAATGGCGGCTATCGTATTATCTGGTATAAATTATCCGTGCATTGTGACAGTATGACAAGTTTCCGGTTCATTGTTGAGCCGCTTGCGTCCACCGAGCTTGTTCGCAGATGTTCACGTAGGAATGCTTGCGCTGTAATAGACCGATGCGTATTCTGAGTCATTTGCCGTGTAGGTACTTCCATGCAATGATATTTTATATTAAGATACGTCATCTGCGCGCAAAAGCGTTCCTCGAAAAGGAAGGTAATTGCCTTACTATCGTTCAGTCGCGCCCTGGCCGCTGACACGCACGCGTCAAAAACAGTAAAGTTTTATTACCGAAATGCAACAAATATAAGTCATAAAAAATGCCGTCTTACGTTTTTCGAGGCTGCCAAAATTATACTGTAACTATAAAAGGAAGAAAGGATGTCTCATTTCATTCGTAAGTACCGTAAATATTTTTTACATTTTGTTTTACATCGCCATACTTTGTTTAATTTGCACCGGTGGCGTCAATGTCACCTGTGAAACATGAGATACACAATTAGATATCGCATGAGTGCGATAAAGACGGGTAGCTATATGGCAGCCGTGAGCGGGCACGCCACGTCATTCGGGTACGCAATTTGAAACAACTATTTATCTCTTTCTAACAAACAATAGCGTTCGCTACGAATTGCCGTCTTTGTCTGTAGAAATATGGTAACGTAGCAACTGTCAGTATTTGGCGAGGGTTTTTGAATGCGTTTAGTATGAGCATAACGTATCTAAATATAAAATATCATTGCTTCCATGCTGGTAAATTCGATGCTGGGGACGATCACATAAATTGACCTAGTGCCCAAACTAAGCTCTAGGCTTCTACTTTTTGACCTATGGGTACTAGACGGACAAAACTATAAACAATAACCATTTTTATATGGAATAAATATTTATAAAGAAAACACCCTATATTCTGGAAATCAAGATATAAACACACTGCGAGCAAAGGCGGCACAAAGTGGTGCGTTCTCATATTAAAGAGCGTGCCCAAAGCGTGGTGGAGGCGTTTTTATTATCGCGCGCCCCGTGCCGCCTCCACTCTCAATGCGTTTGCGGCTTTATACTCGTGCTCACCACACTAAATTAAGCCCTTAAAGGGAGTCGAATCCAAGACCGCTAGCTTCGTAGGCATCAACTAGGCTTATCGTATCGTCAAAGTGAGTATATTGTACATGTTTGTGAGTGTATTTACCTTGGTCATACTGTTCTTCGATGAAGCTCGACAAAGGTATGACGTTCGAATGTGCAGATAATGTATACGAACTGATGGGTCAACCAGTGTAAATTCATCGACTAACATAGCAGGAAACAGGTGCTGCTATTTGACGGTCATTCATTACTAAGAAGTAATTGCATCTTTAGCATTCTATGGCCAAATTTTAATGTAAAGCAGCCATTACACGGTCAATCCAGATCGTGATCCGACCAAGGTCGCGGACCGCAGGAGATTTCAAAAAATCTAGATAGTAATGTAATCCGATGTCGTGATTCGTCAGTCTAACACGTTACACAGTCAATCTGGATCGAGATCACCTGATCACGATCAAAGATTATGATCTAGATTGGCTGTGTAATGGCTGCCTAACAGGTAACAGAAACTTTCAAAGATTCAACCATTGTTTATAACTATAATCCATTTAATAAGTAATTCTTCAATATCTGGCCTTTCATGAAGATAATTTAAAAGTCATACATATCATTCAATTCCTTTCTTTATGTAAACATACTGGAACTGGAATGGCCAGTTATTAAAAAATACCATATGTTTGACAATCTCTAAAATGGTCAACGATTGTTCTTACTTTAAAAACTTTTGTTACGTAAAAAAAACGTGTCAAATGCATGTTTTTTCAGTATGATTTTCGAAGCCAAAGTTTACATAACATAAGTGTCGCTTGACGCGAGGAATAACCAAGGTCTTGATAACTACTTGACTTGAGAACGAACTACTTAGTTATACGTTGATATATCGATTTGGTGAGGAATTTTGTGGAAATGCATTTGGCAGGTACTTAAGACGATAACGGATTTATAGTTCTGTAGGTACGTGTTAGTCGCGTCAACTTTGATTTGACACATCCATATACCTATAATATAAAATATAGGTATGTTCGGCCAAGAAAGTGGTCTACCAGTTTCTGTGAGATCATTATTATTATTATTATTTATTTATTTTAACGGCGTCTACAAGTTATGTAATTATGCCAATGTCAAGTATATATAAGCAATTGTACGATGAATCGTCATTGTCGTCGGCGTCTTCCAGTCCCAGTCGGCAAACCATTGAAGATGGCGGGCATCCACTTCAATGGCTTGGAGTGTTCTTGACCGCTTGCACATTCAGAATCAACTTTTCACTGTTATTTTATTTGATGCATGCATATTCTTCGTCAGTGTTGGAGGTTACTTCACAAAGTTGCCCTGGATTTGCGAACCAAAATCAACGGTAAAGTAATTTACAAAAAAATAATTAAATAAACAGATGTTTTCAAAATGACAGCTAGAAAAGAACCCCCAATCTGTGAGATCTAATTATCGCTAAAGTTGACACTTGTCACTGTCATAATATTATTGCAAGGGAAAATCGAACTTGTTCGTGCAAATAAACTTCAACCGTAGGGGGATAGATATCATTTTTGGCGGACTGTACAGTAATCCCAGCGCTATCGCTATCACACCAATGCCTCTATTCTACTGGGAAAAAGCATGTTGCCTTTGACGTTATGGTATTGTTTTTAACTCATCGCCATTACTGTCAAGTGAATAAGAGCTATCAGAACGTTGACAATACGATAACATGTCAGTTATTCGGTGCTGTCTTGACGATTTTTAGAGAGGTATAAATAAACACTTTAGCCGCCCGTATCTCAGGAACCAATCAAGTCTACTTCGTCTTGGTAGTTTTATTTTACAACTTTGTTGGCGTAATTTAATTGTATAAGTATGCCAAATTATAGCTTAATGGTATCAAGAGTCTCTGAGGTAAAACCGCGGACGGACGGAGATACCTTCCTTGTTCACTATGGATCTTTAAAAAAGTTTATTTTATTATTCTGCGTTCTTTTGCGAATGCCATTTTTTCCACTGGCTAATATCTACTTTAAATTCTTCCTGGAGTCAATGCTAACAGAGCACCGACACACGAACAATAACTTCACGAAGTTATTTACGTGACCATGCGTATAATGAGGACGTAATGGAGGAGGTAGCGCACGCATCGCTGGCTTGTTGATGCCCACGTCGTAACGTCACCGTGAAGAGCCTTTCCTGAAACAAGTTGTGACGTTCTTTTGTTTAACTGATAAGGTGTTCTTAAACCGAAAGTCAAACAAATGTGTTGTGCTTTGTTAGAGAAGCTGACTCATGTACTCTATAGAAATGAATGGTAATTCGTGGTTTGTTACTTTAACCCAAATTTGTAATAAGTAGGCAATTTGGTTAGGAAAATGATTGAATCTTTTAATTAAAAATATGTAATTTTCTACTTAATGGCTTACTGTTAAGTTTCGTATGGTGCTTCTTCTCAAAAGTGATTTTCTTACGGAAGCGATGGTAGGCTTGAACTTCATATAGTGCCTGAATGGAATAATAATATTTATATACGTAGGTATTCATTTTGTTATGTCTTGCGAGGAAGTATTTTCTAGTATGCGATATTATCCTGAATACCTACTCATGCCTTCTATATTAAATTATCTACACTATAATATTATAAAGATGAAAGATTTCTATTTTTGTTTGTTTGTAAAGAATAAACTCAAAAACTCCAGGATAGATAAGATAGGGTAACATAGGCTAAATGAACGGTTCCCGTGGGATGACAAAAATACGAGTTCTACGCGGACGAAGTCGCTGGCAGAAGCTAGTTTACGATAATTTATTTTAATATACCGCACCTTATACTGAATCCAAAAGTTCAGAACATTCACACAATCATAACAAGTTGAATGACCAGTTTTACTTTATTTAATTTTAACACTAATTATGTTAATAGAAGCTATTTGTCAGTGTTAGTTTGGTTCGTTGCGTGCATGTCTGCTGTTATATCTGTTGCATTTATGCGACTATTTCTGAGTTAACTTTCAGTCTTAATTACACGACATTTAGCTGTCTGTGCCTTTAATTGCTGTAATTCGACGCGGCTGTATTGAGGATGAAAGAATTTAGATTAGGCGAGGAAAACAGCTATTAAACAGTGACTATTTTTGGGTAAGCGTGTCTGGTACTTTCTGGACTATTTATTGAGAACTAGACGCACTCGGTTTAAATAAATGCAAAGGAAAAGCAGACTTTTACATTTTGGGGGTTTATAACAAACGCAGAGACTAAAACTGATCTTTTTAATTCGTTACCCAAAGAGTTAAATAACTAACTATGAGAGACGTTATTATTTTTTTTACAAGTTTCAGATTCAATCAGAAAATCCCTCACAATTTTATCAGCTCAAGTTTAAAGGGCTAAGGTTAAACAGTTTTTTATTTATGGCAAGGATAAGGCACGCGAGCACTCAGGCCACCTGATGGTAAGTGGATCTGAGACCAATAGACATTTGATATCTCAAGATTATAATCTCAAAAATGCAATCCTAAGACTTCAAATGCGTTGCCAACCCTGAAGACTAAGATGGAATGGCTCTATGCTAGTAATTTCACCGGTCGTCTTATCCCCACACCGGGACATAGCAATGCGAACACTACTGCTGCGGTGGGTTAAAGGATAAGATGGTGGTAGCGCCCTGGATGGACCCTGCACAAGGTCCTACCACCACTAATACATAAGGTTAAACGAGGCTTCTAATATGCAAGAACTGTTATGTAGCGTGCTCGTGCAAATATACGGTGTTTGAATGAATGAGGTATAGCATGTCGGACTGATATCCGTAATCGGAGCTGAAATTAGCCGCGGGCCGCCGGGCCGTGTTTAGAGAAACGATGGCGTCCTTGTCAACATTCGCTCTTGTCGTGGGATTGTTTTAAACCTATAACGCCATTCTTTCACATTTCCCCGCGACTGTGTGGTAGGCAATAGGTGTAGAATTAAATGTCATGACATAGACATTGGATTATATGCTCTATCAAAATGCCTATGCATGCATATGCATGCAAATATGAACTTCATTAATATTTTTCTAGATTTCATAGAGCTAACGTGAGATATTCGTCACTTGAAATTAATTTAAGGCGGAAAATTACCTCTCAACGTCAACTGACGTCACAGGACAGTACTTGAAATTTGGCATTCCGTTGATACCTATGCGTTGACTTTCTTTATTCTTTCAAGGCATGGGTAGAGGAAAACTGAAAGAAGCACTATCGATGGAAAAGTACGAAAATTTGCAATATATGCTACAAAAATAGCGTTTCAATCCGATGTCTAGTCATAAAGAAGGATAAGAAAAATGGCCGCCTTGTGTTTTTTTTACCTGTTCTGTATCATACAGTAAATAATTACAGTTATGTCATTTACTATTTCTAAATTACACAATTTTGCTAACTATTGCTTGTCTTTAATGTTTCGGGGGAAAAGTTGTAGGACAAACTATAATTTATACCTACATTAGGATTGAAAAAAATTGTCAGTAGAGGCTGTTAGAGGTGGCACTGTCAAAACAGACAACAATCAAAATGTGAAAATAAAGATATACAGATAGATATTACAACTTATTTAGAGTTTAATAAATAAAAAATAACTCAAACGAAGGAAAAACCCATCATCATCATCGTCATTTTAGCCCGTAGTCGTCCACTGCTGAACACACGATCTTTGATTTCCAGCGAGAATGATTCAATGCGGTCTGCATCCACCGACTTCCATCTCAAATATATAAAATTATGACCTGAAAATTGCCGACCATACACCATTTAATATAGCAGTTGGCACTTGAAAAAAATATTGCAGTTTAATAAGTCTCCAAGTCAACACCATTTTGCCATACTATACACAATACACATACCTACAGGTGTTGATTAATATTTCGTATATCTCCCACAGGTACAGGGATGACATCGGAAGCGCTCGGCGTGTCTGTAGCGCCCTCGTTCTTCCACTCGTGCGTGTCCGACGGCAAAACCGCCACAATGGAGGACGTGCAGAGATTCAAGGTGACTTGCACATTACAAATGTCATGCGATCATTATGGTTTTATGATGAGGCTTTCCGTCAACAGAGCGTTTTCACATTTCCGTTGTGTACATTAATAGTGATATCACAAATAAAGACCTAGTTTTTGTCATTCATATACCACTGTAAACTTACGTGGATTTCATGGACGCTGAAAACATCAGTTTTCATTTAAAGGATCGAAACACTGTATTTATGGAGTGTTTTGAATTGTCCACTTGTTTGCAATTTTTATGACGGTGATTTTCTTCAACAGCAAGTCTAAGATCAGAGACGCATAGAAAAAAAGTGTATTAAAAATGTAGTATAATGAGTAATGCACATGAAATGTTAGGTATAACGATAGCCGTTGCACTGGATCCGCCTAAGCACCCGATTCGGACACGAGTTCGCGTAAATGACTTTATAATGTGGTCCAGATTAAGGTACTGCTTATCACGTCACGTTACAGTTATTTCTAAAATTATCGCACATTACAATAACGGGGAATCAGTAATGATTTGCATGCACATTACGCTATAACCTCTTTTATGCAAACAGTAAAGCGAAAAATAAAATTTTGGTCATGAGTATGACTTAAACCTGCATCTCTGGCCTTTTATATTGATGCCGACTTATTCAGAATCAGAGTCGGGCTTTTCAATTTCATTTTTTTCGTTTTCCATCAAAATCACGCTGAGAGAACGAAAACAAAATCGAATGTTAAAAAATCGTTAATGTGTTTTTGTGACCTTTCCAACATGACTATTGATTTTCAACCGATACGGCATTAATAATGCCACGATAAAACTCGTTATTACCACAACAAAGGCATTAGTAATCGCCTTATCATAACTCAATAAACAGCATTTTTTTTATCAGTACACTAGTGTGTCACTTATACAGCCCCTTATCTGATGAAAGATAATTTTAAATTACATTACTTGTATAGTTATCGTCTCTTCTCCTTTGAACTGTATTATGTACGTATATTCGAATCGGATGTTTATGATTGATCTATAATGACTTAGATTAAGCGACCATGTATATAGCTTTGATATTGTTTTCACTGAACTTGTCCAAACCATGCGGCTGAAGGCAGAAGTGTGCGTGAGTACATATAAAACCCAAGATGTTTATACAAAATATGAAAGTGTGTAGATATAGTTGCAATAAGCATTTATTTAGCTTACATAGTTAGTTCCACATGTTCACCATAACGTTAATCGTACTTTTGAGCTTAAAATGGTGAACTATTTACGCTTTTAGATTTGCTTTAGCGTATTTATACAGGTGTTTTTCTTAGTATTTACTACCCACAACACTAGCAACTATTACTAAAACTTAAACACATCCTAAATAAGCCACTAGAAAGTATTTAGAAATAGCCGTTCCTCGTATCACTTAGTGTAGATTATTTGAATGATAAGAATTCAAAGCACCGCCGGCATTCTCTTTTAATACAATTAGACACCTAAATTCCATAGTCACAGCTGATAAGGGCTTGATTCACGAAATTAATTTGGTTACTCACTTCCTTGACTTGTTGACTCATTCCATTCATGAACTTATTAACGTACTGGAATTTAACACTGTTTATATAATGAATTTCGGTTTTGAGTTGATAAAAAAAAACATTTATTCGTGACCAACATAAACAAGAACAGATAAAAACATACAAGAAGGAAATTGCCACGAAATGGCCCCAACTCAGCGTAATGCTGGCTTTAAAGTCAGCGCTGGTCTTCCGTTGGAACCATCAGGTGAAACCAAGGAAGGTTACAAACCTATAATTATTCAAACAAAACAAATAATAAAATGAGAAAAAAGTAAAATAAACGTAAAAATCAGAAATTCTCAAAGCCTTCCATGCCTGTCCTTATACGGCCAGTGACAGTTTCCTTATATGAGAGTGACATAAAAACAATACATTTTGAAAATTCGCATCGCAGATGCGATTTTGTTTCATTCCCTGCCCACCAATGCATGTAAAATGTATGCTAGTGGTGCATTTGATGCCGTCACGGGATTTTTGTCTGCTCCCTAGTCCTTGTAAATGGGCTCTATTGTACTCGGTAAAATCATATTACTTCTGCCATGTTATCGTATTGTTTTTAATTTTTTTTAATCAGTAAAATGTCCCAGATGTAGTCAATAATCAAACGATATTATGTTTTATCGGATAAGTTCGTATTGATCTTGCTTTTATCGTGAGTATGGTATTAAAGCCGACTGAAAAGCAAGATAAATATGATTCTGGTTAAAAGTGTGAGGGTTTCTTGCCTTATCTGAATATCAATTTCTGTTTTGCCTTAAGTTTATTTACAAACATTGCCAGTAGCTAAAAGGCACACTGGCTAGTCTGTCAAGTACTGCTTTTTTTAAAACTAGTTGTGACAAATAAGGTCAAGAGCCAGTATTCTCGGGAACTTGTCATGCTATTCCATAATATTACAACCTGTTGCCACGCAAACGTGCCGCACGCACATTCCTTTTAACGTAGCTTTATCATAGCGAGAACTACTTTTTAGGAGTATTTTTTAATATGATGGGAAGGATTGTCTTCCGTAGCTACATTACGGAAGGCCTATGCTCGGTCTTTCTACTGATATGATGGACCTTTTGAACGTCTTTCGGGAGGACATTTTTATTATCCAATGCTTAATCTTTTTTTATACATTTTGCGTCGGCATATTTTTTTTGAAAGCTCTGGTAGACTCTAATATATGAGAGTGACTACAGGGCGTAGTTGCAGAATAATAATATTTATTTATATGTAAAAATGCTATCGGCTGGTGGTCAAAGGTTTAAGGACGATGCAACAGAAAAGTGTTGAAACTACCACGCGAGTTTTTTTAACCTTAAAACAAGTTTCTGATTGCTTTCCTACTTAAGGGAATTACTACATATCTCTAAACTGCCTTCAGGGTTCAGTTTTAATGTCAATATTTTTCTTTACGAAACCATAAACACCAACACTACCATAACCACATAACTTAAAACTACGTGCGGAGTTTGAAATGAGTCATTAACCATTTTGCGGTTATAAACCATTTTATATTACATACCACGTGTCACACAAGCGTGGCGTGGTTTAAAGAAAAAAATACTCATTGCATTTACGTTGCATCTTTGTCCTCTAAACCCTTGGTAATGAATCGCGTTGGCTCCATTTCTTTCTCGTGTTTCAAACGAGTGAAAGCTTGACAACATAAAGCTCCAACTTAGTCTTAAGTTTGATATTAGGTGGCGACCCGTATAATGCGTCAGCTGATCGAGCAGTTCTCGGCGGGCGACCTGTTCGGGCGCGCCAACTACGAGTACTACGCGCGCGTGACAGGCCGCATCCTCCGGGTGAAGGACGAGTGGATCTGCTCGTTCCGCGACCCGCCGCCGCCGCGGCACCGTATCGACCAGGAGGCTTATGCTAGTCAGTACATAAATACATACATAAACTCACACCTTCATTCCCCGAGTGAGGTAGGCACTAGGCCGAGGTACAGAATTACCAACAACTCTAAAAAACTTGTTGATAATTCTGTAACCACATTTTGCACAATTAGGTTAAGATGTTTACCAGCGTATTAGTGACAGGTTGCGAGCCCAACGCCTCACAGTACTTCTTCTTATAGTGCGTCTCTAACTAGTGAAGGTTGGCAGTCAGCTTCGCATAATTCTGGCGGTCTTTGGCGAGATTTAAAAGCTCCGCTGCACTTGTGACTCCAGTCCATTCCCGAATGTTTCGCAGCCACGATTTATTTCTGCGCCCGACAGCTCTTCTTCCAGCAACTTTGCCCATCATTATTAATTGTAGGAGTTCGTATCTTGAGTGCCTAAGCACATGACCTAGATAGGCAACTTTTCTCCTTTTTAACCGACTTCAAAAAAGGAGGAGGTTATACGTTCCACTGTATGTTATTTTTTTTTTATGTATGTTCACCGATTACTCCGTCAATTGTCGACCGATTTCAAAAATTTTTTTTTGGTTTGATAGAGTATACTTTCGAGGTGGTCCCATTGTCACCAAATCTGAATCTGATGAGAGGATCCATGAGGAATTGAGGGAACTCCTCAAATATTGTAGGCAAACATATAGCGATTTTAGTATTTTTAGTAATAAGTTCAGCATTTGCATTCAGAAAGTATCATTTGGTGAAGTGGAACTGATGATGAAGACCACAGATGGCCACCGGAACTCCTTAACGGCACCGATTTCAAGGGTGGCGATAAGATATCTCGATTAAGATAGTTGAGCGACTATAACGAAGAATATTTACTTGTTAACCGACTTCAAAAAAGGAGGTTATTGAAATATGACTATGACTTTCCCGCGGCGTTGCTTGCGGCGCGTTTGAAATAACTTAAAGTTTCATTTCAACTAAGAAGTGGGACAACGTAACAGCGTATTATGATCACTAAAAAGTATAAAATAAAATAAAAACAAAAAACCGCCTTCAAAAATGCAAAAAATAACTGCAACATGCACAGCATTTTTGAAGGCGGTTTTTTGTTTTTTAAAACATTTATTTTTGATGGTCTGCATTAGTTCACGTTTCCTCCCAACTCGACTACCATTGAATTAAAGAAACGCACTTTACTTGCATATAAATGATACGTTATTAAAGGAAAATCGTTTAGTTTTTCTACTTAATGCCCTACAAACTTTAAAAAATAACATGACAAAAAGTAGATGATTGATTCACTAGACATTATTCGTGGAAAATAGTCAGTCAAGGTAATGCGGTCATGAATCGTGTCACTGACCTAAATACCCATTTCCTATTACGCCTACATTTTAACGTTTACATTGATTTGTTAGCTTTGAGTTAGGTACTGTTATTAAAGTAATGGTTTTATTATTTTCAGGACAACTGTCTTTAGAAGCTGAAAAAACCTGGCTGCAATGCGAATGCGACCGCTGGGGGAACAAGTTCAATTTAGAAGGTAATATATACTACGTTTTGAAGTGAATGTTTGTCACTAAATAGTTGAGTATGATATCATAACGAGTGCTTTTCCGCAGGTCATCTTGAACCGAACCGTTTAAGTTGTTAAAAATAGTCAAGTACCACTTAACGTTGTCAATATTGTAAATTATTTGGTGAGTTTGCTATTTGAAAGAGTAACTTGATAACATACTTATCGTAGGTTAATTAATATCCATTTTAATCGGGTATTTCGGTGGCACTTGTTTTTTTCTGACGTGTAGTTAAATCACCAATACGGTTTTACACTCGGTACACGATATTACTAATTGTGGTATAGTTATAATAGTTAAAATATTAACTTTATATGTGTCGCGAATAGCATTTCATTCGAGTTTATATTATATTTATAAAGTATATTTTATATTTGGATGTTTCTAACGTTTCCGTAATTATAAATTTATACTTGTACACAATTCTCATTATTTATTTGCACATTAATCTGATAATATGTAGTTGTTACTTTCTAGGGATTAAAGAGGCGTTTTGCCGCCATTTGTACTGTTACTATAACAGAGGTAGCCTAATTCAGTTTGCTATTCACTGAGTAAATCATCTAAAGGCTTAATTCAGAGATTTTCCTTTTGTCGGGATCGTCCCCGGTGATTATTTGTGATCAATTTTTAAGATGATGACAATTCACTGCTGAAATAAATGATGCAATTAAATGATTCACAGATTATTCATTTTCTGTGTACATATGAATTTCTGAATTGTTTATGTGCAATTGTGCAATAATGTATTTACTTACATATGAATCGCAGGTTTTAAAATTTACTTTTACTAGCCATGCCAGGTGATATATGGTTTTTAGTTACAGGAAATTTATTTTGTATCAATTCACCTTAATTTAATAGGTAGGTACTTAAAAATATGAAATAATCACAGAAACTGTATTTAATTGCATAAACACTTTTATCAACATAATGAGAATACTCGCTTTATGGTGCGTTTAGACCAAGCGAAGGAGCGCTCTAGAACGTGTTTTGTCTTTATTTTTACAAAGAAAAAGTAAGAGATACATACATACATACATAATCTCACGCCTTCGTTCCCAGAGTGGGGTAGGCAGAGCTACAGAATTACAAACATCTCTAAAAACTTGTTGATAATTCTATAACCACAATTTGCACAATTAGGCTAAGATGTTTACCAGCGTATTAGTGACAGGTTGCAAGCCCATCGCCTAACAGTACTACAAGCCTTTATTCCCTTAGTCGTCTCTTACGACATCCACGGGAAGACATGGAGTGGCACTATTCTAACTCGGCAACCACACGAGGCCTATTCTAACTCGGCAACCACACGAGGCTTAAGGCTAAAAGTAAGAGATAATGCACAGAATTCTTGTTCGTTCGCTTGGTCTAAATCGGGCCTTATACAGTGTTTCCCTGGATAAAGTGCACAAACGAATTGGGATGAAACTAGATGCAATTTCAGCGACAAAAAAAAGGTGTCATTTTTTTAAGGATTAAAAAAAAATCGTTGATTGCTGTGTGCTATCTGAACAAAGTGAAACATCTCGCCTCATATGAGGTCTATTGAGATGAAATAAACGGTTTTTTAATCCCAGAGCTATCGATTTTTATTTTATTTGTATGACACAGGAAATATTTTGGGATCGAAAAACAGTTTTGTTTGTCTTTGTTCCGACAGGGTTCATAGCAATCAATGTTTTTTTTTAAATCTAAAAAATAAAATGACACCAAAAATTATTCATAATTTTTTTTGTCGGTGAAATTGCACTTTATCCAGGGACACACTGTAATATAATTCATAGTTTCTATAATTCGATGCAAGTAGAAAATAAAATTACCTCGAAAAGAAAAAAAACGAAAAAGTTCTCGGAGTCCACATTTTGATTCCAATACAATACGAAAACGAAGCGAGCATAGAAGTCACCCGACAGAGAGTGGACTCTGAGGCCTGTAGATATTGGCCATCTTAAGACTTTTTCTAAATTCAATGTTCTTCTTCTTGCTTAGTCATCAGCAACTTTAGAAACGGTTTATGCGATCGTACCAATTCTGTTGTTAAATGTAAGTTTTAAATAACGTTGTGGATTGTGCGGCAGGGTTAGCGAAGTCCGAGGAGTGCCAGTCGATGCCGGCGCTCCTGGGCGGCGCGGGCGGCGCGGCGGCGCTGGGGCTGGGCGTCATCCCCGAGCACAGCCTGCTGGACTCCTGCACCAGGCTGTCCATATCGCTCGAGGAGAGCGTCTTCAAGGTAAATCCTTGAGACATTTACGTTGACGATATTTTTGGGTCAAATTTTTGTTGTTGTTATTATGTCCCGTAAGCCAGGAGACAATAGTGATAGAGTTTTTTTTTTCAAATATTATATTCTTCTAGCATACTCAGGAGAAAACCCTTAAAAGTATGTGTTCGTAATGACCAATAAAACTGATTTTTAGCGGATTCAAGAGACACCATGGCAACGAGGTACAACGAAAAGTTGATTGACCCTTTTGCATTTTGTTCCATAGTTACCTTACGCAGCCCCGCAACCTTACCCACGCATCCACGTTGCGTCTTCCGGTACGCGGATGCCACTCGAGAACTTTAACCCCATATCGGCCATCTTTTCTGCGAACAATGTACCCCACCTACTGCCACTTACAACCGAGTCCCTGAGGCAAACTTAGGGGGGAGGCCTATGTCCAACAGTGGACTCCTCTCGCATGAAATGATAATGCGAAACTGCGCAGTCCCGACTCTTGACTTGACGTCCCGGCACTTGTTTGTGACGCGCGCACATACAAGCCGCGCGATGTACAGTCAAGGACTTTAATTGTTATGCCACTATGGGACCCTGTCATAATGACAGCGTCAAACCACATGACAGAAATTACGCATAAATGAATGATTAACACAACAATTAAAGTCCTTGACTGTACAGTACTCCCAGTTCCTAATACCGTCCTGACTATTGCTATTACACTCGCAGCTGACAGTATGTCAATCGTGTTTCATAAAAAACGAAAATTGTCGATCGCTATTAAAAAACTGGTAGTACTGTACAGTATGAAGATGATCTACTATGTTTAAACTCGTCTCCAGGTGTCGGTGTCTTCATCTTCGGTGTCGTCGCGCAGCAACTCCAGCCCGCACATGACGCTGGACGAGCTGCGCGCCATCAACAAGTACGCCGAGAGCACAAAGAGCCTCTCCTACCTGCCGCAGGTATGTCCACGTTTGTTCAGAGATGAGTTCCCGAGCAGGTTCTGCTCTGAATCTGGCGATTACCATTCTGCCTTAATAATCTAATAGGCGGTATCCAAAATTTAATAACCAAAGCAGTTTTAATTCTCGTCTGTTAGTAATAAGGCTGATTTTGCAATAGGAGTTTTATCTGAGATACTTCGTATTGGATTAGCAGGGCGGCATTCGTTTCACACTACGAGTGTTGTATTGAACTATGGACTGTCATAGCTCCAATACACGCACGTTAAATTCAATAGTGACACTATGCAAACAGGGAACTCATACGTTAATTCGTTATTACCGCAATAATGTCACTATTCAAATAGTTTATTTTGTAATTTAGTCTCACTGTTGGATTTAACGTGCGACATATAAATAGTTTTAAGGAACAAATGAGTATCTCTCATTGAATCATAACCACCTTCGGGAGCGTTAAATAAAAGGAATGACCAATTTTAAAACATTGGTCTGTATGTCTCATTATTGGGTCTGAACTCTTTTACCGATAGATATTTTTAAACATCCACGTCGTCCATGGACAAATGAAAAGCGGGAATAATTTTGATAGGTATAGGACGGGTGGTAATGTTTTCGTTGATATATATTAAGTCGTTAAATTACTGTTTAGATCTATATCGAAATCTTTGGCTTGTTCTACATGTCGGATATCTTGTGCTTGCACTTGGCAATGTTTGTCAAACATTGTTGCATCCCTTTTTTCTGTAATTTAATGAATAGTGATTTAATTTAAATATTTTTTGAATACTGATAGATTCTAAAGAGAGACACTTTTACGTTAAGGTAGATTTTCGGAGCAAGTGTGAGGTCGTTATAGAGCGGCAGATTAATAGTACTACGCAAATCTATGGACGTCATTGGAACGCCGCGGTACGACTTCACGGTCGCAGTAACAATGATTCATGGATTTGCGTAGTACAGTCATTACAGTACATTAAACAGCCGCTTACTTCGAAAGTCCATCGTAAATGACCTTTATCTGCTTTGGAGTAAAGTTAAAAAAAAAAGCCTTTTACTTGACATTAGACCGACGTGTAAAGCAATACTTTTCAAGAGAATTTTCAACGTAACCAATTTTTATTATAAATGTTTATGTGTTACGATGACGTGTGATTCCGGTTAATTTATAAAATTAATTAATTAATTTAAGAAATCTGTGTATAAAAATATGTGTTTGGATTCTAGCGCTCACTAAAGGACTCTTTCTATAAGTGAATGGTGAAGAGTTTTCTCTATCCACCCGTAGCGCCACTGTCCACCGCTCCCGACAAATAGTCTGTCATACTTTTACTGTCTCTCCGTAAAATAACCACTTATAAATGTCACATTATATCAAACATATTAAGTAGTTACTATGTAACGCCGTTTGAGTTTATTAAAAAAAAAATGTAAGTTTATTTGTGGTTAATTTCCAACTGCTCTCAACTGCATGATTGATTTTGGTTTTCTATGGATTAGGACGATCTGTGGCTGCTCTTTTAGAACTGTTTTAGTTTGACTGAGACCTTCAGAATTCTTGACATGTTGGACACTATGCTTGATAGTGTGCGCACATAGGCGTGTGCGTGTTACACCGAGCTTGGGCACAGAGATGTGCGTCAAAACCGATGTACTTATATCGGCGATGGACACCGCTTATAAATGTTCCAGATCCCCTAATTATTTATGTGGCTATTGAAACTTTGGCAAGCGAAACTATAGGTAGGATCTAGACCCAACGTATTTAAAGTTTTTTTTATTAAATGTATTGTATTATTGTGTATTATTTTTTATATTTTTGGTGTGCAGGATGTCTAACATCATTCCCGTTTTGTTACTAACTGTAGTCTGATAGTTATTAACTCGACTAACGTTCTCGTTTCATGTTAACAATATTAACGAATTCATTTAGAATCCTTCTGGGTAGGTTAACATTCCAATCAACAGAAATAATAATTGACATCCTTCGAGCCGGATTCATTTATGTAATTCCAAGTATCTTAAGTTCAATTCGGCAAAGTATCGATAGTTTCCTTATCTGCTGAACAAGCATTGGTAAGCGAAGTGCAGCGCTCTACGTGGGTGAGAATACGTGGTTGTCTATTTTGTTCGACGGCTGTTGCGTATCGTCTCACTAAGTGTTACACTTATGCTTGTATTGATAGTTGGCTCTCACAACAACTGTTCTTTTTCTCAAGTGCGTTTGATTAGAGTATTTAAATTCCCAAACGCGCCCCACTACTTGATTTTACGTTACTTTGATTGCGTCAATGTGCGTAGAATTAAATAATGGGTGGAGTCTTCGTTGATTTAAAATACAATAGTATGGGAACTATTCAGGAGGAAAGAAATTAAGGCCGCGCATTGTATTGCTTTGCTAATCAGCGTAGGTTTTTAAGTAATCACAACGCTGATTTATGACGATACTTCACTGTTTGGAGGCCGTGAGAACTGGATCGAATGAGTGCTAACTATTTATATGGGCGGCTTGCGTATGCTTGTCGCAATAGATATGGCAGCTATATCGAGTATCGCGTCAAAATTGTCCCCAAGCGTGATGTGTGTGGCGGCACGGTTGGCGTAGGTCCACGAGCGGCAGCGGGCGCGGATGCGCACACGCAGCGAGTGGTTCCTGCAGCCGGCGAGCTCTCTGGACGGCCGCGCGCGCGCCGGTACGCCCCCGCCCCCGCCTCCGCCTCCGCTCCCGCGCCCGCGCCCGCCTGCGCGCTGCGCGGAGCGGCAAGAGAGCACGGCCCTATACGTGCTTGTTGCCTGCCTAGAGTTTTTGTTTTGACGCGCACCGGTACTGTGAATCTGTGTTCGTTTGCTTCGGTGCGGTTGGACTAACGCGGTTCGGGTTGCGTTCTTATTCTTCTGTTTCGTGTTTACTATACTACAATACCAGAGTTGAGTTTATTCTATATAATATCTGTCACGCTTAATAATTGCGGAAAGTTATGGCAATTACAGTATTTTGACAGTGGTCGAAAGGTTTTAATTTTCACCATCATCTCGTTCAGTGTTTAAACCCACTTCGAGTAATTTTTGCGACACCAAAGTTTTACCTACTACAAAAGTCCAAAATGCAAACAGAAGTCGGGCAGATTACAGATACTCGTCTTTAAGCACTAAGCTATGTGTGTGTACGCTGTAAATATGCGGTGGTGGTTGTTGTATAAGTAGTTGCCAGAGCAGCGCACTGACAATTGACCATTAAGCGCACACAACACTTAGCACAAAGTCGAGTTTAATTTACATTTAAAATAAATAGTAAAGAGGAATAAAGGCGTAACCCCACCTAACGGTACGTGGCACGGGCTCGCTTCTGGCATGCGACACGTTTGGTTTCCCCGTTTTCCACGCACGTTACATTTCATACGCATGACGTTTTTTGTTCACGGCTTCTGTAAAAAAATTAACAAGTTTAAGATGTGCATTTATTCGTTGTATTTTGTTTTTAGTGAGTACGCATTTTGTTGATACTAATTAATACTAATAAATAGTTTTAAGGATCATTGTTTATTTTGTTCATTGCAGTTTATTATGGTATTTTACGTGTATTATACATTAGGAGATTTGAGAAAACATCAATTCGCTTATACAGTTCAACGCTATGCCTTTAGAAATGCAACGTAACATATCGCACATAACATTATATAATTATATCAATTTGACTGTACTGTACGTTTGTATATCACTGGATATGCCTTATTTTTCACAGCTTTTGGTCTTGTGATTCGTGGTTGTAAGAAGCTTATTCATGATCAAATAGTGTTTGGAAATTATCAATAATAAAATTTAATGCCTCACTGAGAGTGCAAATCTCTATGGGTCTCAGGTCCCACCATCAGGTGGCCTGCGTGGTGGTATTATTGCCATAAAAAATCATCCCCCATGGCTCTTGCGTTGTGATTGAGGCATGTTTTGTATCGATGTTGTGTGAGCACAAAAAAGTCAGCCACAAGCCACTGTCATCCAAATATATGTCCTTGCATTTTGCCACAAGCCTAGTAAAGTTTAGCGCACACATAACCGGCACCGGATCAGCTGAAAGTGAGACATTTAAAAGTAAGCTTTGATCTGTGTTAGTGTGATACGTTTTTCAGTGGACGACGCGCGGCCCTCTGTCGGCTTTTGTTTTCGCTTTAACTTTAAAATTGTATCGTAGTAACACGAATCAAAGCTCACTTTTCAATGTCCAACTTAGAGCCGAACCGGTGCCGAGCGGTTATGTCTGCGTCAACCTTAAAGATGCATAACGCTAACGATTTTCGACAGCGAAAAAATGTATAGGATTGTCGTAAGCTCATGACAGATCACGTTATGTCAACTCCATATATTTTGACTCGATAGAAAACAAACGTTAGAAACGTTTGCATCTTGGCTAGGCCTACAGTTATGTCATGAGAGCTTCGCTTGCGTTTACATAGCAGTCGCCAGGGCTGTAGGTATGTTATCAAAGAAATTAAACATATAATGTATTATGTAAATCACTGCATAGTCGACCCA
Source organism: Acleris literana (assembly GCA_946894065.1). Taxonomy (NCBI): domain Eukaryota; kingdom Metazoa; phylum Arthropoda; class Insecta; order Lepidoptera; family Tortricidae; genus Acleris; species Acleris literana. The sequence goes on along the minus strand of OX335689.1, from coordinate 9,351,119 downwards.
TTTCATTGAGACTTTATGCCATGTAGAACGAAGATCTGTAAGACAACTTGTTATTGTAATGACTAGAAATGAGCTCGTTTCAATACGATTTTATTTTAAAATAATTAGTTTGTTGATCGGTGCCTTAGAAGTTACATTTGCATTTATTTTACTTTAATAGGTTTGCATGTGTTACTTTCTTCAATGTCTATACCAGATTGTTAAATTTGAAAAGAATATTGAGACAGATAATTTTGACTGTAGAAATTGAAAGATGTGCTTTATTAACCGTTATAAACGGAGAACCAAGGTATTCGTATGTATATGATATAATTCTTCCTTTTAAACTACGCAACATCATGAAAAGACATAAGTTGCTGTTAACTTTAAAAATCTTAAAAATATCATCTGGTGTAGACAACAAGAATGGGTAAACAAATGCAACTATGCTTTCGTAACTAAGACTATAGTGGCTGATAGGACTACCAGTCTTAATACTTTTGTAGATTTGCCCTTTGACTGCCATAGCCGACAACCTCGTTTGCGGTGCGGATATTCACTGATGTAGCTAGCTAGCTGGGGCGTTCAATTCAAAGGGTAAAGAGCTGTCGCAGAGTGCTGACTAGAGGCCTCTTAAGACTAACTTATCTCTACAAACAAGAGCGGCGCGGTAAACCTTTTTTTTTTTTTTTATCGATCGCCGCCCTGAGTTAAGCGTGTTCGTGCATCATGGTCAGATTAGTACAAAACAAAAAGAAACAATCGGCCTAATGTTTAATCTATTCCGCCCGTAAAGTAGGACGAGATCAAAGACTGGTAGGCCAGATCGTTGGTTGTAGTTCGGTTAATTTAGGATGATCCTAGTGATAGCCGTACTTTATGATTTCAATTACGCACTATACTCACAAGCAAGGCATTTAATAATAGGTGATTAACCTTCTCATTCATAAACGCGCAATAGCTAAAGTTTGCTTAAAATGTGGTTGGTCATTATCTATCATTGTGACACTTGCATCTGACAAAAAGTGGCAAAGCTTACTTTAACTATAAAAGGGTTAGAGTAAGTTTATGTATAAGGAAGTTATAATTAAATTATTGAACGGCATCGCAAGGTTTGTATCAATATAGTATTTATGAAAAGTAAAAGAAACAAGTAACTTGTCCGTGTACTTCACATGTGTTATATTAGCTGTCACAAAATCATCCCAAATGGACCCTACTATAGTTCATCACTGCCGAAATGTACAATATAGTTTTTAACGTGAACGGGTCGCCGAATGGTTAACGTGTGACATGGCCGGCGCAGGTGGCGAGCGTCGCAGCTCGCGGCGGCGGTCCCGGCGCGCTCGTCTGTGCGCGGGCGGCGCCGCGTGCCGTGCGCTCACACACTCCGACACTGAGATCCCGCTCGCTCTCCAGCCTCGTAAAGTGACCGCGTGACGTCACTACACCCAATAACCCGCACACTTACTAGCCTCATGAGGATGGACACGACGGCCGGCAGCATTTTATGAAGGTTAGAGCCGAGATTCCACTGCACACGCTACGGGCATCGAGCCACGTACTTCAATTGGTCTAAGCAAGGGTAGATTCAGAATTTGATCCAGGGGGTCACCGATATCCAAAATACGACCTTGTTATGGCACAGATGAAAAAGGTAATTAATCGACAACGTATCATAGCCATTTGGTTCAATGACGTCATTTCGTGTGTGTGCCGTGGAATTCCGGCTTAATTCCTGTAACTTTAGTTATCCTATACATTTAGTATAAAAAAACTGCGGCAAGGACACTGTTGTCACCGATGCCCAAGACGTAAGGAACGTTAAAACTAGACAAAATGCGTTCTGCGTAAGTTAATTAATGTAGAAAATGTATGGAATTGACTTGAACAAACGATGACTAACGTCAATTCTATTCTAATTTCTGCAGACGTAAACTTTCGCAAGATGCAATTTGTTTAGCACTGATAAACATGGGTACGAAACGTGGGCTTTACTTTTAAATATTTGGTTAACATTTTCTAGGTCTTCGTCTCTCTCGCAAAGTTGCTGAAGAGTATGTGTACGCTGCCAAGTGCCAAGCGCGACGGAAAACCGTCATGGGCGATGATCCTTTATTAGCGTTGGAAAGGTTAACAAAATATTATACCCTTTCGACTTCAATGATCCAAGTGACCTGAAAGTATACTTTTCTCGAGGAAAAGTCACGTAGGATTACTTTACGACTTGTAACGTAGAACATTTACGAAGGAACAGTGTTCAAAATGTTAGCTGTAGGCTTTTTACGACATTTTTCAAGCACCTGCTTATTCGATATGATTTGCGGTGGTTGTACATACTAGTACTGCCCTCCGAAGCAATAAGGCAGTATGAGCATATGGATTTCGTTCTCTTATATTGCCCTTTTCTGTTAGAAGGCAGAGTAGCGGTGTGGCACTAGTCAAGGGTACTACTGTTCAACACCAGATTACTTGTAAGACTAATAATCATCACATATAGTAAAAATATATCGTTAAAAACACCATGTAAACTACTTTACATGTTGAAGATGCTCCATTCGAGATTCTAACCTCATACGAATAAAGGCGTCGATCTTTTATAGAAATCTTATTCTATAAGCTACATGTATAGAGTTTAGGCTTCGGCTATTACATTTCAGATAGCTGCCTCTTTTTTGGTATGACGGCAGCAGTGGTGTTAGACCAAGTATTTTTAGAAGCCAAGCTAAAAGGTTACGTCAAACAGTATACAAGGTTTTAGGTATTCAATGGATAATTCGTGACTTGCTAATACAGGGCACTTAGGACGTTCTAAACGAGCGAAATTAGGTTCAGTGAATGTTCCATTGCTTTCCAGTTGTTTGGACTTTTTTTATCGAGACCGAACCCTGAGTCAGTGTTTTGGTACTCTAAGACGTTTTTTTTTTAATTGCTTAAGGTTGTTTATTTGTTATGTTATCAGATAACCATTACCAATTATGACTTTTTTTCGTAAATGAAGAGATAGGCACCCTTACTAAACCTAATATTGCTTTTTCAGAATTTCCTTTGAGCAGGTCACAGATTATCCATCAATTACCAAACACCCTGTATAATTGATAAGCGAATATGTCTGACCGTTTTTGTTCTATTTTAGCCAATTATCGAATATGGCCCTCATATAAATGTAATTCTCATTTGATCTGTTTTATGTTAAAATATAAATTAGAAAGAATGTTGTGAAGAATTAGGTTTAATAAGGCTGACATTTTAACGCAGATATAAAAGAGTACTAAATATACTACACACCAGTGTTTAAGTCTTTATAATAAAGAGTAACTAAAGATACTACATGCTTCCTAAATTTCAACGATGTTATAAGAAATATTAAATTATCAATATTTAACGAATACATTCCACTAAATATAAAACGTAGCACAATAAATTTGTAGTCTGTAACGCAAAATTATTAATATTTCTACTAAATAATGTATTCTATCTTATTGCGGACTTCGTATTCTGTTCTACCTCATCAACTTATTCTTAAATCGTTTGCTCACATTGCTTATATCTCGCTAATATAAGAACAAAATACAGAAAAATCTTTTATTCTGCACCCAGGAAGAACATTATACTTAATAGCTACAAATATACGAAAATAAAACAAACAAATACTTATACCTATTATCCCCCTCACTAAGTACTAAAATCGAGTGGTACCTGATACCTGATTTACTAGATTTTTAATTCATTTGTCTCGCCTGTCGATACTAGATTCTCAAAATAACAACTGGAAAACAATAATAATGATTACTTTAACTAAAATATCTGGTATTTTGAGTTTCTGTGTAAACAGGAACACTGGGAGGACTCTGTTATTTTATTCCAGAAAGTTGAGTCTGGAATCCGATGACTTGCTATTGTTACTTAGAGCGTTTTTTATTCCAACCCCATGAGTGTAGCGTAACCGAATTTACGTTAATAGTTTATTTTTAGGGAAACAAAATGCTAATTTATAGTATTCGCCAAAATTTAAAGCCAGATATAGAAAAGACTGACAATTTTAGTAATAAATTTGGTACTTTTACCAAAATATTAGTAATTTCCCTTTATAATTATATTCTTTTAAAAATGTTTCGGGATTTGTACTTTATTAACTTAACTAATTCTGTAGAACTAATTCCGTTTGTTGAACAATTGGACTGAGGAGGTCATCAATAAAATCTTCATCGTAATATAAGGTGCTAGGATGATTGTACAGTCGCCCATCAAAAATATCTGAGCATGCAAGTTGCTCAAAAATATCTGCACACACTCTTATGCCTGTAACAATAGAGTCTAGTTCATATAATTTTGACCACCTTACTTGTTCCGATATAATTGATGTCGCATTTTAAAATAATAGTACAGTGCCTGCTGTTTTGTATGTCTTTGCTAGTAAATAGCATAGCATACATACATGGATGGCTGCTACAATTTATTTCAACCATCGATACACTAATTTGAATTTATAAATATTAATATTTTAATGCACATTGGTTCGCACAGGATTTGTTAGTCTTATTATAATCCATGAATACATTTTAAGACTGTATAGGCTAGTTAATCAAAGCAAGTCAAAAGACATGTAATTGTTGGTTATAATAGAAAACGTGCGCGATAGGATCTGATTGCTTAGTTATTATTTAGTTGATAACCAATAAACTTGCTGCAAGTATACAGTTTAAACAACTCAGGAGTCAAGAATTATAACGAATTAAACCTTTCACGCTTCATCACGAAAATAAATGTCGTGGTGTAGCAGTGTATGTGTTAACGCATTCACTGCCACCGACGCATATATGCGTCACCGTGACTTCCACCCAGTGCCCTCAACGCATATGTGCGTTGTTACAGTAGGCAAGCTCCTTATAAAACAAAAGACGTGACACCTGGCGAAAGTTCAAAAAACAGTACTGGCAGTGAATGCGTTAACGTGTACTGTTCATGAGTTTGTTAAGAAGTACTCAAGTATTTATGAGTTTAATAAGCAAGCAATAAGAAACATGTTCATACTTTCGGCAAGTTATATTATTGTCTTTCTGACAAAATTAGGAGGCAGCATTTTGTTTTTAATAGCAGAGTTAAGCCGTTAGAATCGTTTTTGTGTTGCATTTTATTGATATATCTATATGTACGCAAGCAAATGTCTATGCTATATTATAAATTACGAACAATTGTTATTTGGTCGTATTAAAGTGATACCTGATCGTTGTCCCGTGGCCATATATTGTATTTTTCCCGCGAGGGTCATAGAGGTGTTCCGTAAGAATACTTATGTAGCGGCAGGGTTCGTTAGCCTACCTAGATATGTATATGATAGAGTAAAGGGCTTGCAACTCTTGGACTTGTTTGTCCTGTGTTCATTGATTAGCGATAGGGAGAAACGAATGTCGTAGCTTAAATGTCGAATTGTGTAATTAAAAGAAAATAAGTGCCATTCACACGTGGGCCGATCGCGTGCCAGGTATGTAAATGGGCGATGGGTCTCGAGTGTGAATCGTACAGGTTAGGGCATGGAAAAGTTCTCAAAATATATCTAGAAATCATCGAATCTTAAACTGATGATAATAAAGATGATGATGATGATGGTGATAATGGTGATGATGATGTTCAGTTTTAAATTAGACGATTACTACGGGCTCATTGAGATAATTAGATTTGACTGCAAAGTTCTACGTTGTCGTTTAAAAACCAAACGGTATTTTAATGAACAGCATTATGAAACGATGTTAAAAGTGGACATATTTTGAGACCTTTCCACTCCTATTGTTTATGCCCTGTCCTGTACTAAACTTGCTGCTTTTGCTGTCACAACCAAGTTTACGAACAATTGGTATTAAAGTTGTGACATCAAAATCAACGAATCATTTTTTAATAAATTAACCATTACTACTTTTTACAATTAAATTCGACGCGTCCTATTTTTTTTAGATAAAATTATATTTCTCATGTTTAACATTAGCTATATTCAAATATTTTGTACAATAAAGTATAAGTTGCTCTAAAGTTTAGATAGATTATTTTTGATTTTATAAGACTGTTTATGTTATTACTTATATAATTTATTAATGACACTCGAATACTTGAATGTCTTATCATTCCACCGATTTGAAGTATTTTCGACAATACCAGTTGCATTTGAGTATTATAATCTTTTTCATGGATTTGTATAAGAGATCTCAAAACTTTAACAAAAAAAATAACAGGTTCTTTAACGTTTATGTACAATATGTTTTACTACTAAAAACTTGAAGGATATTGTTTAAACTTGACATCATTCTATTTCGTTTATTAAAATTCAATGGAATTTAATTATATTAATTCCAGATAGTATTAACAATGGTATTCACATATAATTTCAGTTGTTATTGTCACATTATTTGCACATTTTCTACACAAATTATAAAGAAATTACACGAAAATAAAAATAATGAAACAAAATCTATATTTTTATTTCTATATTTAATCATATAAAAATCCCTTGGTTGCGTATCACCCAAATTATTTTTGCCAACTACCACTTCCCCTAAAATATTTACCAAATGTAACAACACTTTAGACATTGTCTCCCTATGTTGTTTAGAGTATAACTTGATTTGGTCATTAATTCATTATATCTTCAGGTCATTTGACTAAATACAATTTCGCTAAACAAATATACGCCAAAAATTGGATTGACAAATAACCATTGGCTGAATATTGGTAGGGAAGTGAAATTTGGCCAAACATTTTTCTCCAACACAAACGATAGATTCTCGGCGGGAAAAGGGTGCATTTAAGACCACTAGGAGTTATCTTTAACCTTGTTTCCTTTGACATAAACTTGGACGATATTTCTATCATCGCCCAAATAAACGAATCTCTGCAGAAGACTCGTGATATGTTCTTCTCTGTTCTCGTTTAAACTGTACTCGTAGCGATCGATCGGCCCGCCGGTTGCAAACACGTCGACCAATAGAGCGTCCAATTCTTTACCGACCTCGAAATTACCAATTTTGTCGTCTAGATTCAGTGCTGCGAAAACAACAAAAAATTAAATGTTTCTGGCAAAAAAATATTTTTTGGCACAAGCTTTTGTTGTCTATATTGACTGACATAATTATTTTTAGTCATAATGTGCTTTAGGTCATAATCATCGCAAGTAATAACGTGTTTTTTTAAAGAAACTGTTACTTTTTCAGGATTTTTATAAATCAAACCTAACCTAACCTAGCCTTGTCTACATGTTAGATATTTCAGAACTGAAAAGTTTACAGTTTCAGCGATATAAAAAATGATGACTATCAAAAATTATGTCAACAATTACATTATGACCAATAAAATTATGGGAAACAAAGGGCTCCCGTTGAAAACAGTAGTTTATTTTGCAGTCATTATCTGCTCATCAAGACCAATCGATTGCGTCCCAACACGGTGGGTCCGCGTTAAGTATAGCGGAGACCCTGTGGCCAGATTCCGACTACATCATCAGACCAGCTCGATGATGCCATATTATTGTATTACCATTGAAGCTAGGTAGGAACCTATACCAAATTTCAGCTCAATAGGTCCCCGGGAAGTGGTTCAAATCTTCCTTGCAAGATTTGATCCGAACAATGAACATACATACTTACGAGGACATATATAAATTGCAAGTTATTAAATATGGCATTGGAGGATTGGGTTCAGCATAAGCCATCTGAGGCACGGAAAATGCCTTCTGCCGAGTTAATTTAAAGGGTTATTTAGAGTCGAAAATATCTTTCTTTGTAATTCCAAGATAAAAATAGCCATCAGTTAAAGTTGTCACTCTCGTTTTCTCTATCATATAAAATATAGAACTAAAATGTATCTGTCAGATGTTATCTGTTGATGAATGAATCAGGTGTCTAAACGCTAAATAATGCTACCCCGTTTTCGAATATTTATTTTACGTATTCTCACTTTTATTTAATCAGACAAAGTAGACTGACAGTATTGTGTGTATTATGTTATGTCAGCCACTCCTTGGTTTCAAGAAAATACTTAAGTTTATTAGAAAACACAATAACAGTAATGAGGGCGCCACTGGACGGTCGACGTTTGCTCTGTGCATCAGTTAAGTGAGTACCTATTTGCAATAATTGAAGTGTTTATTGTAAAAAATATTACTTGTGTAAGTATTTACAAGTTGTAGACTTGTCTGTTTTTCTCTTTAATGAACAAGTAAGACTAATTATGTACATTTTTGGCATCAGCGTCGCTTTACAGATTCGCAAAGCTGCAGAGTCATATTGTGCAGCAAAAATAACGCTATACATGTTCTATCATAGACCTAAAAAAAGACAAAAAGGTTACCTGCAGCGCCTCCCATAGTGGCCAAGTAAAAAGCCTCTATCCAGCTGATGGCGTCGACTTCGTCCCGTTGCAAGTCCAAATGCGTGGATACGTCCATAGTCCTGCGCATGGCGTCCAATATCGATGCGCTGTCGCCGCCCGACACGTCTGAAATATAGTGCGTTGGTGTTTTATTTATGCTATGGAGACTATGGAGAAGGCGAACGGGCGTACAGTCCATCTGAGGGTAAGTGGGATCTGTGACCCATGGACATTTGCTTTGCTGATTGCAATTCTAAGACCGCAAACGCGTTGCCAACCCTGAGGACTAAGATGAAATGCCTCTTTGCTATAGTACTTACTAGGCAGATAAGAAGTCAATCCTGACTCAATGCACAACCATGAAGTTTCCGAATATTGATATTGTTGACAGCAGTAAAGCAATGATAAACTTGGGATCCCCTTGAAACACTGACACACATTTGATCGAGTGTATCATTTCATCGAAAGCTAATTTCTACTGAAACCAGGAACCGGCCCGCTATCCCATTCAAGGGGTTTCGAATGGGTTTTTATAAGAATTTGTTTAGAAAAGCCGTATCGCTTGAAAGCCGTTCGATTTGCTTTTTAAAGCGCTATTTATAAGGGTTACCCTTACCAATTCGTTTCGTAGGAGTCTTGTTCGATTTTGCTTTTAAAACACTATATTTTTAGTGATCCCAATATCCCTTTAACTTAAAAAACCCGTTCGATTGGCTTTTTAAGCGCTATTTATAAGGGTTACCCTTATTTTGGTTATCAATTTACTGCTGACGATCTGAGCTTTAGCTCTTTAGGTTTCCCTTATGTGAATGGTTAGTTTAACAAATAACTAAGTCATATACCTATTTCCAAAAGGGGTTATTCTTTTAGTGGGTTATACTTCGAGAGGTAAGTCTTTTAAAGGCTTTTATCGGGGAATGGGTGGTCTCTGACTGAAACCTTCTTGTTTTTAGGTTATCTTAAGTCTGGGTTACGTAGGTTAGGTTGGGTGAGACATGTAAATGACTGTCGATGAAATGAAAAATCGGCGAAGTAAAACATGCTATGAAATGAGTTTCGGTAATTCAAGGGTAAACCGATAAACTTATTTGTTGCTCGTTAAGTGCCCAATCTAACCTAGGTAACCCATGCTTAAGATAACCTAAAAATAATAGAAATTAACTTAGATAAAATAGGTTTCAGTAGAAATTAGCTTTCGATGAAATTAAATTCGATCAACTGTGTGTCGTTTTTCAAGGGGATCCCAAGTTTATCATTGATTTACTGCTGTCAACAATATCAATACTCAGAAATTTCATAGTTGTCAAATGTTTCAGGTTTGACATCTTATCAGACTGTTACTGTAGTAATTTCACCGGTTGACTTATCCCCGCACCGGAACACAACAATGCGAATACTGATGTTTGGAGGTAGGTTAAAGGCTAAGATGGTGGTAGTGATCCGGACGGACCTTCCACAAGATCCTACCACCATTAAAACTGGTTTATGGACATCATCTGAGATATCAACCAGCAGGCCTTCCGTGTAACATCACTCGCAATCACAATCGTTTTCATTTTGAAAATCGAAGGCTTGTCTGCATACAAAATGAAACCAATTGTTTTGTTTTGAAGCCGATCGCGATTACGAGTGAGTTACGCGAAAGGCCTGCAGGGGCCCAATAGGCTAGTGTCCTAAAAAAATTGAATTAGTCAGTCATTTACATAATCAAAAAACATTGAACACGTATTTTTTATTTTGTCAATTAAACAAAAAAATACGAAGATACAGTGCGTTGAAGATTCGCGTGACGTCACGCCGTGGCACACTTTATACAACGTTGTGACGTCACGAGCCCCCACTCCCGAACTTTGTTGCGCGTTATATTTATAAATTTTGATTGATTTGATAAAGCAAAAAATACGTGTTCAATATTTTTTGATAATCTTACTGACGGACTAATTAGTTTTTTTTTACCCAGGACGCACCCCTTTTCGGTAGTGTTTAACCTGGAATGTTCCAGGCTGTAAAAGGGACAGAGCTATATGATTGCTATAACTGCCCTATTCACTACCTTAACCTTTTGAACGCCGCAGTCGGCTCTGGCGTACTTCTGAAACTTTGTTGTGTATTGACTGTACCACTGACGCCAACGTCGGCCACGGCCGACTCAAGTTGAAGATTAAAAGAGACTTAGTTTCGTATTAAATTAAGTTGTAATTTGCATAGCATAGCAAACATGTTTGGTGTGCGAGTTACACATTTTGTATTTGACGTAAGATGTTCCAAAGGTTCAACTTGGCAGGCATAGTTCGTCATTTCTTCAGATACCATTATTATTTAGATGCCTTTGTCGTCTTAGTGAGACGCTGATGGTTTTCGTCTTTAGCATATTATTGAAAAGGTTATTCTTATGAATCTAACCTGTCCCCAATCCAACACACAAGTGACTGTTCAGGTACTTCCTCACAGGGCACAGCCCGGAGCGCAGGCGCGTGTTGGACGCAGGGCAGTGTGCGATGGAGACTCCCCTGGAACGTAATAGCTCTATCTCCTCGGCCGTCAGGTGGACAGCATGAGCCATGACGCACTGGAATTCAACATTTTTTGACATGTACGGTAAAGAGTTCTATTGTTGGCAGTGTACCAACTTTAGTGGCACCATCACCTGTATGTGTATAATGTATATCAAGGTAATAGAGGTGATATTTCTCCAATCACTGGGTGGTAATAAGTGTTATTTTGGATGCTGATAACTGGATTTAATATGGACCATATTGACTTAAAAGGTCAGAAAATATTTTATTATAACTTTTCTACATGATAGTGTAGAAAAACCAAAACTCCCAAGCTTGTTGCTTTTTTTTTGCCTTTGTTTTCATTGCTAGCTATACATCCCACTCACGCAAAAAAAAATTAGATTTGTTGGTAGATCTGTAGCTCTCCCTACCCCACTCTGGGAGTGACGGCGTGAAGCTATGTATGTATGTATGTATTTATTTATTTATTTATTTAAAGACGTACCGTCATACTCGGAGGCATTTTAGAGACAATTTAACTTACTCCATTTTCAAACTTGAAAAATCATCATTAAGGAACTACTTAATCGTCATTAAGTGCAGCCGATTGAATCGCGATACTACTAATTATGTTCATTACCTTTTTACTTCTGATGGCTTGTTGCAAGATTTTATTAATTTTGTAATAATAGCAAAGAACACTCGTATTTTTTAGATTACCTTTTTATTCAGGATGTCACTTTTGTCATACACATCACCATAACTCGTACAAGACGGATTTATTTGCAGGACATATTCTATTTCTTTTAGATTTTCAGATATATGGCTCTAAAACAAATAGTAAATAGGTTTAATACACGTTTATTCTTTCTATCATTTATTATCATTTATTGAGGAAAAACCCTTTTCCTAGTATAAAACAAACCTGTATCCTACAGTCATATTTTTGGGATATCTTTGCTAAACCAGTCATTAGTTCTTCATCACAGCTTACAGCAAACCTTGGGGATATAATAGGCTGTACTAAATCATTCTGTAAGTAAAAATGAAACATTATTTATTGCACATCATTTAAAATTGCCTTGGAATTTTATTGTTCCATTATTACATCATTCACTAGTCTATGAGCACTTAGAAGGTGCTTCGGGTTTGTACTTCTGTCTCACTCGCTTTTAATGAGAGTGTATGACAGCTTGTAAGAGACAAGTATAAACCCGACGGACCTAAGAGCTGTCCCACTGTACCTTATAAGCTAACACCTGCTGTACAAAGGTTTCTACTTGTCTTAATTCTGTAACAGTATTGTTGTAGTATCCTGCACTGTTTTCAAGGTTCATGCTGACTTTGCCCACAAATGCCCTCTGTTTGTGTTTTATGGCACTCTTCACCAGCTCTAAAGTTCCTTCAACATGAAGAGAGCCGAAGTAGCAGGCTGTAGTAGTACCACTGGTAAGAAGTCTTAGCTTGAAAAAATAAAACCAGACAGATAAGATAAGCTATTACAGTAAAAACATTTGCAACTAGCATAGAATTTGATTGTCATGATCTTTACCAAGGAATTTCCATATTGGGGACAAAAAAAAAGATCACTTCGCAAATATAAATTTAATAACAAGCAAACAGCTGGTTACACTGATTACCGTCAATTAGTTTGAAATGGATATTTGCAATTTAGCCATTTTTAACTCGGGTAGATCACCTATTGATATTGTTGCACAGCATGATAGCTGCTGAGGATCAACTACATCTTGTACTTTCTTTCTAGCAAGTAAATTCATGTCTATTATTACAGACCAGTATAAAAGCCAGGCCAGGCCAGACCAGTATACAAGCTAAAAACAAGTTGCAGACAATTTTAGCTAGTAGTCCTGATTGACTATGATACGCCCACATTGTGACCCTCCATACAAGGTTAGTTGATCATTCTAGTAGTGCAATATTTAGGCATAACCTTCAACAATATTTATGAGTGAGATCATAAACTCCTGACTCCAGCAGAAAAACAACATGCTGCATGCTGCAGCAACATGCTGAAATGGGACTATTTTACTTCATCTGGCAGTAGGTCATACAAATGTTTTGTTTCATATTATGTTAAGGTTGTATTGTCATAGATGTCAGTTAAAAAAAACTTTCTTTCTGATGAAGATAAACAGGATAAAGTAGTAGATTAAACTAAAATTTGTATTACTTACCACAACCTTATCATATATTTCAGCAGCAAATTTTACATCTTTATACTGACTTTCCAGCGGAAATGTGTATTTATCCAACCACTCAAGCAGGGGCCTGTCCAACCCAATACCAATGTTGGGGAACTGCGGGGCATGCGTGTGGCAATCCACAAAGCCAGGAATAAGAAGTTGATCTTGTTTCAAAGTTATTATTTGGTAGTCTATAAATGCCCCAGACTTGTGCAAAGTTTTGTACTCTTCTTCTGAACCTATTTTTGTTATCTGTGAAAAAAATACGTGTTAAAAGTGGGCATAATTATGAGGTTTTGAAAGACATAAATATGGTTAAGGAAATTTATGAAAATTAATTTCGTAACACATCCTAGCATTGCATACTAGACTTTAATTTAGTTTTTCGGGATACCCTATAAACCATGATTTCAGTTCACTGGCTCGGTTGCCATTTGACCTCCGTAACGTTCCCTTGTTTCGTGTGAATAAAACAGATTCAATAAACCTTACCTTGCCATCGGCTGTGGCCAAATACCCGGCGTACGATAAAACATTCAGTGATTTTGATGACACAATGGCTCCAACAAATACTTTTTTACTTGCAGACATAATGTCAACTGTTAAATAAGCCGTCGTACGTTACAAATAGTTTTACGTTAACTATCAAGGCACAAGATTGTTGTAAAACTTTGCCCTTGAATGATAACTAAACAAAACTTTGTAGATAACTTTATCTGGCGCGGGCGATGACATGAATGAATGACAGTGACGGCCAACGAGCCAACCCAGCCAGCACTGATACTTGACTTGACAGCTCGTGACGCGCGCGCGCACAGATTTATTGGGTAGGTATCGTGCGTTTTGTTCACGACTTGACACGACGGTTACGGTGTTACTGTAAAGTTGGCGTACATAATATTATGTTATTATGGTTTAACAATACGGTAGGTATGTGGCCCGTTTCACGAAGCTACACATGTTACAAATTACAAGCGAAACTAGCAAAACGAGTTAGAAAGAGACTTACGCATGTAAATTGTAACTTGTAGCTTCATGAAACTGGTGGTTTGGTATGGTTACAAGTTAACTTTTTTAAACATTTTTTTTAACTTACCTATATTAAACTTTATGTAGGTAGGTGGTATATAGATAGATTTATTTGTGCCATTATTAGAGAGCGCAAAAACAAAAAAAGCCAAGCGTTGAATATTCGCGGGCACTAATACTAAAATAAGAAATTAGATAAACGCACAAGTTTTTAACGATATTATGTAAGTAAATGTAAAAATCTACTAATCTACAAGTTAACGAGTATTTTAATTATCGTGGAGCGTTTAAGTTGTAAAGTAGTTCGTGCCAGGCGCCCTTAGCGAGCTTAGCGCCGTCGCGCCAATTCATGAAGCGACCACTTCGACCGCTCTGAAGCCAATGTGTTGAATTGCCAAAATTTGCTCGTAAAATAGCTTCTTCAAGGCGGTTGTGAACCTTGCGGGCTTCTTCCAACGCCTGAAAATTTCATATATTATTTAAGTAACGTTTTTTTTATTGGTGGGAGTGGAGATGACTGTGTCGCGATAAGTAGGTATTTATGTATTTTTGCTCTCGAATATAAGTTCATACCTGATTCATCAAAGTGATCCCTGCCGCTCGGCGACCCGACAATATTAAAGAGTTTGCCTTCAACATTATCCACCTCGGATATATAGGGCGGCACAATTTAGTATCATTCTCTAGTCTGGCGAGTTCCGAATCGGCTAATGACCGCAGCTCCATTAGGTCAACCACCTATAACACAAAATGGTAACGTGATATGATATATCATAGATCGTCTTTAAAAGTTGAAAGGCTTTATTCAGGGGTGTACCTATAGAGATGGAAAGCCTATTTTTAGGGTTCCGTATCAAAATGGTAAAAAAGGAACCCTTATGGTGAGACTTTGTTGTCTCTGTCTGTATGTCACAGCAGGTTTTCTCAGCAACTACAAATGCTATCAACTTAAAATTTGGCATAGTTGTACAACTTGAATGACCGCATGTTTTTTTAATAAAAAAATATGAAATTAATTTTATAAATAATAGAAAAAGGGGTCTAGAATGTTGAAAAATAAAAGTGGTTTGAGTATAGCAAATGGGGTGTCATACGAAAAAGCTTAATCTCACATTTCAAAACAATTTTTTTTTTAATTTTCTATTGTGTACTTTTTGACTTATAGCCAAAAATGTAAAAAAAAATACCGTTACCCGCCCCCCTTATCTCCGAAGATTATTAATCAAAAAATTTAAAACAATCCTGACGTATAGATAATTCCTTATATTTTATGTAAAAATAAAATGAAGTGTTCATTATTTACAGTTTATGGGAAATAACAAAAAAACTTTGAAAATCTGTATTAAAATTTAGGCTAGTCAAAATGGACCTTGCGGTATACAAAATAAAGTTCATAACAAAATGAGTATTTTGTCGTTAATATTACGTCATTAATTATCCACCTGAACTCTGTAGTAAGTAAGTATTGTATAACCACCACCCTAACCGTGGATTACGAAAACATCGACAGTCTTAAGAATCAGCTGAGCTATGATATTTGGAATGATATTATTGCTAAGATATGTTCAACAGGTACCTTTCGCAAATCATCCATTTTCCTTGCTAGACTTTCTATCATCCCTTCAGCTAGCCGCATCGCGCTCATCAGACTAAGCAAGGTTCCATCATCTTGTTCCGGAGCCATCCACCCCAGTGCTTCAGCCTCGAACCTTTTCGCCTTCCTCTCCTGGTCAACTCGCAGCCAGTAAGTCCACAGCCCAACTACGAGGCGCCGCCTGCCTCCCTCAGACCTGTCTATGTGCAGCGCCCGCTCTGCGAACCTACTGATATCGTTAGGCGATTCTAGTTGACATCCAGCATCCAGTATTAAATCTATGCACAAGGCATAATACCACGTCTCGTATTCCAATGAGTTGTTATGATGACTCAAATTATACGCTTCTTTAGCCACATCTATTGCTTCTTCTACGCGGCGACGGCCTAGTAAAATATAGAACAAACCAGGAATGATATCTATGGATACATTATCTGCCAAGAGAAATCGACTGACAGTTATCGCCCGGAATCCCGAATGAACGGCTGAGGCTAGCAGACCCCGTGCTATTCGAGCATGTTGTACTGATAAGAATAGTTTACCAAATGCGTGCAATTCTTCCGCCCGCACTGGAGCTGTTAAGTGCTGCAGCGCCTGGATCGCCAAGGTTTCCGTCTCTGCCGTGGCATCGATGAAGCCGAGCCCTAGGTCCACCTGCAGCGCGTTGTTAAACGCTTCACACATATCTACAACATTGCACTCGAACTTTCCCAACAAACTAATGGCGCGGTATGCAGATGCTCTCGATACCGTCCCATCACCGAAAGCGGAATACAGTAACGTAGCGATGTTTAGACAAAATATTGAATCAGCCTTCATCATTGCTTCATGTTGGCGATATTTCTTTTGTCGTATTTTAAGAGACTCTATAAATTTTCTTACTCCAAATAATTCAGTAACCGTATCAAAGTTTATGCGGTAGATACGAGTCGCCCGTCCCATTGCCGTTTTTGCAGCTGTTAATTTTCCACTCATCAGAAAGGCAGCTGCTTTGTACGAGTATATTTTACCCAAAAATCTTTTAATATCAAAAGCGCTTATTTGCTCATGAATTTCTGGTGAATTACAAAAAGTTTCAGAATCATCTAGTTTAGCAAGTGCGTCATCCATATTATGAGCAAGTACATGTAAGTAGCCTAATTTAATCAAGAATTCAATTTCACAAAATTTCATTTCGGCTTTATTGGCATGGTGTATTAATTGCTCGTAAATCATAATTTTCAACTCTGCACAAGTGCATTTGCGGAAATCAGTCTGTGATACACCCTTTTCTATTTTTAAACAGAAAAACCTTTTTCTCTTCTCGCTGTCCTCTTTAATTTCATCGTCGTCACTGTCAACAACTCCTAGTTCGCGCCAATCGTGAATGGTTCTTGCTTCCGTGACTTCTCGTAACTTATTAAAA
This sequence comes from Acleris literana, assembly GCA_946894065.1. Classification (NCBI taxonomy): domain Eukaryota; kingdom Metazoa; phylum Arthropoda; class Insecta; order Lepidoptera; family Tortricidae; genus Acleris; species Acleris literana. Next base: position 9,334,052 of record OX335689.1, on the reverse strand, counting down.
ATATGGATTTTATCAAGAACCTGAGCGCTTGGGTTCTGTATAATGTCAGAGTTGTTTTGGGTAATGTCAGCGAGGGTCACTCTTTTTTGGGATTTTCGGCGTTGCACGTCATCATTTTCATAACGTGCGGTTTTCAGAATCGGATTAAATTGGGCAATACTTAAAACTGACCCAGTCGACATGCGTTTAGTTACATCAACCGAACTGCTGGTCCTGGCAGCCTCTTGTTTTTTCACATGTAAAATTTCCGATCCTGTATTTTTCCTTTCGTACTTGGGTTCTTGCTGAAAGCTCTCTGATGAACTTTCTTCATCTTCCTCCACTACTTCTTTTTCATATGTTTTAAATAATCTGGGATTATTCTCGTCAATGGTTTTGTCAGCTGTTAAGTCCATCGTTGACTGGACGACCATTACCGTTCCACCGCAATGAGGACACTTTTGTTTATTGTTCTGTAAATAGTTCACGATTCGTGCGTGAAACTCTTTTTTTTGGTTCATAGGCAACAATTCGTAAAATGCTGATCTCGATTTTTTATTTTTAAATTTCAATACTTTACAAAAAGCATACTTGGGTAAATCGAAGCTATCTTCGGGATCATAGTAGAAATTACACGCACATGTTAACGATGGTCCATCAGAGATACTAGAAGCGCGGCTCATCCTATTTTGAATTCTAACACTACTACTCCTGACATTAGCGCAAGTCAAAATACGCATTGAAAAAAGCCTTTTGATTGCCTTAGCCGTTATCAGTGGGTTATTTTCATACATAATATTTTCTAAAAGGTCTCGGGACAATACATCACCGATTACAGAGCCAATTTTTAATAAGAGCTGCTGATAAGGAGTAAGCGAATCGATTTGAATCATTATCAACGCATCTAAATTTTGTACATTGATATCCGTTTTCAGTTCCTCTTTTCGAGTTATAATACAAATTCCTAATTCATTTACATCGTCTGCTAAATATTGATTTAAAGCTGTTTGGTCATCCTCGTTTAAGGCTTGTGGCTGCAATAGTTCAGGATCAGGAAATTGGAGATTTTCACCTATAGAATTTACAATTTCTTCGTTATTAATTCTTTTCAATTCCAAAGCACCATTTGAAAAAAGGTGCACAATAAAAAGTTCCACGAGTCCAGGCCGCCCTTTGCATTTTAGCCGAAGAGCTTCGCATAAGTCAAAAGGGACCGCTTCTACATCTAATATCTGACAAGCAAGCGCAGGAATCCAATTAGAGGCCAATGGTCCCAACGCAATTTTTCTTATATTTCCGTTAATAAGAACACTGTACAACCAATTGTGGACAGAGCTAAATTTTCCTCGAACCACCGACATTACCGTAAACATTTTCATCGAGTTGATCATTATCGTAATAAATTCCCACGATACTGGATCTAGGTTTTGTAAATCATCTAAAAATACGACATGAGTATCCGGTATGGACTCTATTAGTAAGGAAAATATATGTTTGGCTCTTTCCGCCCGTTTTATTACGTCTTGTGCGTATACTCCTTCGTGGTAAGCGAAACGTACCTTAAGTATATCGTTGAGATAGCAAAGGTCGTCATGGTATACTTTTAGCAACTGAACGATTTTTTCTTCCTTTTCAAAGCCCTCGTTTTGTTCTGGACAATCCAAAAGTCTGTTCATGATTTGAGTCAGCGCTAGGTAAGGAGTCGCGGAGTGTATGGAGGTCAGGCTGACGCAGCACACGCTATAGCCGGCGTTCTTCGCGTAGCGAGCCATCCACTCCAACAACCTACTTTTTCCCAGGCGAGACTCTCCAATAATTAGAATTGCGTCGAAATCTCTATATGAATGATGAGAGTCATCTAGCCAATTCTCGAAATATTCCATTTCGTCTTTTCGGTCTAGAAGTGGCAGTAAAATTGGTATTTCGTTGATATTCTTAACTCTTATTTCTTCAGTGTACTCGTAAATTTTACCTGCGTGCTTTATTCCTTTAAGTTCAGTTTCAGGTTGGAGAGTGAAACCATTGGTGGACATTTTACTTTTTACAAAGGTAGTTTCATCGCAAGTAACTTTGTTCCGAAACATACACATAAGCCTTGCCGCTTTATTGACAGTCGCCCCGATTACAGTGAATTCTCTTCGTAAGGGATGCCCGACAACCCCACAATACACCTGTCCGGTTGTGACACCCATAGACACTTCTTTTACTCCATCCAGTGCTGAAAGTGATTTCTTTACGCTACATGCACACTTCAACGCTGCTTGGGCTTCTGATTCATGTTTATACCCTCGCAAACCAAAAATCACCAGTATCATTACATCTTTGTCGAAAAGTATAATTTTGTTGACACAGCCCATTGATTTGTAAACGATTTCGCATATTATCTGGTAGGAGTTATTGACTATGGTCATGAGCTGCGGGAAGGGGCACTCCGAGGGCTTCAGCGTCACGAACAGCACCGACACCTGCCGCATCTCCGTGAGGTACTCCAGCGGCTGCCGCGCGTCGATCTGGGTCAGCACGGGTCGAATCATGAACTTCCGAATCTCGGCGCCAATGTTTCTCTCATCGGCAATCCACATAGGTGCTCTAAAATTCAACGCGTCGTAACTTTTCATAGCCATTGTAGAGCCACGCAAATTATCAGTCGTATTCCAAATAGATTCCGGAAGATTTTCAAGGGCGGCAAAGGGTTTTTTTAGTTTGATCATCGCCCCGAATCCTCTGAATGGTTTGGAAACATCCTTTTCACGAGGATCGTATAGGATCGAATGAACCGTGACGTGCCCGTTATCATGGACAATGTGATCGTAATTCCGGGAATAGCAGTGTCCCCAGGCAGTGGGTGTCACCTTAACTTCACCAGATTCACATAGACTTTCAGCTAATTTAGCTTCGTTTACTGGTAGTCCAAATATAACGTAATTCATAGGTATTTTATTACCGATTATACCAAAAATAAGATTACCGGCTGAGATAGCTAGTTTTACCCTTAGATTGACCTTGACGTCGGTTTCGTAAGTTGAAAACGAGTGTTGTATAAGTAAAGCGCAAGCTATAGCTGTATGAATAGTGTGGCCCAGAAAGGAACGTTTATCAGTCTTCCAGAGAGCTAAAAAGGCGTCGCCGGCAAACTTGATGATGTCTCCTCCATGATTGTTGATGAGTTCTATGAGAGAGCCGATGTAGGTGTTGAGAGTGACGGTGAGGCGGTAGGTGCCGCCCTTGCCGGTGTTGTTGTAGCGCTCCGAGAGCGCCGTGTAGCCTGACACGTCGGCCATTAACAGCACTCCTACGAAACGCCTCGGCTCGGTCGTGTCAAATCTGGAATAAACCAGCTTTAAGTACAATTAAACGTTATATACAAAGTTCTCCGATTCAACTTATATTAGGGACATAATACTTAATATGCAATCATAATATAATAGTAACTAACTTTTCTGTCAGCAAAATTTCGTTAGGGAGTAAAGTGGCTAACAGCAACGTCTGTTTCCTAGTGAGCTGCACCTCGATGTCCTCATCGGAGTTGGTCTCCTCGACCCCCTTTCGACTGGAGAACTCCTGCTCCCAGTCTGTGGATACCGCTCTCGTGTCCTCTTCGTCTTCTTCTTCGCTACCAAGATCCTCCAAGAGAACTTCGCGGCGGGAAGTCTTCCTGTTATACTTTCTCCATTTCTCTGTGTCGACCATTATGTTAACTGAGGTCTTTCGAGACCGTGAACGGTTTTTTACGAAATTCATTTTGTCATATATTTAATTTATATTATTTACAGGAATTTTGATATTGGCCGAACTTTTCACTGTAAAATGTACTCACTTTAAGCTTACTTAGGTTAAGGCGTTAACAATCTAGGCGGTTACGATTTCTTAAGTAGGTAGGTAGGTACATGTGGTACGTACTCAAAATTAATTATTTTCCGCGACGTTTCAAAGCATCGTAAACATCAATAATGATTGACAGCTAGGCTCGTGTCAATTTTTACATCAAGCTTGCATGACTTGCATCAGGCGTTTTGATAGGTATACTATAAAATGTTTGTTGCGTACATTTTTCCTGCAATATTTCTTATCTATCCTAGTATTCCCTGAACATGCGATAATTATTTCATTATGATTTTATGGAACGCACGGTTCAATGAAGTTCATGCCGATGTTATCGTTGGTGGTAACTATCAATAACAAATAATGTTACAGTTAAGTAAGATATCGTAGAGCGTGTAATTGCTCATCGTGTTCGCTGCGTGGTTCGTTGTGTGAAATGTACCTATGTAATTCGTTCTGTGTTCACTTCACTGTAATGAATATAAAGTATGCCATATCTTAACACACATGCATAAATTTCCAAGTTGTTAGATAGATCTTATTTCAAGAACTTTGAGCTCGGTAGGTTATAGTATAGATCTAACAGAATGTCACGAAAAATTGGAAATTCAAATTTATAGCCTGCAACTCTCGAATTTGTAGGACTTGATACTTGATTTTCCACCAGTTCTATGAGAACATAGATCGGTTACCCTAACTGACTAATTCAATGTAGCTTACTTCCCATTCGCATTTTTCCCCATTTTATTTTATCTCAAATCGCATTTCTTCCCATTGTTTTTTTCGCGATCTGTACCGTGAAAATTGAACAAACTAACAGAGCGTTTTCAATAAAAAGTGAATTGGGTTCACTTTTTATTGAAAACGCAATGACAGGTACGTAACGTTCCTGCACATGTACAACGGAGCTGAATGTATCAATATTATTCGGTTCATTTACCAGTATAGGTGGTACTGAAAAACACGACACAAAATCAAAGATTGCGTTCTTATGATCTTCTTTTTAACAAATTTTACAGTACACGTGATTAACGATATTTCTCAATTTTAGATCGAAGGGGTTTTAGGACATTTCCCTGATAACTAACGCTATATTTCAGTAAGAATAACAAACAACAACAAACCCGGACTACAAGAAAATATTTCCTGGAAAGAAACAAATAAAAAATATAAAAATCGGAAACATACAAACCTAGTTTTTCATAATAACTACAACGTATTCAATAATCGTGGAAATCTGACGTGACGTGAGGGTGAGAAATGTTATCGCCCGGAGCTAAATTTGTATGGATTTTTTTTGATACTTACGCGATTTAAGAGTCATCCGTTCACAAGTTGTCGATCGTTTAATTGGCTATCTCGATCGGACAAGAAGCCGTTTTTAACTCGTTTCGAGAGTAGCACCTGGGGCCTGTTTTATAAAGCTACAAATTACAATTTACAGGTTACAAGTTTCTATTTGACAAAACCTCGACCAATGACGACCAGGGGCCTGTTTTATAAAACTACAAATTACAATTTACAGGCTACAGGTTTCCATGTGACACAACCTCGACCAATGACGACCAGCCATTTGAGCAGTGTTGCCAGTTTAGACCTGTAAAATTGTAACTTGTAGCTTTATAAAACGTACCCCAGGGGCCTGTTTTATAGAGCTACAAATTACAATTTGCAGATTACAACCGCACTGATGAAGAGCCATTTGAGCAGTGTTGCCAGTTTAGACCTGTAAAATTGTAACTTGTAGCTTTATAAAACGTGCCCCAGGGGCCTGTTTTATAGAGCTACAAATTACATTTTACAGGTTACAAGTTTCCATTTGACACAACCTCGACCAATGATGAAGAGCCATTTGAGCAGTGTTGCCAGTTTAGACCTGTAACATTGAAACTTGTAGCTTTATAAAACGTGCCCCAAGGGCCTGTTTTATAAAGCTACAAATTACAATTTACAGGTTACAAGTTTCCATTTGACACAATCTCGACCAATGTCGACCAGAGGCCTGTTTCACGAAGCTACAAGTTACAAATTACAAGCGGAACTCTCTTTCTAACTCCTTTTCCTTGAAAGAGAGTTCCGCTTGTAATTTGTAACTTGTAGCTTCGTGAAACGGGCCACAGGGGCAAGTTTTATAAAACTACAAGTTACAATTTTACAGGTCTAAACTGGCAACACTGCTCAAATTGCTGGTCGTCATTGGTCGAGGTTGTGTCAAATGGAAACTTGTAACCTGTAAATTGTAATTTGTAGCTTTATAAAACAGGCCCCAGCCATTTGAGCAGTGTTGCCAGTTTAGAGCTGTAAAATTGTAACTTGTAGCTTTATAAAACGCGCCCCAGCTTTTTGAGCAGTATTGCCAGTTTAGACCTGTAAAATTGTAACTACAAGTTATAAAACGCGCCCCTGATAGCAAAGTAATAATTTACCAATGAGTAACAAGTATGTGTACCTTTATAGGCATAGTTTATTTTGGTCATTTGTCTGTGGTAAGGATATAGTTAATCGGCGACTTAGAACCTTGTTACGCAACGTCACCCGACAACTTATTTTGAGTACGGCGATATTTTTCCCAAAATCTTTTTTTTTCTGGCAGCAAATTTTCCATTCGCAAAATTTACCAGTGTTTATTTTTTCAGTAGCTTACCTACTTTACCGAAGAGTTTTTTCTCAGCAGAAATAAATCCATCATCATAGTCTGTTTCCCAATCTATGATTATCTGAATAGTTATAATTTCCACAGAGGCCACAGGGCTCCTGCTACTTCTGAGTGGTTTGGCCCTACGAACCTGTTGCAAAACTAACATAACCTATACGTACCTATATATTTCGGCCTAAGTAATTACAATGGGGAAATTTGCGACCACGAAAAATTAAGAATGGGGAAAAATGTGATTGGGTAAAATCACGAATGGTAACAATAGCGACTGGAAAATTTGCTACGCGGAATAACTGAGTTTGGGAAACAGATTGATACACTACCTCTTATTTTGGTTTAGTTTATTTTAAGTGATCATTACTTGCGTAATTTTGAAAAAGTTCTACAGCAGCCTTGGATACAACAATTTGTGTTTGTAAAAATATTTTAGACTTACACGTAAATTGTGTTTTGCTATATTTTCCATACAATACATTGGCTAACAGTCCATGATTTATCTGTCATACCATTTCAAACTGGGTTTTTCGGGAAGTACTTACTATATTTAAATAAAAGCACAATCGCAAAAGGTTATTAACTCTATATTTTACATTGAAGGTCCAGTTATCGTACTCGTACGGCCCTTAACGTCTCCAATATCAGCTATTCAACACTATCGCGTCGTTAAGACAAGCCCGAAGGTCCCGTGGTATGTACGTTCGGGCTTATAAGTCGCTGAACACATCAGTTCTTTGTCACTTTAACGTCATGTTTGAACTACTTCACTAATCTGTTAAAGGCGTTAAAGTAACAAGGTACTTAACTGTGCAACAACGCATAAGACCGCTGTACGAGTAGTCGATGGTGATCTGCAAACAATAGCGTAGTGTGGAGCTACAGTATGGAGCACAGCGCAGTGTCTCGCAACCTATAGCCACGGTAACACCTACGGAGTCATAGGCAAAGTTCTCTAGTGATTAGATTGATTCGAGCCCATGCATTGATTAGGATGGAGGTTAACGGTCATTCGTTTCTTAACAAAGTGTTTAATATAGTCAAGGAAGAACTGAGTGAGGATGTTCCCCTCATTGAGTTTAAGCACCCGAAAGAATTGGAGGTAAGGTATACACAAAAAAATATTACAAAAGTTAATACAACGTTTTCGAAAGCGACATTATTTATGTTTATCGATGTTATAGCAAGAATTAAGGGGAGTCGTTTGCGAAAAACAACGTTAGGAATTTATCTGTACTGATTCATGAAAATGTATTTATATATCCACTTTGTATCCAGTACATTGGCCAAATCAGGGATAGTGGGCATTCGGAGATAGACTGCCCAGTCTTCAGTTTAAAGCAGTTTAAAGTGACAAAACATTCGTGGGTACCTATTAATCTTAGTATTCATGATGGCGAGTATGCTAAAGTTGCAAATTATATTGACCTCTTCACTTTGCCTTTGCGCAGAATCGCAGAGCAATCAAAATATTCCGCCGTCGTTAGATGAAACTGCGTGATTGGTCTCTCCTTTCTAAAGTTTTGATAAGTTCGGAATTCAGGTATGATGATACGACCGTGAATTTGCCGGCGAGCTTTACGCTGATTTTTATACACTGATGGACTCATAAACTACCTCAATTGTTTGAAAGTTAAATTCGTAATTGGATGCATTGCTCCGTGAGTGTAGTACAGAAAAATACACGCCTTCAAAAAGCAAAAAATAACTTCTTTAAAATGGTAGGTAAATAGGTCAGTCCAACTGAAGTCTGCTTTTGGTTAAAATATTGTTGGACGCCCACTTCAGTTGGACTGACCTATTTACCTACCATTTTAAAGAAGTTATTTTTTGCTTTTTGAAGGCGGGTTTTTGTTTTTTTAAACTTTTTTTTATTTTATACTTTTTAGTGATCATAATTATGCTTTTATTCTCCCACTTCTCAAGTAATAAGAAACAATAGAACATTTCAATCTCGCCGCAAGCAACGCCGTGGGAAAGTCATAGTCATTTATTTAAACCTAAATATGCTTCGTCATAGTCGCTCAACTATCTTAATCGAAATATCTTGTCGCCACCCTCGAAATATGTACCGTTTAGGAGTTCCGGTGGCCATCTGTGGTCTTCATCATCAGTTCCACTTCACCAAATAGTGCTTTCCAAGACCAAATACACGAGTTACAATGAAAAATACCAGAATCGCTATAGGTGTGCCTATAAATTTTGAAGAGTTCCGTCGATTCCTCATGGATTCCACCATCAGATCTTCATTTTGATAGAAATGGGACCAATCGGGAAGCACCAGCTTTTAAATAAAAAAAGAATCATCAAAATCGGTTCACCCAGTCGAAAGTTCTGAGGTAACAAACATTAAAAATAATAATAATAAAAAAAACAGACGCATTGAGAACCTCCTCCTTTTTTTGAAGTCGGTTAAAATTAAACAAGTACGTACAATCCATTTGCATGTTAAGTGAGCTCTGAGTAAGCTCTGAGGTTCTCCAGCATGTGCTATATTTTCCCAATAATTTCAACCCTTCCCACCAAAACAACACACGAACAGGATGAAGGGTTAGTTTGAGAGAGGAGGTAAGATGATGGTAGCGATCCGGACGGTTACTGCATTTGTGGTAGGAGCCTACCAACCACGAATTTATTGCATTATAGAATACAACATCGTTTGAAACGATAAGGCATGTACAAAGTGTTCGTTAGTATTGTGTCTCAATAGTGAAACAGGTAACATCCATAAAGAATTCCATCAAGGCTTTGGTAGAGTTTTCGAATCACATTCAGCGCCGGCTTCGTGATTTTTGTTGTAAAATGGGGCTTGTTGTCGAGTCAAGGGCTCCAAACGCGGAAAAGTTTATGTACACGCGACTCGCTCGCCGATATTTCTCGTAAAACGGTGTTATGTAAACATGACTCTCTTTATGGCCCTGTTTCTACCAGAACATTAAATTTCATACGCGGTGTAGTAATTAGTATGGAAAACGATATTGTACGATGTAACGTACAATGACAATTGAACTATTTTTAGAATGGGGTTAAATGGAATGACTACACAATCCTATGCGCGTCCTATCTTAAAATAGAGTAGGTAGGTACCTAATTCTACTGTCCAATATTTAGGATATTTTGCATATGTTAAGCGATTTAAAGTATGAAGAATAGTAAGAAAGGCAAATGTTATCTCGGAAAATTTATCGATAGCGGTTTTTTACCGGATATAGAACATACCTATGTTTAACTTGGATTGGATAGTACTATCGTTTCTTTAAAGTTGGTAATCGACATAAAACTAAAAAATTACCTTGTTGCTAACCATACAGTTTAGATGGATAGATAAAACGTTTATTGCGTACATACAATTGACATAATAAAAATAAACCAAACTACAGTAAAATTACACATATAAGTGGGCAAAAGAACGTGTGCGTTGCAACAGAGCAAATAAAAAGGGCAATGGCTCAGCGTATAGCTTTGCTCATTTATGAGGAAAACACTGGTATTCTGCCGCTACCCGGTATTCTCCCGTGGCAATAGTCAGATGGCAGTCATTTCACTTTAACAACCCACTGTCCACAAGATGTATTCGGCGATCGTTATCGAAAATCTTTAAGATTGACGTTATTTGCCGGATAGTCGCGTCGAACGCTTATATGTCAATTACATACATTTTGTCAGTTTTCGAAAATATTTGACTTTAGCGCATTTTGTCTAGCGTTCCAAATGTTGACCATGGTCGAAGAGTACCTAACCCTAAAAATTAGAAATTAATAACCACTACTTGTCCTCAATGAATGTAAATAATTATTAACATTAACTGCATTTTCCAGAAAATCCTTGATCTGGATATAACCGAGCCCACAGACGAGAAGAACCTGGAGAGATGTGTGCGCCAGGTGCTCCAGTACAGCGTGAAGACTAACCAGCCCACGTTCAGGAACCAGCTCTACGGGGCCACGGACCCTTACGGCCTTTCAGCTGCCTGGATCTCGGAGGCCTTTAATACTAGCCAGTGAGTTTTCTTCATAAGACCAACTTGTTGGGTAGTTCCAGGGATAGTGCAATCAGCATGTGCCGAAATATGGGTTAGAGGGATTTCACATGAGCGTTGCCTGTGCGTTGCATCGTCGTCACTGCGTTGTTCTACATATACATTAGAACGACATGCCACACGATGCGTAGAAACACTTGCGTACTTAGCTCTATTTTGAAATCACAGCGATGCGACGGCGCATCGCACTGGGAACGCTCGTATGGCATCGCTCTTAGAGTCTAGCTAAAGTCTATTTAACGTGTTCGCCTGCATTGCCGGGCAATCATATCTTTTTACTTGCATTAGTATGTATTTATCTTCATTGGTATAGTACCTATTGTCTAACTAATTAAATAGTGCAGGGGTATTCAATGACAATACTGTTAGCTTTCCCTGCGCGTCCGTTTGCATTATACTTACTAGATCGTTTTTCATTTCTTTTCGGGAACTAAGTGTCAGATTTTCTAAAACAAAAGTTATCCTGAACACGGACACGGAACATTAATGAATTGTGAGAACATTCAGACATCCTATGTTATGTTTTCATAAAATACATCCATGATATTCATAATATTAGTAGGAAATAGGATTATTTATATAATAACTCATAGGTAATATAACGATATTACCACTACCCCAAAGCAAGTATATACGTATGTATCCATCTTTCTATCTACTAATATCTGCAGTCTACAGGCTGTAGGGTAAAACCCTTGACGGATTTACGGAGTATTGTTTGACTAGTGTTCACCCAAGCAGTGTCATAGAATCTCCCAGTCCTGTCCTGATGCTGCAAAGGTCGAGTTTTCAAACCTCGCCTCGTTAGACTTGTTGCCCTAAGCACATCATGATCTCGTTGATCATTAGCCTAAATAGCCTAGTACTTGTCTGTCAAAGACGGAAGTTATTGTTGCTTTGTAAAACAAGGATCGTCATTAGGTACTTTCTAACTTAGGTTAACTAGAGACCATTATGTTGTGTCTGGACGATTACGTTACGCTAATGACTCTAATGAGAAATGATAAAACGAGTAACCGATGGACCTTGTAATGCGATCTATTATATCATCGGCACTAATGCTCTCTACCTAGATTTCCTTCCTCCTCCACAATGCATATCTATCTTCTGATAGTTCCGTAACCTAAATCTAATCATAATAGCCTATCTAGTGTCCCACTGCTGGCCAAAGGACTCCCCCTCATTTATCTATTCATCTCCTGTTCTGGCTAATCCTTGCCAGTCTGGTTTGAATTTATGCAAATCGTCCCGCGATCTTCTTTTTGGCCTGCCTCTACTCCGGTTGGCTAAATATAAAAAATTCGCTATTATCCCACTAATGGGCATTTGCCTATTAATAATACGTGACATTACCTATTGAATTCTTGCTAGCCTGTAAACAGGTCCCAAATAGGTAGTCTCACTATTTTTTTGGTCTGCTATTATATCGAGCATTGAGTTTGCATTTCTGCTTGATGCGATTATTATTGCTAAACGTAATAAATGGAAAACTTGATACGAAAATCTTGCATGTAAATAGACAGCCGGTTTATCTTGCTTAGGTTCTAAATGCTATCATGTTAAATAGCGGTTCGCCTTCCTACATATGTCGGAAAGGTATCGTTTACCTTGTATCTTGTTCCTTAGATGGAAGGACTATTTATATTGATTGGCAGTTACCAGTACCTAGAGGAATTTTGCACAGTTTGTTTCGAAATAATACATACCTACTTCACATGGCGGTTTCCGTAGACTACTACGGAAAAATACTAAACACATTGTATCAGAGTTAATTATCAAATATTGTTTACTTATTTCATTGTTGTTGATAATTGGAAACTCGTTAAGTAATCTACATAGGTAAATATATAAAATAAGAAACTGACTGAATGATCGATCAACGCACAGCCGAAACTGCTAGACCTAGGGACTTCAAATTTCGAGGGAATATTCCTTGGATATCCTATACAGGGGTGCACTGAGAATGGATTGTTGGAAATTCATCCCCTATGGGGTTAAAATGGGGGGAGTAGCGGGAAACTAATTCTACGCGTACGAAGTCGCTGGCGTCCTCTAGTGATCAATAAAATGCCCTGAATAGATCCTTACAATGTAATTCTTTTAAAAGGAGAGGCCTACTTGGCGTTATATATTTGACAATCACTACATTACTACATAAATATATTTTATGTAGTAATGTAGTGATTGTCTGTGATAGCTGTACATTTTTGTACCTAGTCGCTTTAACGCCTTTGACAGATTAGTACAGCAGTTCAAACATGACATTAAAGTGACAAAGTACTAAAGTGTCCAGCTACTTACAACTACTTACAAGGCCGACCGTACCTATTGGGAAATTTGTGTTAGCTGTGATAACTGATAAGAAACGTCAACAAATCGTAACACCTACTCTACTTTTGTTTAACGATTTTCTTATCTCAAACCGTTCAGGTATACATTCGAAGTGGCACCAGCCTTTACTCTCATCGAGATGAAAGTCCTCAGCCACGTCCTGAAACTCTTCGGGATGCCTGAAGGTGACGGCATCTTCAGTCCAGGAGGCAGCTTATCCATGTTATACGCGATAGTCGCGGCTCGCTTTAGAGCCTTCCCCGAGGTCAAAAGTAAAGGGATGAGGAGTCTACCTGAATTGGTGTTGTATACCTCTGAAGATGTAAGTGTCTATGTTAATTAATATGAGGGTAATTAGAATGGAATAGGGACGAACGGATAAATGAATGTTCAAGAATTTAAACGATTTGATTTACGAGTATCGCATCATTTTGTCATAGTTCTAAAGTTGCCCAGAATTACATTTGATAGCCTGTACAGTCGACGTCATAAATATGTTTAAACTTTAGTTTAGTTTTAACTGCCATGAATTTGTCATAGCGGATAAAGTGACAAGGTACTAAAGTGTAAACATATCTTTGACGTCGACTGGACATAGGGGTTATAAGATTCACCCCTGTCATTTGGGGATAGTATGACGCAGTAAAATATACATTATGACTTAGTTTAGCATTCTCGTTGTGCAGACTGATTGGTATGGGCTAAAATAGGAGTCATTCAATTTAAACCATTTAGAGACTTACTGAGAGATAGGTCATCTTTAAACCATTATTTCTAGGCCCGCAGTAGCATTTCATTTAAGCCAACTTAAAAATTTAGAAGGATTTCAAAATGTTCTATATTTTTTTGGTCATTTTTACAAGTATTCACTTCAATTTCTTCTCCAGAGTCATTACTCCATCAAAAAAGCAGCGCACTGGCTTGGTTTCGGCACAGAGAGCATACGAGTGATCGGAACTAGTGCCAATGGACAGATGAGGGTGGAAGAGCTAGAAGCAGCCATTGTGCAAGACAAGGAAGGTGGGAGATGCCCCTTGATGGTTAATGCTACAGCTGGTACCACAGTGCTCGGAGCCATTGACCCCTTGCAGGATATAGCTGACGTGTGCAAGAAATATGGGACTTGGATGCACGTAGACGTGAGTTAACTTTACCATCTAGAGATTATAATATTGATGACGCAATTGATGAAATTGTTTTATATTTTCCTCATGCGTGTTTCAGGCCTGTTGGGGTGGAAGTTTGATACTGTCTCATAATCATAAAACCAAACTTAATGGTATTGATAGGTGAGTAAATTCTTTTTGATGACAACGCTTTGGAAAAGAAGTACATATTTATGTCATTATTCAGTTTGAGCTTGAATTAGGTACCTACTTAGTACGTAGGTACCTATATAGCTTTCAACAATTACCTTTATGACCACGACTTTGCGCAACGGGTGACAAGACAGCGGCGAGTTGTGTACGCAGCAAAAAACATTTGCATAGTGATTGACGTATGGGTAATTGAGTATACACTGGGACCGTGATGAGGCGATTTCTATGCGTGTGTTTTTGCTGCTCGCCGCTTCACCGCTGGCAGTCTTAATACCATAAATAACAATTACCTCTGACTTTGCATATTTCTTGACTCCTGTCCTAAAGCTATTTTCAGTGTAGCATTCTATTCCTCAGAGCGCACTCAATATCATGGAATCCCCACAAGATGGCGGGCGCGCCGCTGCAATGCTCTCTATTCCTGGTGCACCAGAAGGGTCTCCTGCATGAGGCCAACTCGGCGGCTGCGCAGTACTTGTTCCAGCAGGATAAGTTCTATGACGTCAGTTACGATACTGGGGACAAGAGCGTCCAGTGTGGCAGGAAGGTGAGAGGCTCATCACATTCTAACGGGATTTGTAATGAAAATAAAAGGCTTCTGAGGTTCTGTGAGTTTTCGCTGATTCATACATATTTGACGAGTAAATGTTGGATTTATATTGTTATCATCTAGCCACAGACAATTTGAACTAGGTTATATGATCAGAGTGATTGTAACTCTCTATTTTTTTATCACCTTATGCAAGCATGGTGTGGCCAATTTCCATAAAAAAACTGTTCTGGCTGTTTTGAACACAATTCAACCTAACACCTGTTGATCGAAAATCCTGGGTATGGCAATTGTCTTACGCGAACGATTAAATGTCTTGATGAAAATTGGCTCAAGTAGGTACCTAATATTCTGCAAAGTGATAAATTGACCAAAGTAAAACATGCTAAATAAATAAATGCCAAAGATTGATTTTGCAAAAATATAGTTACTATGCTATATTTGGGAGGTGATTTTGACCAAAAATATTGCGCTTAAACAGCAGACTCCCAAAAATAAATACAACGAAAAACGCCTTTTCATTTTTAATCGCAAATTCACAGATCGACGCATTCAAGCTCTGGATGATGTGGAAGGCTCGCGGTGACGCCGGCTTCGACCGCCTCGCCGATCACACGATGCGAATCGCGCAGTTCTGCTTGGACGCCGTGGCGACGCGACCAGGGTTCAGGCTGGTTACAGACGAGCTACAATGCCCCAACGTCTGCTTCTGGTACATACCCATGCGGTATAGGAGTGGCAAGGAGGATGTAGAGTGGTGGGATAGGATGCATCGGGTACGTAGATAGTTTGTTATGTGTTAAACCTCCAAAGTTACTTTAGGGACGCTTGCCATTTTAACTACAATTTTGGTGCAATACTTTCAAACAAAGTACTAGAATAGACTCTTGGATATACTTAGAAAATGAACTTTTCCCTCGCTATTACTACTCCATGTTGTCCACATATTATAATTACGTTAAACAGGTCTTTTATGGTATAATTAGATAAAAGTTGTAAATGTAAAAGTTTATAAATAACTCAACCCGTAGGAATTATCACAAGGTCATTACGAGTACCTATTGAGTAAGTATAGTCTGTTAAAAGTGAAAGCAGCCCTTATTACCGCCAACCTTCACCAGAAGATTTTTTTTCTGAATACTCCATTGGCTGGTTGCTTGGATTAATTAAACAATCCTATTAATTAATTACACATTTTCCAGATCACGTGTCTTATCAAAGAGAGCTTAACCAAAAAGTCACTGCTGATGGTGGCGTACTCCCCCCTGCGAGGACTCAAGAACTTCTTCCGCCTGGCCGTCACATTCCACCCGGTACTCAAGGAGGAGGAGGTTCTGGGCATGCTGGACAGCATTCAGCATTGTGGGGAGAAGGTCTCCTTTGACTGAGCTGGCAAAGCTTTGGGGAGTGTGTGACGTTAGATATTTAGAAGAGAAAGAAGAATTGGTTGACAAAAGAAACATTACCTAGGCTAGGACAGTAAGCCTTAACAATGATATTTAAACTTAGTTTCCGTTATAGTATCAATTTTGGGGAAAATTAACACTAAACACCTAACTTTGGATTAGACATTCAAGTAACCGTACATAATTTATATTAACAACGTCTTATAACGGTTTTGGCCGCGTACGCACTTTGTGATGATTCTTAATTTTCTGATAATCCCAATCTTCAAAACATGGCAAGTCGTTTCTCACTAAGGGCGGTTCAGACGGACTGCATTTGAACTGCAGTTTTAATGCAGTTATGTGAACTGCATCAGAACTGCCCTCAAACTGCCATTTTGCAGCTGGGTTGCAGTTCAAAATGTTCAAATGCAGTCCGTCTGTACCGGCCCTAACATGTTTCTGAGTAAGCCCTTGTTATTCGCCATATTTTTTGATCTAGTACAAAATAAAGAGATAATGATAATTATTGTATACTAGCTTTTGCCCGCGACTCCGTCCGCGTAGAAGTCGGAAACTGTCCCATTTTCCGGAAAAAAAGCTATCCTATATCTCATACCAGGACCTAACCTATATATGTGTGCCAAGTTTCATCCCAATCCGTTTAGTGGTTGAAGCGTGATTGAGTAAAAAACACCCAAACATCCAAACTTTCTCATTTATAATATTAGTAAGATTAACATTGCAATACACAACTTTAATGTATTGTAATCATTATTATCGACGTGTTATGTGAAAAACTTATGTTGTACATATTGATCGTTTTATCCCTCTCGAATAATGTGCTCTTAGGAAAATAAAAATATTTTACGGAATTGCAATTTAATTCCTTTTAATTTTAAAATCCTTATCCTTACAAACAATACCTAGTAGAGCGATAGTAGTCGGTCACACATCAAATATAAGCAAACTACAGCATCTATACTAACTTAATTTTACCGGGTGATTGTTTATCACTATCCCTTCATTGACGATCCACGTGCAGGTAGTTAAGTGTTTTCAATTCATGTTGTCCCACCCTACTTCTTCAGTTTTGAAACTTTGACGTGACCATGCAACGTCGATTTGACTGGGGGCGGTCGGGCCACTCTATACTTATAAACACTAAAATGAATACCGGAATACGAAGGCTCATTATAGCCGACGTATATAGATAAAGGTAACTAACTAGACCTGCGCCAACAGCAAATGTGTGTATGAACGAAATACTAAGTATACTAAACGGGTCTCGAAAATAAAACTAAACTCTCTTTTGATGTAGCAATTTATTAAGTAGGTACTTATATAGCGTAGCATCGCTTATCAATGTGCCTTGAATTTATTTTAGGGAGGGGAGGGAAGGGTAGCATTTTCTCAAAGCTAAAATATGCCTACATTTGTAGACTAGTCTAAGGGTCGTATTAATAAACTCATCTTGACCCGGCACCTCCTCACAAGATACAGATGTAGTGAATAATGTTTTGCCTTCGATTTGTCGGAAAAGTTCGTTGTTATCTTACTGTCTAAATCAACTTTAGTACCCACCGATAAGCTAATTGAGAAAGCAAGATCAATACGAACTTAACCGACAAAAAACGATGGCAAAACATTATTCACTACATTACGTGAAAGTAAACGTCCAGTTATAGAAAACTGACATTTTTGACGCATCTTGACAGGAGCATTACAGTCAAGACCATATGCCCTACTTTGAAATTCGAAGTTACGTTAACACCATCCCTTAATTTTAATTTAGTTTCGAATGACGAGTGACAGGGATGGAGAAAATCGTAACTCCGAATTTCATATTTCAATGTATGCCTCAGTTTATTGTACGGCCCTTAATTTTGGTCTCCTTCTGGAGCCACGACTTCTACTAAGCGCTCAGAACTGTGCGTTGTCGACGATCCACTGCAGGTACTTGTCGACGCGCGCGTAGATGCCGGGGTGCGAGGGCTCCCCGCAGCGGATGCCCCAGGACACCACGCCGATCACCGCCCACCTGCCGCTGGCCATCTGGTACATGAGCGGGCCGCCACTGTCGCCCTGGGGAACGAATGCTTTTTATAGCGTGGAGAAGGCTAACGAGAACACAAGCCAACAGTAACTAAGTTAGAAGGCACTGCGGCCTGTAGACATTTGAAATCTCAAGACTCTACTTATACTTGAAATGAGATGGATGTCTTTATGCTACTTAATGCGCTATGGCTACGTTTGCCGTTCGAAAATGGTCTGGCTGGTAATACTAAGCCCACAGTGTTAACTGTAGCCTTTTAAATGCTGTTGTTGTGGTAGAAGTTGATTGAGTCGACTCGATGTAATTATTTTCAGGGCAGAGGAGCAGAGTCTTGTCACAGTTATTCTATCGGGTAACTTCAGTAAATATCAATAAGGAGAGTAGATAATTTGTGGTTTACGTAAATTCTATATTTTGGTTCCAAGAAAGGGAAAGAGTCAACGAGAACCGTTTTGAATCTCGTACTCGTATTACTGAGAGCAATGG
Organism: Acleris literana; assembly: GCA_946894065.1. Lineage (NCBI taxonomy): Eukaryota > Metazoa > Arthropoda > Insecta > Lepidoptera > Tortricidae > Acleris > Acleris literana. Next base: position 9,315,435 of record OX335689.1, on the reverse strand, counting down.
CAATGACAATGTTAAACAAATGCAGCCAAAAAATAATTTTGTCTGCTCTACACTTGATGTTTGTGGTCCAGTAAAAACTGTCTCATGTGCAAAGTATATTGAAATATACTTTTAATGCTTGTACGAGTATATAGGTACAGAAACATAATTATTAGTTAGTTCTTATGTACCTGGCAAGCATCCTTCCCCCCTTCATAACCCCCGGCGCAGATGTTCTCCTCGAATATGGAATCGGTGAAGGCCTGCACGCAGCGTGAGTGCTCCCAGATCGGCACAGCGACCTCCATCAGCACGTTGCTGTGGGGACCGCCGTACGACTCTGTTCCCCAACCTAGAGTAACAAAGTAAGGTAAATGTCTCATACTTCGGCATCGTAAGGGTCTGACGACTTTAAGATTTTTTATTTATTTTTCCACACATAATATCAGTTTAGAGGCTTTTGTTTATTTAGGATTGGTATTTCTAGAGTATGTTGATGTATTAATTATATTATTTTGGTTTGAATTCTTTTTTTTATCAGTTTTTTTACAGGCCTCTCATTTGAATGCAATTTCGTGGCAAAATTTGACTCTGTTTTTAAATTCGTGAGTTCATGCTTCCTATTTCGGGATAAAGTTTATAAATGTACCTTAATCACCTACAAATTTGAAATAATAATATTTGAAATAGGTTTTATAATTATTAGGAATACATAAACATATAATTTTTCTATAGTTAAAGTTCAACTGAGATCACATATATTAAAGATATATAATTAAAGAAAACCGAAGCTGAATCAAAAAAATTGTCTTTTTTACCTATTAAAAATATAACTATTAATTTATTAATTTATTAATTTATTTGTGTTTACCTATTTTATTTAAGTAATATATATTTTTTATTATTTGAAAATATAATATAATTATTAATAATAATTATTAATAGTAAATCTTCCATTTTTATTTCTTTTGTTATTTGTTGGCCTTTCCAGATACCTTCATAGTTCTATTACTCACGAAATTAGGGACATGTAGTGTTTAAAATTAAGAACTTTACCTCGTGTTAATAAAACAATCCCGCAAAAATTACTAAATTATCGTAACACCATAATAATAAAATGTTTAGTTATAAATTTAAAATATCATAAAAAATAGATAAAACACATATTAACTCGATTTAAACGTTAAATTACAACGCTGATGTTTAGCGCATTTTCATTAAAAATCTAAACTCAGGCTCACTTTAAACTCGTATTGTATGAATTTTAGCGAAAAAAGGGTATACCGGATTTAGGTCATAAGAAACTACATTTCATAAGTACATTACTTATTTGATCTTTAAATCACATTTGAAATATTTGATATTTTTATGGTCATTAACACGAAACAGAAAATTCCCTGAAAAACCGCTAATTCAGGAGTACCACGAAATAGGACACTAGCGAAAAATAAACTGAACCTTATTTCGTGAATCAGTTAATCGCGATTTTTATCAATTCTATGCTTAAAAGTAACTGGAAATATACCTTAATTTAATTGATATGACGTACAAAGAAGCACAAATATAAGTTTTTTTAAATCTGACTTTCCTTTTCTTGTCAGTGAGCTTAAGAGGTTCGATGCTTCACCTTACGCCTCAAGCAACCCGCAGGGCTCGCACAGCTGTTTGTGGCCGACTGAGAGTTCAACGCGTTTTATTACAGTCAGCTTAGCCATCCTAAAGTCGGAAGTTGATTTTTCAAAACAGCTTGAATAATAGACTTTCTTTAGGCATGTACATTTTTATTTAATAGTTCTTGGATTTCTTATTTTCGACGCGGAAACAAAAACTCACGAAATAGTGTACTAGCACGAAAAGGGGGACATTAACCTTATTTGGTTCTGAGTCTTGGATGTTTCCTATGTTTTCAAGTATTTATTTCTCTATATAAGTATTTATATCGTTGTCTAGTACCATAGTACAAGCCTTGAGCTTAGTTTGGGACTAGGTCAATTTGTGTGCGATTGTCCCTCGATATTTATTTATTTATTTATAACTATTAAAAATACAACCAAGTTGTTTAGATGACTAATCTATTTCAATGTATACAGACATGCGATTAAGATTGTTCCTAGTTTGTAAGGTTTTTTTTTAATATTAGAGAGTGAGGCATCGAGGATGCGCGTTACCCGATGGGAAATAATCTCCACCGCCCATAAACACCACCAACTCGAGACGAGTTGTCGGTCCGTTACCAGCCAATTAGGGAGATGAAAGCTCTTTTCTTGAAAGAACTCATGTCATATGGTTAGTTAGTAGTTAGTTTGTACTTATAATTACTATTCTATAAGTGTATGATTAAATAAACGTTTTACCTACTTATTACCACGAATATTAACGAACTATAGATGTAAAAAGGCAAAGAAACGTTGCTAGTTTCTGACTGTTTATTTTAATGAGGGAATAAATTCTATAAACCCAAAGTTTTGGTATCTATGTGTTCATTATGTTATCAACCTTTCAAAGAGCATATTTGGTAAGTCATGCCTTACCGCATTTTTGCGCTGCCCACGACTACGCATAGGTATTCTATTCTTATGAATTTTTGCGTTGGCGTGTACAAATATTGTTCGCGTGTCAGTCAGAAGGATTAATCTTATTAGCGTTTGGGTTCTGTTGGAGTACTAGAGGCCCGAAATGTTTTTCTTTTTCCCACTATTTGAACCTTTTCATTAAAAGATCATCTTATTTGTTTTTGGCAACCCGATCCGCGCTCCTCTCGAGTTGCGGTGTTTTTAACATATTGTCCCACTAGTTAATATTGCTGTGGAAAAAAACAGACAAATAGAGGACCTCCTTCTTTTTTACCTAACTGCGCGACGCAAAGGAGAGTAATGTGTATATGAGCCTATGTATGTATGAATGTATGTATATTTGTTCCTTTGTGGCACTCTAAAAACTAATCGCATCGGCCAAATTTTGATGATTCTTATGTCAATCGATTTTTCTTATCATGCGAATGTCACTAAGATATGACAGTAATCAAAATTCAATATAGCGGCAACCAGGCGCCATATTGTGAAAAAGAAAAAAAAGTCGAACTACGACAAGTTTTCTTTCAATGTTTTTCATTTTGAATGATCATTTTTTGGGTTTTTGATACTCAATTTATATGAAGTCGGTTAAGAAAATCACTGCTTACCAATAATAATAGCAGTCTGGTTGATCGCGGAAAGTCCAACAGGCGGCAGGCATATCGGCCACACGTAGGTGTTGAAGACTGCGGGCCGGTGCAGCTTCAGGATGGCCACGTCATTGTGGTAGTTGGAGGAGTCGAAGTCCGCGTGCTGTCGCTTCTCGACCACGCGGAAGTTGTACGAGCGGGAGTCATTGTTGCGGTTGAAGTCGTACTCGCCGAGACGGACTCTCAGCTCATCGGCTGTCCATCTGTGAATAAATGTGGTGAAATTGGTTAAATCCGCATGGCTGAGGAACGTTACTAATGTCTATATGCTGCCAGATCGATGAGAGCAGTGTCGTATTCAGCTGTGGCTGGCAGATCGATGAGAGCAATGTCGTTTAGTAGCTGTTCAGCTGTGAATCTGTGAATAAACGTTTTTGAGGCAAGCGTTTGTTGCCGTCTGTACCTTGCATAATCATCACCTGCTTAGAACTTCAGACATTTTAGTAAGCTGTCCAACCAACGAATACCGATTGTTTCTTCTTTGACTTGGCTGATTCTTTATGGCTGATAGGAACGTAACTAATATCTATAGGATGCCAGATCGATAACCTGCAGAGTCGCTTTAGTAGCTGCGATGGCTTAGCTCATCGCATAAATTATGACATTTATTTTAATCGAGTTGACATTTTATCGATACTTAGCACTAAAGTTGATCATGTAGTTTACAAGTTGTTATGTAGTCGAATCTTCAAAGGTACAGAAGAAGTTGCTGAAACTATCAATCGCAATGTAGGCGTTGTTAGAATCTGCTGCATCTCATTGATAAGTAGGAAGTGCTAAAAGAAAACTATGTAAACTTTAATATTACCTATTATGATTTTAAGTATGCCAAGATAAACCTTGCTTTATCATAACTTATACCATTAAGGTATTACGAGTACGTCTCAAACTGGCTGCAGTAGCAGTACGAATTTTTCAACGGGGGTACAATAATCTCATGACGTAGCCGTCTAAATTGACGTAGGTAGAGTATTAGTATCTTTTGTATAGTTCATTTAGCCGCAGTACCGGCACATCCCTTTCTCTCTTATTTTTGTTTGACCGTCTCCAAAATTTCCTAAGCATTTTGAAAGAACAGAGGCCCTAATTTGAAAATCGAAGTCGAAGTTACGTTAGGTCCATCCCTGTCACTCGTTATTCGAGACTAAATCGTAAGAAAGGTATTGAATTAATGTAATTTCAAGATTCGAATTTCATAGTAGGGCCTCAGCAACGTCCTCAGTTTGATAACTTAGGCCCGATATTTACTAATTTATGATGGATTTGGCACAGTACCTTCTAGTGCAGTGCGCTGCGGTGAGCACGTGGCGGTCGGTTATGAGTACCCCTCCACAGTACTGCTCGAAGCCCTCAGGTGTGATCGAGGCCATCCAGGGCCACTCCCGAGGGTTGGCCGGCCGCGCGCCCACCATGCGCCCGCTCGACCGCGTGCTGAGGCCACATCCTGCAACCAGACTTTATCAAAAGGAACCTTCCAGATCTTAGTTTTAATCCTGACAGTACGAAGTTTGCGAGGTTTACGAGGCGGATTATGAGGTCAAGAGCACTTTTGAAGCGGATTCTTTACTTTTAACTGCGTCATCCAGTATATGGTCTGTCTCATTGGAGACAGCTTTGTAGGCTGTAGGTGACCAGTTTTGTAGACATGCTTAATTTTGAGGAGTAAAAACATTGATAGCTGTTATCAAGAACTTACTGCCTACAAATTGTAAAGATTTACCAAAATATTAAGGTCAACTTTTTCAACCAGTATAAAATAACATCACTTACAACTATTACAGGTATCGGTATTGCTCCTACAACGATACGAGGGAAAATATGATCTAATATTCAGATACAACTTTATTTATTCATAACTACCAAAATAAAACATCAATTGAAATTAGACACAAATTTATTTAAAAAAAAAGATTTATGGTTACATGTACAGCACAAAATATACCACAGAATTGAAATTAAATAAGCTTGTACTGTAGTTTAAGTAGGACTACGGACCTCTGTTCTCCGCCTTGGTGATCTTGAGTACGGCCTCGTTGGCTTCCTCGAGCGGCGCCGACGCAGGCAGGTCCCCGGCCAGCCCCTGCACTTGATCCTCGTTCAGGGAGTCGGGGCAGCAGACGCCGATGGCCCTGAGGGAAGCATTATTTAGAGAACCGGGCAGAGCATGCAAGGCCGTGTTAAACTATGATGGCGCCCTAGGGCACACAAGAATCTGGGGCCCTTTTGGAAAGTAAAGAAAGCGAATTTCTTCACATTTTCTACTATGATCTCGTGAGAGAAATTGTCGGTCCTTCGGGGCCCCCTGAGGATGGGGGCCCTGGGCACGGGCCCCATGTGTCGGACTTTCGGTGTAGGGTGCCGATCCGACGCCGCCGTTACTACAAACACAATAAAATATCTCGAATGAGAAGAAGTACGAACGAATGTTCTATTTAAAATTATTTGATGCTTAGATAATTTTTAGTAGGTGTAAACACTCGTCGCATGTATCTCAAGAACCATTCAAGTCTACATAATCTTGATATTTTTCATATTTTCCAGATTTTTAGTATTGTTTGCGAAACTAAAAGGGTTCCTAGCTGACTAGTACGAAACCCCAAAAACGTCAAGTTGAATATTTTATCTCCTTTTTGGGGGCTAGGTAAGAAAGCTTGTTTGACACTAATCCAGTTCAGTAGGTACCTTAAAAAAATTAACGGAGTGAAAATATAGGCTGTAGGTAACTGTACGTTATCTAAACGGGTAGTGGTGCATTATTGTTGCTTAGCTCCAGAAAAGTTACATTACTATAAACAATCAGCGTCCGACTTCATTTCTATACAAAAAGGACACGAGACTTTAGCACTGAATGTACATTCAGCCTTATAAGTAGCCACACAATTTAGTACCTTGTCGCTTTAACACCTTTGACAGATTAGTAAAGCAGTTCAAACATGACTTTACAGTGACAAAGCACTAAAGTGCGCTAGTTATAAGGCTACCGTACAAAACGACTTGGCACAGTTTCACAGCACATTATCACCTATAAGACCGGAAAAGGGCAATACACCCGTCCCGCAGGTCTTTACGCCTCATTGAGGTCAAATATCTATTAGCGCAGGGGGTTCTAACCAACGTGCCGGTTAAGACGTTAGCCACGATTGTTTTGACTTTGATTTACGTGTAACCGTTACTGAGTTCTGAGTTCTGACCTAAATATAATCATGTTGACCTTAGCGGAGGCATATTAATTCTCTAAGACCAAGAAGTTGGTAGAGTTACTTACTCGTACGGTTGCTGGGTTATGGAGAGGAAGTCTAAAAAGCGCGTATGAGTAAAGTTTAAAAAGTTGAACATAACGAGCAAATAATTAGACATAGTTAACGTTAACGTTAAGTTGAGGCGAAATGTGATCTTAAAATGGTATGGCTATTTTTCGTTGTATCTACTTATTTACAACAGGAAATGCAATTAAAAAAATACGTGATCATGTGAGCTCGAGTACTCAAATCATGTGATTGTAAAGGCACCAGCAGTGAATACTACCCTGTAGCAGAGGTTTTAAACTACTTACGACATCTGGATGACGCAGAGATTCTCCAGAAAACGCGTACCTATAGTTCGGGCGGAAATTATTCTTCAGAAAGCGGTAACTCTCGCCTCCTTGAATGTATTCAGCTATTTACGGCTGGACGCCACTGGTATACCTAGTCTAAAAAGCGCGTGGCCTTGGTGCGTCATGAATAATACAGTGGTAGCAGTGCAGTATTCTTGCTCCCTTGAAGAAGAGGGTTGGAGCTACTTACGACCGCTGGATGACGCAAAGGTAGTCCAAAAAGCGTGTGTAGTCCTGGCGGAACTCCTCCATTACGCAGTGGTGCAGGTGGCGACAGTGGCCGCTCTTGCCTGCTGGCAGCGAACAAGCCTGGTACGGCACGTTGGGCTGCGGACAAAGATACAATGTCTAGTCCGAATATGTGATTACAACTGACACACGTGTACAAGTACTTGGCAGCAAGCAGTACGTAATTCAAAAATTCAAAATTTAAAACTCAAAATATATTCAGTAATTTGGCCACATGAGGGCTCTTTTACACGTCGGTAAAATAGAGTCGGTTTACTAGCGCTTCAGACAAGACCATTTAGTATGGAGAAGAAGCGCCGCAAGTAACTCAGAAGGTTAGAAGAAAGATATAGTACCAACTGAAGCCAGTAGCGTACTCGTAGTCAATATTGTATACAGGTTTGCGTATGTACTCGTACCTAGCGAAGATCTTCGCATATGGTGTAGTAGAGCTCATATTGCAGTCCACCCCGTCCGCATATTATACTACCTATGTGTGCCTGTCTGTTTTGCTTGATAGGTTTCTCATAACGCAATGCCATAGCGACAGTGGGTTATCACAATGAGCCAGTACCTGGTTCTGACGCAGTTCGACGAAGCGCTTGTGCCGGCCGCCGCCGACGTGGATTCCCCCGGCGGAGAGCACATTTTTCCAAGCTTCGCCCTCCAACGATGCTGTAAAAATAATACACTGTCACGTCGATGTTTAGGTAAAGTTAAGTCATGGCAGAGCACCTTTTGTGTAACTTTTGCAACATATCGTCCCCTCCCTTGCTTGGCTTGGATTAAAAACCAAATAAATATTTGTACTAATTCTAATTGAAAAGCATATATCCTAATTTTCAAATGATTTCAAAAAAGGAGGAGGTTTCAATTCGTCCGAGCCTGCCGTTTGGCAAAAATATATTTGCCAAATGTATCGTTTCCCAACTTTATCATTTGCCAACCCAATGTTATATAAAAAAAAAACAGGATTTATTTCAGTACCATCGTGTAGAACCCTATAGGTTAGGTTAGGTTAGGTTAGTTTTTATAAAATCCTGAAATATTTACGGGTACAGAAAACAAAGCGGGTTAATGATTCTTGATGAGAATGAGTAGGGTATAATCTTAGGGGCGGTATCATTTAAATTTCGTCAAGATCTAATCATGCGATTTATGGAAAGTCGACGGTATTCCTTAAAAAAAATTGAAATCGGTTCATTGTTTTTTAAACATTCAGATTCATCTTTGTGACTTCTTGGTTCGGGGTAGTTCCTAGAAAACTTAATAAAACCCTATGCAGCAGACACGAGTTATTCCATACTTGTTTTAACGAAACAATACGTGTTTGATGCATAAGATGTATGAATGGTCTTTATGTGACCTCAGTTTAAAAATAAAATAACGCCAAGAACTTATAAAGAACAATTTTACAGCGCGCGTGCCTCGAAAAATAAATGCTCACTTCCTTCACGTTAGGAATATATACGATTTATTGAACACAAAGCAGATAAATACGTATTGTTTTAGACCTTGCGGAGAATCACAATTAGTTTAACAATATTTTATATTCTAAGTTAAAATTTTGGATGATAAAATATAAGTTTAAGTTGGTTCTACCGTTTCTGAAATTATGCACTGATCTTTCATAAGCTTCCTTCCTGGACTATTGTAGCACACAAATATATAAAGAAGGCTACAATGTAACAGTGCCTAACCCAGTTATAAAAGGTTTATCGTCCCAGAGGAGTGAATATTATGTAAAATACGTCGTAAAACCGTGGAAATTTGCGTTTACTGTACTTTGGCCAACCGCAAGTGCAGATGGGGTGAATAATCATACGACATCGTATTTTATCTTGCTTTCTCAGTCAGCTTCGATATCCATCTATGTATAAGCTCATTGAGAAAGCAAAACGGATACAAACTTATCCGACAAAATACAATGCGGTGTGTTTATGCGCTATACCTATCTGTACAAGTGTACAAGGCTTTCAACGATTGGCTGGTATTTCTCCTAAACCATAAGTTGATTAGTTGACTAGTTTTGCCCACGTCTCTGTACACGTAGAAGTCGTTTATTATAGTAAAAGTGTGTATATGGCAGTGCTCCCTAACTAAAGGGCGCTGCATACGTAACGTGATCAGTGCGTGGACGGGACGGGGACGGGACGTGGTTGCATATATTTTTGGTTTTCCCACTACCGTTTACGTGCAATCGTTACGTATGCACATTCCGATACATTTTCTATGAAACGATATCGTCGTCTCGTCCCGTCCCCGTCCCGTCCGTGTAAAATCACGTTACGTATGCAGCGCCCTTAACTCTGTGCAAAAAAACACTGCACAATTTCCGTTGCATCGATAAGTAATGGTGCGAAAAAAAAAAGATTTTTGTCGTTTATTATGCCAATCATTGGTATCAAGTGGCTTAGGTTGTGAAGTGTTATTTTAGTATTATTTGAGATAAAAGGCAATTATGTATTCTTTTGAAATATATTTTCAAATAAACAGAGTACCTAAGTATATTTTTATCGCCATAGAGGAACTTCTTCCTACGCCTTTTATTGATGAAAATACATATTGGCTGGAAAAGGTATTTTTAAACAGTATTGCGATGTCTTTTAAAAACTCCTTTATATCACTCACAATAGAAGGGAGCAAATGCAGGCGTACTAGTTCTGAAATTATTTATTTGAAAGTTCATCTTCCAGTTACTTAGAATACTATCTGTGGTGTGCGTTAAAGTTGATTCACCCAAACTAGCATTTTCCACAAACATAATGGGGGCGGCGATGCTTCATGCAATCACCGATCCGGTGCCAATATTCTCTATGTAGCGACGTATATATACGTTATACAGTGTGTTAGCAGCACCCTGGCTTTTTTAAAGGAGGTTAAAATAACGTATATCTGTAACGTAACTATGACATTAATTTAATTAATAAACAAATTTTCAGGCTTTTGTTAACTTTCTAACAAATTTTTAATTGCCAGCAATGTAAAGCACAGCAATTTGACAAGTGTTAAATGACAGTCGACGGATACTTTGATAACGATGAACACGCAGTACATGCGCTTCATTAAAAATGGACAGTGTCTAAGAAAATTAATTGTGAAGTTATTTTAATTATTTTTTAATTGATAATACTTGCAAACAATTGCTAAAGCAACATAGTTTTTAATAAATGCGCATGCCGGTAACATACTGTATATACCTTACTTAATCTGTGACCTAATGCAACGAGACACCAAGTTCAGAAAAGAAAGTAGGCACCTAGCTGAAGTCAACCAAGAAACTCCTTTACTAGTTTTAAACTTTTTTAGTGGCGCTAGTGCTAGTGACTTTGTGCAAGGTGCGTCTGGATCGCTACCACCGTCCCACCATCTTAAATCCTTTAACCTACAGCCAAGCAACAGTGTTCGCATTGTTTTATTAAGGTGTGGAGATAAGACAACCAGTTAAATTATTAGCATAAAGGCCTCTTAGTCCTCAGGGTTGGAAACCCATTTGCGGTCTGAGGATTGCAGTCATAAGATTTTAGTCTTCAGAATGCAAATTTCTATGGGTCACAGATCCTATTTACCATGGTGGCCTGTGTGCCCGTTCGTCTTCTCCATACCATACAATTCAAACTTGTTTCAAAAGTCGTTAAGTTTCAAAAATGGTAAAGGAGCTTCATAGCAGCAATTCTCAGTTTCAGGAGGAACTTATGTTGACTATAAATTCTGTCAGTATCTAACATTAGGTTAGGTTAAGAGTCCAGCCTAATTACTACAAAGGTTCTTATGGTTTCCCAAAATTAAAATTGGGAGACAAAGAGTTTAGAGATAGATATCGGTGTTAAATCGGGTAACAAAGAAATGTTTAAAATATACCTACTTTTACTTTAGTACCTTTTTAAATATAAACAAGTAAACTTACACTTATAATCGTTTCCCTGGACATGGACACTCAGAACAGAAACAAGCACCAGAAAGAGCAACATGGTTGCGCTCCCGCTGCTTCAGTAGCACTAATGCTGCATCAGCTCCTGACGGAAGCCGTCCTGATAATGGCGCTCTAATCCGGAGGAAGTGCTGATAACAGCAAAAAACTGACCGATTTTGACAAAGGACAAATCAAACTGGGTAGGTAATAAAATAAGTAATATTTTAATTTTAATCCGTGAAATTGCTACCATGAAGGCGTTCCATCTTACTCTGTAGTTGGCAACGCAATTGCAGTCTTAGGATTGCTGTCTTGAGATTGTAAGTATTATGTCTAACCAAAAAAGTCGTGTCGTTAAAGTCGAACCATTTTGCAAGAGTTGATGGGCAGGATCTATTCTAGGCGGTAAAAAGCGGCCAAGTGCTAGTCGGACTCGCCCATGAAGGGTTCCGTGAAAGGTAAATTGCGGTTGACGATTTATGACGTATTAAAAAAAACTACTTACTAGATCTCGTTCAAACCAATTTTTGGTGGAAGTTTGTATGGTAATGTACATCATATTTTTTTTTTAGTTTTATCATTCTCTTAATTTAGAAGTTACAGGGGGGGGACACACCTTTTACCACTTTCGAAGTGTCTCTCGCGCAAACTATTCAGTTTAGAATATTTTTTTATTAGAAACCTCAATATCATTTTGGAAGACCTATCCATAGATACCCCACACGTATGGGTTTGATGAAAAAAAAATGAGTTTCAGTTCTAAGTATGGGGAACCCCCAAAATTTATTGTTTTTTTTCTATTTTTGTGTGAAAATCTTAATGCGGTTCACAGAATACATCTACTTACCAAGTTTCAACAGTATAGTTCTTATAGTTTCGGAAAAAAGCGGCTGTGACATACGGACGGACAGACAGACAGACATGACGAATCCATAAGGGTTCCGTTTCTTTGTCATTTGGCTACGGAAGCCTAAAAACCATATCGTCTTTGACCAATAGATTCTGAACCATTCTTGCTCCCACTGCAAAGTTAAACTACAATTATGTTCATTCCCGAAATACAAACCGGGATTAGATTAGGTTAGTAGGTAGTTTGAATCAACATGACACATTTTGTAAATGGCAAATGTAATTTTTCAACTCCTAGTTACATAATCTATCAGCAAGCATCGATGCTTCACTCGCAGCTCCCATTAAGTCATTTAGGTAGAAATCGATCAGCCATTTTGAATGCTCTTAAAGACCTTGCATCATACATTGATATAAATTGTACTGGTCCGGTAGGTTAATTTAGTGGCCATTAGATTAGCTTTATAACTATGCAATATATTTACCCAGGTAATTATGCCATACAGGATAAAACTGGTAATTAATTGAGATTTATGTTGGAAGAGATTTCGCGATTACTGCCTACTAGAGGTAATTTACGGGCGCTAGTAGGGAGAAACGTGTAAAGTTACGGAGATTTCTTGTCGTAGACCGTCGAAAGCTTAAACTTGCAAAACTTTACCAAGTTTATCGACCTTGTACTGGAATCTGCGGATCTCAAACTTTTTGAAACACAACATTTGCGAAGCTCCAAAACAAGCAGAATTAGATTTGACATTAGATAAAAAAAGTACTTGACATAAGAATAGAATAAATAATAAAAACGTTTTTATAATTTAATGTAGTTATTATGAAAAACTAAGTCTGCACGTTTCCGTTTTTTTATTTGTTTCTTCCCAAGAAATATTTTCTAGGAAAGGAAAACATACAGACCTAAGTAGTATAATATATACATATGATATTCAAAAATCGTAAAAGTTGCACTAGGTTTAAGACGAGAGAAACGTTATCAAAATGCGACTTTTAAGTGGTTGATGTGACCAGATTCACAAAACTTTCTATGAGTAATATTAAGGTTACATTAGTTCCGGTGGGACTATAGCGTCTGAGGGGCAATTGTAACTTTTCATAATATATGTATTTTTAAAATTACTATGAAACGTTAGAATTACCCCTCAGTCGAAATAGCCCGCCCGACCAAACATTTTTTTTTCGGCTTAGCTCTTGCGTACACTTTTTGAAGACTCAAGGTTACGCAGCGCATGCACACTTTGAGAGCCTTACGCTGAGCTCGGACAGCATGCGTTGAATTTCGAACGATTGTTTAGGCTACCGCATGTTTTGCTCATTGATTCGGCGAGCCAGTAATTCATGATAATTGTATTACCAGACGTCCCAATTGAATTAACGTGATTTGCATACGTTACAAACGAATAGGGTTCCGTATAAAATGACTATGACCATTTTCAACAACGTTTATAATAAACTAAACTAAACTCTTTACCAACGTAAAAGGGTCTCCTCTTTAATGTTGGTAAAGAAGGGCATAGTGTTTTAATAATGATAATAATGACTTAGTAATTATGCGTACAAATTGTTTATTAACATTGTACAGTGTACCACGTAGAGCTTAGTTGTTAGTGATCCTGCTTACGACGCTTGCGGTCCCGGGTTCGATTCCCGGTCAGGGCAAATATTTGTGTGATGAGCGCGAGTATTTATTTATTTATATACCTAAGTATGTTTATAGTTGCCTAATAGTAGTACCCATAGTAGGTATAAGCCTAGAGCTTAGTTTGGGACTAGGTCAATTTATGCGAGATTGTCCCTCGATGTTTATTTATTTATTTATTTTAACATACACAAACAAACACGCAACTATATGTTTAAAAATATTTTAAAAATAAAGTGGTTCTCGTTGCATGTGTATCCCATTAGCTCTCATGCAATCCACTTTAACCATATCTCTTAATTAACAGTTTTTTACCAAAAAAAACACTTAAGTGGTTTCAATGTAGTTAGAACACGTGTTCTACATAATAAGCGATATCATAATGAATAGTATTATGTCCTTCGGTAATATCGGCTAGGACGAGCCAGTAGAGCGCAGCAGCTGGTGTGCAAATAGGGTACAGCCAGTGCCAGACTGAAGGCCCAGGCACACCGGATGCGTGCGCGTAGACGTGACGTCCGCGTGCGCTTTCCATTGCGTTGTATAGTGACATATCGTATGAGAATTCATACTAAACACCGCAGTGGAAAGCGCACGCGCACGTCACGTCTACGCGTACGCATCCGGTGTGGCTGGCCCTTTAAGAGGATCGTGAACCGACGCTTAAATCGCGTTGCTTTCAAAAATGTTTCATACAAATTTAGCTCCGAGCCATAACGTTTCTCACCCCCTAAATCGAATCCGATTTTCACGATTTTTGGAGAGCAATTATTTTCTTGGAAAGGAAAACGTACAGACATAAGTAGCTTTTCATAATATCTACTAGATATTCAATAATCGTAAAAATCGGACTAGGTTTAAGGGGAGAGATACTTTATCGCATTGTGTTTGTATGGATTTTTTTAGCTTTACTATCCTCTTTGGTGGTTGATGTGACAAGACTCACAAAAGTTTATATGCGTGATAGGTATTTATTATGGTTACGGTTCTTTTCCAAAGGGAGTAAGAGGCTGACTTTCTGACACGTACAGATCTGTACAGATGTTTACTGAATGTAAAATAATCATAACTTACACTAGCTATTATACATTAATTTATAAGCAATGCATGTCCTCAAAGGTCGTATTTTACCTATTAATTCAACGGTTATAAACGACAAGATATTGGGTCGGTCGCAATACTCGCAATTAAAATACTCGATACATAATGTCGACAAGCGGCGACGGCGCCGGCGCGAGCGCAGGCGTCTACTGTTGCATTCTTACTTGAGCCAATCACTACCGATCTACTAGTTACGCTAACAAACTCATATCTTACATATCGACTACGTTGCTTTAATGACTTTTAATAGTTTATTACAAAGTTTAAATCTTTACCTATATTAAATATCGTGTAAGACCTCATTTATCAATTCTTAGATATTGACAGTTAATTTTAGCTCTTTCCATTTCATTTCCATAACAAAAGAATAAGATGAGGGCTTACTTTTAACTAAGTACCTATTAACTGGCGGTTGAAAAATTAATTCCACTTGGTAAAACCGTAATGCCTTTGATATGGTATCGTATTGTCAACGTTACAATAGCTCTTATTTACTTGACTGTAATGGCGGCCGAAATAAAGAATACCATAAAACGTCAAAGACAATATGGTTTTATTAGTACAATAGATAGATATGAGTCACTTTACTTCATACTCGGATATGTCCTTGAAATTTGGTATACGAATTTAAAACTTAATTTGTTTGCAAAAAGACGCAAATTCCGTTGTCCTTTTGCATGGACTTATCCGAGTTTGAAGTTAAGCGACTCATACCTAATTTTTATAGCGGCGCTTATTCCCAATATTCAAACCGCGGATATCTAGATTGGGTTACCTTGGGTTAAGCTTTAGGTACATTTGCCACCAACGAAATGTGTCAAATTTTAACCCGCAATAGGTACAGTCAAGTGCAAAAATATGTATTGAAAGAATCCTCTCATAAATATGTAAGAAAGTTCCTATTACACTGGAATAAGGTGCATGGGGACATATTTTTGAGATGTTGCGTTCTCCCATATTTTTACATTTGACTGTACCTATCAAATCGTCTGCGGTTTGAATATTGAGAACGGTCATTAGTAGGATACAAGTGTGACAAAATAGCGTTTGTGATACGGTTTCATTTCTTAACGATAAATCGACACACGTAAAAAGAGCTCCGAGCGGCTAGTAGAGGGGATATGTTTGCGCATGTGATCTACTAACAAACCAATCATAGATAAGAGTGTATTACTGGGAACCAATAGCGTGGCAGCAAAGCGATGCGGCTTACGCTCCCCCCGCCGCGCCCACCAATTTGGTCCGTAATTTGCTCATTGCGCAGGTAGGTCGCTCAGGGCTCTTTTTACGTGTGTCGAACTGTGCATCGGTGAATGAGTATTTCGCGATGGTGTAAGCTTAGTTACTGTTACGGCGATAATAGCGGTAGCTGCCCTGCTAAATCAATTAGCGGCGTCCTACAAAACATTCGCGTTTTAATATGTGCAACCTCATTGCTGGAATCAACAAACTTACCTGAAAACGTACGGTAACCGTACCAAAACTCGTACGAGGGTGATGGTGCGAGTTATTATCACCGTCCTCTTTTTCACACTAGTGGAAGTGAAACAAGTGGAGTTTTGCAAACGACGCAGGAATCAAAGAATTCCTATGGTATTGATGAAAGCATTCCACACAATTTCACAGATAACATCTACGCTCGCTAGCTTCCGTAGTAACTTGGCTAGTCCAGTCCAGTAAAGTCCATAATCGTCACATCATGGCATGACCAAGATGACTGGGGCTCTATTCTACTCGGTAAGATAATATTGCTTTTGACAATTGTCACCTTAAGCTCAGACCAAGTGTAGATAATGCTTTAAGTTCTTCAGTCTGTCGTTTCTCAATAATATTACGTGTAGCGTGACTGTAAGTGTTAATTAAGAGAATTTTAATATAAAAAAATAAATAAATACTTAAATCTTATCGTATTTTTTAACCGGGCCGTCATTACTGTTAAGTAGATAAGACTTCATAAGGTCATAATCATAACGTTTAATTTTGACAATGTTTTTTTATTGGTATACGTTTACAGTTTGCTTAAAGACTTCAATACGTGGTAAGCGTGTGGTCAAGAAGCAAATCTAAAAATCACTAGTGACCTGCCCTCGCTTCGCTTCGGTTTATGCCAGTTTTCTGTAATACCCGCACATAATCCAAAGCTTATTATACATAAAAACCTTCCTCTTGAATCACTCTAGCTATTAAACAAAACAGTATCAACATCCGTTGCGTAGTTTTAAAGAAAGAAAGAAAGAAGCAACGTAGGGACAGACAGACTGCGGGAAGCGACTTTGTTTTATACTATGTAGTGAATGTAGTGATGACATTGTTATGATAAATAATAAAATGATAAAAATGATAAATGATAATAATCGAGTTTAGAATTGATTGTTATTAACAATCAATTCTAAGCTCGAAGAAAACTAGCACATATAATTCAGCAAATAGCCATATGATAAGTTTCATCAGTAAATACTATTTATTAATAGTAGTTTGTCCTTCGGCAGGTAATTCGATAGCAAGTGAAGGGAGCGTGGGCCGCGGACCTGCATTGCATTCTGACTGTTTCTGACTTTTCTGAGTGATGGCGAAGATACGGCGGTGGGAGGACCTGGCGTCGACTGCCCAACGCTGGGCTCCGGCGAGTGATTTATCGATGCAAATCGGCTTTATTACAACACTCGCGAGCAAAACAATTGCATCACATTGCATTTTCTCATGTCCACTCATTATCTTTGCAAATCGTCTTTTCTTTCTGAAATATTTAAATGATGCTTTGACAATTTCCATGTGTGTTACCTTTTGTAAAGCTAACTAATAAGAAACATTATTTCATTTAAATATTTCTGTTGCTCTGTTATTGTGTAAAGGTACCACGGGAAGGTAGACAAACCAACACACTTTTGGACTTATAATAATTATAATATTAGTAGGGATACTAGTTTATAGTAACAAGAAAGATTAGTAGAATAGTCTTATATAAAGTTAATAAATATCTCACAAAATTGTCCTAGTCCCAAACTAAGCTCTAGGCTTGTAACATGGGTACTAGACAACGATACTACCGACATACTTACTAGTATATGGAGAAATACATAGAAATCATCCAACACTCAGGAACGATTTCTTGTCCTTCACGCAAATATTTGCCCATACCGGGAATCAAACCTGCCAGATATCATGTAGAATCACATCCTGCATGTTAATAAACCCGTGTCTCCAAATGAAGTTAAAAACGCAGAATAAATTCATAAATACGCTTACTATTCATACTTTTATAGACATGACATGACATAAAGAAAGTGATATAAGTGTAGGCAACAAAGGTTCCAAGATCTGATGCAAATGTAGGCTTAGTTGGTTCCATCGTGGTAATTGGCGCCTGGACACGAATTAATTAGCAATTACAGGCGCCATATTGCCGCCGATATAGCGCCTTTGTATCGCTTCTAGCAACTGGTGCCGAGAACGTGAAGAAACTAGAATAGTTTAGAGAAAGGAAAGGGTGTAAAAGTTCTCCATTGTCAAACTAGGGCTCAAAGGGTGCCAAGATGCATTGTGAATCGATGGGCCTTATTATAATAAGTACGGTTGAACCATGTTGAACTAAGAAGTCGCTGAACATTTTAGTACCTTGTCTCATTGATATACTAAATTCAAATTACTATCACTTTAATACGTTACAGTGATCAGGTACTAGAATCCACAGCTACATCTGAGATCGACTGTACCTACCTCCAATATTGAAGTATAGGATTTCTAAGCTTGTGGGTTCTTTTTACGCGGATTTACTTCGTGCTTCAAAGTAATTGAAGAATCAAAAGGCGCCGAAGCAAACATAGTTGTATGCTTGATCTAGGTCACAGATATAAATACACATAGATAAAGTAAACACAACACCTCAATCTGTATGAAAACCAACCGTGTCACTTTTTGCTACCAACTGGGACACACCAAGAGAAAAGAATTTTCCGTCTTCCGCGCAAAATCGATTCAAAGTCGTCGCTTTTTTGGGCTATTGCAGTTTATTATCACGCAACGAGGCATTTTCTTAATTTTCACTTCCGACTGTCTGCAACAACAGGCGCGCGGAACGTCAGTAGCGACACACCAAACCCAAACGCTTGGTCGGGGTTTAAGTCCGGATTCGGACACGCGAAGTAGATGCATTTGTGTTATCTATGTGTATTTATATCTATGATCTAGGTCATAGGTTCCTAAACTTTTTTGGCTGAAGGGTCACTTAGCATGCCAATTTTTCTAAATCGTTTGGAACTAAGTACTATTCATTTGGTACAAGCCTAACTTTTTGCTTACAGAAAAATGGTACAAGAATTAACATTACATTCATTAGGACTTAGAAAATAAATCTTCCTATGAGGAATACTTGATATGACTAGGGCTCAAATATTACCATAGACTGCTGTACAAACACTAAAATACATTGATTGCTAAATAAATTGTATCTCAATGGAATTTCGGTTAAATTTAGAGATTTTGCTGTTCGGCGGGCGCTGCTCTACTTTTTGTAACATTTTATATTTTTTATTACATTTTATCAATACAGGCAGCGTCCTGAAGAGCTTCAGCACCGCCATTTTTTTTGGAGAGCCTTACCGCCCCCCCTCTACCTTCAGCGCCCACTAGGGGGCGGTAGGGATCACTTTGTAAACCTATGGTCGAGGTACTATTGACAAAACTTTTTATGGCCTCTTTTGGACGATGTAGAAACTACAAATCTGGGTGTGAATTCTAACAATTTACTGCACGTTTACCATGTTCAATCTTTATTCCGCTCTCGTGCAGACAGTTCTAATTGCCGTCTGCAACTTTACGGCAGTGTCGGTATCGCCTATTAATAAAAAGATTGACTTCGGTATCTGAGGGATAAATCGTACAACTAATGAGTTAGAAAACCGTTTTAGAATTCCATTCGTTTCCTAGAAACGTCCATGGACTTTATAACCTCGCTGAACCTGAGCCCATAGGGTTAGAACTTCTAGGAGTGCCTGTAAAAAGGTTTTTAGTTTATTATAGGTGAAAAACTTAACTTACTGCATGTAGTTGTAACACATCTGAATAGGCCGTTCGACATTTTTACAAATATAGATATTTGAAATTTGACGTAAATTCCATACTAGTTTTGTACACAACTACATGCAAGAGGTTTGACTTAAGTTTTTCACCTAAAGCTATTTGATTCCTCATTAGTTGATTAGCGCTATCTCCCTAAATTCAAGCAACTTACTGACTGTCTTGACCTATGAGTTTGAGTGATTGTGTATACAAAAAGTCCCGGTATAGGTACGAGTACCTTATGATCATTCTCATTAGTGGCTGTAATTACCACTCCGTATGGTAAAAGCTTGAGCAAGCGTGTCGCTTCACACCCATTAAAAAGGTCGAGCGTAAGATTCGTCGAAGGAACAGAAATACTATGATTTGTCATCCTTCTGCTTTCTCTCTTAACCGAGGAAATTACATGTTTTAACTTTAACAGGTTTTTAACGAATGAACATGGTAATTATCTCCGGATCCGTTGACAATTAAAGTGACGGTTCTCGGGAAGTCTTTAGTTTTGAGTGACGGCCGGATAACAAATAAGATAAAGCATATCGAGCTTATGTAAGGAGTTTATTTGTACAACTTTCATCGCGTGTTACTCGATCGTGCGTGAGGTTAGTGTTTAGCACTCTGTTACGACTGACTCACTTCATGGATGCATCTTTGCGTGTGGTGGTGTAGCGAACACGGAGATACAGAACGAATTTGACACACGCGCATGTCGGCTTAGCGTTAAGTTAGCAATTTTCGAAAATCGACAGCATGTTAACATAAGCTGATGAAAGATCGCGGTCGAGCTCATCTCAACTTCATAGGTACATTTCTAGTCGGTTGAAAACAGAAACGTTAGCAGGGTTTGCATCTTGGCAAGGCCTACTTGTGTTAGATAGAAATGCCGGTCCAAATTGTCTATCCGTACATGTTTACGCACACCGACGCCAATGCATCTTCAAAGTGATTGGTGTTCAACTTGTTGTTTTGCAGCGATTAGCGTGAGGACTGGCACATTACCGTGCGTGTCACGTCTCCACAATCGTAAAACACTCGCTTAATCATACGTGGCCGGACACCGTGTAAAATTAGTTCCGCCGTCAACGCGAATTATATCTTGCGACTTGGACATTAGTTAGGCGTGCTTAATTACTTGTATACTGGTTTTACATATGTATATGGACTTTAAAAGCGATTTTGCAAAGAAATTATAGTTCTATATTTATACTTATTTAAATGCAGTCATCCTATCCTATATAATATCCTGATGGGCCCTTTATATTTAGGCCAAAAACAAGCTTACGGTTCAGTCAAAGACTCAAAGGTCCCACCTACCCCACCTCAATTGTCCAAAGTCAATCTGTCATTCTACAATAATAAGGTTGAGTTTCCTAAAAGTTACAAATGACTTGACATCTCTAATGACATTGACGACTTCTAGCATTATCTTTCTTGAATTGGGTCACAAATTAACGTTCGTGTCCGTACAGGGGGCTTATTAAATTATACTTTGTCTTTAAGACACCTATTGTGATGGAATTGTCAAAGTAATGGCAGCCGAGTTAAAAACAATACAATGAAAATAGGTGTACGGACAAAGTAGAATAAGGCCCGTGTCCGAACGGACACTTTTATAAACTCTTAATTCTTTGAAAGTAAGGAGTGATTTATATTATAATCAATCAAACAAAGAACTATCCCTCCCTACGTTTAAGTGTCGTGATGACCAATATGAAAAATTAACAAATAAATCGTTGAAAAAATCGATTGACTGTAGGTATGTGTATACTCGTACGCATGTAACGTAACGTAATACGTAGTGTAATCTATGCAACGTTCGGAAGACCAACTCACGGTTAAGAGTTTAACAGGAAATCGATTATCGACTTGTCAATCCAAAATAGTAACTTATCTCACATCCTCACGGTTCGTTAACATTGTCAAATTGTATCAGAGACCACCTAAACCAATTTGCTTACGATTTTCTCTGAATCAAAAGCATTCTTTCACAGGCTATAATGAAGGAGCAGGTGTGTTTAGTCGTGATGACAATGACTTCAAGAAGGCGCCTCTAACTAGACTTAGTTTTTATTCGTTTCCTGTCGACTTCCTCGTCACATAGATCGCGACTAGTCGAACAATCCTGCGCCACTAGTTGGAGGCGCAATTAGTGGGGTTTTTGCCGAGCAGCGGGTTTACTGTTAGTGCGTCCAGGGCGCCTTCCTTACAAGGAGACCCGTCCCGGTACGAGAATGCATCAATATTGTGCCGCGCGTTCCGCCCGGTCAACTTAGCGGCTACTTTCTAGTTCTAGCTCGTTCCATTGATGGAGAGCTTGTTATATTAGGCAAATTCTACACGTAATTCAACTGAGAAAGCCAGTCTGATTGCTTTTATCTCGCTTTTAAATGACATCCGCCTTGGACAAATACTAGCAGAGATTTCCTTTTATTTGGTTTGCTTGGTCATTCACGGCTTGTTAACGTGCACTTACGCTTGGTACTTAAGTGTGGATGCCGCACCTATGCAATTTCGGTGAACTGAATTTGAGATGAATACGTGAAGAATACCATTCTATGATCTCGATAAGATTTTTTCACACTAAGGTTGTTTACGTGTTACGCAGGACGCGAAATACGCAATATAGGCGCATACCTACTACAAGTCGTCGAGTTGCGGAAAAGAGCCTGCCACAACCTCCCTATACGCTGGACGTGGAAACCATATCCGTCGTTGTTGTAGCGATTCCTAGGGGAAGCCTATATGTTAGTAACTCCAGCAGTTGATGTGTTTTGGCTGTCGATGCTGCCGTTTACAGAGAGCACAGAAAGTGCAGCTTTATTATGTACTGAACACCCGAAAATCCTGACTAAATGTTTGTAAAGTTTTTGTGCGCACATGAACCTGACACTTGCTCATATTTATGTCACCTTAAGTGTTCTCAACGAGAGGTCCCAACAAAAGAAGCGTTGGTTTCAACGCCAGCACATACCGAGTTGAGATCGTTTCGCAAAAAAATCTAATGCAAATACTTCTTTTTATATCAGTGGTTTGTTGGTGTGAAACTGTGAATAAGTAAATGTTTTTCTCTCTTTCTTTCAACAAACGTGACGTCTGCAAGGCGCCTGGAAACTGTTATTTTACAATAACGAGGAGTTCTAGGTGGTGCATTAGGCATTTTTTCTGAATAAATCCCACCTCAAACGAGTTCGATCCGCGGTAACGAAGACCCGCGCGTCGTCACGTATGAGCGATGCGTGCGCGTGCGCGCCCTGTCGCCGGACACAGCCCATTAGGGCGCTGAAGGGGAATTCTACCGACTATACGACTATTCAAGAATTTTTAGGAGCACAGCCTGGGAATAGGCATCCTAATGCTTATGAATTGTGGTTCAATAGTCCAGAACATTGCTAAGTACGACTCGAATATAATACATACATAAATGTACATACATACGTATGTATACCTTCACGCCTGTCTCCCAGTGGGGTAAGCAGAGATTATGGAACGCCAGGTACCCGGGTCTAAACATACAACTTTCGCTTCCTCTACATTCATCAACCGCTTTATGCAATTACGTTGGTTTCAGGGGCTTTTGAATTGCCTCTTATCCTAACTCATATGATCACTGTACGTCTAGGGCGTCCCCTACCGACATCTCAATTCACTCTCGCTTCCCATACTTCTTTAGTCATTCTTCTTTCATCCATCCTTAAAATATGATCAGGTTTGTTTTTTCCATTTACGTTAACTGCCCGTTCATTTTCAAACTGTAATTATTTTTAAGTATGTGTTGGTGCAAAATAAAAATTATTGTATTCAGCATTGTACATCGTATTCGTTTCTGGATTTTACCTGATGATCACAGACGGTCGCGTAGAAATTTCTTTAGAGTTTACCGCCGAAACATAAAATTTTGGTTACGGAGAGAAGCAAACATATTAAGGTACAATTAATACGAGTATTAAGTATGTACGAGTATCATATTCTTATAAATCCGTAGAACTACACCAGAGCTGCGAGGCGCGTCGATTATCCTTATATGAAGTGCGGCAAAGGTGCAACTTGGAAAAGCGTATTTGCTGATGGATCACCTTGGTTAGCCTTCGCCTAGGACTTCAGTTTTTACGCAACCCGACGCCAACTCTGATGGACGTTTGATCTAGAAATAATGATTTATTCTGCGCGTGTGTCATTCGAGGAATTTAAAAAAGAAACCTAAAAGTATCATAAACCTGATATTAAAACTAGTTGAGTTGTTCTATGCTGGAATAAAAAACAAATAGCCATAGGAACAATCGGTACTTACTTATGATGTTCTCGAACGTGTTTCTATACGCATTTTAATGCTTATTTTCTTCCCGTAGGCGCCGGGCCTTACATAATCAACATTGCAGACGTACTAGGTATTATCATACATATATTATGTAGTTCTTATGTGTATAGAATAGATCGTCCATTGATGGACAAACAAGTAGGTCTGCCCAGACAGGTAACATCTTTTCTTTGTGTCGCTCTATTTACTCTATTTTTAACCCTCGACCAAAAAAGGCGGGAGTCATTAGTTTAAAAAGTTTAAGTTTGTGTGTGTGTCTGTCTGTGGCACCGTAGCTTTTAAATGGGTGAACCGATAGGGATGCGTTTTTTTAAAATTTGAAAACAGGTTTTCCAGCGTTTTATGAAGATCGCTTAAGCTGTTTAAGAAATATCAGAGATATAGGAGGGAGGGGGTATATAGGGGGGTATTTAGGGGAGGGGGTTTATCTATTTAATAGTTATTAACAGTTATATAAACTTTTATTTATCTTTCCAAAGAGAAGTAACATGGTTAGTTTGGTCACAGATTCAACTTCGTGTTTGATCTCGATAAGCAGCTGACGATTGCATTGTCGCAAAAATGATTTATTACAGGAGAAGTTAGATGAGTGACTATTCTAATTCCTCTAGGGAAGAAAAAAATAGTTAACTTATTAAAGATTCTCGCGCCGCGATAGTTACGAACTATTTTATACAACAAGCTCACTTCAAATTAAATAATATCTATGTAAATACCGAAGAAAATGCTGCGGAGATCCCTTACTAGTACTTTATCGCAGGAAACTATCGCATTCTTGTAGGAAAATCGAGTCGCCTGAGGCAACGGGCCCACGGTTCAACGTGGGCTCGATATTCCTATATAGCCGCGGCTTTCCACATTGCGTCAATTAACACGAGTGATATGCGAACGGGAGCAATTCGAGCAATATGTGAAATTAAACCGCTTGCAGTTCCTGCGTTGCGGTCGGTGAACTGCGCCACTTGGTAGAGTAGGTAGGTAGTTTGATCATATTGCTGAGATATACATAGCAACCTTATATAACCTTAGTTTAGATCGCTACCACCATGTTATCATTACCTTGACAGTTTAATAAAACGTTAATTTTTGCGAACGGAACGATCTCGGGTGCTACCTGACGTCATTTTACCCGCCAACCTGGTGGTCATTTGACAATTATCGACAGAATGTTTTGGAAAAGGTGATCTCATAAAAATCTCATGCTTATAGAGAAGTTTGTCTCAAAAGCATACTTTTCAATATATTTTCAGTGGTTGCTAAGCCCGCTTTGGACTAGTGGTCGGAATGACGTCATATTTTTTGGAACCGCGTTTGGTTTTTTTAAATCTAGCACTGGCTTTGGTGTGGAAAAGATCATGTGGCGTTAAAGCTCTTTAGCCATTAGCATAGAAGCATGATTTTTATCACAACACCATATCAAAAAAATCCCTTGTCAATTGCTTTGTTGTTCGGGTGACGGTGGGTTTAGACCAAACGAGCGAATGCTCTAGAACATGTTTTGACTTTATTTTTACAAAGAAAACGTAAGAGATAATGCCATAGAATTCTTGTTCGTTCGCTTGGTCTAAACCCACCCTAAGACAACCGGTTAAATTACTAGTATTTAAGTAGACATTTCATCTTAGTTCTCGAGGTTGGCATTTCCAATCTTGTGATTGGTTGTTGCGAATGTCCATGGGTCGATAAAAAAACGGAGTCACTTCCAGCATTCACTTTGTGTTCGATAAGGTTTCAAGAAGTGTTAGCTTTTCTCAACGATTGCTACAATTGTTGGGCCACACAACGCAGAAACAGTGATTGGTTTCGAACTTTCTGCATAAACATACAATAACAAGTTTTAAAACATAAAAGTTACCGACGTGCCGGTAATTTTTTCCTAGGTAAGATAAGATATTTTTCATAATTAATTAGTTCTAGTCATCTATAACTAATATAGCGAATTCTGTTGGAATAAAACTATTTTTCCTCAGACAGAACGTACTAGATAACTGCAACAAAATCTATGATTCTGCGAACTAAGTAGTATGACAGCCTCAACTTGCTACTAGTTTTCGAGACCAAATGTTGCTGCTAGTTTTGGATGCCGTTATATTTATCTGTTCGAATACCTTCTTAGTGTAAATTACGTTTAAATAATTTGACGTTTATCATAATTTTATCATCATCATCATCATCATCATCATCATCATCATCATCTCCTTGCCCTTATCTCAATCATCTGGGGTCGGCGCAGCATGTTTTTTCCTTCCATACATCCCTGTTATCCGGCATCTCAGCGTTCACTCCCTTCTTTCTCATATCACTCTTCACACAATCCATCCACCTTTTTTTAGGTCTTCCGCTTGCTTTATAACCCTCCACATACATACTCAGAATTATTCTCGTAACATGACTTTCATCCATCCTCATGACATGGCCATACCATGACAACCTATTACCTTCCATTTTTTCCATCACTGGCGCTACTTTCAAACTTCCTCTTACCATCTCTTCTCTTCTCTCTTACATACTCGTTTCTTATCCTATCCATTCTTGTTACAGCACACATCCATCTCAACATTCGCATTTTAGCTCCATGCACTCTTTATTTTCCTTCTCCTTTGCAGACCAGCACTCTGATCCATATTTATCATAATATTATATATTTATATATTTAATTCGACATTTAAGATGGTAATAGACATTGTATTTTATGATTTAACTCAAACTTGACAGACCTCTTAGGTCGTTTCGATCACTAATCAATTGTATGCTGGCAATACTTTATCTGCCAAGCTAGTTCGCTGAAGTATAGATTTAGGATTACTCATTACTTTCTAAATCGTAGGAGGACGACTTAGCTTACCTCATATTCGGTGCCCAAGCTCTGATTTCCGTGTAGAATTGACAATAGGATTTCTTTTAAAACGTGTACCTACTGATAAAAAACATGCTTAGAGGTTTGTCTGAAAATCATTCTATATTTTTCTATTTCTTTTTAATATTGTTTACTGAGAAAAAAGTTCTGTGTTTGCTACACACCGGCTTTCGACTAGGGGTTGGAATTTGTTTGTAACATTGTTTTTTAAATCTAGCAATAGCTGTCACGTAGAAAGGACCGTCTGGCGTTTAAGCTCATTAGCCATAAGCAGCTTTTTTTAAATTGTTTTCTTAGTAAATAATAAACAAAAAAAAAATGCTTTTGAGACAAACTTCTTGAAGCATGTTTTTTTTAGAACACCTTTTAAAAAAGTTCCCTTTTGTTAATTGTCGCGATATAAATATAATCGGCAACGCCTTAAAGTTTATACCACAGACAAAACATGGCCTACTTCGTGCGAAATGCTCATTTATAATGCAACGATCTGAATAATCAAGCAAATGAATGCATCGTAGGTGTGGACATTAATAGTTTAGTATTTGCTTTCAATCTCGGCCATTGGTGTTATTCTATATAGCCATAGTTAAGTTTGACGGCGAATTACGCACCGACCAGTTTATTTGGCTTTTAGATTAGTTTCAAGTGTACCTGCTTGGAGGTCGAAATATACTGGTTAATGGACCTAGCCTGCTTCATCTCTGATACACTATAGAGGTAATGTTTGATTTTCATTTTCAAATGTGCAAGTATATACGTCATGGTAAACAAATCTAGGTGTGTTGGCAGTTTAAAAAAAAGATTAACCGCCTTAAAAAACAAATTAATACAGAAACACGAGATCTAAAAATTAGGAACTCTGACATATACATATATCATATCATTGGGTCTATCATATTTCCAGTAAAATCAAATGTCATAAAATTAATTGCTAGAAATTCATATGCTACCTATAAAATCACTCAATTTATATATTTATAGCAAGTAAATAATTATAGCAAATGAATTTAGAGAAAGTGTAATTATAGCCATTGATTTTCTAGCAAATAAAGGCACACCATTATCAATACCACAATCACAAAACTGCAATCTTAAGACTGGAAATGTACCTATTGCCAACCCTGAGAACTAAGATGTAATGCCTCTATCTATGCTCGTAATTTCCCCAATTGTCCCAACCCCACATCGGAACACTACAACGTGAACACTGCTGCTTGGCGGTAGATTAAAGGCTAAGACTATGTTAGCGCTCCGGATGGACCCTACACAATAACCTACCACCACTAAACCTACTCTGTATTAGTGTTAGCCAATTCATATTCTCACTTAAGCCCGTACAGCGTGGCTCTACCATGGTTAAATAATAACTACTAGTCAAGGGTCAAAATATACTGGTCTTTCGTTGTTCGATAAGGAATAACTCGGCTACAGGCGCCGGAGGTGATTTACGATCGCCAAATAGAAGTCGGGACTATAAAGAGCCTCTTTTGCATATTTTATTTATGGTGATTAATGAACGGATTAAGATGAATCTTTGAAAGAAAGTTGTAAATCATTATGCTAGTAATGAAATACGATACTACTATAATATTTAAAATGGATTTAGTTCCATCTTTATCCATAACTAACTTCTGCCCGCGACTTCTTCCCCGTGGAATAGTTACTTTGGGCTAACGCTAACTTTAACCCGCGACTAACGTAGAAGGTTGAAACATTCTTAATTGGTGCTCCGCTCCTATATCTTTTACCGTAATAATATATAGCCTATAGCCTTCCTCAATAAACGGGCTATCTAACACTGAAAGAATTTTTCAAATCGGATCGGTAGTTCCTGAGATTAGCGCGTTCAAGCAAACAAACTCTTCAGCTTTATAATATCAGTATAGATATAGAAAAGTTTTAAACAGTGCGACTAAACCATCCTTCAATAGGTCAAAAAAGACTGCTTCGAACTCTACCTTTTACAAAAACTTTTAGGTAATATGGAACTTCTAAAACCTCTGAGTATATTTATCATGCTTTTAACCGGACCTTGTGGGTGTTTGTCTCAAGCAACTGGCTTTACAGCTCGACCGACGTATTACTAACCGAGTTTAAGTTGTCCTGTCAGAGCGTACAAAACAAAATTTTGGGACGTAGGTCTCAAATAGTTACGTTTAAAACTCGCTCGACTGATCAACCGTTCGACGAGAAGACGCTCTTACAGGAATAACACCTCTGTTCTTAAGTAAGAGAATAATAAAAGTTTACTGGAGTAGTACAAAGTATCATAAAAATAAATCATTTAAACATAAAATTATCTGTTTTTGCTCCAATTAACGTCCGCAAACCGGACACAAAACCTTGCCACGGTCAAAGACATTATCGTGCACTTCCAGGTTACAATAAATTCAACAAAATGGCCCCGTAAATATATAAAATGGCGCCTTATTGACTCAATTACCTATCGATTATCATGCGGATGCAATATCACGGTACGTTTGCTCTATACGAAGACAATGTAGTGTTTATTACTTGGTATTGGTAAGCTCGCAAGCAAAAAGTTTGCCACGAAAGGTATTTGAAAATAGAACATGTTTTTTTGAGCTTGGTATTTTTTGTGAGTCTATGGTTTGGGGTTTCCCGTGAGTGGTTTCCGGTTTGGTGGCAGACCTTTGCGGTGCGATATTTTTTTTACACATGTGATACTCTAAATAAATTATAATTCTTCAGTAGGTACATTTTAACTAACTTGTTTAGTAACTTCGTCATATCGGTAATTTGTAATGCGCTGAAATGTACATACTAATGATTTTAAGAACGCTTGGAAATATTTCCAAGTACCTATTTGCAATCTCTAGAACATTGTTATCAGCCTGTAGGTGCTCATTGTTGGCTTCTTCTGTGTTCTGACTGTTTTGCCATTAATTTCTGAATATTATATAGTTTTCGTGATTTACTCAAGGCTAGTGAGTCTATCTCTAACAATATTGGGCAACGCGCTTGGTTCTGCTTCATGACTTCCTAATTTTTTGTGGTTGGGTACCGTCAACCGGGGTTATTAGGGATGGCGAGGTGAATAGGGGCAAACATCGGGGATGACATTTCCCTGATAATCTCTCAAAAACTACCAATTACGAATGTTATTAAGAGGTTGAAATTGATAGTAAAATAGGTGCTTTCGGTAATGGCAACACTGGAACGACATGAAGCTAACGCTAGATTGTCAAACATTTGGTCTGAAGTTGGGCTTTCTGGTGGCAGTTTAAAATGGTCTCCAAAACTTTGTCGCAAAATAAGGTTTTAAAGCAAGTTTAGTACTTTAAGTTGTGTTAAATTGGTTACTTATTTCATCAAGAAGGTGTTTTTAAAACGGTAAGTGCATTTGGTATTTGTTTTGTTAGTGAAAAGTGAAAAAATAATGATCCATGAAAATTTCAAAAAAAAACAAGGTTTATAGGGACGACATGAGTGGTCAATAGGGACGCCGTTCAGAGTTAATAGGTACGAAGTATGTTTATATAGGAACGCTAAAGGGAGTATAGGGACAGGGTTGTCAACAGTTGGTTTTTAAGTAGGTAGGTAGGTAGTACCTAGGTGGTAATAGTAGCCGATAATAGATTTTTTAACCAGGCTGGCCGCTTTCGCTTGCGATTAACTGGTTGAACTACCTACATATAATTTCTAATGAATAATGTGTGTGTGTGTGTGTGCGTGTGTGTGTGTGTGTGTGTGTGTGTGTGTGTGTGTGTGTGTGTGTTTATGTGTTTTTGTGTGTGTTTGTGTGTGTGTTTGTGTGTGGGTTTGTTTGTTTGTTTGTGTGTGTCCCCCATGGTAGAGGCTTAAACAAAAAAAATACTCATCAGCTATCTAATTATAGTTAATTACAGCCAACGGAGCCAAAAGTGTACTTACCACAAAGTAGCGTTCAGACCTCTATGTTTTATTCTCTAATGATATGTTTGTGAAATAAATCAGTTTGTTAAACGTTTGCATACAGAGAACTTGACGTAAATAATGAGGAATAGGAAATCCCCGTTATCCCGTCATTATACCAAAAATCGTTTCACAAACATCATAGTAAGTAGGTACCTAGGTACTTATGTACTTACTTGTAAGTACACTTATTAAATTTGTGACAGCCCTGGCTACTTTTCCCTTTTTCGTCTCTATTGACCCCACAATCAGTTTAAATAGGGATGACCTATTTTTTGATAAAAAAAGGGATTTAAAGATAATTATTATTAAATATAATATTCCAAATCGATTCATATACATAAGACTAAAGTTTTAAAATCTTAACATTGTTAGTATCTCATAGAAATATTCAGAGAAAATCTAGATCAAAGTCCAAAATCGTGCCCATTCACCCCGGTTGACGGTAGATGTCTTTCTCTCTCTCTTTTAATTTAAGAGCTTTGCTCTTGTCGGTGGAGTTAATTCCAATCTTTTCTCCTTTCTGCTCTCTCTATCCTCGATTTTGATGAATTTAATATTATGAAGAATGCAATAAATAACAAATATTTATTTTGCTTAGTTGTGCTTTACGTCTAACTTGAGTTCTACATGATGGTTACTAACTAAGGAGCACTAATTATAAAAACCTCGAATTTCCTTCCCTTTCACTTGTTATTCGAGACTTAGGGTGACGGCGCCAATGATGGACACTTTTAGCTGACAGGCACCAGTAATGGACACTTCGCTCTTAATTCAAATTGTATACGGACCAAAATTGATTGTTATTAATTTGTTGCAAAACAAATGAATAACCCTTATCTTCTGTAAAATAAGAATCAAGTGTTCATTATTGGTGCCTTGTCCATTACTGGTTCCATCACCCTAATCGGATAACCTAACCTAACCTTTTAAAAGTGAGTCCTATTTTGAAAATCGATGTTCGAAGCAGGGTATCTCTTAGGGCACAATTTAATATTGGCTGTCACACCAACAACCGAACTTATACTCGAAAATGTATTTTAAGACCAAAATCCTAACCTCAACCGGCGCACATTCGCTTTGATTACTGCATTTTGGTTTAAGTGTAGGTATTTTTATCAATAAAACTTACCCTAATATTACCGGTTACACGAGTTCTCATTCATATTTTTATGAAATAATGTTAAAATAACGAAATAATCAAGATGGGAACTGTCAGATTTTGGTCTTTAATTAGATTTTCGAGTATAGGACACACCATAAGATCATCTAGGTACTCACTGTCACAATCTTCCATACTTTTTAGGGTTCCGGAGTCAACGAGGAACCACGTCCGTCTGTCCGTCTGTCCACGGTTTTACTCAGACACTCTTGGTACTACAAAACTGTAATTTGGCATAGTTATGCATTAAAGTTACGCCAACAAAGATGTAAAATAAAATCTTGAAAAGCTTTTTACATGATATGTTATTCGGTCTTCTATTCAATTTAGAAAACAATTATCTAATTATACAAATGAAATACTTTTCTCAAACCTTGATTTCTTAAATACAAACACCTCTGCAGTTGACTATACTTTTTACAGCGAGTCGTGCGCTCGTGCGTACTTACATTTCTTAAATTGACCAATTCGCGCGATCGTTCCTTTTGTTATTGACGTTATTGTATCGACTTCTTTCCTTTTAGCGCAATAATACCAAACAATTTAGTTTAATGATATGGCAAATGTTTTATTTGGTTTTGGAGATTGGTTACGCAACTTTGATAGCCATTGACGAGAAAGTTGACAGGCAGTTTATGGTCACTGTTAGATGCAATTATGAATCGAAATAGATACTTATTAACGTGTTTCTTTGTATGAAATGATTTTTTGTACGTATGCGTTGTTTTTAAGAGGCGGGCAGTGATATTATACAGTGATTTATATGCACCCAGCAGAAGTAGCCTAAGCAGAACACTTTGCAAACGGAGTTACGAGGAAACCCCAGAAGAGGTTGACAAAAGGTAGAAATTAAATGCTGCAAAGTGCTGTTTGCACTTCTTCTCGTAGAGTAGAATGGGGACATTGGGAACATTACCGACTTTTTATCTAATCCCTGCAGATTAAAGGAGATTTCCACTTGCAAAAACTGTAGGTCATCCGTCTCCGCATCTCTCTTTTGGCACGCTACATGTACATTTTAGGTCTTATATTAAAGTTATGATACCATTACCACTCATATAAAAATAATTCTAACAGGAAAACCGTCTGATCCATTTAGGATTTTTTACAAAAGGACTTTACCAGAGCCGTGAAAGCAAGCGGAGTTTCTGAGAAGGATCGCCATTCACCACGCAAGCCGCTCGCAGTCTTATCGCTCTATAAAAAGTCAGACTCGCACACCGAGGGTTCCTTATCATAAAATTGAAACCGTGGCTTAAGTCTTGGTGCTCTCTGATAGCCAGTTTTACCAACCAACCTACAAAATTATCTAGCGACTTTTTTTAGAGTTAGAGTATAATTTTTTCTTGCACAAATATTTTCATATGTAAACATATTTTGCAAGTATTTGTATTTTTAGGGTTCCTGACAACCCGAACCATCCCGAAGGGAGCCCAATTAATATGTCTATGCTGTCCGTCCGTCCGACCTAACTTTAGAACGCTGAATCTTGTAAACCATGATATCTAGATACCCGTTTTTTTTCAGATTATGTGTTATTACGGTGGATTTACTGACAAATAAAAAAAAAGGACGGTACGATTTTTTTTCAACTTGTTTTTATGTTTGTTGTATCATACAAACGGAAAAACTAGGGAATGCAAATAATCGGTTATAACCGTTTATAACCGGTTATTTTCATACAAAAACGGTATATACAAGCGTAAAATTTGATATATGATTAATCGTACGAACCCTAAAAAAAAATAACAAACACGAGTAAGTACTAAAAAATTGTCAAGCACTTGACTGGTTTTTTATCTGCAGTAATATTGAGATAAAAATATGGCAAAGGTCAAAAAAATATAGTATTGTGACGTTTCAAATCCAAAAGTTTCTGCTGAGTAGACTTCGTGTTGTTCACTGAATATTTTAACACTACAGAGTACCTGTAGGTAATTACAGTCCACAGACGGACAGACTGACAACAAAACATTCTCATAAGAGTTCCGTTTTTTAGTAATTGGATGTAGTGAAATTTCAATTAACGCGTCTACACTGTCATCTCACTCACGTAATAATATGCCCATAAATACGTTAGCACTCGGTCAAATTACAAAGGCAGCGAATCGTCAAAAACACCTACGGCCAATAAAATCCGTGCCTGAGGCGAACAGGAGCGAGGTGAAACTTGTGTATCGCCAGCGTAGCTTGACCCATCGAGAGTGCGCCACCGGTTCAGCCGGATGTCACTTTCTTCGTAGTTCCGATCGCAACCGCGGTTGATGTTACACTGGTGCTTTTGATAGAAAGCGGTGACTTCGCCATATCAAGCGAGCGGTCCCAAGTTCAGCGCCATATTAAATATGATATTTAATAATCGCTCCACGGGATAAGTCAAACTATAAACTTGGTTATGGCCCGTTTTATTGGCAGCCAGAGCCCTGTGTAGTAAATTGAATAAAATCAGACAAAGATTGTTATCTTTGGTGAGAATGGCGTTTACTAATTGAAATGAAAGTATGCAAGGATAAGTCATAAGGTATCATTAAATTTTAGTTAATTACGAATAAATGATCGCGGGCAAATTGAGTGCACGAACAGAATTGAAACCTAAGTATGTCATTTAAAAGGAATGAGGTACAACATCTTTTCTTCATATGGGTAAGGCCGCGAATTTTGACCAATGTGACATAGAACTAACATAAAAAAAATACGTGACGTTACCATAAAACGTAACATAAGTTGTTATTAAGCTTAGATCACACTGGTAAACAACCGCAAAAAAATACATGTTTTAAAAAATTAAGTTTGTATTGACTAAATACAAATAAAGTATTTTCACGTAATCAACATTTTTATTAATTACTTAAAAGAATATTTTTTTAACTTATTAAATGAAATTGTAATCAATAGGTACTTTTCATAATACAACAGAGACATTTGAGCATTTCTCAAAAAAAATGCCACTGAGTGACATCTCCAAATTTAAAAAGCATTCGTTTGCTTCGCTCGCTCGATCGGTTAATAACTAGCTTCTGCCCGCGACTCCGTCTGCGTGGAACTCGTTTATATCGTAGCTCCATGCAAATTTTCACCCTCTATTTCACCTCCTTAGGGGATGATTTTCGGGATAAAAATTATTTTATGTCCTTCTCCGGGACTCAAACTATCTCTATACCAAATTCCATCTTAATCGGTTCAGCGGTTTAAGCGTAAAGAGGTAACATACATACATACATACATAATCTCACGCCTTCGTTCCCAGAGTGGGGTAGGCAGAGCTAAAGAATTACAAACATCTCTAAAAACTTGTTGATAAATCTATAGCCACAATTTGCACAATTAGGCTAAGATGTTTTGTCATACAGACAGAAACACTTTCGCATTTATAATATTAGTATGGATAGCATAGTATGGATTTAATTCTCTCGTGCTGATCCCTGTACCTACTGTACGTACCTAAAAGTTCAAATTGATTCATCTTAATAACTTATTGTATTTATCGTGTGAAATCTAGTAAAACCTCATTTAAGTTCGTATTTTTCTGTGTGCACTTCCCTTTATCTCATGTTTTCGTCACTTTACGTTAAAATGTAACGTATTCGTAACGAAAGTGTAACGTATTTTTAAAAAATATATTGATTATCATGGTGAAATAACGATATTTTGAATATACTAATACATGTCACGTGCGTGAATAACATTAACCCATCGTATGAAAAAACAACCGCTTAAAAATAATCACTACTTAGCCTTAAAATCACACTAGCACTTTAGAAGATATTTAGAAAAACTTTGTCCGCGTCACCTTTGACCGCCATTTACTCAACAAACTGACGAGGTTGGTTTCCTCTTTGATGTTGCCCTACTAGAATAGGAGTTGCCAGTGAACCAAAACGAATTTATACCACAGTTGGCTTTAAATAAAGCTTTATAAAGCGTCACGAAAGTATTCGTAACGAAAACGTGGAATTGTGGCCCAATAAAAGAATGCAAGATAAAACAAGTAAATTATTTTAATATATTTTTTTCGCAATCGGTAGAACTATCGTTATATCATAAAATTTTGTTTAAACAAAAGCATGATCATGAGAAGTTGAAAATCGTGAAAATAACAGGGCTTTAAGTAAACGTGGTCGAAAAAATTTGACAACTTTCGTTACGTTTTGGACGGAAATATATTTTTATTATTTATTTGAAAGGATTTAAATCAATTACGTCACTTGCGACCTTGACAGTTTTTATCGCGTAATATAATACAATTGTTTTGAAACCTCTCGATGTTACCAATTTTTTTTTATGAGCATTTTAAATTTAAAACGTCCAAATTGGTCAAAATTCGCGGCCTTACCCATATGTGTGTTATGAATTAAATATCCATTCCGTACTAATATTGTAAGTGCGAAAGTAGCTCTGTTTGTTTTTGTTTGTTAGGCTATCACAACTATGTCGCTGAAGTTTGAGCCCCGGGAAATAGGGATTTTTATATCCCGTAAAATTGGATAGTTCCCGACTGAATAGCGATAAACGAATTTGACGAGTACGGAATCAACAGCAACGGTTAGTGATATATACTCGTATGCTCACGCTCGTGCGGACCACTAATGCGCAACAGAAGTATTATCTACCTAGGGCGACATAATTATCATGGACTCGCAAGAGATACCGGTCCTCACTGACCAAAGCATCCGAACGTTCAGGACCCAACGGGCCTTTACAGTGAGCTCTAATCAAATACAAAGGGGTGCGACAAAAGATCAACAATTTATATAATAATTATTATAATTGAACGAGAGGGATTCTCGCTTGCTCATTCGTTTGTAATCATCGTTATGTAAACTATGATGTTTAATTGTATATTATACTCGAGTGACTCATACTTAGGTATAATCAAATATCTTAAACATTTACAAAACTATTCCAAACATAAAACAATCTCTTAGTTTAGGATAATCCTTTTTAATAATACAGGCTTAAAACTTGGTAATTTCGTATTTATAACGACCTCGCTCCGCTTCGGTTTATGTAAGTTTTCTGTAACCCCCGTACATAAATCAGACATTCCTCTTGAATCACTCTATCTATTGAAAACCGCATTAACATCCGTGCGTAGTTTGAAAGAGCTTACATACAGAGGGACAGACAACGGCGGCAACTTTGTTTAATATTATGTAAAAAGATTAGGAACAGGTTTTGCCTTCGTCTCCGTCCCCGCAAAAGCCATTTATCACAATTCCTTCGCGAACTGCTTAATTTCCGGGATAAAATACCTACCATATATCGACTTCAAGCTATCTCCATAACTTTAATAAAGGACATTGGGTAAATTTGTTTGAAGAATATTGTAATTTTTTTTTTCAGCGGCCTCGGAGGATTGTTGCATAGTTATTTAGAGGACCTCTAAATACACATAGATATATATATAATTTATGGCGGTAAATAATATCGGAGCGGAGATTTTAAAGATTTAAGTATTCAGTTTTTAGTACAAAAATAAGCCCAAGTATGAATATTTAAATATCTCGGCTTCGATGCACTTTAGAGTATTACAAAATATGTTTGTTTTTAATAATTCTATCATAATTTACCACTTTTATGAATGGCCGCTCACCTTGAAAATGTATGAATTTTACAAATGACAACACTTTTACCCAAACCCCTTTGGTCCGGCAGTTTATCTGTGAAAGCGTAAGAAACAAACGAACCCTACGTTGTTTCCTGGCTATAAACTATCTGTTTCGAATTTCACGACGATCGGTAAGGAGTTAAATCGTAAAACCGTAGCGAACAAACAAACACACTTTCGCATTTATTATATCAAATGCGATATCGATAAGGATAATTACTAGTTATTGTTCTACTACTCGAATAAATTAAATCAAAAAAATGTTATTCATCATCATAACCTAAAGTTACACTTAAAAACACAAATAAAACCTTCAAACGGTAGCATTGCGTAACTTTTAGAACGTTCCAAACAAAATTCGAAATTTAATTTCAACTATTTCTTCAAACGTAACGGACGCGTGATGATAATGACGGCCCAGAATCGTTCCACTGATGACGGGCAATAAAGTTTATTCAGAAATGTAAAGTAAATTATATAAATGTAAAGTAAATTAGCCTGGCACTCGCATTGTTACTTCACAACTTTATTTCCGAGTACTGTTAGGTTTCTTATAGTTTCACCTCGTAAATGTAAGGTTATGTGTCTCGGTGAGGGCCGATCTGTGGTTAGCGTTGAACGATATTGCGTCAATATAGTATTCTAGTTTATGATTTAAGGGTACAGCGCCTCTATTCGAGACGGTAAAAACAATATCGCATTTGATCTGTTATCGTATTGTCAACGTTTTGATAGCTCTTATGTTCTTGACAGTAATGGCGGCTGACGTCATAACAATACCGTAACAGGCAAACTACGATATCGTTTTTACCGCCTAGAATAGAGGCGCAGATACACAAAAACAAAAGCAGACCTTGAAAAGTAAGTAAAATTCGTTACTGTCAAGTAGATGAGAGCTATAAAAACGTTGACAAATAACAGGCCAAAGACAATATGGTTTTTAACGCCTAGACTACAGGCCCTGACATCCCTGCCAAGATGCATTACGCTAACTAGCGTTTCTATTCGATTTGTTTTTAAACCAATGCGTCACTGGTAGATGACGTGATACGAAAAGTCACGTGGTCTATCAGTAACGCGATTGGTTTAGAAACGAAACGAATAGAAAAGCTAGTTAGCGCAATGCATCTTGGCAGGGCCCTCAGGACAGGGACAAGATGCATTCTGCGAAACATATCGTTATGAGCTTAGTTTGGGTGGGACTAAGTACTTCAATTCGTGTGAGATTCTCCCCCGATATTTATTTATCGACATAAACATTTTAATCATAAATCTGCACTACGTTCATTCCCGCTTTTATTCCTTTACCTACTCTTGTATAAATCGTTTTATCTTTTGCTCTTCGAGATCCTCCAGTTACTATTCTTATTCTAATTAATATTCCCAAATCTAGTTTTTTTTTTAATTTATTGTTAAACCAGCCAACACGTTTCAACGAACGTATCTTTATTATCATTACTCAGAATTTCCATTTAATGTAAAGCATTTCTCACCGCCTGAGATAAAAATTTTTGGTAGTCACAAATCTAACCTAACCTAACCTACGTAATTGGTGTTTAAGACATCCTAAAAAAAAGTTTCAGCAGAAAAT
Source organism: Acleris literana (assembly GCA_946894065.1). Classification (NCBI taxonomy): domain Eukaryota; kingdom Metazoa; phylum Arthropoda; class Insecta; order Lepidoptera; family Tortricidae; genus Acleris; species Acleris literana. The sequence goes on along the minus strand of OX335689.1, from coordinate 9,276,390 downwards.
AACGTTAGATAAAAAAAGATATTCGACGAAATCATACAATGAAGTGAAATGGAATGGGAATGGTTTATATAATTAAGTCACAACTATTTATTTTAAAATAATAACAAATATATTTTTGAGATCCTCATAACGAGCCCTTTCATTTGATATATGACACAGTAAGGTTTGCAATACTTTTTTTTTTAATTTCCTAATTTGTCCCCCGAAAAACACCCTTAGGTATTTAAAAAATATTTATTAATTTTGCACATCTGTGTTTGGGTCATAGGATAACACCATCCTACCAAATATTACTTGATTTGGTCCAGTAGATTCGGAGCAAATTGGCTGTGACAGACGGACGGACAGACAGACGCACGAGTGATCCTATAAGGGTTCCGTTTTTTCATCTTTTGTACGGAACCCTAAAAATGACGATACGAGTCTTTGACCATCGTGCTTTTATTTTTATCAAGCCAGCTTTAGGCGTAACAGGAATAGACCGTAGTTATGTAGCGTATGCTTTGTTTACAAACACGCGTTTTAATGTGTTCTTGTAAGTAATAAGCAGAGAAAGTAGGCGCGCGCACCTTGGAAACTACGGGTGTTTGACTTATGTTGGAAGCTCTTTGAAGTCATTGTTTGTCCAGTTTACTGCGTGCCTTATGTTCTGTACTGTGGTATCAAAGGAGGGGAAGAACTGTAATTTAGTAGTCGAATCATTTTATACTCTATTAGTAAACACATTAAATTTAAAATTCTTCCTATTACTATGCAGTTAGCGGCCTTCTTTGGTTTTACGGTGGTATATGGGGCCATGCGTCAGTGCTTGCTGCGTACGACAATGGTTCTTATCTTATTTCATACAGACGGGCCCGTTCGGATCCCTTTTCGGATACAATTCAAGCATTTAAGCCCAGGGGCCCGTTTCTCAAAAAGTATTAGTCTGATAATATTTTTGTTTTGTCTCATTTTTTAGTTTTATTTACGAGACAAAACACTAATATTTTTAGTCTAATAAGTTTCGAGCAATGGGCCCCAGGCAGGCGGGGTAGGCAGGTCGCGGGCATATATTTGTGTGTTGAGCTCTGGTATTTGTTCCTGAATCTTCGCGGTTTTCTATGTAGGTATTTAAATATGTATTTATAACCGCCTGTTGCACAATCGACAAGTAAAGCATATTTGACAGATAAATTTGTTGATAAAAGCATTGTTTATGATCTAAACTTGTATTTTCTCTCTAAGTGAATTGTATTCTTTTGAGAAAATAAATATCTTAAACCGTAAATTTAGCCCTTTCTCTTTCTTTCACTTAAAAATAGTCAAGAAGAGAGCCAACTTTAAACGGCAGATAAATTGACTCGTCGATTGAGAAACAAGTTCTAAATATAAGTATGTTTATCGTTTTCTTGTAGGTACCCATAATACTCGTAGGTAAATACAAGCCTAGAGCTTAGTTTGGGACTAGGTCAATTTGTGCGACTGTCCCATGGTATTTATTTTATTTCTTTGTGATTCGGAGACGGTTCATTGATATCTTTTATTGAACTTGCACCTGTAGTTATGTTGCATAACTTACAATACAAGAGGAGAAGGATTTTCGCATAAAGTAATGCCTTATGTTATGTTACTAAAACATGTTACTAAAACATCTTGAGCAACCTCCACAACTGTTATGATAAGTTAAAATACGATGTTATTGTACTCATCTCTTATCATAACTAGTCACAAAGATAAACGTTGATAAGTTTGATAACAGCATGCAGTCATGTTTAACACCTACGCTCATGACGTGATAAAACTATAAATATAATTGGGTCATTCTTGATAATTGGCGGCCTGTTGGCGTTTCTAATTACTTTATGCCTAAAGCAATAAATCTGGCTTAATTCAGATCTGCCCCAATTTGTAGAGATGTCAGATAGCGAATGTCAGCTGAGCTATAATTGTTACTTACATTTTTCTTTTCTGACGTTTAAAAGGACTAAAGTCCTTCATTTTAAAACGAAGTAGGAACGAAAATCTGCATTCTTTTAGGAAAATAATTCAAAGTATCTGGGAATCTAAGCGTCTCATTCGGGTTTAACCCCCTTACAAATAAACGTTGAGTATCTGTGGTATAGCTATACAATGTTTTGTCCTTATCTGTCATTGTGACATTTGAATTTGACAGATAAGCACAAAACATTGTATAGCTATACCATCGTTACTCAACGTTTATTAGTAAGGGGGTAAGTAATTAAACCGAGTTTTACTGATTATGCTAACCTGCCAAGTTTACTGACCCGCACCTACATAGGTAGGTATATATGTATGTACTTATACAAGTTTAGCTTGCTTAAATTATAAGATTATTTGATCGATTAAACGATTTTTAATGAGATTCGGAAATGGAATCGTTGCAAAAGAGTCTCGGTGCCTTTTGTTTTATTTTAATGAATAATGACGTGTAAATTGAAATGACCCAATGACCAGCGCAAACTACGCATATTCAATTATTTTTAAAACGGTTTTATAACGTTATATTATAATCTAGGGTTACATTACCATGACCCCGCGACGATAAAACCATACACTGCGCCTACCAGTAAAGCCCGGTGCACACGGATGAAATAAATGCTATAGCATAGCATTTATTATAAAATACTGTAGTCGCACTCAGAGTCAGTTAATGACGATAAATACATTAGTTACGATTTTTTATACACAAGTTTGAAAAAGGAACGAGTTAATTATCTGTTAAATGTCTCTGAGTACGGCAGTAAGCTACTATTACTTTAGGCTACTAGGTCCTCGCAGAAACCTAATGATTGTTTCTTTACTAACGTGGAGGTACGTTAGACATCACGCTGCAATTATGATAGGGTTAGAACCCTGTGGTGGGTCAAAAAAGTTTTACTAAGTATAAAATGTAGAAGGAATTAGTAGACTACTTAAATTTGGAAGAGTAAAGAACCTAGCACCGAACGCAAGTTACTCTGCCACTCCGCCCACCCTAGCATCCACTCTACTCCACCGTTTCCTCGACCCGAGGGTTAGTAAAATTTAACACGATTTTGCATGTGTAACGTCTAATACGTTCCATACAATTCATGGCAATGCTGATCTCTAAAGAAAAACAAATTACGGTGAAGATATAGTTCCTATACCTAAACTGGTAGCGTACGGGAGGTAGTAGACAAGTATTCTATGTGACTACTTTTAGCTTTGGTAGAAGTAGCAGAACCTCCGGCCGCGTCCGTCCGGATCGTGATCTTACTCGCTAACTTACAGTTTGCAATGCAATTAAACTGGACTCATCGCTTTGTTGTGTTTCGGTGTAGGAGTAATAGGTAGTTACTTATTCCCTTTATTTTTCCCTTCCCTTATTTTTTAAGTTTGCGTAGACCACTGGTCTTTGAACTTTTCTTTGATCTGGAGGCCACCGGTTAATTGCTGCTAGCTACGAAGCTAGTGGCATAGAATCCTTGTGTGTCCGTTTATAACCTTTACCTTAAAGAGTGTACACCGGTCTTAATGCATGTACTGGATGCAGATGAGGTCACCAACAATCGCGGCTTCCCAGTAGTCTCGCATAGAATACATGTGTGTATTGGATGAGATAACTGGACGGCAGCTCCATTCGTGAGATCCGCAATCTCGCAGCTGTGTACTTTGGATGTAAACAACGCCAATATCCTACCTCGGACGATAAAAAGGTGACACGTTTACAGCTCGGCATTCTGTTTACCCAGTACCTTTTACTCGTATGTTAATTATATATATATGTAAAAAATAACGATTGACAACGCTGAGATACGAAGTAATAATAATAAGGTTTAATTTAGAAAGGATGGGTGAAAGGAGAGGTATGGCGAGCGAGAGTGAGTGGAGATATCGGTAGCGGACCCCCCGGGTCGCACGTACAGTGATCAGATTTGCGATGTACTGAATGAGGGCCAAATCAAAAGCACCCGAAAACAACATACGTGCGTATGAAGAGGTTAATGAATGTAGAGAAGCGAAAGTTGTATGTTTAGACTTGCACCTGGCGTTTCATTGTCTCTGCCTACTCCATTGGGAGACAGGCGTCAAGGTATGTAAGTATTACTCCAGTAACTTTAGTCATCATAAGGTTAGTCCAATAAATGATCTAATTTTGTGACCTCGAGCGCCGAGTGCAACTTTGTCAAAAAAAAAAACCGTAGGTAAATATAGCGGTAGTGGAAGGAATTTATAATTTTATTTAAGACACATCAAGTACGAGAACATGAATAATAAAATGTGTATTACGTACACTAAAATGAGGATCATATTTAAGCTGAACTACTGAGTATAACTCACATTCTTTAAAGCTGTGTGATATCAAGTAACAATCACAAATACCGCCTTATTAGGTACTTTCCATAATTCTTAAAAGTGTTAACGGTTAAAGACTGCCATTATTATGGGTATTATGGGCCCTTAAAAAATAAGGTAAATTATGAATCTCAGACAAAGAATAAAGCTAAACTTTGGGCCTTATGCGGAAAGCAAAGCACTTACCACCCTTGAACGGCTTGAGCTTAGAAGAATATTGTGGGAGTAAACAGATTGATTGTTTGACATCAGTTAGAAGGAAACCAGATTGATCAAGACATCGAAGCTGATTGATTAAGACGTCGAAGGTGATTGATCAAGACATCGAAGTAGCCCTGATAAGAGCAGTTTGTTTATGTTCGGAGCGGACGCGCAGCGGAGCGACATTGTTTTCACCGCGACGGCCAGGAGCAAAAGGGAACGATTTTTACCGCGCGCCTCTTTTATAGATGCGCTAAATGAGCTTCTGCGCAGGTCTCACGCGCATCACGCCACTTTCGCCCCATCTCGCTCTAGTCCTCTCGCTCCTACTATTATTGTTTTGTCTCACCTTTTATCTCCCGCTTTCATTTGTAAATAGTTTATACCTCATTCCTCTTTATTCTGTTTGTATTATAGTGTTAGCTTTAAGTAATCGTATTTTGTAAATAAATTTGTTCATTTTCTTCTACAACGTACGAGGTGTTTTACTTATTCATCAACGACTCCAACAAGTACCTAGCACCTCTACATTGGTGACCCCGACGAACAACAAGCAACCATGAATACCGAAGAAAATTTACTGGCCGGCGCCGAAAAACCCAGCGAAGCCGCACAACCTAAGCAAGAAATCAGCGGCATCTCTCTTTCACTTCGCGTTCCGCCGTTTTGGCGCGACCAGCCGCGTCTCTGGTTCTGCAGCTTTGAAGCAGCCACCGCCGATCTCAAGAAGAGTCAAGCCCAGCTTGCGCAATTAGTCATCGCACAGCTGGAAAAGCAAGATATTCAACAAATCTCCGATCTTATCTACTCGCCGCCAGAAGCAAATTACTACGCAGAAATTAAATCGCGACTGATTGCGATGTACGAGGAGTCTGACAGCGCGCAGGTGAAGAAATTACTCTCACAAGTAGAACTAGGGGACCAGAAGGCCAGCCAGCTACTAAGAAAAATGAAAAACCTAAACCGCGACAAGTTCCCCGAGAGTACCTTACAAATAATGTGGCTCGAACACCTACCGCCCCACATCAGAGCTGTACTTGCGGTCAGTGATGTGTTTAAAACGAAGACCACCCTCGAAGATCTAGCTCTCCTCGCTGATAAGATGATGGAAGTTTCACCGACACCGCAAATTGCCGCCATTTCAACACCTTTCGTGCCTACGCCATCGCCATCGCCACCGCCACCGCAGCAACCGTATCACCAACCTCAGCCAGCCATCGACACACAATACCTAATAAACGAAATAAGAAAACTGTCCTTGGAAGTCGCAGAATTACGAGCAAGACCGCAACAATCGCACCACAATAGTCGCCCACGCCGCAGTTTCCAACCACGATCCCGAAACGCATCACAAGGCCGCAGCCGCAAGAGTTCGCCCATGCCGTACTGTTACTACCACCACCGTTTCGGCATGGACGCGAAGAAATGCTCGCCGCCATGCAGTTTCAAGCAGATTGACTCAGCGGAAAACTAAAATTGACGTTGGCTGCGGCGGATACCAACGTTAACGTCACTTCACACCGCCTTTTTGTTACGGACAGGACAACAAAATTAACTTTCTTGGTCGACACCGGAGCTAACATTTCCGTGCTACCAAGGAAAAAAGGCTCCCGAGAACAACCGCTGCCATTCCAACTCTACGCCGCAAACAACACCGTAATACCTACTTACGGCGAGAAGACGCTAGAACTCGACTTCAACCTCCGACGTCCGTTTAAGTGGAAATTCATAATAGCTGCAGTATCGAAACCCATCATCGGAGCCGATTTATTGAATTACCACCATCTTATAGTCGACGTCAAAAACCGAAGACTAATCGACGGCAAGACCCAGCTCACGACAAGCGCACAGATAAGTACTGCGAACATACCAACAGTTCGCAGTATCGACATAAAGCAGTCTTATCACAACGTACTCGCAGATTTCCCCGGTACCACCAGACTCACATCGATGAAACTCAGCCCGAAGCACTCCGTCGAGCATTTCATCGAAACCACCGGTCCGCCAATCCACTGCAGAGCTCGACCAATCGCACCGCACCGTTACGAGAAAGTCAAAAAGGAGTTTGAGAACATGATCGAACAGGGACTATGCAGACCGAGCAAAAGTCCGTGGTCATCTCCGCTTCATGTCGTACCTAAAAAGAATGGCGACATACGTGTGTGTGGGGATTACCGAAGGCTGAACGCCATTACAAAACCCGATAGGTACCCCATACCACGCATCAAAGACTTCACATACCAACTCGCCGGAAAAACAATATTTTCAACCTTGGACCTAAATCGCGCCTACCAACAGTTACCGGTCACAAATCAAGACATAGAAAAAACAGCCATCATTACGCCATTCGGCTTGTTCGAGTTTCCTCGCATGTGTCCCGGACTGAAGAATGCCGGACAAACATTTCAGCGATTTATACATGAAGTACTTAGAGGACTCGACTTTGTGTTCCCGTTCGTCGACGATTTACTACTCGCCTCAGTCGACGAAGAAGAGCACAAGAAACATCTCCGCACAGTACTCGAACGACTCGACGAGTACGGTATCACAATCAACCCGTCGAAATGTTTATTTGGGCAGCCCAAGGTCAAGTTCCTCGGTTTCGACGTGTCAAGCGACGGTATTCAACCACCTCAAGAAAAAGTCGAAATCATAACTGCCTACCCGAAGCCGCAAACCATCGACGAGTTACGACGTTTCCTCGGTATGCTCAATTTTTACCGCGAAAACGTCAAGAACGCCGCCACGATCCAAGCGCCGCTAAATCAATACCTACACAATGCGAAGAAGCGCGACAAGACACCGATCGAGTGGACCGATGAAGCCACAAAAGCATTCGAGACCTGCAAAACAAGTATTAAGAATGCAGTTTTGCTTGCACACCCGATGCACAATGCACCGCTTGCAATCTTCAGTGACGCATCGGATACTGCAGCAGGATCAGCGATACAACAGTACGTGAAAAACGCATGGCAACCACTCGGATTTTTCTCAAAAAAATTCACCGAAGCCCAGAAAAAGTACAGCACGTACGATCGCGAACTACTAGCGATCTACATGTCTGTAAAGCACTTCCGAAAAATGTTCGAGGGAAAACAGCTGATGATTTTTACCGACCACAAACCACTCACGTTCGCATTCACGAAGTCGACACCAGACAGCGAATCACCACGAAGAACTCGACAACTCCTATTCATCAGCGAGTTTACTACGGACATCCGATTTATTCGTGGGCAAGAAAACGCAAGCGCGGATGCACTCTCACGCATCGACGCGATCAGCTGTCCCACACCTATCGATTTCCAACAACTCGCGAACGCGCAAGAAAGAGATAGCAGCATACCGGAACTCACACAACAAAGTAATTTATCAATCAAAAAAATTACTCTTCCCGGTAACAACATCCCACTCTACTGTGAAACTTCTACTGACGACGTGCGACTATACCTACCTACGGAATTTCGCCGAACCGCATTCGAAGCTATTCACAACATCAGCCACCCTGGAATAAAAACAACACGGAAACTAATAGTGAAGCGTTACTTTTGGCCCTCTATGAACTCGGACATCGGAAAGTGGGCTAAAGTTTGCCTACACTGTCAGCGAGCGAAGATTCAGCGACACACTTCGGCGCAAGCGTCAATATTTGCGCCCACCGACCGTTTCGAGCACATTCACATCGATATCGTTGGCCCGCTACCTACCGCGGCCAGCGGACATCGATACCTAGTGACAATGATCGACAGAGCAACAAGATGGCCTGAAGCTTACCCACTATGCGAAATAACAGCTGAAGATGTCGCTAAGACGGTCTACGAAGGCTGGATCGCCCGTTTCGGTTGCCCAGCAACGCTAACCACAGATCAAGGCCGGCAGTTCGAGAGCCGACTGTTTGCATCTCTCTCACGCTTACTCGGCATCGAACGCACCCGCACAACGCCGTACCACCCGCAATCCAATGGCATCGTGGAGCGATGGCACCGAACACTGAAAACCGCACTAAAAACAAGATTAGGAGCAAAAGGGAACGATTTTTACCGCGCGCCTCTTTTATAGATGCGCTAAATGAGCTTCTGCGCAGGTCTCACGCGCATCACGCCACTTTCGCCCCATCTCGCTCTAGTCCTCTCGCTCCTACTATTATTGTTTTGTCTCACCTTTTATCTCCCGCTTTCATTTGTAAATAGTTTATACCTCATTCCTCTTTATTCTGTTTGTATTATAGTGTTAGCTTTAAGTAATCGTATTTTGTAAATAAATTTGTTCATTTTCTTCTACAACGTACGAGGTGTTTTACTTATTCATCAACGACTCCAACAAGTACCTAGCACCTCTACAATATTTTTTCCACCTTTGACCGATAACATCAAAAGTGATTGTTGATGTACGTCCTTGTCAGTTAAACAATAAATTGTTTTTGTTGTAATTATTATGAATGGTTGCGTAAATGCTGAACGTTAACATTTACTTTGAGAAACGTTTACGCGTCGATTGTGATAGCACGTGATGGCAAGGTCCCAGGTATTGAGCTAAACTATTGTAATATATAGCTAGGTAGGTTTAAGATAGTTAGGTAGAATAAGAAATTGTAATGTATCCGATCTCCTTGTATTGATTTATTATATGTGTTGATTTATTGATTTATTAATTGTGTTATGTTTTGTTTGTGTTTATATTGTATTGAATTATTGTATTGAGTTTTAATAAAAGGATGCTTCACACCTACAGACACCATCCCACTCACACATATCACCTTCTCACTCACTCTCGTACACGGCGCACCTGAGCCGCCGTGCAACTAACACCGCCTACGCGCGGTGTTACAAATACCCCCGCCACCGCCATAAAAAACCATTTTTTTTTTTTTTTTTTATTTTTTTTTTTTTTTTTTTATATTTTTTTTTATTTTTTTTTTTTTTTTTTTTTTCATTTTTTTTTTTTTTTTTTTTTTTTTTCATTTTTTTTTTTTTTTTTTTTTTTATTTTTTTTTTTTTTTTTTTTTTTTTTTCATTTTTTTTTTTTATTTTTTTATTTTTTTTTTTTTTTTTTTCATTTTTTTTTTTTTTCATTTTTTTTTTTTTTTTTTTTTTTTTTTTTTTTTTTTTTTTTTTCGTCGCGACCGCACGCACCGCTCCGACGTCTCTGCTCCGCTACGCACCCGCGCTACGCGCCCCGCTACGCCATCGTTGAGTTCGCTCCGATGTGCTACGCCTTCGCCTACGCCGTCGTAGAGCCCCGCTCCGACGTGCTGGATTACTGTGTGTGCAGTGATGCCGCTCGCGGCCAGTGAGATAGTGACTCAGTTTTAAGACAGTGACTTTTTTTTTGTGTTGTTTGTTTATCCATCATGGATAAAACAAGTGCGCCACTTCCGGGCTTTAGCCCCGTCGTACTGGACGTTCTTCGACGTCTCGAGGAGCACCTCCCGCAATTTGCGGGACTTACGGCCGCTCTGATGAGCTTTGCCGTGGTGCAACCCGAGCCGGTGCTCATCGGTGTAGCGTTGCCTCCCGCCTTCCCGACTGACTCGCCCGCGTCACCTGGAGTCGCGGTTTCCGCTGAATCGGAACCGTCCGATGACGAGGATAGCCGTGCGCTAGCCCGCGAGGTCGCGGAAGCCGACCTTCGAGCCGCCCGACGCAACTCCATGGCCGCGGAATCGAAATTCCGCGCCCGCCCCCGCTCGCGCACGCCGTTTGTTGCGCCGCACGCCGCTGCCTCCGCTATCACCGCCGACTGCAATAGCCAGGGCGGCAGTACTACTGACGCCAAGAAGGCAAACGCCGCTGGTGAGCGCTCGCGTGGGCGTTCGCGCTCACCCGCAACCCCGCGTACCCGAGTGAATTCGGACAGTCGCGAGGGCAAATCGCGTCCTCAGACCCAGTTCGAGTTCGAGCAGATGGATACTACTACCCCGGACGAATGGAGCACGGTCAACTACCGTAAAGCCGCAAAAAACAAGGCAGCACCCTCGCCACCGATGTCACAACCCCCGGCTAAGGCCACTAAACAGTCGGCAGCGTCGTACCCAGCCGCGCCAGCCTCGACGCCCGGTGAGTCCTCTCTAACTCCCTCTCTCTCCCCCCGTTTAAAAGCTCCTCCACCCATTATCATCCACAGTAAGGATAAGTGGAGCGACATTGCAGCGGCCCTTTCAAACCTGAAAATTAACTATACTAGAGCCCGTAACACCGCGGTTGGCATCAGCGTCAACACCTCGACTAGTAGCGATTACCGTGCCCTAACTAGATTCTTAGACAATAGGAAATTCTTGTACCATACGTATACCACGGAGGAGGACCGTGTCTTGAGGGCGGTACTACGTGGTATACCTAAGGAAGTGGACACGCAGGTCATCAAATCCGACATCGAGTCTCAGGGAATCCCTGTGAGAGAGGTGCACCGGCTGCACCGACACAGAGTCCAACTTGACCTTGTCCTGGTGGTGTGTGAAAACACGCCCCAGGGCAAAAACATTTTTAAAATTAACAATGTCTGCTCTCTCACGGGGATTATCGCTGAGGCTCCCCGTAAGTCCAATCTCGTGGCCCAGTGCCACAATTGCCAATTGTACGGACACAGCGCGCGCAATTGCCACGGCAAGCCGCGTTGTGTAAAATGCCTGGGCGACCACGGGACCCGGGACTGTGACCGGGTTAAGGGCACTACGGTCCCGCCTGGCTGCGTCTTATGTGGGACCTTGGGACATACGGCGAATTATCGTGGTTGTCCCAAGGCCCCGCGTCCGGCGCGGCGGGCTGGGCCGTCGAACGCTGGCCCATCTCCTGCTCAACCTCGTGATCGACCGGGTCCGTGGTCGGCTAGGTCTAACGACTTTCCCTCGATTAATGTTAAGTACTCACCGGGCACCACTAACTCACCACTACACGCCCCCTCGCACTCACCACGACATATTGCTCCTGAGGCCCCCCATGCGCCATCGGGGTCCGCTATTGCGGCGCCGAGGTCATGGGCCGCCTCCCTTTTCCCTGCTCCCTCTCCCGCTCCCCTCCTCCCGCCTCGGAAATTGGCCTCCTCACCGCTGCTTGATGCCGCGGCTTTCCCTCTTGTATGCGAGGCGATCGCGATTCGTGATCGTTTCGCCGTGCTTGAGGAAAAGCTGCGCGGCAAAAGCGCGGCTCAGATGATCTCTATCCTTAATGCGAATGAGGACCTTGTCGCCTATTTCCGAGGCGCCCAATCCTAACGACTGATTATGAATTGTACGGCTAAACGCAAACCTCGCTCCCTCACTGTTGCATTTTTTAATGCTAACGGTGTTAGGGGGATGAAAGACGAACTGACTGAGTTTACTCGCGACCACGACATTGACCTCCTACTTATCCAGGAGTCCTTCTATAAACCGGGTGTGCGCAACTTTCGCATTCCCAATTACGTAGCAATACGTAACGACAGGACAGACAATCGACTGGGTGGGACCATGATATTTTACAGACGTAACCTTCACTGCTGCCCTCTTGACCCTCCGCCCCTGACAAACGTGGAAGTGTCGGCCGCACGCCTCTCAATGACCGGGCATAGCACGGTCATTGTGGTGTCGGCCTATCTCTCTCCCAATAAAGACCTACTTTTGACCGACCTTCAATCCCTTTTCGCCCTAGGTCCCTCGGTTATTATAGCCGGGGACCTAAATTCTAAACATGTAGCTTGGAACGCCAACTGCACCAATAGTAACGGACGACGACTGTTTGACGCCATTGACGTAGTAACCTTCGACATTATCGCTCCACTCGAGCCGACTCACTTCCCGGCAATCATCGACCATAGACCGGACATTTTGGACGTGGCGCTTCTAAAGAACGTATCCCTTAGGATGCGTTCTATAGAAGTGATCCACGCCCTTGACTCAGACCACAGACCAGTTGTTTTAAGGTTAGGCCCCCCCCCCGACTCTCCCCCGACTACCAGGACTGTCACAAACTGGAGCGCGGTAGGTGATAAGCTGGCCAAGACCGAACCGACTGACATCGACGGTCTTCCCACGACCATTTCGACCCGTGACGAGACTGACCAAGCGATCGGGGCTCTCACCAGCTTCCTCAACTCAATCACGGCTGACTCAGCCAAGGAGGTCACTGTCGATCCCGACAGGCGGCCCCCTCTTACTGATGAGTTGAGGGAACTGCTGAGAGCAAAGAACGCTGCGACTCGCGCGTACGACAGTTACCCTACTGAGCTTAACCGACAGAGTCTCCGCGCTCTCCAGAACGAGACTAAGACTAAAATACGCGACTTCAGAACGGGCTCCTGGGACCGACTGCTGACTGACATTAAGCCTAGCCACGTTGCCTATTGGCAACTGGCTAGACGCTTAAAAACCGACACTGACGCGTCTATGCCACCTCTCGACCGACCCGACCATCCTACCCCGGCCTTCGAGGACGAGGAGAAAGCGGAATGCTTGGCGAGCGCTCTGGAGGACCAGTGCACCCCAAGTAGTCTGCACGCTGATGAGGCCCACATTAGGTGGGTAGACTCGGAAGTGTGCAGACGCTCCGCTCTCGCCTCGTCCTCCCTCTCTCCCTCCTCTCCCGACTACACACCACCTACACCTACACTATCTACTGTCTCACTCACGGAGGTTCAGGACTTGGTCAGGGGTTTGCGCCCCAAAAAGGCCCCGGGTGCGGATGGCGTCTCCAACCGCATCCTAAAACTCCTTCCCGAAACTCTTCTTCTTATCCTTGTTTCGATTTTCAATGCCTCTCTTGCTAACTGTCACTTCCCTGGTGCGTGGAAATCTGCGAGTGTTATTGGCATTCACAAGCCGGGCAAGCCACGCACCTCCCCCTCTAGCTATCGTCCTATCAGCCTCCTCAGCTCTATGGGCAAGCTTTACGAACGTCTTATCCTCGCTCGCATCCTCACCTTTATTAACTCCCATCAAATCCTCATTGACGAGCAATTCGGCTTCAGAGCCCGACACTCCTGTGTCCACCAGGTCCACCGCATCACCGAGCATGTACTCGATGGCTTCTCCACTTTTAGTGGAATCAAGACCGGGGCTATCTTCCTCGATGTAGCTAAGGCTTTTGACAAGGTATGGCACAACGGGCTCATATTCAAATTATTTGAATTGGGCCTGCCTAACAGCCTAGTCCTGACCATCCAGGACTACCTTGCCAATCGCAGCTTTAGCTACAGAGTCGAAGGTTCCTCCTCCCCCTCCCACCCTATCCGTGCCGGAGTCCCTCAGGGCTCCGTGCTCTCTCCTACCCTCTATTCCTTGTACACCAACGATATTCCCAAACATCCTAAGGTAAAGCTTGCCCTTTTCGCAGATGACACCGCACTCTTTGTCACTCATTGTCAGACTCCTTCCATAATTAGATACCTCCAGGACGCTATCTCCAACCTGGGTAGTTGGTTTCGTCTATGGAGGATTGAAGTTAACCCTGACAAGAGTGCGGCTATTCTGTTCTCTCCTCATCCTTCTAAAATTCCCCGTCCCATAAACCTCTTCGACCAGCCTATACCCTGGTCTAATGAGGTTAAATACCTGGGCGTCACCCTTGACCGACAACTGACCTTCGGCAAACACATACGCCTCACCATCAACAAGGCCAAGTTTGTGCTGAGCAGACTCGGACCTCTTCTTAATAAGAAGAGCAAACTGTCTGCTCGGAACAAGCTTCACCTCTACAAGGTTTGCGTCAGACCTATCCTGACCTACTCGGGCACGGTATTCGGACATAAGGCTCTGTCAGGTTCGCTAAGGCCGCTGCAGTGTCTCCAAAACTTATTCTTACGACGGGTGATTGGTGCCCCGTGGTATGTCCGCAACGCGGCCCTACACCGAGACTCCAATCTCCCGTCGGTGACTCACGTTATCAAAAAAGCGGCTCGCCGCTTTTTTGATAACGCGCCCCACAACCCTAACCCCCTCGTCCGCTCCGCCTCCTCTTACACCCCCCTACTTCCTTCTCCTGATCCTGACATCCTTGCCGCTTTGGGGATACCCATAAGGCGTCCCAGGCATCTCCTTCTCGATCCCGATGACCCCATCCAAGCCGCCGTCGAGGAGAAGGCCGCCGCCGCTAAGGCACTCCGGCAAACAAAACGGCGCCGCGGTCGCCCACCACGACCGCCGGAGGACCACCTCAGGGGACTCAGCCCCACATCAAGACGGGACATCCTCAACAACAACAACCTTCAGGAAGAAGGTCTTCCACCTCAAGACCCGCACGCGCTCCCAGCGTGCGGTGCGGCCTCGGCCGCACAACCCAACATCGGGTAGGCTGTGCCCCCACCATTGGGGCTCGCCACCCAACATCAATGCGAAGCTGTAACAGTGCGAGGCACTAACAGTAAATGTCAGTTACCAAAAAAAAAAAAAAAAAAAAAAAAAAAAAAAAACCAGTTAGCTGCCCAACCGCCTCACTGGTCACATCTCCCGCCAACCACACCACTCACCTTCAGCATCGTTATTGTGCACGTACCAAGTTTTATTTCTACGACCTCCTGCTGACGCCCCCGAATACAGTCCACTGCATGGACCCATACGGACCTGACCGTAACAGTGGTCCTTCAGAAGCCGAATATTGGAAGAAACAGCAAGAAAGAAACAAGTACGTGCGAGTTCTTGTTAAACGGTTTACCGTTTATCAAGTATACTTGGTCAAGAACACAGCAAGTAACGAAAAAAGAAACACGAACGTGCGAGTCGTAATCCGGGCTCCGCTTTAGCCCGGTTATTGGCTCGTTAAAAACAGCAGCTGGGTCACCTTGCGGTGTTAAACGACCGTTCGAAGCTGGTGGATGACGAGCAACTCCACCCACCTCTCTCAGGTGTACGCTCAGTCTGCGCCGGTACGGTGAGGTTAGCGAAGGGGACCACAAGTTGGCCAAGAATCTGGCACGGTCGTTCCCACCGTGTCATCAGCAACCCTAAGCTACCGATCCCTCTGCCGGGGGCTTCCATCCCTCCTTTATCCCTTCATTCCCATTCCTGGCGTGACATCACCGCGTTAGGAGTTCACCCAGGCTGATAGTGATAGGGCCTTGTTAGGGACGATAGGGAGTGTTAAATAAGTGTTTTAGTTAGGGAGTGTTAAATTGTTTAATTGTTTAGCTAGGACCCTCGTGCGCGAATTTTTGAAGAATGTCGGCATCACGTATAACGCGGTCGAACGCGAATTCGAAGACCGTTGTGTCAGAGCAGACGCCTGAGTCCGGAGAGACCACGTCAGCAGACACTAATACATGGAGTAAAGGCACCGGCATTAATGAGCAGGGCAGTGGCATTGAAGATAGGAATGTGATAGGCAATAGAATCGACGCGGAGGCTAGGGATAATGACGTGACGTTACGTGAAAATAGGAGTGCATCGGGCACTGTAGTAAACGCGACGCAAAGCAGTAGGATGTCTGTCCTAATGGCAGAGTTAGAAGCGCATAACGCAGAGTTAGACTAGGGCTCAGGCGGCCGCCGCCGCGGCTAAATGTCGTTTAGAAGTAGCTAGAATTAATGATCTAGCCGCCTCTAGCGATGCGGCGGAACCGCCCCGAATCGAAGGGTCCTCGCATGTTCGACAATGGCTCTCGGAACAGCGCTTAGAACTTAGGCCGGCGATCGCGGATAGAATCGGTGTCCCGGAGGACGAACGCGCACCTAGACAGAGCTCCCACCCGCAACAAGGGTCGGGGGGGGGCGACGTAAAGTCATTAGCCGACGCGATAGTAGCGGCAGTTAACTCAAACGGTAGGGCACACGCGCCCAAATTCATCCATGAACTCCCACATTTCGACGGGACGATAGCCGAATGGATGGCATTTAAAGCAGTATTTGACGACACAGAAAGCATGTTCTCCGACGTGCAAAATGTGGCTCGGTTGCGTAAAGCCATACGCGGGATGGCCCGCGAGTCGGTTAGGGCGTTGCTATATACGTCCAATGAGCCGTACGAAATAATGGATACATTAGAACGAAGGTACGGCCGACCCGACCTAATTATTTTAACTGAGGTAGAAAACATAAAACGGATGCCGCGATTGTCCGAAGACGGGCGAAACTTAGTCGCGTTCGCGAATAGGATCGCAAACACAGTCGCCGCGATTAGGGCACTAAACCAGGAACAATATCTATACGCCCCCGAACTCGTCAACAGGATCGTCGAGAAGCTAAACGTAATATTGAAATACCGTTGGTTCGAGTATAGAGCGACGCACGAAGGTGCCGCACCCGATCTCTTGTTGTTGTCACGGTTTTTAAATACCGTAGGAGATCAGTGCGGGTCCATGTTCACGTACGAGAGCGTGAAGGAGGACCGTCGTAATAGACTCAAACCAAGGGTCAACGTAACGCGTCAACGACCCAACTCTGAAAGCTCAAATTACACTGAATCGGAAACAGAGTATGAACAACCGTCGAGTAGGGCCACGGTGGCAAACGTAAAACAAAAAAAAAGGTCGAAAACTAAAACTCAGTCTAAAGAAAAATCCCCACCACCACCGCCTCCGTCAGAGGCCGCGAAACCGATAGAGAACAAGTGCGCGATTTGTGGAGGGGGTCACTCCCCACCAGAGTGCGCGGATTTCGCAAATTTAAACAACCAGGAGAGGTGGGAGAAGGCGAAACACTTAAGACTGTGTTTTAGGTGTCTGAAGAGCGACCATAGGCGTTTATTCAGATGTAGATATGTTCCTTGCGGTACGAACGGTTGCGAAGCGTCGCATCACAAATTGTTACACAATAAAGAAAAGGATAATAACAAAAAGGGCGAACGCTACGCACCCATTCGCGGAAATGTAGGATCCGTAAACGTGATACAACCCGATACCTACCTAAAAATAATTCCGGTGGAATTGTCAGGACCCCTCGGTGCCGTCTCGACGCACGCCCTACTAGATGAAGGTTCATCTATTACGCTGATTGAAAGGGCGGTCGCGAGCGAGATAGCACCAGAGGGCCGCGCCGGTTTATTGTCGATAGAAGGGGTGGGGGGTCATAGAGTAGACGATCATGAGTCGAGCACGATTAAAGTCACGGTTAAAGGTTTATGTAGCCGCAACTTGAACTCGATACAGGCGCATACGATTAGCGAGCTAAGCATAGCCCCACAGCAGGTCGATGAGGATTTAGTCAAAAGGTGCGAACACCTAAGAGACATCCAAGATGAGTTATGCTACGATAGTGCGAAACCGACAATCTTAATAGGCCAAGACAACTGGCACTTGATAACGTCGCGTCAGTTGAAAGTAGGCGGTAAGCACGAGCCCGTAGCATCACTCACCAAGCTGGGATGGGTACTGCATGGTAGGAACTCGTTGTCGCGCGGTACAGTAGCCTTCGTGAACCACGCGCGTTCGGTACAGAGCGACGAAGTCGCAACCAAAATGATCCGGGATTTCTTTAGTATAGAAAGTTTAGGTATCGAGGCGAAAAAACCTAGAACCGATCCCGAGGATCGAGCGCTCAAATTATTAAACGAAACGTGTAAACGTATCGACGGCGAAAATAGATTCGAAGCCGGGTTGCTATGGCGCTCCGACGGAGAGGAGTTGCCAGACAATAGAAACCAGGCCCTCAGCCGACTGTACAATTTAGAGAGAAAGTTAGATAGAAATCCAGAGCAACGCGAAGAATATGAGAAGCAGGTACAAAACTTGATAGACTCGGGATATGCTGAAAGGGCCGAAGCCCCGCCCACGTCTCCTAGAACGTGGTACCTACCACACTTCGCGGTTGTTCACCCTCAAAAGAAAAAAATCCGATTAGTCTTTGACGCCGCGGCAAAATCAGACGGTAAAAGCTTGAACGACGCCTTGTTGACGGGTCCGGACCTTTTACAATCATTGTTCGGAATATTAATCAGATTTAGAGAGGGTAGGATAGCGGTCGTAGCCGATATAAAAGAAATGTTCCTTCAGATTAGGATAGCGGAGCGCGACCGGGACAGCGTACGTTTTTTGTGGAGGGGCAAGGACCGTACGGGGCCGCCGATTGAATATAGGATGAGATCGCTCATTTTCGGAGCGGCCTCATCGCCCTGTACGGCAATCTATATTAAAAACAAAAACGCCGAAAATTATAAAAAATGTTACCCCGAGGTTGCGCGAGCGACCGTTCGAAACTTTTATATGGACGACTATCTGGGCGTTTTCAATGACGAGGGGGAGGCGAAGCGTATAATAAACGCGATGCACAAGGTGCACTTAAACGCGTCTCTTGAACTCCGCGGGTGGGCGTCGAACGTACCCGAAGTCATCGAAAACGTCACGGATAGGAAAAAGTGCGAACAAACAACCCTGGGTAAAAGCGACGTCGAAAGAACGTTAGGTATGATATGGAACCATAGGCGCGACACGTTAGGTTTCAACGTTAACCTGCGAAACTTGCCGAACGAAGTGTCGAAAGGCAAAGCTACCCCGACCAAACGCCAGGTGACGAGCGCGGTGATGTCAGTTTTCGACCCGTTAGGACTGGTATCACCCATCACGATGATAGGAAAAGCTCTAATACAAGACATCTGGCGTAGTGGAGTTCAGTGGGACGAGCCCATAGCTCACGAGCACCACCAGACGTGGTTAGGTTTCATCGCAGCGATAGAATCATTAAAAGAAATCGAAACAAACCGGTATGTACTCGCGCCCACGGGCACAACCGAAATGCACGTATTCTGCGACGCGAGCGAAAAAATATACTCGACGGCAATATATTTCGTGAACACGAGCGACGACGGCTGTAGAAAGTCGCAATTGGTAGCGGGTAAGGCCAAAGTGGCACCGCTCAAACCAATATCAGTCCCGCGACTAGAGTTACAGGCCGCAGTGTTAGGAAGTAGGTTAGCCGAGTCGGTAAAACGAGAATCAGATTACGAAATAAGCAAATGTCATTACTGGTCGGACAGTAAAACGGTACTAGCCTGGATCAAATCGGACCCTAGGACGTTTAAATCATTCGTGGCCCACCGACTGGCCGAAATCGAGAGCGTAACGTCGCCAGCCGACTGGCATTGGGTGCCTTCCGCACTGAACGTCGCCGACGACGCGACCAAAGGCATCCCGGCCAATTTTAACGCGAATCACAGATGGTTTTACGGCCCCGAGTTTATTAGGAACGACCCCGAGTCATGGCCAAAGGAAAAGTCAGTGTCGGCGACGCTACCCCCTTCAGGGGAGGAGCGCGTAATCAAGCCAGTATTACACGTGACAGCCGACAGATCCTTAGACACGTACCTACCGTCAGTAGACCGATTTTCGAATTACAACAAATTACTTCGCACTACTGCCACCGTCCTGCTCGCCGCTGAGGTATTTAAAATAGCCAGAATACTCAGAAAAGACATGAATATCAAATTGAAAGCCGACCACATTAAGATGGCCGAGCTACTATTGATCAGAAGAAGCCAACGCTCATCCTTTCACGAAGAGATAAAACACAAGGAGGCTGGGCGTCCGATTCCGAAGAGCTCGCCGCTGGGCAAATTTGCTGTTGATATTTGCAAAGGCGTGATATACCTAGACAGCCGAGTATCCCAGAACAGAACAACACGGATCCCGGTGCTGCACGCAAAAGAGCAACTGACAAAGATGATCGTGCAATTCGCCCACAGCACCCTCGGACACGGCAACACGGAGACCGTTTTGAACGAATTAAGACAGAAATATCACATAATTGGTTTACGAGGCTGCCTAAGATACATAAAAAACAGGTGCCAATGGTGTCGCACCTACAAAGGGACACCTAACAGAATTCCCGTAGGAAACCTACCACCGGAAAGGCTGATGCACAACCAGCCGCCTTTCACAGCCATCGCGGTAGATTACTTCGGACCGATGAAAGTCGCAATAGGCCGCCGCCATGAGAAGAGGTGGGGCGCACTTTACACGTGCCTCACCACACGTGCCGTGCACGTGGAGTTGGCCACTTCGCTCTCGGCCTCCTCCATGATCCTTACACTAAGGAGAATGATGGCACGTCGCGGCGCACCTACCGTCATATACAGCGACAACGGTACCAATTTCAAAGGCGCAGAACGTGAAATAGAGGAAGCAATCACCACGAACAGAGACGCAATGGACTCTTACCTCAGTCAGAAATCCATTACGTGGAAGAAAATCCCACCGGGAGCTCCAAGCATGGGGGGAGCTTGGGAAAGGTTGGTCCGCTCCATAAAAACCGCCTTATACACCGTACTGAAGGAAAAGTACCCCACCGAAGAAGTGCTCCACACGCTCTTGCTCGAAGCGGAGCATTTAGTCAACTCAAGGCCGTTGACCCCAGTAAATCCTGAAATAGATAAGGAATCCCTGACCCCCAATCACTTTCTCATAGGGAGGTCATGTGGTATGTCCCCATTCGGGGCATTTAAGGATACTGGATCACATGCAAACAATTGGAAGGCGGCCCAAGCTATGGCCGACGAATTTTGGACAAGATGGGTAAAGGAATACAAACCTCTATTGCAAGAACGAAGAGGTAACCTCAGAGATGAACACCCAATCAAAGTCGGCGATATCGTTCTTATCGTGGATCAAACCATGCCTAGAGGCACATGGCCCAGAGGCGAAGTGATTACTGTTTTTCCTGGCCCGGACGGCCGGATACGAGTAACAGAAATCCGAACAAAATCTGGTCTCATGCGCCGCCCAGCCTCCCGTCTCATTGTCATAAGTTAGTATTAGTGCTTGCGCACGAGGGGGAGACTGTAATATATAGCTAGGTAGGTTTAAGATAGTTAGGTAGAATAAGAAATTGTAATGTATCCGATCTCCTTGTATTGATTTATTATATGTGTTGATTTATTGATTTATTAATTGTGTTATGTTTTGTTTGTGTTTATATTGTATTGAATTATTGTATTGAGTTTTAATAAAAGGATGCTTCACACCTACAGACACCATCCCACTCACACATATCACCTTCTCACTCACTCTCGTACACGGCGCACCTGAGCCGCCGTGCAACTAACACCGCCTACGCGCGGTGTTACAAATACCCCCGCCACCGCCATAAAAAACCAGTTAGCTGCCCAACCGCCTCACTGGTCACATCTCCCGCCAACCACACCACTCACCTTCAGCATCGTTATTGTGCACGTACCAAGTTTTATTTCTACGACCTCCTGCTGACGCCCCCGAATACAGTCCACTGCATGGACCCATACGGACCTGACCGTAACAACTATGTTATTCCATAAAGTAACAACAAAGAACCATTTTATTTTGACCCATTTTGATTATTGTCACGGTGGGAATATGAGATCAACGTAGCTGGTTTGTCAGACTTCACTATCCAGCATTTTAGGGTCTCTTATTTCGAATTGTTACAAAGAGTTCCTAGGTCAACTTATAATGGTATTTGCTATTTTGTTAGAGAATACCCAGGTACGTTTGCAACACAATGGATCAGTCACAACAAAGCAACAATCACTCAAATGTGGGCACATCCTCTGTTTGCGTATTTACGACTCTTTCAACCAAATTCCGAATGATACCTAGCTCGTTTGGAATCCCCTTTTAGATAAGATTATTTAACATTGACTTCGTAAAAGAAATGCGTTTTGTTCTTTTCGTGCTCAATATTTTGACGATTTGATTCTTAGTGCTTCTGCAATCTTCACCCGACCTTTCGGGCTAGTATTATATTATCCGTGTTCCGGGATTCTTTAGTAAATACATTATGACATTCTTCCAAAAAAATTCTAACTCAAACATACATAAAATCGTACACGTGTATCTTAAAACAAAATAGTTCATAGTTTCATAGTTATTTATTCAGTAACACAATATAAATTGTGTGTGAATGTATACATTTACACTATATAAATTTGCAAGCACGTTTGTACTATCATACCAAAGGGCATTGGGTAAATTAGTTTGAAGAATATTGTCTTTTTTTTTTTCAGCCGCCACGGATGATTCTTACATAGTTATTTAGAGGACCTCTAAATACATATAGATATATATAATTTATGGCGTTAAATAATATCGGAGCGGAGATTTTAAAGATTTAAATGTTCATTTTTAGTACAAAAGTACGCCCAAGAATGAATATTTAAATATCTCGGCTCCGATGCACTTAAGAGTATTACATAATAAAATAGGTTTATTTTTAATAATTCTATCATAATATGCCACTTTTACGAATGGCCGCTCACCTTGAAAATGTATGAATTTTACAAATGACAACACTTTTACCCAAACCCCTTTAACGTTTGCATAGTACCTATACCGTTTTTAATAAACAACCAAAAATAAAAATACGTTGAATAAAAACGACTCATTCTATTATTTCAATTTGTTAAACAAATTGTTTGTAAAAAACTATAAATAATTAAACAAAAACGGTGGCTAAAAAGATCCTGGCTATCAGCAACAGACACGAATAACTTTGAGACTCTGATATTCTGCCTAGGACCTAAATCTTAGATCTTGAAGATAATTTACCTACTTGAACAGAGAGAATAGAAACAGGATCTACTGGAGGACTAAATGGTGCCGAGCACCGGGGCCCTCAAGCTCTGGGGGCCCTTGGACTCTGACCAGAAAACCTCAAATTGGACTAGCGAAAATTATTTTTTGATTTTATAAAACAAAGAGTTTACTAAGTTAGGGCCCCAGTTTTTTTCAACAGTGTATTTGGTTAACAGCTACTCGCCTATGAACAGGATGAAGGATCGACGATAAGAGGCATATGTGTATGAGAGGTTGGTTGTATGCATCGAGGGACATTTTTGTTTACATATATTTTCCATGTCTTCCCGTGGATGTCGTAAGAGACGACTAAGGGAATAAAGGCTTGTAGTACTGTTAGGCGATGGGCTTGCAACCTGTCACTAATACGCTGGTAAACATCTTAGCCTAATTGTGCAAATTATGGTTATAGAATTATCAACAAGTTTTTAGAGATGTTTGTAATTCTGTAGCTCTGCCTACCCCACTCTGGGAACGAAGGCGTGAGATTATGTATGTATATATTTTACAGAGTCGTTTCGCTAAGGCATACCATACAAGGCATAGATATAAACAACAGTAGTGATGAATAATAAGCATCTTTTTAATACGCGATATACATAGATAGGTATATTTATGACATATTCCATTTGGTTCATATTTAATATCGTAAAACCACATGAATATTTAAAAGTCAGCAGCGTCACTTTTGCATTAAAAACTCGAACTTAGTATTGTACAGTAAGTGTAGAATGTATTTTCTTTTCAGTATTGTTAATCTATGAACAAACAAGATACTTATCAATGGAGATTTTTGATCACCGAACGACTTGTGAACGCATCAAAAGTCAACATTCGCTTGTATTTTACAACTTACAGATAATGCCACATATTAACATTCCCAAATTCAAATGAGACAACTAAACTTATGGCAAAAAAATTGGCTTGTTATACACGGATCAAACTTTTGACATGTCAATTTATGACCCGGACTGAAAGGACAAGCTCCAATTTCATCAAGTTTTACGTGCAACACTTAACTTTAAATGCGCTCGTGTAATAAAATGAAAAATTATGTGAATATTATTGGCGAGTTCGCAACATTGCGGTTGGCGTTACAGTTACGTAGGCTGTTTTATCTGCACGGGACCACACGGGCATGTTGATAAAGAGCACAAAAGGCGTTGTGAACTTGCGACTGCGCATGTAGAATAAAAGTGTTCAGAAGCGACAAACGCAATCAGTTGTGGGCTCGTGGCGTTCCTAGTTCATGATATTCACACCGATGAACTTTACTGTTCTGTTATGAACTCAGAACCGTTCAGAGGTCGTAATATGAACTGTAAAAACTGGCAAAATGGGGTCATATTGACGTATATGTGTTATAAAGCATCCATAAAATATTAAATGAAAAAGTACTTTCAGATAGTCAAAGGGACACAGTTATATGACCGCTATAACAATATCCCTTTTCTTGTCTGGAACTTGACATGTTTTTTAAAGTTATGTCAAGTCATACATTATAAATTATACCTACATAGTTACCTAAATTTTAAATGAACACTTGTAATCGCAGTTATAATCCCTGTCAGTCATAATATGATGGATAAGGACAAATCTGACGTAACTTTGAACTTCAATGTTCCCTGACTAGATTAAATAGTAAACAATGACTATACAGCGGGGCTAGACAAGTTGCAATCGAATACAAACGCTAGCGTTAGGTGATCACCTGTCGCTTTGAAAAATGTATGGAATTGACGTAAGATAGTCACGTGATATATCTCTCGTTACAACTGACACGCTGTAAAGTGATCACTATCACTCGCGCTAATCAAATAGTGATAGTTTTGACAATTACGGTCGTTACGCGGTACTATCTTGACAAGTCAAATTCAACTCGACCACTATCACAATATGAACGTCGGTATCTAAGAATGGTAACTATGAGAAGAAACTGTCAACTGAGTCAGTGTCATCACAGGTGATCACCTAACGCTAGCGTTCGTATTCGATGGCAACTTGTCTAGCCCCACAGGTCTTCAAGTTATATCTTCGTCTCTGGATTGGGATATCCTAAAAAATCTATATAATACGTACAATTAAAAGACACACAGATACATATCGGACATTTCTTGCAGACTAGGCAGATCGTTTTAGCCCTATCTAAATTGTAATATCAAAAGAGTGGTCATTCTGTCACTTTTATTCTTGCTGCGTATGACAAAAATGGGCCGAATGCGAGATAGCTGACAGGACGGCCCACGTAAAACGTCGCATGCCGTTAGCTTCACTTTCTTTCTGGAGCCACATTGTGGTTTGTTAGAATGTAGAGCTCTAAATCAATTTTTAAAGCCAACGTCAACATCTAAAATTCCACGCAACTCACATAGAAAATTCTATGAGGTTAAGTTATCTTACCTCTCATTGCCTCTCTTTCTTCGATGCTACTTTCGAAACGAACGCACTGAGGTAGGAATTGTAATTCATCCGGTGGTGGTAAAGGGTAAATAAAAAAAAATCTATCCAAAAACAAGACGTGGTTTATAGAGGGTGTGAAACCCCGTCAGATCAGATCATATCGCGTTAATTTACAAAAAATTGAGTAAAGGGTGGTTCAAAGTGAAATTTGACACATATCTTATTTAAAAAAAAAGTCATAGAATATTAAAAAAGTTACTTGAGCAATATTGTGACCACAAAGTACGCGCCACTGAACATATTTGGAGATTGACGAAAAAGGTGTTAGAAACCTGACAGCTAGCTGGTATTCAATATACCTACCTTCTCTCTTTTGAAAAACGATATCTAAGGCCATCTAGTAATAAATGGATTGTGAGGCCATAGGACATTTTTAATTCCAAGTTGACAAATGCGTTACCCAAGGTTTAGTAACAGTATTATTTTGGTCATATTAGACAACAGGGTGAGAAGCTTAAATGAAAATAGAAAAAACTACACTAAATAAACATAAATAAATGTTATCTAAAATAGTTAGACGTGGAAAGGAAAGTTACACAACTATGCCAAAATTGCAGTGGATACATATATTTTTTGTGGGTATTCTGATTCTGAAATACGAGCGGTAGAATTGAAAACGAATGGTGTGGACCACTCGTCTTTAAATTTTCCATCCCTCGTAATTTCAAAAATACGGTTTCACCAATTTTGCTCACTTTCGAGTCAAACTTTCGAGCGCTCGAAAGTCAAAAATCGGCCCCAGACATGACACCAATTTCTCACCTCACAACAAGGGTTCTTTTTTAACTTTTCAGTACGGAACCCTAAAAAAGGTGCCCTTAATCCTTGATTGCAACAGCCCCGGACTGCATTCAATTTGTCCTAAACCCCGTTAAAGCGCACCAAGTACCCAGTTAGTCCACACCGACCATAAATTAATACCAATTAAACCGCCATTACAGCCTTAATGCGGATTTCCGGCAAGCAATACCTCAATTCCACTAGTGACAGGACAGAAAGTACGCGAGAAGGCAACAGATAGCTTAATTAGCGATTATATTAACGTGCGAATAACTAATTTACTGCCTTTCGGAAAATATAGGCCTTTTAAGGTACAATGTAGTTTCCAGTATATGAAGGACAGTGTTATGGAGTGAAAGTTCGTGATGGGAGGATGCTTACTCAATAATGCATAAGTGATGAACTAATTTAGATGATCGCGATTGGCATACGGATTTACTCACCAAATTAACTTTTGATTCTTAGCTAAAATCGGTTGAGCTAATAAGAAGTTATCATCTCTGAAAAGAGGTAGAGTGGGTTCTCGGAGAGGTTTTTTTAGATATGTTACTAGGGCTAGCCCGTTACTTTATCCGCGTTTTTCAGCCAAAAATATCCTATGTGCTAATTGACTGTCTGTTTGGGTAGGTACAGTACAGGAAAGGAAAATATTCCTTGACCACTTTGGACAGGGTCTATATAGACTGACATAATTATTTTTAGTCATAATGTGCTTTAGGTCATAATCATCGCAAGTCATAACGTGTTTTTATAAAGAAACCGTTACTTTTTCAGGATTTTTATAAATCAAACCTAACCTACCTAACTAGCCTTGTCTACACGTTAGATATTTCAGAACTTCTGAAAAGTTTACAGTTTCAGCGATATAAAAAAATATGACTATCAAAAATTATGTCAACAATTACATTATGACCAATAAAATTGTGGGAAACAAAGGACTCCCCTTTGGACTATGTCAAAGTGACATAATCAATCGAAAAGAGACTTCTTCTGATTTTATTTACAATGTCATTTTGACATAGTCCAAAGCGGTCTAGGAGTTATTTTCCTTGACTGTACATAGTAGTAGTAGTTCCAGACATCAAAGATCATCAAAGAATCAAAGATTAAGAATACATGAACGTTTGGCACACATTCAGAACAATAGGCCTGCCAAATAAACCCTGTTATTAAACTCCTAAAGTTAACTGTGTCTTGGCCATTATTATTTTACGACTATGTATAGCTAGTATTAAACAGTAATCAGTAGTTAAAAGTTAACTGCTCATTTATAATTATTTTCGCTACCCGCCCACATCGATCGCCTGAAATTGCGGTTGTTAATCAGAGCAATGACCTCATAATAACATTGCTTTAGAAAAAGCATTTCGAAAAACGAATAACATGAAAAAGTTTGAATAAGGACGTATTCAACCTTTTTCATTCAACTAATAGGGATGTCCCAAAAAGTAATCAGTACCTACCTTTTATTAGATGCTAGCGACCCGTCCCGGCTTCGCGAGGGGTTTTAATCAAATCAAAATCAAAATATTTTTTCAGGAAATTGGCCAAATGAGGGCTCTTTTACACTTCGGGAGTAGGGTAGGAGTGAATCTACTTATCTAACTGATGAGAACTGCTTGGTTTATGGCATGATATGGTATGTAGAGTTTTCAAAAATAAAGTATCTAACCTACCTAATTTAAACTTCCTTTTTTAATACGTTTTTTGACATCATTGTGCTATAAAAAGATGAAATGCCAAACAAATGTAAAAACCAAGTAAATTATTTTTTAAATCTGTACTATCAGCCAATTATAGAACTGTGTCGCAGTGACGTTATGATTCAAGTCGTAAGAAGTGTCAAACAAATTGTTTCATTATGTCACTATGACACCGTTCTAAAGGTGGGTCAGCGTTCCATTGAGCTGATAGTGCCTAATAGGGAACATGCATGTGTTTTTTTTACAGCTTCAATAAAAGCTGATTCATGTAACAAACACGTGAGAAAAATCATTTTTTGAATAGCTATAAAAATAACCAAGATATTAGCCAACAAAGATTTGTTCCTATCTCTTTCCAGCAAAACAGAATTTTAAGTGGAGTTTATATGGCCGAACTGCACAATGACGTCACCGGTGCACATCGGATCTCTCTGTCTAATTAGCATTTTAAAATGCTTCTATCATCCGTATTTCTTGACCAATTTTAATTTTAATTTCACTTTTAATGATCTCTTTTACGGTATTTTCATATTTTGTTGAGAAATGCGATTTTATAAATCCATTCATATTCCCTATTTCTCAATCGTGACTTTACGCTATTCTTACTTTCGCGGTTCTACATTGGCTCAGCAAACACAGCCCTTTATGCCACAACAGGTTCGACAACTATTAAATTGGATTAACCGTGTTTACTAGTTTCATTCCGTCCATAAACTTGTCATTGTTAAATCTCTGTCAAGGCCGCGAGTGGAAATAATCCTCACTGGATATTGGATTACTTATTATCTAATCTTATCTAATGGCGGCCTTGCGATGTGCGTCATTGTTATATGACAGGTTTACCAGGCAGGATTTAGCAGCATCACGGCGATTTGATTTGTACGATTACGGACGTTAATTTGTGACCCATTTCAAGAAAAATATGCTTGAAGTTGTCAATGTCATTAGAGATGCCAAGTAATTTGTAACTTTTAGGAAACTCAACCTTATTGTTGTAGAATGTCGGATTGACTTTGGACCTAAGGTGGGTCACAAATTAAATTCCTTGACTGTACCTAACTAGAGATTGGACTAAGTAAGTTTTTCATCAAAATCGACATGCTCAAATAATATAACAAGGTAATGATATCGTGCATGAAGAAACTTTGGTGTTTGATGGAAAATATATCATGGAGGGTATTTCTAAAAGCTCTCTTTTAGAAATTCCTTGATGAGAATAACATATCTAGGCAGATAAGAAGCAACTCCTGATGGCCCTTCTATACGATGGCCCATCATGGGCTAACGTAAGGGACGCATCTACACCTTAGAGCGAGCAACTTATTCTTGCATCTCACTCTTACGCATCACTCCGTCCCTACGTTGGACAATTGTGTAGAGCAGCCAGATACATTTCGCAACCATGAATTTTCTGAATATTGATAATGTCTCTCTCAACATTATAAATATTACTAGCTTCTGCCCGCGACTTCGTCCGCATAGATTTCGACTATCGTTACGAGTATTCCTTCGGGAAGTTTTTAATTCTCCGGGATAAAAAGTTGCCTATATGTTAATCCTGTGTATAAGCTATCTCCATTCCAAATTTCATTAAAATCCGTCGAGCCGTTGCAGCGTGTAGGAGTAACAAACTAACACACATACAAACTTTCGCATTTATAATATTAGTAGGATTACCTCCCCAGGTGCAGGTAAATGCAGTTTCTTCCTTACCTTTGCAATTGATAAAATAAATAGGTAAGTAAGTAAAGTAAGTACATACGTAAGTAATCATTCATAGTTGGTTTAAGTCATATAACGTGCTGGAGGAAATGAAGTCAAAAATAAGATTGTAATGTACAAGTAAAGTTATGTATACAGGGTGTTATGCAGAAGGTTCCAGGGCTAGGAAACTTTCAGGGCTAAACAGCCGAAATGTATGGAACAGCTGTTTTTTTTTCGCGATTTGGATGTTGGTCCCATAATAAAAGTTGATGAGTATGACCTACAGAGTTAGTCCCTGAAGTTTGTCCAACCTTCTGCATAACACCCTGTATTATTTTCTGTGCATAATCTTCATTGTTTCCAATTCAATGCGCCTGTGCAACCGGTCCCTTGATTACTTTCATTTAAAAAAACATCCTGATCTCAATCGTCTCCAATTTCAAAACAACGCTTGAGAATGTCTACACGAAAAAAGGCAAAGGAAGGACAAACTCAGCTAGGCGGGTTATTCCCCCTGTTACCACCAAATTGTTGCCAGTGGTAACAACTGGGTTTTTTTTATTTTGAATTTACGCATACCACCAGGGTCAGGGGTACCGAAGGTTACTTAGGACTCGCCAACCGAGAGCGGAAGGAATACAGCGATTCTCCCTTCACGCCGTTGTTGGTGAGGGCCGCAGGTTCTGCTTGCGTATTCGAGTACGACACTCACTGGCTGTCCCGCTTAGCACGGGTTCCAACATTGAAAGGGCACCCCGGGGGAATTTCAGGGCGCTCACAGTCCGGTTGACCTATATCAGCGATACTCAACCCTATTGTTAGACGGGCCACAAATACGTTATAGCTATGGAACCTAGGGCCAAAAAACAATATGCGCAAATTTGAAAAAGTTGACAATTTATGTAGCTATAGGTACATCTCCAGGTGGGCCACTCGTAAAAGCTCAGCGGGCCGCAGGTTGAGTATAGCTGACCTATATGGTGCCCTGACCCTGTGTCAGATTTCGCCAGTTTCGCCTAGATCAATGCTTAATGTTACTTTTTGTTCTTCTGCTTATGATTGGAACTCAATTAGGTGGGTTCCCTCAAGGCCTATATCGTTACTACTTTAGAAAAAACTCGTATCTGATATTTAGAGATGTATGAGTTTGAACTCAATTCTCTTCACGTTTAAGTTTAAAATCGTACGTCACGAAATATGAGATACGAGGTCTTTTCAAAGCCATGACGATATGCAAAAGTATTTTAAAAACTCCCTGCAGTCACTTCATGGATCCTCACCCGGAACCATGGATCCTTTGTTAAGTCATCCCTTCCAGACAAAAAAAACTCTAAACAGGAACCTAATACTTGCCTTAGATGCGTAATTTACTAATTAATTGAGCCCGAGGCCGCAAAAGTCAGCGCCTGCTTACCGCATTCAGTGCTCAAGACTCGATTAAGTGTCGATTTAGTATAAGAATCAACGGTTGTGGCACTGACACAGTACCTCGGCGGTGCCTCTTGTTGTTACACTTTGGTCGCGCGATAACCTCGGGGCCTTCACCGACTGCTAATAGTTGTAGGAGTATGTTAAATTGTTAAAGTCGAAATAAAGGAGCCCACCCAATTAGAGTTTAGATACGTGTATACAAACATGCTACTTGAAACAAATGAAGGTTGTGCGTGAGCGAACAATGACAGGATTTCAAATTTAATTCCCCTTCCAAACTATAGTCTAATTCTAATTCTAATTTTAATTAATAGATTCACTCTAACTGGTGTATGTATTTCGCCAATTGTCGAGTTATTTATAGACACTCCTTTCCTTCTCTTTTAGAGAAATAAATCCATGCGGGCGAGGTGAGTATTTGGTCTTGTGGACTAAACAGAAGCACATGAGGCTAGCTCCACGCGCTTCTGTCAAGTTCCAACTATAGACACGCCGTTATAAAAGGTCCATCAACTCAGCACAACATTATGTGTGTGAGGTTATATTTTGTACTGCTTTGGCAGCTGTCAAATTGGGTCTCTTATAAAGGCACGACTATAACTGAGTTATTAAGGTGCGAGCGTAGGGGCTAGCAGGCCCAAGTTTAAAAACATTTTACATCTTTTACGAATTCCAAGCCACTTAACCCCACCTTTATCTCAATATGGTTAAGTAGTTTAAGTAATAGGTATAATTTATTCTTACGTATGTATGTATAATACGTACTTTAGGTTATATCTCATTAACCTTTAAATTCCGCGTAGGAAGAAGTAAACGTTAAAAATATGTTTCTATTGCCCAAGAGACTTTTCTTAACTTATCTTAGCGCTACCGTAGGCCCTGTTGTTTGATGAGAATGATGAGTAGTTAACTTAACTAATCGTTAAAATTCGAAAAAAGAATCGAAATTTTGACATAGAGATTTTACCATTAGTTATGATTTTTAACAATTAGTTCGTTTAATTACTGATCAAACAACAGGCCCTTAGCGTGAAAGATAATGACTCAAAACAAAGTTATACCATATTGCTTTTGACTCGTTAAGTATTGTTTTTAACTCGGCCTCATTACTGTCAAATAACTTAGACCTATCAAAACGTTGACAATACGATAACAAGTCTAAGACGATATAGGGGAAAAACTTAAGTAAATGACGTGTTGCATGTAGTTGTGTACAAAACTAATATGGAATTTACGTCAATTTTCAAATATATAATGGTTAACAGTCTATACAGATGTGTTACAACTTACAACTACATGCAAGAGGTCATTTACTTAAGTTTGTCACCTATGGTTTTTACTACAGTAGAATAGAGACCCTGCGGCCCTGTGGGCCTAGACAAGATTCATTGCAAGATCGTTATCGTTATCGAAAATGTAAAGGATTGACGTTAGCTGCCGGACGGTTGCTCCGAGCGTGTTATATCAATACTTACCAGTGATGGAACCAGTAAGGAACAAGAACCAATGATGGACATTCGATTCTTATGTAACCGAAGGGTCATTAATTCATTTTTAAACAGTTAATTTATTACCTTATGATCTTTGAATTAAGAGTCAAGTGTCCATTATTGGTGCCTACAGCTAAAAGTGTCCAACATTGGTGCCGTCACCCTACATTTTGACAGATTTCATCAATTTTACACTCGCGAATATATCGTAATGTAGATAATGAAACTTAATCCTTTTAATATCTCTAGTGGCAGTTTTCGCACTAAGTAATGTTCTACATTAACATACTATCGTAAATACTTTGTTATAGCACAAATATGGTAAATATAATAAATTGAATGTATATGATTATAACATTGGCGTCGAATAAGGGATAATCATTGGTCAAGGTTGTAATTTACATAGCTGCGTAGGTATTGTGGATTTGAACGCGCTCCCACGGAATCATATGAATATTATGCAATGATTGGCACAAATATTTTATATTTATACTTAATGTACCTATGTTATATAAATATTTTGTTTTTTGCTGGCCTAGTATGGTCGCGTTTATCATTTGACAAAACGTGGATAAAGCATCCGTCGCACTCTCGTCCCGATATTATACGTGTCAGAAAGTGACGGATATGTTATCTACATTTTGTCACGCGATAAATGCCCCGGTGTCAATAATTTTAATAACTAAATATTTGATGACAATCTCACACATATTGACGTAGTCCCGAACTGAGATCTAGACCATAGTGATCCCCAAAGTGGTCTATATCAACCCCCAGGGGTCGACGACGACCTGCAAGGGGTCCATGTGAGCGGAAAAAATAAATGGGGGTCCACGATAGTGGATCCCATTTAAGCACGTCGTGCCTTTAATTTTGGCTTTCCATTAATGGAATAATCCATATTCATACACAGATAGTAAATAGGTACCTACTCACTTACGTAATACTCTCTTTCTTTCAAATATTATCTATGCATATTATGTAACAATTTTCTCTGTGTGTAGTTTTTTACTTTGATTTTTTTTTATCCGCGCTAAATTTTCGTTGTAGCCTGTGTCAATTTTTAGCCGGCTAGACCTCCAAAATTATCCGTAGAAAAACACGCGAAGATTTTTTGCTTAGTTTTTACGTGATAAGATAACGTAAATATTAGGTAAGAAGGGGGTCCACCCAAAACCGAAACAAATGCCAAGTGGTCTATGAGACAAACAAGTTGAGGGACCTCTGATCTAGACTATACATGTAGGTATGGCTACTAGACAACGATCAACATATTTAATAGAAAAATACATAGAAAACATGATTTGACGACAGTTTAGCCTTGTTTACCATACGAACGGTTAGATTCTCGGTATGGCTAAATATTTGTGTGATACACGCGAGTATCTGTTTCTGTCCCGGATTTAAGAACAATGAATATTTAATAGCGTCATTCAACACGGGATTAAATCGATATGCAATTTGTATGCCCGTATTGCCCGTACCAATTAAGCCAAAAAGTTACAGGGAGCTTGATGAATAGAACCTCTTAACCTGGGAACGATGTATCTTTTATGTTATCTGTGCCAGTAGTTTAAGCACCTCTAAGGGGCCTATAATCATGAGTGCAAGAGGACCATAGCAACACAATTCATTCTTAAGATATTAAGAGTCTTTTATAACTTAGCAATGAATGCAATGGTCTTAATTTAGCCGTATTTTAGCACTACCCTTACTAATAAACGTTTTTTTTTTTTAATTAATTTCTTTCACTCCTTGTGTTTAACAAGGTGTATTTCGCCAGTATCGAGTTTTAAACAATCACCATGGACTTATTAGAGAAACAAGTCCATGGATATCACACGCGAGGACAATTGTTCGGTTAAAGAGAAGAGATTTACTCTGGTGGACTAAACAGAAGCACATGGGGTTAGCTCCACGCGCTTCTGTCAAGTCATAAATAATAAACGTTTTGTAATAAATGTTTTGTCCTTATCTGTCATTGTGACATTTCAATTTGACAGATAAGGACAAAACGTTGTATAGCTATACCTTCGTTACTCAACGTTTATTAGTAAGGGTGTTAGTCTTTACCTCACGTTTTCGAATAATTCGGTGTGTATCTAAAATCATCCTCACTTTTGATTGTAAAATATTTAAGAATAGACAGACAGAAATTTAAAGAAACCGGTGTTGTCCATTTCGCGACGTAATTTCTTTCTTTTATCTTTTTTTTTGTAAAGTTGCGCCAGTTGATGTCTTTTCCTTCCAAAGACCAAAATAAGAATCACTTATCGAATACCTACATCATATTTTTCAAGTCTGACTATTAAGTGGGCCTATTTATAGAAAAAGTTTCTAATTGTAAAATAAAATTATGGTACTATAATCCCAATGGGATCTTGACCCACAATAGAACTGTGCCACAGCGACATTATGATTTAAGACGTAAGAAGTGTCAAATAAATTGTTTTATAATGACACTGTGATACAGAGCTATGGTGGGTCACGGTTCCATTGGGCATATAGTACATTCCAATTGTAGTAAAACCATATACTTATTAATAGTACATACTCGACCGTATATGGCTGTCTTACTCCCTCCGGCAACTGACAGTATATTTGTTATACCAGGGGCCTGTTTTATAAAGCTACAAATTACAATTTACAGGTTACAAGTTTCCATTTGACACAACCTTGACCAATGACGACCAGCCATTTGAGCAGTGTTGCCATTTTAGACCTGTAAAATTGTAACTTGTAGTTATATAAAACGTGCCCCAGAGGCCTGTTTTATAAAGCTACAAATTACAATTTACAGGTTACAAGTTTCCATTTGACACAACGTCAACCAATGACGAGCAGCCATTTGAGCAGTGTTGCCAGTTTAGACCTGTAAAATTGTAACTTGTAGCTTTATAAGACGTGGCCCAGAGTGTGAAAACATTGCGAGATCCTTACAATTTTGTCATTGCAAAGTTTCGTCACGCCTTGTGTTTGAGAGCTCGGTTAATATCAATAAAATGCTAAGATTATGACTCTACCGATAACGGTTATGTGCGGGTTTAATTAGCCGAAACGTACCGGTAATTGCAATCATACATGATGCCAGAGTTGGGTCCTGAGAATACAGAATCATAAGAAAGTTTATTCATTGCCAACAAATGGCAATAGGGATATTCGTGACTTTTTTTCACAGCTTCAATAAAAGCTGATTCATGTAACAAAAGGGCCCTGCAAAGATGCACTACGCTAACTAACGTTTCTATTCGATTCGTTTTTAAACCAATCGCGTCACTGGGAGATGACGTGATACGAAAAGTCATGTGGTCTACCAGTGACGCGATTGGTTTAAAAACGAGAAGTTTTCTCAGGTGAGAAAAATCATGTTTTGAATAGCTATAAAAATATACCAAGATATAAGCCGACAAAGATTTGTTCCTATCTCTTTCTAGCAAAACAGAATTTAACATGGAGTTTATGTGTCCGACCTGTTACAATAGCGGCCTTTACACGGCACAGTTTGGACCGCGGGAAACGCCACGCGCCATTCCACGCGCCAGTCCGAACCGTAGGTATTTTCTATTTTACTATTACAGTTGCATTTACACGCACGGTTCGGCGCGAAGATTGGAATGGCGCGTGGCGTTTCCCGCGGTCCGAACTCTACGTGTGCAGGTCGCTAATGACGTCACAGTGCACTTCGGATATCTCTGTCTAATTAACAGTTTAAAATGCTTGTATCATCCGTATTTCTTGAACGATTTTAATTTTAATTTCACTTTTGATGATCTCTTTTACGGTAAATTTTCATATTTTGTTGAGAAAAGCGATTTAAAAAATCCATGCATATTCCCTATTGTACAGTCAAGGACTTTAATTGTTAAGCCACTATGGAACCCTGTCGCATAACGTTAATCATTCATTTAAGCGTAATTTCTGTCATGTGGTTTGACGCTGTTATTATGACAGGGTTCCATAGTGGCATGACAATTAAAGTCCTTGACTGTACCTATATGCTAAGGTGCTTCAACTCAAACGGCAATCAATTCCAAATTCAAAATTTGTATTCAGTAAATTTGTCCAAGTGAGGGCTCTTTTACACGCCTGTAATATGGAGTGAATCTACTAGCTCTTCGGGCAAGACCATCAGTGCGGGGAAGCGCCGCAATGATAACTTAACTTGAGTAATCATAACTTGAGTTGTACGCTCGTTGGCATTAAAGGACGCTAGGAAATCTTCATAAATAACAGGGCTACGTCTAACTTAGCGACCATTATCAAAAACCCGATTGAGTAAGTACGTGGTCAGGTTCATCCATCACGTGACAGGCGATTTTGAGTTCGTCGGCAAGCTCTACCCTTTACAGTTACATAGGTTAGGTTAGGAGACACGTCCAAATATTTCTTTTTGGTTTGTGTTTTAAGTTTTGCTACATTCTTAAAAATCAAATCGGTCATTTCACGATTTTCTAAATTTTGTTTCATTTGCTTCCTTTAATAATAAGTATACTTTTTACGAAACACTATGCTCTGCGGTAACGATAGAGGCATATTTTGACATAAGCGTATAAGTGTAATGGTTATGTTTGTATAGTATACATTTACATATATTGTAGGTAAATGGTCTGTTCCGGTTCTTTTCATAATATAACAAAAGGAAAAATAAGAGAAATATATCGATTTAATCAATCGATTACAATACAATATTACCTGGACAGTACTTTAAATAAGCCCGGCCCTAGATCCTTTAAGAGGTCACTGCACAATTTTATTATAGCACATGAAGGAAACAACACAATAGGTGGTGGCCAATGATTCTCTCCTATCCCTGTCTCATCCACTGCAGTATCAACTGAGCAGGACCGAACTTTAGGAGACAGCGGTTCAATTTCTATTGTCTGAGTTTGCCTTCTCGTGACAATAGTTGAACCGAAAGTGACGCAAGAGGATTTAGTTTGCAAGTTCTTTTGCTTTTCTGGGTACCTTAATTTAATTTTAATTAAATGATTAATTCATGTTTTAATATGTGGGTAGATATTTTCAAACTTCCAGATATTTAAATTAGAAGACATCATATTTATAGTTACAAATGTATCATACGTTTCCGATTACACAATAAAGTTGCAGACTGACAAAAACCACACCATCTTAGATTATTATAACGAAACAGATATAACTACGAACCTATAGATAAGTATTATGTAGGCACCATAGCGGTCGGTGGCCGCAAGGACGTTTGTACGCGGGCTAAGGTAAAACGCTACCGTCTTCTTAGCCAATCGGAGCGGACCTTTTGTAGTGTGAATACTGTGCACACGTGTGCGTACGCAAGAAAAGCTTGACATTGAATAACAGAGTTGCCAGTTATCGGTAATGACAGAGATTTAGAGATACTCTCTGAAGTCCCTAAAGCTTTTTGATATGTTTTGTTTAGTGACCATCGTTATGCAAAGTCGAAAGCATTATAATATCTGTAAAGCCGTCATGTCAAATATATGTAGGTATCCGACCTTATTGTTACTGGCTTAGAGGCGTGTTTATAGTTTTGGCGTCTTGGATACGAATGTAAATTTATTGTTTCGACTGTACTATAATAAAATTATTTAATGTTATTTCAAAAAATTGGAAAATAAAATAGCGAAATAAGGGTTAAAAAAACCAAGACACCCATATAACTTTCTGGGATTTCTGAATTTTAACACTTTACTCTCCTAATAGTCAACAAATAAGCAAAGCAAATATTTATTTAATGTTTATTTTCACTATACCAAGTGGGTACAGTTGGTGGACTCGAAAATAAAACTTTAAGACTTACCGACTTTACTTTAATGCCTTGAGGGCCATTCACTAGGCCAAACGGAATCGGATAATTTTGACATTATATGTTTCCTGTTATTTAAATGTGTCTTATAATAACTACAGGTTAAAAACCTTAAAGCATTTTTTTTCATTTTGTTCTCACCTATCATACTTAAATATAGCATAGAAATAAATTACCAATCTTTATGTTTTTTTGTGTATATTGTTAAACGGTTAAGTAAAATCACCCTTATCTCTATAAAAATAATGATCCACCTACAAATAATATTATCATAAAATTTGATAAGGAGAGTTACTTTTTACTCATCGGAGGCGGTTCAATATTTTTTAGGTCTCGCTTTTTAGTACGTCGATTTGTTTTTTTAAGTTACAATAGCCTTATTTCAACTGCTCATCGAGTCTTCGTGTAATCGGGGAAAGTAGGTACATAGAAAAAAAAATGATGAGCTGAGAACCTCCTCCTTTTTAAAGTCGGTGACAAGTGAAGCAGTGGCACAGAATAAGAAATAGTACAAAGTGGGTAGGCACAGTACCCCAAAGAACAGTTGTGCGGTGTGTCGTCATAATGATCTTCAAACGAAAAATGAAACCAAAATTATAATGACAAGGTTCTAAACATGTTCAAATTGGCCGTCTGTACATCTATACCGTAACAATAGAACTGTACAAAAAAAATACTTTATCCTTTTGTATTACGTAAACTTTTGAAGGTGCCAATCATTATTACACACAATTTGATTTTAAAACATATTGATGTGATACCACAAACTAACTGTCAAGTTAACTGATAAACTCAGACAAACAATTCTTGTTAGAACAATTGTTGGAATGTGAGCTTTATCGTAATACTTACTGATATTTTCGGTTTCACGCTGGCAACATTATTTAGCGGGCGCGCAAAGTAGCGAGTAGCGCGCGCGCATTCACGCACACTTCTGCGTGGCGGCAGTCGTCGTTTTGGTTACTTTTTTAATCCTGCCAACCACTTGCTTGGCTTGTGCATCAACTCTCAAACACCAGTGTAACTTTTGTTTTCTTATCTTTTTAACATCGGACACTCCATAATCGGTGTTTATATGCAGTGATAACTATTTGATTTGCTTATTGCATCGTTCAAAGTGAAATCTGTCAAGTTAAGTCCAGATGTTAGAAGAGCAAACGGCAACAACCTCGTTTTGTGTCAACAAAATATAAACAGTGATCGGAACGGGTTAACAAAACAAAAAGCGTAGTGATGAATTAAACAATGATCTAAACTGGATATTCTGGAGGAGAATGGGCTTCATTCACCGCTGCGCACACTGGATTATTGGAACTTGAATTTTGTTGCGACTTCACCCACATAGCGTTTATGGTAAGAAAGAAGTGTCTTGTTGTTTCGTAACTTAATTTTTTTACGGACTTGACTTTCGCGTGCAATTTTTAACTCAAGCCGTGCTTATTTAGTGATTTGCGTGAAGATGCGCAATTTTTCTCACAAGAAACGTGTTGGGAGGCAGTTTGCGAAACTTTTGTGCCTACGCAAACATTATGGTGTTCAAGCCCACTCATATTTATACAATTGCCTTTTCCGATGCGTTTACCTGCTGGAACTGGTGCTCAATTATTATTTTAGATGGTTGCAACTTTTACATTCCTAGTTTGCGTTATTATATGTGGGTAATAACTTTTTGTTATGAGTTTAAAAATCGGAACAATAAAGTTATAGGGCGGGCCAATTTTTGTCCAAATAACGCCAGAAAAATTAGTAAACGTGCAAAAAAATATATCTGATGTATGGCGTAAAGGAGTGACCCATATTTTTTCCTCTTTACCTACTAATTGCCCAATAAGGCCATGGTATTAAAGATTTTTTTGATGATGTATGATGTATTTTACTAGATTAATTTAATATACTTACTCATAATTTCGTTTAAATTGTCTCAATAATTTTTTTACTATCTTTATACATATATGTATACTTTTCCATTTTATGCATCACAAGATCTCTGTTTTATCTTTGGAAATAACTGATTCATAAGCATAAACAGTAAAGAGCTAAAACTCATAACTCATGTAACTGCATGTAAATGTACCGCCCCATCTCGTATGTTAATGACACCTATCTTTGTTTGTAAATACGAGACAATTAGAGCACAAAGCAGAACAGGCCTACATACAAAATTTACCTGAATACATGAATAGTAAAACTGACAAAACCGCTCTTCAGATGACTTCATTTCAAAAATAATGTTTGATTACATGTTGCGTACATCAATTGCCAGCTGCGGTGCCAACGAAAATGCAAATTGTTCTCACAATGAATACCAAATCATAACCATGGCCATGCTGCAATTTAGATGAGGCCAAACTAATTTATAGTTTCGTACGTGTTGTCGGATGATACGATTCTAACTCTCTTGTGTTGTTTTTATTTGTTCTAGCTGTATTACAATTTGTATGTTGTAAACTAAAACGTAATTGGCTTGTAGTATGATGCACTTTTATAAATTATTTTAGATATAGGTACTTATTTCAATAGGTGCAATCATTTACTAAGTAAAGTGAACCCGTCAATTGCCCTATCTACAGTGCACATGCTGCACATGAGCATTTTTTCCCTACATTGCTCTATGTACACACCATAGAAATGCTCTAATTCTTGAAATAATTAAGAAAAAATGTTCCGGGTATTTCCACGTGTTAAACAACCACTGTTTGCTTTCATAAAACACATGACTTAAACGCCTTCATAATACTTTTGCTTTGTGCAGTCAAGTAAAATGAAGGCAAAATAATTAACCCATATTATGCCCAGAACTGTTTTAGGTGTCAAAGGGTACTAATGAAGACTCTAATTGAAGATATGGGGTGTGAGGGGGAAGGGTGTTTTTTTAATGGGTCGAAAACGACCGACTGGGTTGGGTTATGGATTAATTATAACTCGGTTAAGTATAATATTTCAAATTGATTACTGGTTAAAAAAAAACTTACAGGTGTTGTTGATTGACGGTCAGATAGGCAAATCTCTTATGGCTGGTGTTATAAGACTTTTGATCGAGTTGGTTTCTTAATTGGCTGTTTTTTAGGGTTGGTACCCTGGTCAAACAGGGAACTCTAATAGTTTTGTCATGTCAGTCTGTTCAACCAACTATCCATACTCTGGGTATTCTCAAAAAATTAACAAAACTTACTGGAGTCTAATAGTTTATGAGAAATAGCCAATCAAGTCCGTCCTTTAGTCCAACTTAATTAAATCATCTATCACCTACCTATTCGTATTCGTAATGACTAATGAACCTAAACCATGTTACGGTTACAGCAGGGCCCAACATAAAGACAGTAAATAATTTTTTTCTACTCATGATTTTTAGGGTCCGTACCCAAAGGGTAAAAACGGGACCCTATTGCTAAGACTCTCCTGTTCGTCTGTCTGTCTCATGAACCGTGATAGCAAGACAGTTGAAATTTTCATAGAAGATGTATTACTGTTGCCGCTATAATAACAAATACTAAAAACTGAATAAAATTAATATTTACAACAGGATTTTTTTGCCGTTTTTTGCTCGATGTTAATAACGGCAATAGGTAAGTAGACGCTTGAAATATTCACAGAATATTTAGCTGTATATTAAATTTAAAAATAAATAATTAAATTAAAATAAAATAAATATTTAATTTAATTTTATCCCATACAACAAACGTGATATTTTTGGCGTTTTTTTTGCTAATGTTGTATAGATGGTAAGGAACTCTTCGTACGCGAGTCCGACTCACACTTGGCAGGTTTTTTCTTATACCCAACTCAACAGACTAGTTACTTCGCTAGGTAGGTACCTACCTATTTGTTTATTTTAATTCACGTTCCTGACATTGATTTCTTCACGGTCAATTCATTATTGATAGGTATTTGATTTTTAATTAATTGCGGCTTTAGGTGTTTTAAATCAGTTCTTGTTACGAGTAGGTACCTACCTATCTATGTATCTATGTACAAGTTTAAAATAAGTGTCGTTTATGCAGTCATTCTAAAAACAAAACCCGGCCAAGTGCGAGTCGGACTCGCACGCAAACGGTTCCGTACGGTCAAGGACTTTAATTGTTATGCCACTATGGAATCCTGTCGTAATAACAGCATCAAACCACATGACAGACATTACGTTTTTTTAAATGAATGATTAACGTTATGCGACAGGGTTCCATAGTGGCATAAAAATTAAAGTCCTTGACTGTACCACCCTAAAATACCTATTAGGTAATTATCTGAGTATCAAGCAAAAAAGCCGAATAAAAAAAGATTTTTCTCGTATGAGACCACATTTCCAATCTTGAGATTGTCCTAGTAAGATTGTATTATTCTTTTAAACAACTCTGTTTTCAATTCCTCGTGCTATAAGTATTATAAAAATTAACTGCCCCCTTCCCCTGCGCCCTTGCTCCGTTTTGATTTAAATGATCGAAATGGAACATAGCTATCAACACGAAGATTTAAGATAATTTCTTGTTTTAACCCTAAAGTTTTTATTGAAATCCGTTGCGCCGTCTCGAAGCCTATTCGAGACAACTTTCAGACAGAGAGACAGACAAAAAATACAAAAACGGTTATTGACGTTAACAATGATTGATTTGGCGTCGTATACCATAATAGGTAACAGCTTTCTTTATACTTACCTACCTATTTTGGCATTTATTCTAAAACCATAGACCTACACATTAAAGGGCATTGGGTAAATTTGTTTGAAGAATATTGTCTTTTTTTTTTTCAGCGGCCACGGATTATTTTTACATAGTTATTTAGAGGACCTCTAAATACATATATATATATATATATATATATATATATATATATATATATATATATAATTTATGGCGGTAAATAATATCGGAGCGGAGATTTTAAAGATTTAATTATTCAGTACAAAAGTACGCCCAAGTATGAATATTTAAATATCTCGGCTCCGATGCACTTTAGAGTATTACATTACATAACAAAATATGTTTATTTTTAATAATTCTATCATAATTTACCACTTTTATGCTTGGCCGCTCACCTTGAAAACATATGAATTTTACAAATGACAACACTTTTACCCAAACCCCTTTATGTTTATTAGTAAAGAAGTAAAGATATTATAGGGATTTGTGTAATGTTCATGTGGTAGAACCGTGCAGTTTTGCAGAAGGGGGTAAGTCGGGAACATTTGGAAGCAGCGGCATCTCTCATTTTCTGAAAAATATAAGCTAGGTAGTTACCTACCTACGTCTTTTTCGCATATGACTCTCAAGTCAAGCGCAAAAGGGTAGCAAACAAAACTTCGAAATATGTTTCGGAGTATTCCTCCAGACTGATATATGGGTCCGCTTCTCGGAAACAGTGGCTCTTGTTCCACTGTGAGCCACTATTGTTCTCTAGCTTGTTTACTATACCCACTAATGTGAACCGCACTTATGTGCTAGTGTGAACGCGCCTTGCGGCACGTACACACTTTATCTGCAATGTATTATCGAGGATAAAATGGGTAAGTGTTTGTCATTTATGGTTACCTTGACGTCACAAACTGAAAATTCGAATTGGCATGGCTAGCCATAATCGAAATGTAGAAACTAGCCAGGGGAAGAAAATATCAGTCAAGTTCGAATCGGACATATGCACCGAGGGCTCTTTACAGCCAGACTCACACTTGGCCGGTTTTATTGCTTGCACTATAGGTAATCGAACTACACCAAACTTGACG
Source organism: Acleris literana (assembly GCA_946894065.1). NCBI lineage: Eukaryota > Metazoa > Arthropoda > Insecta > Lepidoptera > Tortricidae > Acleris > Acleris literana. Next base: position 9,232,351 of record OX335689.1, on the reverse strand, counting down.
CTCGTATTTATTACCGTTTTGACGATAGAACAAAAACAATAGTACATTACTGCACAGACCGAGAAATAGGCCGTTGCGGGACGAGTAGAGTTAGCGTGGCCGAGACGCAGTCGAGGCCGCGCTATGTACGAGTCCAGCAACCGCCCTTCCCGGTCGAGGCTTGTATAGTGCTTTTCTCCAACAATGTGAGGAAATTTAACACAATTGTTAATAATATTAAACACAGTCCCAACATTTCCTTGAAAAAAAGAACAGAAACGTACGATTTAGTATGACACTGAAATAAAGCATTAAATAAAAGCACAAATTATTTAAACGTAATAAATTCAATTTGAATAAAATATAGTTGAAACTATAAAATTTATTACGCGTTTATGTTATTTCCGCAATTTATTTTGTTTATGAACGAAATGTCTATTAAAAAAAAGTCAAACTATTTGACACACTTTTAAATACGTTGTAAATGCTGTTTGAAAAGGCTTAACTTTTTAGTCTATGACATTTAAAAAGTAAAATATACAAGGAAGAATTTTGATTGCACGAGTGATTGGCTGTTTGGAGATAGTTATCCTAGTCTATACATAAACATGGTTTTAAAAAGTAAATCACCAGGTACGTAATGAAATTTCATACATTTTTCGCGGCCGCTGCCGTTGGTAAATAATAACTTTGTTTTTTTTTTATTTTGCCTGGGCCTGGAACTTAGAACTTCGCGGGCTGATTATTTTAACAACAGTAAGGTTAACATTTCCGAGCATGTGGGAGAAAACAAATAAAACAAAAGAAAAACGCTTCTTGTTTTGTCCCTCATTAATTTATCTTCATTATTTGTATAAGTAACACATATTCTGTAAAAATAGAAACCGGCTTGGGTACGGACGGAACCAAAACAATTAATGTTAATCATCATCATAATAAGTTAGTACAGTAAAGGACAAATTATGGTAGAGGACAAAGTATTTAAAAATATGTTTACCTATAAAAAAAATACAGTGCACTTTCCACTTCCGTTTATTTAGAAATATTACAAGAGCTCATTAACTAATTCCACAATGTGTCCCAATATAAATATTCTGTACAGTCGAGTACAGAGATGTGGACGTATACAATTTTGGACCTTATTACATTTGAATAAGTGTTTTTTATGGCATGGAGAAGGTTGGAACTCTGAAACCCATAAGCACTTTCAATGTTAAAGTTGCAATCTTACGATGGCGTTCGACTGCAAGCACGTTGCCAACCCTTAGATGGAATGCCTCTATGCTAGTTTTTTCACCGTTGGCTTACCTCCCAGCGGAACACAACAATGCAAACACCGCTGTTTAGCGACAGATTAAAGGGTAAGATGGTAGTAGCGATCCGAACGAGCTTTACACAATTCAAGGTCCTTCCACCACTAAAATCTCCAATCATTTTTTATTAAAACCCTAGGAAAATATTAAATTATTGTAAACTTTCAAGCATTACCTATTTGATTTAACTATTGCAAAAAGTGGGTAGTGAATTTTGTACATAAGTATTTTTGAAATGTTGGCTGCCGCAGCCATGTTTTTGGCCTCAACTGTACCCAGTTAACTGGCCGTCACTCCGTCCAAGTACGGTTTGTTTGTTGCTGTTGCCTTGGGAATGGTTAAATTTTAATTTTAATTTCTTATTTGATATATGTAGATATGGCGAAATGTCTAAAAACTCTTCAGCTTCAGCTCTCTTCAGCTCTCTTTATAAGTAGCCAAGTGCCCGTTTGTATTTTTCCCGTGTATGGATATACTTACGTCTTAGGTATACGCAACAAACCGCAGCATAACTATATCCCATTGTAAAATAATTATTTTAATGCTTAGTATTGCTATAGCTATGCTGCGTTTTTCCGTGTTTAATTAAAATATCCGGTGGAAAATACATTAGCCAACAACTAATACCTAGTATATCATAATTATATGTTACCTTATAGTCGCACGAGTTTTCTACAAACGTAAAAACCTATAATTAAGCCCGTCTACGTCCACGACAATATTAAAACGTGTATGTTTAGAAACTGTCCGCTAACATAGACTTTGTTCTTATTTATTTAATAACGCTTAGGCTTCTATTTCACTGCGTCTTTGCCCTAGTTGCAATCGTATTGTTTACGAATCGCCCGCCATTACTGTCAAGATAGTAAGAGTTATCATAATGTAAAAACCGGTCAAGTCCGAGTCGGTATCTCGCACCGAGGGTTCCGTATTTAAGATAATTATGCTTGTTAACCTCAAAAGAAAATAGTCATTTTGTTATGATCTTTATTTTCTATGCAATAAGGTCCATTTTGACTAGCCTAAATTTTAATACAGATTTCAAAGTTATTTTGTTATTTCTCAAAAACTGTAAATAATGAACACTTTATTTTATTTTTCCTATAAAATATAAAGTAAATATTAGGATTTTTTCTGATTTTTTGATTGATAAACTTCGGAGATAAGGGGGGAACGGTCATGTACATTTTTGGCTATAAATCAAAAAGTACATAACAGAAAATTAAAAAAAGGAATAGTTTTGAAATGTGCAGATTGAGCCCTTTCAAATGACATCCCATTTGCTGAAATCAAACCACTTTCATTTTTCAACCCCACAATCTAGACCCGTTTTCAATTATTTATAAAATTAATTTCATTTTTTTTTACTGAATACAGACGTTGGCAAGGAAGTTGTACAACTATGCCAAATTTCAAGTTGATAGCATTTGTAGTTGCTGAGAAAAGCTGCTGTGACAGACAGACAGACAGACAGACAGACAACGAAGTTTCACCATAAGGCTTCCTTTTTACCATTTTGGTAAGGAACCCTAAAAATACGATAACAATTAGGGAAAGTACAATATAGACCAATGGCCCTGTCAAGGCTTGGCGACTTAAAAGAAAGTGAACTCGGCTAACAAAACAATTAGCCTGTTTAACAATTGCCTAAACTGTCCCCGTGTTGCATAACTGGTAATGTACGTTCTCCATTACTATACTTATTGCGTGATAAGTGCCGCCATATCTTATCTGTTAAGTCGTACTACTATGTGAGTAAACATGTTCCGTATCAATCGAGGTCAATCAGTCGGCAATGCTTTAATATTTGTGTGTTTAAGGTCGGTCCTTGTTTGTGCATATCTAGTCGATTTTGAAGAAATGTGAAGCGACGCCCAAATTGCGTAGCTGTCAAAATATTTCCATACTTTTGCTCCGGGCGATAACGTTTTTCACCCCCTAAATAAAGTCCGTTTTTTTTTGTAGTTATTATATAAAACCAGGTTGCACGTTTCTGTTTTTTAGCGTTCCGTAGTCAAAATAGGAACCCTTATAGTTTCGCCATGTCCGTCCGTCCGTCTGTCCGCAGCCTAGCTCAGAGACTCTTAGTACTGGAGAGCTGTAATTTGGCATGATTATAAATATTAGTCACGCTAACAAAGTGGGAAAATAAAATGTAGGGGTACTTCCCCTACACGTAACGTGGGGATGTATTTTTTTTCTCGCCTACCCCGTAGTGTGGGGGTGTCGTTGGATAGGTCTTTTAAAAATATTGCGGGTTTGTGAAAGCAATTCTTCGATTAAGTAACACGTTTATGAAATATTAAGCTTAAAAGCGCTAATTTTTGTTAGAGTCAAGTGTCGTCCCCCCCTACAGCCAAAACTACAAATACTAAAAATCTATCACGACTAAGTAGACTTCATTGGTTCTTGAGTTACAAACCGTTTAAATTTACCTACCGAAAACTTATTTGCGACGTTGGTAAACCGACCGCGACTTATGTCGATGACATATAAAACAACAATCATTTGTTATATTTGGGATAACAGTTTTCCAGCGGCAAATTTAAGTTTGTTGCGAGGTCTAATTTGTTTGTAGTAACGGCTTCGGAACCCTACACTGAGCATGCTCTTGCCCGGTTTTTCTTTTCATTTGTTTCTTTTTCAAGAATTAAAACTTACAGACCTGTTTATCTGTCTCCACAATATTCAAAAATCTTATAAATCGGACTTGATTTACGGGTGGAAACGTTAACGCATTATTTATGAAAATTTTCAGCTTTACAATCATCGCAAAAGGCGAATAACACACGGAGTGCTTCGGTACCGTTCCTTGTATGGTTCAAAACTCATTTGCACGTTATACCTATAATGATAAGGAATTGTTTAGACTTAGCTGTTTTGTCTAGACCTCTTTCTTCGACCGTGTTATAAAGTATCGAGTTTGTAGGTTTAGCCGAGTTGCGTTTTATAAAAGCCGTACGCGTCTTGTCCACATTCTGTTTACCCCTATTGTCATCGTAACGTTATTATTATGACGAAATTTCAATTCGAAAATAGCCTGGTTAAACGTAATGGTTACCTACGTTCTGGTTCAATACAATAATTAAATAAAAAACGAGCATTGTTTTTTCAAGTATGTACCTTTTTAAAGGTTACAGGCGTGTGGGATTGGCGTGGGATTGGGATGTAAACTTCTTATTATCATTACCGCGTTAATTTCATGTTATCGTTATAACTAGTCCCGTTTTCGAGAATCCAATTATTCTATCATTCTGTTTCCGGAACCGGTTTTGATATCTCTGTAATCTCTGTAATAAAATCCTAATTCGTTTTACCAAAAAAAAATTGGTATTTTTCCCTCTATTATACGAGAATAAGTTCGCCTTCTTACTACCTATAAGTCTGTAATTTTATTATTTGTATATTGTTTACATACATACATACATCAAAACCAAGACGTCTAGTTTCGTAGGTAGATGCACTTGCTATTACCTACCTAATAATCTAATAGAGATTTATCGACGGACCAGTTTGATATTTTGAAATTTTTATACAAGATTTATGTAGGTATAATAAAATAGCTAATGCAAATTTTAGCGATTTTCGAAATATCTACGTATGGAATTGACATAAGCAGATTAAGCAGTCGATGCGATAGATCGTCAGCTTACTTGAATCCTACACATTTGGTCAGTTTTTCATGGTCGAAAATGTTACCGTTAATAAGCTTGCCCTACATCTCCTGATCTGGGCCTATTCGATATTTAAACATAGACTTTTCCAAACCACTATAAAATTTTCATACATATCTGTCAATCTAGTCCGCTCAATTATGGATTCTGGTTTAAGCTATCATCGTTATGTTGTCTATGTAGGCACTCAAAGTGATTAAAAATCATGTTAAAATATAGCGACTGTATTTAAGTATCAATTATGTTTCAACCTAGTTTCAGCTAAGTGCTGGCTTGTGTCCACACTAGAAGATACTTTATCAATCTAATGACTATCGTTACCCAGATGTGGCGATTACCCACTTACGAACAGCGTAATCATCGTTTAAAGTAGTGCTCTATAAAGTCGATATGGTTTTTATCAATTTTATTTGCCTTGGAGGTTATGTACCTGCCATGCCTTGCCACTTGAGCTAAATATACAGTAGCTTATCTATACCGAAATATATTTAAGTCATCTTCAAAATATCAAATGAGCTCTCGAAATGTGGGTCGTATCTATTGAACACTTGAGGCATAAATTTAATACAGATTAAATAGTGTATTTATGTACGTACGTATGTTATCTAGACGGAACGTCTGTGATGTACGGTATGAAAACATTAGTTAGTTAAACAATGATGGATCGTTTTGCGCTGACATAATTATACGTCTTACAACTTATACAAACAAATGCCTCAATATGAACAAGCGTAACGGTTTTGTTTAGAATCTCTGTAAGAAGTAATGGCTGATTCTTAAATAACAAAGGAATACCGCAAGCGAATTTTAAACATTTGATCCATTCGATGTGTCGTAGATAATACGTATTTTTACATTGATGACTGCATTCACAGTGGTAGTAATCGATGCAATAAGGTACATGATTAGTCACGACACTCACGATTGCCTCTTAAAAGATAAGACAACATAGAAGTCAGCGACGCTGTTAACTTCTAGAAAGAAAGGAAAGAAAATAAAGACAGAATCATTTATTCATTCTACTGGCTGTTCCCCGCGACTCCGACCGCGTAGAACTCGTTTTTCACGAGTGAAAAGTACCCTATGTCCTTCCTCGGGGTTTGAGCTGTCTCATCGAAATCGTTGCAGCGGTTTAGCTGTGGAAGCGTAACAGACAGACAGACAGAGTTACATTTGAAATGTATAACTCTAGCTTCAGCCCGCGACTTTGTACGCGTCGAATTAGTTATTCGGCCATCCCATGTTGCAGAGGATTTCGATTATAGTTATTCCCACGGAAACACCAGGAACTTTTAAATATTGTGAGTTGAAATATAGTCTATGTGTTAATCCAGGGCATAAGCTATCTCCATTCCCAATTTCATCCAAAGCCGTCGAGCCGTTGCAGCGTCAAGGAGTAACAAATTAACACACAGACATACACAAACTCGCATTTATAATATTAGTAGGGTTAGCATGGATTACTTGTTAGTAATGATATGCTAGACAAGCGATATATATTGACCACAAATAAGTTGAGCTCTTTAGTACCTTGTGATAATAAACTTAAAACTTATTATAAAATCGCAAGCGCGCTTTAGTGGACGTCATTTGAAACAACAAGGTTCTAAGAATGCTCAAAATTTATAGGAAATTATACTCTTACGATTTGCCCGGCAACGATTTATTGATTACTCTACTTGAAGACAGCCAGACGGCTTTTTTTATTATAGCAAAAAAGGCGATTAGTTACCGTTTGTAATGAGTTCCATGTTAACTACGCTAATCTTTATTAAAACGTTAGACTATTTGTGTTGCTGCGTTTATTCGGATACAAACTAGAGCGACAGGCGTTCTCTCGCAAAGGAAATGTACTTAATTAACGTGTATCTATAGTATCTAATAAAAATAATGGAATAATTTGCATAGAAACTCCATCAGCTACGTTGAAACTGAGTGCTGTTTATACGTCTTTCTCTTTATGGAGAAACGCGTCGATTGTTAGTCTTTGTGTTTGATATATGCATATCTTTTGTCCAGCAGATACGCGCTAGCTGTGTAAGCACACGGCCATAATGTGGCGACTCTACAAAGTTGCTGCCCTTATACTACTGGGGACTCTCAGCAAAGGAGAACTACCCGAAGATGACTTCAGGATAGTCAACCGAAAAGGCAAGTCTTCGCTCAACTTACGAGGATCGTGAGGATATTATGAAAAAGTAGGTCTGTTGTAAGTTTATCTTCCAAGTTTTTTTTGGAAAAAAACGGAAACTTACTTGACAGACCTAGTTTTTCATAACAATTACAACATATTCAAAAGTCGTGAAACTCGGACTTGTTTTATGGGGTGAGTAACGTTATCGCCCGGAGCTAAATTTGTATGGTAATTTTTTTGATAGCTACGCGAGTTAAGCGTCTCTTTACAAATCTCACAATCCTCTTAAAATATATCCATATCCATAAATAAGAATCGAGCTTTAAACTCGCACAAAATGCTGACGGGTCGTAAAAAGTCACTGAACACAAACTATACAAGTAGGTATATTCTTCGAATGTCTGTTTCTGTACAGTTCGTTGACTTTATATGCGTACATGCTTAATGCGTTGTTGGTAGATAATATGCAAATGTAGCGACATCTCGAATTAATCAACTCTGCATACATGAAAATGTTCTCATGACGGGCAAGGCGCAAGTACCTTGCAAGTATGGGATATCTAAACGGGTTTATTCGGTGCAGTTGTCCATTGCATCGAGGTCCCGGCACTTACGAGCAAGCTGTAATTAACAATCGTAAATACATTAAATATTTACCGCGAAACGACTGGGGACGACTTATCTGTTTGATGGACGTGCGTCGTAAAGTTTACACAGCTAATAGAGTATTTGCGATGTCCGAGCGTTAATTGGTTCCTGGGTGAACTCTTAATTTGGACATGCATTTATGGCATGGAGGTTGCATTCAGCACATAAGCACCTGATGTTAAGTGGGCTGTGAAGCCTTGCTAATCCTGGGCACTAAGATGGAATGCTTCTATGCTACTAACTTCACCACCTGTCTGTCCCCTAACACCGCAACACTATCCAAACACTGCTATCTGAGCGGTAAGATCCGGCGTCAGCTCCGGTGAAATATTATCATTTCCGATTTGGAGTTTTGGACGAACCTCGCACAAGGCCCTACCCAAACTACATTATACATTGTTGCGATTGGCAACTTGCGGACTAACCAGATTCCCCTTTTGCAGATCTCCTGGCGACCGACACCGATATGTTCGAGGATAACAGCACTAAGTCATTTTCGCAATTGCTTTTCGATGTGGCAAGGGACCAGGTGATCGTGGGCGCAAGGTGAGTGCCTTAGCTATTTATGTCCGCCAGTTCACTCCGAAATGCACTGCGGCCTTGCAAACTCAATTAACATATGCTTACGGTCTCTTACTGTCAATTAAATACATTCAAGAAAAAAACGCAACGCGTTTCACTGATTGTAGTGACTTCTGTTTGAGTTGGGAGCCTGCTCGACTACCTGCCGATAAGTTATTGATAGCTTAACCAGCAGCATAATTGCTGTCAAAACTTAAAACAACTCGAGCTTGTTCCGATGTTCAATTTCATTCGTTAATGGTATTTAAATATGTTTTTAATGTTGATAAATGCGGCAATCCTAATAAGTTGTACAAACAGGCTGAGTCACTCACCTGCTTGTCGTATACCGAGTGCGCTTATCATTGCTCGGGACAGGTTATAACGGAATGTCACTGCAACTCAATTGCAACTCCCCGCCTTTACAAATGGCTAGATTTGGCTTTGGGGGCCGTTTCGCATAATAATGTTGTCCGGCGCCGGTATTTCGTTGTGTAATTGTAGATTTATTGATCAGCGAATTGGCGCGGTCCTGTGTCGAAGTAAACGCGACAGGTGTTTTTTCATCATTAGAAACCTAATACGTACCGGTAACTTAATAAATACTTTTTTATACAACCGCTTGTCCATCCGCTGTAGTTTAAATTATGTCGCAGCAAGAGGAAATGAGCAGCGAGCAAAAAACAGGAGGCCTCTAGACGATGCTACGCAGATTTATTTAATGTACATTCACCGGTAATAGCGGTAGGGTAATTTATTTTCCTAGCACAGTTTGTAAAACAGCTTAGAGTGCATGTCAAGTGTGTAATCAATAATAAATCGACTCTCGCACTACACAAGAACATTCAGCGATTAAGTACTTATACGGGTCTTAATGCCTCGCTTAGTGGTCCGAACCAATGATGAGTAGTACTTCGTATAACATGCTTTTGCGTTTGTACTATGCACTTCACTTTGCATTTTTTTAGGATTTTGTACCTTAAGGGACAGACAAAAGGGCAACGTAGACGTAATATTGATACGATGTCCTTCTGTCTGTCCGTCTGTCTCAGGCCTGTATCTTTTAAACCGTTCTTGGTAGCCTAATGAATTGTATACAGAATACGGGTTGTTACTTCGGCCTTTAGAATGACGATGATGATGTATTTATTTTTAATTAAAACCTCATTTGTGTTTCGATTGTACAAAACCCTCGGTGCAAAACTCTGCACGGCCTGTTTTTTTAACCCTGTGTGTGTACATTACAAAGTACCAGTTAAGTGGTTAAGCAAATTTTATAACGGTCCGTATACGATTAGTTATACCTATTTATGTGACCTTTTAAATGTTTAAAGTAATACTGGGCGGGGTACGTTTGTAGCGTTGTCTAGTCTTTACAATACATTGTTGTATAGAAAGCTTTTACAGTGCGTGCCAGCGTTTACAGTTATTTGCTTATTTATTATGGCAATGGCCTTAGTTGTGTCTTATTTACGCCGCTCAATAACTTTTTATAGATACTAAAAACTACCATTTGCTATTAGGCCGGTACTCATATGCTTACCCTACTGTCATTTATTTCTCATTGTCTTAGCTAATATTGGAAAAGCACCAATAATTCATATTAATTTGGGTATTTAGCATAAGTAATCATCAATTATTGTTGGTCAGTACTGGGTAAATGTATTTTCCATGATTATCTATGATTATTAGCATTTAGTTGCTAGCTAGGAAGTTGCATAATTATGGTAGTTAGCCTAGGTATTATCTCAGAAATAATTGTCGCGCTAGCTTACAAGTGCAGTTAAGTAGTTATAGCAGATTATTCTCTTAGAAAACATCATCGTTCACTTTATCTCGGATTTCGCTTACTACTCGTATTGTAAGTTGACCCCAAGCTCATATACGCCGCGACTTGGCTGAACTACTTCGAAGTTCGTCCAAGGTCGAGACACGAACATCCTAACGTAGTACCTAATGACGGCTAAAGCTTTACTTGCCAGTGCCTGTTTGATAACCAGAGGGCCCTGCCAAGATGCATTGCGCTAACTAGCGTTTCTATTCGTTTCGTTTTTAAACCAATCGCGTCACTGGTAGATGACGTGATACGAAAAGTCACGTGATCTACCAGTGACGCGATTGGTTTAAAAACGAATCGAATAGTAACGCTAGTTAGCGCAATGCATCTTGGCAGGGCCCTGTGGTCGGCGACATATTTAAAATAATACTTATCTATCACGGTAGAGACATAATTATTGATAGTCATAATTTTTATATCGCTGAAAACGTAAACTTTTCAAAATTGAGTTAGGTGAGGTTTGATTTATAAAATTCCCGAAAAAAACTGTTAAAAAAAAAAACCTTAAGACATGAAATATGAACATTATGAATATACTTAAATAATTATGGCACACGACGTAGACCCTGAGAATAAACCTTAAACGCGCATCCATTAGGAATTGTATTATCTTTAGGCCGCTTGTTGTGTATTATTAGTACATAGGTATGTATATTGGGTTACTGCAATAGCTTCCAAATCAACAAAGTGAATATAAACCTACTTGTCCATATTACTTCTAGCATGCTGGCTAATACACCAAAGCTTTTTCTGCTTTGCATATATTCTAGAGCGTTAGACGCGTGCATCTAGCGTCCATGCTTTCGTTATTGCCATGATAATAACTTGAACTCGAACAGCTAACACGGTAGCTATACACTATACTATGTATTGGGATCATCTCCACATTAGCTGGCGTGTGTTACTGCGGCGACCATCAAAAGAAACGCACGGCTCTGTCAATACCAGCACTGCGTGGTAAACTCAGGTTATTAAAACAGTTCTATTTGCCCAAGTGGTTTTCGCCTCACCTACTACCTATATGCAGGAAACGTTTATCTATTCAGTAATGTACATGGAATTTGAGAGCTTTTGAGAAATGTAACTTTTCGGTATCGTAAATGTCTACAAGTTACTGTTATGGGTGTAAGTAAGTGCGAAGGTCGAAGAATTTAAGCCCGTTTTGAAAACCGTTTTGGCTTTGTGGTTGGTAATGCGAAGTCCGCAAGCTGATGGAGGTTTTCTCCGAACTAGTTTTCTTCGACGTTCATCTTTCTTCGGGTATTTAGAGGTATTGTAAAGAGCATAATTTAGATACGCATAGGTATTCAAAATTTACAAGTATTTAGACTTTCAGGTATAGGTATTACTCTCGTCTCATATCAAATATCATCTTGAATCTACTACTGGACATAGACATCGAAATGTCGCATAGAAAACGGCAGGAGAAGACGTATAATCTTGCTTCGACTGTTGTTTTTAATCTTAAAATATAATCATGAATAATAAGGGAAAAAATGACGCCAAACAGGGGTAAATATCTTGATTTTTCGTACATAAAAATGTTAGTAACAGTCGGTTTATTTTTTTAATCTTTAAAGGAGTACATCGCGCTGTTCATACTTCTTTAAAGTTTATTAGAGATATCATAGAGATATTCATTTTTCATTTTCATTAAAAAAGCGAGATTATTATTTTCTCAAAAATTTACACAGCTAGTACCTAGCAAATAGTAAATTCGCGAATAGCAACTCCAGCGATAACCAGTGCTCCACATTTATAATTTACTCTACATCAAACCAATACTTCATTGCAAAACGCATACATCTCAATCGGATATTGTGCAGTTTGCACAACGAGTAATGTTACACTCAACATATATCTGTATCATTGCGGTGGCAGTTGGGTTATTTGATATAGGAAACACGACTGTACCCAGCGACTGTATTGTATTTCATACTGTGGTCTATTAAGTGCACCATAAGCTTATTTATGGCCTATGGCTTATTACCTCGCTTGAAATGCTTCCTGTTGTGGGTTGGATGGATGGATTCATTAGCTGTTAAGACTTGAGTTATTTATGAGTTCTTGGGTTATAATAAGAGTGTCTGCTTATTTAAATGGTGCCAGTGTCCTTGCTGTTGTTTTAAATTGAAAATATGAATGTAACATTGTAAATCGTAGCCCATATCTCTAGTAATTTCTTGTGACTTTAACGGTAAAAGGAGAAACAATTCATCATATTTTATGCCTTTGGCGTTTATAATTTGATTAAAATCCACTCAAAAGCAAGATTACAACAATGTTATGTTCGCTAGTCGTACCGAGTAAAATCGGCTTGTAATTATGTTTTTATTCCTTTGATAACCTAAATAACTCGCCTGCGCGATACGAATAGGTCTTATTTTCTATTATTTCAAGGAAGCTTGCGCAAGTATAGGTACCTACTTTTAGGAAGAGAAGCGACAACAGCCACACAGAAGAAAGACACACATTTACAATTAGAAACTGCTATTAAGGGGGGAAAGTGCGAAACATACAGAATTACCAAAAATACATGCTTATAAAAAAGTGTGGCATCGTGATGAGGGGAAAAAATAAAATAAATAAATATGCATTTTTAAGTTTTATCTTGGATTTGTTGCCTGAAATAAAGTTATTCTATTCTATACTTATGATTCACTGTTAAGTTCCGATTTGAAAAAGTTTATTTAAAACCGTCGCTTCGCTGAAATTATCGTACTGAAAATTCTGGATTCATGGTCACAGCGCATCCTGAAAAACTATATAGAAGGCGCTATAGTGATGATACTGGTGATGTCTTTACGTATGTATCTCTTTCAGAGACACCCTATTCCGCTTGTCTCTGCGTGGTCTCCGGGCGCTAGAGCGCGCTGACTGGCCGGCGCCCGCCAACAAGTCCAAGCTGTGCCAGGACAAGGGTCAGACCGAGGAGGACTGTCACAACCACGTGAAGGTGCTGCTCTCGTTCGGACATAAGGTGTTCGCGTGCGGGACTAACGCGTTCAGTCCGGAGTGCAGTTGGAGAGAGGTAAGATTAAGTTTGGGTAGTTCTGAGGATCCAAAAATCATTGATTATTCCGGTTCGTAGTAAAATAAATAAGTAAATATCAAGGGACCATCTCAGATTAATTGACCTAGTCCCAATCTAAGTTCTAGGCTTGCACTATGGGAACTAGACAACGACATAATTACTTATATAGAGAAATAAATACATAGAAAACATAGAAAACTAGAAGACTCGAAAACAAACACTCGTGCTCATTACACAAATATTTGCCCATAACGGAAATCGAACCCAGGACCGCTAGCTTCATAGGCAGCGTAACTACGAGTACCAACGAGGCCAGCGCGTCGTCACTTGCAAACACATAGGACATACACTAACATGCGATTTTTTTTTCTCGGATTTTTTATTCCTAGAACAACGATAAAACTTTCTACGCAAACGAAGTTGCGGGCAAACGACAGTCCTACATTTTCTTGCAATGTGTTGTTGCTAATAAGTTTCAAACTTTTTCGTTACTAACGCACTTTACAAAATTTGCCACTGGCTGGCGAGTTCAGGATGCAAGTTCAGCTGGGATCGTATAGAGCTTAATGAACTGTATGATCCCACTAGGATCAAGAGAGTAGGACCATAATGGAATAAGCCGCAATTTCATTGATATTCACTCTTCCAGATTGAGTCAATAAGCACCGTGTCGGAGTGGGTGTCTGGCGTGGCCAACTGCCCATACAACCCGCATTCCAACGTGACCACGATCCTGGCTGCCGGCGGGGAGTTCTACTCCGCCACACCTACCGACTTCGCCAGTTCGCACATAGCCATCTACAGGTATTACTTAAAATTGAGGGATTTTTTGTTTGAATCCTTTATGACTTGAGGCTGTAGTCTGTGTCTGGCCGCCGTGGACATTGCTTGCCTTAAAAAGGTTTTTTTTTCGTTTTATTCTATTCTATTCGTTTTAATCTTGTTATTTTTTACAGTTATAGTGATAATAATCTATCCTCCGGAGGTCCCTTGCATTAAAATTGACTTTATTTCATTCACCTCGTGTGGTTGCCGAGTTAGAATAGTGCCACTCCATGTCTTCCCGTGGATGTCGTAAGAGACGACTAAGGGAATAAAGGCTTGTAGTACTGTTAGGCGATGGGCTTGCAACCTGTCACTAATACGCTGGTAAACATCTTAGCCTAATTGTGCAAATTGTGGTTATAGAATTATCAACAAGTTTTTAGAAATGTTTGTAATTTTGTAGCTCTGCCTACCCCACTCTGGGAACGAAGGCGTGAGATTATGTATGTATGTATGTATGTTATTTCATTCACAATAGATTCATATTCCATTGACAAATTTCGTTGTACGGTGGTCCAAGTAGCAAAACTTTTTTATCTTGTGCCCTCTACTAATGGGAAGTGTTGCCGTATTAGGGCCGATACAGACGGACTGCATTTGAACTGCAACCCAGCTGCAAAATGGCAGTTCAAGCGCAGTTCTGATGCTTTTGATGTAACTGCATAGAAACTGCAAACCAACTGCGCAGTCCGCTTGCAGTTGGCGTGCAGTCATCCTTAGCGGACTGCGCAGTTGGTTTGCCGTTTCGACGCAGTTACATCAACTGCATCAGAACTGCCATTTTGCAGCTGGGTTTTGCAGTCCCTGCCGGGAAGTTTGGGTGTTTCAGTTTACTAAAGATAAAAGCACCAATATCTGCTAGAATTTTTTTAATCAGTGATCATACAACACGCATATAAATTGTCAACAACGCCATCTACCGTGTTTACTCAACACTGCGTGGTTTCAGGACGCGCGGCGCCTCCGTCCGCAACTTGGCCACACTCCGCACTAAAGAGTACGATCTCAACTGGCTGAACCAGCCGCAATTCGTCGGGAGCTTCGAGGACGACCTCTACGTGTACTTCGTGTTCAGGGAGTTTGCTGTGGAATTCATGAACTGTGGGAAGGTGAGTGTAGTTTTGCTGTTGTTTGTATAGTGTTGTGCTGTGTGAAAATAGCTTTTGTGTTGCGCGTTAGCACTCGATTTTAGACACTATTTGTTAATATACTGTTGTAGGTAATAGATTGGCTTTCTTTGTACGTGAGCTAAGATATTATGGACTTTTTTAAGACGTTCACTTAAACGTTGTACACATGATTCATGTCAAGATTTTATATGATTAAAATAATAGGTAAAGTAAGACATTGATTTTGCATCAACGCTGACGTATTGTCGGTTATTATTTTGCGCTGCAAGCATTTTCCAAAAGGCTTTTATGGCTTGACGAAGGCAAACGAGCACACGAGCCACCTGATGGCTCAGAAGCCCATATAAATTCTTAGTCTCAAGATTGCAATGTTAAGATGACAATCTCAAGACTGCAAATGCGTTGCCAAACCTCAGGACGAAGATGGAATGCCTCTATGCTAGTAATTTCGTATACCCGCACCGCGACAAAACAATGCGGACAGCGGTCTTCGTTTGCGTTAGGTTAAAGGATAAAATGGTGGTAGTCTCCACTCCACTACACTACCTTCTGGATAGTATAAAATATGCCTGTTTTATTCTCCAGGCGGTGTATTCTCGTATCGCTCGAGTGTGCAAGAACGACGGCGGCAGCCACCACATGCGAGACAATTGGAGTACGTTCCTCAAAGCGCGGCTCAAGTGCTCGGTGCCTGGGGAGGTACCGTTCTACTATGATGAGGTGCAAGGAGTCGAGTATCTGCCGCAGGAGAAGATTCTAGTGGCTACGTTTACTACACCCAGGTATGTCAGTTTTTGCTTTGCCCGTGGTTCTACTGCGTATTTCTATGGACCAATGATTTCTATTTCAGAATCAAATTTTACAGCGTCGACGCAAAAGCGGAGCTCCTATTTTCGAGTGTTTTGTCCCTTCAGACCAATTGAATGATTAACGAAACCTAATCCAACCTTATATTTATTATACTAGGTTTTGTCAGTAGTAGTAACATGAGCAATAAAGTTTTTTTTATTGCCACCATGCGTCAGTCCAAATTGAAAGTGGTTACCGACGCTTATGGACATTAGCGTAACCAACCATCTCCTCAACCGATCGAGGCGTTGAATCGTAAAGGCGAAACAAACAAATAAACACAACTTTACTTACATAGATTTAGCATTAAGTTCTTAAATCTTTACACAGTTATTGAGAGTAATTTTAGTAGTCATTACTAGCATTTATATTATCATACTAAAGTTTAAAAAACGGTTTCATACCTTTCTTAGAATATTAGGCGGGACCCCGATATTTTGGCTGCGCTAAATACAAGTCATGAATAATATTAATTACCGCGATAGTTTAACACCGTGAAGCATATTTATATTGTCTTCCAGTAACAGCATAGCCGGCAGTGCAATATGCGTGTACAACATGACGGATATCCAGGCGGCGTTTGAGGGCCCGTACAAGGTGCAAGACACTCCGTCCTCGACCTGGGAGCCGCGGTCGCCGTCGCCTTGGGCCCGGGAGCATTTCCGATGCGTGCAGGATCCTAGGTAATCCTCGCTTTATTATTGTACAGTCGACCAATAAAGTCTTTTGCCACTTTTCGTCTATATTTGTATGACGTTAAGGTCCAAAGTGTTAAACGACTTTCGTGGTCGACTATACAATCACAGTTACTCGTAAATGCAGATTTACTTGCCAGCAGTTTTTCTGGTTTTTTGGAGCGATTTTTTAACTTTGTTGTCTCTTGCTTCATTCCGTTTCTTGGTAAAGTAAGAGTAAGACAAAACGCGTGACGCGGCATCGAACGTTAGCGTCACGTCTCGCAGAAGCAATGAATAAATATTAAAAATAAAACTAGAGTTGTATATTAATGCAGGGACTCTATTGTACTCGGTGAAACAATATTGCTTTTGACTTGTTATTTTACTGTCATCGTTATGTTAATTCTTATTTACTTGACGGCCATTACATTACTGTCACGTCTGAGTTAAAAACAACATGTCAAAAGTAATATTTATGGTTTTACTGCACAAATAATAGAACCAGTAAGCATTCTCAACGCGGTGTACGGTGCGACACTATCCGGCTCATAGCGTAAACACGAGTTTCTTTTTCAGGACACAACAAGGATTAGAATACCACAATTACTACCTAATGTACGACTCCATCGAGCCAATATCCGATGAGCCAGTGTACCGGATAACGTCAGACCGCTTCACACACGTCACTGTTGACGTCACAGAGTCCAAGGCGGGGAAACAGCTGGTGTTGTTTGTGGCCACACTGGGCAGCGACGTGCTAAAGTTGTCGGTGTTGCCGCGCTACGATGAAGCGTGCTTAGTGGAGAAATGGAAGCTGGGGGATGAGCAAGGGTTCACGGTGCGCGCTATGCAGTTTGTGAAAGATACTGTAAGTATTTGAATTTTCTCTTATTTATGTTTTAGCCCTTATTAGTGTTCCGCTGCTGGGCAAAGACCTTGCCCCTTTTCTGCCATTCCTCCCTATTTAGAGCTTGCTGCCGCCACTCGCTTCGAGAGGCGTTCAACTCATTCCGCCATAATTCTGTGGTCTTCCTCTGCTCCGGTGGCCATGACAACTTTAGCCCCCCGTTCCGTATGTATTTATTGAAATTGAATTACATTACGTGTATTAAAGTATAGATTGTGAACTTAATGCTCAATGAAGGAGAATGAGGCGGAGTTAGTTGATTTGTGTGTTCTCACGGAAATTTGATCCAGTTGTGTTCATATGCGGTTCATATCAAATTACAATAATGCGATCGCAAAAATTTATCTTGCCTTGACGTGTTATTTAGTCTATGGAAATCTCGTATACTAATTGTGATTAGTTAAGCTGGGAAGTTTCTATAACGCCTAATAAGTAATAAGACTAACAATTATATTTTTAATTTTGTCATTTTCTAAATTTTGCTATCAAGCCCCGCTTGTTATAAGATCGGTGTCAAGAGGTATCAGCGTGCGTTTGAATGGGATTGTAATATAAGTCCAGTCGCGATCAAATATGAGCTTTAGAGCGTTATCAGATAATTTTGAGGACCCTGTCTATTTAAAATGTTTTTGATGGAGATCGTATTCCTAGAATTTTTGGCGATATTTTCGCGGTGTCGCTCTAACTGCGCGTCGAACCGAGATTAACAGCATAGAGTAGCTCTAGATAAGATGAATTCAGAGATCGTTATCGAAAATGTATAGGATTGACGCAAGCCGGCAGACGGTCTCGTCGAGCGCCTACGTCAATTGCATACATTTTGTCCATTTTCGAAAATCGTTTACGTTAGCGTTAGGCATCTCGTTTAGCCTCACTGTTCGGTTCGTCAGATGTCTCTGTACATCGGCAACGACGCCGGCGTGCTGCGCGTGGGCGGCGCGCGCTGCGGGCGCTACAGCAGCCGCGCGGGCTGCCTGGCCGCCGCCGACCCGCACTGCGGCTGGGACGACGCGCGCGACGCCTGCGGCCGCGCCGCCGGCCGCACGAGGGACTCGCAGTTCCTGCAGGCCACCGCCGCCTGCCCGAGCCGACACGCGCCAGGTCAGTCATGCTAAAGCGAACATATGCCACTATGTGTTCACTTGATATACAGGCCGGGAAAAAATATGGGCCCCGGAGGGGAACTACCTTAAGTCCTTAAGGTAGATCATTTTGCAGAAAGGAAACATTTTTATTAAAAAAAAAAAACAAATCTGCATTCAAAAATTAGTAAAATAAAATAGCGACAATAATAACATAACACATTATAGGGCTTCACGCGGACAATACTCGACTGACACGCTTATGTCATACACCAATTTTTATTCTAAAGAAAATTTCAGTTTAAATATTACTGACGTATTAGTCAACTAGTACAACTTAAGGGCCCCATATACGGTACGATCCGTCGTTACGATCCGTCGGTTCAGACTGAAGTCGAGCGATGGATTGTACGTGTGTGGCAATATCGCATCCAAATTTCAATCGAAATATGAATCGTCACGATATCGATTCAGTTTGATCCCTTTAGATGCAGCAAGCACGCTACAAGCGGCAAACCATCACAGTACCGAGAACATAAGAAGTCAACTCTGACACATTACACAACCACGAAGTCTCTAAATATTGATAATGTTGCAGCAGTAAAACAATGCTAAACTTATTTGTTGCGTGTAAAGGAATAGTAATAACAGCATTGTTCATTACAGCATCAATATTCAGGATTGACTTCTTATCTGCATAGTATTGTAAAGATTGTTGTCGCAAATAATACGTGCCAATCAACCAGTGTGACACTAAGAACACGATTTGACCTACTTATTTCATTGATTTAAATTACAATCATATATATGTTTTAAAACATTTTAATCATAAACAAATTCGTCCGCGACAGTCCTTTCGAACTTAGTTTGACACTAGATCAATTTTGTCCCTTTATATTTATTTATTCCGGTGGAGAGTAGGCATATTATGCCTAACTGACTGCGCGA
Organism: Acleris literana; assembly: GCA_946894065.1. Lineage (NCBI taxonomy): Eukaryota > Metazoa > Arthropoda > Insecta > Lepidoptera > Tortricidae > Acleris > Acleris literana. The sequence goes on along the minus strand of OX335689.1, from coordinate 9,212,753 downwards.
TGGCGGCAGCGACGAAGGGAACAAACAAAAGCATCGACATGTATAAAGTGTACCACGGGACGCCGTGAAGGTAATGAAACTATTTATGTGAATTTATTTCCGATGCTTACCGTTTAGCACCGCCGCAGTTGCCACAGCGCATAGTTATGGTCAGGCCGTTAAGGCTCCTGCAGTCAGACTTACAGGCCAAGGGGGACGCGGCTATCTTTTCTATTTATAACAAATAACAAATTTATAACAAGTCAGTTTCATCCTGTTAGTCCGATTGTTGGTCTGTGGGAGGCTTTAGACGTTAGCGGGACAGTGCCATGTAGCGGAGAAGAAGAACACTTACTGACAGCGCCCTACTCTTCACAAAGGTCTGTCATCTCGAAGGTTGCGTACAAACTACTCAAGACTCTACCGTCTTAATTCACCTCGATAGGCCCAGTGTGCAATAGGATGTTCATAATCAAGATAATTTTATTTGAACTGTATTGCAATGGGAATAAAGTTTTTTTCCTATCTTCATTAACTGAAAATGTCATCGAACAAACGTAATTGAACTTTATTACCTTGCTGGTAGATTCAAAGTCCTACTTTAAAAAATATCCTTGTTTGTAGTGAGGTGGGCCTTATATGGTAATATGCTTTTTAAGTTGTATAATTGACGTTTTTAGTGGATGGCGGGTGGTCCTCCTGGTCGGGCTGGGCGGCCTGCATGCAGGACGGCACGGCGCGCTCGCCGTACGGTGACGACCGGCCCGACATGTGCGTGTGCCGCACGCGCGCCTGCGACAACCCGCGTCCGGCCAACGGGGGCCGGGACTGTCAAGGTAAGGCATAATTTTGGTTTCGTGTTGCCCGTCCAACTTTTCCCCTCAGCAGCGAGAAAATAATACTTAAAGGTATAATTACATGGTACTAATTAATCCTTGTTTTGAGGCTCCAACCAATTGACCCTTATGTAATTTCATGCTAGGCTACAACACACCTCGATGTTCTGTGTTTGCCTACCGTAACAAACCAACCATGTATTCTCATGTGACCTATTAATTCCAGGAGCCAGCATATCGGTGACGAACTGCACGGTGCACGGCGGCTGGTCGGCGTGGTCGGCGTGGTCGGAGTGCTCGGCGTCGTGCGGCATAGCCATCAAGTCGCGGCGGCGCGCGTGCTCCGCGCCTGAGCCGCGTCATGGCGGCCGCGTCTGCGTCGGGGTGGACTCGCACGAGCTGTACTGCAACCTGCCGCCCTGTCCCGGTCAGTGTGGGTTTACTTGTGGTACGCCTAGGAAACCCAAACTGAGATCTCGCAAGATTGAAAAGATCGATCGATCGATCAATCGATCTCGTACACGGCCAGATCTCGTGAGATTGATGTTTATTCATTTGTTTATAAGTTTAACAACTTTTATCAAATAGTCAGTCTTCTTTTTTTGTGTTGAAATTTAAAAAAACCAAGGTTATTTTAGTTATTTAACATAAGAAAAATAGGTACGGCTTCTAATTTTGCAGGCTAAATAATGAAATCAAACCTATTACGAAATTACAGTTTTCAAAATAAACGAGCGACACCTATCTCGTGCCAATTCATGCTCCTGGACAATCTCGTTGATCTCACGATTTTGGACCAATTTTACTCTCGGTAAAAATGAGATTGCATTCCCTAGATAGGACCTTGTACAGGGTCAGTCCACTATATCACCATGTTACCCTTTAACCTACCGCAAAGTAGCATTTGTATTGTTGCTTCGGTGTGGGATTAAAGGCGGAGCAACACGGAATGCGTGCGCGTAGACGTGACGTGCGCGTTCGCTTTCCACTGCGGTGTATAGTATGAATATTCATACGACATGTTACTATACCACGCAGTGGAAAGCGAACGCGCACGTCACGTCTACGCGCACGCATCCGGTGTGGCTGGGCCTTAAGACGACCGGTAAAATTACTAGCATGATGGCAAATACGCAAAGAAAGAATGTAGTCACGAAATAGTATCCCAGCATAATGGTGGCATTTAAATCACCGCTGGTCTTAAAACCGTATTCCTCTTCAAACCACAAAAACTACCAATATAACCAATCCAAATCTTCCAGACCCAGCACTAGCTCCAGTAGACGGCGGCTGGTCGGCCTGGAGCGCCTGGTCCCCCTGCGAGGCGGCGGGCGGCCCCGGCTGCGGCCCCTCGGCCGGCTGGAAAGAGCACCGGCGGACCTGCACCAACCCTGAACCGAAATACGGAGGGTCAGACTGCGAAGGCAGCAAGGTCGAAAGACAGCTGTGTGATATGAGACCCTGCGAGATACGGAAGGCTACGGCTTGGACGCCTTGGGTGCAGATACCTGGTGAGTGAAATTATTTTTAAACGCCAACTAGAAATGAGGAGTGTTAAACTCATATTAAATATGAGTTTAAATAAACCTATTTAGTAAGATAAATCAATTAATATCTTGTTTTCAGGTAATACATCGGATGGCAGTTATGTAGAAAAACGATTTAAATTTTCGTGTAAAGCGCCGTCACCGGAGCAAATCAAAGTAAGTTAACTTCGGAGGAAAGCGTTTTGTGACTCAGGGTCTGTTGTTTGATCCGTAGTTAAACGAACTAATCCGTAACTGCTGGTTAAATCTCAAGGAAATGTGTCAAATTTTCGATTCCTTTTTCGAATTTTAACAATTAGATAAAGGAATCGAATAGGGATCAAGATCCATCTGTAAATTGTTTTTTTTTCCCAATTTTAAGGTAAAGCGATGCGAACCCTGCGGTCTTAGAATTTTTGTTCAAATTACAAATGTTTGCCGTAACTAGAAATCTAATCTTAGATGGGTAGGTTTGTATAGCCCTGGTATAAAAAGGTTCCTAGCTTTTAAATAGAGTTGAAAAGCGATCACTTTTCAGATTACTACCTTTAAAGCCAGGGGGTCTCAAAGTGTTTGAGCATTGCAATTTGAACAAGAACAAATTTTCTTGTTAGATATTGTAATTAATTGACCCGTTAAATGTGAAAATAGTGAAATTCGGTCTATGTGTGAGTATTTTTATTTTGGCTGTAGTTTCTGTAATCGATTTTGCGGAAACCTGAGGTTTACTAGAGGGTAACCTATTTTAGGAAAGTTCCAGGCTAATCTTGTATGTCCATGTACATTCCAGCTGTCCCTGGCCCGCGAGGAGGAGCGGTACTGCTCGGGCGCCGGCGCGTGCTCCGGGGCCCCGCCGGAGGGCGCGGGGTGGGAGGCGTGGGGGGGGTGGGACGCGTGCTCGGCGCCGTGCGGCGGCGGCCAGCAGGCGCGCCGGCGACGCTGCGCGCGCACCGGCTGCTCCGGGCCCTCTTACACGCTGCGGGCCTGCAACACCGAGCCCTGCGGTCAGTACACAGTTGATGGTAGTAGGCGCCGTCCGTAGACATTACAATGAAACTGCAAATTCTTTACAACTCTGAGGACCGATCACCGGTCGTTTTATTTTCACACCGGAACTCAGCAAAGCAAACTGCTCAACGAGCGGAGCTGCCAGCACAAGCACATACAAGTTTCTACTACCATTCTGCCCTGCTAAACCGAATAGCAGTATCTTAAACAAAACTTCCGTATCAATCTCAACATATACTTTGAAAATTGAATCTCTTGGCTTACGAGAGTAACACTTAAATTACACACACAGTTGATATTCAAACAGAGTAATCAGCAAGCCTAAACAAGTGGCATTTCATGTATGTTGACGATGATAACACCTCCCTAAACACCGGACAGTCCTTATATACTTTAAACATTGAACCCGAGAATCAATACACGTGTTAATCACTCAAACTAATCAGAAGACGTATTGTAAATTATTAAAAGCTGCCAAGATCTACACAATAACTAGGATAGAGCTATAACACTCAAGTCTGTTTCTCTCGCTACTTGGAATTTAGCGGTTTTTAACATCTTATAATACAGCCTCTGATCATATGGAAGCAGTACTCATCTAATAAAATTTGCTTTGTTTCATTTTTCACTATCACATAGAAGTAGTTAGCGGTACATGAACCAACTCACTTATGAAAATAACAAGTAAGGTATCGTTTCCAGGACAATGGTCGTGTTGGTCGGACTGGGGCGCGTGCAGCGGCGCGGGCTGCGGCGGCGCGGGGCGGCGCGCGCGCTCGCGCACGTGTCCGTCGGGCGGCTGCGCCGGCGCCGCGCTCGAGACGCAGGTCTGCGTCATGCCCTGCACAGGTATGCAATAGTACAATACTGCACAGACCGGGAAATAGGCTGTTGCGGGACGAGTAGGGTTAGCGTGGCCGAGACAGTCGAGGCCGCGCTATATACGAGTCCAGCAAGCGCCCTTCCCGGTCGAAGCTTGTATAGTGCTTCTCTCCAACAATGTGAGGAAATTTGACACAATTGTTAATAATATTAAACACAGTCCCAACATTTCCTTGAAAATAAAAGAACAGAAACGTACGATTTAGTATGACACTGAAATAAAGCATAATTTAAACTTAATAAATTCAATTTCAATTTGAATAAAATATAGTTTAAACTATAACATTTATTACGCGTTTATGTTATTTCGGCAATTTATTTTGTTTATGAACGCAATTTCTAAAAAAAAAAGTCAAACTATTTGACACACATTTAAATACGTTGTAAATGCTGTTTGAAAAGGCTTAACATTTTAGTCTATGACATTTAAAAAGTAAAATATACAAGGAAGAATTTTGATTGCACGAGTGTCTGGCTGTTTGGAGATAATTATCCTAGTCCAAACATGGTTTTAAAAAGTAAAACACCAGGTACGTTATGAAATTCCATACATTTTCGCGGCCGCTGCCGTTGGTAAATAATAACTTTGTTTTTTTTTTTTGCCCGGGCCTGGAACTTAGAACTTCGCGGGCTGATTTGACAACCGTAAGGTTAACATTTCCGAGCATGTGGGAGAAAAAAATATTAAACATGTTTATTCAGTTAGTAGTTAAAAGTGTCAATTTTACTTCATTTTTAGTCTTTGAACAATAGGGAATATGCATGCATTTTTTTAATCTTATTTCTCAACAAAATATAAAAATACCATAAAAGATATCACCAAAACTGAAATAAAAATAAAAATTGGCTCAAATTTTAATTCATGTTAATGTGACATCACCGCCAATTTTACCATAGATAACTTTTTTTTAATCTGGGCCCTATTCTCGTGGCAGTCGAGATTAATAAACTAATATGCGAGATGAAGATGTCAACTCCATATAAAATTGTATTTGTTTCGCCATATCTCCCATGTAATTTCATCTCTAGTGGTTCGAGATTAGGGGCCAAGAATGAATTACATTAAAAAAAAAAGCAGTCACATAGTTTTTAGTCTGTGTATCTTTTAGCAAAAATACACCTAATATTTTACGACACAAAATGGTGTGTTCTGATTGGTCGATTTCAATTTGTCATTTACACAAAAATTTATTGATTGATTTTCATTGGTTCTTAAAGTTGGACAACAATGTTCTCGACCAATCAGCAAACACGCCGACAAAAACATTCTTGGTCTGTCCTTATACGTGACGTTTTGTGACCCCAAACAAGACCATCTATGGCCATATTTCCGAGCAGTGTTGTGAAAAACATATTTCCTACTAAGGGTATAAAATGGAACAGTAAGAATTATTAACGAAAATACCAATTTTCCGCACGATATACAGCTAAAAAAGACCACTTTTTGAACAACGGCATTAAAAATGTGTTTAATTGTTCCTACATATTAATTGAACATGCTTTGATGATCGTTTTGTTTGTTGCAGAGTCGGTGGGCAACTGGAGCGCGTGGGGCGCGTGGTCGGCGTGCGAGCACAACGAGCGCGTGCGCCGGCGCAGCTGCGACAGCGGCGCCTGCTCCGGCGCGCTGCTGCAGGTCGCGCCCTGCGGGACCGACGCCGACAACGGTGGGCGAACCTTTTATAGCGCTGTAGATAAATGTAGATAAAGCGTCCATCTTCTTCGCACTTATAAATTCAAAACAAATATTTGCCCTTACCGCAATTCGAACCCAGGACCGCTAGCGTCGTATGCCACAACGATTCACTCCGACTGGTAGATTCACTCTATATTACCGACGTGTAAAAGAGGCCTCATGTGGCCTATTTGCTGAATATATATTTTGAATTCGACGAAATAAACGCGTCGTCAAAAAAATTACGTTAACTTATGTCTTTGACACGGCAATCTCACTTAAGATCAGTCTAATAATTCGGCTTTAAGTCCTAAAATGTCGTTAACATCAAACTATCTTCTAATTATCTTAGGTTGTACGGAAGAGATCGCTAATCAGCAATAAGACCGCATGTTGTTCACCTCTATTATTTTTAATTGTTCTGTTTCTCTGTAATGTTTGTCTTTGGGGTACAATAAAGTGTTTTGTATTGTATTGTATTGTCTTCAGAATTTGCATTCGAGTTCATCAATATGTGTACACTTTAGTACCTTGTGTCATGTTTAAACTGCCATATATGAATTGTCACGGCGATTAAAGTAACTAGGTACTAAAGTGTATACATATTTCTGAACTTGACTGTACATGTAGTTACACCTATCAGCAGTAGACCTAGATTTTAAGACTTCTAATGTCAGAATTGTAATACTAATAACGTTTTTCGTCAACAGAACTATACGCCCTGCCTTCGTACAGTGAGACTGTAGAAATGGCGTCCTTCGTACGAGCCGGCGATTCGTTGAGCGTCGGCGGCATCATTGGCTGCGTTGTAGCAGCTTTCGCCGCTGGTAAGTTACCTAAGATACTTATAGAAATTGTGTTTTACACATTGACATGAGATGCCGCAGGTCTTCGTTGAGACTGCCCAAATCCGCCATGTATGTTTTTCTATAAAGGTAATTTTAAATATTTAATCAAAGTTCGAAATCCCGTATGTGAAATCATATACTGTCTCAGGAACGTAATACAGTATCCAATGAACATTTTAAGTGCTTTAAAAACTTGTCACAATGAACTACTTACCTTTTGACACCCACCGTACAACAAACTGAGATTTTTGGGAATTCGAATCTACCAGGAAGGAAATAAAGTTTATTTAACTTCGCTCTTAAAGGCCATTTTCAATTTTGTAACAAGGAAAAATATACTTTATCCTCGTGAAAATATAGTTTAATATGAATTGCCTTCATTATGTACATTCTGTTGCACTGGGTGTCACGAGGTTATAATAAACCTAAAACAAGCTTTAAAAACCGACGGAAGGTATATTCGTTAGTTACCATGAACATTATTTATTTTGCGACGCTAAGACGGATCTAATTCTTAGTTTGTCGAAATGGAGCGATAGGCCCTCCGTCTTATAATTATGATGAGTTACCAAACCATTCGGCAGTTATTTTTTAGATAATTGAAACCATTCCAATCGATTTGTTTGTAGTTTTAATTAAAATGAATATCTTACCCGTAATCGAATCATTTGGAAAGAAATGTGGTAACTATTACAAAAAACAGTAATCATTTATTTATGAACACATTACATGGATGATATAGTTTTCAGATTCAACGTACGGTTTGTGTAAAAATAGGCAGAGTAGATAACATGGAACCTTGAACTTGTTTAATGCCATGAGCCGCTAATAGATGGCGCTAGTATGCCTTGTTCTAAAGCTAAGTTACTTTTCTTTGGTTTTAAGTCAAAAGCACTAAGTCTATGCGCTCATTTATAATTTTATTTAAGAGTTATTTAAGTTAGTATTCTATTAAAAAAAGCGCAATTTCAAATAATTTGACATTTATGCAGTTTTGTCGTCATATACCCACATCGCGCTAGCGAAGTTTTATCACGCAGTTACTATATAAGAAAAGGGGAGTTGATTCTTAGTGTGTCTATTAAAAGGAGAGACGGTTAGCACTCCCCTTGACAAGGATGGAACACACAAAATGGTTAAGGGCACAATCTTGACCACATTTTTTTTAATACTTAGTAATTATAATCATATTCAAATATTTTTTTGTTTTGAATAACAATTAGTATTTGTTATTTTTTAGTTTGACTATTCAGCGAGTAAATTTAATATTAATTTTAATTTTCTTTTGTCCTTTTTTCAGTTATTGTCTTTCTTATATAATATGTATGATGTTACGTAATACAAATAAAGTAGTGTACTTACGAGTAATAGGTAGTATAGCTACGATTCTAGCTATGATTTATATACAGGGGGTAGCATTGAAATCGGTCAGTATGGGAAAGTCTGAAACGAAGATCTGTTCTTTGGAACCATGGCATCGATTTTAGTAAAAAGGAAAACTGCATTCATACATTTAAAAAAAACTTTTACTCAGCACGGGAATCGAACCCGGACGTTTTGAAAAATAAAACTAAATAACATTATTTCTATTTATATATCGATTGTATAGGTTTTAAGCAGTAAATGTTACTATGAAACATGATGTCTAAAATTAATAAAATGTATTATTTACAGCTTAAGACCTACACAATCGATATCTATGGTCCATTTCAATAGACTTGTCTTAGTTAGTAAACACTTTTATAACCTCAAAGTGCCTTTTCGCCTAAAATAACAATTTTGTCGTAAAAAACTATCCATGATGTAAAACCAGGAAAATGGTGTGCAAAATGTGGTCTCTAGTTGCTTTATTCAGCTGAAAACGGGCATTTTATCCAAAAATGATGCATTTTGAGGTTATAAAAGTGTTTACTAAATAAGACAAGTCTATTGGAATGGACCATAAATAGAAATAGTGTAAGTTTTATTTTTCAAAACGTCCGGGTTCGATTCTCGAGCTGAGTACAAGTTTTTTTTTAAATGTATGAATGCAGTTTTCCTTGTTACTTAAATCGATGACATGGTTCCTAAGAACAGACGCACACAGGGGTATTTGACCCAAAAAGTCGGACATATACAAATATATACATTTTTGTGTTCAGGGATGATTGAATTACTTAAAAAAAATTGGCAAAAAAATATCGGTCAAGGTCAAGGTACCCAAATTCTGGTTTTATTAATTAAATGAAACAAAATCAATTTAAAATAGAAAGAACATATAATATTAGCAAAAAAATACATTAATAATCACTTCTTATCAGTTATATTATCAATAAAGCCTTCTACTATAAATTTAGGGACGCCTACCCATATTTAAACTACTATTAATTTACCTGTATGGTAACAGCATCTCTTTCGCAGTTGCCGAAAATGAAAGTTTATTATTATGGGATCTGCTTCGGATACTGCTCAAAAATGGGTCTGAAGTTAAAAGCAACCTATTTAAAACGTCTATGTTGCATTGCTCCCGTGAAAATTTTCGGCTGTAACATTCTCGGTACAATCGAAAATGTTTGTTTCTTGCTTCTGCAGCTTCTTCAGATAATGACCCAATAGGTAATAGAGCATGGTCTATCACTGTGGGCCCATGGATCAATATTTTGTGGACAGTGGGTGTCATGGGTTGCCATGGATAAAGGTGAATATATAGTTTGGCCGTTTCTTCGCAATATATGGAAAATTTGCTGGTGTCTACTTCGTGTCCACTTGAAATTACTTCTAAAATAATGGCGAATCTTTCAATCAAGTTTTGATCAATGCCAGTTATCCGAGCAGATATTCCAGCATTGGCGAAAAATCTCCTGCTTGTATTGCCATCATTGCTACTACCGAATCCAGGCTTAGGAACGTCAATGATAAGACCTAGTTCATTTCTAAATTGCTCTTGAATTATAGATTTTCTGTCTTTTACAATATTTTTGTCTTGCTGGGATCTCGCCTGCCACTTTTTCAATGGTAATTTATATGAAAGGTGGAGTAAGGATTCAAATAATCGGATTCTGGCGTGTAGAATAGATAAACCGAATTCTGTGTTCTCCATGATTACTTCTTTGGTCTTTGTTAAATCATTGAAGTCTTTTGAAGTCAATTTACATATAAAACACCTCATTGTAGATGTTGTTTGAGTTGCTGCGTTGCATACTTTTCCGTCTACCATTGTCAGAAGCATCTTGTGTGTAACATCGATTTCGTGAGATCCTCTTTTTGATTTTGTTGATTGAAGTTCCTTGATCTGATTATTAAAGTATTCAATTTCTTCGTTTGTGATGTCTTTAGTCTCGTGCACAAATCGTATCCTCATCGGTCGACAAAAACGAGGCGAAGACGGCGTTGGATTTCGCCAAATAACTTTATCATTGTGTTTGCAAATAAGTTGAAGAGGAACCAAAGATGATTGAAAGATATGCGCATCAGAGTCAGTCATGTTCTCAAATTTTTGTTTAAATTGTTTTTGGTGTGAACCATCACATCCCCACTTGTAGATGAGCTCAAGAGAACTAAGCTCCTCGGATGATAACGTATCTAAAACTTCATCCAAATACGATAATAGTCTTTCAACCGTATGATTGAGTAACTGTTGCAGTTTAACCTCGGCACACACAGAATTAACGTTAACGCTTTCTTCGCTAGGATAGCACTTCTTTTTCTCTTTTTGTATTAAAGTGTAGCATGGAAATAGGTCTTTATCGCAAGCTCTTATAATCTCATACTGTTTTCTTGTTAATGATGCCTCTACAAACATAGACAGGGCCTCTTGTGGTGTCAATTGTCTTCGAGAGGACACGGGAGTCCTAATGTTTTCTTTTTGGTTAGAATCATCCTTTGAACCCGTAGTCATAATATTCTTGACAACAGTAGCACCGTCAATATTACCGCTTTCTCGAAGCATCATTTGACCAGCAAATAAAATCTCTTGTGCTTCATTATTTTCCCTGAGAGATTCCGTTTTGCGTCTTTTGCTTCTTTCACACAAATCTTCAAAGGACTTTTGCGGCCGGTGGCCGGTATTGCATAACACTTTCATAGGTATTTCTATAGTTCCTTGCAACCAGTTATAATTTTTCTTCAAAAAAGCGACCTCAGCTCGACCAGCTGCTTGCCAGCGAGACTTCATATCGTATTTCAATCGAGCAAATCTCCGCAGGAAGTCTTCTTTCCGCTCAACTGGGAAGCAAGCAGTTTCCACGTGGCACTTTTCCACAAAATCCAGTTTTTTTGCAAAATCTTTCTCGGCACACTCTTTAGCCATGTTAAATATGGCAATTCGAGTAACCATATTCACGCCAGAACCACCTAAAACAAATAAACAGGAACGTTAGAATAACGACCGCAAAGTTATCGTGGTTTGGTCGAGCAGGCCGCTATTTCAAAATCAGAAAAAACATTGATGCAGCAGTTTAAAGCAGTATTTTTAAAATATTACATACAGAATACTGACAATACTAATGTAGTAAGAAAAAATCAAGACCTGATATTGCCGGGAAGTATAACTAAAATGCGAATACTTATAATAGATTGGTGAAAATGGTTAAATATAGAGAGTACTTCTATAAAATGTTAAATTATATAACAGAACTATGCACAACTAGACGTCTTCATATAAATATAAAATGTACATACCTGGTTGACTATTCTCCATTATATAAATCACTGCAGTTTACTTCAGAATAATTCCAAATAAATGAAACGTAATGTAAATATTTGTGATAATATGCACTCGCAACAATTCAACAGTACGCAACAGCGGTCGAAAGTTGACTGATACGTAAGTTGTGTGAATTCCACAATTTTATCTATCATGTATTATTATTACATAGACCCTTGGGTAACCGCAGGTAAAAAAAATTACCTCGATTTCGCCCATTTGGTTTTTGTACCTAATGTCCGCGGTTTAGTGTCAAATACCCCTGTGTGAGACGCACCTTCAGAACAATAGTGACCTAATTCAGAAATTTTAAATTTGGAGTTAGGTCGCTATGATAATTTTAAAATCTTAAACATTTGGTTCTGTGTAGTTTTTGTTTTGTAAAGATTGTTTTAGTTTAGGGTGGGTTTTATAAATATCCGTTAAATCAAATTTCGATCGGAGTTGTCAAAGATTGTATGAAGTTACACATTTGACTTGACGTATTTATTAACGGTCCTTTATAAAAGCGGACCTAAATGATTCGAAGCTGCAATCTTTTGTTTTTGTGTTACAAATGTTTCTTTTACGTTCCTTTTTTTCTTTCTAAATATGATTGTTCGTCGCCAGGTTGCCTGGTGAGCCTGGCGGCGGCGGTGTACTGCCAGCGGCGCGGCTCGCTGCCGTGGCGGCGCGCGCCGCGCGTGCCCTCCAGCCCGCACTACATCACGGCCAAGCAGAACAGCTACGTCACCGTACCGCTTAAGGACGTGGTAAGTCGCCTTATCTCTTCCTGTAGCCTCCTACGGCCCACCATACAACGAAATTTGTCAATGGAATATGAATCTATTACGAATGACATAAAGTCAATTTCCTAATTTGATCATTAGTCATAAAAACAAAAGAAATTACGCTTTACTTTCTTTGCATTAGATCTTAATTTGAATGGCCATATTTTGTACTATTATTAGTAAAAAGAACCTCAGGAGTTGACACTCATACTAATACTCATAGGTACTCATTTATTTATTGCATTACGTGTATACATGATCTTGAAAATATATTTAGCCCAAACATAAACCCTGTAAGGGCGCTGCAATCAAATCAATTAAACTACTATATTACTAATTCAATTCAAACATGTCATCCATCCATCCATGAAAGTTGTCCGCGACTTGTCTCCCTTTCCATCTAGTCTGTAACGATAGAGATGTACTGAGCGACAAGCGAGAAAATACAACTTGTGCTCGTACAGAAATCCTATTGAATGATAATTCATATAGTCAAGTTGACGACACGTTAGCCTGGTTGGTAGTGACCTTGCCTCCGAAGTTAGCGGTCTATGGTACAAATCCTGGTAAGGGCACATATTTGTGTGATGACGGCAAGTCTTTGTTCCTTAATCTTGGACGTTTTCTATGTATTTAAGTATGTATTTCTCTATATATAGATAACTTTATCGTTGTCTAGTACAGTCGAGTTCATAAATATGTGTTCACTTTAGTACCTTGTCACTTTAATCGCTGTGACAATTCATATAGAGCAGTTTAAACATGACATTAAATAGACTAGGTACTAAAGTGCGCAAATATTTATGAACTCGATTGTACCTATACTTAATACAAGCCTGGAGCTTAGTTTGGGACCAGGTTAATTTGTTTTTTACTTAAAATGTGTATTGATTAAAGACTTTCGGTCAAAGCAAATTTAAACAGTTCCACGTTAATACAAAATAATTCTAATCTTTAACCTAAAATGTTTTTTTGTAGCCTCGCAAAGCAAAACGTCAGCCATCATTCACTGGAATCGGCTCTTCGAGCGGCATTATCCTGTCGAAAAGCAACAACATTGCCAACGCGAACAACCACAATAGCACCGCGACTACCCCCAAGCTGTACCCCAAGGCCATCGCCAACGAGTACGACTCCATGGGCACGCTCCGGAGGCATTCCAACCAGCCTAATAACAGGAACAACCTTGACAGTGAGGAGGATAAGTTTTATTAGCCAGTGCCTTTTCCGTGCGGGTTTGGCCGCCTTGGAAAAAATAATGGCCGTACAAACCTGAACTTGGTTGGGATGCTTGTCATTTTGGAGACTATAATTTCAACCAAGATAATTAATACAGCCTTAAGAGAAATGGGAAGCTAAAAATGTCCATACAAAATGCGATAAAACGTTATCGCATTGTCTCTTCCCCTAAACCTAGTTCATTTTTGAATATGTTCTAGATATTATGAAAAAATAGGTCTGCGCGTTTTCCTTTTCAAGTAAATATTTCTTGTAAAGAAACAAATAAAAAAAAACGAAAACTTTGTGGAAATCAGGGGCCGATTTTTGACTTTCGAGCGCTCGAAAGTTTCACTCGGAAGTGAGGAAAATCATCGATTCCGTTTTTTGAAATACGAGCGGTAGAATTGAAAACGAATGGTGTGGACCACTCGTCTTTAAATTTTCTATCGCTCGAAATTTAAAAAATACGGTTTTACAGATTTTGCTCACTTCCGAGTGAAACTTCCAATGTTGATTTAGAAGGTGAGAAACGTTATCGTCGGGAGCTAATTTTTTATGGAAAAAAATTGACAGCTACGCGATTTAGGCGTCGCTTTACAATCCTCCCAATGACGTATTTAAGTTGAGGTACAGCAAGACATTAATTTATATGGCGCGCGTCAAAGCGCTTACGCTGTTGGCAGAGAGTCTATTTTTGCTCAATCCGCGCGTTATGTTAATTGTGTCGTGCTTTATGATGATTAACAGTTTTTGACACGTTGCGATCTTTCGGTTTTTGTTAAAGTTATGTTATGAGTATTGTAAATTCGTAAGCGCCGACGTTACATGGTTGTCTGTGAAAAAAATAATGTTAATATTTTATGAATGCTTACATGACACTACATAGTTAATTAATTTTCCATTACGTAATGGAAAATTAATTAACTATGTAGTTTTTAAACAAGTGTAACATGTTAATGAACTCATGAACGAAACGTAGCATTTCTTTTGAATGTTTTGGCAGCACTACACGTGATCAATATACTGTTATTTTTACAGAAAACTTCAATTAAATAGGATTGTTCTAAGGATTCAGACAGACGGACGGACTTTGATTCAGCATGAACATTCGTAATATAGTGATGACCGTGTCAAGGTCGTGGAGTTTTATTAGATCTCTGATGGGAATATTTTATGAGGTAATTTAGGATTGTGATTTCGTGTGGCGAGATTCCGGTTGCGTTTTAATATAAAATAACTAGGGTATGAGTGTCTATGTGCCTTAACTATGGGTATTAATATTTTATAAGTAAATGTCATTTAATAGCTTAGAAACTGTTCAAAATTAATTAGCATTCCGTTTTTATTGAATGATTGTGCATGCACGTTATGCTTCAAAAATATACACCAATGACGATGTTAGGCACTGAATAGATAATTGTAATATGTGATATACACGTTTGTAAAACCTTGCCTTTGACATTTTTGATGTTATCTTAGTATTTGTTCAATTTTTGCCCTTGTTAAACGGGTTGTTGAAAATTAATGATTGTGATGAAGTGTATATGATTTTTTTGTTCTGAGTGCGAGAGGGCTATGTTATGAATGAACGAATTTTATTAAAAACCAGTGCCATGGTGACTAAAAATGTAAATAAAATCTATTTTAAATAGGAATAACTTAGTGAAAGTTTATTTTACTGTAAATATATTTTTTAATGAAAATTAGGCATTTTCCAATGACAAAGCCAATTATGTGCCATGTAAATAAGATAGTATAATTGTAAATATTAATTAATAAGGCAGTTAATTCAAATATATATTTACATGTTATGCTTAGTACAAATTCCGGTGCCTTGGGATATAATGTATACAGACAATTTATACTGAAGTTATAGCCACAAAGTAATTATATTTCTACACATATATTTTGATGTTGATACTTCAACATTTTGCTTGGCTCATGTTGAGTCAATATATTTTATATTTTTATACATATTTAGACGATGACAAAATATTGTTAGATTAACTATTTACATAAGTGATTCCCGCTATGCACTCAGTTTATTTTTTATGGAAAGGCGCAGTTATATGTTTAGACGAATACTGCCAAATGTTATTTCTTCTAAATAAATCTTTACTTATCTAAATTTTGGCCTAGATATAGTGCCGTTGTTTCTTAAAGTTAAAGACTGAGTTTAATCTGTTCTCACTCTAGCGTATAGATGCGTCTCTTCGGAAGCCCATGCAATGGACAATAGCTTGTAGGAATAAGGGAGGCGACTGATTGTCAGTAAGTTTGAGGAAGTTATAGGTGAAATGCAAGGGCGTAGCTAGGATTTTTTTTAAGCGGGGGCAGGCGTACACAAACCAACAATATAGGTATCTAAGACATATCTATACAATGCTGCGTGCGTAATATTACTTTAAAGTTTGTGAGCATTCCTGCATCTTACTGGGCAGCTGCCCCCCCTGCCCGTACCTCGCTACGCCCTTGGTGAAATGACATTGTTTACCTCTCTGGACGGAAATTATTATAATTTGAAGCTGTAATCACGCGCAAACTATCTCCATCTCACGTCCTTCGCGCGGAAACATATAAAGCCATCTCTTATAATTGTTTTGTGAGCGGGGCAGCATGTGGCTTCTTTACACGTGATAATACTCATGCCGCCAGTTGATTCACTTGAGACTTGTTGGGAGTAACACTAATAAATAATGTAATAAATTCATCCCTACTTGTCTTATAATAGAATCTTAATCAAAAATGAAGCTGTTTGGACTATGAACGCTGTTTTCTCATTAGTTCGAAACTGCTTGTTGCTGTGTTATTTACCACAGACCACACACCAGACCACAGATATAGGAAAGTAAACATCAGTTTAATAAAAAAAAAATGTTTTCGTTGTACTCCCCTTTGCAAAGAAAATGCGTACTTACGATTTCTTCGACTAACTTAAACAAGCTATTAAGATTTTGAATATTGCAAAATGAAATGCATGCGTTTGAGTAATAAATTTGAAGGCATAAAAAATCGAATTTCCTGATATTATATTTAAACTATTCGAAAAGTCGTGACCGTTTTTTGTAAGAATATTTAAAACTTAGGTATATTTTTAGGTTGGGATTTAGATAACATTATAAGACAAGTAAAGATATACAAAAACTTCCTTCACCAGTGCGTAATATTAAGAGGCTTCCCTATACTCACCGATATGTAAACTAAGAGATTTCCTGTGATGCGATAAGTTTGTATCCTGACCCCGCTGGGAGCTATGCTGGGTGTTGACGGATGCTAATGCCGTTGGTAACTACTTAACAATAAAGACTGTCAAAAATATTCCCTGGTTTTATTTCATTTCATTTCAATTAACGTCTGTTTGACCGTAAGGCCAGCCAGTTCGGAGCAGACCCTTACAGGTTCTGGACTCCTGGTAATAAGATGACTACTTATTTAAGGTCAAATTGGGTAAGTGAAACATACTTTATTTGTTTCTAAAGAAAATCAACTGGATTTACTAAAATTTTAGGTCTATCACAGTAGCAATATAACGTGTATCTTTGGAAAATTAAGAAGATTTATAAAATTAACATAATATTACTCTAGAGCCTTCATAAAAGAAACTACGCACACAAAAAACTGTTTCACTTCGTCGTGTTTGTCGTTCAGTACTTGCACTAAAAGTTATTTTAGATGCCAAAGACGTTCTGCACGAAAGTAATTAAGCTATTTTGATCTTTGCAACATTAACAAAAGCTGGTGTTTTTATATTTTATAGAAAAGATAAAAACGTTATTTTGGGGCAAGTGAAACACATATCCGTTTGTTTACTTTACCTGCAAACCGCAGCGATATCTCTTTTTTGGATCAAGAACTATTATGACAATAACTGCTTTACTTACGTCTGTGCTTTAGGTATTAAAGCTATTATTTTAAGAGATATTTGAAAGTGTTCCACTTGCCCCGGTGTTTCACTTACCCAACCTGACCTTAAGTTATTTATTTATAGGTTAGCGGGCACGCGAGACGCGACAGCTTTTTTGCTATTCCCTCGGAATAGGGAATATACATAGATTTTTTAAACCGCATTTCTCAACTAAAATATATGAAAATACCCTAAAAGAGATCACCAAAAGTGAAATTAAAATTAAAATCGGTCAAGAAATACGGATGATACAAGCATTTTAAACTGCTAATTAGACACCGACTAGACAGATCCCATATGCACTGTGACGTCATGTAACAGGTTGGCCATATTATAAACTCCACGTTAAATTCTGTTTTGCTTGAGAGAGATAAGAAAAAATCTTTATTGGCTTATATCTTGGTTATTTTTGGCGGTTCAGGTTATTTTCATACCCATTAAAATCGCTTCAGCGGTTGAGCGGTGAAAGCGTAACAAACTAAAAAAGGATGATTCCTAAAAGGAGAACATACAAATCTTCTACTCTGTAACCATATTGCTTTTGATTTGTTATCATATTGCCACCGTTATGATAGCTCTTATTTATTCGACAATAAGGGTGGTAGAGTTATAAACTATATTTTTACCGAGTAGAATAGTGCCCCAGTCGACGTACCTTCGTAGAACCTTCTCGCAGACGGTCAATAAAAAATGTCTGATATAACTTGTTTTAATTGACTTGAGTTTACTATTGTGACAGAGTTTACTATTGTGACAGAGTTCTTAGCTCGATTGAAGTTCGTGTTGGGATGAAAGTTACAAGTTAGCAAGTATGAACGGCAATATTAAAGCCCTATAATGCCGTCGCCTGTTTACATTTTATCATTGCCCTTTTTTTCTAATCTTTTGTTAAATTATTGTCATTATTTTTATATTGACGATAAAATTTTAACGAATTTAGCGCACTTTATATTCAATAGTGACACTAAATTATGAAAAAACTATTTGAATAGTGACATTATTGCGGTTAAAAACCATGATTTATTGTATAATTTCCTTCTTAACTTAGTGTCATTGTTGGATTTAACGCGCGATAGAATCATTATGTTCATAATAGGCACACTCAACCAATTTGTCTCATAGGCCACTATAGAACTATGTCAATGTGACGTTATAATTCCATTGTTAGGAAGTCTCTTACGATTTGAATCATTACGTCACTTTGACATAATTCTATAGTGGCCTATGAGACAAATTGGTTGACTAGCAATACAATCGATTATTATTATGACTATGCAACAAAAAATAATGTACCTACGAGGGCAGAAGTTATCTACCTGACTATGAAAGAAAAGACCTAGCTGGCTAGTTTATTTTTTATTTTTCTATGTAATCTCCTTCTACCGAAATGCACTTGTTACACTTGTCAAATAATGACAAAACCGTAAAAAAAATATCTTTCGGTTTCTCGTCAAAATAGTCGTTCACCGCGGCTCATCATCGATAGAAAATCTACACCCCATGAGATCTTTCTTCAAAAGACTGAATAGGGCTGTAAGGGGGGTGTCGATGACATCGAAGCCATTTCTGGTCATGGCTAGCTGTGTTGTGCGAGCCGTATGCACAGGTGCATCGTCGTGCAAAATCAAAATTCCGTTGCTGAGTTTGCTTCTCCGTTTTTCTTTTATAGCGTGCTTCAGCTGGCAAAGTAAATTTGCGCAATAATTGGCATTCACTGTCGTTTTTTTTGGCAAATAATTAATGATCAATATACCTTCTGAATCCCAAAAAATTGTCGCCATGCGTTTACTAGCCGAAGGACGAACCTTGAACTTCCAAGGAGGCTTCTCGTCTTTGAATTTCCATTGTAGGGACTCCTGTTTACTTTCTGGGTCCCATTGTCTAATCCAAGTCTCATCACACGTCACAATCCTGGAAATAATTCCTTCCTCTTTCACGCGACTCATGTCTAAAAACTCCTGAAAACATCTGACACGTCTGTCTTTGTCTAACGGAATCAGAATTTTGGGTACCCAGCGTGCACTAACCTCAGACATACTGACATATTTCGTGTACCTACCCGTTTCTTACTTACGCCCACATCTCTAACTATCTCCCACTATTTTACGCGCCGGTCTTCTAGAATAACTTTGGCCACGTTTTCCTCAGTGACAGCAGAAATTGGTCGTCCGCTACGAGGATCATCTTCTAGGCCCTCACGACCCTATTTAAATTGTTTACACCAGAACTTTTATGGTAAATTCCGAAGGGCATGAATCACCTAATACAGGTAACATACGCTCTTTGATCTGTGATGGCGTATTACCTTTCTTAGAAGAAATTTTATGACTGCATTCTGTTCAATTTTAATCAAATTAGATTTTTCAAGGGACATGTTCCAAACAACGAAGTGCAAAAAACAAATGAAAAGCAACGAACAAATGAGCGTTCAAAATTCTGAAAAAAGAACAGTTAATAAAGATGAATTCATAGTGGCGAGTTTTTTTTTTTAACTAGATACATAGGCTAGGTAGATAACTTTTCAGCCACCCCTCTTAATTTTCAATATGAAATAAAAGACTACCTACCTACCTATTTAGATAAATTACATTCAACATAATCCCACCTTCCTCATAAAGGAAGCATTACTTCCAATAAACACGGCTTCCCTCGTCGCGAAACTTCGTCGGATATTCTTTTGAAAGTATAATTTCCCTCGAGCTTCGAATCAATTTGCACATAATATGAAATAGGAAGCAATAGGTGATTTAATTAAGTAATTGCAATGGATTAACTCATAATTCTTAACCTTTTATAACAGGGAAGACATTTAAAAAGTTAAGTCCTTCTGCTGGAGTTTCTTGCGGGGCTTCTTCTCCGCAATGATAGTCTTGTCCAAAGTGCTGGTAGATTCTCTCCATATTACCGACGTGTAAAAGAGCCCTCATGTGGCTCAGCTTACAGCCAGAAAACTTTTAAATTACGTAGATACCTTGAGTTAACCTACACTAAGCTGTCCTTAACAAAACCTGTACCTACTAGTAAAGCCACTTGTCTAGCAAAAATACATTAAATGTAAACAAGGCGCCCGCAAAATTCGAACTCGTAGAAGTAGTTCACTCTTCTATTTCTTCCCGTATAGGGTCGATTTTCTAAAAATCCCCCAGGTTCCCCAAGGAATAATCCCTCCGAATTTCGAGTCAATAGGTTTAGAGGTTTTTTAAAGTTTATGAAAAGGTTCGTTACTTTCGGACCTTAATGTCATTGAAATAGAGTTGAAGACGAACCTTCGTGACCACAGTCGTAACTATACATAAGTTTATATTACGTACACGTATACAACTTTTCCGATTTCCTGGTATAACATTCAATAGACGTAGGTCACAGTTCAAGCGCTGTCTTATGTAATTGACCGACTCAATGCCTTCTACGCACGAGTGGTTTTTCATTGGACATTGATATGGGATAATAATAGAATATTGGGTAGGTTGATTTTTTAATACTTTTTACAATTCGTGTTTTTAGTACATGAGCGAATTCTATTTTTAATTTCATATTGTACACCCAGAGCGGGTCACTTTTGGAAATATTATGTACCTAATTTATCCATCTTGATGTTACATGATTATGCAATAATTTTTTTCTTATTCTTATTCTTATTTGAGGAATGAGTGTGGGTTTAAAGATAAATAATCACCAGCTGTAGCATCATAGCGCCCAAACGGATGGACCGATTTAGATGCGTTACCTATTTAAAAAAAAGTTAGTTTAATCGGAATGGTTCAATTGATAGGTTTCATGCAAGCCGACTGGACCGTTAAAAAAAAACAAAATATTTATTCAGTAAATTGGCCACATACAGGCTCAGGGGCCCGTTTATCAAGCGCTTGTAACTTGTGTTACAAGCGGAAATCTCTTTCCACGAATATGTACCTACCTATTCAAAAGAGACTTCCACTTATATTACAAGTTACAAGCTTTTGATAAACAGGCCCCGGTTCTGAAACGCCGCCGCGCCACCATAATATCCGAGCTTTTTATCTATTCAATAGTTATTTTATTGTCACTTAGTCCAAAACAGGTCAGGTGACAGACTAAAAAACGTCTGCTGCCACATTGATAACCTTTTAAAATTAAATATAATAGTAATGGTGTATTTTCCGTCGGCGACGCGAAGGCGAACATATAGATAGTTGTTTGTTCCTCGAGATGTTGTTCGCTTATTTTCAGAATTAATCAATTCACGGCCTGTTTCCCTCATAAACAATTCTATGTTAATTTATACCTTCCTCTGTCAATAAAATAAAGCCTGTATTTAACGCGATGAAACCGTTTACCTGGAAAAGTTAACACAAACAACAACACTTACAAATACTTATAAAATTGACGGACGAAACATATTTTCGATACCTTAGTTCACAATTGTACTAATTACATTTGAAAAGTTATTGTAATTAGTATGTTGGTGCACAAATAATAAGTTCGTAACTTTACTGGCAAAAAAAAACTTTTGGTACGATTGTGCACTAAGGTATCGTTTTGTTAATTTAATGTTTTCACGAAGTAATGTCTGGATTGAGGCGTTTTTTTTTTGCAATGGTCGTACCCTAAAACCATACAACTATGATCCTAGCCTGCAACAATACTTAGTCCAATTTTCCTTATTACATTGTTCTAAAATGTGTTTCTGATTGATTGCTGGGGTATATTATATTGTATGGCTTAATATCTTTTACTCTAACTAAACCAGAGGTCCCCAAGCTTTTTTGGTTCGTAGACCACTTGGCAATATTTTCTGTTTTGGGTGGACAAGTAAACTAAGCAAGAAATCTTCGGAATTTTTGCACGGATAACGTTGGAGGTCTATTCGGTTATAAATTGACAAAGGCTACAATAAAAAAATTGCGCAGAGAAATATTTTGTACGAAATACAAACTTACACGCAGATAAAATTAAAACATAATTAATATAGATAGATATGTGTATATTTATAAGAAAGTATTACGTAATTAAAGTAGGTGCCTACTATCTGTATATGAATATGGATTATTCCATTAATGGAAAGCCAAAATTAAAGTCACGACCTGTTAATGGGATCCAATATCGTGGACCCCCATTTCCCTTTCATGGACCCCTATTTATTTTTTCCGCTCACATGGACCCCTTGCAGCTCGTCGTCGACCCCTGGGGGTCGATATAGACCACTTTGGGGATCACTGAACTAAACTCTAACTGTAGCTAAAGCTATCATATTTTTAGAATAATGTAATTAGGAAAATTGGACCATTGTTGCACGCTAGGCGGGCAGGCTTGGTTACCGTCATTGCTTTTAGTTGTTTTTACTAACTGCGGCTAACCGAAAACGAAGGAGGAATGACTTTAGCATGTATATGTATTATGTTACGTATGAAGGTATAGATGTTCTATCATATTCATAGCGATCAAACTACGGAACCTATTTTTGATAAATGAGGCAGGGTAACGACTTATAGCAATCGGGGTTTAGCATAGGTACTCTTTGATGTTATGGATCGATCATTAGTTATAGTAAAATATACTTTACGATTCGTGGAATTTTATTAGGTAAATTATTCACGGCAACTATAGGTAGACTTAGTTTTCTCATAGTTTATAGGAAAGTTTGCCGTATCAAAACAATGTTACAAAATTTCGTGCATTCATTATGGAAAATACCAGGCGATCTAATCCAATTGATTTAGCCCATATTGATTCTATATTGTAATCATATTTTTGACGTCTTTGTAAATCTTACTGTCAAGTGAAAAAGAGCCGCATAACGTTAACCATATGGAGTCAAGTCTCCTTGAAGGAATCCAGTTCGTCTAAGCTGTTCTAATTTGACAATCATTCAGATGAGGGTGTTTAGGCTGGTGGCTCCAGTAAATGAACGGTCAAGCACACACTTGTATTAAAATTGTAGTTTACGTGACGGTTGCGTAATGCTAATTACGCAGAGTCTCGTACAATACTTTATCTACACACATATGTCGGAATTTGAGTGTTGTAAGATAGGAGACTTACTGATTTCCTCGTCGGGTTCTTCGTGGCCATCCATAATCAAACAGTCGATTGCAAATCACTATATTTATTCACAAATTAAGCACAGATCTCTAATGTAAATAAACAACAAAGTATTCTCGAGATTGATTAAAGTGATTCAGGCGGAAATATCACTCCGATTAGACGTGAGGACAGTACTATCCTTTTTCTTGGCTTCAAAAATTAACGAACGCCTTCATTCTAAAAACAAACATAGCGCCTGTCCACCCGTCACCTGATCCACGGATTGCATTCCTCATCATAGATGGCGTAGTATCACTGCTTACGAGCTTGTTAATTTAATCAACCGCCACCAGATGGCGTTACTATTCTAATTATAATCGGATTATTATCAAAAACGCCGACATGGCCATTCTGCTGCAGGTCGAGCTCGACATGCTCTGCAAAAAAAAAACAATCATATCCACTAAACTGCCAACAATTGAGCCACTCGGCTAATCTGACAGTGAATCTAAGCATCTGCAAAGAGGCCCTTGTCCTCAATTTGTTCTTCTAACAATAAGTCACGGAAGGAGGCCCCTGTCCTCAACTTATTCCACCGTGTCATAAAGGAGGCCCCTGTCCTCTACTTTTACTAACATATCACAAAAGGAGGCCCCTGTCCTCTACTTTTATTAACACATTACAAAAGGAGGCCCCTGTCCTCTACTTTTACTAACACATCACAAAAGGAGGCCCCTGTCCTCGACTTTTTTTTTTTCACTACTTGACAAAGAGGAGGCCCCTGTCCTCAACTCTTTTCATAGTACAAGCCAATCAATTTTCAGCCTTGCAAATGGGAGGCCCGTGTCCTCAACCAGATACAAAATACCGTTATTATTAGTTGATAAGTATTTTCATGCAGATAACAATTTGATTAAATTATGTAAACCACGGCAGCACTAACAAGATTGACCATTAAATCTTTTTTTTTTTATCATCTGAATATAGACTAATGTTGAACATACATAATGTGCCATTATTGCTTAATTCAACAATTAATTGTGTTACCGAACAATACGAGCAAAGATTAAGCATAGAAGGTTAAATCACTAATATATAGCCGCTTTGGAACTAACCCCACAGAACAAATAACCGCATATTTCATTAAAAAAATATGTAAATAAATTAATAAACACAATGTAAGTAGGTAGTCAATAAAACCATCACGTTATTTAGCATTTACGATAATACCTTACAAGTTACTAAATAGGATCAAATACTTTACTTAAATAAAATAATAATAGCATAAATTTAAAGTTTGATCTGACAGGAACCGATCCAAATAATATAATATAAACTCCAAAGTCAAACAATTAAATATGTAACTATACAATCATTACATTGATCAAATTAACTGTAACAATAATGTTTTAGTGACGGTTTGGCATGTCATGCCGCTTGTACAATTATACTTTATTATTGCGTAGTTATATATGTGTACCAAATTTAAATACGAGTAAAGTTAAATACAAGTAAAACTAAACGTATATATTAAGGGGCTTATATTATTATAGCTGTAGAAAATGAGATACTCACATAATATTAATGTGGTAGTGGAGGTGATGCGACGATGTCTTCATTTTCAGCGCCTAAGTTCTCATCCGCCGACTGGGCTATCTGACCATCACAGTTCCCCGGCTTTGGTGCGAGGCGAAGCTGATCATGGGCAACTTTTTTCGGTCTTCCTTTACCTGTTACTTTCCTTACTTGGTAACGGTCACGGGGCAATATTTTCCAAATTTCGTATGCGTCTGGGTATTTTAAGTCTAGTCCAATTTGAGATCGTGGATTTGTCTTGAAAAGCACAATTTCGCCTTTCTGAAATCTAGTAACGTGTGCTTTGCCTTTGTCAAATTTTTGCTTATTTGTTTGTCCACAATCTTCAATTTTTTTGCTTATGTAGTTTTCAAGTTGAACGCGATCTACGGTGCCTTCAGCTTCATCTATTAGGGATATAAGTTCAGCTGGGACAGCGCACGTTTTGCCTGTTAAAGCTTTAAGTGGACTTACATTGGTCGTTTTGTTCTTAGTGCAGTTTATGGCTAACTGCAGTGCATCAAGACCCTTTTTCCAGTCATTCGTTTCATAATTGCGAATGATAGTTAAACCATTTTTCACAACGGCCATCATTCGTTCCACTTGACCATTTGAACGACTAACGCCAGGTGCTATAAAATGTTGATGGATTCCATGCTCTTTACAATACGCCTCGAACTCGGCTTTGAAAGCTGTGTCTTGATCGCTGATAATTTGTTTTGGAGCTCCAAATAAAGACACCAGAGTTTTAAGTGCGTTAAGCATTGCTACAGAAGTCTTATTAGTGGCATAGGTCAATGTTGTGTACTTGGTGTAAGCATCGATAATCACTACAACGTATTCATGTTTGTCATTCCGTTTGGTCAATCTTCCCGTCATATCAATATGTACCGTGTGAAACGGAATTGCCTCTTTCTGAATCGGGAACATTTGTACTTGCTTTGCTCCAGAAGCTCCTTTGCTTGTTTTGCATATGACGCAATTGTCTATAAATCGTCTAACAGTGCTAGACATATCTGGGAACCAATAAACTTCACGTAGTTTTGCCAGAGTTTTCTCCCAACCAAAGTGTTTGAGCGCTGTATGGTAAGCATTTATTATACTCCATTGGTACGTTTTTGGAATAACCTTTTTCCAAACATTGCGTCCTGGTTCTTGTTCAGGGCTGTGGCGTTGCAAGGTGTTGTCATGTAATCGATACTTGTTGACTTCATTACCGCGTTCTAAATTCTTGATGATCGCGGCCAATTCCACATCGCGCCGTTGCTCAACTACCAGCCAAGAATCCACGTTACAAGCTAGATTAATACATGCGGTTGGGTTGCGGCTGAAGAAATCGGCGTGTTTCATACGACTACCCTGCCGATATTCAATCTTAAAATCGTAATGTTGGAGAAACGCTAGCCAGCGATGAATCCTTGGTAGCAACTCATGTTTCTGCATGGAAGCTTTTATTGCGTTGCAGTCTGTGACGATCGTAAAAGTCCTGCCATAGAGATACTGCCTAAAGTGTTTGACCGCTCGGACGATGGCCAGCGTCTCCAACTCGTATGAGTGGTAATGGCTTTCAGGTTCAGTAGTTCTCATACTCATGTACGCTATAACGTGTTGGCGGCCGTCCTTTATTTGGATTAGAATAGCGCCTAATCCTAGGCTACTAGCATCCGTGTGGAGCTCGATTGGTAGTTCCTCTGAAAATATCCTAAGCACAGGGACTGAAGTCAATCGTCGGATAATATCCAGCCTAGCGCTTTCACATTCAGCTGTCCAAATAAATTTGGCATCCTTTTTTGTCAAATTATACAGTGGTATCATTCGTTCTGAGAAAGACGGTACAAATCTCCTAAAGTAACCCGCCAACCCGCAAAATTGCCGAACTTGTTTAACTGTACACGGCACCGGAGACTTTTCTAACGCTTCCACTTTCTTGGGGCTTGGTCGAACCGTACCTTGCGAAATAATATTGCCAAGATATTCAACTGAGCGCTTGAAAAACACGCATTTTTTTCGATTTACAGAGAATCCAGCATTTTGCAGGGCGTTTAGGACTTTGTCCAACATGTCAAGACCTTCTTTAAAAGTTTTACATTTGATCAATACATCATCTATGTAAACAAGAATGTCATCCAAGAATGGGCGCAGTGCTGCCATTATAGACCGCTGAAATACAGCAGGGGCATTCATTAGGCCAAAAGGCATCATCACGTACTCAAACAAACCGTCTGGAGTAATAAATGCCGTTTTAGATATAGACTCCTCCTTTATAGGTATCTGGTAAAACCCTTGCGCCATGTCAAGGCATATGAAATATGCTGCGTCTGCTAACCTATCTATCTGGTCAGAAATTATGGGCAACGGAAACTTGATCGGAACAGTATTGCTATTTAGTTCCCTGTAATCCGTACACATACGGTCATCGCCATTTTTCTTTTTAACGAGAATTACCGGACTGGCAAACTCGGAAGTGCTCTCACGAACTATCCCGTTAGCAATAAGGTCATCTACTATAGTTTTCACCTTTTGACGCTCAATAGGTGCCATTCGATATGGTCTACGGGACACGACTTTAGTAGAATCCTTGAGTTGAATCTCTAAATAGCCTGTATTTACTTTTGTTTTTGGAATTCCAGTCGCAAAAACACCTGCGTTCTTATCTAGAATTGCCTTAAGCTCCCGGATTTCTTCCACATCGGTTAAATCGGTATCTAATTTTTCAGTCAAGTCATCATTAACTAAGACAGTTAAGGTCTGAGAAGTTCGCATCAGAGTGGCACCGTCAATAGTTATATTTACAGCTAGTCCTGGCATTTTCACTAAATCTGATCCGATCAAAAGCTCACAAGGGATCTCATGGTCTTCGACTACATGAAATATTATTTCAACAAAAATGCCATTTATCTCACACAAAACCGTAATACACTGGCACGAAAGGACCGGCGTGCCAGTACCTAATCCTTGAAGTAAAAGGGGATAGTCCTCTCGTTTACCGGGCAGTGAAAAACTTAACGATTTGCGTACAAGAGAACGGTCTGCTCCACTGTCAAATAACGCCATTATCGTTTTACTGTTTACTACAACTTTCATTGGGGTGGACACGTTAGGCTGTTCTTGTGCTAAAGCTATCTTATCTCCATTGTCTTTTAATTTTTTAAAACAAACCGTTTCTGTGTGTCCTATTTTACTACAATAAGTACACTTTTGTGTTGATCTTTCGGATTTAGGCTCTGAGCTAGGCTCAGTGGCAGTAAGTAAAGATTTTGGTTCCGTCACCTTATTACTGAAACAATTTTTTTGGATGTGACCTAACTTTCCGCAACCAAAACAGGCTAGTGTCTCCTCACGGCTATTTCGTAATCTAGGCCGTTTCGCGGGGGGTTCGCCGCTCCTAGTATCTCGGGGCTTTGTCGTTGAAGCCACAGAAATCAATTCGGGGACAGTTAAACATTTACTAGATATTAGGCGCAGCCGTAAAAATTCATTGTCAACACAACCTATCACAGCTTCAACCGCATCCTTTTCTTTATCACCGCTTATTACTCTTTTCCAAATATTCCACGCTTTAGTAATAGATTCCGCGGGATTTGACATGTCAAACCTAAAATTTCGCAACTTAAGAATATCATTAGAATACCGCGCTTCGGGTTCAAAAGTTTGCACAAGAGCATCGCGCATATCACTCCATAACGGGGACTTTACAAGCCACGTGTCGCCGAGGGTTTTGGCTCGACCTTGTAACAACCCTGCAATTTTGGTACAAATTTCATAGTCCGTAAGGTTCCAGTGTTGTTTAGCGCGATCAACGTGCTCACACCAGTCTCGAACAGGGACGTCACCGTCAGGATTAAACGGTGCTATATAAATATCGCTCAACCTAGGTCGCTGTGTCGAGGCCGTGGCCTTTGATAATATTCCGGCTAAAAGTTCGTTATTCGCATTCAAATTAGCTTGTTGTTGATTCGTTAGTTTTTCTAATATGCTGGCCAATGATGCTAAAATATGGCCGGACTCATTGTTATTTGTTAGGTCAGGAATTTGCGAACTATTAGAAGCACAGGGCAATGCATCCCCTCTTCTGGTGTCGGAATTTGAGTGTTGTAAGATAGGAGACTTACTGATTTCCTCGTCGGGTTCTTCGTGGCCATCCATAATCAAACAGTCGATTGCAAATCACTATATTTATTCACAAATTAAGCACAGATCTCTAATGTAAATAAACAACAAAGTATTCTCGAGATTGATTAAAGTGATTCAGGCGGAAATATCACTCCGATTAGACGTGAGGACAGTACTATCCTTTTTCTTGGCTTCAAAAATTAACGAACGCCATCATTCTAAAAACAAACATAGCGCCTGTCCACCCGTCACCTGATCCACGGATTGCATTCCTCATCATAGATGGCGTAGTATCACTGCTTACGAGCTTGTTAATTTAATCAACCGCCACCAGATGGCGTTACTATTCTAATTATAATCGGATTATTATCAAAAACGCCGACACATATTATAAGTACTCTAAGCCGAAGCCGAAAGGCAAATGACCAGCATTACCCTACCTGTGGTAGTAGGTGACAGCGATGACAGCTGT
Organism: Acleris literana; assembly: GCA_946894065.1. Classification (NCBI taxonomy): domain Eukaryota; kingdom Metazoa; phylum Arthropoda; class Insecta; order Lepidoptera; family Tortricidae; genus Acleris; species Acleris literana. The sequence continues at coordinate 9,183,257 of OX335689.1, read as the reverse complement.
AACGTAATTTTGAAATTACGTTATCGAATATTGTAAAGTAATGAGATCTATCAGAAACTAAACTGTTAAGGTAATAAATCGGCTCTGGGTTGCCTGTGTAATTTCCAGGTACAAGAAATCCTATTCAAACAACCTGCCCCTAACTTGCCTAACCTAGAATAGTTAGCCGAGTATTTGCCTCTGATTTGTTTGTAGTTCCCGAACAAACAAACAAACAAAAGGGTTCTTATACTTGATCCAGATAACTGCCTTAGGGCAACTCTAGAGTAAACACATTGCTGAAATAGACAAGTCATAGGCTTCTACTAACCTAATTTTCTTTTGACATGTTATGTTATTATACAATTCTAGCTTCTGCCCGCAACTTCGTCAACGTAGATTTCAATTGATACACAGATACACATTTTTACGCAAATGTACACTGCAAAAAAAAATAACTAAACTAGTTTGGCTACTTGACGTTTAGCCAAACTTTAATAATTAGGAACCAAACTATGTTAATATTGGAAAACTGGAATGGAACTGACGTGGAAGACATCACGAACTAGTTTTGTTATTTAACTTATTTTTCTCAAAAATGTCCGGAAATGTTGACATTCCTATCTACATATTGAGACGCGAAGTACATAGTTTACTGACAGTTCTCAAATTTAAAAAGAAAAACATTGCGTGCTCGCTACACAAGCCCGTAAAGTTGCATACAAATTCCATTACTATCTATCCTGTAACTTTTTAAAAAGTGAAAAGGGCCGTAATAAAATGAGGGCACAGGTCTTATACATCCAAATTTTACTCAAAACATAACTTTTTTATTTGTGCCTGGAATAGCTTATGTTTTTAAAAAAACAAAGCTTGCGATTCTCCTTGTCATAAACAAAAAGGCGGTAAAGAGTGATAGTTTTTTCACATGAAGTTTGTTTGTATGCAATTAAAAAAATGAGTTTGAGCGATTAAGATTTTACTCCAACACAAAAAAAAACTTGTGATTTTTGAGAAAAGCACTATATTTGCCTCGGCAGGAACAGCAATTGCGGGCTTCGTATAATACAATACTCAGCCCGCAATTGCCTACTTCTATGCCTAGGCAATAATGTACTATTACTGAAGTGGTTTTAGCTACTAGTAGGCCTTAGTTTTGTAGTCACTCAAGTTATGTTACAAGCACCTAAAAAATTTGCTACTGTTAGCAAATCTTTTTTTTCAGTGTATTACAAAACGTCGTATGATACACGTGCGGAACTGTCATTTTCACTCGTCCACTCGCTTGCAGCTCGGGCCAAGTCACCTCGGGACTCGTGTAAAATGACATACTTTCCGCACTTGCATCATGGACCGCCATTAATGAATAAAAGGAAAAGATTTTCCCTATCGTTTATTTCTTTGTATCAATAATTTCTGTCCGCTGCTTATCAAGGAGCAATTTAACTTAATTTCGGAGGAGTTTCAAGAGTAGGTAACCGTTATTTAGCCATAATGAGGGACCGTTTCCCGACAAGACGTCGTTAGAGGTTGCCCGACCTCAAATTGAAGGTAATTAAATATTGTAACGTCATTAAATTTGTGTATAATGGGGATAAAATGAAACGGTCTTCGCTTTATCGTTGAAGTCTGATTTGAAATATAAATTGATGTAATTTAGAGCCAATTATGGGGTTTGGGTAAAGGTCATTTTTTTTTTAGGTGAGCGGTCATTTTCGTATAAGTGGTAGGTATATTATGATAGATAACTCTTAAGCCGAGATTTACTCGGTAAAACTGGTTAATAAGAGTCCCAATTAAATTACAGTATACCTACTTGTATGTATTCTACTTGCCAAAACCAAATCGCTTTTGAAATGTTATCGTATTGTCAACGTTATGATAGCTCTTATTTAAAAACAATACGGTAATATATCATAGACAATATGGTGTTACCAGTAGAATAGAGGCCCAGTAATGGTACAGTCGAGTTCATAAATAAGTATACACTTTAGTACCTTGTCTATTTAATGTCATGTTTAAACTGCCATATATGAATTTTCACAACGATTAAAGTGACAAGGTACTAAATAGTGTATACATATTTATAAACTCGACTTTACCCGGGAAAATAATACGATAACATGTCAACAGCAATACGGTTTTACCGAGTAAAACAAAGCTTTTGTTATGTAATTGGGGCTCTTATTAAACCGCTTAAATCACTAAATTACTCGAGTGACGGCAACAAGAGTTAATTAGCACATGTCACATAATGAGCACGTGAGTTCATTATAACGTTCAGCACCGTATGTGCGATATAGGGTCCATATTGTACGCAAATCGTGCGGGCTGGCACTGGACGCGTTAGCATATTGAATGCCGGAGACACGCTTGCGGTTTTCAAATTACGAACATTGTCCATTTTGCGGTAACGATTGTGTCGCAACGTGACTTGAACAAGAACAATGGAAACAGTAATTAATGTTTAATTACAGTTTTAAAATTACTATTGCTATTTGAGTTTAGGTCAAATTAGGTACGAGTGTTAATTTTTCCGAATCTGATTTGAAAATTAATGTTGTAATGTTCAGAACTTATTAATTAAGGGTGGTTATATGTATTTTTATAAATGAAAATTAGCTGAAGAACATGTTACAATTGTGAACTGAATACTAAAGTAACAAGACAAGAGAGAACATTTCACTTTGTCTTTGCCCTTGTTGAGTCTACATCGATATCATATTGTTGACGTTTTATTTATTTACTTACTATAGAATATTATTGCTTAGCAAGATGTATGCGTTTATTTTTGCTCGACTGCGGCCAAACCCAGCCCAGCCAGGGTTATGTGTTTGACCTGTATGTATGTCCGTTCCTATGTCCGCTCGTAACTATTCAACGGCTCAACCGATTTTGATAAATGATACGTCATTAGATTAAAATCCGTAGAAAAACATCTGGCGGATTTTATGCGCTTCAGTATTTTTATCATAATATCGATAATATCAAAAAATACAGTCGGGAATTTAAACCTTGCTTTTTATTTAGTTAAATATTATGGTAATGATAAAGTTATCATTACTTTAACAATACGATACATACTCTGTAAACTTTACTTTGACTAAAATACGATGTCGCTTTAGTTGAAATTATAATAGTACAATAGAGAATTTGTACGTTATATGTAAGCATAAATTAGTAAAATACATAATTTAAACTCTTATGTTGAGTAAAATAAACCAATTTCTTTTGGCCCTAGGTAAATAAATGCCCTGTAGTTTGTCCTCTTCCAGATTTGTAATAGCGCATCTGCTACCCGAGCACGTAGCACCGCTACAAACGCTACGAATGCTACGAGACGTAGACGTAGCACGTATTAGGACGTACACAACATATTCATCAGACGGACGACACTTAAATTTTATTTGTTTTGTTTTGTTCTCTTGATTTAGTATGAAAAATATGACAGTGGCATCTTCTATATTTTAGTGAAGATATATTTAACTGAGGTTATGAGTGATGTCGCTTCCAAAAAGATTGAATCCACTAATATTATAAAGTTGGTAGTACTCGTAACTATCTCTAAACCACGGTTACACCGTTAAACTAGCTGTTTTGATAGATATAGAAACAGCTTGAGCCCCGAGGAAGTAGTTTTGTTAAACATATCCTCTATCCTAGGCGGTAAAAACCATATCGCTGGTGAAACTGCATAACCGCGTAAGTAACATTTTTAATGAGAAGCGAAATGCACCTTTTTACTAACACGCTAAGGTTTATTTTGCTCTACAATAAATTTGTCGGTTACGCAGTTTTGCAGTATCCCGACGATATCGTCTTTACTTGACCTGTTAGGTATTGTTTTTTACTCGGCCGCCATTACTGTCAAGTAAATAAGAGCTATCAAAACGTTGACAAACGATAACAGGAAAAATACGATATAGTTTTCACCGCCTAGAATCTCGGCCGTGATTTCTACGCGGCCGGAGTCGCGGGCAACCGATATGTCAGACAACCTCGTAAGGCCCACCATACTACAAACAGGGAGTTTTGTGTAAGTGGGACTTTGAATCTACCATCAAGGCAATGAAGTTCAATTACGTTTGTTCGATAATGCCATTTTCAGCTTATAAACATAGGAAAATAAACCTTATTTTTAAAGCTACACAGTTCAAATTAAACAGCCATGATTATGTACATCCTATTGTACACTGGGCCTAACGAGGATAATCGTCATCCATAACCAATTCTGTAAAATGGATACAATAAAATTCGTCCACGCGAATAATCTAAGTACCGTAAAACGGGGTGAGTAGGGATTAAGGGGTGAGTAGGGACACAACCTACAATAAGCCATAACTTGTTACAAATAAGAACAATTATTAAATGTACAATAACGTGACGTCTATTGGAAATAATTTCAGTCTTATAATTAGTGACATATATGCTTCATTTTAGGTTGTGTCCCTACTCACCCCGTTTTACGGTATTGACTACACTTAAATTATGTACAAGATAAACATAATAACATAGGTACTAGAGTGACTATGCTCACTTTTCGGTTATCAATATTTTATTTGTATAAGAGTATGAGGGATTACATATTTTATTTGGAGCGGAGGAATGGATCCATCTCGCCGGAAAAGGCCGAATCACTACAATGATTGCGCTGTGCCTAAGTGAGCCTAAATATCCTCTTTGGGAGGATGAGTCGGTATTTTTATGGATTTGGGAAAGGAACGGTTGCTTTATAGAATATCCTAGTATTATTGAAAATGTGAAAAGACTTTTGATAATGCTTTCAACACGAATTTACCAGATGACGGACTTCGAATCAGATTATCAATCGAACGTGTCACCCAGCTATCAGATTATCACTTTACTAATTAGTAATAATACCAAAAAATACTAAGTATAGTTAGCACACAATGCTTCTGAGATAACTACGCTAAAAACTTAATCCATCGCTTTTCCGCTTTGTAGCGAAAAACTTCTTAACGAACAGAGAACCGGACTAGTGGGTTACTGGCGCTTAATGCTTTATACAGATGGGTTCTTTCTGTAATGTATACACTTTAGTACCTTGTCCCGTTAATCGCTGTGATAATTCATGTACGGCAGTTTAAACATGACATTAAATAACAAGGAACTAAAGTGTACACTTAATTATGAACTCGACTGTACACTTCGATACTTATAGTCTGTGTCAATTGAAATTGCCAAAGATGTAAACAAATTAGTACCTACTGTTTGACACATAACCTCAAATATTTATCACGCGTGTTTTTATTTAAAATAAAGTATAATTAATAGTCATTTAATCTTAATTAATGTGAAAGTTAAGATCAAGTGTATAAATCATTGCTAAGACCTCACTTGATCTTTAAAAGCACGTGATTATCGAGGAATAATGGTAAATTGGTTCGTTTGGTTGTGTTTACATCTTTGCCAATTTCAATTGGCACAGACTATAGTATCTTTTGTGTAATTACTTCAGCTGTTGAAATGTATAGGTTCCAACACGATGTTTTCCTTCACCATAAGTATTATATATAGCACATGGGAACCGCTAGGGCTTGAACTCGTTACCTTATGATTACACACTTAGTGCTTGTTTACGGAGACGCGGGGCGCCGCGCGTAGCGTTGGGCGGCGCGGTCTGCACTAAGTTCAAACATATGGCGCTGTATAAAAGCATTTACGGAGAAACTGTTTTACGCGCGTTTGCTTCAAATACAGCGTTACTTGCGGCGGAGCCCGCGGATGGCATCGGCGCGTTGCACGCAGCGTCGCACGCGTCAATAACGGCGGTTCCCGCCATTGCGCCCGCAGCGGGGCCCGCGGCGGAACCTTCTGACAGTCTTGTGCTCCGCCGCGCGCTCCGCTACACGCTTGAGAGTCCGCCGCGGATGTAGCGGACACCGCTACTCTCTACGCCCCGCATCACGCGCCGCATCACGCCCCGCATCTTTATATAAACAACACCGTACATTGCTATATGTTTGTGTATGCGCGTGTGATGACGCGGTCCGCTTCACGCGCCGCCTCTCCGTAAACGGAAAAAACGCCCGACGAGCCGCGTAACGCCAAGCCGCACGCTACGCGCGTCTCCGTAAACAAGCCCTTAGCTACTAGATTTCCGAGGCTCCTAAAAGTATAACTAAGTCCCGGGAACAGTTTGACTATATATTCATTCAGCGGGACAGCGAAGGGTTAAAAGCTCAATTATGTGGCAAGCTTTAATTACTACTCTAAACGCGTTTGGCTTTGTAGGGAGCTTAATTGTTGCCGGTTTAATTTTTATGTGCTATTAATTTCAAAAGTAATGCAAACTTATGAACGATTAGCTTGAAGGAGAAATTTTGTTGCGTATTCGGAGAAAATAGTTCTACGTTTTGACCCGTTTGTTGTACCTTAATGTTGTATATGCAGGTTACAACCTGTCTTATTGCGGTGCGTGTGTTAGGTTGGTGGTAGTTAGTATTTGTTTTATTTGCTAGTAGATATTGTCACGATAAGTAGGTACCTACTTACACATTAATAGGGTATTTGCCTGATATTAAATTTCATATATTAATTTGGATATATATCGATAGGTAGTATGATAAAATAATTCAAAATCAAATTTGAAATTAATTGATAAATAAATAAAACAGTTATAGCCTTTTAAAGTTTTTTGTCTATCCCTTTCTCACGAAACGATGTTTTGCGTGTAATTCATATGGCAGTTGAGTAATATGACGTCATATTCCTGTATTTGTCTCTCTGTCTAAAAGCAAGTTTTAAACATTTATATCTTTCTTATTTTTAAAGATATTAAAATCTTTTTATACTAGGCTATTCGGAAGGTAAAAAAGCTTCAATTTAAATACTAATAAAAAAATTGTCAAATACCCTATTGTTCATTGGGTACTAAACATTATCACTGTTTGTTCGCCAAAAGCTTACCTGCTTATATTTTTGAGTAATGTGTGCGTTTTTTTTAATATAAAGTAACGAAATACTTGCCTAGTACCTTACTAAGCCCGCAATATTCGGCCGAATAACAAATATTACAAAAAAAATCCAAATAGGTCGAATACCGAATAGTAGCCGAATATTCGTGGCACCTGTATAGTTCAGGAAATATGAAATTGGCCGTCTGTAATCTTCACTAAGATCTTTTTGTTAATATCAAACAAAAGGTAATCGTAAAACTGCCCTCGTTCTTCAACAACACAGTGGGTTGAAAGGTTTTGATACTTGAGTCACATTATCCAGTAAGTCTTAACGCAGAAAAACAGATAGCAAAGTAGATAACAGACGGCCAAAACATATTTCCTGAACTATACTAATAATAGGGAATGCAAATAACCGGTTATAACCGGTTTTAGCCGGTTACTTTGATACAAAAACGGTTAATAACCGGTTAAATTTCATTCCCTAAGTAATAACGATCGGCCATTTTGTTTGAGCTTTAGTCCACGGATGGAATTCAAAAATCTACCTCCCGTATATTGTTAACTATACGCAATATTTTACAAAAGCCATATAGTAATTGTCATTTGGTAAAAAAAGCATATCATGAAAAATAATGTAATACGAAATCCTTCTAAGATAAATCAGATCTCTTTCCCCAGGGATCAGACAAATTATGTCGGCTTATTTGACGTTTAGCCTTGATATAACTCGGGATTTTGCTAAATCCTGTTTACCGAAACACAATACGTGATCCTTAAAACAAAGGGTGCTGGGTAGTTGCGTTACGAAAATACAAGTTAAAAGAATATCTCGGGTTAAGAATATAAGGGTTAGTTATTCAGGGTTTTGTCTGCCAGGAACTGTTACTTTTTCAGGATTTTATTAATGAAGCTTTAACTATACGTTCGATTTGTAACAAATTAAAAAAAAATGCGTTTCCAGCGAAATAAATTTTTCACTCAATAATTGTGTAAATAAAAAGGATTATGACCAAACCAAATTTAAAAATTACCGTTGCTAATAATGTGTGTTAGGTAAAAGATGATAAAAGTTATGTCCCTAACGGAATTCAAGTAGACGGCAACTGTTCACTGGAGCTCTATTCCACTCACAAACCACATAGCTTTTGACTTGATATACCTTTACACCTACCTAAACAAGTACCTAGAACGTTTGATTGTTTTAAACTATTGCGACCAACACGATCGAAACGTCGATATATAATGTTTTTACGCGATGAAGTCCCGTTTTAGATTTATTACAGTACCTAAAACGTTGACAGCACGATGACATATCAAAAGTAATTACGCTAAAGCCCGAGTACAGAGCCCCAGAAATAAATAAATATAGCTTTAGGTATACGAGTACACAGAACCGTAATCGTATTCGTTTGTAGCCCGTCTAGGCTCGCATTAGAAGCGAGCTACTCCGTCCCAGGAGTCTACTTTCTTTCCTTGAAAAGTCCGCGGTTTTTTGTGGCTTCCGATATATAAGGAGCAGGTACAGTCGAGTTCATAAATATGTATACACTTTAGTACCTGCCTGGTCACGTTAATCGCTGTGAGAATTCATGTATGGCAGTTTAAAGATGACATTAAATAGACAATGTAGGTACTAAATTATAATTTACTTGACAGTAATGGCGGCCGAGTGAAAAACGATTCCGTAACAGGGTAAATACGATATTGTTTTTACTGCCTAGAATAGAGGCGCAGATGTGTGATTAAACGACATCGTATTAGGTCGGGAAAGGTCGGGAAAAGCAAACCGGTACGAGTATAACAAAGTGACATCAAGTCACAGGAATCAGACTAAGTATATCATTGTCATTGACTCTCCGCAGCACAGTTTCTGAGGCACTATAAACCAACATCAAATTCAAATTCAAATTATTTATTTGTTGAACGTACGTAAAACAGATGTTACATTTTAATATTAAGTACCACTACATCCCGCCCAGCGGCATATAAATATCTTATATGTTTAACATGCGCCATGCTTGAACATTAATCTAATTTGTCAATTGGTTTCGCGTAAATATTCTTGCACACTGTAGTAGGCCTTATCTGCAAAAAAATTAAAAAGTAGTTTTCTAAAATCATCACCACAAAAAAACACTTTTATCCTTAAAAAAGAATAACACTATAAACGCTACACCTGTAGATTTATATCAGTAGTAAATTATAGGGGAAGGCTCGAGGAATTCTCTCCCGTACATTAAATATTATGGAGCCATATCTAGGGTTCCGTTTTACGGTAGCCACAGCTTACATTTGATTTGTTATAACGGCGAGGCAGAACTAAAAGATGTCGGAAATTTCTATTCTCGAATGTAGATTTTAATACAGCTTCTATAAAGTTTATTCCAGAATGATATTTAAGTACGATAAAATAATGACGGGTAGAGAATCTTGCCAGTGGAAAATTAAAACATCGAAAGCTAAACGTAGAACAGACCTAATTCATACGAGTAGCAGCATAAATTGTAGATAACCGACACGAGGCACTTTCGATGCACAATAAATGACAGAAGCGAACCGACGGCTTGGCAGGCTTCCAGGCGCTCAAAATGCTTCATGCAGTTTCGCTATCTACTCTAACTTAGATACTCAGCCTTTATTGGATGTAAATAAATAAGTTCATGGATAGTACATACGTTTTTGACTGGGGGTGGGGTGCATATCGGAGACTGTCGCGATCGATGCGTGTTCCACACATTTGTCTGTATATATAGTTACCTAGTCTAAAGGCAACGAGTTCAAATTGGAATTGCATTTGTGAGAGTACAACTCAGTAATGGACAAGAAGTACATTAACTTTTCAACAATTTGTAGAAATGAAATTCTAAGGGCCATTCATACTAGTATTATAAATGTGAAAGTAACTTTATCTGTTTATTTCATGTGGCCGTGAAATAAAGAGACAAACAAAGTTATTTTTTAATATGCCATCATAAAAGTCTATCGAAATGGCACCATGTAAAAATACGAGATAAGTTAATATTACAGCATTCTTATAGACTTATTGCAAATAGTGCGACGAGGTTTTGATGTGACCCAACAATATAATTAAGTGGCCATACGATCATGTAAGTTTCCCCTATTAATAAGGACGTGAAGTATTTATTTGATTCTTACAAGTGTATGTTAGAGTTGGGTCCCGTTTAATTTGCTTAAAATCTTTTAGCACAATTAACATTTTACTAAGTTCGAAAACCATAATAAACATTTAGCGTAAAGACAAATTGTATAATTTTATTAGGTATACGATCAAATAACATGATACTTATCATTACGATCATGTTCTTATTATAAGTTAAAATCTTGAAGTTTTACTAGGTTAGGTTAAATTAAAACAGTGACCACATTAGTAGTAATCAAATACGTTGGAAATGTCTACTTTTTATTATGAACATTATGATTTAAGAAATTATGCATTTCGTTGTTATTGCATAATAACTATTATATCATTGTTTTATACAGATCGAAAATATGCAATTTGTGTTATGCAAAATGAAAATTAGTACATTAATTTTTATGCAAAACACCCGTTAAACATATAATTTTAAATAACAACGGCCAGAAAAAAGTGAGGCGTGTGTTGTCTGAAACGGAACACCAAACCAAAATAAATTCGGTCTTAACATAATTCTTCCACACGTGCTAACGCGGGCCACGCTATATTAGAAAGCGAAGATACGCGTATTTTTATATCGTTCCTGGAACTCTGTCATAAAATATAACTTAGAAATACATAAAAAAACTAATACCAATTTTATGGGATCCCTTTGAATCACCGACACTCATTTGATCGAATGTATCATTTCATCGAATTTCATTTCATCGAAAGCTAGTTTCCACTGAAACCTTATTGTTATTTGGTTATCTTAAGCAAGTAACCCATAGGTTCGGTTCCCTCCTTCCCCACCGCACTACTAACCAATGATTTATATTTCTAATTTAAATTTAACGGAGTCGACGGAGCTCCGCTATAGCGGAGCTCCTTCTTCTGGGTGGTTTGGCCCTTTGGGCCTACTGAACAACTAACATAACCAAAACCTACCTCATATTTATGATTCTAGTTTTGGTCAGTAGTGCGGTTTAGTAATGCCGTGGGGCAGGCCCCGGTTAGGGGTTAGGTAGTTTAGACCTGTGACCACCAAAAAATTGTAACTCCTGCATATGTAAATGACTGTCGATGAAATTAAAATATGAATTCCGCTTTACATGTTGACGAGCATTAGCTTGATACAGCGTGATATAGCTTTTTTATCTGCGATTTTTTATACAAACTTTATGGTTATCATTATGTTTTATATAATCAGTTGTTATTATACTCGTACAAGGACTAACTATGTTTCCTCTTGCCGGCTTTGAAGATGTTGTTTGAATGGTTATGTTAGTTAATTTAAGACAAATTTGACTACACAGAAGACTACAGATTTATTTATTTATTTATTTATTTATTTATTTTAATACTTTATTCCACAAAATTAAAAAACAAAGACTACAGATTTAGTATGTATTATAATATATATTATGTGCAAGACTTTTTAAAGTCAAAGAGACGATAAGACACCTGATATGACAGTTTCTTTATGGAAATTCTGGAAGGCAAAGTAAAGTGAGGGAGTAGAGGAAAATCTAGGAAGAGTTCTTCTGTGACAAGAGAAACGTTGCAATTGCACTACCAACAACAGTTTTTACGGAAAATGACGATAATGAGGTGAAGACTACATGTATTCAAACACAGCGCTCGCTACATTCAGCGTACAAAATACGAGATAAAACATATTTGAACTTATACTTTACATAAAAAGGGGTTTTCCTTAAAACGCCAGCTAAAACGTATAAAAAAGTATCGTAACTTAACCGGTAAACATAAACAAAGGCCGTATTCAAACCTCTTAAATAACTTCGGCGCTTCCTTTAAAACTTCGAGTGAACGGGGGCTTGGCGAGGAGTTAAAGCCGTTGCATATTTAGCACAAGAGTTGGTAAATGGAAGATTAAGTTTTAAACGTCGCGCTGTAAAGTTAAATTATAAAACTATGTGTAGTGGGTTTTCCCTTTGTTAGGTTTTTTAAAGATAACTAGAATTTACCTCTCTTTAGATTTTAAAAGGGCTTAATGAATGAAGCTTTAGATTGGCAATTGAAAATATTTTTAAGATAAGGTCAATCTTAATATTGATGAAATCAGTCATCTGTGACATTTAATTTTAACTTGCTATTAAATCAAACCGACAGAGAACCAATGTAACCAACATAGCCCGCTGAATGAGTAAGCTGAAGTGGCAGTGGGCCGGTCATGTTTGCCGCAGAACAAACGACCGTTGGAGCCGTCGTGTTCTTGAGTGGAGATCGCGTCTCGGGAAACGTCGTGTGGGACGCCCTGGGGCAAGATGCAGCGGTGATATGCGCAGATTGGCCGGTGTAGGTTGGACGAGAGAAGCTTAAGATTGGGAGCAGCGGCGTGCATTGGGTGAGGCCGTTGTCCAACAGTGGACTTATACCTACGGGATGATAATACTGATGATGATTAAATCAAGAAGTAAAACAGTCTTCCTTGTAAGTATGTCCTGGGGGTAAAACACGGTAAAACCACTGACAAAGGCAATATGGTTTTACTTTGGTCGTAACGCTGTGATTTAACCATAGAACTACGCACGTATTTCAACGCATCGTATGGCATGTCGTTCTAATTTATACAGGGTGACTGCGGGCTCGTGTAGCAACAAAGTAAACAAAAACTTACTACACCATTCGTAGCGTAACGTACTACATTTAAAAGCGTTAAGACCAACTTTGATTTTATTCAAATAAACTTTGAATGAATACATTTTATTAGGGATCATGGCCACCCTACAATTATACTCAATTTCTTACTCGTCTGGGCCATGTTTTATAAAGTTATAATAAGTAACAATTTTACAGGTCTAAACTGGCAACACTGCTCAAATAGCTGGTCCTCATTGTTTGAGGTTGTGTCAAATGGAAACTTGTAACCTGTAAATTGTAATTTGTAGCTTTATAAAACAGGCCCCTGATCTTTCGATTTTCATATAAGATTTAAGTTTTTAACATGAAATCGTTAGGTGACCATATTTTTAGTAATAATTAGGAAAACATTGGATTGAATGTTTTAGTTATTGTCTTAACGCTAAATGTAGTACGTTATGTTCCTAATGGCGTAGTGCGTTTTAATTTAATTTGTTGCTACACGACCCCGCAGTCACCCTGTACGTAGAACATACGCAGCGGCGACTAAGCAGCGCACCCGCAACGCTCGTGTGGCACCTCACTAAAATAGGCTTTTGAAAAAAAACTTTCCTTCTTTCATAAAGTCATTTACAATCAAGTATTTAATAATAATGATAAAAATCACACAGTTCTCTCTAATCCTACTGAATACCAAAGTAATTAGGTACGATGTTACAACATTCTGGCTTAACTAATGAAAGTAATTGCTCGCTCGGGGTTATCTGTAATACAAGCCCAAGTTGTGGCTCGATATTATGAGTATGAGTCCCCGATACCAGGAACCAAGACTTGGGTTCCTTAATTATAGACCTTTGTCATTTATAATTGAGATGTCTTGATCAGGTAAAATGTGTTGGTAACTTTTTATCCGACTGCTCAAGAAAGAGGATAATGAATTATATTTACCTGTGTGTATTACTATCTGCTGTCCGCGACTCCGTGTGCGAGAATATGTGTGCTATTTTCTGGGATAAAAATAATCCATTATCATTTCCCGGGACTCTAGTTATCTCCGTAGGTACCAAATTTTATGGAAATCGTTACTTTGAAATTAATAATGTTAGTATGGATGTATGTATGAGTATGTTTGTAGACGTGTGATTGCCGTGTTTCAGCAAATAAAAAAAAAGAGAATTTAAAACATAAGTAATAATACGTGTTTGAAAAAAAATCCTCGGAACCTAATTGAAATAAAGGGCTTTACACAACAACAAAAACTTAAATATTAAAGTTAGTATTTATAACTGTGAATAGTTCCACGAGAATAACAAAACGAATATGTACAGACGGATTTTTAAAGACTGCTCTTCGTTTTAATTAATTTAAATATATGCGAAAATGTATGTTATGCCACTTTATCACCAAAATGAACCAAAACCATTATGAAAGATAAATTGTTTTTTGGAGCGGGATAATTGTCGCTTTATATCGCGGTAAAAATATTTTTCCCAAGAAGCAATAGCACGGGTAAACCTTAAACTCATATCAATTATCTTATTTCAGCTGTACATGAAACAATGATGTTTACAGGAGCCCTAGACAAGATGCTTAACGCTAACGCTAACGGTTTTCGAAAACTGACAAAATGAAATTGAAATAAGCGCTTAACGCTACCGTCCGGCAGGTTACGTTAATCTTATTCATGGTCGATAGCGATAACGTTGGGCGAATGCATCTTGACAACGGTTTCTATTCCACACGGTAAAACCATATCGCATATTATCATATTTTCAACGTTACGATAACTCTTATTTACTTGACAGTAACGGTTTTTATTTATTTATTTATTAGCTTTATTTTATACCTTACGCATAGTTCTATTTTGTGTTGTGTACTTAGATATTTATTTGTTAGTAATGGTAGTTTTGTACTTAAGTATCAGATGAGTATTGTTAGATATAAGGGCCTTTTACGGTAAAAGCCTCCTCCAAACCATGCCAGTTGCCTGTCTGGTCCATAGGTTTCCGGCTATTTGTACGATGTCGTCACTCCATCTTTAAAATGGTGTACCTTTGCTTCGTTTTTTATCAGACAGTAACGGTAGCCGAGTTAAAAACAATGACATAACATTTCAAAAGTAATACTGTTTTACCTAGTACCATAGCGGGTCAATTCTGGTGTTAAAAAACTCTTTTCATTTTGATAGTCATCTGTTTAATTACGTAGCTGTAGCAACCAGTCCCGCTCTACCTTTCATTTCTAAATGAAATCTTCATGAAATGAAATACCCAGCTTCATTAAATTCGTCGTCCCCTGCCATTCGTCATTACTAACTCAATGACTCTAGAAAACGGGGTAAGCATTGCTTGTCAGTCTGAACTGAGATGGAGTGTAATTATTTAAGTTTCTTGCGTCCTTATCATAGTCTAAAATAAAGTTGAGTCTACTTTACTACCTAACTTACACAGTCTTGGGTTATCTGTAGTGAAATTGTTAAAATGATATCATTTAAGTTAATACTGCGTTAAGATCAGAAAGTTTCCACTGAAAATACCCATTTATAAAATTTCAAGTACGGTTTTCTGCTACGAAAAGATCGAGAAGACGTTAATGCTGGGGCCTTAGTGAAAATAAGCCGATTTAACTTGTTATAAATAATGTTTTTTTTTAAAAACAATGAACTAACTCCAAAATGTTGCGAAGTTCTCGTGAATTTTCACGGATTCCATGACGAGATCTTGTTGAAAATTATATGGGACCTCTCCTGATACTTGATGTATGAAAAAGAGTATCATAAATCGGTAAGTCAGAAATCGGTAGACAATTGGCTGAGAAATCGAGTAACATACATATAAAAAAAACAGACGAATTAAAAACCTCTTCCGTTTTGAAGTCGGTTGAATAGGCTATAAATCATCTACAGTGTCAATTAAACTTATATCTCTTTTCTCTTGCTCCTCAGATCCCTTTCCACTAGGATTAAATATGTAGAAAACGATCGGAAATTATTGAATTTTCTCTTTGGCGATTTCCTACCATACTACAAACCCACCACCACCACCATATTGCATATGTTTAAAGGAATGTTTACTAAGGAATTAGTAAACTTAAACGTATGCGTTCATATTTTAAGGGAAGCTATTTTAAATAGCCAAGTTTTGTCTTATTCTTTAACAAAAAGTAATGGTTGACTCAGTGACATGGAAACTATGAAACTATTACGTATATAATGACGCATATATAAAAGTATGAATCTTGATACGTTTCGTTTACAAGCAATACATTAAACGCGGAAGGTAATGGTGGCAAGAAAGATCAAACAATATGAATTGTTTCAAAGGCAAAAAATCTCATACCTTTAGTAAAGGATCGTACCATAAGCACTTGGATAAAGCCTTCTGTTCATTATACATTGACGTGCAAAAAAGAGTAATATATATCGAATGACAATATTGGCTCCTCAATGTATTACAAACTGCGATAAAAGTCGCACATAGGGCTGTCACCAAAAAAATAATTTATTAAGACACTTTTAAGCAAAAATAAGGCATAGATTGAATAAAATATTGTCAATATTGTTAAGGAAAGTAGTGTAGCCTAGTGTTCGAAGTGAAATCAAACGGGCTGCGCAGTAACCTTCGTGGGATTTGCGAGTAAAAACTTCAAATATTGTTATAGAGAACTGTCGATGTTATAAATACATAAATACATACATAGCCTCAAACCTTCATTCCCAGAGTGGGGTAAGTAGAGCTCCAGAATTACCAATAACTCTAAAAACTTGGTGTTCATTCCGTAACCACATTTTGCACAATTAGGCTAAGATGTTTACCATGTGTACTATACTGCGATATTTGAGCGATCAAATCCTGTTCTGGGTGTCAAAACTTTACTTACCTTCCTTGAAAAAAATATCAACCCAACAACGCCTCAGTTCTATAACTGCGTAAAACCATACTGCCTACAGCATCTTATCGTATTGTGTTGTACTCGGCCGCCATTACTGTCAAGTAAATAAGAGCTACCGAAACGTTGACAATACGATAACATGACAAAATAAATATCATTTTACCTAGTAGAATGCAGGCCCAGCATGTGGTGGGATATTTTCGTGTAAATGTTAATGTTATAGTGTTATTACCTTATTATAATGTATGCAGGATGTCCCAGATGTTAACGTAAATATTAAAGCATAAGAAAACCTGTTTTTTTATGGCAAGGAGAAGGCACGCGAGCACTCCAGCCACCTGATAGTAAGTGGGATCCGAGACCCATAGACATTTGAAATCTCAAGACTACAATCTCAAAACTGCAATCCTAAGACTTCAAATGCGTTGTCGACCCTGAAGATTAAGATGGAATGCCTATATGCTAGTAATTTCAACTGTTGTCTTATACACCGGAACACAGCAATGCGAACACTGCTGCTTGGCGGCGGGTTAATGGATAAGATGGTGGTAGCGATCTGGACGGACCAGGCACAAGGTCCTACCACCACTAAAAATTAAATTGTCGTTTAAAGCCCTTTTTTGATGTCTTATACGATGAGGTTTTATGAGAAATGCATAATAAGCTGTGATCGGAATAGGTAGAGAATATTTACCTAAAGTTTGCAAAAAGACATAACATAGAGGGTTTACAACCGGGTATTTATTATTATAGTAAATCTAGTCGCAAGAAATTCTCCAGTTTATGTCTCTGTTCTACGAAGTTTAGGTAAATATACTTCACCTTTTAATTAGATACTTAAAATAAATAAGTTACAGGCCCCTTTTATCACAAACTAACATAAAATATCGTATTACGTATATTTAGCATTAAAATACCGGAAATCCCGATTTCAATAAAAATAATTTAATATTTCATCCGGTTGTAACCACTCTATACTCGTATTATGTCCTTTTGCGAACTTTAGGTAAATATACTCTACCTATTCCGATCACTGATAATAAGTACATAATATTTGTAAGGCTAAGACTTTATAACTTTTATAAGGCTTCTTCTAATCAGTCTTAAAGAAATGCGACTACTGTCTGTGTACCTTAGCATCTCGAGTCTCAGAGAGAAAGGCTTCGTATTTTAGACGCGCGACATAAAACTAATTTCGTCTCCGCCTGTCTTGCGTTTGCTTTACATGCTGGAAATTCAAGTTTTGGCTCGGTGGATACGAAGGCTGTGGTTAACAGTCGAGCCGTAATCATTACCTACCATGTACGCGAAACGAAAATGTTGAGCATTTTAGTCCCTTGTCACAATAAACTTCAAATTGAACATCAAATGACAAGCATGGCAATGACAATGACAATTATGATGATCAGGTTGTAAGTATTTTCAACATTTTTATTGGGTGACTTTACATAACTAGTCTTGTCGTACGGTCGACTTAGAAGTAGCTGTACACATTACTGTTTTGTCACTTATGTTTGAATTGTTACACCAATCTGTCAAACGCGTTAAAGCGACAAGGTATTAAATATGTCAAGAGATGTTGGGAAAAAGGATGGAACAGATGAAGATGAAGCTGCGGGGCATTAGCAATTCATAGCGTATCATTAAAGATAGTGTGTGTCATCCATAAGCACATAAGTTTTAATGAATGATAGCTTTAAGTACTGTTAAGGATTTTATAATAAAAATATAACCATTACGCATGGTAATTTAACGTAACTATTTTTTAAAGTTTTCTCGAGTAGCAATGTACCTAATGCAAAAGTTTTTTTGGACACTTTTAAGATGCAAACTTAGTATAATTTCAATTTTTAATATTTACCTTGTAGAGTGATATCAGAGGCCCGTTGTTAACTTGTTGCCGATACATTGCGTAATGAATTAATTTATTTTTAACAAAATATATCAAATTATATTTATTCTTATACTTTCAACCCTTAAAATATATGTTCGTATGGAACACAGTGTATGCGACCAAATTAATTAATATAATTATGTTAAAACAAATTACTTCTTTATAATCATTTAAATATCCTTGATGGACTGCCTTTAAAGCATTTGGCATTTTATTGTGTGTTCTATTTTTTACTTTCGGCGCTATTGCGAGCGGGAAACCAAGATGGGAGCGAAGGAGCGTTTGTTTATCTTTGTCAAGATAAAAGAAACAGCTAAAATGAATTTACTGCTGACTGAATTATTTTCAGTTAGCACGAAAATTGTTTGGAAACTGCGCGTTTAACCGGGGAAAAATCTATTGTTAGGTATTTTTCTATTCTTATCCACTGAATAAAAATTTATAGGCCACCAGGCGACCCGCCCTCGCTTTGCTTCGGTTTATGCGAGTTTTCTGCAACTCCCGTACGTAATCCAGAATGTATTATACATAAAAACCTTTCTCTTGAATAACTCTATCTATTGCTGAAAATTGCGTTAAAATCCGTTGAGTAGTTTAAAACATCTAAGCGAACAGACAGCGGAAGCGACTTCATTTTATACTATGTAAAAATAAAGAAGATTACGAGTAGGACGGTATCATTAAAGTACCTTTGGTTAGCCGCGAAAACTAAGTAATAAAACGCAATGTGAAGGTAAAAGAAGCAGTGAGTTCAATTATCTATGTAATAAACCCTAAACTATTGGACCGATTTCAATTTGATCAAGCACGTGGGAGCCTCGTAGGCTATTCATATTTTTCGATGATGATTGTCTATCGAATTTGTCGATTACCCACACTTATAATCGATCGACCGCCTCGCCATTGGTGAGGTAACGCTTTAGTAGGATGTATTTATACAGGCTGATTATTTATTTATTTATTTAATCTTTAATGTCTAGTAGCATTCTCTACCAGTTGATCAAATAATCAAACAGAAACATAGTGGGTGCACGGAAAAAGAAGACAGACAGAGATAAAACTAAAAACTTAAAATATAATTGTACTAATTATTGCTAATACTTACAATAAATATAAATGTCACATATAATACTCATACATAATTATAATAGTTTTTTACTGGAAAAGGGCCGGATCTAAGTACCCGAAACCGACGTGCATGCATGACTCGATGTATGAATGTGGAAGAAGCGAAAGAGATTAGTCAGGATCGTAGCAGGTGAAAAGTGGTCTCTACCTACCCCTCAGGGAAACAGGCATGATTTAATGTATGTACGTATGTTATACTTTTATAATATATAATTAACTATAAATAAATATAAAGATTTAATTTACCTATTTTATACCTAACGCAGGGACTAAAACATAATGATGTGATGAGATAAACGATAATTATGTGTATACTGGGTGCGCCAAAGTTCATATAAAATTGCAAATTAGATTATTGGAACTCCGAAAATGTATCTCATATAATTTTACAACCTAATGATCACTCTTCATAATCTTCATAATATTTTTTTATACTAATGATCGGAACTTATAATCATCTGAACTTATAACGCCAATATTCATGGAACCGTACACTTCTTACGTGTAGATAAATTTAGGTTAGGTTAGGTTAGATTTATAACAATCTAAAAAAAGTAACAGTTTTTGAAAAAAATGCATTATGAGTTGCGATGATTATGACTTAAAAAAGTATGAACAAAAAAGTATGAGCAAACATTTTCGAAGAAGAATAGACACAAATCGTTATTTGTATAAAAAATCTAAAGACCAATTTTATATGAGCCAATATGGACCCGTGTATACTACCTACGCTACCTCTTGTTCAAGAAAATGCTTCCGGAGCATTCGCTTGAAAGAAAGCTTGTTAGGGGCTCGTCTAAGATGATTATGATTATGTATGTAAATAAGTAGTTGGTAAATAAAACATGTTCCCTAAAGGTCCGGCAGGGACTGCGGAACCCAAACGCTTGGAAAGTTCTCGGCACTTTAGGCACTATAAATGGGACCCAAGTTAGGCCCGACATGCCCTGAATAGCTGAAAACGAATGTCCGGCAAAGGGTCGGCCGAGTTACGGATTGTTGTGAAATATGTTGGTACTTTACATTTTGTACGGTGGACGTATTTATTACCTGTACTTGTATAGCTGTTTGAATTATTATTATTTAATTCTTACAAGTGATTTGATGACGTATGTGAATCTGTAATCATGATAGATACAAGTTCTTGGTCCCGGGTTCGAATCCCGGTATGGGCAATATGTGTGATGAGTGCGGGTATTTGTTTCTGAGTTTTGAACGTTTTCTATGTATTTTTTTATACGAGTGTGTTTATTGTTGTCTAGTACCCACAGTAGGAGGTCTCAGATATTTATTTATTTATTAAGTCTTCCCATCGCTTGCAATGCAATGCAACCACAGAATAACCTACCTGTAAAAATAGAGTCGCTTAACTTCAAACTCAGATATGTACTTGAAATTTGGTATACGATTTTAAAACTTAATTTGTTTAAAAAAAGACACAAATTCCGTTGTCCTTTTGCATGGACTTATCCGAGTTTGAAGTTAAGCGACTCAATAGTAACTTGTATAAACTGAACGCTAATTATTTCTTAATTTTTTACTGGCTAGGATTATGTGCAAACTGAGGTCAACAAACCAAACCAATTTTTGATTTTAAAAAAAAGTTAACAGATCAGGGACATCGTTGCAGCCTTGTTTTATTAAAGGCCGAAGGGGTCTAAACGGTTTTCGCTCAACAAAAAAAAATTTACGGAAGTTTCCAGCAGAAACTAAAAGTCAAATAAAGATGACTTTTTTACAAGTATCCGTAGATTACATTCGAATAATTTAAGGTATACTGGCTTTATTAACGGTTGTACGTTATTTTACAGACTGAATTTGTTTAGAATTTCATTTCATATAAATTTTTTCTCGTATTATCATTTCATAGAATAATCAATATGTAGAATAATTACTTTGAAGACATTTAAATCATCGTTTTTTATTTCAAATAAAAATCAATGTTTCTTTTTTCATATCATAGAATAGCAAATTAAATATTCTTTGTTCTAATATTATTTATTTAAAATATAAAAAAAATAACCTCGAAGACTAAGGCGGGAGCTAGCTTCGCTTCGCTCCCGCCATAGCCTTCTAACCTAACCTATTCAAGTCGGTTCTGCCCAGAGAGGTCTTGGTCGCTATTCGCTAAAAAACAAATATTTTGTTTGATAAGTTTGTGTAATGAAAAAATAAAATTATAAAATTCATTGAATTGATTTTCTGTGGAATGTGTTTCTTTCAAGTGAATAGTTTAAAAAATAATAATATTCGAAGCAAAAATACAAGGACCAAATAGTATATGAAACATTTTCTGTGAAACAAAATTCTGTAATTTTTCTGTCTGTAAAACAAGGGGACACCTTTATTAACTAATCCTTGTAATTGTTTCAGAAAACTACTAGCTATGTTGCCCGCGTCTCTGTCCACGTACAAATCGTCTACCCCTATTCCCTCAGAAACTGTCCTATTTCCGGTGTAAAAAGTATTTCTTGTCCTACCCAGGGATTCAAGCTATCTCTATACCAAATTTTATCGTAATCAATTCAGCAGTTTAGACGTGAAAGCGTTACAAACGTTTATCATTTATAATATTAATATGGATTCAAAAATTCACTACATTTCAACTTTCTATACGAAGCATTTAGAACGCATTAGGTGCCTACACCGAAACTAAACATCTCAAATACTAGATTTCGATTATTCTTCAGAAAGAACCTAGACACGCTTAAAGTCCATTCCACCTTACTTGTCTTTTATTTAGTAAACGCTTTTATAACCTCAAAATGCATATTTTTATGCCTAAACATTTTGCTCATCATTTTCCCAATTTTACATCATGGATTGTTTTTTTATGAGGAAATGGTTATAAATTGATAAATAAGACAAGTAAGATGGAATGGAGTAACTATGTATCAATATCTCTTAATCGTCCGCAACCACACTCAAGGACATCTCCAGCGTGTAATCCTTAGAACTATCGCAAACTCGTCGATCATAGATCAACGATTCAATTTCCCAGCTCCTTTTAGCCGGTGTGGGCATTGTGAGCATTCCTATCACGTCCCGTCGAGACTCGAAATGCTCCTAAATAGTTTACAAACGGACCGCAAAATCGAACTATCCGAGTAAAGATGTTTTGAAGTATGCGTGGATATGGTCTTACACAGCTCAATGTATGATCTGCGGAACTTAGCCGTCTTATAATTGTTACGTTTGGTCATACATAGTTCCCAGGCAGAATAATATCCAGTATTTAATTAAATATAGCAATACAAGTCATGTAATGTACGAGTGTGAGTGAACGAAGTAAATGAATGACCGACGATTGAATGAAGGGGTTAGAGAGACTGGGATTGCTTTTGCTAGTAAAACAGACGACTGACGACAAAGATTGATAGAGGAAGTGTTGCGGAGAGATATAAGAAGATTCTGCTGTGAATTGTATTTTGATAATTTAATTTTACGAATAAATCCAATGTATGTCGATTTTGTTTCATTCGAACTAGCCATAAGCTACATACAGAGGTACATACAGACTCATTAATAATTTATTAAGCACGTTAGGGTGGAATAAATGCAAGAAAAGGTCTATTGTTTGTTTTATTTTCATAGTATCATTTTTTTAATGTTTACTGAAGTTTAATAGCCAAAAGTGTTGTTTGTTACTTTAATAACTAGTAGAATCCAGATTGTCACTACGTACTACTTTTATTTGAAGAATGCCGAAATACTTTATTAAGTTCAATTTCTTGGAAATATGTTATTAAAATATGTCGAAATTAATAAATTATCATACACAAAGAGTTCGGAGACAAGTAAACAACTCTCAGAAATATTGTAATAAAGCGTAGGAGGCTAAAGTTTAAGCATAAATATTTTTCGGCTGCTTCTTACCTACTTAATAGGGATATCTCAGGTCTCGTATACATTTCAAAGTTCTTGCGAAGAAAACTTAACGAATTGCCGTCTTTTGTTTAACTTCGAACAAAAATACAGGAAATATAATGTGATATCAAACAACAATATTATTTTTCATTATAAAAGTTGCGAGGAGGAAAACTCTGACTAGGTAAATATAAAGAGAATAAAAGATGCCGCGATCTTAAACACAAGTCCGAAGTGTACCGAAGAGGCCAAGCAGTGTTTTGTTTTATTTTTGGCTGCCTCCTCGTGAAACGTCTGCGATACTTTGTATGTACTCTTAGATCGTGAATCATCATACAGCTTTTTTCTTAATTGAAATGCTGACTGGAAAAGCAATATAAATATAAAGATATCCGACAAACAACGATGTCGTATGATTATTCACAACATATTGTGTAGTACACGTACCTATGTGTAAAGGTTTTTTTATGGAGAGATGAAGACAAGTGAGCTTCCAAGCGAGCGAATTTTGAAGGCTTCCAAGTCCTATCAGTTCGGAAATACAGTCGCCGAGAGCTGTTTCCACATAGATAAGGTGCGTGGCAAAAAAGCTCGCGAAAAATGAACTGGTGGTGGATTTCCAACTATTGATAGTGAGGATGAAATGATACTTTGGTACGAGTTGTACGATGGTTGAATTCAGTAGCTGGTATTCATCCGAATAATTCCTCGAAACACTGCCCGTGATATATGCCGTAAAGGACACAGAGGGAAGCAACATCCCTCCTCAGGGCAAGTGGATCCATTATTTTGAAAAGTTCCATTTTGTCGACACATCGAGCAGGTAAGTACTAATAAGTATTTACAGAATGTCTACTTTATGTTTGCATTATATTAAAATACTTAGTGCATAGGTACATGTCAGGATTTCAAGTATCCTTTGTTTATTTTAAACTTTCGCGACGTTCAGACATCTTACTATCTTTAAACATAAAACTTCCGTGAGACTCAGACATATTAAGGAGATCACACCGGGTTACTCACGTAAAATTTTTCGAAAAACGCTCGACATGTTTCGGGCTCGTCCGGAGTCCCTATTCATGAGCAGACGCGGCCGCAGCACGACGAACACTGCGGGCCTGCGCTCTGTCAGCCCGGCTGCTCGGTGCGAACGGCGTGGCTGGCGAGAAACTACCCCCGTTTTCCTCATTATTGCAATTCTCAAAAGTAGGGTCGGACACAACACTAACTACGTCACCTGTTACTGACGCGTCCACACTTGCCACCGGAGCAGTACACAAAACCGTTTTCCAACTCGGAGGCACCGACCATCCACCATCACGGTTAAAATTCGGATGACGACCAATTTCGATAGCTTCGCGCACTTTCCTAGGGATAAAATATTGCCACGAGAGTGACTGAACACATACGGAGTATGAAAAAGCGGGACATCCGTTGTTCTGCGGTGGCGGAGCATTCACTGGTTTCGGATTCAACGCATTATATACGATTTGATAAGGTAGCCGTGTTGGCCAGGGAAAAGTATTTTATCCCTAGGAAAGTGCTCGAAGCTATCGAAATTGGTCGTCATCCGAATTTTAACCGTGATGGTGGATGGTCGGTGCCTCCGAGTTGGAAAACGGTTTTGTGTACTGCTCCGGTGGCAAGTGTGGACGCGTCAGTAACAGGTGACGTAGTTAGTGTTGTGTGCGACCCTACTTTTGAGAATTGCAATAATGAGGAAAACGGGGGTAGTTTCTCGCCGGCCACGCCGTTCGCACCGAGCAGCCGCGCTGACAGAGCGCAGGCCCGCAGTGTTCGTCGTGCTGCGGCCGCGTCTGCTCATGAATAGGGACTCCGGACGAGCCCGAAACATGTCGAGCGTTTTTCGACAATTTTTACGTGAGTAACCCGGTGTGATCTCCTTAATATATCTTACTATCTAATATTATCTTACTTAATATTATAAATGAGAAAGTTTGGATGTTTGGATAAACAATTAACCAAACGGTTAATTGTTACTCAATCACGCTTCAACTACTGAACGGATCGAGATGAAACTTGGCACACATATGGGTTAAGTCCTGGAATAGGACATAGGATAGTTTTTATCCCGGGAAATTGGACAGTTCCCAGGGGAGCAGCGATAAATGACTTCTACGCGACAGAGTCGCGGGCTAAAGTTAGTACGTTTTAAATCTAAAATGGGACTTAATCATTAGAGGACTAATGTGGTTATATATGTTTCGTGCGAGTTTTTCTAATACCCACCGACCGGAATACAACGCTCACCGATTTATCCGACGATACATGACGACGCATTTGCTAATCACCGGCTTCCACGAAATCGAGAGCTTGTATTTACATCCCAGTTGAAATTTTGGTATTTCCTGATTTCCACCGCTTCACGTACTATTCTGCTGTAGAAATTCCGTTCCGTAGAAAACAAGTTTAATCAAAATCGGTTCAGCGGCTTCGCTTTCACGGCTTAGTAAACAGACAGACAAACTCACCCTCGGGTTTACAATGTCAGTAGAAATGTTCATTTTGGGGATTTACCATTGTATCAGCACGACTTGGAAATTGCTTTAAGCTATTTAGGAATTACACTCGCATTTCAAAGCGGACGTGCTTATAAACCAGCTGGCCTATTGCCGAACGCACTCGCAATCGCAATCGACTTCAAAGTGGAACAATTAGGATAAACTAAAAAAAAAACACAGTTTTTAGGTAATTTTAAGACACCAATTTCATTAATTTTGTGTCTGACCCAATAGTTTTGTTTTAATATCTTTATTTATTTAGCAGACAATTTATGGACGACATGATTATTTTAAATTTGGGATAGCGTTTTCTAAAAAAATACAACTATTAAATGATATCTAATGATAAAAAGTGATTGTAATAGTGCATTAAAGCATACTATTTCAAGCGTCCTTTAAGATACACCTAGATACACCCGTAAGATACACCTAGGATGGCTTCAAGCCGAAAACAAAAGTCAAACAAAGGTTTAATATACTTTTGTCGAAATATCCGACATAGATAAATATTTTAAACCCCTTTTCCTGGAAATGGTTTGGAATTAGAGTAATTGTAAAAATATGAAAAATCCCAATTGTTTTCATTTTGTATGCAGACTCGCCTTCGGACTGTCAAAATGAAAACGATTGCGATTGCGAGTGCGTTAGGCAATAAGCCGGCAGCAATTTAATGGCCGACACGCGATCGTAGTTACTCATTTTAATTAACGTCATAAATACTCTTTTGAGCTAATTTAAATTGGTACACGTGTCACATACTATTACGATATAAAAATCGATTCCATGACTGACATGTGTAAGTTTAGTTAATAATTTTGTTTTAATTTTTCCGGCCTGTCTGTCAATTTTTTTTTGTACTTTTGGGAAATTAAGTAAGGACACTTACTCGTGAGAGCCGTCTTAATCCTACTAATCCTATTAATGTTAATAAATGCGAAAGTACGTGTGTGTGTGTTAGTTTGTTACTCCTTTACGCTGCAACGGCTGGACGGATTTAAATGAAAGCTGATCCAGTGCCAAGCGGTTACGTCTACGTTAACCTTAAAGGCTCAGCCGGTGCACGTCACGCAACCGATGTGGCTCGGCCTCAAGTCGTACCATGCCGGAAAATATATAAATTCCACGGCCGGGAAACGTCTTTCGTCAAACTTTTAAACAATTATTTGCCTTGACTACACACCAGCAAAAACATATTATGCAATGCTCAAAAATATCTGACATGCTCTAAAGCCTCTCGTTAGAGTCGTGTCAAATATTTATCAGTCTAATGCTGAATAATATATTTTTCCTGATGACTGTACTACCTCATAAATACTAAGGTTTACTCAGTACTTACTTTCTAATCCAAGCAGGGCAGAGAAAAGGATACAAAATATGTGACTGCTATAACTCTGTCCCCTTTACTGCCTGGAACTTGGCAGGTTTTAACAGCACTGAGGGCACTATTGTGTGTCAATAAACTGAGAGAGGTTAATAGAGAAGTCACTCAGCTGCCGCGCTGAACTCCCGCAAGTTCGGTGATCTGCAGTGCTATAAAAATGTTATATCTCTCTCCCACCGACCGTGAAATGATATACCAGTCTGGAGGTCGTCTGTTGCATTTCACGTTAATGTTATAAAGGTACCTGCACGGTTGTATTAAAAAATACTAAAGTTGATTATAAGAAACAGAATCCACAACAATTCATGTAACAATATCATAATGTCATGATGCCGAACGGGAGAGCAACACAAGTTTGCTGTGAGCCCTTTCTTTTCTTAAAAAAGTAATAAGTTTTTTAGCCATTTATAGGACGCGTAATCTTTTATGAAATCAAATCAAATCAATTTTATTTCAGACAATGTACAGTCCATACTTACACTAACAACAACACTAAACATAAAATAAACTAAACTAAAATTGAAGTCAGAAATTGCATGTAGCACGTTTTTATGTAGTTTCGTTACAAAATTACTAAGATTTAAATACATAATTCACGTAAATTTATCGCGAAAATAAAAAACAAACAGATAAATAAATAGTAAAATTAAGGATTAGACACAGGCTCCGCTAGTTTTGGTAAATACCAGTAAAAAAACATACGAATAGCGGAAAAAATAATCTGAATTTAGACATGCACTGAAAACTGGTTAATTACAAAAAGCAAATGTGTATACAGCCCTTAAATTTAGCTATTTCCTAGGGTCAATGCTATAAAGTTTACGACCTCGAAAAATAGCCCATATACGCTTTCTACTTTTGAAATTGACTGCCGATGAAATCGTAAAAAAACTATAAGAGTCAGGATCCTTTTTCTTTATAAATGGTTTAGACGAGGAGTTGAAAAGCATTTCGCCAAGTATTTTTAGTGATGGGACTATCGACTTATCCGTTTTGCGAAGATGCTCTTCCGAACACATGGTGCATATAATGTGAATAATATTTTCGCTATGAGTTTGCAGTGTGTTCGGGTACGTTGTCGGTTGCCATACATGTGATTCTGTTTTCGGGTTTGTTATTACCATCTTTAGGGCGCGTACAATAGAACGTCCGTTTTTACAGGATCCGTTTTAACGGATCTTTTCACCTTGTAATCTTCTTTTTTACTGGACCCAGAATACTGTTTTGGGTGGCCATCAAATAACGGACCTGTAACATGGATCGCTATGTGTACGCGCCCTTAATTGTATAAAACGTAAGCGTGTGTCACTGTGTTTACAATATTAGGGGTAACAGAGGGTTTTAGTAAAATTTAAGCAAAACTTAGCTAACATTTATAGATGGTCAAATTCATAGGTTGTGACTACCTCTAATAGTCCTGCTCCGTTTTATCCACCACCATGACACACCCAGTATGTGACGATAGGAAATATCGACCTGCGAGCGTAGTATGATTGCGTTTATCGCGTGACAATATTGCACCTACAGAACAATAGTGACCTAATGCAGAAATTTTAAATTTCGAGTTAGGTCCCTATAATAATAAATTTATGACTTGAAATTTGAAAGCTGAAATTTTGAATTAGGTCACTATTGTTCTGAAGGTGCGAAACGTGGATAAAGCATCCGTCACTTTTTGACACGTATATAAGTACGAGAGTGATGGATGCTTTATTCACATTTTGTCACGGGATAAACTCAACCATACTAGGCCCGCTGGGCCTCTATTCTATTGTATAAAATGATATTGCCTGTGACATGTTATCGTATTGTCGAAGTTAAGATAGCTCTTATTTACATAGCAATATGGTTTTGCCCAGTAAAATAGAGGCCCTGACTGATATTTTACCCAAAAAGAAGGTTATGTTTTGCGGTTGTGTGAATTGATGTATGTATCCACATTTATTTGTGATCTCCTGAAGGCTAAGCGCCTCGATGAATTATAAAGCGCAGGATATAGTTGGGTTGGCATCACCTAAGGAGTGTTATAAGCTAGAATAGAACTTCCGCAGTCCTCATCCTGCAGAGGTAAGGTGTGTTTTTTAAAACAAACTGCTATTTATTATATTGTTAGGGTTCCGTACCTCAAAAAACAAAACGGAATCCTATAAGGATAGGATCACTTTCTTGTCCGTCTGTCTGTCCGGCTGTCTTTCAAGGCCCTTGATCTCGGGAACGCGTGGATGTATCGAGTTGAAATTAAAACCATATACTCCATCCTACAGTCCCTTGAAACTGTGAAAAAATCAAACTTCTACATTAAAGTAAAAAAAAGATACGGCCGTTTATGCCGCGTGTATTTCGACACTCTCGAGGAAATCAAAATGTATAGGGTATTTCCTGTTAACCTAGAACTATGAAATTTGGCAAGTAACTCCGTCTTTTACTATAAGTATAGGGAAAAATCTGAAATCTGTACAATTTTAATTAGATCACAAAAAAACAGGGTCTTTATACAAGGAATGGCGGTCCTAATTTAGAATTGAGTTAACCGTGTTATGTGCGGAACCCTCGGTGGGCGAGTCCGATTCGCACTTGTACGTTTTTTATTCTATCAAAACTTCTATCAATAGAATAAAAAACTTCTATCAAAATTGAAAACCCACTCTTTTAACCGACCGATGCTTACAATGTTTGCAAATTAAAGGTGGTTAAGGATAACACTTGTTTGTTTGTTTGTTTAATATACAACCTGACCCACAGAATACACTTAAACCCTTTTCGTCCTAATTGTGGTAAAGTCCGCTCTTAGCCAATTTGTTCGCCAATCGCGTTTACCTCGCCGGAGCCGTAAAAGAGAAAGCTTTAAAACTCTAGACCTTTGTCTCTTGGCATTCCGCCAGTGCCTGCTGAAATTGAGTTCCCAGTTCGATGACCGGCCGTTGACTTAAAGCTGGGGTTCGTCATCTGTAAATACGATTAAGATTTCCTAACTGGATATTTGTTAAGAAATTAATTTGGTGAAGTTTTAGATTTACGCGGCGGTTGGGAAAATTTATGCTGTAATGATCAGAAGATTTTTAAAGAATAAATTATAGATTATAAAGAGTGAAAATGTAATTAATATTGTTAACTTTAATCCTTTGTTATTTTAATACAAAACTAGAGTTTACCCTCGACTTCATTCGCGTAGAATTAGTTTCTCGCTAATTACCCTATTTCTTCCCGTCCGGAGTCGATTTTCAAAACATCATTTCGTAGTGGGCCCCTAGGGTACCTAGGGTAGGGTCGGGTTTCGTAGGGGATAGAGTAAAATGGGGGGAATATTTCAAAAAAGAATGCCCTAGTTTCAGTGGCTTAGGCTCTGCATTGTTTGCCAGTCAGTCAGTCAACCACAGAAGAGTTTTTTATGTATTTATATGACGTTAGCCTTATATGAAGTACTAGGTTCTGCCCGCGACTTCGTCCGCGTTATCGATTACCGTCATTCCCTCGGGTATTTTAAAATTTTCCGGGATAAATAAGAGCCTATGTGTTAATCCAGGGTGTAAGCTTTCTCCATTTCAAATTCGATCCAAACCATCCAGCCGTTGCAGCGTGAAGGAGTAACAAAAAACACACACTTTCACATTTATAATATTAACTAGTAGGATATGACCGATCAACGTAATGCAAATTTATAGTCAGGCATTAAGATTCAAGATTTAAGATTTAAGATTCAAGCATTTATTGATAAAATGGTACATTTTACACGTCATAATATTCTTAATATAATCAATTATTGAAATATTAATTATTGCTAATGTCACAAACAATATTAAGTTTAGTTAACAGTGTATATTATAATTATAATTAAATTAGTGTACATACGAGGGGTGATCCAAAAGTTTTGATAATCGGTATAAAAAATGGGAGATATGTAAATCGTTTTTTTTTAATTGGAATGAGCACACTTTCTATATTTCCGAACACTTATTAACGTCATTCAATTGTTTTATTTTACCACTATAAAAATAATTTTACTTTTGTAGGCCAAATTTTGTACCTTCACTATGTCATCACCAGCTCGTGATTTTTATGTAGTTGTTTTTGAACATTAGTGAATGAGAAATAGTAGTCGAAAGTTAGGGCTAAATAACGGGGAGAGCGGTTATCAGTTCTGATCTTTGGTCGACGAGCAGCACCCTTATCAATTAGAAGGCTCTGAAGCACAATTCCTGCCGAAAATTTGTATTTTTTTTTCTTTAGCTTATTTTTATTATTTTGCCATAATTAGGGTACAATAATGTTATATAACTCTCCTAGATTATTTGAACTCAATTGCTAATAAAGAATGTCGCAGTATTTATTTGTAGGCCTCAATAATCCTGGAAAAGGCAGAAAAAACCACCCTAAATTTTGGTGACGGAGCTGGAGATAGAAAAATCCACTGCAATGATAACTTATTTATCCTTTAAATTATAATGATAAATCAAGGTTTCATTTTCAATAACAATATTTTTTATTAGTGTACCAAAACTTTTTCCACACAACTCCAAATTATTACAAAACTAACTCTTATTTTTGCCGTCTTGTAAAATTGTTAATACAGATGTTTTTTGTTTAGCTATCACAGGGAAACAAATGAATAATGTTTACATTTTTTTTCTCTAATTTAAGTTTCATTAGTGCCATGGTATAGTCCACATTAAAAGAATATCATTATGTAGATGGTTCTTACTGATTCTCAAAACTTTTGGATCACCCCTCGTAGTTTGTAATTGTAGGTCTATGTTCATGTTGAGGTCAACGATTTGATAAGATCGGCATTCAACTAATACAAGATCACATTTTACAAGTTTCACAAAATTAACTCGCACAAGGTGCTAACAAAGGACCCGGGAGACAATATCCCACAAAAACGTCACAAAGTGATTTATATCCCGGGAAGGATTTAAAATAAACAGCGCTCGAAGCCGGGCGCATTTCACCCATACTCTACATATCCCCGGGCTAAAATACTTTGAAGATTGATGACGTGCTATTTGATATTTTAACAGACTGCCTGACTAATTTTGTGCAGACATTTCTGTCTGAGATTTCAATCTGATTTATGCTTTGTCTGACATACCTACTGAATAATTTAAAACCGGTTCAGAGTAGATTTTTTTACTTCATGACGTTTTTGAGTCCACTTTATCACGTCAGTGTACTTATTCAGACTTTTAGTGTACGTTTACGTTTAAGGTAGGGACTATTAACAATCTGAATCATTCCTTGCTAGCGTTTTTTTTAGGATAATAAAACGCTGTTAAACACTTATATAAATAAAAGTGTAATGGTATTCGCTTGTAAGCGCATCACTCAAGAACGATGGATCGATCTAGTTTTTTTTCAATGCTCGTATTTGTCTGAATTTGGGTTTTTGGGCAAAAAAGAGGAAAAGTTGACTGGGAAAACTCATCAGGAAAAAAATGTGTCGGGTCAGCTTTTAAATAATATACCTTAAATATTGGAAATAGCAAGTTGTATGCAAAGGAGACTTACTTCTATTATTGAAAACAAAAAATACTGCGTTATTGGATTTTTGAAAAAAAAACCTTAGCCGGGAGTCGAACTGGTCGAATATGACAAAACAATAAAGTCGTGTTTTATGATACAGATCGAAAGGGTCGTTAATAGTGATCATTTATGTCTATAACACATACGCCTTTAAATTAAATAAAGACCGTAAAAAAAACACCCTTGTTCAATATCTTGTCATATTCGACCAGTTCGATTCCGGTTAAGGAAGGCAAATTTTCAAACATCCATTAATGCAGTAATAATGTCTCCGTTGCGTAGAATTTGCTATTTCCAATATTTAAGGAAGTTGCCGTCCATGTGGCGTTCGTTTATTCCACCCTGTATACTCAATCTTAATAGGCTGGGGACGTTTTGACATTTAAAGCATATTAGTATTGCTAGTTAGAAAAAGTTACATTCACTGCAAAACATTGCATACAGTCGCACACTTCAATAAATAACTCAGAAACTTCAGACGAGATTCAGTAACATTGATTTTCACATCACGTAGTGGCACATATTTGCATATTAGGTATACAACCTATTGCTGTTTGCAAGCAATCCTTTTACATATGGTCTGCTGCGCAAAAAATCCGAGCAAACCATTTAGGAAACAATATAATAAATATACAAACAGACGCGCCCTTAATGATCGATCAGTGATGGCCCGACGGAACTCCTCTCTTAGCCTTAGCGCCGCTACGCTCAGTCCCGCGCCCGCCGTAGACCGCTACGCCCGCGGCGTAGCACTTGAATCTGTAACTAAACTTGAATCTGGAACTAAACTTGAATTGGAAACTAAACTTAATACTTAGTTATCAAAGTAAGTGACTGCGCAGGGAAGTGACTGAGTGCTTAGTGACTTGAACGGATTGGAACATCTCGTGAGTAAAGTTTTCTGTTGTTTGTATTCGTAGTACAAGTCGTAATTTAGATACTTTAGCACGCACGTGGTTAAAATGTTGAGTTTTGTTGGAGCTGTTTTTTTTTATTTGTTAATTTTAAAGACTATTTAAATTATTTTTTTCTTAAAGAATTTATGAAATTAGTGAGTTTTTCTGTGAACCTCTAGCGGATTTGATGAATATTTTTAGGTACAGCCTTAAATTAAGTTTTTAAATAGAATGTAATGAAATATTTGAAAATACTATTATAATACACGGTCTGTCCTACCCTTTTCTTCTTCTTCGTATTTTTTTTTATAAAAAAATTATTTGATTTTGCAGAGTTAGTATACTTTTTTTAGAGCTAACGAAATTTTTAAAATTACAAAATAATTACTTGACGAAATACACTTTGTTGCACTTTTTTGTAGATAACAGAAACCACCGGATTTATATTTAAGCTCTAGTGACACAAGGTAATAAATAACTTAACACAATTATTTATTTGTCATTTTAAGTGTATGCGCTATGGAATAAAACGAACGAATGCCTAAAGGCATAATTATCTTAGAAGTGCTTTGAATTGAACTACACAAAAAACAGTTAGTAACCACTTTCTCCACTTTTTCCAATTTTGTTCGAGGTAGGGTGCTTACTCATGAGTCATGACACTCATCAGTCAGCCATGTCTCGTGCCAGAGTAAAATATCATATATATGTCAAGAAAACCTACATGGAAGGACATTTCCACGAGGTACCCCGAAGAGTGACGGTGACACAGATTACTTAATATGATTTTTCACAAACCAAGAATTATTTCTTGCTTTTAAATATTGTGACTGATGAATTTTAGTGCTCTTTATGTTTTTTTAATATACAAGTGGTGTTTGACTATAAGAATAGAAGTTTTCTGCGTCATACTCTAGGGTCTATATTCTACTTTGTTTAAAACCATAGTTCTCATATTGTAAACGTTTTGGTATATAATGGTCTATATTCACTTGACAGTAAAGGTGTCCGTATCGCAAAACAAATATGGCTTCCGAGGGTTCCGTATTGTCGCGCAGTGGGTACTATACTCAATTTGAATTCGATTTCGGATCGAATCAGCGCGAGCCCGACTCACACTTGACCATTTTTAGTATTATATTTTTCTTCAGGGTTTGTACTATAATCATACCAAATTTGAAGCTTGTGTGTTTTACCGTTTTGACGACACACCAAAAATAAAAATATGTTGAAAAAAAATACGTCTCTTGTATTGGAACCGCTTCTAAAAAAATGTTAGTAAATCCGCCGTATAATATATTCCGAAAAAAAGAACCCTATCTATTATGGTACAATAGATATAACTCTTCAAAGTTAGGACGGATGGACGGAAAGCGTAGACATACGAGTATTAATAGGGTTCCGTTGCTCTCCCTTTTAGCACGGAACCTAAAGGCTGCGTTTCCTCCAAAGCTGAGCGAGGCAGCTAAGCGGTGTTGCGAGGAAAAATCCACCATTAGGATTACTTTATTTTACTAGCCTAACTATCCTATTGGTTCTTCTATGCCCAGACTCACGCGAGAAGTCTCGGCGAGAATCCCGACCCGAGAAACGAGAAGGTATCTACACTCTCGCGACCTTTCTCACTTGCGTTCTCGTTCCCGTTGAAGCGGGCAAAAAACTGACAACAAACGGTTCTCCACACGAACCCGAGAACGAGAAGGCGAGAAACATCACATTCACGTGTCTCGGTTGTTCTCGGGGCTTCTTGGCGTGAGTCTGTACGACTTATAATAATATATCTGATAGTACGGTGGTTTCGAATTATGTCAATATCCCTATTTAAATCCGCATCCCCCAGGCTGCAGTCCGGCCCGTCGAAGTTAATTACTCGTGTCACGCGCAGTGAGCCTCCTCGCTGTGTACTCTCTTTGGCTCCGCTTCCGCGCCTTTGACATATAGTGATGTAGGTAAAAGTGACAAGGAACTAGAAATTAATTTGGGTAATATTCAAAAATATGCCACTAATTAGGAAGAGTTTGTCCCTCTTATTCATAAACGCGCAATAGCTAAAGTGTGCTTTAAATATGCTCAGTCTCTGTCCTGGGATAACGAATACTTGTAACTAAAATAGGTTTACTGTATGTTTATGAACAATGGGGGTAAGTTTTTCGTGGTATTTTTTATTATCGTTTCCTTCTATTTCGTCCTTTTAGGGGTAGATTTTTGGAAAATACTGTCTCCGTGGTCCCCTAGAGTAGCCAAGGAATACTCTCTCCAAATTTCCAGTAGGTACTTAGGTCATTGCCTGTGCGTTGATAGATCAATCAGTCAGTTTCTCATTTTAATATAGATAAGACACAAGGTGTGGTTGCCGGCTTAGAATAGTGACACTCGGTGAAGTCGTAAGAGGCGACTAAGGGTATAAAGGCTTGTAGTATTGTTAGGCGATGGGCTTGCAACCTGTCTAGTGATGGGCAATTTCTGAAACATTGCAAAACTTTCCTTAACTTCGAAAATTACGGGTACTGAAAGTTACAAAATTAGATGGAAATGATTCTGACATAAGTAAATTTCATTTAAATTACATGAAAAGTTTCCGTTACTTACGTTACATGTCAAAACTATAGTACTTTTCAGAAATTAATAATTTAACTTTGGTAACTTTCAGAATATTGCATGAAATTTTAAGTGAAAGTTTCATTTTTGAAACTTTCAGAATATTGCAGAAATTTAAACGTAAGTTTCACTTTTGAAACTTACAAGCCGCCCATCACTAAACCTGTCACTAATATAATGTGGTTACAGAATTAACGAAAAGTTTTTAGAGTTGTTGGTAATTGTGTAGCTGTGCCTACCCCGCTCTGGGAATGAAGGCGTGAAGGTATGTTATGTATGTTATGTTAAGATACAAGAAACGAGGAAATGTAAAAGTTCACTTAGTTGAAGTGTGGTTATTTATTGATGTGTTTTCCCGCTAATAGAGTAGTTACGTGCATAAACATTTGGAGAGAAGCATCCTGCTAAGCCGCCGCGTGGCGAGGGCGACACGTCCGATTGTCCGGAGAAAAATAACTGGAAGGTCGCGCGTCTCCAGCATTTATTTATAGGAAGCATTTACAAGATTTGAGAAAAAACTCAATGTCAACCTAGGGGCCTAATATGGCTGCGTTTATCGCATGATAAAATGTGGATAAACATCCGTCACTTTCAGACACAGGCAAGGCGTAGGCGCGGTCAGGCAAGGCGTGTTAAGGCGTGGAAAAGTCGCAGGCGCGATACTAAATTATACAGAAGAGGGAGCGCGAGGACGCGGCGAAGGCATGCCTTTTCCGCGCCTCCTGTGGGCGCGGCGAAGGCTAGGCGCGGAAAAGGTATGCCTTCGCCGCTCCCTCGCGCTCCCTCTCGCTCGCTCGCCTCTTCTGTATAATTTAGCCTCGCGCCTGCTACTTTTCCACGCCTTAACACACCTTGCCTGACCGCGCCTACGCCGCGCCTGCGCTGCGCAGCTTCTGTGTATTTCACGCCTATCATAGTGACGCGATTTGTTTAAAAACAAAACGAATATAAATGTTAGTTAGCGTAATGCATCTCGGCTAGGGCCTCAGATATTATTACCAGCAGATCACAATTACTGTGTGAAGAAGGACAAAATGTGAATTTGAAGGGTTCCATTTTTTATTATTTGATACGGAACCCTTTTAAATCCCGACGAGCAACACGAGCTAGTTTTACCTCGCTTTTCGCGGAATATTTTGCTACCCACACACCCCGAGGTATTTTTGGATCGCTACTATCGCTTTTCAGTATTTTGTCCATTTATTGACATTGACTAACAGTGCGTCAGCAAAAAAGGACTGAAACACCTTTTACAATGTTTTTTTGCTGACGCAATTAAAGCAAGCTAGGGGTTTCTTTGCACATTCTGCTTTGTGAAACTACGGATTTGGAACTTTGTTTTCGAGCGCCAGGAGAACATTTGTAACGGTTGTTAACTTGGTAATTGCACAGTAATTACTTGCAAAATGCAAGCAAACGAAGCCGCAGATGTATACTTAATTTAGGCTTGACAGATTAGTTGGTAAGTCCTGCAGAATACATATGAAAGACTTCTCTTATACATATGAAAGCATTGTGAAGCTAAAAATGGACAAATTCAATAAAAAACTACAAGTACTTTATACCTAAATTATATTTCATTGTTATTCGAAGTATTTTTCCTTGCAATTAATGCACTTTTGCATTATTTCGAACCAGTTATTAAAGGAGTAACTCGACTCTGAAGTGGACGTTTCTAAAATGGACGATTTATACGCTTGTTCTGCCGTTTCTGGGTCTTGAAATCATTGACCACGTAACAAATCCTTAATTTATAGGAATGTTAAAAAATCGTTAGAGCTCAAGTCAGGACTATATGGAAGATGAGATATTAACTCTACGTTTTCCTGGTTCAAAAACTTTTTTGAATTCGAGCGGTATGGAAGCCCACATTGTCGTGATGTAAGATGATGCGGCGTGTACCATTACCTCTACGGAGTTCAGTCACCGTTTCTGGCAAACAAACCGAAGTTACCAATCGGCGGTAACCGTTCTATGTTCCTGTCAAGGAATTGTGGCTACATGTCCATTTTTGGAATCAAACGGAGCGATCATTTTCTTCTATACGCTACGGGTACGCACCACTTTCGTTGGCTTCACCTCGCTTTCGAGGACCCAAACTGCCGACTGATATTTTCTTTCAGGTTTATAAGAATAAATCCATAATTCGTCACCTAAGACGATGTTATAGACAGGTTTTGACTTCCCTCCATCGAAGCGTTTCAGAGTAGACCGACACTCTCAACCCGAACCGCCTTTTGCTCTTCAGACAAATTATGGGGTACCCAGCGGGAAATTAACTTTCTGACGCCCAACTCATTATGCAAAATATTTTTAATTGCTGTCATTCTAATCCCTATGAAAGCGTGAATCTGTTCGTATGTCACATATCGATCATCTTGTAGATTTTTTTGCACAGCCGTCACGTTTTCAGGCGTTACTGCTGTTTTTGGTCGACCACTAGAATGTACGGTGCTGAGAGAGGCACGACGTCGTCGAAACTCCCAATACCAGCGATAAATAGTCGTTTGGCTTGGTGCTTCCAAATTATACATGGAAACAAGCTCACCAAGACATTCATCTTGAGATAGCCCTCGACGAAACTTGTGAAAATTATGGCACGGAAATTTTCACGCCTGAGCTCCATTTTGCCTATCGTCTTGTCAAATATAAACTGGCAGTACGAAAAAAAACGAGCTTTTTTTAAAATTGTATAAATGTCATTACTGTTGCAAGTGGCCAGTACTCACGTAACAAAAAAGGTTTTATGCGAAGTCTATCTCAAGTACTCAATTCCCGATCATTTCGGTGTGGCCCTCGTAAATTATGTTAGATATATTCAATATAAACATATTTTGTTACATAATGTAATACTCCTAAGTGAAGATTGAATTGTTTCCAAAATTTAAAATAGTGCCTCTAACTGCCTAAAACTTTTCAGGTTTTCATAGTTTATAATGTGCCAATATATCCGAATATTCACTCCTCCTTTTTTTTGTAAAGCTATGTTTTGCTGGAGCTATTTTACATTAAAGGCATTATTTAATTGCATCATCTGAGTAGTTTAAATTAGGTGACAGATATATGACCAACATCAAAAACAAAGTCTCCGGTCGGAAAATTATGAAAATTGGGGATGTCGATCAATTCAAAACGACCCTTCGGAATTTTGTAGTGTCCCCATCGTTAAGGTATCGTACGCTATTCATTTACGTAAGCTTTACGGTTGCCAACGTTAATTACATTACCTACATTAAATCACGCCTGTTTCCCAGAGGGGTAGTCAGAGACCACTTCTTTCCACCTGCTACGATCCTGTCAACGTTAAATGATGCTAATAACACTACGACGTTGTCTAACCTGTCTCAGGTCAGATAAATCAACAAATCAAGTTAGCCGAATCAATGTTATACGCGACACGGCCACAGGCGACATAGTGAAAATTAGGGGAGACTGGGTACGGTTGTAACGGGGTACGGTTGAAACAAAGCGAATATTCGAGAAACTATCAGCTGTTGGGTGAAGAGTGTAAGGGAAGAAATGCGTGGCATGTTAGTGCGAACATGTTCCACAGTATTGCATCAACCATCGCTCGTTGTAATTTCTTGCAGGGGAGCCTATTGTATTTGGGGATCAAAAGTTAGTATTTTCAGTTGATATCTTTGTCGAATAACTTTTTAATTATATCGATTGAATATTGAGTATTTTTCTGGTCATTTGTCAGATGTTTATGATAAAATAACAATGATTACTTTTTGTGTTTGGTTCTTTGTCTCGCTACTATGATTTTTCTTTGACGTCAGAGGGGGATGGGTACGGTTGAAACACACGTAAGTATTAATGAGTATTGATTGATTCATTTAATTTGGCACTGAGTGAATTAATACGGGAATAAGCAATAATACAGGATCTTATAATTACTAGGCTGGTTAGTTCCGGGTAACTTTTTTAACGAAAAAATGCTTTGATTTCATGTTAAATACCTTTATTTGTGTTGATGAAGTTATTTTAAGTTTTTAATACATTACAAGTGATGATCTTATTTGAGACTCAGTTGATTAATACGAGAATTGGCAATTAAGCGGATTTAAATACCCTTATTGAATATTATTTCTTTGTATTTCAACCGCCGCTGGTAAGGAGTCGGTTGTAACAGTGAAAATGAATATATCTGGGCATAAAACAATAGTACACATTTCAAGACAGATGTATGCCCTCATATGTTCGAAATTTTATTCAACCCTCAATAACATAATTCTGATGTTATGAGCGATCAAAGCAAAATTCACACACACACACACACACACACACACACACACACACACACATACACACACATACACATAACACATAAACAATTAAGCACACACCCGCGTTGCATTGTTAAGTTTGGGACTAGGTGAATTTGTGTGAGACTGTACGCTGGTATTCATTTTATTTATTTATTTATTTATTTTTGTTAGTAGGTATGTACCTCTTTTGTTATTTGTTTATTTCCACAAAATGATTTGCAATTTAAGGTACCTGAAAAATAAAAATGTATGCCAATTAACTACAAGAAATCACTTAATCTCCTTTCCCCGATCGTTATATTGTACTTTATTCGTAGCAACTTTAAATAACTATGAGATATTATTATCACAATTTCATCCACGTTCCTGGGAAATTCTCAAACGCTTCTAGAGGAATTCTGAGTACGCGGCGGGAGATAAATTGTTATTATTTGAAAGGAAAAGCGAATTTCCCTGGTTTGGCAGGCGCTAATAAGAAGTTATGCCGGGGTTTATGCTTTAGTTAGCTAAAGATGTAGTTTTGAGTAATAATGTAGGCATGGACAAGTAAACTACCCGCTTCGCTCGCGTCTGACTTATAACGTAAAAATTTTCCTCTTTTCTTTCATTTAATTAAAGACAAGACGTAAGCAGTATAAATGTACCTATACTTAGAGAGCGGTAAAATCAAAAATCAAAATCATAATATTTATTCAGTAAATTGGCCACATACAGGCTCTTTTACACGTCGGTAATATACAGTGAATCTACTAGCGCTTCGGACAAGACCATCATTGCGGAGAAGAAGCGCCGCAAGAAACTCCAGCAGAAGGTCATTTTTTCAAACATAAAATACAATAATACTTAAAAGTAAGTTACATTACAAGGTAATAAAGCAACAAATATAAATTATTAGAACTATCACATATAAAAAAATACAAATACAAAATTAAAAACATTACAAATAAATGTAAAAATGAACAAGATTACATGTCAAATACATGAAACTAAAAATAATGACTAGGAGAACAACACGACGAGGTCTCTACGTCAAAAGCCATAACTGGAATCATTAACGGAGCAACAAGTCCTTGCAGACGTGAACAGACTGGACCCCACAAACAGGACCCGTCGCCGCCGTAAGCAAAGACCT
Source organism: Acleris literana (assembly GCA_946894065.1). Classification (NCBI taxonomy): domain Eukaryota; kingdom Metazoa; phylum Arthropoda; class Insecta; order Lepidoptera; family Tortricidae; genus Acleris; species Acleris literana. The sequence continues at coordinate 9,141,518 of OX335689.1, read as the reverse complement.
TTGAGCGAGCATGACGTGCTCATGCTGCCGGACAACATAAAAGTAATATTGTGTGATATAGCTGTCCGGCGAGAAACATCACAGTGTGCCCTCATTTCAAAGCGTCTTGTACACACAAGAACTAATAAAGATAAAGTACAAAAGTAAACATACAATTTCGTGTTTGAATACACAGTTTGCTTAAAGGCATTTTTATCAAGATAGAATTATCAGAAATAACCTAGACTTAAGAAGTTACCTTAAATAAGTAATAGCCTAGACACTACTTAAATACATCTTGGTCACCAATGAAGTCATTTATAGGAAAAAAAGTATTGTTGGTAAAAAATTAATAATCACAATGGAGAAAGCCTCTTTACTTGAATCGTCAATATATTAGCCGCCAAAGTTATTCATCAACGCACAATAAATCAATTTTAGTTAAAGTAATCACTGTACCTTTCTGTCCAATTCAAATGTCATGATGGCAGATAAGAACAGAGCATAATTCAAGTACCCTTTATTTAGCTATTGCGCTTTTATGAATAAAAGGGATAGTCTTTACCTTTACCTTTATTTACGAAGGCACCAGTCAAAGTGCCATTACACGATTGCGTCAATGTATGAAAAATCAAGTAGTGGGGCGGGACTTCAAATAAAAACAGGTATGCTGCCTTTTGGTCGAAATTTTTTGGGTAAATATTCCACGATTTATTTTAGTACCACCGTGTAGAACCCTATAAGTTAGGTTAGTTTACATAAAAATTCTGAATTATTTATAGTTACAGAAAAGAAAATGCGTTGGCAAATGGTTTCATTCGTGTTGCCAAAAGGTAGAGAACAAAAAACATTATACTTGATACATTCTGTAAATGACCCTGAAAATGTCTTAAAAACAGTACCTACACGTGTTACGGCTTAAAATAAATATAATAAACTGTGAACTTCCCGCTAAGATTTACCCGCTGCGCTACAATACAGTTTAAACCGGGCAAGAGTTGCTTAGTGTCGGGTTCTGACGCTGTTACAACAAAGACAAAAAACTATCTCGATAAAAATCAAGTATAGACGAATTTTCCATTTTACTTGGTGCTGTCTTAGATGATTTTTAGTAGGTAAGTATAAACACTTTAGTCACTTGTCAGTGTCACCTATTTTTTTAGCTTTTTATTACGTGTAGTTTTGGCTGTAGGGAGGGGGGGGGCACACGCAACTCTTGCAAGAGAGACACTGGTCGTATTCAATATTTCTTAAACAATTCTCTTAATCTAATACTTGATAATAACATGTAACTAATGACTTTGAAGAGATTTTCAATGATATTTTAGTCGAATTTATAATGTAAAAAAAAAGAAGGACATGGCGAAACTATAAGGGTTCCTAGTTATACTTCGGAACCCTAAAAAGGGCTTCTTGAAATCTTTGAAAGCGACACACATGAGTAGCGCCTCTTGTGTTGCTATTGTATTGTCCTGTTGTATGGGTAGGTATACCATTCTATTACATTTACAGTCTGCCTCATTGTTTGTGTTTGGCTAAATATGGCCATTCACGTTTAATAGATACATACATACAATCACGCCTCTTTCCCGTAGGGGTAGGCAGAGACCACTTCCTTCCACTTGGTACGATCCACACAAACTTCCTTCGCTTCCTCCACACTCATAAGTCTCTTCATACACGTGCACTTGGTTTATGGAACGTTCGCCTTGGCCGCCCTCTTCCAGCATTCCCATTTACTTATGCCTCATATACAGGGCGTCCCAGAAACCGAAGTCAACCCGCCTAGGGCTGATAGAGCAGCTAAAAGCTATCGAATTAACCCCTATGTATGTTCAGCGTTTTTTACTAGTTTCGGAGACATTAATCCAAGTCACGAAGAATCATTAATTTCATGTTTTATTTTATAAGGTTTTCAGTGGTATCTTACATTATTAGTTAAGATACCACTGAAAAACTTATGAAATAAAACATGAAATTAATGATTTTTCGTGACATGAACATAAGGAAAAATTACAAAAAATCTGATTAAAATTATCAATATCTCCGAAACTAGTAAATATCGCTGAACATACATAGTGGTTAAATCGATGGCTTCTTAACGTTCTTAGCGGGGTAACGTCAGTTTCTGGGACACCCTGTATCTATCGCGTTTAATCGTTAACATAAATACAGGATGAAAGCATTTAAGCCCAAAAGCTGTTAACTGCCTGAAAATTTAACGGTTTCTTTTAAAATTCAGTGAGCGGGGACTCTTAATTGGGTTTTTCATTTGTTTTTTCCCGCCGACCGCCTTTTTCTTGAGCCTTCTGAATCCATTCTCCGTACTTAGTGTTTCATTTAACACTGTGTCAATATTAACGCTCGGGCGCAGTGTTTTTCTTTAATTACGCACAGTTTTGTTATTTGTTTTACTATATGTGTAGTTTTACCGACGTTCCCGTTTACTTCGTTACCGTAGAAGTCGTTTTCCCTACAGAAATTAAATAACACTGTGAGAAAAAATCGTCTTTTTCTTAAGTTCTTTTTTAAGGTAAGTAGGATCTGAGACCCATTGACATTTGCCTTCTCAAAAATACAATCACAAGACTGCAAATGCATGACCAACCTTGAAGATTAAGATGAAATACCTCTCAATACGAACACTGCTGCTTAGCAGTGGATTAAAGGATAAGATGATGGTAGCGACCCGGACACAAGGTTCTAACAACTATAGTACTAATTACTACAGAGGCCGGGACAAAAGGGGTTGCCGGCCGAAGATATGTAGACGGCCGAGCAAGCGAGGCCGGATAGGGCTGAGGCGGGCAACCCCATATTTCCCGCCGAGGTTTTTCAAACATGCAATGAAATAAACAATAAAAAAATCAAAGTTTTATTTTTTTAATACGCATTGTGGCAGAATGTCATGATGCCTGTGCCACAAATTTATGTGGAATGGAAATTAAAAAAGAGGACTTCGCCGGCCTAGGCCTGCACGATTTGTATGAAATTCCATTAACGACCTCTTGTCCTAGCCGCACCTGAAACGTCATACTTGGCGGCCTATTATAAGGAACATAACATCAATATTTCATTGCATGTTTGAGAAAAAGATATTATCCCCATGCTAAATATTAATGACGATAATGATAAAATAGGGATGATGGTTCATGCTTTAAGAGTGATTCCTAAAAGCATTTAAATACATTTAAGCTTTAGAGCTGTAAAGGCTTTTTTCTCGCTTAATGTTAAAATCAAATTATTTCGTCGGGTTGCTACGGGATGGCGCGGCGAGTCAAATTAAATTAAACCATGTCATAGATAGATAGCTAAGTAGATCTGAGGGATTATGACATAGCTATGCAGTTCAGCTAACGTTGAGAGAAAAGGATAGAGCTATATAACTGCTATAGCTCTGTCCTTTACAATCGCCGTAAAATGACCGCATAGCGTTGTCATAGCAACCTCCCTGCAGGCATTTATATCATATTACATTATTGTACGTTTCATAATCAAAGTGGATTATCAATAACTGTGTCACTGGGTGTTTTTACGTGTATTGTGCAAGCTATATACAGTGTGATACCGGCATGCGGGCATTTATTAAAACTGCCGATAATATGTTGCTTTAGCAATTGTTTGCAAGTATTATCAATTAAAAAATAATAACAGGACTATTAACTCGTTCCTTTTTTTCAAATTTTATATGAAAATGGTCAATGGTATTTGTTAGTCCATTTTCACAATAAGCATTTTTTCATAGTAGTGAATTTTCTTATTCGCTTTTCTTCATGTAGCGATTTTCATACATCGTTATTTAATGTTCGCATTTATTTTAATCGCTAAACTCACCAGAGAACTATTTTAATAGTCGCATTTTTTCCCATTCCAAAAATCTAATTTGACAGAGACGACGGAACTCCGCTTGGCGGAGCTCCTATTTCTGGGTTATTTTGGCCCTCCGGATATAAATACGAACCTCACCTAACCTACCTAGGTATTACAATGTAATTATTATTCTGAAAATTGCGATTGGGAAGAATTGGAAACGGAAAAAATGCGAATATTAAATAACGCTGTATAAAAAATTGCTGCTTGAAGTAAAGCTAATCGCTTTACTTCAAGCAGCAGAAAATTAACGATTACGAAAAAAATGTGAAAATGAGCTAACTCACCCGCAATCGTTACAATTTTGATTTAATGTCATTTATTCATGTATATAAGGTTTTATTTTCTATGTTAATCGTCGTCTAGTAACAATAATAGAAGCCTAAAGCTTACTTCAGGACTATTATTCATCTTGACACGATTTCCCTAGAATTGCTGAGAATAAATCATGATTCAGAGCACGGCGTTACATCTTTTCCGATCCAATGGCTCGCGTCCAGCCGTGGCGGGGAGCATTCACTCCATTTACACGCGTCTAGCCGCCGCCGCGGCCCGATTGGCGACTATAAAACTACTAACTACCGACAATTCACGCTTTGAAATATTACTGTGAATTTTATTTCATTGTTTGTTTTAAATATGCAATGTCTATATCGCCTTCCGTGTTTTCGCCGAGCGGTTCTATATTCGGTCTCGTTCCCACCCTGTGGACTTAAAAATATTTGACTAGAGGACGCCCGAGACTGCGTACTCAGCAACACAGTTAACTGACCAATTGTGAATCTTGTCACCTTACAAAAAGGCTTACTAGTGTTCAGTTAACAGTGATGCTGTTTCTACGCATAGAATTAGTTTCCCGCTACTCCTCCAAGTTTAACCCCTTAGGAAATTAATTTCCAAAAATCCCTTTGTAATTAGGTATGTTGTATTTCCTTCAAATTTGAAATCCCTAAGCCCAGCGGTTTCGGCTGTGTGTTGATCGATCAGTCAGCTAGTTGTAGAAGATTTATATATATTTACCACTATAGGCACTATATGGCAATGGGCCGGTTACGTTGGTCGCGTAGATGATGGAGCCAAAGAACGCTGTACTGGAGACCCCGAACCGGAAGCCGAAATAGAAGGAGACCACCAGCCACATGGTCGACTCGGACCAGAATCGCCGCATCAAGGATGTCATGGAAATCCATGGAAGAGGCATATTTTCAACAGTGGACGAGTATATGCTGAGAACAAGAAGAAGAAGATCACTATAGGTTGTTCCAGAATTGTTGGAATACGACTTAGTATTTCTTTAAAGTAAAGTGTAACAAGCTCATAAAGTCAGATTTAAAAGTCGCTGCACTCTTTAGTATCTTTTTGCTTTAACTTTTGATAAATTATAGCAGTAGTTCAAACTCGATGTTAAAGTAACGAAGCAGTAAAGTGCACGGCTATTTATAAAGCCAACCGTACAATTTAGAAATGATTAGGTACATGAATGATTTAAATTCTAAATACGCACTGGTTTGTACCGGTCATCTAATATTTAATCCTATTAACGGTTAACATATTCATTAGTTAAGCTGTGGCGTAATTGCTACTTACTTGTTCATTTTAGAGAAGTTTGTAGTCTATTATTTGTTACTTACTATTTTCTTACTAATAGTCAGAATCCCTCAGGAGCCTAAAATAATTGTAAGTCGAATTAAAATCGGTACTTAACCAAAATCCATAATTCAGCGGACTTTTAGGTAGGTATAACCTTATGCATCAATTTTTAAATTTGACAAATTTGTTAGTTACTGTAATTTATATCTAAAGTCCAAAATTGACAGACCGTGTTACACGGTGCGGCTTTAGTGCTACCATTTTCTTTATAGTGATTGTCAATCTTCGTCTTTCTATGACACACGAGTGACAAATATACTGTCAGTTGCGAGTGCAAGCGTGATAGCGATAGCCAGCCGAAAGCTATTAAGAAGCTGGGACCGTATGTCGATTTGACAATGAATCGTCGACGTATGCGTCATCGTTCGTTTGCGTCGTTCGAAAATCTATGTATTTTGGTGAAATTCATCTACTTCCACCATCCACAAAACTCCAATTGAAATGGGTAGGTCGATTATTCTTTAAATACATAAATAAATTCTCGGAATCCCTAATAAATTTTGTCTTAACGTATGTTTGTCCGAATTATTGTTTGACATAAACTGGTTTTCAGCTGAGTCAGATAACTTTTAGGTTTTCCAAAAATACCTGCGTTTTTCATCATAATTTAGGCATCCTTAGCCGGGGGGGACGATGCGTAAAGACATTCACCTAACCGTCAAAAAAAATAAAGTTAGGTTAGAGTAAAAAAAACAAAAATCAATATTCGGACAAACAATGCATTAGGACAAATAACAATTAGGGATTCCAATATACACCCGTAAACAACATAATATTGATTAAACCACGACGTATATCTTTGCATAAGTTATTCCATATCGTCTTAACAATCTTAACTAATTTAACTCAAGTCAAGTTCTAAAATCCTCCAAGCTAGCAACAAAGCTATCTAAAATCAAGTAAGGCCAATTCATTCGATTTGTCTGTACAAAATTATGTACAATTGCCGTCTAGTTGCTCAGTCAGATAACAGACGAAGTTCCAACTTGGTTGTTCGCCTTGACTTGGTTGCACTAAACTTTTAATTGGCATTACGATGAATCCTGTTACCGAATCTGAGTAAATACAACAGTAGTTATATGAAACGAGAATTCTGGAGTTTTATTCTACTAGGTGAAACCATATTGCTTTTGGTTATCGTATTGTTTTTAACTTACTTCTTACTAAATAGGAGCTGTCACGTTGACATTACGATAACGTGTCAAAAGTGAAGAGGAGCTCATACCAATCATGCGTACGCTCCGGCAAACGCCGCGGCACCGCGTGATTCGAAATGGAAGCGAGAGATCTGCTGTCTCTCTCTCCCCACCACCAACGCGTGGCCGCGCGGGCTGGCCGCGCGGCCGGCGTACGAGTATCAACAGAGCGAAGCCACAGCTAATCGGAGCTGGACTACGTCACGTTCATGCTATATACGCGCGCGTGCCTCTTTTCCACATTTGTTGTAATTTATGCTGCTTAAATAATAAACTGTTTTTAGTATTTTGCGTTTTCTATCAAATGCGATATGGGTTTACCGAGCAGAATAGACTTGAACTTGATCATACAAGCATTCAGTTTCGCCGTTACAACTGTAAACACATCAATTAAAATGTAAGAATAATAAAAAACAGAATTATAAAATACTAGCTGTCCCCGTGCCCACTTTATTGGGCAATAAACACTTTTTTTTGGGTTAATACTTACATAGCCAATGACACTTACAAATAACGTGGCTTTCTATTGGTAAAATAGTTTTCAAAATCGTTTCAGTAGATCCAGAGATTACCTACCCCCTACAACGTCACAAACTTTACCTCTTTATAATATTAGTATAGAAGTAGAAACGCAATCTCGACGAGGCGTAAGTATTTTAATTATAGAATAAAGAGATTATTATGGCGAAAATAGCGTCCCTATACAAGATGCATTCTGCAAACGTAATCGTTATTGAAAATGTATATTACAGAATTGACGTAAGCCCGACGGCCGCTTCGAGCGCTTATGTAATGACATAATAGAGCTCGACGTCATAAGGGCAGCATAGGGGTTTAAAATTCAGATCGAATTCTACCTATTCATAGTTTTTTTATTCCAGTTACTAATACTACGTCTTCCATGTGATCGAAGACAATCCGTAGTTAATCACATTGAAAAACATTTGTAGGAAAGCGGTGAAGTTGGGCAGTATAACGAAGATTCCGAACCTGTCATTAAAAGGCAGTAAAAGGGACAGCACCATAGTAGATGAATAGGTCCGTTTCATTACCTAGAACTTGCCTATTATGAGTCAAAACTTTTGACATTTCGAAATACGGCCTCAGACGACATTCAACGATTTGTGAAATGCGATCTTTTTGCCGTTCATACCCCACACGTAGAGCGTTTCTGATATGAATTAGTGATAAACGGGTACCTAGTAAAAAGTTTTATATCAGGCAACCCTGAACAGTTGCAGGATTCAAGTTTAAAATTGAACTGAGTTGAACTTGACCAAGTGTGACGTCACCCGATGGAGCGAGTATAAACGCCACATTGTACCGATTCCTTGGTCAGAACATATAAATAGGAAACCACTTAGTGGAATTGCTCATAGATGGGCACTTACTGCATTAACATTTCACGCAATATTACATTTGTGTGTCGAATGCGGCTTAAGTGGACTTTTTTTACTTACATCTGTATTCATCAAAGCAACTTTCTAAATACATTTTACTCTTATAGCGTCTTCTAGAGCTCTTATATAGCATCGACATCAATAATTCTCAAAGCAAATCAAATCAAATTCATTTACGAGTATTTCATTACATTTAGTCGTTTTCCATAAGGAGATTTGTGGTAATGAAAAGGGCATGAGCACCTTAGCTGAATTCTGGTCATATACTTTACTTAAAACTAAGTCTACCAAGGTATAATTTACTTATTTCATGCAACGTATCCACAATCAAGTACAAATGGCGGACTTAATGGCCTTCTCTACCAGTCAACCAAAAGTGAAAAATAACCAATATTAAAACAGCTCTATACCTCTAAATAAGCTTGTTATTGTTGTGCTCATATTTTTAATACCTACATATTATTTACTCATATTGTTAATTTCTGTCATTAAACTGCATTCGTTCTCAATACACAATTATCCGTTTTAAAAACATATTTAGTGAACACTAAAACATATAGCTTCTTGCAAAAACATTTTCAGTAAACGCGGCATTTTTATATAACGTGTGCTACAGTTCACCACAAGAAACAAAATCGGCCCCTTTCTTAAACGATAAGAATTATTGTGCTCGGGCAGTGACCGAATGATTCCCAGACCCATTCATCATTCCACATCACTATTTTCTAGTTCATTTCGCGGCAGAGGCTTCTCGTTTCCCGCTCCTCCATTCACACAGTCCTGTCACAAGCTGGATAAAGGATTCTTTGTATGTTTCCAATCGGGTGGGTCCTCGTTTCCGCGACACTTTCACATTAGATAAGAGAAAAGTAAATTGGTGTGCTTATATAGAATGAGACATGTGTGTTATGAGGAAAGGTTGTTGCCATTTTGTTCAAAGTTTATTTTAATGAGTTTTCTAGTCATTTAACCTATATAATATTAGGGATAGTAGAGTCTGTTCAGCGTGTCGTGTCACAAGCATGTTTTTCTAGTGGCAACAATTTTACTTATGAAACAAGCTGTCACGTTCTGTTTCTTTCCTGTTGTTATGCATTTCGTGTTACCAGCTAGTGATATTTTATATTTTCCCCCATTTTTTGTCACCAGTCACTGGACAGACTCCAATTCTGCATCATCTACAGTACAACAATAGTGGCTTCTTATATTTCTCAGTTTAAGTAATATTATCAGTCTATGCCAAGTCAAAGCGCCCAATTAATTGCCTATTTGGTTAATCGATACTGAAGTAACTTTTTGTGGAGTATCGCTTACCAGCATCATGTTATATGCTTCATATAACTTACATTTACTTCATTATTTACTACAGATAAGTGATACGTGTAGGTACTTATATGCACCTATTACAGGGCCTCTATTCTGGGCGGTAAAAACCATATTGCCTTTGAAGTATTGTCAACGTTTTGATAGCTCTTATTTACTTGACCGTAATGGCGGCCGACATAATAACAATACGATAACCGTCAATGCAATGTGGTTTTACTAAGTTGAGTAGAGGTACTGGACTGGACAGGTATAGTAGCTTGATAGGTACTTCACAACGTCTGACGTCTTTGGCAACTCAAAGGCACTTCACTAATAATAGTTTATGTGACTGGTAAATAATGAGAGGCATTAATACACGATTCGGTTCGTTTTACACGAGTGTTTTAATGCCTAATTATGTGTACAGTCGCATACATAACTTTATCTACATGGATATTTCGTTTTTTTACAATATGTGACAAACCTGTATCTACAGTGTTTTCCTGTATCTTAACGTCCCTGTATCTTAATGTTTACATTAAAGTATTGGTCACCGATACTTTAATATGAACATTAAGACACAACCGCATCGATAACCGATGCTTTAATGACATGCAATACACCAATGTTAACATTAAAATACAACTGTAAATACGGGTTTTTTAATAAGGGCCATTTGCTTATCGTTTCGGAACATATTGTTTGTCAGTGTTATGGTAGTTATGACATGGATCTAGATAATTTTTTGTGTACCAAAATGAATCATTATTCAATATTCTATGACCTAACATACCCATTTTATGTTAGCAATTAAGTAAATGCAGGAGCGTAAAAGCGGCCGTAAAGTTTATGCTTCTCCTTAATGGCCGAACCACACCTCAATCACATCATTAACTGCGATTAGCAATATACAAACAAGTACTTCTTGAATAATATAGTGGTGTGAAGTTACCTTTTTATACGACTTCAACTATAAAAGGCTCAATAATGGTACTTAGAATAAAATATTTTCCAGTTAATTTACGCAAATATAATACTTTTTACAAAATTCTAAAGCAAAGCATTTGCAAAGCACATTCAATTTTAAGGTTTAAAAATATAAGATCAATTTTCCAGCGTGGGCTCAGAATAGAAACATGAAAGAATTTCTTGTATAAGTCATTGAAAACTGAAATTGAAACCAAAGTTTGAAAATGTATTTATAAGCGTCTCTATCCTTTTTGTTATTCTATCGCTTGAATATCAAAACCACGATGAAATAACGGTATAAATTCTGTAAATAAATAAAAAACTGTTAATTAACGTTATTATTATACCATTTGAAGACAATGTCTTCAAGATCTCTCTATTTTTCCAGTAAAAGAACAATAGTTGTCTGTTCCAATACTTCCTTCTAATAAATAAATCGCAAGCGCTGCATCAGCAAAACAAATGTTGAATAAATCATTTCCATCAGTAAGTATTTTACGTTTTGTGGAGGCCTTATTAAGCGAGAAATATTTTCCCCGACTTAAGTATGGATGAGTGAGTAATGAAGCATTTTCATCTCAGATTAGGGTCTTGCGGAGATTGGGTGTTATTCTTGTGTAGCGATGAGTTTAACGGCGAGTTCAACGTAAATCTCGTGTGTTAGGTAAGGTGGGATAAGTGCGTCTACGGCGCAAGTGCTTCAAACCAACCATATCTCCTAAAAAATGTATGGTTTGACGCACTTGACCCGTGGACGCACTTACCCCACTTTACCTTAATTATCTTAGAACATGACTTGATCCATCAGTGCAGCCTTTAATGTGTATGCTTGTGCGGTCCATCAAGGCCCCCGCGGCAAAGTACCACTTGCTGGCAGTATTTCCTCATTGTACAGCAATGTTTATGCGTTACCCGAGGAAGCTGCCAGCATGTGGTCCTCCGTATATTCTATTATGCTTTTTGTGATTTCCATAAGAAGGCTAATAGCATCGGAACCCCATAGACCAAAATAATCGACGCCGATATGAATGAAGTTATATTCTGCGTTGCGCTTGATCTTATTTATATTAAGTATTTCCGCCGCTATTGTATTAAGGCCGCCTTAGCCCTGGACTTTTTTATTTTTGTGTTATTAAGGGTTAAACAAAGTAGTACACGCGACCCCCCTCCAGGATTTGAGAAACAACGCCATATTCGGACTCTTCTAAACAGGCTGAATGCAATGCTTGCGGGCATCCAAAACAGACTGTACGACACATCATGCTGGAGGGTCCGATTACAGCATACAAAGGGCTACCCGAAGACTTCAAGACGCTCTCGAGTGATGCTCTAGAATACCTCAAATCGTGTAACCTATATGTCTAGTCATAAAGTATCTCTACATATATGCCATACGATAAATAAACAAAGTAGTTGGCTGGCTATTAAGAACGGGGCTTAAAACGACGATCGACACTCAAGTCGAACGCAAGGTTCGTTATAGAATAACATCCCTAGCTAAAAAGGCTGATTATGTTAATTTTATGAAGCTCGTATCCTAATTTATTATGTTGCCGAACTTGCTCTCAGTGACCCAGTTTAACGTGGGAAAGACTTTTTTATGCTGCATATTTTGGCGTAACATTAAACTGAAAAATTTAACACAACCATTGAGCAACAAACGGTATACATAATGCATCTTCTCCATCTCTTACTTTTAATTTAAGTAGCACCTGTATACAGACACACATTATAGTATCCAATAAATGATTGAGTATTGAGTATTGCCTAATATGACGGTCAGCAAGACGCATTTTATAAATTTCTATAAACATTGAATTTTCTATTACATATTTTATTTCCTTATTTCCTCCTGTCCCACGACAAGGCATTAAATCCACGAATTCTATACAAAGCATAGGCAGTACTGGCGAGCACAATAAACGGGTCACATACGTATATCTTATTATATGTTTGCTCGTGAGTATAGTTATTTACCCCAACAAGTTTTGCTTTCAGGAAGAAGTAAGTAATTTTGAAAATATAACTAAGCTACATAACTAAACGTCACTAAATTGAACACTTAATATAACTAAATACCGTGCAAAGCTTTTTAAACGACCTTCGACTTTCTGCTTCTCTTTCAGTTAACCGACTTTACTCGAACCAGCAGGCCTTTCGCGTAACTCACTCGCAATCGCGATCGGCTTCAAAACAAAACAATTTGTTTCAGTTTGTATGCAGACAAGCCTTCGATTTTCAAAATGAAAACGATTGTGATTGCGAGTGTGTTACGTGTTAGCCCCTCGGATTTTTTTTTAAGGGCTACTACTTCGCTCTTGCATACGTATAATTATATAAGCATGTACAAATTATCAAAATCAAAATCTATTTATTGCATGACTAAGCAACATTATATAGGTGAAACATGTGTGTTTCCTCCTAAGACCCACCATACAACGAAATTTGCCAAAGGAAAATAAACCTATTATGATTGTAATAAAGTCAATTTTCTATTTTAATTGTCAGTCATAAAAACAAGGGAAATTATACTTTATGTCGTTTGCAATAGATCTATATTGCAGGTCTCTCTCTGTAATCTACAAAAAACTAAGATAAAAAGAGGAAATACATTTGTTTAGTAAATACGCTGCACGGACACTTTTACACGTCAAAAATCTACAAAAATAGGCATAAGATTGACTTATGCCATATATGACAGCAGTTATAAAACGTATAAACAAATAACAATACTTATATAGATGACATAATCCAAACGAATATTTATTCTCTCACAAGCACCCAATGCAGCTGTGGCTCTAGAAAAGATGCATTGCAAGAACGTTATCGATAGGTATCGAAAATGTATAGCATTGACGTAAGCTGCTCACGTCGAGCGCTAGCCAATTCCACACATTTTGACAGTTTTCGAAAATCGTTAACGTTAGCGTCATGCATCTTGTCTAGCCTCGCTGTTCCGAATCCCGAATGAGTACATGAGTACAGCGTCTCTTTTCTACTTAGGCGGTAAAATGCAAATCGTATTTAACCTGATATGGTATTGTTTTTAACTCGGCCGCCATTACTGTCAAGTAAATAAGAGCTATCAAAACGTTAACAATACGATAACAGGTCAAAGACGATATTGCTTTTAACGTGTTGAATAGAGGCCTTGCTTAATTTACCGACTTCTATCGTACGTCTAGTAATAAAAATCGCACACAAACGGCAAATAAAGAGACGTCTCGCTCATTGACAATGCTGAATTACAAGATTCAGTGCAACAGCACATAAAATAAACTTTACCTACATCCCTCTCACTTGCTCTCATGCATTGTAGCATACTATGGTTTCTGCAAAGCATTTTATTCTATTGGTTCCTCAGAATTATATTTAGGCAGTTACATACTTCGCGGCAATATATTTAGGTAATCAAATAGTCATTTAGATTTTAGAGATTAGTGCCTTTATGAACAAATGCCACTAATGATTATTCTAAGTAACAATATAAAAAGGCTGCAAATAATTTCCAAATAACTAAGACTAAGACTTCAAAATATGTACGAACGGCTAGTTTTTATATTCAACAGACTTGCGACAAAGGCTTCAAAGACACGTTAGGTAAGTTTCTTTGAGGCCGTGCTTGAGCGAATCTCGTACCCTTTCTGTGTTCGAAGAGCTTTCCACAAAGAGATTACCTATTGATAAATAGAACCTTTGTGAATCAAACCCGTTAGATACATTTCATCTAGAAAGCCTACAAAGAAATCAGTTGAATAAAATAAATGGGACATTATTGTAAAGAAAAACTTGTACATATAAAGCTACTTCGTTAAACCTCGGCACGAAAGATAAGCCTGGTTTAGAGGCTAAGGAGGGATTTGAGCACTTAATGCATTAAGCAAATATTCACTGACCTCCACAACGTAATAAAACCCCGGCTTCGGGCGACAAACAGAGCCGCGTGGGCGACGTAAATAAACACCCTGTGTGACTTGACGTCACAATGTAATTTTGTTACGAAACCGGATAGAAGAAAAGAGTCGCGTTCACATTAGCTAGTTAGCAGTAGGTAGACTGTCCACTGGCGGACTCTGCTCCGCAAGTCGGCGACTAACCGGAGCAAACATGAATTTTTTTGTCGGATGCGACACAAAATCATTGCCGGACGAGTGTGAATAGCTTCATATAAAACGTTCTGCTGGAACGACCGATTAAAATCCGGACCGACATACGACATAGTGGGAACGAGCTCTAAGCGATAGAACTGCTCCTAAGCCTAAGCAAAATTACATTTCATTGCAAATTGCTTATGACGCTGTGTCCTCATAACGTTGTTTGCGAACAGTAAGGCACTGTATGGACACTTTAAAACATACAGGGCCCTTTATGCGCGGAACTCACCTCAGGAGTTCGCCCTCTCGCCGGTGAAGTAGTCAAAGCCGTTAGAGGCTAACTACGTAGGTCCTTAGAAAATATATATAGGGAGGCGAAACGGAGGCAAAAAGTCAGCCAGTCACTGTTTGCCTAATGAGGACACAGCCTTAGCCACAAATTGCATACTGTGAACCTAGTTGAAGGGTGCCTAAAGTGGGCTTGCCGATGGACAAAAGTAGGCGAAGAGCGTTATAATGACATGTGGTGGTGAGTGGTGACATTGTTATTATTGAACTACGGTAAAAGAAAGATAAGAAGTTCGCTGCACATTATAACCTATTCTTAGGTTTCAGGTTATAATTAGTGGTGGACCTGGGGCCCGTTCCAGAAAGCCACTCTGCAACTTTGCACTCCACAAATCCCACTCTTCAATCGTATTTCTGTTCCCCAAAGCTATTGCAGAGTTGAAGAGGCAGAGTCAAATGCAGAGTGTGGATTTGTGGATTTGCAAAGTATTTCTGTTCCACAAGACAATTGCAAAGTTGAAGAGGCACAGTTAAATACAAAGTGTGGATTTGTGGATTTGCAAAGTAGCTTTTAGGAACAGAATCTTTGCAGAGTTTGCAAATTACGCAGAGTGTTTTCTGGAACACGTTTGCTCTGCACTTTGCATTATCGTTGATTTGCAAAGTGCAGAGTGCAGAGTTGCAGATTGGCTTTCTGGAATGGGCCCCTGCTTCGCAACCCTCTTATTAACGTCCTGTATATGTACGATCTGGGGGGTCACCATGACAGAACGTCGTTATCGCGGGAGCAAAAATCATTGAAAGATTATGACAAACAGGCAATAACAGAAGTGATACTCGTTATCGAGAAATGTTTGTGCCTACGAGTTCAAAATGTATCAATTTTCTTTCTAAAATGTTACCTCCATACTTGATTTGATTAGAAGTACATATTTCAAAACATTAGCTACGCAATCCTAACGTCAACCTCTTCAGTCGCTTTTCCTGCTACTTAAGATATTTGTTATTCTTGATTGATGTGATATGTACAAAAAACATACAAAAATATATCTAAATTAAATTTGAGTGCAAATAGAAAACTGATAGGATAGTTTTGGAGAAAAATAAGGGATTTGATATAATAAAAAAAATATGTTTAAATTGACACGTTGACTTATAGGTAAGCGTTTACTCAGTGTAAGACAAGTTTGATTCACCTTTTCCAGTAAAAACTTCGTGCTATAGAATATGAAGGACTTTTAGAGGCTTAGAATGTTAGGCAGAATATTCCGTTTACACAAAACAGACATTCTGTTATATGTGTTTTTTAATAGATTTGTTTTGCTCCCGCGATAACGACGTTCGACCATGACATACTAAAGAAGTTCAGATTGGGTTGAGAGAAAGGGGCAGAGCTATACCAGCTATAAAGCTTTGTCCCTGTCTCTCAACTGAACTGCTTTGAACAGCTTTATAACCACCCGTATGCGATCTACACTAAATTACTAAAAAAATAGGGAATATCCATGGATTTTTTAAATCGCATTTCTCAACAAAATATGAAAATACCGTAAAAGAGATCACCATAAGTGAAATTAAAGGTAAAATCGGTCAAGAAATACGGATTATACAATCATTCAGAGATCCGATCAGAGATCCGAAGTGCACCGGTGCATTGTGCAGTTCGGCCATATAAACTTGTAACCTACCTACCTACACTCGGTCAACGTTTCCCAAATCCTGGTCAACGTGTACCAATTGTAACCTACCTACCTGCCTATCCTTAATGTTTTACAAATAAAGCTCCTAAACCCTGATCTACGCAGAACTAATTGTAAAGGCCCGGGCCTATACTCCTACTTTACAATCCTAGTCTCGGAGACACTAATAGTAGTAATACCTTTCCTTTGGCTGGATTTATATTTATTTATATGATGATGATATTTATAGTATCTAAAGTCCCTAATACTCTGCTCTACCTAACTATATTTCTCTATAATTTAAATTTCATACTTAACATTCTTAGTTCTTAATACTTTTAATATCTGTCTTCCCTACATCTAACCAAATGTAATTTCTATGTCCTACCTAGCCTTATATTTTTAAACCTAATTAGTTCAGTATAATTTACCTAACTCTCTTACTATCCCTACCAATCCATTATAATGTAAATTAGTTTTGGCACGTGATCGTCAAGTAATTTAAAAGAACCCATTAGTTGTATCCATAAGTAACCCTAAAATTCTTTAAGTCTTTGTTTTAATTCCTAACTTTACCTACCTAATACACCCTAGAAATATACCTAAATAATTACAACAACCTATTATTTATAATTTAGTTATTCTAACTGAATTAATATTTCCTATCTAGTTGAAAGCCATCCTACTAAAAATATAATTCCTAAAGATATTATTATTTTGTTTCTATAGTATAACTTATGTGACCTAAGTCTAATATAAAGCAGATCTAAAAATGTATGTTTTGTGGCCCCCGTAGGGAAGGAAGGCTCCACCATACGCCTTAGGATTGCTATCCCAGGACCTTAGTCCTCCTCAATAGACATCCACCATAGACAGGACAGTCTCCTTGCCAAATAAGTCCTATTAGTCAGTCGGTTGTATAGTAAGGGAAGATTTGGGATATGAGCATTCTTTACTCAAATATTCAGTAGATTATTTTATCCTTCATTAGAGTGATTTTCTCAAAATAATATATTTATATTATATTTATTAAAGTGACTCAAGATTGATATTGCTTAATTCACTTATAAGTCTTTATATGACTTGAGTTTTATATAACTATATGAGATGTTCAATTTCACCAAGTATCCATGTTTATCTTATATAGTAAACAGCGGGACACAGAAGTCATTTTGTCTTCTAGCTAGATTGAATCCTCATGTTAGTCAAGGATAGTAAAGAAAGTGATCAGACAATTCTCACTATTGTCACTCCAATATTTACTAGTATATTTGCTTTATATCTTATAAAATATTCACTCTAAAAAAGGACTTATCTCTTTAAGCTAACTATTGATATTCTAGATTTGCTTTATATTCATATATTACTCTCTATAGTATCTTGTTATTTTATGGTATAGTTAACTTAGATGTTATTAAATATTCATTCTAATTAAGGACTTATTTCTGTTAGCTAACTATTGGTATATTAGTTTGGCATTATATACTTTCTTATAAATATCAAGTTTATATATTTTCCTCATGAATTACTATATCAAAATCAGTTTATTACTTAGTATTTATTTATAGTTATATTTCTTTAGAACAGTTAAATACTAAAAGTTACTTTTACTTTTATAAGTTAACTATTAGTTAATTTATACTTCAGTTTATTTATGAAGTTAAGGTAATTTAATTCCTATTTCCTATTATCCCTATCCAATGAAGATAACCTAACACTACTTTCAAGGCCTAAACTAAAAATCTAAACTATGGGCTTACCTCTCCCAGTAATTAGCTAAGTCCCTAGGTAAACTGTAAAGTTCAGCTGAGTCGGCTGATAAAAGCAACCTAACACTCGTGTTCTTGTCCCCCTCCATACTTTTGATAAGCCGCAGCTCTCAGGGATAGTATGAATAGGACGCCCTATTGTGTGGTTTAGTATATATAAATAATAATAGATTTATCGGGACCCATTCTCAACTCCAAAGAGGCTTCCATGGGTGCGCGCCGGCATGCCAACTATGTGGACCCCACTTGTTCCTCTAAGGCTGACATTGAGGATAAGTAGGCTTTGTTGTAAATATCTGTGCCGATTTAAAAGATATTTAGGCTTGCCCAAGGCTTCTTTTTGACTCTAATAGTTCCAAATCAGAGGCTCCGTTAGGCTTCCTCGGACTTGTCAGACACTTACTAGTGGTAGCCTGACCTCTCGCTCTGATACAATCAAATGCTAATCTAGCTGAATTCAAAACACATTTCCCCACCATAGTATTAATTATCACTTAAGCCCCAAATAATTAATGCAATGTATCAGACGCAAGCGATAACCAACCCAAAATTTCCTAAAAGGGAAGTACACAGAAAATAATGATTAGTTAAACAAACAATTAATATCACAAATAAGCTAAAGAAACCTCATTATTGCAACTCTGGCTAAATGAACCAGAATTATCAACAACGAGAGAAAATAAATCCAACAAAGTTTAAACCTCACCAAGTTATTGATATAACCTGATACACTCAACGATTGTTATTGCGTTCTCCCTTCTATTTGATCTGTAACAGAAATAAAATTAATACATCCTAAACACTAGGTATTCGGTACCTAGACCTAAAGGCTCCCGATTCCTAAGCAAAAATTACTGTTATCTAATCCCCCTTGTAATATTTAGAATTTAAAATTATCGAATTAATTTAATTTTCCAACTAATAATTTAATTATATAAAACTCAATACAATAAACTAGAATTATTGCGCGAATTCAAACAAATATTACTCTTTAAAACAACCCCAGCGAGCAACACGTCCGTACGTGACAAGCGACAAAAGTCAAAAAGCCCCTTCCTCTACGCGTCATTGTATATATAGAATAACCTCCCTCATTTGCTTCGTTAGCCTCATTGGCTTCTTTTGCTTCTTTAGCCTCTTTTGCCTCACTTGCCTCACGGCACCTGTACAGAGCAGGCATGTGTCACTTTTTGGCAGCCATTTTTAAAATTGAATTTTGTATGCAAATGTTCTTATATTTTAGTTTTAGCTTTATTTGATTATTTTAAACGACTACATATTAATTTTTAACATATCTGATAATAGATTAATGACTCTTTATTCTCAAATCTACTAATGTTTACACATTGTTTAACAAACAAAGAAATATGCTATCAAAAATAATTGATATGTGTCTAACTTTTCATTTTCACATATAAGTCCACCTGGAATCGAACCCTGGACCACCAGCTACACTGACTATGCCATTAAAAATTAATTAAACGTTGTTAGTTTATTCTCTTATCTAGATATCTTACTTCTTAGCTATGTAAATGATATTATTTTGTTTATTATAAGACATTTCTAATTTCCTTTGTACTTTAGTTAAACTAAAAATCTCCTATTAATATAAATTTAATTATAAACATTCTAATTGATGATTTTGTTTGTTCTAAAGCCATTTATTTCTATTACTTTTAAATTTCTTAAATGTAATATTAGATTTTGTTGGAATTAACTGGACAGACATCGTTTGTTCCGTTACACCCTGCCTTTAGATTTATCGCAGAATGTCAAATCTTTCTAGTTGGCATTTGAAGAGAAATCTACCCTAACCAATAACATAACAAGATGCCTTCAAATAAACTACTTTAATGATTTTAATAATTTATCAACACTTAGCCTTTCCTGATCAGAAATTCTGATAATTATGTGGTGTGTTTTTAACCAATTCTAATTGTCAACATAACATGAATACTAATAGTCAACAATAAATGTCCAGACGTAACAATGCAGTTACAATTATCAGATCATTCTTTTGTCTGTGGAAAAATCAAAAGCTGTGCTAGACTTTTAATCAGCTCTAATAGCACTCAACCAGTCAAATATAACGAATCTTTTGTATTTATGATCTGTATATAATTCACCGATTAAGTTTCCCAGACCAAAATACAATCCTTAAAGATAAAGCTTCTGTCACCGTTAAACTTTCCATTCTATCCACTATTCGTTCCAAACCATGTTAAACAATTAAAAATTGGAGAATGTAAAGTTGTCGATTGCTAAGTATCTCCTGCCGGTACAGTAATGTCTCGCCAGAAAAATGCATACAAGCTACCCTAATAATTTCATATTAACCATAATATGAAATTTTTATCTAACCTATCACAAATGGGTCTATTTAATTAACGAAACATTTGTATTGTGTTGTGTTTCCAGGCTAAATTTTGACAAACATGGCCGGATGCTTAGGTGTATGGTCTCGATTGTACCCCTTCATAACTTAATACAACTAAAACTTACAAAGATCTGCTTACAAACATCTGTTTCACAAATTCTTTCATATTCAAAATAAATTTCATCAGAACCCCTCATTGGTTTTTCACACTAGTACAACCAAGAACACAACCTTTCTCACATCAAACCATTATATAAAAGTTAATTTCACAAACTATGAAGTTTTCTCTTTTAAAACCAACCACAAGTTCAAAAGTAAACAAACAATGATAAACTTCAACTTAATTCAACTGTCACTTGACGTCCGTCCAATTAATTCCGTTCAAACAACCAAAAGTCGTTTGGTTTAATATAACTCTATTTAAACTTTCAGCGCGATTTTTCCAATAACTCAAACATTCCTAGATGTGCTTTTTGTTTATAAACTTCATTTGGCTCTAAAAAAAAAGTTTCTAATGTAAAGTTTTATGGTTTATATTATATTCTCTACTCATATCTAAAGACTTTGTCCCTTAGTGTAAATAATTTCCTTCCTGATCAGTACACAACGTAAGGTCCCAACCACCAGACGATCACAGCCCAATATCTATTGCTAAGTTTTTCCGAAACCTATTAATTAATTCCAAAGCTAAATTAATAAGCTGTTTACATACGTTCATACATGTATACTTTTTTTTTAACTTTAATTGTATTATCAAACCGAATTTTTAATTCAAGAAAATTCGTCAAAGATAGCTCACTGCACTAAAGTTACTATAATACATTATCGGCGAAATATTTTCCGTATTCCTAATTATTTGCAAATCTTTTTTACATACGCACATACAACTTGACAAACATACATAACATACATATAAATATAACACGTTTTGTATTGCAAAAATGGTCCCTATTTTTATGACTATGATACCTAATTATTCCCAACCTTTAACAATCAAGGCATGTACATAGCAATAAATATAAAATAATTCAGTTCAAAGATGTTAGATACTCAAATTGAAATTAGCAACAAGGTCCTATTTTCACTCAAAAGTTTCTTTTTGTATTTTTATTCACTAACATTTGATTATCCCTAATTAATTAAGATTATTGTAATTGAAATCCGATTATTATGAAATAATATTATCAATGTTTAATTAACCGCGCCTCTCACTCATATTAAGTCTTATCAAACTTTTCCCTTTTCCCTGTCTCCTTAAACGCGTTTGAATTATGAACGGAACGTACGCCATAAACCCCTTTCATCTTTAGACATATCTTATAATCTGTGCCTTTCATTGCAAGCAATGATTTGACAGCTACCTTATTGTTTATTTTCTATTTTCTATGGTTATTGTTGGTCAAAAACAAAACAAGAGCTACCTATGTTAAACAAATTAGTTTTTAGTTATGCAATATTCAATATGTTAATCACCAAATCAGCAAACCAGGATTAATGGAATATGATCCCGCTTAACAACAACTTGTTCTATCTTACTAGCAAAGAGATGAATAGCTCTCTTCATAATACGTAAGTAAACAAACGACCTTTTATTATTTTAACCTGTTTTAAATGTTTGTGAGTTAAAACTTATAGTATTAACCTTAATATTTAAAGTCGTGCGCAACTTTGATATCTGAAATATATAACCTATCTAGCTTATCTAATGGTATATTTTGGTTTTGTTTCAGCTTTTGCAACCCGTATCCTAGTGAAATGATACCCCTGCTGATATATAAGAAAGATTTATCGTGCTGACATAATGATGATGTTTTTCTGACTACAAGTTATAATCGAACTAGCATGAGTAGCATGAACATTTTGCCTGAGAAACCATTGCAAGTTAAAAGATTTGGTTTTCTACTTCTGTTTGAACTACTTAGTAAAGTGTTGTTATAAGTGTTTTATTGCATTTGTACCATACAAATTGTGTTATCTACCTATCTTTTTGCACTACTTTATTTTCTTTGTACTATTCTTGAATTAAACAATTCCTAATTAAGTTTCTTAATTATTTTTCTCCTAACATACCTAACATAGCATGATTGGTTTACTTTACTAAACACATTGGTGTGCAATTTTATTTGATAGAATTCATTTACTGCTATGTTTCCTATTATGTAAGTGCCTGGTGTTGCCTAACTTTGTTTAAATACATACTAGTTTTAAGTGAATGTTCTAAGAATCCCTGGCTTTACTGTATGTAAGAAGTTTCAATTTATGACTGCGGTACTAAGTACTCCTAAAGTATTCTAACCTTGCTAATCAACATCAAAGATCTATTTATACCTATTTTAAATATTATGATGATTATAATTAACTGTAAGCTCATAATTCTTTTCTAATAAACAATTTACTAACCTGCTAGTTACCAAACTTTGTAAGAATTTAGGTATTAATTGGTTTCTTAGCAGTTCAAATTAAAGAATTTCATTCTAATTTATTAAACTTCTTAAATTATCCTAACCCAAAGCAAAACATACATCTGTTCATCTAAGTTTTAACTAAACAATTCCCTGCCTTTTAAACCAGCGAGATAGTCTCTAAGTACTATAATATTGCTTATTAAATCCTATTAAGAAAGTGTTATCTATCAATTCATAAAATATTCTATCATCAGACCACTACTTTGTTAATTTCAGCTAACTTTTGTTTCTTATCCTTAAATGATCATAACAAAACAGCTGTTTTTACTATAAACCAAACTACCTACTACCTATCTCTTTCCTTTTTAGTCTATAGTCTCCTAATATATTTCAAATAAGAGAAAATCAAACAATTGATATCCTAATTAATTAAAATGGTAAGTTTACTTTACTAAATTGAAATTGAAAAGTATATTTTATATGTTTTTAATGTTTGTTTATAATGTAGGTTTGTTTTTAAATTCCATTTCAAAAACTAAACATTCATAATTCGAAAAGACCTCTCCTGACCTAACCCTGTTATAATCTGTGTCTCTTATTTTTTAATTCCACAGAAAATACAACTTGTCAAAACAAACTTCGTCCGTTTACTGACCGGCTACTCTAAACAAAAGTACACAATAATTGTTGTTTCACCTTTTAAAAATAAACCTATAACATTTCCTAATTTAATTGTGTTTTACCTAATCATATTTATGGTATAAATAGTTGTCTCTATCTTTGCCTAATCAATGACTACATTTTGATTGTTTACAAACTCAATCACACCGGCTAACTTTTACTAAGGATTCAAAAGCTGATACAAGGTAATGGTGAATACTGTTTCTATCCCACTTTCTTGTATTTTAATTACTTTATAAGTAGAATATCTTACTATTTAAAATAACTATATGGTGTGAAACTATAAGAACTTTTAACCTAGTTTATTGTTTCCAACAATTTACTAGCTAAACATATCTTTTATAGAGATAGTTTATGTAACTTTAACTGAATCTACATAATTAAACAACAAGTTTTACAAGCTATTTGAAATAAACCCTTTTATTTATCTTATTGTTTGATTTTATAAAAGGTTTTAATGTTGTTTTGTTCTTTTTTAGGTGGTAACAACATTAGTCTGACTAACTCAGCAAATGACAAGTGATTTGATCTCTAACAATTGAAGTCTGATCAGCTGTCCTATCTAACCACCTGGACTATGGCAACAGAAACAACAGTATTACCATACGCCTCAGAAGAAAATGAATCCTTAAGCTAGTTGTACCTACTACTTTTAGGTAAAATAAATTTAAACAAATATTTTTCTTAGCTCAAGTTTTAGTTCTAATAAATTTGTAAACTAACTTATTTTAATGGAAAAAATTGTAATTACTATTACAAGATTTCTGTTTTTTAAGTTGAGTGACATCTAACTAGAAACACTAGCTCCCTAGGTTTCCTGACATTTGAACTAATGAATATACTAAATAATCCTTATTTACTTTTTCAGTTTTGCAAGAAATACAAAGGAAGGAACGTAGAAACTTATATGAAAGATCAACGACTAACCAAGAATATTGTTTCATATCAATAATTAATAATTAAATCATACTGTTACCAATTTTAGTAAAGCTACTCTACGGAACTAGTTTTAATGAATATAATTAAATTTACAAATTTAATTGGATCTACAATAAATTCC
The DNA here is from genome assembly GCA_946894065.1 of Acleris literana. Classification (NCBI taxonomy): domain Eukaryota; kingdom Metazoa; phylum Arthropoda; class Insecta; order Lepidoptera; family Tortricidae; genus Acleris; species Acleris literana. The sequence goes on along the minus strand of OX335689.1, from coordinate 9,116,796 downwards.
TTTTTAACTAGTTATTTCATTACCTGCCTTCGATTTAACAACTATTAACATCTAAAAAAATATAAAAACTTATGTAAGTTTATATATTTCTAGACTTTTCCTTTATACCATTTTAAAAGATAGGATATTTTGTCTTTATTTAAATTTTATTGTTAAATGACAATAAATCCACTACAAGATAATATTTATCCTTGCCTGACTTCATCTATAAAAATCAAACTACCTGCCTTCTAGTTTAAAACTAAAGATTAACTTTAGCTTCCTATCTTCACCTGTATGGTTCACAAACCACAATTAAAGAATTAACTGCTATTACTTAATAAAATTCCTACATAAATGAATAAAAATTAAAACAAAGACTTCCATCTTCACAGGCAACAATTGGACTTCAGTCAGAAGTCACTTACTTAAATTAAATAATTATCCCTAACTTAAACTCATAGAATCCTAAACTTAGGTAACCAAAGGATCCTGGTCACCCGGCTCCAATTGAAACTAGACAACCAGTTACAATTGAACAGTTGAAGTACTATAAAATCCTGGTCACGACGCGCCAATTGTAAACGTCGAGACCATTCTTACTCAATATCTAAGTCTAATTACTATTAAAAATTGTGCAATAACTCGAAGTTCAAAATCCTGGTCACGGCACCAATTGTAACCTACCTACCTACACTCGGTCAACGTTTCCCAAATCCTGGTCAACGTGTACCAATTGTAACCTACCTACCTGCCTATCCTTAATGTTTTACAAATAAAGCTCCTAAACCCTGATCTACGCAGAACTAATTGTAAAGGCCCGGGCCTATACTCCTACTTTACAATCCTAGTCTCGGAGACACTAATAGTAGTAATACCTTTCCTTTGGCTGGATTTATATTTATTTATATGATGATGATATTTATAGTATCTAAAGTCCCTAATACTCTGCTCTACCTAACTATATTTCTCTATAATTTAAATTTCATACTTAACATTCTTAGTTCTTAATACTTTTAATATCTGTCTTCCCTACATCTAACCAAATGTAATTTCTATGTCCTACCTAGCCTTATATTTTTAAACCTAATTAGTTCAGTATAATTTACCTAACTCTCTTACTATCCCTACCAATCCATTATAATGTAAATTAGTTTTGGCACGTGATCGTCAAGTAATTTAAAAGAACCCATTAGTTGTATCCATAAGTAACCCTAAAATTCTTTAAGTCTTTGTTTTAATTCCTAACTTTACCTACCTAATACACCCTAGAAATATACCTAAATAATTACAACAACCTATTATTTATAATTTAGTTATTCTAACTGAATTAATATTTCCTATCTAGTTGAAAGCCATCCTACTAAAAATATAATTCCTAAAGATATTATTATTTTGTTTCTATAGTATAACTTATGTGACCTAAGTCTAATATAAAGCAGATCTAAAAATGTATGTTTTGTGGCCCCCGTAGGGAAGGAAGGCTCCACCATACGCCTTAGGATTGCTATCCCAGGACCTTAGTCCTCCTCAATAGACATCCACCATAGACAGGACAGTCTCCTTGCCAAATAAGTCCTATTAGTCAGTCGGTTGTATAGTAAGGGAAGATTTGGGATATGAGCATTCTTTACTCAAATATTCAGTAGATTATTTTATCCTTCATTAGAGTGATTTTCTCAAAATAATATATTTATATTATATTTATTAAAGTGACTCAAGATTGATATTGCTTAATTCACTTATAAGTCTTTATATGACTTGAGTTTTATATAACTATATGAGATGTTCAATTTCACCAAGTATCCATGTTTATCTTATATAGTAAACAGCGGGACACAGAAGTCATTTTGTCTTCTAGCTAGATTGAATCCTCATGTTAGTCAAGGATAGTAAAGAAAGTGATCAGACAATTCTCACTATTGTCACTCCAATATTTACTAGTATATTTGCTTTATATCTTATAAAATATTCACTCTAAAAAAGGACTTATCTCTTTAAGCTAACTATTGATATTCTAGATTTGCTTTATATTCATATATTACTCTCTATAGTATCTTGTTATTTTATGGTATAGTTAACTTAGATGTTATTAAATATTCATTCTAATTAAGGACTTATTTCTGTTAGCTAACTATTGGTATTTTAGTTTGGCATTATATACTTTCTTATAAATATCAAGTTTATATATTTTCCTCATGAATTACTATATCAAAATCAGTTTATTACTTAGTATTTATTTATAGTTATATTTCTTTAGAACAGTTAAATACTAAAAGTTACTTTTACTTTTATAAGTTAACTATTAGTTAATTTATACTTCAGTTTATTTATGAAGTTAAGGTAATTTAATTCCTATTTCCTATTATCCCTATCCAATGAAGATAACCTAACACTACTTTCAAGGCCTAAACTAAAAATCTAAACTATGGGCTTACCTCTCCCAGTAATTAGCTAAGTCCCTAGGTAAACTGTAAAGTTCAGCTGAGTCGGCTGATAAAAGCAACCTAACACTCGTGTTCTTGTCCCCCTCCATACTTTTGATAAGCCGCAGCTCTCAGGGATAGTATGAATAGGACGCCCTATTGTGTGGTTTAGTATATATAAATAATAATAGATTTATCGGGACCCATTCTCAACTCCAAAGAGGCTTCCATGGGTGCGCGCCGGCATGCCAACTATGTGGACCCCACTTGTTCCTCTAAGGCTGACATTGAGGATAAGTAGGCTTTGTTGTAAATATCTGTGCCGATTTAAAAGATATTTAGGCTTGCCCAAGGCTTCTTTTTGACTCTAATAGTTCCAAATCAGAGGCTCCGTTAGGCTTCCTCGGACTTGTCAGACACTTACTAGTGGTAGCCTGACCTCTCGCTCTGATACAATCAAATGCTAATCTAGCTGAATTCAAAACACATTTCCCCACCATAGTATTAATTATCACTTAAGCCCCAAATAATTAATGCAATGTATCAGACGCAAGCGATAACCAACCCAAAATTTCCTAAAAGGGAAGTACACAGAAAATAATGATTAGTTAAACAAACAATTAATATCACAAATAAGCTAAAGAAACCTCATTATTGCAACTCTGGCTAAATGAACCAGAATTATCAACAACGAGAGAAAATAAATCCAACAAAGTTTAAACCTCACCAAGTTATTGATATAACCTGATACACTCAACGATTGTTATTGCGTTCTCCCTTCTATTTGATCTGTAACAGAAATAAAATTAATACATCCTAAACACTAGGTATTCGGTACCTAGACCTAAAGGCTCCCGATTCCTAAGCAAAAATTACTGTTATCTAATCCCCCTTGTAATATTTAGAATTTAAAATTATCGAATTAATTTAATTTTCCAACTAATAATTTAATTATATAAAACTCAATACAATAAACTAGAATTATTGCGCGAATTCAAACAAATATTACTCTTTAAAACAACCCCAGCGAGCAACACGTCCGTACGTGACAAGCGACAAAAGTCAAAAAGCCCCTTCCTCTACGCGTCATTGTATATATAGAATAACCTCCCTCATTTGCTTCGTTAGCCTCATTGGCTTCTTTTGCTTCTTTAGCCTCTTTTGCCTCACTTGCCTCACGGCACCTGTACAGAGCAGGCATGTGTCACTTTTTGGCAGCCATTTTTAAAATTGAATTTTGTATGCAAATGTTCTTATATTTTAGTTTTAGCTTTATTTGATTATTTTAAACGACTACATATTAATTTTTAACATATCTGATAATAGATTAATGACTCTTTATTCTCAAATCTACTAATGTTTACACATTGTTTAACAAACAAAGAAATATGCTATCAAAAATAATTGATATGTGTCTAACTTTTCATTTTCACATATAAGTCCACCTGGAATCGAACCCTGGACCACCAGCTACACTGACTATGCCATTAAAAATTAATTAAACGTTGTTAGTTTATTCTCTTATCTAGATATCTTACTTCTTAGCTATGTAAATGATATTATTTTGTTTATTATAAGACATTTCTAATTTCCTTTGTACTTTAGTTAAACTAAAAATCTCCTATTAATATAAATTTAATTATAAACATTCTAATTGATGATTTTGTTTGTTCTAAAGCCATTTATTTCTATTACTTTTAAATTTCTTAAATGTAATATTAGATTTTGTTGGAATTAACTGGACAGACATCGTTTGTTCCGTTACAAACTCAACGTAAAATTCTGTTTTGCTAGAAAGAGAAAGGAACAAATCTTTGTTGGCTTATATCTTGGTTATTTTTATAGCTATTCAAACAATGTTTTTTCTCACCTGTTTGTTACATGAAGCTTTTAATGAAGCTGTAAAAAAAAACATTCATATTCCCTATGAACACTCGCGCTGTATGTCATTAGATTGTTGTGTCGCCAACGTAACGATAGTTGTTGTTTACTTGACAGTAATGGCGCCGAGTTAAAAACAATACGATAACATGCCAACGGCAATATGGTTTTACAGTATTTTTTTACAAAGTATTAATAATATACTACAGTCTAACTCAATATTTAAGTTAAAATCCTAGTAGAACAGAGGCCCAGAATAGTTTCAAGCAAAGATATAGGGTATAGGCGCTATAAAATATACAGTGTGTTACCGGCATGCGGGCATTTATTAAAACTGCCGATAATATGTTGCTTTAGCAATTGTTTGCAAGTATTATCAATTGAAAATAATTAAAAGATCTTCACAATTAATTTTCTGAGATCCTCTCCATCTTTAATGTAGTGCATGTGCTGCGTGTTCATCGTTATCAGTATCGCTGTTGCTTAGTACAAGGCATGTCGTGGTACGGGGGCAAATCATAATAATCAAAGTATCCGTCGAGTGTTATTTAACACTTGTCAAATTGCTGTGCTTTACATTGCTGGCAATTAAAATTTTGTTACAAAGTTAACAAAGCCTGAAAATTTGTTTATTAATTAAATTAATGTCATGGTTACGTTACAGATATACGTTATTTTAACCTCCTTTAAAAAAAGCCAGGGTGCTGGTAACACCCTGTATATGAGCATTATTATCTAAGCAGACCAAAAAATAAACTGGAAGATATGAAGGCGCTGCTCGGAGTGTAGTTGGTATCATCATTCAATTATACCACATAGCCAGGTACAGATCCGCCTTACACTACGTAATACTCTTTTGCCAAGCTATACAAGGTGTTAAAATATCTGGGGCATAAATGCATAGAACCAACGCTGGAGAACTTCGAAAACTAACGTGTATGAAGTTTACATAAGCGGCCAACACGATATATTGTTAGCTCACGTCAATCCTACACTTTGGCAGTTTTCGAAAATGGCTACGTTACGTAAGGATATGTTTAAAACCCCAGAACACGTTCTAATGGTTTAATCAATAGAGGTGAGTTAAGAAATTTTAAGTTCGGGAGCCTATTATGGTCGTGTTTATCGATGTAGATAAAACATTTGTCACTTTCTAACCAGAGGGGCCATTGCCTAACGCACTCGCAATCGCAATCGTTTTCATTTTGAACATCGAAGGCTTGTCTACATACAAAATGAAAACGATTGTTCCGCTTTAAAGCCGGTTGCGATTGCGAGTGCGTTAGACAATAGCGACGCAGTACGTAAACAAGTGCGAGTGATGCTTTATCCACCGCGACAAAGGCGGCCATTATACGGGCCGTGATATATTTGATGGCGACATGAACAAAGTAGCTCTACTGCGGTAACTGACTACGCTATCTCGCTCTGTGTGACCTGTGTAAGACCATGACGCACGGACGTCCTGTTAACAGTAACTTACGACAACCACACATTCGTGCCTCCTTGACTCAAATATACGTCATCACGTGTGCAGCTTTGCAGTAGGAAAGAGTTGACACAAGCCGGTGTGGTTGGTACAAGCCGATCTAATCGAAGCACACAGTGTGTTCCACTAATTTTATAGTTTTATTGGTAGGCTTTCAAATAAATATACCGTTATACTAAAAAAATACAATCTTACCGTTGGTAAAATAAGTTCTAAATATCGTGATAATACATTGCTCTCTAGGATGTCAGAGTAATGATACTGAATACTGAATACTGAAAACTTTGTTGATGAAACTACCACTTTTTGTGTATGTCTGCTAGGAAAGAACGGTATCCGTGGGGGCCAGTTGTTTGGGCAAAATATTTTCGTCGAATGTATCGTTTCCCAAAAAGTTATTAGTAAGATGATTGTTAATTTTTCATCGTTTTAAATCGCTATTTACGTCTTATATTGCGTTAACTTCTGAATGTAATAAAATACAAACAAGGAAAATACCTTTTTAGTAAATGCAAATTTCCCCAACCGGAAGAGTTCCTCTTTGGGGATAACCTGATTAGATTGTGAGTCAGATGGACATATTGGACATGTCCGTGCGAAGGGTAAAACAAAATAGGTCGAATGTACTGTTTTATCTATCCATCTGCCCATCCCGCTGGGTATATACCTTGTTCATTCCTACTTGTCTAATATAGTAAACATCTTTGTAACCTCAAATTGAACCTTTTTTTGGTTAAAACAGCACTTTTACCGTAAATAAAGTGAACTGACTGGCCAATGCATTGTCTGTGATTGCTTTATTTTATTTAAAATAGCTGTTTAAGCCAAAAAACGTTCATTTTGAAGTTAGAATGTTGTTAACTATATTAAGAATAAACACGGTATGGGTACAGTCGAGTTCATAAATATGTATACATTTTAGTTCCTTGTCTATTTAATGTCATGTTTAAACTACCATATATGAAGTGTCACAACGATTAAAGTGACAAGGTACTAACGTGTATACATATTTATGAACTCGATTGTACTACCGAATTGTATAATGATATAATTGTGGCGTTCCTAAATACGCTAAGTAATTGGTTTTAGTAAAACGTGACTAATAAATTATAACATTATTAAACGGGGTTCATTTCAGTTCCCGGTCAGCAGCGGTTTTTTTTTAAAGAAGTTTCCATTCCATTTTCTAAAATCGAGCCCTTCTTGGGTCCCAAGAACAGATTACCCTATCTCTTATAATTAAAGAATTTTCCGCACTGACCCATTTGGATTGCTCACCCTGTATATATTTGCACATGTATTTTATTATCTAACTGTGTACAAATAGGTCGAGTTAAATAAGACTACTGCCTATAAAGAAAAGGATAAATTCCTCCCTTTAGGATTTAATTAAAAAGTTAGACATTCAGGATCCGTTGAGTTTGAAAGTGAAGGTAAATAAATATTATCTTGAATTAGCCTTTAAGACTGACTTTTTAACTTTAGCATTGAAAGGATTGGATTATGTCAGGCAAGAAATTAGAGTTCAGAAGTTGGATTCAGCAAATACGTTATTTAAAACGGTGAAAGATTTTATGTTTTACAGTGTAATTTAATCCGTCTGATACGTGGCTTACTTTCGTAAGTTCACAACCGTGGTCTGAACATAATCATTATTATAATTTTGTTCGTAGCGCAAATACATAAAATATTGTTTATTAATCGCAGATAAATATATTTTAAGTCCTTTCTCGATATTAGCTAGTTTGGTTAAATACAGGGTGCTTCATTTTTACACAAAATTTTTTACGTAATTATTTGTATTAAATACCCTATAAGGTAGGTATTCAATTAGGTCCGACGCAATTTTATTCTTGTGTGAAGTACAGCCCCTTTAAATTCTTTCCTTTGAGTGTGTGCCCCAAAAAATTCCTAGCCACAGACGGTCATGTACCAAATACCCAGAGTTTCATTAAATTAATTTGATCCACCCGAAACGGTGTATTTGAATAATTCATTTCTTTCTGAAGGAAACTTGGAGGAGGCAGTTTCGGAGCCTTCCAAAAAGGGTCATTTCTTAATCATAAAGTATTGCCGAAGGAAACTGACCCGTATTATATATGTACATAAATATCGCGCTCAGATATGGTACACTGCTGGGACGAGGCTCGAAGGCTCTTTATTATGTAGATGTAGTTTGGAAGGATGTTTATTTCAGTATAGTTTAGGTTTTATGAGCCATTTCTTACACGTGTTTACTGGCTCTTACTGGAATTACCGTCACTCGGACATTTTATTGCCATTTAACTAACTACAGCGTGCCTCGGTTATGCTTAAGGATCTTTAACCACGTGACAGTTCAGCGGGCCTAGTATGGTTGTGCTTATCGTGTGACAAAATGTGGATAAAGCATCCGTCACTCTCGTACTTATACAGTGAGTGTACACTCAGAAAGTGACAGATGTTTTATCCACATTTTGTCACCCGATAATCGCAGCCATATTAGGCCCCTAGTGATACAATAGCACCAATTCAAAGTTATGCAGTAGGTAAAATAATAATAGGTAGTGTTTTGATGACCATATCCGTAAGGTACAGGTTTTAAGTAAGGACAGATTCACAAGAGCTGGCACGAATGGATTGAATGAGTGAACGAAAGTATACAAGTGTGTAAAATAGTAATAGACTTTCCGCTTAACCTCGTAAGGCCCACTGTGCAATAGGATGTCCATAATCAAGGCAATTTAATTTGATCTGTATTGCAATGTGAATAAAGTTTATTTTCCTTTTTTCATAAATTGAAAATGGCATTATCGGACAAACGTAATTGAACTTTATTGCCTTGATAGTAGATTCAAAGTTCCACTGACAATAAACTGGTTGTTTGTAGTACGGTGGGCCTTATGAGGTTATAATTCGAACATCGTTTCAAAGGACGGCCCTCACACAGTGATACGTGACATTACTTCCGTTCAATTCATTCGTGCCAGCTCTTGTGAATCGACCTGTAGGTACAAAAATATTTTTTAACTATGCACTCCTTTACATGCTGGGAACCTGTGAGGCTAGACAATATTCTTAACGCTATCGTAAACGATTATCGAAAACTGACAAAAAGTATGGGATTGACGTAGGCGCTCGACGCGACCGTCTGACAGCTTACGTTAATCCTATTTTTGATAACGAACGCCGAATGCATCTTGTCTAAGGCTTCCGGACAAAGACGCAATACAGTAACGTTAGCGTTTCTCTAAAACGGACAATACGTATGACAACAAGAACTTTTATAAAAGGTATTCTGAAAAAAAAATGCTTATAGAGGTTTGTCTCAAAAGAAAACTATATTTAAAAAATATGTTTATTTATTATTAACTGAGAAAATAAATAAACACAGTTTTCGGAAAATGTTTACTCGTTCTGTACCTGTACTTCGTTATCAGGGGCTCTGAATTGAAAGAAGCTTTTGACGTATTACAGAGGCTACAGGGAAAATATGTATGTATGTATACTCTTTATTGCACATAAAACCAATTACATGGGTCATTATTTGGGCGTTTGTTCCGAATCACTATCGTGGTCACATTTTTGTAGAAGTTTCTGCAGATTTAGATTTCGTTTCTGGTTAGGTATCTAAGTTTACCGGACATCTAACAAATATCCAAAATCGGCATCAAAATATACGCCCAATTCTTCAAAAATATGTCCACAAAAGTGAGGCGGTTGAAACGCTCGAATAATGACCCACATGTAAGTACATACACAAACTTAAGATTAACGTGTATAATGGCGAACTTATCTCTTTAAGGAATATTTTCCAGTTAACCTGACTATGATTAAGTTAATTATTATTATTAAGATGTGCACAAAAACTAAATAAATCAATAATTCTATACACTATATAGGTATACTTACAGGAACCACTACTACTTAGTTTACTTAAAGGCATGCGGCATTATTTCTAACCTATAACTGTTTATCCTATTCCCAGTGTTCATATAACCCACTTAATTATAACAGTAACAATACAAAACAACACCAGTGACAATAAAATCGGCGTTTTCAATACTTTTTATACATGGCAAGTGAAAAAAAAAACCAATTAAAAAATCAATCAGTGAGAGGGAAGTCCCGCGCCAGTTCGTCCAATTTTCGCTGATTCGATTACAGCGATACACTCACTCTTTTCATTAGGACAGTGATTGGTCCGGTGTATATTTGGTTAAGGCTATATAACTATGTCGCAATAAGCCAGTTGGAATGTTGGTACTAACTACACTCAAAAAAATGAGAGCCAACAAAGAGAGATTTTCACTTAGTTGACATAAAATGAATACAATAGTTAAGATATTAGTTATATCAACCAAAACTGATAGTAACAAACAGCAATTTCTTTAGTGATTCAACTAACATCTTAGTTGATGTATCTAACGTCTTAGTTGATGTATCTATCGTCATCTCGAGCTCGTATGGGATCAAGACGCTTCAATCTTCTTCTTCAACAATCACAATCTTGTTATAAGCGACCAATTATTTTTTTCAGTGTAGTAAGCATAAGCATCTTTGTAGCCATACGATAGTAATAACACAGGTTTTATATATGTAAGTACCGCTTTATTGTATAAAGAAAGATAGAAAAAAAACAATAGAGAAAAAAATAACTGTACAAACGCGAAATAATCCCTTTGTTGTATCTCTTCCAGCTTACCCTTGAGAGGTTGTGAAAATACTGTGTATACTAGTACAGTCACCAGCAATAATATATTATCCAACATTGGGTGCAAAATATCTGACACGTCTTTATTACTGGAGGTATAAGAGCGTGTCAAATATTTTTGCGCCCAATGTTGGATCATATATTTTTGCGGGAGACTGTACTTATTATGTCTGTTTTCAAGTTTCTTTCATTAACCATAAAGATAATAAAGAAGGTATAACAGTAGATGTTTTTGACGTTACATATCAACATTTCATACAAAATTTCCACATAAGCTATCGTTTTGACACTTCTTTAAAGTCGCATATTTGGCCTGTCAGTCAACATGTATGTTATCTATATGGAACATGGATGGATTTTTTAAATCGCATTGCTCATCAAAATACGAAAATACCGTAAAAGAGATCACCAAAAGTGAAATTAAAATTAAAATCAGCCAATAAACACGGATGATACAAGCATTTTAAACTGCTAATTAGACAGCGATTAAACAGAAAGATCCGATATGCACTGTGACGTCATGTAACAGGTCGACGGTCGGCGGCCAAGAAAGAGATAGGAACAAATCTTTGTCTTATATCTTGGTTATTTATATCGTTTGGTATCATAAATATGAGATAGGTTTAGGTTATGTTACTTCTTCAGCTGGTCCACAGGGCCAAACCACCCAGAAATAAGAGCTCCGTCGAGTTTCTGCGAAAGTGTATAAAATGCGAATAAATAATTTTTATAGTTATTCAAAAAATGATTTTTCTCAACTGTTTGTTACATGAATCAGCTTTTAATGAAGCTGTGAAAATGTCCTGAATATTCCCTATTGAGATGTTATCGTATTCAACGTTACAATAGCTCTTATTTACCTGTCGTATTGTCAGTCAAGTTAACAATACGATAACAAGTGAAAAGCAGTAAGGTTTTACCGGGTAGAATGGAGCCCCAGGGTTTGAATAAGATAAGATTGTGTCAGTAAGGAGATACGATCCACACTAGCCCTGGGGGGTTTATTTTGGATACGTAATAATAGTTTATTATCAAAAGAGACGCGTAGTCTACGAAAATAAGGGTTAAATTATTTACCGAGATGTTAGTACGACTAAAAAAGGTTTCTTAATATGCCTTCATTAATATATTATTTTAAGAATCAACTGGATATATTCTAAGTACTGTCCACAGGTATGTTTTAACTTTATTGAATAAAAGGTTACGTAGCCTTGCAGTGACCTTTTCACAATGTCCGTTGCCTATTGAAATAGATGTATCTCGCTTATAAAGCCCTCAATATCAGAACTCCCAGTTGAGAATATAGTTCCTTAAGAATAGTGTACACAAATCTTGAATAGTCTTGTACTTTAAAAAGGTGCTGCGCTTTATTCCTGCATGTATGTAAATAAATCCGTATCACATATCGTCGGTGATAAATTGATAATGTGATACCACGTAACGAACAAATTCAATAAGTTGCAAAATATACCTTACTGACTTACTTGCTAAGGTGTATTTTGCACCTTATTAAGTTGTTACTTACGCGATATTGCAGTATCACCGACGATATACAGGTTGATCGAATAATCGACTCGCCGCAAACAAAGAGATTTTGAGCAGCAGTACCCTTACCATGAGTTACAATTACCGTACTCGCTAGCAAGTCGAATGGTCTGTGTGAAATGCGAATACAGTATTGTTACAGAGTGGGGGTACAGGTCGTGTAAGAGTCAGTTAAGAGCATTTCTTCGGTATTGAAAGAATTTAGAGGTAGGACCTTGTGCATCTTATTCTGTAACCTACCTCCAAGCAGCAGTGTTCTCATTGTTGTATTCCGTTGTGCAAACTAGCAAACTAATATAGCTCTGCAACTATAAGATGGTCGAGAACACTACAACAAAAAAGGCAAGACATGTCACTTGACAGAATAAAATCTGCTAGCGTAAAAGTCTTTGCTCCTTATTGATAATTTGTTTTTACCTATTTTTGCTAAAGTATTCTTTGTCCTTTTCTGTGAAAATCAAATGCCAGAATGCCAGATAAGGACAAACCCTATTTCAAGCACACTTTAGGTATTGGGCGTTTATCAAAGTTTAAAGAAAAAAGAAAGAAAGCAGGTGGAAAGAAGTGGTCTCTGCCTACCCCTCTGGGAAACAGGCTTGATTTAATGTATGTATGTATGTAAATTAAAGAATCCTTGTGTACACACGTCTTTAACAGCCTTTTATACCATACCATCCACGGCATACACACCTGTGTCAAAAAGTGACCCAATTCTAAACTTAACAACAACCTCGTGTTGCATAGTATACAAAGCAAAGCAAAGGCCAAAGCCACTTTGCTACGAGTATATCAGCACGGTAGCGAGTATTATCACGGCCTGCGTTCCATTCACGAGCTCAATCTAGGATGAAATTCCTTCATCACGGTAGGCGCTCGAAATCGCATCAGCCCTGCTTCACGCCTCAAGCCTACATAAACAAGTGACAAGCGATACTTGATGTGTTTTGTTCTTTGAAAGTTGCTGATTTATTAGTTTTCGAAACGTTTGGTTGTGTTCAATAAATCATTCTAGCGCGAAAATTTGTAATATCAATGTCAAGATTTTCGTTTGTTTGTCGTTTATTTACCCGACTGCGGCGGAGCCCAAAAGGAGGGTTATGTTTTTCACCGTCATGTATGTATGTATGTATGTATGTATGTATGTCCAGTTCTATGTTCCCCGCTACAGGAAAAACGGCATGGACGATTTTGACAAATGAGGTATCATTGGATTCGTCTTCGCAGCGAGAGTGTCATAGGATACCTAAACTGTTAAAATTGAAATAACAACAATGGCCAAATGACAATTATTACCATATGTAGGTATATCGACGACAGTATAAAAATACAGTCGGGTTTTTAAAGCTTGCTTTTCATTTATTTACACATAAAATTAGTTAGACCATTCCAGACGAAATAACAAAAAACAATTCTTCGCAGCGAGTACCATTTGTAAACAACATGCATGCTTTTTATTTACCAAATCAATGTACATGGTGTTTAACACATTCAGCGCTAACGAACCAATAGTCGGGACGACAGTTTCGTAGCAGATTTTCGTCAAATAGCGGAAAAATGTTGCTACAGGCTACAGCGTAGCACTCGTAGCATTGCTGACACTGACCCCCTTACTAATAAACGTTGAGTAACGGTGGTATAGCTATACAATGTGTTGTCCTTATCTGTCGTTGTGACATTTGAATTTGACAGATAAGGACAAAACATTGTATAGCTATACCACCGTTACTCAACGTTTATTAGTAAGGGGGTGAATGTGTACCTATGAATAAAACATGCTACAATTGTCTTTCAATAAAAAACCAAGTTTGATTATGTCGGTCGTTTTGATTCCCTCAGCCAACATTCGATAGATAATAACAAGTCTGAGCGCTCCAACGAAATAATCGCTTTACGGTCGGATTCAGCTAGAAATAGTTACCTATTTGTTATACAAGGGGGGAAAGTTGTATTTTACCTGCGAGTGTTTCAACACACGAGACGTAAAATAACTTTTCACCCGTGTATAACACAAAACTTTTCACCTCACTACAGCGAGGAAAATAAGCTCAATTCCGCATTTTGCTCGGTTTCCCGTAATTCCACAGGTGTTAATACGTCTTTCGTCACTCGAATAACTCATTTTTAATAACAAAACAAACTAGAAAAACATGCGAATATTTAACGTTGACGCAAAGAGGCCCTACTTTGAAAATAGAAGTTCGAAGTTACGATAGCTCCATCCCTTTCTCTCGATTTAGTCTCGAAGGACGTGTGACAGAGATGGAGCTAACGTAACTTCGAACTTCGATTTTTAAAGTAGAGCCTCTGCTTTACTACCTCTATGCGTTGACCGCTTAATTAAAAAGTTTCGACTTTTTTTTTATTATCTCGGATGCGTTTTGTTCGCACATCGACTTACTTGGACTGTCAGAACATTTTATCCGTTTTTACAACAAGAATAAAGGTTCATGTTGAATGCTGATATTTATGAATTAAAATAAAGTTGTAAGACTGTATTGAGTATTTTTTACTCGATGTAATTCATTAATTGTTATGTTAAAAATTCAGCGGTTTTAAAGTTTTACGTTTTGTTAGCTGTCAAATATCACTAAAGCTGCCTTCAAATGTCAAAACTCTTTCTTCACATGTGGATAAAAAGCGATTTTCTCAATAGATATCAAACAAACAAAAAGGGCTTTCCGAGCTAGTGAGATGAAAATGAAATTCTTATTGTTATTTCTTATACTTGTGCAAAAATCGCTTGTCGCCGCTGTCTCAGCACGATTCCATTACAGTTGTGATTTGAATTAATTTGGGACACGCTGTAAACCACCGTGTACGGGTTACGCCACCTTGTTTTCCTTTAATATATTTCGGCACGAACTTTAAGCAGAAAATGCCTAATAATATATAACGGGAGAGTGAATCGGATTAATACAAAATCTAATTCACATTATTTGATGAATACTTATATTAGTTTGTAGCTAAAGAGCTTTCTAGGTTTTGATTGCGAACGTGCCACATTTTGAAACTATAATTATGGAAATATGGAATGGAATTATTTATCCTATAGGCAGACCTTTAATAACCGTTATTTTCGTGTAACGTAAATCTTTTATAACGATATCTTGAACGAATAACGTTATACAATAACGACGGAAAAAGGACGGAATATACATATATATGAAAGGACATCGAAAGGTCGTTGGTAGCGATGTCTAAACGGACAGAAATTGTCCCTTCTCTGGGACGTCGGCCAGTCACGCAAAATGCCTACCTAAGGAGCGGCACCAGCGCGTAGTTCATAAGTTTCATAACGGTATTATAACGTTATTTAAGTGTAACGTTATTGCGATTTCGTTACGGTGTAGTGTAACGTTATGAAAAAATATCGACATACTTAAACGAAATTTTGAGCACTAACGAAATATAACGTTATGATAACGATATTATTCATAACGTTATTAAGGTCTGCCTATAGGCCGTAGCCCAGTGTGCAATAGGAAGCACTTACGACTAATCAAGGCAATTTAATTTGCACTGCTTTATAATATGGATAAAGTTTATTTTGCTATTTTCAGTTTATTGAACTTTATAGCCTTGTCATTAGGTTCAAAAAACGCCCTGTTTGTGGTATGGTGATGAAAAATTGTATTGAGTATTAAGTTGACGATTGATGATTTACCGAGTACTAGAGGCACAGAATAAATAATAGAACAAGTGCGGAAGATACACTTCCTAACAAAAACGGCGTGTAGGTATAAGAAGTGTCCCCACTTTATGCCTCTCTGTCTATCGTATAACTCGTATTTTATTCGCACGCGGCCCGTGAAGTCTAGGGTTGTCACACCAAGAGATAAAGATAATAGTTTAATTTGATTGATTGTACAGAGCAGTGATGTTGCGAATATTCGCATCCACATCCGCAATAATCAATGCGGATCTTCATGCGGATGCGGATGTAATACAAGTTGCGACAAGAGAGAAATTGGGCGGGGTCGGCGAATGGCGCGAACCGTTCGCACGTGACAATAACCAGTGGGAGCGAAAAAATTGGTGACAAGATCCGACGCGTTCGTTGTGGTCCTATCACTAATATGAAAATTAGTAAGTGAAGTTTAAAAAAAATAGGAGCATAATACTGTATACTAATTTTTATTAGT
The DNA here is from genome assembly GCA_946894065.1 of Acleris literana. Lineage (NCBI taxonomy): Eukaryota > Metazoa > Arthropoda > Insecta > Lepidoptera > Tortricidae > Acleris > Acleris literana. The sequence goes on along the minus strand of OX335689.1, from coordinate 9,100,641 downwards.
AAAAATGTTAAGAATTACTTTATTATTCTTTTAATTCTTCAATCGTATAGTATAACGACGCCCCCGGACAATAAGTCGGCAATCGCAAAAAGTAAATTTTACAGGAAAAAATATTTACTGATTTTGTTCAATATCTTTACAACCAGAGGGAATACTAAAGACATTGATATATCAAACGAAAGCTATTTTTTTAAAGAATATAATTTATACAATTATACTTTATAATACGCATTCAGTATTAAGCAATGAGAGAAAATGCATTTTACAGATAATGAGTTAAAATTTATTCCCAGTAATAGTGACTTACTGGATTATTGTGGTAAATATTATAAAAGTGTTGATTTGTAACTGCATAACATGGACATTTATAACAATATTTTTTGTTTGAAGGGCTAAACGTAATATGTCATTACTAAGGTTTTTATAGTAATTTAAACGCAGGCAAAATAACGGCATTGTATGATAGCTTTGTTGTTCTCGGGAATGTAAAACCAACATATTCAAGTAAACGTGCAATACTGAATGACATCGAAATAATAAAATAACATAGTGTAAAAGAAAACTATCATAAGTACTAAGTATAATAAGATTTAATTATTAAAATAATCGAAAATAATAATTATTATTATTATTAGCCTTTATTTGCTGTAATTATAATTATTTACATGTCATTATCACTATTAAAGTTATGATTAGTCAATTTTATGTTATGCTTGTCATTAATAAAGGATATAAATTGTTAGTTATTCTCTCTTTTTTCATTCTTTCTGGAACTTGTCATATATGAATATTTATGTCTTTCCTTCCCTTTTTTCTTTAGTTAGCGCGCCCCTTGGATGAAGGCCTCCTCCAGTCTTCTCCATTCTTTCCTGTCTCTTGTCCTACTCCATGCTCGTCCTATTAATGCGTCTAAATTATTGCTCCATCGCAATTTGGCCTTCCTTTGGATCTCTTGCCATCTCTGGGGACCAGTCTGTTACTTTTTTTGACCAGAGAGTCGATATGACCAGCCCATTTCCATTTAAGTTTGCGTATTTTAACTGTTACATCTCGCACCCTAATTTGATTTCTAATATGGATATTTCTTATTTTATATATTCGTTTCTTATGTAATATGCTCCTATCCATATTATGTTGACATATCTACCTCAAGTTTAAGTTCATTTTTCTTTGTTAGGGCCCAGGTTGTGCTTTTCATAATTTCTTTTAAGGCCCAATATTTATTACAGGATTTTTTTATTATTCTTTATATTATTTTGGACATATCTTCCTGCAAACATATTAATTCCCCTAGGTATATTTAGTCTCCTATGTAATCTTTTGTGAAATTTCTGACATTTATAGGCGGTTTGTTGCTGTTCGTTAGTATTTTAGTTTTTGATACATTCATGGTTAACCCCAGTTTCCTACTCTCTGTTGCCAGATTGTTAAGCATTACTTCAAGGGTATTTGGATCTTCTGCAAATAAAAACACTATCATCGGCAAATTTTAAGTTGATCATCGATTCACTTTCAATTTTTATACCTTTTCCATTCCAGTTTATGTTGCAGAACATGCTTTCCAATGCAGCATTAAACAATTATGGGGAAAGAAAGCCCTGTTTTACTCCTCTTGTAAGTTTAAATTCTCTCCCTTCTTTTTCCAGCTTGATTTTGGCTGCGTTGGTGTTAATATATCGCCTTGATGATACGGTTTTTTTTTTCCCGTGTTCCCCGTACTAGCAAAGCTTGATGTATGCCATTGTGTTCTAAGCTTTCAAACGCCTTGGTATAGTCAATAAAGGCTATGTATATTTTCTTCCCGTATTCATTATATTTCTCTATAATTTGGTTGAGTGTGTGTATAATATTATGATCTATGGTTGAGAAGCCGTGTCGAAAGCCAGCTTATTCTATGGATTGACTAGAATCCAGGGATTTTTCTATCCTTTTTAAAAATTATCTTCGAGAATACTTTGAAAATGTTTGATGTTAAGCTAATAGGTCTGTAGTTGTTTATGCTACCTATGTCTCCCTTTTTATGCAGAAGTGTAATAACTGCAATATGGAAGTGGAACCCTCTGTAAAGGAGACAGATATTTATTTATACCTGGATAGCTGAGACACTGGGTAAGTCCCTGCAGTTATCCAGGTTTCACTCTATCGGTCTGTCTCATTTACAGAGGGTTCCAGGTGAGAATAGATGTTATTTCAGTTAGACAAGCGCGATTATTAAATTAAATAACATATTTTTAAATATTTTATAGTTATAATTTTTAACAATAATCAAAAAAGGTAGGTACTTAATAAACAAAAATAATCAAGTAGGTACGTTTCTTATAAACAGTTCAAAAATGCATACAGAATGCGTCAATCAAAAAAATCTGTCATAATAGTTTTGGTCATACTGCTTCGCGTCTAGTTTTTTTTACTAAATTTACTTCCAAAGTTATTTCGTCATCATCTTCATTTTCCAATGAAAACGAGAAGACATGAACAACTTCTTCGCGTGTCTTTCCACTTTCATATAAGGATATTAACTTTAGTTTTTATCATTACAAGCCTTCGTTTCTGCATTTTTCAAATAAATATCCGTACGATAGCAAAACTAAACTGAAACTGGAGGTCATTTAGGCACAATTAACTAAGTGCGGAATTTGGGGGTCAACTAAGGATTAATAAACAAAACTGAAATTTATCTGCAAAAATGTCCAAGTTAGACAGGTACCTAATAAATTGACATTATCTCAGTTACAGAGGTCTACCTATAAATTAAAAGAAAACATTGTAGCAAAGTATTCTTTAAAATATAGTCTCAGTAAAAGAGGTAAAATTCTCTCACCGTCTCAATTCAGTGCTAGAGTGTCAGGACCTCAACATGAGTTCCAGCTATGGAGGTTTCTCATTTATCCTGTTCCCACTTAACCAAGTTGTACTGTATCTGGATATCTGAGACACTGGGTAAGTAGAATACCTCTTTAAGTGAGACAAATTTGCAGGTCCTAGTTATCCAGATTTCACCATTTGTAGCCATAGTTTCAGCATATTTTAAAACTTTGCATTTTGTCGGTTCCATAGCACCTAATAATTAATTTATTTACACGTTTTGGTAGGTAACACACTGAATAGATTCACAGGTAAGAAACTATGTTTTATTTTGTCACTGACACGTAAACACAAACACATTTTTTTTTAACCAGACGCACCAATCAATAATTACACGTCACTTTCGGTCAACAGAAATTTGCAACTGTTTATAAATGTAAACAAACATTACGCGTTGCCGGTGCGAGAACAGACACGTGAAGGGGCGCGGCATGTATCTATTACTTTCTAATGTTTAATCAAAGACAGAGATAAACGTACCTTATGATGGCTGAGCGGCAAAAAGACAGACGATATATTGGGTTCGTGACATGATCTGATTTGGTATTAAATAGTACACGCAAGTAACTGTTACGAATATTTACGAACGAATTATTTCCCTCTAAAACTTTGTTAGTAGCTATTGCCGTGTTAAGTTTATTAAATTAAATACGGTATTATCGTTTACCAAAAACTTCATAAAAATATTAACGCCAATAAACCGGTTATCGCATCGTACCAAATATCAAAATAATAAACATATTTGTATTGATCTGTAGCGACACTTTTCTCGTAACATTTTGAATTTGCAGATTCCCTACAATAAACACGTCATTCTTAATATCTTCTTTAATTGCATTAAAAAAAATCTGAAAAAAATATATATGATGTATTCTGACCCGCTGATTCCGAATTTTGCATAACAATAAAATGTCCATAATATCACATTGCCGACTTATTGTTCGGGGGCGTCGTGTATATAAGATCTTAAACATCCGCATCTGTATCCGCATCCGCGGATGTGAGCTTTTAAAAATCCGCATCCGCATTCACATCCGCGGATGTGAAAAAATAGGCATCCGCAAAATCCCTGGTACAGAGCAAATAGTAACGGAAAGAACACTCCACGCGATGACTGCGCGTTCATGACGGGCGTACGACGTACCCAAGCGTGCTTGCTCGCGCAGCGAGCGACAGACCTCGACTTACTCAGTCCGCCGCGGGACCTCCAGCGGTAGGTATAATACGCGGCGCGCCCCGCCCACTGCAAGGCCTCTGCTAGGGTTCGCAGTTCAACGTTACTAGGAGCTCATGTCCTATCAACTAATGGAACCCTGACCCACCATATAACTGTGTCACAGTGACGTTATGATTCAAGTTGTAAGAAGTGTCAAACAAGTTGTTTTATAATGTCACTGTGACACCGTTCTATGGTGGGTTAGGTTAGGCCTGATAGTACAGTCAAGGACTTTAATTGTTATGCCACTAAGGAACCCTGTCGCATAACGTTAATCATTCATTAAAACGTAATTTCTGTCATGTGGTTTGACGCTGTCATTATGACAGGGTTCCATAGTGGCATAACAATTAAAGTCCTTGACTGTACGTCATGTTGCCCGAAACATCGAGAAAATTAAATCATTATCGTTTCAAACTGTAAGATGAATAAATTTACCACGTCGGTAAATGCAGAGAACATTACCTAAGCATAATACGAGTATAGAAGCTTAGAAGCCCGGCCACGTTATGTCTCGGGGACCCCAGACGCCATATTTGCATTCACTGGCGTATGGTAATTCGGTGTAATCTCGTGCCGTGCCAGTACGACAGAGATTTTAAAGGTTTTCGAAGAAAATTATAAGTCTAACTAGCGGGTTTCCTTTGTTTCGGCAAAATATGTTTGCCAAATGTATCGTTTCCCAACCGTTTCATTTGCCAACCCGCAGGCCTTTCGCGTAACTCACTCGCAATCGCGATCGGCTTCAAAACAAAACAATTGGTTTAATTTGTATGCAGACAAGCCTTCGATTTTCGAAATGAAAACAATTGTGATTGCGAGTGTTGTTACGCGAAAGGCCTGCCGCTTTGATTTTTGTAACTCAATATTTCAGGATTTCATAAAATCTAACCTAACCTAACCTATAGGGTACACGATGGTATCGATTGGCAAACATATTTTTGCCAAACGGCAGGCTCCCCTAACTAGCGCCTTATCTTTGTACATCATTATCAGCCGCAAGATGTCCACTGCTGGACAAAGGCCTTCCCCAAGGTTTTCCACAACGATCGGTCCTCTGCTGCTGTCATCCAGCGGTTTCCCGCGACCTTTATCAGATCGTCAGTCCACCTTGTGGAAGGTCTGCCAACACTTCGTCTCCCGGTTCGCGGTCGCCACTCTAGAACCTTTCCGCTCGAACGGCCATCAGTTCTACGAGCAATGTGCCCCGCCCACTGCCACTTAAGGTTTGCAATCCGGTGAGCTATATCGGTTACTTTAGTTCTCCTGCGAATCTCCTCATTCCTGATTCGATCTCGCAAGGAGACACCCAGCATAGCTCTTTCCATCGCCCTTTGAGTGACCTTGAGCCTTCTTATGATATCTTCTCATCTTTGTACAGTCACCAGCAATAATATATTATCCAACATTGCGTGCAAAAATATCTGACACGCTCTTATACCTCTAGTAATAAAGACATGTCAGATATTTCTGCGCCATTTTAGCTCCCACCTGAACAATAGGAAAATAAAAAATATTCTGCCTATCATATTTGAAAGAGAAGACAAGTGAATTTGGAAATACAATCCATACTCATATTATAAATGTGAAAGTAACTTTGTCTGTTCGATACACTTTCACAGCTTAGCCGCTAAACCGATTTTGAAGAAATTTGGTATGGAGATTGAACCCCGAAGACAGAGTACTCCCGCAAGAGCGATAGATCATCTACATAGACAGAATCGGGGGCAACATCTTGTAGTAAATAAAATATAAAAGCAGCAAATTTAAAAAAACGGATATTATAGACACAGGTTTATAAAAACAAAATACATCTAAATTTTTATTTTTTAGCCATGCGGGCAAAAACATAATAATATTATAAAAACCTCTCTCAGGCTCAATTTTTTAAATTGATTTGTTAGTAGCCCATCCATCGTTTTCCAGTTTATTATGTTCGTATATCACTGACGTACCTATATTGATTTCTCTTGAACAACTATTAATAAATATCCTGGAAAAGCTACGTATATCTTTCCCAGGTTAGCGTAACACTCGCTCCTGTGACGTGATTGCCAATCATATTCGGCTACAACTCAATCAGGAACCGATATCTCTACGGAAACCCGTTCACAATCAAAGATCAAGGTTAAACCAGACTGCAAACACAAGTGTACAGTCATCTTTATGAGTAACTATACACTTTTGTACCTTGTCACTTTAACGCCTTCGATAGATAAGAACAGCAATTCAATTGTAACGTTAAAGTGACAAAGCACTGAGGTGCTCAGTTATTTATAAGGCCGAATGTACCTATAGTAGGATTTATTTAAAATGACGGAATCTACTTGGGAGCGTCCCAAGTGAATTCCAACATTTAAAAAAAACTTGCTATACCTACGATGCAATCAAAACTGTAAATACGACTGGCAAACATTGAAGTTTGCTCAAAAACTTTTAGTTAAAAAGTCGTTGATTAGACGTTCATGGCGTGACAAAAATGTGGATAAAACATCCGTTACTTTTTGACACGTATATAAGTACGAGAGTGACGAATGCTTTATCCACATTTTGTCACGCGATAAACGCAACCATACCTCCGCTGTAGCTATACACTTTTGTACCTTGTCGCTTTAACACCCTCGATAGATAAGAACAACAATTCAATTTTAACGTTAAAGTGACAAAGCACTGAAGTGCTCAGTTATATTTATAAGGCCGACTGTACGTCCGATGCAATCAAAACTGTAAATACGACTGGCAAACATGGAAGTTTACACAAGAGCTTTTAGTTAAAATGGCGTCATATAGACTTGTTTTTTTCCAGTTGGAATCAATACCCAGCTATTGAGAGGTTTTCCTTCGAATAATAGACAATATTACATTATTTACTTCTCTCTCGTGTAGGTTTCTTTGATGTAGCTGTTGTCTTCTCGAAATTAGTTTTCTTTGTTGAAGGTACAGTACGATTATTTCCACTTTGACACTCGGGTCATCTCGGTTTTAATCGTAAAGGTTCGTGTTTTCACATAGAGTATATAAAATCCTAGAATTTGCTCGTATAAAATATTCAAACCTATTCAGTATAATTAATAATAAAACATCAACCTAAGTATAGAAACTTCATTAATATTCTAATTATTCAAATATACTAAATAAATAAATAATAATAACTTTTTATGACATGTGTGACGGCGGTTAGCTATCAAAATCAAAGGAATTTTCTTCGAATGAAATTTACTGTAATTTGTGTTTTTAGTAATGCGATGTAATAATTAAATCAAGCCACATCTGTGTTATTCATAGATCTACTGTAAAAAATGACATTATGGCAGGTGATCTACATTACTGTTTTAGGCTGTTAAGTGCACACTATAATATTATGAATATGCAGCAATGTGTCTCATGTCATTTGCACTTCTAATCTCTCCCGATAAATGTGGAGAATTGCCGAGTGTCAAAGCCCAATTAAACGAACAGATCTAGTGAATAATCCTTGCACATCGTGAAAACTCGGAACTCACGTCTACTTCCGTATGATGCCGACGTGTCTATGAATTATTGAATTATTAAGTGACATGTTTGTATTAAATAAATAGCGTACTTTAGTGTCAAATGTCAAACCAAGAATTTGAAGTAAATCACACCGAGATGTTAAAACCCCCATGATCAAATATATATAAATTAGGTGTAGGTAAACAAGAAGAAATATAAATACATGTTGAAAATATTTTCACAGGCTTGTCGATCTAAACGTTTCCTAGGTCTTAATGCTTTCGGCATGACTATTAAAAGGAACTGAAAACAAATTTAATCTTAATTAACAAAAAAATACTCTGGTATTAACCACTCTATACCGATTATCACTCTCGCGATGCGACGTTCCCCCACGTTGTTTTGATGGGTACTGAGTCAGACTGAAGTAGCATGACAAATACGAACATTTCCGAGAAAATACGATGTGAAAGGATATTTCACTACATCTGTACTGTATCAAGTCATGCATTTTTAACTTGATTCATGCACTAACGAAAATAAAACAAAGGAACAGAAACAGTAACTCTATAAGTCTATACTTAGGTAGTTACCTTCTTTGTTGTTGAACACCTTCTACGAACGTATAAAGTATAGATATTTTACTGTGACTGGTACCTAGTAACCATTTATTTGTTTTAATGTACAGTTTCGAAAAATCGAAGTATATTATGATTATTTGTCACGACGTCTATCGTAGTTTCTGAGTACTAACTAGTTTATTTGGAGTAAAAAATTACTTGAGGTATGGCAATGTTATTCGACAGAAACTGTCAAGCATTTTATTTGACATTTGTGGAAATACTTAGGTCGAAAAAGAATTAAATAATTTTAATGTAATACTTACTTAAAACAAGACCAAGTACGTACAAATTATTTAGCTCTTTTTTGTTCAACTTTTCTCTCTTTGTACAGAGCCTGCGTTCCAAAGTTAAACACCAACAAGTTACTACGCGTGTTTGCTGTGTTGCCAGATTAAAGGAAAAGCCTTTGATCACAGGAAAAGGGGTGACAGCGTTTATTAAAGTGGCACCATTACTGGCAACACCAGCGCGACAGGACTGAAACTAAAAATTTCAACAAAAATGCGAGGGTGCAAAGCTGTTATTTAGTGCCAGTGCCAGTGCTCTGGTATTGAATCCAGAGCAAGAGGATTCTAAATTTTTCGGTGTGTGTAGGAATTTGTTTTATCTAAAGGCATGACACGAAACTATTCGCTGGTGTGCGATACACACACAACACACAAGTTTTCACCTTATCGTAGCAAGAAAAAGACTAAGTAGGTGCAATAAAAACCATTTCAGGATCATCATTTTTAGTTTTCGTATTTGAGCAACTTCAGCCTACTCTGCCACACAACAACATTAGTTTTTTTCCACGCTTGTCTGAAGTAGACTTTTGCACGCCGCACAATAGATAAGGTGCTTAAATCTAACGTAAACGATTGTCGAAAACTGTCAAAAAGTATGGATATAACTTTTAAACTGCGTTTGGCAGCTTACGTCAATCCAATACGTTTTCGACAATGATAATGTTCCCGCTATGCATCTTGTCTAAGGCTACTACTAGTAGGGAATGCTAATAACCGGTTGCAATCAGTTTCAACCGGTTATTTCCATAAAAAAACGGTTAATAATCGGTTAAATTGCATTCCCTAGCTACTAGTGAGGTAGAACAGTTTTTATCACGCAAAGCTTTTTATGCGAGTGCTGCTATTAAATACATTCCTTATTCTACTTTGTCTTTATCTACACGTATTGTTATCGGATCTACCTTATTTGCTATAAAATGAAAATACATAATGGTTCATAATCTATAATGGTTTTTTTTTCTGAAACCGTAATGTTTTCAGAATTGTTATAAAACAAACCTAACCTAACCTAATGGGTTCTATAACATGGCATTTTAAAAAATCCTAAACAGTTTACGGTTTTAGAAAAAAAAACATTATAGCAAATGAACCAGTATGTATTTTCATTTTATAGGAAATAAGCGTCCACCATTGTTATCGTATTGGTTTAAACTCCGTCGCCATTACTGTCAAGTAAATAGGAGCTAACATAACGTTGACATTACGATAACATGTCAAAAGCAAATGGTTTACCCTTAAATTGAAACGCGAGCAAAGTGTTGGCGAGGCTGATGAGGTGGAATAAATTGTCTACTTTCTGCTGAACCAACAGAAAACATCGATTAAAACAAAACATGTTTATTCAGCACAACAATTCAAATCGACAGACAAGATCCTTTTAAGATATAAAGATATTCTTATGCTGGTTTGAAATTCAAATGAGGCCTTTTCGTGCTTTGATATTTTTGACGCCAAATGTATTTTTTGTACAATTCAAACGATCGAGACTAAACTGCCTGTAAATATTCTAGTGATTTGAATTTTTATTATATATTATTATTTATTATCACTGGTTCGAGATATTAATAAAAATCCAATAAGATTTCAGGGGATACTCTTACGGATCAGGGTCACGCACGAACAATCTTTAAAGCTACTACACTTTGTATACTTAGGAACGTTAGTTATTTTTGGTTCCGTTGTCAAACTATGAATCTTATGGCCCCTCTACACGATGGTCCATCATGGGCGAGCGTAAGAGACACATTTACACCCTAGAGCGAGCAACATATTCTTGTATATCACTCTTACGCATTACTCCGTTTCTACGTTGGCCCATGATGGGCCATCGTGTAGAGCCGCCATTAGTTTCGCCATGTCCATCCGTCCGTCCGCAGCTTAGCTCAGAGACTCTTGTTTCTAGAAAGCTGTTATTTGGCTTGAATACATATACATATTAGTTACGCCGAAAAGTGGTAAAATAAAATATTGTTTTTTTTAGGGTTACTCCCCTACACGTAACTTAGGGATGTTTTTTTTTCTTGTCCACCCCATGGTGTAGGCTGTCCTTGGATAGGTCCCTCAAAAATATTGCGGGTTTGTGTAAACAATATTTCGATTAAGGGATCCGTTTGTGAAATATCAAGATTTATAGTGCTAATTTTTGTTAGATTCAAGTGCCTCCCCCCTCCCCACTACAGCCAAAACTACAAATACTACAAATGTGAAAATATCTCAAATGAAACCTCATAACGAATTTTAAAGGAAAACTATCACTATAAGTAGATTTGTTTGGTTCCTGAGATAAAGTGTTTATACCTACTAAAATCATCTAAGGCGCACCAAGTAACTTTCAATAAAGAGTTAGTTCAATCTTGTTGTTTTTTGGAATGTTTTTGTGTAGTAACAACTTCGGAACTCTACACTGAGCATGGTCAGACATGCTCTTGCCCGGTTTATTTTTTCTGAATTTGAAGTTAAACCTCAACGGAGTCTGTATGCCACCATATGTCTATGTGTATGTCTAATCTTGCTTCTATATTGAAACCATACGGTAGATACTGTGGTTACTCTTATACAATTAATGGTAAAATATAAGCGGAAGATGGGCTGAAACAAAGTGGAATAGAGCGCCAGGTAAATAACGTGACTTTACTCATTAAGCTTTTCTAGTACCTAGGTTAAAATAAAAGTTGCGTTGGCAGGCGGGCAATCAAGTGCAATTAAGTACAATGTTTGTGTTGCATGTTGAACGTCTTTATCAATATTTTTTTTACCCGACTTCTGATGAACATGTCTTTTTTTGAGCGGCCTTAAAGTTTTAAAAATATATTCCATAATAACTTTAACAAAAAGCAAGCTTTCAAAACCCGACTGTTGCTAACCACTTTTAAATCGTTATAAATCCTAAATGATCATTCAAAATGAAAAATGATGAAAGAAACCTAAAGATGATTTTTAAATCCCTATTCAATGATATCCCACTTGTCATACTTGGTGGACTTTTTTTTGCACAATGTGGCGTCTCGTTGCCGCCATATTGAATTTTGATTACTGTCATATCTCCAGTGACACTCACCAGATTAACACAAATCGATTGACATAAGAATCATCAAAATCGGACAACGGGTTTAATTTTTATAGTGACACAAAGGAACAAACATAAATATATAGGCTGTGAAACACATTACCTTCCTCCTTCGGCAGTCGGGTAAAAAGTACCCCATGTAGGCACGAGGTTATAGTTTATAGTGGTGGTAAGTTCTTCATATGTTAATACCAATGTAAATAAGATCTGGGGGGTTATTATGACATTGCAATGCAGTTCAGTTTACGCTGAGAGAAAAGGACAGAGCTATATAACTTCTATAGCTCTGTCCTTTACGCTCGCCGTAATACGAACTGCGTAGCTTTGTCATAATAATCCCCCTGATCATGATTTTTGCCATCGGGTTTATATTAGTACACACATACATACATAAAGCAGAGCTACAGAATTACCAACAACTCTAAAAACTTGTTGACAATTCTGTAACCACATTTTGCACGATCAGGCTAAGTAAGATGTTTATATTAATAATTACGTAATATACCTATTTCAAAACTCCGCCCGTTTCAAAGCAGGAACTAGGGTTCTATTCCACTTGGTGAAACCATATTGCTTTTGAAGAAATGCAAATAACCGGTTTCAACCGGGTTTAATTGGTTATTTTCATATAAAATCGGTTATTACCGGTTAAATTGCATTCCCTATTGACATGTTATCGTATTTTCTGTCAACTTAACAATAGCTCTAATTTATTTGTCAGTAATGGCGACCGAGTTAAAAACAATACGATAAATAACCCAGGCGGCGATGAAATAGTAGATTGTACAACAAGTGCATAAAACGCATCATTTTACGCGAGACGTTTATCGTATGATGCGATTTTTGGCTTATTGTCATGCTTTAAATATATTGATTTATTCAAATATTAAAAAAAATGCGACGGAATAAAAATTATAAGTTTATTTCAAGAAGTTTTATTGTGTATTGTGGCTGTTGGTATCCTTGCCTTGGTCTTAGAATACTAACGAAAGAAAATAAAATAAAGAGGTTATTATATGAAGTTAAAGTTGTTCGTGTGGCTGTTGGACCGATTGTCTTGGTCTTCGACGAAGGTTTTACTTTATGCACTAGAGCATAAAAAGCGACTTTATGTCGCCTACGCACGACATAAAGACGAACTTTTAGAGCATGAGAAGTGAAAAATAATAAGTTGTACCTCAAGGGTCTCGGAGTAGAATATAACTTCGTTCCTTTCGACGTCGAGACCCTTGGTCCGTGGGGACCCGGTGCTATTAGCCTTTTTAAGAACGTTTCAAAAAGCTAATAGAAACAACCGGAGACCACAGAGCTGGCAGCTTCCTCGGGCAACGCAGCATTGTTAGAGCAGTATTAGAGCAGAATTATTTTAGAATTTACTTGCAAGATTAAACTGAAAATGCTTACAAACGAACTGGGTATAAATATCAATTTATTACTTTATCAAATATGTATCAAGAATCATCAGCATCATGCTTCGTCAATAGTTTACAATAGTTAATCAGCAACATGCTTCGTCAACAATGTGCATAAAGTAATCGGCAACATGTTTCGTCAACAGCCTAGGTGTAAATGTGCAATTAAATATAAGGTTGTAGGTTAAGTTAAGCACAAACTCAAACACGATTTTCAAAAGAAATGTTCGTGACTTTTCCGTTACTTAAAACTTTTACAGTGTAACATTTGAAGTGACTCCTCGAATGTTTCAAAGTTCCTCACTCTGAACTTTGCTAAAGTGCAGAACAACTTTTAGACGGGAAAAGTTCCTTACACTTTTTGTATCGTCACGTAGGTGCAGTACGTATAACTACTAATAGTTTTCGACTTTCTTGCAACTTTGCAACAAAATAATATACGATTTTATGCGGGGAGAGTGTAATAGCGATAGACGACCGATATCGTTCAATAGCTTAGACAAATAAAGTAGTTATGAGTTTTTCTTTCAAATTTACTTTCATATACATAAGTGGTCACGTTATCAGAAACACTCGCGTTTTTCCCATACGATCAGAAAGTACCTACTTGATCAACTTTATAGTTAGTTACACTTATCGTTAACGTTTCTAATAATTTGGCCACCTACAGTCTCCACCACGATGCCGTTCTTCCAGGGCCCCGGCTATTAGTAATAAGACTGTACGAGTATGGGTATCTTATGCAGGTATAAATGTTTTTGATTAACAGTGATTCACATCGGTAACCTTTTTTCTTTGATTTGGGGCAACATTGTTGGTGCTGCGCGCCGTGACAACTTTGCACTTGCCTTCGAAGGAGGCACTCCTTAGTGAGCGCCTCAGCTCAGGTACTTATTCTAAAATTATAGATAAAAAGGCATTCGGCTGAGTCGGATTTAGACATCGGTAACCTTAATCTAGGACACCAACGGCCTCGCGCCGACTGAAACTATTTTGTTACTTGTTTAAGGTTACGTTACAGTATCAATATTACAGTTCTAATGTATTTTTTTAGGTTTCCGTAGCCAAAATAGGATCCCCTATAGTTTCGCCATGTCTCTGTCATACCTAGGTAGGCACACACTTCTGAGAAACTATCAAAGTCACTAAGCTTTAGTTTTGTTCCAAGAATGGATGGCAAATATGGGGACCAATCGAAAGGTTTTCTCAAAATCGATTACTGTCCCGATTTATACAATTATATAATTTAATTAATTCGTCATTCGGAAGACGACAAAAGCGTTGACAGATTTCCGATTGGAAAAGTTGTCGATACGATACGGAAATAAGAATTAGCAATGAGAGGGAAAAAAACGTCGTTTGGCTTGGGTCGGCGCGACTCGGCTAGCTAATGCCATCTTTTTAGCTCTTATTGCATGGACATAACGGTTTTTTGACCGACTTAAGCCGATATTACGACTATAGATGTGGGGAGATCCTAAACGTACAGCGGTTAATTATCTTTGATGCCAGTTAGAGTACGTTCAATTTGGAATTATTTATCATTGCGTTGGAATTAACTATTTTAGGACATTTTGTTTGTAGACCATTGATCATTGTTGATTCCCGGTGTGGTGATAGAACACCACCGATGAAATATCATCTCAGTCAGTAAGGGTTGGTAATGCATTTCACTAATGTTTGACCAAAAAACGTTTCACCAAATGATTCATTTCACAAACATATCATTTGACCAACCGCTTTTTTTCCGAAACTGTAAATATTTCAGGATTTTTAAAAAACAAACCTACCCTAACCTATAGGGTTCTACACGATGGTCCTGAAATATATTCTGAAATATTTACAGTTTCGGATAAAATTGCGGTTTGTCAAATGATATGTTTGTGAAATGAATCATTTGGTGAAACGTTTTTTGGTCAAACGTCAGGACCCCATTTGCGTTCTTAGGATTTCATCTGTGTGCTGGTTGCTGGCTTGCCATAAAAGTTTTTGTATATTAGATATCGCACTGCTAAATCAAAACAGTATCAACTCAAAATCCTTGCTAGTTTGGTTTCAAGTTCATAGAAGTTGTATTAAAGTTGATTTTAAAATACAGTTGTATTTCGAGTTACTACTGTTTTGATCTAGCAGTGCGATATGTTTGTTGGTTTATCTGTTTGTTCGTTGTAAACGCGTTATGTTTTTAAAGTCTAAAACTAGCTGTGACGTAGAAAAACCATGTGGCGTTTAAGTTCTTTAGCCATAAGCAGAAATTTGTTTCTTTATTTTCTTAGTATCATGAACAAAAAAATCAAAATAAGATAATGGAAAAACTGAAGATTGAAATCCTAAGAATGCAAATGCGTTATCAGCATTTATATTCTTAAGACACTCTTTTGGTTTTACACTTGTCCGTGTGCTGATTTGCATTATCCTTGCCACAAAAGTTATTGTATGTACATGTTTGTTGGTCTGTTTGTCCTCAGAGCCATGTCGCTGGTGCCGCCAGGGGGTGCAGACTCGCCCAGCCCACGGCGCGCCGTGAGCCCACTGCTGGAATCACGCCGCCCACACTGCACGCTGGCCTGCGACTACTGCGCTGCCGTTCTTGAAGACAAGTTTAAACGTAAATATCATGCTTAGGGCGCTTTGATATTTAATTACTAGAAAAGTTAGCAGCGCGATTTCAGCTCTGCTTAAGTAGCAGGCAGCAAGAAAGCGCTTTATTGTGTTTCGCAACTAAGCAGCGCTGCATTAGTTGCCTGGCGTACAAATTAATTGAGAGCCGGGGTAAGCATGAGGTGTGGGGAGCGGGCAGCGGCGACTAGATGAACTTTATCCTGTCTCACCCCCGTCATGCTTTCCTGGGGTGTTATTCTCTTAAACACGGGGGTCGGTCGGTCCAACGAGTGAATGAGTGATGCAGCTTATATAAACCGGCGAGTTTAAGTAGTCCCTTCAGAGTTTACAAAACACATTTTAGCGCGTGCACTCTCAATTAAGCAGCCTTACACGTTCGATGCACGCGTTAAAATGTGTTTTTTACGCTCTGACGGAGCTACTTAAACTCGTCAGTTTATATATAAGCTCCGACCGAACCCCATTTTTAAGAGAATAAGTGTACGCGTTGTTGTCTTCCGGTGGGGTACTGACAACCGGTGAAATTACTAGCATAGGTATGCCACTTTACTCCTCAAGGTTGGCAAAGCATTTGCAGTCTTGTGATTGTAATCTTGAGAATGAAAATCGTTATTACTTTAGAAAACACTCGCTGATGTTTCGAGAAGTATGAGTTTGAACTTAATTCTCTTCACGTTTAAGTTTAAAATTGTACGTCACGAAATATCATCCCTTTACTTTCTCAACCTCTTATCTGATAGAATATTTTGATAGGAAAGTAGTCTTTATAAATCTTGGAACATGACTGTTTTTTCTATCTAACTATTCGATCAGATAATATGTTGAGAAAGTAAAGGTACGATATGAAGATACGAGTTTTTCGTCAAAGCATTGACGAAATGTCGATGGGTCGAAGATTCCTGCACTTTCCATCCCGTTACCCGTGTGATCGTTCTGTTCTAATATCAACCTTATTACTAATAAACGAGAGTTAAAACTGCTTTGGTTCTTGAATTTGAGATACTGCTTATATGCTTCAAGCAAGAGCGGTCAATTAAGCACCACAATTTGCATTACCCGTTAATTTAACCAATATTTACCGGTTAAATTATCGTCCAAGTCCATACTAATTAAATGTATGTGGATTTCATATTACAATTTGCGGTTGGTTTTGAGGGTAATTAACTTCGACACATTGGGTGTTATTACAAATAAAAAACTAGCTGAAAAGAAAAAAAAATACCACATAAGAAAAGCATATATAGTGTATTTGGTCGACTGGTAGAGAATGCCATTAAGCATTAGGTCCGTCATTTGTACTTATTTCTGTGCAATAAAGATTAAATAAATAAATAAATAGCATGTGGTAAAACGAGCCCAGTCAGCAAATGCTTAGAGTTATTTGGTTACCCATCATACCATCTACATTTACCTACTTGAACATAGTGCTGTGTAGAATAATTAGGTTAGATCCACCATTCCAAAGTTGTATTTTTTTACATATTTTTTTAAAATTCATATGAATATTGATAACTGGGCGTTTTCCAAAAAAAGTGTACATGAACTTTTTTTCCAGAATTCTTTTTTTTATGTTTTTCTTACTCCGAATCGTTGATTCTATCGATCCTCATACAAGAAAAAAAGTGTCCCAAATATTGGAAAACGTCCAACTAAGGAATAGGTAGTTTATGTTGTACATTTTATTGTTTAAATCTCAGTGTGATTTTTGTCGTGCCGGGTGAGAATGCCATGCCTGGTAATAAATCAATGCAAGTGCAAAAAAAAGATATAACGTATCTTTGAATATGAAAACGTATCGTGAACGTATTCATTCGAAGTATTTAAGCCTTTAGAAACTGAAACATTGCCTGTCTCTAGATCTAATTCATATCTCAAATTAGTTGCATTTATCATTAGGAGCATTTGTACTGCGATACGGGCAGTAACGGAATGCGCTTATAAGTAAAGTTTACTAACGTGTTCACTGAACACATAATTGCAAAACTTAGGGCGTATACTCAACTGCATACAGAACTCGCTGGTATAAAAAAGGACTAGGAGAAAACAAAATTTAACGCTAGAAGTAATAAGAACCCTAACAGGCAAGTTCTTGAGTGTGTTTAAGACGGTATGCCTTTCATTTCTGAATTAAGAAATAAACGTTATTAAGTAATTAGTTAGTTTCATAAAGAACGTAAACAAATTTGTAAAAACCTAATATTAAACAATAGTTAACAAAACTGAAACTTCTACTCTAATCCTAATAGGAGTTGACAGCATAGCAATAGCTTTCAAATCATCCTTAACCATTTTATTATACAGGGTGGAAAGTTGAGATGGGGCATTACGGGCAGCTTCCAGATCCCTTGCTGCCACGCGAAAACGATCTTAGGAGACCTTTCCCAACTTTTTGAGTGATGACAATCGACATCCACAGATTTATGATAAAATGTACAGTCAGCGAGAAAATCGTAAGAATTGAGTATTTTTTTTAATGCCTATATATCCCATTCCCATAAAGGATTAAAACACTTTTTGAGACCAACTGAGGTTAGAGTACTAGAACACCCATAAATCAAAGAAAACGTTTTCCATACATTTAATAGAGTAATAACACTGATAACAGAGAAGAAAGGTCTTCGCATGTGGTTTTTTTACTCGTAAAACTAACCAGAACGTTGCAGAGAAGATTTAAAAATTGAAATAAAACATCAGATATCGTCACTGTTCTAAATTCAAAATTTAAATTTTCTTCTTACATTCTTTTTTAATTATTAAGCTTTTTCACCCATAACGGCCAGCTTTATCTATGTAGCAAAAAGTTTGTATCGTATTTATTGGTTTTTACTTTGTAAGACTACCGATTTTTCTCATTTTTAATGTCCTAATGGAAGTTGTCCACATAAAAATTAATGATTTTTAAGCTTAAGAAAATTCCACTTTGCCTTTACCCTACTAAAATGTATGGAAAAGTTTTCTTTGATTTTTGGGTGTTCTAGTACTAACCCCAGTTGGTCTCAAAGAGTACTTTAATCCTTTATGGGAATGGGATCGATTGACATTTAAAAAAACTTACTCAATTCTGTCGATTTTCTCGCTGACTGTACATTTTATCAAAAATCTGTGAATGTCGATTGTCATCACTCAAAAAGTTGGGAAAGGTCTCCTAAGATCATTTTCGCGTGGCAGCAAGGGATCTGGTAGCTGCCCTTAATGCCCGATCTCAACTTTCCACCCTGTATACTAGCTGTTCCCGTGCCCACTTCGTTGGGCCTATGACACTCACAAATAACGTGGCTTTCTATTGGTAAAAAAATTTTCTAAATCGGTTCAGTAGATCCAGAGATTACCCCTTACAACGTCACAAACTTTACCTCTTTATAATATTAGTATAGACTAGCGACCCGCCTTCGTTTCGCTTCGGTTTAAATGTGAATTTTCTGTAAAACACGTATGTACAAAACCAGAATGTGTGCCTTCCTCTTGAATCACTCTATTTTTTGAGGAAAACCGCATTTGAATCCGTTACGTAGTTTGAATGATCTAAGCGCACAGAGGGACGTCACAGACGGCGACAAGCGACTTTGTTTTAAACTATGTAAACACGTGTTGGTTCCCTAGTCATGATTTTTTCTATCTGCGTAGATAAGTAAGAAACTATTGTATTTATACAGAGATTATAGAGAGACAAGTCAGTTAAGTACCGTTGCCTAGTACCCATTAGGGTGGTCCAAAAAACAAAAGTGTGTAATATTGTTTCTCCACAAGTTTCTTTTTATTTCAATATACTCAAAAATCCGCTTTACCCAGTTTTATTGCAATTGAATAAACTTTACAGGTCGCACATAATGTTAATTTTTTTTCATATAAAATTGTATAGAGCGTAACGCATCTAATAAAGATATCGAATGAGAAAGACTTTGGAAAGATCATGACACTGTATTCCGAGTTGCAGCAGTAGGCAAACAATATTCTACTTCTGTTTTTAGTTTTTGCTAAGTTTACTAGATATCGTTTTGTATGAGAATGAGATCTTTTTGGCATAAACTAAACGCTTTGGGCGACCAGTAAACGATCACATAACAAGTTTAAATTTAACACATAAGTAACTAATTTGTAGCAAACAAAAATAAGCCTTGTGGGGGAAGGATTTGATATACTTTTTTTTTCTTCATACTATTTTGAACAACCCTAGTACCCATAGTTCAGGGAGTTCTAGTATGGTGTAAGATAAATATGTGTTAAATATGTCAACATAATCACCATTTCAATCGAAAGATGTTCACTGCTGTATAATGGCCTCCAAGGTTTGCCACAAGGACCGGTCTTGCACTGCTTACACCCATCGGTTTCCCGCAACCTTAGCTATGTCGTCAGTCAGTCCACCTTGATGTAGGCCTACTGCGTCTTCCAATTCTCTTCCGCCACTCGAGAAGTCTTCAGCCCCATCGGCCATCCGTTCTGCGAGCGATGTGCCCCGTCCACTGCCACTTAAGCCTAGCAATTCTTAGGGCTATGTCGGTCACTTTGATTCTCGAGCGGACCTTCTGCGCTGTGCCGGTAGCTTTCGTTCAGTGTCTGGTATATTATCAGTTTTATTTAATTCCACCAGGGAGCGCTGAAATGCGACACCGTGGGACATCCCCGTTGTCGGCGTCTCCGCGCCAGTCGCTCACCGGGGAGCCTCCCTGGACCCTGCCAGAGGACGACAGACCGGACTTCTCTGCGCTCAAGGAAAACATTCACAGGATCAACAAGTAACTATAGCTAAATTACTTCAAAAGGACATATGTAAAACTTGCCAAGTTCCTGGCGGTGAACGGGACAGAGATATGTAACAGTCATTAGGTAGCGCTGTTCCTTTCACTGCTTTATAATGACACTTATCTTATCCTACAGATGGTACACTTCGACCGTTTAGAATCTTTTGTGCAACTCTCTTACACACTCAGCTGTTCGAATGTGCAGGTTTACTCACGATGATTTTCCTTCACCGTAAGAGAATTGGGTAATGTACTTAAGTTAGAAAAACTCATTTCGAGTCGATCCCCTACGCCACCGACGATCTTAGTGACACTTCATAAATACCGCTGCAGACTGTCTTGATGGTTTTACGTTACGTTTGTATAATGGTATTTCCCGCCGCGGCTTTTTTGTTACATAATTTCGAGGTCACAAGTTTCTTCTTCTTCTTAAGCCACCATACTTATTACATACCACCACTACTTCATTTCTAATTTCTATAACCTGTATTTTTTAGGTATCAAGGAGTAGTACCTAATTGTGTACGTAAAACCAAGCACCACTTTTTTCATCTAAACTAAATACACCATATTATATGTTGGTCCATTCAAGAAGAACATGTAAAACACGCAACATCCTTCTTAATCAAAGGGGATAGGCCGAAATACGAGTGAAGATCTTGTAAGACTTTTTCCTTTTTAAGGACTCTTGAAACATATACTTGTTTTATTTTGCTGTACAAGAATCCGCAAAAACAAATTAATTGGAAGAAGTCAAAGGAAATTTTACTTTTATCTATAAGCCAATTTTGTTTTGCCAACTTCTTTGTCCTTTGTTCATTTCACATCGGTTTCGTATTTGCCCAATTAACTAAATGACTGTGCGTAAGATAAAATGCTTTCCAGAAAATTTTGTTTTTTGACCAAAACTTCTTAGTATGCTAGACTAACTGATCAAGACAGAGACATAGAGGCATTTCTTCTTAGACCTCAGGGTTGGGAACGCATTTGCGGTCTTAGAACTGCATTCTTGCATTCTTGATAATACAAAATGTCTGTCACAGATCCTAATTACCATCAGGTGACCTGTGTGACTTTCTACATGCCATTTTTTTGGAAAATAACATTGATGAATGCAGGAATTGGGTTTAAATCGCAGCAGAAACAATATTGTTTCATTATTGTTTACTCGTTTGTCTTCTCCACATCATAAAATAATATAACCACGAAGAAGAGTAACCCTTACGGACAAATAAAAGTTAATGGTAATTCAGTTAAGCATAGGTGTCGACACAGAATGCGAGTCACGCCCCTTCATAATTTGGTTCTATTCACTGGCAACGCTTTGAATCGTCTTGAGCTGAGTGCTGAGAGCTCTCAGTAGGGCAAGACATGACTTGAACATCAACGAGATAACGTTATGTTTTAATATGAACGTGTACGTAAATTCACGTCGAAAAACTGCATGTCATTCATAAAATCATACTATTATTTAAGTACCATTGGTATTTAAATAATTAATTAAATATAAAATGGACATTAATCACTTATTTTCATTGCTCCTATATGTCACTTAAAAATTTAGAATATGTTAGTATCTACTTATGATTTTGTATTGTTGTACGTTTTGTGGGACTGTTGTCATGTTTGGACGGTGTGGCGACATCGGTAGTGCTTGCATTGGAGTTATAATTCTCTTAGTCAATAAAAACACTCTATACTCAACCTTTCCGTTAGACCGTTACTGACTGACTGATTGATTGACACCGCATTGCTTAAACTACTTACTTACTGAATGAAGAAATGTGAAATATAATATATTCTTTCAGGGATCAACTAGAAAAAAAAACTAATAAACAACGACGTTATTAAGGTTTTTTTTTATAAACACAGGAATTAACGGGATACAGATACATTACGTATAAAGTCGCATTTATTCAGACAGAAATATATGTCCATGACGGCAAGCCGTCCATGCAAATTGATATTGTAGGGTTTCGTCAATATACGAAATATAAAGTAGTAGGGTGGAACTTCGAGGTTTGAAAACACTAAACGCCAATTATGTACAACTAACTAAATAATTAATGAACATATTCTCAATTTTGTAGTTTCTCAAACTATAACTTTCTTCCCTCTTCATGCTAAAAATTTGCTTACCAGGGACTGCGAGACGTCGACTCGGCTGGATATGCTGCTGACCCAAGTGGAGCAATACGCCAACAACCTCGAGGCTCTTGTAGAGGAACGCACTTCAGACTATCTCGAAGAGAAGAGGAAGTGCGAGGAACTACTCTATCAGCTGCTTCCGAAGTGAGTTTGATGATGATACGGGCTATGATACAGCTACCTAGACTAGCGTGACGTTAAATTTGTCATGGCTTATTTAAGAAAAGCAGTGGAACTAAGAAAATAGTAGGTACCTATCGCAACTTAAGTGGAGTTAAGTGTAAGGCCTATTGCAGGGTGTGGATTTCTACATCCATCGTACCATTTAAGCTGCCGCTAAACAGAAATGTTGCATTCATGTGTTTTTTAGGTTAAACAATCATTGAAATGATAAGCATTCCATCTTAGACCTCTGGGTTGGCAACGCTTTGCAAGTTTAGATTACAGTGTGGTGATTGCAAATGTCTATACGCCACTCAGCCTATTTAACATATCTGAGCAAAAAAAATACATGTTGGGTATTTTCAGTAAACCAGGGAACAAATAGAATAGAATCGCCCTTTTAGTTAAACTCATTTCTAATTACGCAACCTCAAAAGAGGCGTTGTCACAGCCACCACAACGTCTGTTTACCGATGACGTGACATGTATTGTGTAGGTCAGTGGCCTCACAACTCATCATGGGGCAGCCGGTCATGGCCGAGACGTACGACCAGGTCACGATCTACTTCAGCGACATCATCGGCTTCACCAAGCTGTCGGCGGAGTCCACTCCGCTTGAGGTTGTCGACCTGCTCAACGACTTGTATACGATGTTCGATTCCATTATCGAAAATTTTGATGTGTATAAGGTAAGCAACCACGTTTCAGCAATCTAAAAAAAATATAATTATTTTGAAACAGATCCAACAAAAGATCTTTTAAAATGTAATAGTATTTAATGCCTTCGAAGTAATAGTTACTTGAGGTAGGATAAGCTTATGCACATAAATATTATACAGTCCTTCTCTATTTACCAAACTAACTACTGTACATAAGAGTCTGACGAGTGACTAGTGACACAAACAATGGGGGCAAATTTAAAATATCACTAGCTGGTAACACGAAATGCATAACAACTGGATAGAAACGCATAATGTGAAAGCTTTTTTCATAGGTAAAATTGTTTCCATGTGAAGAATTAGAAAAAAATGCTTGTGTCTCAAATCGCTAGTCAACTAATATTTTGTTCTAATTTTTAAACCACATATTAAACAAAATGACTACAAACGTACCTTTAGCGTCGTTTGCCCGATAAAAAATGTTGTTAACCATTACAGCGCCCAACTATAGTTTCACGTTTCTAAACATTACATGGTTGCGTCAGGTGGAGACTATCGGCGACGCGTACATGGTGGTGTCGGGGCTGCCCATGCGCAACGGCAACCGGCACGCGGCGGAGATCGCGCGCATGTCGCTCGCGCTGCTGAACGGCGTGCGCGTCAAGACCGTGCCGCACCGCCCCGGAGAGCGGCTGCTCCTCAGGATTGGGATGCACTCAGGTCTGAAGATAATACTTCCAAATGCTTTAACCCTTATACCCTTCCCACATGCCACTCTTCAAATTTTTCAACGTATTCTTCGGCATTTTGTATTTGTTCATATGAATCACTGCCTGCTGTTTTGTTTTTTTTAACCTTTGTTGAAATCTCTATAATCTAGCTTTATTGGGAACTCGTTCTACAACTTAAAATTTACTCCTTCCTTTTTAATGACAAATTTTATCCAGCCAAAGAATTTAAGGAAATAATTAAATGCAGAATTAGACAAGTATCATCCGTTCAACAGGTCCATGCGTGGCAGGTGTGGTTGGCCTGAAGATGCCTCGCTACTGCCTTTTTGGAGATACAGTCAACACTGCTTCTAGGATGGAATCACACGGGGAGGCTTTGAAGATACATGTCAGCCCCAAGACCAAAGAAGTTCTGGATTTGTATGATTGCTTCGACCTCGAATGTCGAGGGGAGATTACTATGAAGGTATATTCTTAATAGTAACATAAAATTTCACTTATTATAACCAGAATCTTTTTGTACATTAATCCTTCATTCTATGCAATATTTTTATCAACATGGACCATTATCATGTTACCACCACCTATGTATTTGATATGATTATAGTATGGTAATGGTAGGCTTTTACCATGTAATTATCATATCATCCTTTAAATCATGTACTTATTTATGTTTGCTACAGATCAAATTTACCCGCGTTATTATTATGAGTATATGTTACAGGGGAAGGGAAAAATGACGACGTACTGGCTGCTTGGCGAAAAGAAACCCCAAAATCCTGAGATTCAAAGTTACGACAACACAAACGGTGTTGATACCGTGACCAATCCAAGTATCACGTTCCAAGGACCGGACAGTCCTGCAGCTCACTCCATCAAGCACAGACAGAGTCCCGAACAAAACAATAAGCAAAAGAGTCAAGATGCTCAAAAACAAACTCCGCTTGAAATACTAAGCGAGCGCGAGCGTATCAAACATGAAATAGCAACGTTTGTTGCTAAGGATCTCATCAACAACATAGATTTAGCCGTTAGAGAATTCAGAAAATCTCAAAGCGCTAATTTTGCGGCAATGATGTCTGCCCAGAACAAAACAGTATGCAACGGCAAAGATAGAGGACTCATCACGCCCACGTACGATAAGGAACTAGTGATTAGCAAAGGTAAAGTTCGAGATGTCGTCAACAGATTGAATAACAGTGTTAGCAGTGATGCCAAGATCGTGAAACCGAAACCTTTGAAAGCTGAAGACTGAAATGCATAAAGAAACGCCTAACTCCCTTCATCGGTCCAAAAACATATTTAGTTTATTGGAATTCTTTGAAAAGTATATTTAGAGTCGACTCGAAATTTCTATTTAAGTGTTAACAGAGAAATTTGTGCCAAGCACATTCCATATTCTAGTCATTTTTTAAATATAAGAGGAATTTTATGTATGAAATTGTGTGTAGTGGTAACCTTTTGGTTCTTTTATCTTATTCTATTTGGTATGAAAGAATCCTTACGGTAAGGATTAATTAATTAACAAAAAGAGCCACATTGCTACCACACAAGTAACATTAAGTGAAAGGGCACGCACCCTAAAGTATTCCGAATTTTAGAGAAGGAATTCAGATTTAATGTTATTTAGTAGATTTTAGAAACACATGGTAATATTTAATAAATTGTAACGAAACGTAGACTAAGCAACTAATTGCACAAGCAATTTATCAGAAAGACGTAGTGAGAATTATGTGTGAATAAGAGAATCATAGAAAATTGTATTATACACTTAGACCCTGTAGTGTTTTTACTGACCTTTTATACCTCCGTGTCTTTCTAAAACTTCACCTTGTTTGTATTGCTCCTTGTCGCTCCTTGTAGCAGCAAGACTTTGGTCGTTTACACAAGCTGCTCATAAATATTGTAGTTGTTATAAGCTCACGAGAGACGTTGTTAACTCTACTGTATCTCTGTCTATATTATTCTAAGTATCTGACCTACCTTTACCCTGCTTAAAAGTACTTACCTTCTTACCTAGGTAATTGTGTTACGATAGCATAAAAAGTTTAGATATTTTGATATTTTTACCACAATGTTTTGTAACTCAAGCAACAAGTCAATGGCAATGAAGTGTATTTGAGGATTGAGTATTATTAAGTATGAAGTTTTTTTTGGCTTTAGTCCTCGCATAGTTTTTTATGTTTAAAACCAAAACGCTTGAAACCAAAGGTTATAAATCTAAAAATATTTTGTGATTAATTTGTTAGCCGTCGTAGTATTTTAAATATATCTCGTGTTAGATGTTTTGTGATATTATTGTTATGGAAGTACAACTTGTTTACCAGAGCTGTGAAAATGAGATTTATTTTATTTTTAATGTTTCAAAGTTCCTTTACTTGTAAAGTATTGTTTGTTATGCAGTGTTTGGATAAACGAATAAACAAATCCGTATAAAATAACAGTTTTATTTCATCGCTACCGCTATCTTTTATTTTCTTCTCAAGTTTGCCTGTTTATCCAGTATCTTCAATTCAAATCTTTAACGGCAATTTGAACAAGGTCCCGTTATTGGAATGGGCTAGGAATATATTGTGTGATAACAATGCAATAACAATATTGATGTCGAAGAGCTGATAATTGAGATGATAGATTTAGAAAGTGAGAACAGGATCTCCGCTGTTCTTAACGTAGGGTAAATCCGGGATAGATGTCGCAAAGGGATAGGCGCCTATTTTTCAAAAACCTAACTTCCCAAAATCGCAGCAAAGAAATAATAGTCTAAATAGGGAGCGCAAGGTCCACACACCTCAGCCCAGTGTGTGTGAAAGTCTCCGCGATGAGCGCAAAAAGTGCCTCAAATTTTCAAACGGAAGTATTTGCAGTTTCTTAACTTTATAATGAGTATTAACTTCTGTTCTGTTTTTATTATATCAATATACTGGTTCATTAAGTGTACAACTATGTATTAATTATCGCTCTTTCGTATTTGGTTTAGATAAAAAAAAAGGCACCGTTCCATATCAAAAAGGATAGTCGCCGGGGTATACATGCCCTTGGGGCATCTATCCCCCCCATACTACTATATAAATAATCGTAGCATATATGTTTTTAGCGTATAATGTTTTTTTCCAAAGGGCGACTATCCTCCTTAGAATTTTCATGGAGGGGCATCTATCCATATAGGTAAGCATCTATCCTATAAAAAAGGGTCCTGCAAAAACTCAATTTGTACACAATCAGTAATTATTAGGTCAACAAAAACAAGCCGTGATGTAAGATTAAAGACTAAACTAGCTATATCGAAAGGAAATATTCATGGGAAATTGATAGTTTTGAAATTAGGAGGCCTTTTCAAAAAGTGTGGCATCTATCCCGGATTTACCCTATACCACCCGAGTAGGGCCCGGAATTTTGGGGGTGGCTTTTGACCAGTTGTAGGTAGAGAACGCCGCTGTTTATCTATGTTATCGACAAATTTATACTTTATTTATTTATTTATGTCTTTATTAGGTAAATTAAACCTCAAAATTTTTTCGATGGTACGTACTCTCTTCGTCGGTCGATGATGAAAATAGTTCGAAATATCGGAAAGTTATTCGTTTAAATTTCTTTATTGAAATCAGTATAATTACAAAAACTCTTATATTTCATAACTTGAGAATAGCTACCTCTGAGACCACTTAACTTTAGGTGGCTTATTTGCCTTCCCTTTCATATAATAAAACAGAAAATATTATTTTATAATTTTCCGATATTTCGAACTTTTTTCAACATCGACCATTGAAAATCATCCATCATCGGAAAATTTGAGGTTTTATTTAATAAAGACATAAATAAACTATCGATTTGTCGATAACATCGATAAACAGCGTTGTTCTCTCCCTACAACTTGTTAAAAGCCACCCCCAAAATTCTGGGACCTACACCCGAGTTAGGACTCGTTAAATTAGTCTAAATTTCCTTAGCAGGCTGGGAAAAAAGTAACAATATACTTTTTCGCCAGATTCTTATATACATACGATGTACGTCGGTCTTCTATACCATTATAGGTATATTATTTTTCTCAAAAATGTTCGGAAATGTTGACATTTCTATCTACATAATGAGACGCGAAGTACATAGTTTACTGACAGTTCTCAAATAAAAAAAAAAAATTGCGTGCTCGCTACACAAGCCCGCAATGTTGCATACAAATTCCATTACTATCTAGCTTGTAACTTTTTTAAAAGTGAAAAAGCCCATAATAAAATGATGGCACAAGTCTTATACATCCAAATTTTATTCGAAACATAA
This sequence comes from Acleris literana, assembly GCA_946894065.1. NCBI lineage: Eukaryota > Metazoa > Arthropoda > Insecta > Lepidoptera > Tortricidae > Acleris > Acleris literana. Next base: position 9,072,358 of record OX335689.1, on the reverse strand, counting down.
CTTTTTTATCTGTGTCTGGAATAGCTTATGTTTTTTTAAAAACAAAGCTTTCGTTTCTCCTTGTCATAAACAAAAAGGCGGTAAAGAGAGATGGTTTTTTCACATGAAGTTTCTGTTTGTATGAAATTTAAAAAATGAGTTCAAGCGATGAAAATTTCACTCCAACACAATTTTTTTCTGGCGATTTTTGAGAAAAAACTATATTTGCTTTGGCAGGAATAGCAATTGCGGGCTTCGTATTTTTAAACGGACTCGCAAGCTCGTCTGTTTATACCAATACTCGGCCCGCAACCCGCAATTGCCTACTTCCATGCCTAGGCAATAATGTACTATAGAAAACCCTCCCACTGTCTTTAGGTGTAAGGGTAAAATCAACACACCAGTAGCTCTAGCAAGAATATTTAATTCATACATCCAGTCTTCGAATCACAACAACAATTAGAAAACGTCTTCAATACATTTACGGAACCTTTACGTAGCACGAACCCCTAAAACTGACTCATATATCCATATATTATATGACATATAGGAACTTAGTTTAGTCAAGATGAATAACGCTAAGTTAAAACGATTTGCGAAAATCGACAGAATGTATAGGATTGCCGTATATAAGCTGATGGATGGTAGATTGCTCGACCCACAGAAGAAAGACTAAAGGCATAGAAACCGTACAAAATAACTTCGTTCACTTCTTTTTACTTATGGTTTTCATAGTGAGTTGGAAAGAGATGAATCTATAGCTGTTCTTTCGTTATTTGGTACATCGTCACAAGTAAAGCATGATTTGGACCTATAAGCACCTATAGTGTTTGGACCTATGGACAAGGAAATACAAATCCTTCCTATAGGAAGGACAAAGAAGTCCCTGTGTGAAACCTTGTGACAATGACAGTTAAAGCAGAAAAAACAGCCTACTTTTTGTTTAATTTTCTCTCATCTAATACGTAATCTAAAAAGTAGAGAAAGATAACTGACGCAAAGTACGTCCGGTTTCTATGCTATATGTTCTTATTCTGTGGCTCGACCGCTTAAATCAACTCCATATATCTCGAGTCGATAGAACACAGAACAGAGACAGGAACAAGTCTTTGTTGGCGTATATCTTGGTTATTTCTATAGCTATTAAAAAAAACACTGTTTCTTATGGTCTGTACTATCATGCGTATTCCCATTGCTAGCATACCTAGCATATTTCAGAATTAAATTCGGACATGGGGCTGATTCCAATCGGCGTACACAGTTTTTTGGATGGCCTAACTATAACGTTACTCGATAGAAGGAGAAATAACATGGTCGAAGTATGTACAGTTGATGAACACATTCCTCAGAGCATCTTTTAAACTATATTTAAGTATAAACGTCAAGATTACCCATAAAATTCCAGCGGATGCTGTATTACAACGGCGCTACGTATATCTAAAGCAATATGAGGCCATGTAAAGATGGTATTAAATGAAAGTGGCTATTAAGAAGCTATTCCAGCTAATAGGCACTCTTATCCAACACTGTAATAATGGTATTGTTTATAAGCGTTGGTTGATTGTTTTTATTGAAGTTTGTGACAAAACGATGTTGCAAGAAAGTTACAAAAACATACAGTATCCACTCGCTACAAAATTTGTCGGCAAAATTCCAAACAAACCGAGGCAAAATGTTTTTAAATTGCTATCAGTCATTATCGTGTTCTTTAGTTTCATCTCGAAAGTTTAATTGTTGTACGTTTAGCCTTCCGTTGTTTTATTCATCTCTCAATCGCTCAAAGGTTATCTGGAAGAGATCCCTTAAAGGGATAAGTTCGCCTTTGTACGTACCTTTTGTGTATCTGTTTCTTTTTTTGATTTGTGTATTTTCTGTTTGTGCAATAAAGAGTTTACATACATACATACATACTGAAGCGATTGTTCAAAATCTGTAAGAAATTTCGTAATATTAGATGAAATTTCTTTTAAAATGGTTTTTTTTTTTTTACAATTAACAAAGTATTTGTTAAAACTATGTAATAAATCCGCTAAAAGGCCTTTTAAAAAACAACTATATCACCAAGGTTGGTGATAGTGTCAACGAGCTTCTATTCAAGGAAGAATAGAAGCTTTGCAAACAAAACTACTAACCTCTTTATGCAGGTAGTATAAAAATAAAGATATGTTAGCAGGAACGGTAAACAACACGATACGTTGAGCCAGCATAGAACTCTCACATATTAGAATAACGACAACACAATTGATCATCTACTTTCAGCGACAGAGTTCTATAGTTACTCAACTATTAAACTTTGATTGTACTAAATGTATTAACAAAGCTCTCCAGTCAAGAGTAGATAATATTAACAAACTTCTACAGCGACACGTAAGTACTTGTATGAGAACGGTTGCTAACCCTTGACCTTTTTTTGGCGATTTGTTCCTGATTCGTCATATTCCTAATTGGTCATATTCCTAACTTGTCATATTCCTGATTCGTCATATTCCTTACTCGTCATACCATGTACATTTGCCTGCGAAATCTTATTATAGAGTCGTCTGTGGTAAATGATAAGAACCTCCTTAGATAATTAATAGATGAGTGTTACGTGTCTATCATGAAGATAATGTCATTCTTTATTATTTACATCTTGTCATATACTCATTAGTACAATCTGTCCTAAAGTTATTAATCCTGTAAGCACATGTATGCGATTTTATTTGACTGTACAATGACAACTTAGGAATATGACGAATCAGGAATATGACGAGTTAGGAATATGACCAATTAGGAATGTGACGAATCAGGAACAAATCTTTTTGGCAACTAGTGAAAGCTCCGTCGGTTGCCTAGTGTAAGGGTGCGGCTCCACTGAGGCGGAGACGAGCGGAGCGGTGCGGAGCTGTGCCAATATTAACCAATACAAGGCGCATGCGGTCACGTGGAGCTCGCGACAAACTTACATCGACACAGGTCGCGGTCAGTTTACCAACACCGCAAATAAGTTTTCGGTAGGTATAAATTAAATTCATTATATTTGCTTTCATTTAAGATGTTTCAGATTTTCAGTATTTGTAGTTTAGGCTGTAGGGGGGGGGGCACTTGACTCTAATAAATTTTAGCGCTGTAAAGCTTAATATTTCATAAACGGATACACAAACTTACAATATTTTTGAAAGACCTATCCGACGACACCCACACTATGGGGTAGACGAGAAAAAAAATACATACCCACGTTACGAGTAGGGGAGGTACACTAAAAAGTTTTTTTTTTCAAGTTTTTTTTTACCACTTTTTTGGCGTGACTAATATGTATATTCATGCCAAATTACAGCTTTCTAGTACTAAGAATCTCTGAGCTAGGCTGCGGACGGACGGACGGACGGACGGACATGGCGAAACTATAGTCCTAGTTTGACTACGGAACCCTAAAAAACTAGGCAAGAGAATGTCTGACCATGCTCAGTTTAGGGTTCCGAAGCCGTTACAACATAAAAACTATCTCAAAAATCTACAAGTATGAACTAACTCTTTATTTAAAGTTATTTGGTGCTGTACTGCTGTCTTACAGCCGACCCCTATATTCAAACCGCGGATAGATAAGGCTTACTTCGGGTTAAAAATTGAAATTTCGCACCTTTAGAACTATAGTGACCTAAATCAACATTTCAGCTGTCGATTTCGAGACATATATTTATTACTATAGAGACCTAACTCGAAATCCAACATTTTTGAGTTAGGTCACTATAGTTCTAAAGATGGGATTTGGCCATACAAAATGTCTCAAAAAAAAAAAACTGATTTGGCCGCGGTTTGAATATACGAGTAGGGTTCGGCAATTAGATTATGTTAGTAGGTATACATACTTTAGTCGCCTGTATCTCAGGAACTAATCCAGTCTACTTAATTGTGTTATTTTTCCTTTAAAATTCGTTATAAGTGCTTTCATTTAAGATATTTTTTATTATAGTTTTGGCTATAGGCGGGGGGGAGACTTCATTATAACAAAAAATAGCACTTTAAATCATAACCTTTTACATACAGATCGCTTAATAGAAAAATTGTTTCACAAACCCGCAATATTTTTAAAAGACCTATCCAACAACACCTATGAGGTAGACGAGAAATAAAACATCCCCACGTTACGCGTAGGAAGGAAACGTAAATATATTTTTTTTCAACACTTTGCTTTACCACTTTGTCGGTGTGACTAATACGTATGTACATATATTCATGCCGAATAACACGCTTTCCAGAACTAAGCATCTCCCAGCTAAGCTACAGACGGACGGATTGACATGGCGAAACTATAAGGGTTCATAGTTTGACTACGGAACCCTAAAAATGCGATTAGGTTAGGTAACAAGGGGTTAAAACTTGACATATTTTGTACGTGACAAATGTCAAATTAAACCCGAAGAACTTATTACTAACTACAAGTAGGTACCCAATTTGTTCACGTTCTGAAAGTTAAGAACCAGCCTACGACGACTTCCACAAACGAAGAGCAATTGAGTGGTTGAAGCCATTAAAACTCTTTCAAACAGTCTGCTGTCTGCGTAGTGCCAGTGAGTGTGGGATGAAGCAATTAATTTTCTTTTAACAATTCCACTGGCCTTTGAAGAGGCTCTAGCGATGCATAAATTAAAATAACTTCCATAGCGATGAATTGCGAGAAATAATTATAATACCTAAGGATGTTGGTGTTATAACTCTCTCGTTATTTAACTTCATTATTTTAAATTAAAGTGACCTACATTCCTTTTACTGACTTGATATTGTGTGAAATGGGAAATTTTTGTTACATTTGGCGTGGAGAAAAGAATTACGCGATGTGTGATTGTGTTTGAGAAATTATTCCTTCCTATTTAATAACATAGATAATTTAACACAATTTATTTAAAGTATTTATAATTAAAGTATATTAATCAAATCAATCAATGAAATCAATAAACATTTATGCCACATTACATAAACACATTACAGGCACATTTAATTACATTACAGTTTTAGACATTCACGAAAATAAACTATAACAATATAGTTTTAGACATTCACGAAAATAAACTAAATTACACCATACAGGCATTTCACAGCCACCCATCTCACAATCATACAATCCAAATATTAAAAATAAAAACCATAGACAACAAAAGCACAATAATACAATACAGAGACAACAGTGAGGTGGCAAAGGGCTCAGGCTCAGCCTGTGCCACGATTTATAAAACCGCAGCGCTCATTTTCAGCCTGCACCTTGGCTCACTGCGCAATTACATGATAAAGGGGTAAAGTGGTAGGGCTAAGATATTAGTCAGTTAGGTTCGGCAGTTTAGGTATAATTTATGAAAATACAAAACTGTCACAGCCATAAAACCTATAATAATTGTACCTAATAATAATTATTAAAGTTAACAGTGGTGTTGACATTGAGTTTGTTACCGTTTGTCTCTTGTGGTAAAAAGTAGCTAAGAAAAAAGCTAATGCGCCGTCCACACGCTTGGCAAACAATGGCAAATAGCGAACACCAAACAGCCAAAACGAACATGTGGATGGGTGTTTGCCTGTTTGTGTTTGTGTTCGCCAGTGATCGCCGTTGGTGTCGGTTTTTTCCACAAATCAAAGGAACGTGTTTGCCAATCCGGAATGTACTACCACGTTCGCCAAGCATGGGGATGCGTGTTTGTGTTGGCTGTTTGTAGTCGGTGTTCGGCACGTGTTCGGTGTTTGTGACAAACAGCCAGCATGTGGAGCCCGCATAAGAGACAGAGCGACGCTCGGGTTGAATAGAGGCTAGCCTAAAATCTGTATATATTCTTTGACCAAATTTTTTTCTTCCGAAAAATACATTGTGATGAAGCGGTATTAAATTTTACCTGAACGTTAGGTTTGATTACATAAGAACTGTGGTCAATATTGTATAATAAAGTCTTTCACCGAAAAGTAACGTTTGGAATGATGCAGTTCGGAATTCTGTTCAATTCGGTATTATATTGTGAAATATACCCGGAAAACCCCAATAGGTACTGAATTTTAATCGGAACTTTTTGTGCCGTTTTCGCAAACAATACATTGCAAATAAATAAATGTTAAATACGTGCAATAGAGCTGCGAGGGCGGATAACGCCGATAGTGGCTGGGACTGTTTTCACGTATTCGTATTTGCATTGATAAATTTAAAAATACGCCTTTGTTTTCACGCAGTTAGGTACATGAAATAGAAAATGAAGACAGTCAATCAGTCATTCAATCATTCATTCAGTGGAGAAGAGACAGCGTTCCTGACATACAATATTAATTCAAAACCGACTAAACTAAAAGACAGGTCCATACCCGTCATACCATTACCGTTCATACCGTTATGAACTTTTGACTTTAATGGCCATTTTTGTGCCATCATCGCCAATTTTATTAGATCTTTTCCACACTTGAATATCTAGGTAAAAGTTAATCATGAAATATTTTAAAAGTGGCAGATAGAGAAGGTATATCCCCGGTTGATATTCTTTATTCGTAATGTGTTAATAACGGGAACACCTCAAAATTTGTTTTTTTCCAAATATTCATTTTCCCGAAAGCTATGTTATGTTGGAGTTATTTTACATTAAATGCATAATTTAGTTGCTATTCGTATAGACTAGGAGGTCACAACAAATCTGGGAACGATCTTGGAAGTGGATTATTCTAGGTCGTCAGGATAGAGGAAATTCAAATTCATTTATTTGTCAGAATACGGTAATGGGTGAGGACCAAAAAGTTGGGCCACAGTTAAGCGCAGTTAACCATACAAAGTACAAACAATGAAGTCGAAAAAAGTTCCGTTGTGCGGCGAAAAGTATCCCTAAAATTGGATGGGTAATTATCGTGTCACAACGGAAAAGTTTCACACATAACTTAATTGAGTGAGTTAGCGTGCTCAACTTTTTGATCCTTACCCTAATACACGGTCTTAGTTATAAAATTAAAGCACAAGGTTTGTATTCAACATGCAACCAAGCGTATAAATATTGTAAATATTCTATTTTCAAAATACTTTCCAATTTTATAAATTCTAGTCACTAAGTAATAATACAAATTAAAACTCCTAAATATTCCTTGACACTGTAAATCATTTCTCCATTAGCCATTTTTTCAAGTTACGTATAAACATTTTCCCCGACAACATTCTTAATTCATCCGGTAAATGATTGAACAGGGATATTTAATTAATTAGCTCCGGTTACTAGGTAGTGTCTTGTTACCTACTGAGATTTGTTGTGTAATTAGGGCTTCTGGATAATGTTGCTTTCCAATTATAACAACGTAATGCCAAATTAATGTACAGCATTGATTGATATCGTATGTACTTACGTTTTACAATTAACAAAGCGTAGAAACGTGAAAAAACGGGTACGTATTATAATCCCGAAAGTTCATAATATCTACATTTCAAATACCGACGACTCACATCAAAAATCAAAATACCGAAAGTACAAAATGCCGATACCCGATATACCGAAGCTTGAAATACTTATTTTCAAATGACCGAATGTTTAAAATCCCGAATGTTAAAAGTCCCGAAAGAACGTTTGACCGAAGGTTGAAATTTATTTATTTATTCATAAAACCAACCAGCCTTAAATTTATAGTTACATCTAAATAGCATGCACATGTGTATGGCGAATTATTGGTTTTCACAATATCTATTTTCAAATGACCGAATGTTTAAAATCCCGAAAGTACGTTTGACCGAAGATTAATATACCTACATTTGATGCCGGGTGTCCAGATAAAAACTTATATACCGAATTGACTGAGCTCCCACTCCACATGGTCTTATCTGCCTTACCCCTAGAGTGTATATAAAAAGCCGGAGGTGCGGAGGGAGAGCAACCCGCGCCTGCTGTAAGAAACTGCAGCAACGAGGGAGCCGTAGCGGCTGAGGCTGGTCGCAGAAGGCGAACAAAAAGCCGAAGCTGCGAAGTCGAGCGAAGGTGCCGTGCTTTCTAACGCAAGGGCGGATGGGTTGCACGTCCCGCAGCGCCGGAGCAGACCGGAAGGTATTTCAGGTGTAGGTATATTATTTTTTCGGGATTATAGTCTTCGGGATCCCAGGCATTCGGTCAAATGAACTTTCGGTAAAATAATCATTCGACATTTTAATATTCGGTCTTGCGGTCATAGGCCTTATGAAATTCGGTATTTTGAACTTCGGTATTATAATACGTACCCCCTACAAAGCTAGCGGTCCTGAGGGGCTATTGCCTAATGCATTCGCAATCGTTTTCATTTTGAAAATCGAAGGCTTGTCTGCAAAATGAAAACAATTGTTCCACTTTAAAGCCGATTGCGACTGCGAGTGCGTTAGACAATAGCGACGCAGGGTTCAAATCCCGGTAAGGGTAGGTAGATATTTGAGCGATGAGCGCGAATATTTGTTCCTGAGTCATGGATGATTACTATGTATTTAAGTATATATTTCTCTATCTAAGTAGATATTTATATCGTTGTCTAGTACCCATAGTACAAGCCTAGAGCTTAGTTTGGGACTAGGTCAATTGGTGTGGCAGTGTCCCCTGATATTTAATAATAATAATATATTAAATTTAAACTTTCCTCAAAAGTTTAAAACCTGTGTCATGTAAGCGAATTGGCATATTTTTCGCATCCTTATAAATAATGTCTTAATAACTTAGGTACGTGTAACAGGGATATTAATTAATTTCCTTCGGTTGGTTAGGTAGTGTCTTGTTACCTACTGTGATTGATTGTGTATAAAGGGCTTCCGGATAATGTTGCTTTCCAATTATAACAACGTAATGCCATTTTAATATACTTCGTTAATTGATGTCGTATGTACGTTCAATCGTATAGACAAAGCATAGAAACGTAAAGAATCGTACGTCAAGTACTTTTGGGATAACAATAATGTAGTAAACTTTCATGAAAGCTTTAAGTCTGCCAGCAAATTGGCACATTTTTCGCGTTTTTATTAATAACAGAGACCTTAGAAAAGATGCTTTACGCTAACTATCGTTTTTATTCGTTTTTAAACCAATCGCGGCACTGGTAGATAACGGGATACGAAAATCGTGATCTACCAGTGTCGCCATTGGTTTAAAAACGAATAGAAACGATATTTCGTTAGCGTAATTTATTTTGGCTAAGGGCCTCAGTACTACCTGGGTCTCTATTCTACAGCCTTAGATCATATTGCCTTTGACCTATTATGGTATTGTTTTTAACTCGGTCTCTATTACTGTCAAGTAAATAAGACCTGCCATAACGTTGACAGTATGATAGCATGTCAAAAGCAATACAATTTTCCTCAGTATAATAGTGCCTTTAAGTAGTAACGCAAAAAAGCATAATTAAATACTAAAAGTACCGAAGGAAATTTGGTTTACTAAAACCCTCTTTATATCGAGTGGACGTAACGTAAACAATCATGTTTTTGTTAATTACGACGTGTGCGCGTTCAGCCGAAACATAATCGTGTCAAGAACGCTCGCGCTCGCCGAGATTAAATGAAAACAATATATTTTGCGGACGTTTTGCTTCGGGCGGTGTTCGTGAAAAACATTCAGAATTCAGTTGGAATTAATTAAACCAGTTAATATGGGTATTTCATTGAGGAAATGAGTACCTACAAACGATTTACCTCATGTAATCATGACATTGTCAGGTAGATTGATAAATGTAGGGTGATGGACAACAGGTTATGACAAATAAATTGACGTGACTATGACTATTCCAAAACGTACAAGTTGAAGAACGATTTACCTTCAAATAATTAAACTTTATAATAAAATAAAAATACATTTTACTTCTAATTTACGTAGAAGATCGATTAAATAAATCAAAGACTCAATTTTTACACAGTTAATGTATGTAAATGATGATAGAATAACTATTTTATAAACAATTGACGTACATAAATACATTCGAGTGTTTAATCCCAAAGAATTAAAATACAAATTCAATAATGATCTTAAAAACTAGACACTAATTAACATTTATAAGCAAAACACAAACATAAACATTTTTTTTTTAACTCGTCGCCTAAAATACGCCACCCCGCAAAGTACCCGGCTCAAAAGTCCCCATAATTCCAGCAGCATTACCCCGCTGAATGGCAATGGACACCTGCTGAATCAAATAAGACCCAGAACGAGGGTCGCAACCCCTGTCTCTCAAGCGAAGACCCAATTCCTTAAAAAGCTCAAACATACATACCTACCTACATACATACAACATACATACATACCTTCACGCCTGTCTCCCAATGGGGTAGGCAGAGACTATGGAACACCAGGTGCACTGGATCGCTGTTCTACGACGTTAAACAATATTGCTTCAGACGTGTTATGTTATTGTTTTTACATCAGCCGCCATTACTGTCAAGTAAATAAGGGCTATCAAAACGTTGACAATACGATAACAGGTCAAATGCGATATTGTAGAATAGAGGCCCAGAGGGCCCTGCCAAGAGGCACTACGCTAACTAGCGTTTCTATTCGATTCGTTTTTAAACCAATCGCGTCACTGGTAGACCACGTGACTTTTCGTATCACGTCATCTACCAGTGACGCGATTGGTTTAAAAACGAAACGAATAGAAACGTTAGTTAGAGTAGTGCATCTTGTCTGAGCCCTCTGACGTGTTATGGTATTGTTTTTAACTCAGCCGCCATTACTGTCAAGTAAATAAGGACTATCAAAACGCTGACAATACGATAACAGAGGGCCCTGCCAAGATGCACTACGCTAACTAGTGTTTCTATTCGATTAGTTAAAAAAAAAAACAATCGCGTCACTGGTAGACCACGTGACTTTTCGTATCACGTCATCTACCAGTGACGCGATTGGTTTAAAAACGAATCGAACAGAAACGTTAGTTAGCGTAGTGCATCTTGGCAGGGCCCTCAGGTCAAATGCGACATTGTAGAATAGAGGCCCAGAGGGCCCTGCCAAGATGCACTACGCTAACTAACGTTTCTAGTCGATTCGTTTTTAAACCAATCGCGTTACTGGGAGATGACGTGATACGAAAACTCACGTGGTCTACCAGTGACGCGATTGGTTTAAAAACGAATCGACTAGAAACGTTAGTTAGCGTAGTGCATCTTGGCAGGGCCCTCTGGTCTAAACATGCAACTATCGCTTCCTCTACATTCATCAACTATTCTACGAACGTAAACTGCCAAAACCGTGTTGATTCAAAGTATTTTGTTACATTGCTACAGTTGCTATAGTATAACTTTCGTACTTAACCTGGTTAATCCTACATTTACGATACATTAATATTTACCAAAACCAGTAAAGTATCCCCGCATTCAAAAAGAACCAGTGAATATTTGAACAGGTGCTTTCCTTGATACTGAGGATAGATTTATTCGCCGCCGGGCTCACCGCTTGATATTTTTGAGATATGTCCGTGATGTTGCACGCCACGCGCAATGTTGAAACGGAACCGTATGCGTGTGGTCTGGAATAGTACATTATTGCCTAGGCATGGAAGTAGGCAATTGCGGGCCGAGTATTGGATTAAACGGACGAGCTTGCGAGTCCGTTTAAAAATACGAAGCCCGCAATTGCTGTTCCTGCCGAGGCAAATATAGTGCTTTTCTCAAAAATCGCAAGATTTTTTTTTGTGTTCGAGTCAAATCTTCATCGCTTGAACTCATTTTTTGAATTGTATACAAACAGAAACTTCATGTGAAAAAACCATCACTCCTTACCGCCTTTTTGTTTATGACAAGGAGAAAGGCAATTGTTGTTTTAAAAAAAAACATAAGCTATTCCAGGCACAAATAAAAAAGTTATGGAAATAACATAAACGCGTAATATATGTTATAGTTAAAACTATATTTTATTCAAATTGAATTGATTACGTTTAAATAATTTGTGATTTTATTTAATGCTTTATTTCAGTGTCATACTAAATCGTACGTTTCTGTTCTTGTTTTCAAGGAAATGTTGGGACTGTGTTTAATATAATAATAAATAATAATAAATACAATGTCACACCAATTGACCTAGTCCCAAACTAAGCTCTAGGCTTGTACTATGGATACTAGACAACGATATAAATACTTATAAAGAGAAATACATACTTAAATACATAGAAAACATCCAAGACTCAGGAACAAATATCCGCTTATCACACAAATATCTGCCCTTACCGGGATTTGAACCCAGGACCGCTAGCTTCGTAGGCAGGGTCACTACCAACTAGGCCAGCGCGTAAAATTTCCTCACATCTTGGAGAAAAGCACTATACAAGCCTCGACCGGGAAGGGCGGTTGCTGGACTCGTATATATCGCGGCCTCGACTGCGTCTCGGCCACGCTAATTCTACTCGTCCCGCAACGGCCTATTTCCCGGTCTGTGCAGTAATGTACTATTTCTCAAACATGCAATGGAATGTTGGCGTTATGTCAGTTATTTTAGGCCTCAAAGTATCACGTTGCGGGCGGAACACCTCGAGAGAACTGTAAAGGAATTTCATACAAAATTGAAGGCCTAGGCCTGGAAGTAATTAAAAAAAAAAAATGTGTATACATGGCGGCTGTGTTTATGAACAGCCTAAATAGCTGGTTTTTTTTTCCAAACCCAACCAAACAAACCAACCAAACAAACAAACAACCAAAGCGTTTGCATAAAGGCACCAGGTACCAGGAGGGCAGAGGTTATTAGGGATGTGTAGCGCAACTTAGATCGCAGGCGGTGTATGTAGCACGGTGCGGCGCGCGCGGCGGCGCAGCGGCGGCGGGCGGGTGCTCGCACCCGACACAGCGCGGGTGACTGAGCACTGTAGGTTACTTTTAATGTTTATGCACTCCTAGTATTTGACATTGTAGATTTTTTTTTTTTTTTTTTAATGAATTATTTATATGTTTGAGAAAAGCACTATACAAACCTCGGCGTGAAGAGGGGTTGCCAGCCTCGTAACTATCCGGCCTCGCTACGCTCGGCCGTCTATATCAACACGGCCGGCGACCCCCTACTTCCCGGCCTCTGTAGTAATGTACTATTTCATCACACTTGCTCGTAAATAGTGTCCTAATATGCTAGGAAAATCGACCGTAAATCCAAAATAATACCCGCGGGCTTTTTTTTACCATTACGCCCTATCGCGCGTAATAGCTTTTTAAAAAAAATATAATACGTCCACGTCATATCAAACTAACATAATACGTTAGGACCCCAATTCTTGTGCCATTCGATATGAAGTTTCATTCGAGATGAAATGTCAGTTGCATACAATTTTCTAAAAATCTCGCATATAAACTATGGATCTCGACTGACACTAGAATCGGACTCCTGAACACGTTTGGCAATATCTGTGGTAAGTCATAGACAATGATGTAGTCTGCGGCTAATTTATAAATACTGATTTTAAACGGTGTTATTCCAAAATAATAATTAAAAGGGTGTCTTTGTGCACATATTAAAATTTATATATCAATAAAATACATGTCGTCGTCAGAAGAAATGGATAATGTGACTCCGCCGGACATCGCCAATGCGGCTAAAATTATTAGTGAGAATCGTAAGTTAAAAATATGGGGGCCGATTTTTGACTTTCGAGCGCTCGAAATTTTCACTCGGAAGTGAGCAAAATCTAGGAAACCGTTTTTTGAAATACGAGCGGTAGAATTGAAAACGAATGGTGTGGACCACTCGTCTTTAAATTTTCTATCGCTCGTAATTTCAAAAATACGGTTTCACTGATTTTGCTCACTTCCGAGTGAAACTTTCGAGCGCTCGAAAGTCAAAAATCGGTCCCATGATCTTTTGTCTGATTTTATTTCATTTCCTCGCAATTGTGATGAAAAATATTGTATTTTGCACGGGTGGTAAAGGAAATACAAAGCTCGAGTCATTAAAGACCTCAGCCTTCGGCTTCGGGCTTCTAACGGACTCTCGTTTGTAATTCTGTCTTTACTTCCCTTAATACTCTATGTACTATTTGGTTAGGCAGGTACTACTGTCTAATACGTTTTTACCGACACTTGAAATTTTCACAGTACGAGTAAGTATGTGTTTTACCTTAACCAGGGCTCCGTCACTCCTTATAACAGAGTACCTACTTCTCGACTGTTTTTGTTACTTACGCTCTTCTTTACTTCCCCCACTACAACTGTTACCCGCATGCTACGCGCCAAAATGTACCTATTCACACGCGCGTTAAGTACATAATTATTTGTTTGTCCGTCGCATGACATCATTAACTTAATAATAACAACTAAATAATAAATTGATTAGTAGGTAAGGCAATTTCACATTACAGATATTAATACGTAGGTACATACGCTACGTGTAAATTTTGATGCTCACCTGATTAGTATCCCCGGGGATACATCGGCCACTAGGTAATTATAACGGTAGGCGGCGGCGAGTGAATATATGGTAAATATTTACGAAGTAACTTGTATAATAATCTGTGCCTTAACTCGAAGGTCCCCATACAAGAAACTTGTTATTTTCGGCGTTATTTGGAGATTTCATTTTGAATAAAACGTTATGCATATTATGCATAAACAATAGAAAGTAGATGCCCGTGAATTTATTGCAATCAATTTGTCAGGGCTGCATGCTGCAAGATTCCATTTATTTTGAACCAGTTCAAACTGACGCGGGCACGAACAGCGATCAAAGCCTTATTCCACTTCGTTTATTTATCACCAAGTCGTTATCATTATTATTTATAATATGGCTGCCTTTACTGTTAAGTGAATAGGAATCCCTCATCGTATGTTTATATGTACCTAAATAATTAATTGCAGAAAAGAAAGCCAAAAAGAAACAAATTATTTAAAAGGAAAGGTGTACAAATAGGAACTTATCCCTCATCTAATCATCATTTGCCCTATTCTAATGCGTCGCTAGTCCGAATTTTCATAAAATTTATCCTTAAGCCATTTCCGCCTGATTTTTTTAGTGATGTAACAGCAGGCAGCATAGCTGCAGGTATTTTTGCACAACTTAAAAAGTTGTCTGACTCTGAAAACCGGTTTAGGACAAATGATAATTCGAACAAACGATGCGTAAGGCCAAATATTATTAGGAATTCCGAGGTAAGCACGAAATAGCTACCATATCCAAATTTCGAAATATTTATTCAGTAAATTGACCACAGCTTTTTTACTTGATAGCAAAAATTTCAAGACTAAGTGGAATAAAGTCATAGCTGTAAAATTAAAACCAAAGCCAGTTATTATTTTGAAACTGCTCGTTCATTTACAAGTTACTCCAATTTACTTTATCATTTATTGTTAAATTAAATCTGCACTCGCTGTAATTTAATAGTTTGATCAAATCAGGCCTTAGGGGTTATTCGGTCAAACTTTATTACACTCGTTCAGCCACTTTATAGCCCTATCGTAATCATGTATTCGCTTCAAAATTAATTATTACCTAGCTGTGATAAGGCCATTTCACAAAATTAAGCAAACGAGATTGTATTTTATACAGGTACCCAATTATTTAATCAAATCTTTCAACGAACCTATAATTACGCAGAATATTTTATCGAAAGGCCAATTAATATATAATAAAAGTACAAATAATGATTTAGATATCTTGAAAACTTAGTTTCAGCAAAAAATAGCGTTCGAGGAAATGGTACAATCGATGAAGAGAAATTCGATAAAATGATGGGTTACCATTTTATATACATATACAGGGTGTAAGTTAAAGGGTTGATTCAATGAAGCAATCCATAAAAATAACAAGAACAAATGGAAAACAAACATACACAGCCACTCACGCACTCGCATACGAAAAAAAACCCGGATCTAAACATAACTGTTTAGATTTTATAAACAAGGATAGGCGGTATTTTGAAAGTGAAATAAAAACATCTTGTTAAGCTTTCTAACATTAAAAAAACGCTGAACATAAATTAATGTCAAATTGGTAGTTCTTGACGTCCTCTCTACTGCCCCCCAAAAGAAAAAAGCAGTAGAGTGTGAAGTCCTAAACCTACCTATTGCCTGTTTGCTTTTGGTCGGCAGTATTGACCAGAAGAGTTATTTCTCTTAAAAATATCTTGTCAATCGATCAAACAAACTTATACAAGCTTATATTTATAGTATAAAGCTAGGTAAATGAGAATGCACGTCCTAAAATGTAGTTAGTAGCGTTTGTACGCTCTGACAGGACAACTTAAACTCTTCGGTTAATAATTAACCGTCAAGTTGAAAAGCGAGTTGTCAAGACACTTTTCTTGTGTGTTGCCGACGATGAGCGAGAAACGAGAAGAGCCAGCGTCGCAAGCGATCAACTATTAATATATGAGTCTCTTTTATTGACACGGGATCTACATAGTTGGTTCGACAAACTTGTGAAAAGAGAGTTCTCGCTCGCAGTGTGAATAGCCAGCGATCAACTATTAATATACGTGTCTCTTTTATTGATAAGAGATCTACATATTTGGTTCGACAAACTAGTGAAAAGAGAGTTCTCGCTGGCAGTGTGAATAGCCAGCGATCGACTATTAATATACGTGTCTCTTTTATTGACATGAGATCTACATCTTTTGTTCGACAAACTAGTGAAAAGAGAGTTCTCGCTGGCATTGCAGTGTGAATAGCCAGCGATCAACTATTAATATATATGTGTCTCTTTTATTGACACGAGATCTACATCTTTTGTTCGACAACCAAGTGAAAAGAGAGCTCTCGCTGGCATCGCAGTGTGAATAGCCAGCGATCAACTATTAATATACGTGTCTCTTTTATTGACACGAGATCTACATCTTTTGTTCGACAAACTAGTGAAAAGAGAGTGCTAGCTGACAGTGTAAATAGCCAGCGATGAACTACTAACATATGTGTCTCTTTTATTGACATGGGATCTATATCTTTTGTTCATTCTTTGAGCGAGAATATAGTCAATAGATAATCGGTTTTTCGCCTGTGCTGGGACAAGTACCAGAGAGTCACCAGTTTCTCTAGTCGTTTGATCCATCCCTCTACACCCCTATACATTGTACAGAACACAACGCGTTTTTTGTGCTCACAGTTTTACTTTTATCGCAAACGAAAAACATTTATCACTTTCCAACGAGTTGGCTCGCGCTAAAGGGACGGATGTTTTATTCGTGTGATAACACTGATAACACTAGATAGAGGGAGGCAGTTTTACATTTAGTTTCATGTTTTATCCCTTATCCTTAATATCACGGATAAATAAATGCAAAAGTGTGTTTGTTTGTTGGTTCCACCTTCACATTGATGGCCAAAAATATCCCCACCCCCCAACAGAAAAATGAATCATGTCTCATTGTATAGATATTGCCAACAAATCAATATAAATAAATCTAGGTCTAACGTGTGCTTTAAACCAAAATACAGATTAGAAAAAAAAAGTTCGCGGGCAGCGGTGACAACTTACCAATCTTACCTACGTGACTCGCGTGTTGTTTTCCCATCTCTTACAATAAAAATAATTATGGCTGACGCAAAGCGATCTAATTCTTATTCTACATGCTTCAAAATAAATTAGTACGTAATAATGAACTTAGCTAATTGGAAATGGATGGAATCAAAATCATTTATTTCATTACACTTAGAATATTTCTGGGGTTCTAGTGAAAAAGAGTATAAGTCTCGTGAAGATCAAGTGAAAAAGGGTTTAAGTGTCTTATACTCCGGGTTTGTATATGCCCTTTTTTAGTACGAGTTAAGTCGACTTATAACCTTTTCCCGTAGGTCTCCACATGTTTACATTATACACTTTAGCGGGCTCATAACATAACATAATAACATATATACATATAACATAATATTGTCGGCTGTAACAACATATTACGTCTACACTCTACATTAACTCAAAAGCGGTAAACATAAAACATCATATGCAGAGCACATCCGCATGCCAGGAAACGTCAAGATCTCGGCTTTGCCTGGATTTTATCCCCGTTTCATGAGCGTATTCATAACAGGTGTCCTCGCCCGGGAATAAATCACATCCACCCAAATATACAATCAGAACCGATATTTATATCTCACAGTTCCAAGAACCCGACTTGGAGTCCGTTTTGTGTGAAAATTGGGGAGTCTGGCATAGAATGTGTTTTAATGTTTAGCTTTTGGTTCGAGAATTGAAAACACGGAGTAATAAAAATAATGTATTCATGATTTATTTGGAGCGGTATTTTACGATGCTTATATTTGCAATGGTAAAATAAGTCATTGTTATAATGGTTAAACTGATTACTCGGTTCTGTGATTTTACTGCTAAATTGAGGAAGATTCGAGTTCTTAATATTTCACATCTAGTCAGTCTTGTTAAATAATTTAAGTTACACTTCAACTGTCTCCGAAAACTAATTCAATTCTTCGCTCTCGTTTGTCGGTTGAACAGGCCAATAATATTTTTGCCAGCTACTTTGCTTGTAATAAGAAACAGACCTAGAATAATTTAACCGGCCTGTTTTCGGATTGTTCGATGACATGTTGTATCCACAATCCTTAGCATTTCTGCACTCTTCATTAGTTGTCCTTCAATTCCCTACTTTCTGGTATTTGCAACAATGTCAATCAATGTCAATTTCAACGTTTGAAGAGTGTTGTAATATAATCATAAGAGTGTATAAATAAGTTCGTCGAATTAAGGGTAATGGGCTTGTCTGTAGTGTCAAATCAGTATTTTTTATAGTGTATATTAAATTAGTGACAAGTTGCAAGCCCATCGCCTAACAGTACCACTAACTTTTATTTCCTTAGTCGCCTCTTACGACTTCCATGGTAAGACATGGAGTGTCACTATTAGAATAGGTATAGCCGGCAAACACACTGTAGCCGTATTTTAATAATGCAAAAAAGAGTCAGGTGTCAATCCCAATTTGTATAATAATTATGCTAGGTTTAACGTAATAGTGGTATTTCATATTCAATCAGAGATTGCTCAAGCAGAACGAAGTGAGTATTAAAAAGGTAATTTGTTAAATAGTAACACTTTCCATCGTTATCCTCATGAGAACGAGTGAGGAATTTCGAAGGATGCTTTTATAACAACTCTTTTTATTTTTTACCCTGCTGACAACCCAGCAGCCATCTGTTTACTTCGTCTTATCAAAAAACGATTAAGTTTTTAGATTTGTATGAACTATCAAGCCATGGCGTTATAATTATAGTTATTTTAATATTCAAAATATTAAAATAACTATCACTACTAGTATAAAACTAAGTCGCTTCCGTCTGTCTGTCCCTATTTCTGCTTAGATCTTTAAAACTACGCAACGGATTTTGATGCAGTTTTTTAATAGATAGAGTGATTCAAGAGGAAGATTTTTATGTATAACAAGTTTTAGATTATGTGCGGGTATAACAGAAAACTGGCATAAACCGAAGCGAAGCGAGGGCGGGTCACTAGTTTAATATTAAATGTATTTGTCTATTTATTGCGTGAAGTTCATTTCGAGCTTAGCATGATATAATTTATCTATCTAACTATAGTTATCTCTACGACTACTGACTGTGGCAACCCTGGACAAGTTAACAAGTAATCAAAGAGTTTCACGAAATTAAATGTAAAAAACCGGACAAGTGCGAGTCGGAGTCGCCCACCGAGGGTTTCGCACATGACTCGGTTGACTCAATTCAAAATTTGGACCGCCGTTCCTTGCATAAAGACCCTGTTTTTGTGACTTATTTGAAAATGTACAGATTTCAGATTTTTCCCTATTTTTGTAGTAAAAGACGGTGCTACTTGTCAAATTTCATAGTTCTAGGTCAACGGGAAGTTTCCTATACATTTTGATTCCCTCGAGAGTGTCGAAATACACGTTTTTTGCGGCATAAACGGCCGTATCTTTTATTTACGTTAATGTAGAAGTTTGATTTTTTCACAGCTTCAAGGGACCGTAGACCGATATGGTTTTAATTTCAACTCGTTACCTCCACGCGTTCCCAAGATAAAGGGTCTTGACAGACAGACAGACGGACATCAAAGTGATCCGTTCCGTTTTTTCCTTTTGAGGTACGGAACCCTAAAAAGCATTTAGACCGTCACCAATCTCATTATTTTAGTAGTGAAAAAGTTGTGATAGAACTTACCAATGAAATACTTAGCACAAGCACACGGAAAATCTGAAAATAGTTATTACTGAACCAAGCCCTGGTACACTCACAAAAATGAGAGCCAATAAAGAAAGATTTTCACTTAGTTGACAAAAAATGATTACAATAGTTAAGATATTAGTTATATCAACCAAACCTGATAGTTAACTACAGCAATTTCTTTAGTGATTCAACTAACATCATAGTTGATGTATCTAACGTCTTAGTTGATGTATCTATCGTCTTGTTAGGCTCGTATGGGACCAAGAAGCTTATGCACAACAATCACAATCTTGTTACAAGCGACCAATTATTTTTTTCAGTGTAATAACCTTATTTTGATAGCTATCTTCTTATTTTGATTATGACTATGTCTGTCATCCATTATGAGTATTACACCAAACATGTGCTATATATTAATTATTTAATCTTGACGTTTCCTGGGTTTAATTAAATACGCGCGTGCTTCAGCCGTCTGGTGTAGTAGAGTAACACATTGTACGTCACTCCTTATATATTAAATCACGCCTTCCCCTGTGGGTATAGGCAGAGCCTACTTCTTGCCACTGCTACGATCCTAACAAATCTCTTTCGCTTCTTCTTCTTCTTCTTTGTCTTTGTATAGATAACAAACTTTATAAAGCCTCTCTTGCATGTAGGTCTATACAAAACTTATAAGGCTACTAGGCTGATAAACACATTAACCTCCTTCGGCAGTCAGATAAAAAGTGTATAGGGTGATACAACACGCGCATACACATTCCCAGAAACAGTCTGCAACCCTGCTAAAGGACACAAAACAATTAGGTACCTACGTTCCTTAACTAACTTGTCCATTTACGAGTATACGTGATGGTCACGTTCAGACTGTTCTTTCTTTGTATCGTTTAAAATGGTCGTCTCACCACGTGACCCAGTTGCAGCTGCGAGGCTTTTACCACGGACTACAAATCTTATTACAACGCGACGTCTGGCTCACGGCTGTTAATAATGCCGGTTGGCAACTTTAACTGTAACTCGGTTTGCAGAACGTTTAGTAAACAAACTGCTGTAATAACCCGTTGAGTAATAAATCAATTATAATTCGAGCACGAACCTTTTTAGGGTTTTCCGTACCTAAAGAATGCCGACGGGACCCTATTACCAAGCCTCCGTCCGTCCATCTGCCTGTTAGCTCGCTGTATTTCATGAACCGTAATGAAGGTCGTAATATAATACTAAGTTTTTTTACAGAGTGTATATACACGATTGTCGCTTTAACAAAAAACCGGACAAGTGCTAGTCGGACTCACCCACCGAGGGTTACGTACAAATTTGTAGGTACTGTTTTCATTCTACGTCATACATCATAAAAATAATTAAAAATCTGTTTAAGCTTTTGCCAATGAAGCCCTTTCATACGATACTCCACATGACACGTTTAGCTTAATTAATTTGGACAGCCGTTCCTTGCAAGACCCTATATTTTGTGATTTAATTTAAAATGTATAGTTTCCGTTTTTTCCCTATACTTTTAGTATAAGACGGTATTACCTGCCAACAGTTCTAGGTCAACGGAAAATAGCCTATAAATTTTGATTCCCTTGAGAGTATCGAAATATACGTATTTTGCGGCATAAATGGCCGTATCTTTTTTTACGTTAACTTAGAAGTTTGATTTTTTCACAGCTTTAGGAGACTGTAGACCTGAGTATATGCTTTTAATTTCAAATCTACCTCCACGCGTTCGCGAGATAAAGGGTTTTGACAGACAGACGTACCGACGGACGGACGGACGGACTATAAGCGGGTTCCGTTTTTTCCTTTTGAGGTACAGAACCCTAAAAATTAAATAAAGCGGGACCTCCATACAAGAATATTATGAAACGTCCGACTCTCTCTTGGCCGGTAATCGACTAAGTTAGGACCTGGACACAACACCACGGCACGACGTCGTTAACGTGAAACGGCGCGGCGCCGTAGAAAAGTACGTTGCCGCGACGAGCAGATACACGGTGCCGTCATTCATTATAAAGTGCAATATTAAGCCCAATGTCCTGCGCGTAGCGTTTAAAATAGTTGAAGACGTTGTCACACGGCACCGTGTATCTGCACGACGCGGCAACGTGCCTTTCTACGGCGCCGCGCCGTTTCACGTTAACGACGCCGAGCCGTGGTATTGTGTCCAGGCTCTTAGGTTAACGTAATGCCATCTAGGAAATGTGTATGGCGATTGGAATTAGAGCCACCGTGTCCGTTTTAGTATTAAAAGTCACGTTGACATTGATGTTGTCGTATCGTCATTGAGTAGTTAAGGTGAAGTTTACGTTAAATCATAATATGACAGAGGTTCGAGCTAACGGATAAATTTTAAATAATAAAGGCAATTCGCAAATGCGTCACATTTGAGAGTAAGAAGTAAAGAAATTAGTAAAATGTTTGTGCTACTCGTAAAGCTTTATATTAATTTGACTAGCAACGGTTAGTGCATGAATATTACCCGAGGCATTTTATGGCAGAATGCCAGTGGCTCTATTCTTCTCTTTAAAACCCATATTGCTTTTGACATGTTATTGCTTTGTCAACGCTATGATGGCTCTTATTTACTTGACAATGGCAGCAGAGTTAAACAATACGATAACATGTGAAAAGGCTTTATGATTTTACCGAGAAGAATAGAGCCCATAATGGCATATACAGAGATGTTTCTTATAAAAAAAAACCCTTGTACTCGTACGGGTGTCATAACAAAGTAATAAGTACTTTTTGATCAATGTTTACATTAAGTAATATTTAATGATACGCCATGCGCCATTAGTCAAGGCTCTTTGTTTCTTTAAGTATTCTTTTGATGAATTATAAATGACTTTGGCGCAAGAGAAATGATTTTTATAGCACCGAAAACAAAATAATATTTCGTATTAATTTACGGTAGTAAATACTAGGACGACTGAGAAATGCTGTTAGTTTGTTTTGTTAGAGTCAACAACAGTCGACTTTATTGTCGAGGTCAAAATAATTCCAGATAGCAAAACAAAATAATTCAAGTGACAATATGATTATTTGTTTTCCTTCAAGGTTAAAACAGAACTCAAGTCTACAAAACAAAATCAAAACAGCTCTAGTAAAGATTTTTCTTAAAAAGTATTAAGGTTGGGTGACCCTTCTTAAATGTCAAATAAGTCAGATTTCTGCCGGTCGTGTTTCGCTTAACGAGGCCCAAGCGTTTTGGCAGAAGTTGTTTGAAATCAAGTCACGTCCGCAACATATGGCTAAAATTCGGCCGTCCGTCCATTGCTCGATGAAATGGACTCTGGATTCACAACATGGAGCCACCAAGCAGAAGAAATCGACTTTATCGCAAGGGGGTAAGATAGAAAAGCATTGCATATAAAACTCCTTTAACTTGTTGGAGTACTCAGCAATATCTAGTTGGTAAATAGACGGCATGTGACGTTTCGACCGTACGATAAACTTCGGTGATCTGTGGTGTTATTCCCCAGTTTAGAAAAGGTGAGTCGAGTTTATAGACGAGCACTACATAGTACCTACTAGTTTAATTTCACCTCTGAATGTGCAAGCAATGCTTCACGACTTATTTAGTACCAATTTCACCATACGATGTTAAATTTTCAACGTTAATCGCCTGTTAGTTCATACATTTTGACAGCTGTTAACGCCCTAATCGTCTGTTAAGCGGTTAACATCGTATGGTAAAATCGGTACTTATGTATCAACTTATCTGGTTAAATATGCCTAGACTAGTTGCATTCTACTTTCGTAAACTACAGATGTTTACGAAAGTAGAATTGAAAAATCAAGATTCAAAATATGAATTCAGTAAATTGGCTACATGATTAAAATTTAAAGAGCAATTAAATTCGTCAGTAATATGGAGGAGGTAAATTTACTAGGTAGGTATTATTGTATTCCAATTTGAATTCCATTTCGACTCGAATCAGCGCGAGGCCAACTCACACCTAACCATTTCTTTAGTATTGGTGGTTTTTCTTCAGGGCTTGTAAATCATAGAAGAATAGCCTAACTTAAGTGGCAGTGGGCGGGGCACATTGCTCGCAGGACTGATGGCCGATGGGGTGAGAAGGTTCTTGAGTGGCGTCCGCGGACCGGGAGACGAGCTGTAGGTAGGCCTCCAACAAGTTGGAGTGACGACCTAGTAAAGATCGCGGGGACGCGGTGGATGCGAAAAGCACAAGACCGGTCTGAGTGGAGAGCCTTGGGGGAGGCCTATGTCCAGCAGTGGACGTCTTTCGGCTGACATGATGATGATGATGATGATGATGATAATGATATAAATCATACAAAATTTGACGCTTGTAAGTTTTACTGTTTTGGCGATAGACCAAAAATAATAACACGTTGAGAAAAAGTTTCTTGTATGACCCCTTTTATGACCCCTGATACCTGATAACACAATTTGTGAAAAAAGAAAGACTATTATACTGTTTATTTATTTATTTATAAAGACACACCAACACTAACATAAACAGATTATACATTCGCAGAAATAAAAGGCCATTTCCGTTTATGCACCAATTATAGGCGTGCAACAGCATTGGCACAGAGACTACAAACAATTAATTAAAAACTAAAATTTCCAGACGGAAAAAGAAACGACTGTTCAAAAGATACAGTATTTTAAAGTTGGGATGAACGGGAGGACGGCCGGACAGTGTAGGCCTATTTATAGAGTCCCGTTGGGGTGCCTTCGGGTACGGAACCCTAAAAGATCACTTAATATTTTAACTCTTTACTTGGTAAAGGGGTTTGGGTAAAAGTGTTGTCATTTGTAAATTTCATACATTTTCAAGGTGAGCGGCCATTCGTAAAAGTGGTAAATTATGATAGAATTATTAAAAATAAACATATTTTGTTATGTAATGTAATACTCTTAAGTGCATCGGAGCCGAGATATTTAAATATTCATACTTGGGCGTACTTTTGTACTAAAAACTGAATACCTACTTAAATCTTTAAAATCTCCGCTCCGATATTATTTAACGCCATAAATTATATATATCTATGTGTATTTAGAGGTCCTCTAAATAACTACGTAAAAATCATCTACGGCCGCTGAAAAAAAATGACAATATTCTTCAAACAAATTTACCCAATGCCTTTTCATATTAAAAAAGTCATAGTACTGAAATTAGTATTTTCATTTATCTGCAGACTCTATTGACAATGACATTTCATGTACTTATCTAAAAACGACGTATGTGCTCGGTCCCATTCTGATCGCGGTTTAGTAAGATTCGACTCTGTGGGTAGAGAATAACCTTGGAATGAAATGAAATGCCACAGCTTGCATATGTACCCAGCTCGGACTGAACCAATAGCAATCTATACTGGCCCGCAGGTCCATCGAGTTCGCTCACGATTGCAAGTTTGTTCATGAACGTCCCTAGTCGATACGTTATTCGAAGTTAAAAAGCGGCGGGAAGTTTGGATTAGGTTAGTTTAGTTTCTAACTACTAAAGCGTATTTTAAACGGATAAAAATACTCCAATAGCCCCGCAATAGCTCCAATGGCGCTAGTCGTTTTTTTTTTTAAATATTGCTTATGGCAATAATAATACTTAAACAAGCATTATATAAAAAAATGAATGTTTTTCTTGCAATTTCCGGTAAAATGTTTAGGTGGATTGACAAATAAAGCATATCAAAATACCATTCAACTAACGTATTTCCAAAAAAAATAAGTGACCTGGGGCATAAGAACTAGTACCTAGTACGAGTATAATATAACAGCTGTTAAGCATTTTGGGGAAGCGTTTGAGGCACCGTAGAAACTTGTACGGTACTATAGAGGATGGTGGGTGAGTCAGGAATAAACACGTTTCAATAGTATCTTCATTTATTGATTGGGTTTAAGAATACAATAGGTGTGCCATCTGTCCTGGCTCAACGGTGTCTCTCTACTTTTTCCCAAAACAAAGCACCGCTGTTCTCTCGAAACAATTTGATATTAAAGGGGAAAGGGTAAAAGTGTTGTCATTTGTAAAATTTATACATTTTCAATGTGAGCGGCCATTCGTAAAAGTGGTATATAATGATAGAATTATTCAAAATAAACATAATTTGTTATGTAATGTAATACTCTTAAGTGCATCGGAGCCGAGATATTTAAATATTCATACTTGGGCGTACTTTTGTACTAAAAACGGAATATTAAAATCTTTAAAATCTCCGCTCCGATATTATTTAACGCAATAAATTATATATATCTATGTGTATTTAGAGGTCCTCTAAATAACTATGTAAAAATCATCCGTGGCCGCTGAAAAAAAATATGACAATATTCTTGAAACAAATTTACCCAATGCCCTTTATAAATTTAAAATCAAATTGGTCATTTTGTACAAAGAGTTTAATGCGATAAGGTCTACCTTTAGTAATAGATTCTTATCTCATTACAGTACCTACTTCTTTTATGATATTTCAATACAACGAGGCAAGGGTAGGGGCTAAACCGAGTTATGATTTTTTATATTGTTTTTTATTTCCCAAAAATGTTCTTGAGGCAATTATTAATTTTAATTCCATTAAATTTTATAATTAACAATTTAAAAATTTACAGATTCAGATCATGCTGTGAGAAAATTTATTGAAAAAATTAACGAATAAAATATTTGAGACACGTTGGTATTTTAACGGAGCAATGTTGGTAAACTAAAAATAAAGAAAGAGACAGGTCATTTCGGTGGGGCAATTTTACCTGGCAGGTGATCGAGAATGTTGAACCTTGAACCTGGAGGGAAAGTAGGTGAACTGCCCTATTGTTGGCCACCTACCAGTTATTGGCCCCATGAAGTTTAACATAAGGTAATAGAGACGATAATTCAACAATCACTAGGTGCCAGTAACTGGTATTTTATAGGCCAGGAATTAGGTGTTTTACCCTAACCTTATTTAAGATTCAAGGAATACTGTACATTCCTTTATTTAGTCCGCTATTCATACATATTTTTTGTATTGTCTTAACCTTTGTAGTGTAAAGTCTAAACAAATAATTATACTACTTCTTCACATGAGGCGAGGGCAAAGTTCATTAGGGCGCGACCTGTACAGTGACGTCACGGGGTAAATGTCGCGGGTGACGTCACAGGTACACTTGCACCGCTTCCTGGAGTGAACGTTTACGGCTTGTTTAGTGTATCACTGCATTAAATGACTGTACAGTAGGAAAAATAAGTATTTTGAACTTCTATCAGCTAATCAAATAGAAAGCAAAAGTCGTAATTAATCATATTGTTATATCCTCGTAAGGCCGACGTCAAATTTCGTTAGTTCGAAAACTAATCTTGTGTCGGTCAAATAAAGTCAGCAGTCACTTTGACAAATGTCCTAAATTTAGGACGTTGGGCCTTATGAGGTTAGGACGTGCAAACGATATTCAACCTTAGGGTGCAAGATTATTTGTCCGACTGTGAATAACATAGAGCTATTAGGAGTTGTGAACTTGGAATTTGAGGTGTAAAAATTTCATTATAGGTCAGCGAAAATGTTAAGCACTTTAGTGCGTTGTCATAGTAAACTTCAAACAGAACATCAAATGACACACATGGCAATGACAATGGCATTCACAATGACAAGGTTGTTCTAAGTATGCTCAACATTTTTATTTGGTGACTGTACATATATTGACCTATGATATGGATTACTGTCAATACTATCATGGTTATTGTAGCTACGGGGTTATTGTATCCTACAGTGTATAGCATAAAATATCATCTCCTTACACTATATTTAAACTGTCTACTCAAAATAATAGAAAGTGCACGTTTACTTATCAATTACTCCGAGGTACACAATCCCGGCATATCCTACGGTGAAGTACGAATTGTTAGTTCAGTACAGTCAGTGTCAAAAGTAGCTGATCACTTTTGTACTTTATCGCGTTAAAACATTTGACAATCTCGTTTGATATTGCTTACATGACTGTAAAGCGACAAGGTACGACAGTTCGTATCAAATTTAGACGCTGACGTTTGCTAAATTAAATAGGTGGTAAAAGCAGCTTTGTTCGATTTTTCAAATGTATCTCTGGCAAGCTTTTTTATACGGCTCGCGCGTTCCACGTCGCTAAGCCCATTTTAATCAACTACCGCTAAGTAAAGTGATTTAGCGGTAGTTGGATTATATGGACTTAGAGACGGGAGAAGAGTTTGCGCTTGCTCGTAACCATGGTAACGTCGGTCAAATAAGTTGTGTGACAGTCTAAAAGCGACATTTAATTTGTTTTTTTTTTTTAATTAATGGCTTTCACTCCTTATGTTTAACAAGGTGTATTTCGCCAGTATCGAGTTTTAGACAATCCCCATGGACTTATTAGAGAAACAAGTCCATGGATATCACACGCGAGGACAATTGTTCCGTTAAAGAGATTTACTCTGGTGGACTAAACAGAAGCACATGGGGTTAGCTCCACGCGCTTCTGTCAAGTCCTTGTTAGTATTTGCCAAAATTAAATGCTGGAAACTGAAAACTGTCATAGTGTATGGAACTGACATAAGCGCTTGACACGCCCATCTGGCAGCTTACGTCAATCCTATACATTTTCGATAACGATAACGATCTCGCCACGCATCTTGTAGGAAAGTTAAGCAGTTTCCGAAGACAAATTTATTTTCTAACTTATAAAGTTAGCTGTTTTCGGTTTACATAAGAATTAACTTAAGGTAATGGGTTGTATTAGAATAAGATCAATGCGGGTTATTTGTTCGCTCAGTGACAAACCCCTTTTAGGGTTCCGTAGTCAAACTAGGAACCCTTATAGTTTCGCCATATCCGTCCGTCCGTCCGTCCGCAGCCTAGCTCAGAGACTCTTAGTACTAGAAAGCTGTAATTTGGCATGAATATAAAGATTAGTCACGCCAACAAAGTGAAAAAATATATCTAGTTTTGTTTTTT
The DNA here is from genome assembly GCA_946894065.1 of Acleris literana. Lineage (NCBI taxonomy): Eukaryota > Metazoa > Arthropoda > Insecta > Lepidoptera > Tortricidae > Acleris > Acleris literana. The sequence goes on along the minus strand of OX335689.1, from coordinate 9,043,434 downwards.
TTGTTAAGCGTAGGGGAGCGCTTAACGTGGGGATTTCTTTTTTCTCCTCTACCCCATAGTGAGGGGTGTCGTTGGATAGGTCTTTCAAAAATATTGCGGGTTTGTAAAAACATTTTTTTTCGATTAAGTTACACGTTTATGAAATACTAGCTTTTGCCCGCGACTTCGTCTGCGTAGAATTAGTAATTTGGGTAGCTTATTTTTTATCCAAGCTGTTTTTTTTATCATTGCTTACTTTTAAATATTAAAAGAAAATGATGGTTTTGATTTGTAATCATCAAGAATGTGTACAACCAGAATTTAATGAACAGATAAATAAATTATTAGTAAGTGCGACATATAATTTAGTTTATCACATTTCTGTAAACTACGTTTTTTGTTTTCCCGTCCTTATAGTTGTCCATGGAACAAAAAGTTTTTAACTAAATTTACACCTGCAACTTTCAGTGTTTGTCCTTGTGCCTTATTTATTGTCATCGCGAATGCTGATTTTAGGGGGAACTGGACTCTTTTAAACTGGAATGGTTAATCGGTCGGGATTATTGGAATACAGGGAATTAGTACACCTTCTCCCTTTGCTGTTCCTGTCATAATGATTGCTTTTCCAATATTGCGTCCCAGGTGTGTAATTTGCAGTCGTGTGCCATCACAGAGTCTCGGTACGTCAAGATTCCACATCAACAGGACTGGAACGCCAACTTTAAGTCTCAACTTATGGGGAGGCACTAACCAGCTTGAATAAATATTACCGTAGTAGGTTTGATGGACATTTATGAATAAGGGGGTACATATTTAAAATGTTGATTCCATCTTAAAAACTTCCTATAAGTGATGAAAACGGAATTACGGATTCGAAATATATCTAGACCAAATTTAATTTTAATTTTATAGGGAACGATGATTTCCCGGCTAAAGACTGCACTATTATCTTCCATGGGCCACAAACTATCTCTATACCAAATTTCATGAAAGTAAATCGGAAAAAGTAGACCATAAAAAAAAATTGAACCCCCCTCCCCTCCACCCATCACTCACTAGTTAGGGGATGATATTCGGGATAAAAATTATCGTATGCCCCTCCTCGGAACTACATATAAATATCCCTATATCAAATTTCATTTAAATCGGCTCACCGTTTTTAATAGCTTCATGCAAATTTTAACCCTCCATTTCAACTCCTTAGGGGATTAATATCGGAAAAAAAACTATCCTTTATCCTTTCCCGGGATTCAAACTATCTTTGCACCAAATTTCATCTAAATCGGTTCAGCGGAATAAGTAGCTCCATACACAAATTTGAACCCCCCATTTCACCCCTTAGGGGATGAATTTCGGAAAATCAACTATCCTATGTCCTTTCCCAGGATTCAAACTATCTCTGCACCAAATTTCATCTCAATCGGTTCAGCGGTTTAAGTATCTCCATACAAATTCTAACCCCCATTTCACCCCCTTAGGGAATGAATTTAGGGAAAAAAACTATCCTATGTCCTCTCCCAGGATTCAAACTATCTCTGCACTTAATTTCACCTAAATCGATTCAGCGGTTTAAGCGTGAAGAGGTAACAGACAGACAGACAGACAGACAGACACACTTTCGCATTTATAATATTAGTATGGATTACGGTTTAAAGCGCTAATTTTTGTTAGAGTCAAGTGTCCCCCCCACCCTACAGCCAAAACTACAAATACTAAAAATCACAAAAATATCTTAAATGAAAGCACATACTCGTATAATAAATTTAATAGGAAAACTATCACGACTAAGTAGACTTCATTGATTCCTGAGTTACAAACGGTTTAAATGATTTTACCTACATAAAACTTATTTGCAGTGTTGGTAAACCTACCGCGACCTATGTCAATGTATGGGGATAAAAGATTTCCAACGGCAAAGTTAAGTTTGTCGCGAGGTCTAATTTGTTTGTAGTAACGGCTTCGGAACTGTACACTGACTGAGCATGGTCCGACATGCTCTTGCCCGGTTTTTAATAAATAAATAACAATTCTAACAAAAAGCAAGCTTTAAAAACCCGACTGTTGCCAACCAACTTTAAATCGTTATAAATCCTAAATGATCGTTAAAAGTGAAAAATGATGAAAATACCTAAAAATATTTTTTATTTAATCACACCCCACGTGTCATAGTTTTTATCTTTTTAACAATATGGCGTCTGGTAGTTGCTATTTTGAATTTTGATTACTTACTGTCATATCTTAAGTGACACTCACAAGATTGAGATAAATCGATTGACATAAGAATCATTAAAATCGGCCCACGCCTATAGTTTCTAGAGCGCCACAAAGGAACAAACGTACATACATACATACATATGTAGCCTGATAAACACATTACCCTCCTCCTTCGGCAGTCGGGTAAAAAACTTATGCGGCCAAGCGAAACACTTGATAACTGAAATTGCTAACCAAGTATCTGGCTAGGGAATTTAACATCTCCAATTCAGCCTGAAGAGTTTGACATTCGGTATTCCAATTGGATGCAAACGAATATAGATAGAACGAATGGGGAAAAATCAAGGCTTGAAAATTCACTCGATCATTTTGGCTATTCCCCATCGATGTTGAAAGGGAGCGGCCATCGATCAAAGTGAATCCGAAACAGTCCAAAGTGTCGATGGGTGATATCTCACACGGATAAGGCTTTGAGTTCAAGTAGATTATTTGAAAGAAAGAAAAAAAAAATTCATGACAAACATAACCAAGAACAGATAAAAACGTACTAGAAGAAAGTAGCCACGAAATGGTCCCAACTCAGCGTAATGCTGTCATTAAAATCAGCGCTGGTCATCCATTCGAACTATCAGGTGAAACCGCGGAAGGTTACAAACACATAATTATTTGAACACAAAACATAAATAATAAAAAAATAGAAAAAGTAAATAAACGTAAAATTCAGAAATTTGCAAATAGTTTTCCATGCCCTTCCTTATATGGCGGAATGGGCAACAATTCCATAGCCCTACGTGGAGCAAGCAAGGAAAACAGACATGACCTATTTTATCTATGGTAGCGCCTATCCATCCAATTGTTTGTTTTGAATTATTTATTTAGGTGAACTAGTTTGGTAGATAAAGTGTTGCCAGATGTGGAAGTAATAGTGATTAGTCCAATGCTGCTTCCACCCCAAAATAGTGATGATGAAACGTCTATGTTTAGTATGGACTCGAGTTTGCTGCATGCTCTGTCAAGTGTTAGTTATACCATAAGAATAAACAATAACTACACGTAGAAGCGAATCTCCTTCACCCAGGCCAATTAGGTAATAATATTTTTGATGATATTAAGATTATCTCCAGAAAATTTAATGGATTATATGGCTATTAATCATCTATAAAACACAGAAACGAGTATATAAATAAAAAACCTTTTAGCTCAATAACTTTTTAGTATAGTCTGGAATCCGGAGTTACTTTTTACGTTCCTTTCCGGACCATTAATTTCAATTTTTATTAAGTTGAAAAAGCTTTATTACCCATACTATTCTTATCTATTAATTCGTTTTTAATATTTCCGTTTTTATATCTTCAACATCTAGGGGATATACTATTTAACAAATAAAACTCCTTCATTCAATCAATTACCTATTTCTAATTATTTGACCATAAACACTAAAATCAACACAAATACGAAAACCAATTCAAGACACAATAACAATATCTTGGTTAATACACCGTTATTCCGTCTGTGACGCCCCTGACTGACTAGACACCTCAGGTGTCGCCAGGCGGTAGGTATTTAACGCGCCGAGCGCGCGTCCGGAGCTGGGAGTTTCGCTTCTACGTGTAGTTATTGTTTATTCTTATGGTTATACCTACTGTTTAATAGTATGTCAATCCTATTGGAAATGCCAGAAATACATGTAAAGTTATTAGAGATAAATTATTTTAAGTACTATACAATTACAAGAATAGTATAGTATCTATTAAATATCTAGCCCTATTACTATGGATGGCAACAAGATGCATTATGCGTTGTCAAATTGATAAGCTTAATAAAAATAACTAGTTTTGTCATTAAATATTATTACGAGTAACAATAAGCTAGTGGCTGTTGGAATCAGTAAAAAATAATGGGAAATAAGGAAATCCACAGGAGAACTTACGACAGCTCACTTCTATCCATACAAATTGGCTGAGAATTAGTACTAAATACTTTGTATTTTATGAAGAATAACGAGAACCGGATAAAATAATACGCGCGAAGCCGCGAAAAAAAAACTATTTTTATGTGTACTTTAATATTTATAACACAATATTTGGGAAGGTTTATCTATAAATAAAAGTGATCGACACGATCTGACAAGATCAGTTGTCTGGAAAATAAACCCGCGGTCTTTTTCAGACATTTTATCACGACGTATAACGATGGATGTTACTGGAATTATTTATGTTAGAGCCATATTTCGGTACTTAGTTACGGAAAACCAATTTAAATTCAACTTATTTATATCTTCGCGATAATACTCGTATCCGTAATCGCAATTTTGTAACTACGTATAATCGCACAATAATTTTTAATGGTAACCCATTTTTTATCTCACTTCATCGACTGTATCGTTTCATAGAATGTCATTTCATCAAACGCTAATTTGATAAAATAAAAATTCTGTGTAATGATACATTCTATAGAAGGTGTTTCGATAAAATAATAGGTACCCCCTTTTGAAACCCCGCATAATAAAATAACATTAATTCTTTAGTTTATCACCTCATAATAGAAATGACGGGACTTCACTTTACGCTTCATTGAAAACGTTACGTGGTGACAACTGCCTTGTTTATCCGTTCAAAACCAAAGCGAACCTCTATAATGATCATGAAACTACATATAGGTACTACTTTTATCTACATTTGAAAACTAGACTTAAGAACAACTCCACAAGACGTGAATTCGTATGGACTATCGCACTGAACTGGGGTAGGGTTTGTCGTCAGCGTGCGGCTAGACTAAACTGCATTACTTTTATATTTTTGCTGTTGACGTATTGCTAGTCACAACGGGTTAAGGTTCAAAATGTTGTATTAGGGTTCGGGAATACATTTGACTGTGTTCCTAAATAGCTTTCTACGTCGTTGTGCTACTATTGTGATTCGCAACAGAAACTCCAGTGTAGGTACGTGAAAAGTAGCTTACTTGCGTACTTCTGGGAGCTTTCATGGCGCTTGTCGTTTGAGTTAAGTAGGCATTGTTTTTTAGAATGTCAACAGTTTGAGCTGAATATAGAAACGCATGTGAGGCACCAGGCAGGCAGTGTCGATAGGGTTAACCGTGTAGTTTAGGTGAGGATCATTACAGGAATTAGTGTTTTTCTGAGTTTTTATTGACCGAGCGAGCGCGAGGCGCGAGCGAAGCGTATCCGTTTCAACTTGGACAAAAATGCTTTCGGATATCCGTTTGTTCGTTTGGATGTCGTCCTCTACCGGTTGCATTTCTCAACCGATTCTCGTAAAATTTTGTGAGCCGGTTCGATAATTACCTGGTTTTTCATGTCGATTCAGCTTTTGGTTTGTTTTTCAAAATGATGGAGATGTAGTGGTTTTTGCGATTACAAACTTATTTGCAGTGTTGGGAAAACTGTCTGCGACCTATGTCGATGTACGGGGATAACAATTTTCCAACGTCAAAGTTAAGTTTGTCGCGAGGTCTACAGCTCCTCCGTTACCAGTGATCGTTAAGTCATAGCGGTAACTGAAAAGCAGTGCCGTGGGTTATTGGGAAGGTCAAATTTAAATTCAAATTCAAATCATTTATTGCGTGTCACATTGGTTGGGTGCAGTCTGACGGTTCTCCAACTGAAGTAGCTTCGCTACGTGCCCTTCACGTGCCGCGGTTTGTTCTAGAGACCGTCGGGTGTCCTGACTTCTGGCGGAAAGATGTCGTGCTCCGGCGGTTTCAGGGTTGTCTACCAGCGGCAATCACGACGCTGCTATGCTGTCACCATGGTGTTAGTTTCAAGTTTTATATAGTTTTGTATGTTACTCTGTACGGTATTCCTAATCATAGACCTTGTTGCTTGAAATAAAAGTTATTATTATTCTCATTGCATTATGTGGATTGGAATCCAGTTGTGTTTGGTAAACTGTTCAATTGAATACTCCTTCATACAAGCGTTTAAAAATAACAATTTTTATTATTTAATCTTTCCATAGTTAAAGTCAAACAACTTTTAAAACCTTTTTTAAGTACCTGACAGCTATAATCCCATGAAAGAAGAGAACTTTCAACACAGACCAACTTTAATCTCGAGACAAAACGGCCCCAGCGGAAATGAAACTCCGTGGACTACGTCCATTGAGTCACGTAGCCCGCGACCAAACAAAAGTACCTTCTATTTACAACTCAAGTCTCTAAATCCTAATTTATTACAGTTAAATTAAATATCGGCAAATAAGGGTAATTGGTGAGGCGAATAATGAATCACCCGTCCGAGCCGATCCGATAAAAAGGCAATGCCTAACTTATCTTAATTCATCAATCAGACGGAGGTTTGGGTTGGTATTATGTGTCTGGTCCACTCAGCGTTTGGGTTCGTTCCCGTTTGTTACCATTACGATTTGACAAAATATTTTAAATCTGCCAGTGGCAAATCAGCATCAACATAGTCAAGTTGCATATCGCCAACGTAGCGATTTTCGAAAATTGACGATGTATAGGATTTACGTAAGCTGATGACCAGAGCTCGGAATTTTCGCAGCATTTTTGAGCTGTCATAGGGACTTGTCGTCTATCGACTTCCGATTTACATATTTTATCGATACATTATAGAATACAAAATATTAAAGAAGTTTAAAAGTAGAGGTAAACAACGGGCGGTCTTATGGCTAAAGAGCGATGTCTTTCAGATAACTTTTTAGTACTTGAAAATATGAAATAGAGATTTGCAATGAAAACTTATCGATAGCAATTCTTGTTTCAATTTCTATCGAAAAATGTTTAAAAGGCATAGGAAACCCATTTTTTATTTTATTTAAAACAATAAAATATTATTTTTATTCCTATTTATAATTTCCGAAAATTGGTATTAAAAGGTTATCTCGAAGAGATCGCACATTCGCGATAAGACTCCCTGTTGTTTACTTCTACTCGTAATAATATTTAAAATATTGTATTCTGTTTTTATCGATATACATATTGTATATCGGAAGTCGATAGACGAGAAGTCCCTATGACAGCTCAAAAGTGCTACGAAAATTCCGGGCTCTGCTGATGACAGATCGCGTCGACCGCTATGTCAACGCCATACATTTAGAGTCGATAGAAAACAGAAACGTTAGCAGCGTTTGAATCTTGCCTACGCCTACCGGTTAGTGTTTTTATTCTCTTAGACATAATTTCGTCACTCAATTGGCACAATCGTAACTTGACATGCACGCTCGTATTATTGCGGATTTATTTATCTACGACCTTGGCGGAGATGCGTCAAAATATGTTCAAGGTAAAAATACGCCGGAACACGCAGTTTATAAAACACGTAATGATGGACCGAAGTTTTCTAACAGCATATCTATTATGTTTAGAACTCGAAGTATGTCAAATGCGCATTGCACGTACGTATACAACTTTTAAAACGTTTTTTAAGGCCTTATTCGTTACTTTGTACGATTTTTTTATAAAACAAAAGGAAAGTTGATTTTAGCTCATCGTTCCACCGTATTGCGGTCTTTTGACTACGTTTAAGAGACTGTTGTGACACGTATCAGTGACTACTAAATACTCGTCTGCATTTTACTGAGTATCCACTCTTTGGCATCAGTTATGCGACGTACAACACTCACACTTAGGTACTCATTATATTTACTCATACGCGCCCTTGGAAATGACGCCGAAGCGGTAATGCCATGGGAGCCTTAATAATATATGAAGTTTGAAGGTTACTCCATGCCTTGAGCAGCCTTGAGGCTTGGAGCTTTTACGGGTGACCTTTAGCTTGTAATTGTTAATGATTTATGCCCTAGCCAGGTGACCTTCTAAACTTTTGTACTGGTATTGTTTTTGACACGTAAAGGAAAATATATTTAATACTTACCTACGCGTATATTTACTTTATTTTTCGCAAAAGATACAAGGCCTGTAGTAGATAGTTTTATTAATAGCAATTATTTGTTTTGTACTTGGAAATCTGAATCGGTAAATTGGTAGCTACATACAGCGGATTTTAAAATGGAAGATACTTTTCATAATTGGACAGTGTCCAGTTCAATTCAGTTGCACGAGCTATTAAATTGATTTTTTGTTGTAGATACAGTCGAGTACAAAGATCTATGTTCTATTCAAATAAGGTGCAAAAGTGTATGCACATCTTTGTACTCGACTATACAGTTATTTTCCCGACTGCTTGAAGGAGAGTTATGTTTTTCGAGCGTCTGTATGTATGTATGTCTTTAACAGGGCACGCCCTGCAGCCTAAAAATGGCCTACGCGAAAAAAATAGAGTCCTATTAAAAAATATTTGAAAATATAATAAAAAAATTGCCCATTCCAAATTTATAATTATAGAATATAATACTTTGATGTACTTATATTACTTGAATATTGAAAAAGGTATTGCGGGCGGGAACTAGCAATAAATTACAAAACATATTTTTCGTGAAAACAAATAAACATTTGCAGTGTTAGCTTGTCCCCGTCTTGAACATCTTTTCCAATATTCAAGTTATACAAGCTCTTACAATTTTCTATACATGTTTTGTACAGAGACAATTTTTTATACAGAGCTTGTTTTTCGATTTTAAAATTAGGCCAATTAAATTCTGCATAAATAATTGTTAATGCTAATGGGCATTGGCCGTGACGTCACGAACGTTGATACAGTGGACCTACCTCAGTGAAAGTAGTAGTTAAAAATAAAAACAAACATTTTTCTAAAACCAGTTTATTACTAGCATATGGATAAAAGTATAATAAAGAAAATACAGTGTTATCTAACTTAAGTACCGTGTTATTAAGTGTTAATTAGGCATACTAAGTACTCTAATTATTTGCCCGTGCTTAAAATTGCAAAACTTACTTTTACAATACAATAAGCACTTTCTTAACCTCCCCGGCAACAGAGACATATCGATAAGTGATATGACGTATTACGAATTTAACCGTCACGGCCCTTATAAGTTTCATGTAGAACCTGTCTGCGCCGACTTAGTATTGAAAATGATCAATACCCTGAAGTCAAACGCACAGGGGACTGATGATATTTCCCTAGACATGATACTTCTCACTCTGCCTCACACTCTGAAAGCCATAACAGCCATTATAAACAAATCCATTACAAGTCACACTTTTCCCACCGCCTGGAAAACTGCGCTTGTAAAACCCATACCTAAAAAAAACAACCCAGCTACTGTCAAGGAACTACGCCCCATCAGCATATTGCCATGCCTTTCTAAAGTGCTGGAAAAAAATATCTGCACACAAATAACCAAGTACTTAGAAACGAATAGTGTTCTGCCCGTCACACAGTCAGGGTTTCGTAGAAACCGTAGCACCACCACTGCTTTGCTTGACGTTGTGGACAATATAATATGTGCCCAAGATGGAGGGGCAAGCACCGTTCTCGCATTGCTCGATTTTTCTAGAGCTTTCGACACCATCAATATCTCGCTCCTCCTATCCAAGCTATCTTACTATGGATTTGACTGCAATACAGTAAAATGGTTCCATAGCTATCTAAGTGACCGTAGTCAATGCGTGGTTATTAGAGGACGTTCAGGTGAGAATGTGGCTTCGGAAATAACACCAGTACCTGTGGGCGTTCCACAGGGGTCAATTTTGGGGCCTATATTATTTATTATGTACAGTAGTGATATACAAAATGTCATTAAACACTGTAACTACCATATTTACGCAGACGACATCCAGTTGTATATATCCAGTAAACCCTCGAACATCTCTTACGCAATAAATAAACTAAATGAAGATCTTGGTCGTATCGCCACGTGGTCCCAAAGTAACTCACTATCCCTTAATCCCATGAAATCCAAATATTTACTCTTAGGCTCTAGACATCAACTAAGCTTATTATCAAACCTCAATTTCACAATACATATAAATAATGAACCCTTAGAACAAGTCCAAGAGGCTCGGAACCTAGGCATACTTATGGACAAAGAAATGCGTTTCGAAAGTCACATCCTTAATACTGTACGCAACTGTTTTTACAAGCTTAAGATTCTATACAATATACGACAGTTTCTTGACACAAAATTCAGAATACAGCTTTGCGACACTCTGATACTCTCAAAGCTAAACTACGGAGACATAGTCTATGGTCCGCGGCTGCTGGCGCGTACACAACGTCTAATACAGCGGGTACAGAATGCGTGTGCCAGGTTTTGCTTTCGGATACCACCGCGTGTGCACATTACACCATTTCTTAATCGTAATAACATTTTAAAGATGGACACACGCAGAAAACATCATCTAGCCACATTAATGTTCGGACTTGTTAAATCGAAGGAGCCCACGTACCTATACGGGAAGCTTATCTGGGCGCATAACGCGCACAGCCGGGACACGCGACCTCTCAGGCAGCTGCAGCTCGTAATACCCCGCCATCACTCTGCTGCATTTCGTGGGTGTTTCCGCTACGCCGCCAGTAAATGCTGGAACAACCTTCCGCCGCCTCTCCGAACTCTGCAAAAAGTGAACACGTTTAAAGTTAAATGTAAGGCATTTCTACTAAGCCAACAAAAAAGCAAAGTTTGATTTACAGTCATTAAGCAATCAATTCATTCAATTATCTTTTTTTAAGGCTGTAATGTTTACCTCATGGGACTGCTCGTAGAATCGTAGGAAAATTTAAATTTCGCACTGATGTAACACCATTATATCACTATTTATTTTATTACACGTACAAAGCTAAATCTACGTTAAATGAAATAAATAAAAATAATTTAGTTTCGTAATCTAGCCACACCCCAAGAGTGAGAAGAGGTAAATGAGGATAGGTCCCGGTTTTACCGCTGCTGACCCTCGCCGATCGTTATGGGCTGATGTTGGTAGCACCGATTGGCTCTTTTACCCCCTTGCTTTTATTTTTCTCCCACTTCCTTTTTTCCTGTGCTCAGTTGACTTCCTTTATATTTTTTGTACTAATATTCATGACTGATTTATTATATTTTACTCCTCTATTCATTCCCATAGTAAAATATTAATTTATTACTTATTATTCCACTTATTACACTACTACTATATATTATATTCTCTTATTACTTAAATCACTGTTTATGTAGTCAACCGCTGTCTCTTCGTTCGTGTGTCACGTTGGCGCCACTGAAAATCAGCGTCGCGGTTCATGCCGTGACATAGTGCTGAGTGGCGTCAATTTCGACGTCAAAGAATCACCCATGGCAACATTATGTTTCAATTGTATTTTATTCCTTTTCTTCATTGTTTAATTTTGTTTTCTGTGTTGCCATTGTTTGTTTTATGTTCAATTTATTTTGTTTTTTTTTTTCTTGTGATCGTCGAATAAATGTTTCTATTTCTATTTCTATTTCTATTTAATAGTAAATAAATTATATATAGAATTTGTTGTCAATCGGGAATCGGCCACACGGAAACTAAACCTAAAACTAACGATATCGAAACCTTCGCATCGTTTTCTTAACAATACCTGTATACCAATTGTATTTACTTCTGTATATTCATCTAAATCCAGTTATTTGAACAGGTTTCGTACTGGGCCTCTTTCCATTGGGCAAAACTATATTGACTTTGACATGTTATCGTATTGTCAACGTCACGATAGCTCTTATTTACTTGGCAGTAATGGCGGCCGAGTTAAACGCAATACGATATCGGTCAAAGGCGGGTGCGCCTCAATCAGTATATTTTTTTTTTGTATAATTTCATTTAACTAACCACGAAAAGCATAATGAACGTTTAGCATAAAACCAATTGTATAATTTTATCTGGCATACGATCGAATAACATAACACTCATTTTATAACTATCATTTTCTTTTTATTATGCATTTAAAGTCAATTTATTATAACTAGGTTAGGTTAGGTTAGAACTGTGACCACATTAATAGTAATGAAAGCAGTTAGAAATATTTACTTTTTAAATTAATAAACATTATAGATTTTGAAATTATGCATTTCGTTTTATGCATCATGACTATTATATCGATGGTTTATTATACAGATTGAAATTATGCAATTCGTGTTATGTAAAATGATCATTAGACCATTTGTTTTCATGCTAAACATTACACACCTGTCAAAGGCAATATGGTTTTGCCAAGTAGAATAGACTCCAGACCTTTGAGCAATCCCTCCGTTAACTTTCATGACCGCAAAATGCTCTGTAAATATTATTCAGCTTCGCCGCTTCCTAACTGAATTTTAAATTTGAATACAGTCACTTTTTGGCATTTGTTCGTTGATTTACCTACGGTAGGGATATGATATAAAACATGATTAAATCATAATTTGGAACAATAAGTTTTTTTTTTTAAATTTAATATTTTAGTTTCAGAATTGAAACAGGTGCTTACCTATTAATCAAAATTAGCACCAATGTTTACGATACCTTGAAATAAATGGAAAAAATATTGTCAAAGTAAATTGTGGAAAATGATACCGGATAGGTTTCTCGCTGGCGTATTATGGTTGCGTTTACCGCTATAAAACATCTTTCTCTTTCTAACAAACGTATAAGTGCAAGAGCGACGGATACTTTATCCCCCCGTCTATCAACCGCGATAAACGCGACAACACTATTACGGTCGCACCGACTGTTTACTTTAAAAATAATGGCAAAAGTAAAATTATCGTCTTTATCGTGATACGTGGTGTTAACCATCACTAAGCACAAGAGTTTAATAAGGGTAATCTACACGCGATGCAAATAAAATTAATTTGTAAACAAAGTGTAAACACTGTAAGCCCGCATTAGTGATATAATATGCACGCTAAGCCAGCGCATGTGGCTCCGTAGACCACCTCGGGGATGCGGCTTAAAAACTAGAAGCCACTAAAGCTTTTAAACGGTTTGAGTTCTAAGGGTTTAATAAGTTGCTTAAATATTTATTTTTGTATAATATCAAGTAACAGTCCTTAGTTTTTTGTTTTTTGAATACAATGTTTGGAATTTTTCATTAAAGTCAGCGTAGTTCGGAGCAGAATTTCTTTGTGTTTGTTCATGAACTAATCGCGAGGAAAAGTAAAGCGATGTGATTTGCACTGAATAGTTTTAAGTAAGTTTTAGTTGCATTTAATCAATTAGAACAACCCAAAAATCGAACCTTTCATAGTTTCTCAAAAATGACTTGCAGACATACAGACAGATAGACAGACATGGTGAAACTATAGGGTTCCTAGTTTGACTTCGGAACCCTATAAAACAGCAAAATGGCGGATTTACAAATACACGTAACAACAATATTATTAACATAATAATTACCAATTAACCATATCAAGCAGTAAAGCTTTACGATTTATGATTTATAATAGACAATATCAGAACATGCGGTTGGATTTTTAAAGCGTGCGTTTTGATAGACTGCTAGGTATTTTTTGAATTCTAAAACATTATTTGTTTGTTACAACCCCGTGTAACCGTCACCTTCAAAGAATTTTAGAATATTAAGTCTTCAATTAATTTTGTGCTTAAAAAAAGTCTTAAATCAACCACTTTCCCTAATGCAATTAACCCCCAGTTACAAGCCGCTATTGATTTAAGAGTAAATCCAAGGTTTAGGAGTTTCTTGTAAGGTTTCCTTGAATTCGTAACGAATCCGACTGAATTTTTAATTTCTGTGTTAACTATAACTCTATTAATCGTACATAATCTTTAAAGAATTAAATAATGCCAGCATACAGCCGAATTTTGTTTATGTCAGTAATTTCTTCCTTTTTGTTTCTCTGTTTGTCACGAATAAATGTTTTTTCCCGGTCTCTGCAGTAATGTACCTACTATTCTTTAATTCTCTACTTCAATAATCAGGGTTTTGACCCTGCACAAGGTCCTACCGTCACTAAACTCTATTTAAATCCTTATCCTTACTAATATTATTAAAGGGAAAGTGTGTTTGTTTGCTCTATCTTCACAGTTCAACGAAAATCGATCATATCCCTAAGGAATACCGATAAACTACTTTAATGCAGACAAAATCGACAGAAAAACTAGTACCTAGATAATGATATACGAATCCAATCAAACCTCTTTTACTTCCTCTACATTTATCAACTTTTTCATGCACCTACTACAGTACATACTACAGTACATACAAGTATAGTACATACATTTATAAGGAGCAAAAGTGTACACTTAGGCGGCCTTTACACTGAAACTTACGACTTACGTAAGAAGGGACGCAGCTATTGGTTAGAAGTTTTCGGCATCAAAAATTTGGAATGATTTGGCCTCCTTTACGGAAAAAAATGTCCCAGTCAACTTTTAAATGCAAATTGCGGTTTTTACTGTTAAGCAAGCAGAAAAATTTAGAAGCTACATAAAAAAAACTCGTTTCAGTGGTGTTTTTCATCAAAAAGTTTCCTGCTGTTCCTACATGGTTTTTTTAAAATAACTTCGGTTTTTCTTTTTTAATTTTTGTAATTCTTTTTTGTTTATCTAGACTGTATAAATAAATTGTATAAGTATTATCTGATCTACCTGCTAAATTGTGTTAAACTAGACTGAGTGCGGAAAGGGGCAGACTGAAAACCAGCGCTGCGAAGACTCGAGCACTCGCTCGCGCTCGCAGCACATGCTGAGTCTGTGCCTTTTGTCACACCTTTTTTTTTATAAAATTTTGTTTGTATTTTTACTGGTTTTGCGTGACAATAAATATTTATTTCTTATTTCTTTTTAGAAGTAGATAGATTTTTTTCTCATTCTAACAGATAGCTGCGTCCCTACTTACGTAAGTCGCAAGTTTCAGTGTAAAGCCAGCCTTACATTATCATTTTACTCGAGTTGTACAACATAATAAGTGTAGAAAAAAACCCACTAATTTAATGATGTTTTGGCTCATACATTCTGATGTGCTTCATCACCTCCATCACTTCACACATATCCTGTTTATTCGATAAACCTTCCTGATTAAATTAGTTTTTGAAGTGTCCGCCACCAACGAGCAGCGGATTTCATGTAGGAGCCTACTCGAGACTTGGTAACTTGGTAGGTTAACTTAGATTGAGTTGGCTGCAAGCTCACTCCATTACCATATGACTGCTAGAGGAACAAACTTTACGAGTGACGTACCCTGGTAACGTTTGCTTTGGTCTCGTTAGGAACATAAACTCAGATTTGCAGTCTGTAGTTTAATAAAGCAAAAAGTCTAGTAAATTAAGCCTTAAAAATCAGACAACATTTTTATATTTTTTGTATGTAAACACTTTATCGTTCGAAACACAGAATCTAACCCCATTCGCAATTCATTTCGTCATTGTACACGTTATCTTAAGTTTATGTACGTACTTTCTTGTAATTGGATTGTTTGTGCAATAAAGAGTTTACATACATACATACATCTAAATAGGAACGTGCAAAGGCAAACTTATCCCTTTAAGGCATCTTTTCCACCTAACTTTTGTGTCATTCAGAAAATTAGGAAAAAGTGGCAACGAGTAGACAAAAGTACAGAGTTTACAGAACGATACGAAATAAAATTAATATGTTTCGTCTATATGTTAATAATCGCCCATATTTTTTGAGCTTTTATCCGCTTCATTGTAATTTTTTTTATAAACCCCGGTGAGACTCGCGATGCTTGGGCGAATGTAACGACACCTCGCTTCGCCTATTTCCTAACAGCTTAGGCCTTTACAAGGGAACAAAGATCCATGCTTACACTCATACATAGGTACATACATACGTGGCACATGGCAACTTGGTAAAAAGGGTGTTTATGTGTTGAAGATTTTAAGTTTAATTTTGTTGGGAAAATAGTAAGTTTAGTTGGCAGAATACAATTGCAAAACAGGGGCCACATTTATTAGCTGTTCAATTCTACCAATATCCTTCCCTCCATTTACTGCATGAAATTTGACCGTTTTTGACTGCTAATTCGTTCTCAAGTGTTATTTGACATTGTGTATTTAAGTAATTACATATCTTCGCCACCTTGTTCCTCAGCAGATGCTAAATAAAAAAGATGAAATGTTTGGCAATGATCTTAAATCTCTAACATTTGACATACCTACTAAATGAAAGAGATCTAATGAAAATATTTGTCAAATAATAGCCAAGTGAAGTGCCACAAAAATGTTTGGTAACCCGATAAAATAAAAAATAATAATATACTCATTCGAAATCCATAATTAAAGATTACCTCGGTCTAGATACCCTTGCTAATGCCGCAGATGTCACATAATTCCCAAATTTAAATTTAATTATAAAACACGCAGACGGCTGAGGCCGGCCGCAGCCATTCTCAGGATTTGGTTGGCTGACATATTTGGGTCGTGTCTCGTTTGATAACAGCCAAGCTCAAAGCTTCAGTAAAAAGTGTTATTTTTGTTAAAGATTTACAAAGGACGCAACAAGAAATAAATATACAGAATTAACCACGTAACATTGGTTCGTTATAAAAATGAAGTGAAAAAGTTAAGACTTTTTTAAAAGAGTTTACAACAAAGACGCTATTTCTGTCTTATTTTTGCAATAAGTTCTTTTGAAACTATTTACTCAACAGATTATAATGCGGCTTTTACCATCATTTAGAAATTTCATTTTATAATGTTTATGCGAATAACGTTTAAAATGTAGTACTTCAAATCAAAACATGCGTCCGAAATAGTCGGGACAGGTAGTAGTGAATATTAACCTAAATTTGACTCCATCTTAATAATCTAAATACAGTCTAGTTTATTTAATATGCAATTGGATATTACACGGCGCATTTCGGAACAAAATAAGCGCATATTGGTTGAACAATATTCTATTAAAAGGTACGTGATTTTACTTTTTTTACCCAACTCGCTCAGAGGTGCAGCCGAGGTTATTCTGGAACACACGTTGAAACCTCCATCGGCAACGAACCAGTTTACATTGACCCCCAGATCCATAGCAACTCTTTGAAGCCGGAGATCCTAGAGTTCGACTTTTCATCCAGATCCACGTTACAGAATACCTCAGGTCATAACTCGATTATTATTTGGATGGCGCTGCCAGGAAAATTTCACTTAACGAGAAAAGTTTGAGCCCTCATTTTCAGGCCAAACTTCAATAACTTTGTGATTCAAATTTTAAGGCGGCATCCTAATAACATTTTATGAAAGTTTTATTATAAATAACTAAGTCGTTAATTGTACACGTAATGTCATGTTTGAAGTTGATTTAAAATTGGACTTACAACATCCATTTTTGACTAGGTACCTACTTTTTTTCGGGACTTCATCCATTGAGTCGTTTGACGTTATTTGCTTGAAAGTCGTTTAATTTATGAACACAAATGTTCTCAATGAACGTCCTTAAATTTTTACGGTTCTTAAATATTTTGTTAAAATAATTGAAATTCACCTCAAGACGGGTGTAGACGATCGTAATAAAAATAAGCAAAAATTGGTAAACTTAAACTAAATTCAGATAACAAACTAAATCCTTATACAAATAAGCAATTAAAAACCAAACACTCATATATCATATATGTATACTCTCAATTGAAACATACAAAACAATTCACTTTAAAACAAAAGCAAACATAAATGTAATTTGAAAAGTTAAAGAAACAATCTTAACCTCTGGTCGTAGCAGAAATGCGTTATAATAAACGTCAAGAGCTTTAAGAACGGGCCCTAACCCTTGGTTTGCTGGGCCTATACAAACGAAGCTTTACTCTTTTAACGGTCGTCGTTACTGCTTTTTCAAGATTACCTAGCCATTCGCATTTATTTCCTTTCTGGCTAACTTATAGCAAAAAACCTGTATTTTTCCTGAGAACTTACTTGGATTTCAATTGTTTATTTTACCTTTGATTCAGAAGTCATCTCAGGTGCCATTTTATTTTCGTTTTAGTGTGATTGTGAAAAAGCAACGTTTGTGAAAAAGTGAAATATTTTTCTATTTTTTAGGAAAAGTTCTCGGTTTTTGCGACCGCTGAGAACGTGCCTAAGTTTAAGGCATGAGCATGACCATGCATATTTACCTTTTTGAAGCACTTTTTCTTGTAGTTAACAGAGTTTGTTAAAAGGTAATGCTGTGTGATATGCATTTATGCATGTTTTAAATAGGGACATGACTTGTGTTTTTAATTATTATGTCTTCTAAAATCTTGTGTAAGTAAACTCAGGGTAAAAACTTGTGTCATGGTTAAACAAATAGATTCCAACCAAGCTACAAAAACGATATTTAAAAAAAGATTTTTTTAACTGTATCACCGTGTGTTTAGATCTAACTTTACAATAACTCCTGATGAATAATGTACATATTATACTAAGAGCCGAGTTCACCAACAATTAATAGGACGGTTAAGTTTTAATCAGCTGTTCATCAATACATTTGACACCCGTTAAACTGCTAATCGTCCGTTTAATTGCTGGTAAACTCGGCCATAAAGTTATAAAATGTTCAAATTCCAAAAAGTCCGAGCGCGACAAAATTAATTCAAGATAACGTCCCAGTAAATAGTTTTATATGTTCACGCATTAAAGTGTCTTGATCGTTTTCTCGTAAGAGCACATAAATTCTCAAGCGGCACAAAATAGCACCCCAAGTGTTTTACGTTACGCCGCGCCGATAAAAATCTGCCATCGGGTGGCGAAGGTCGTTTACTAAAGCCAAGGTTCGGTTCCATTAAATCACTGAAAGGCTAATAGTAAATAGCAATAGCCCTTGACCTTGTCGTACAATACGTACCTATGCAGCGTTTCAACAGTGATTTCAAGGAAATATTTTTGGGAGTTGAGGCGATATAAAGATATGGCTATTGTTTTGCTTGAGACAATATATAATACTTAGTGCTTGTTTACGGAGACGCGGGGCGTCGCGCGTTTGCTTCAAATACAGCGTTCTGCACTAAATTCAAACATGGCGTTGTATAAAAGCGTTTACGGAGAAGCGGTTTCACGCGCGTTTGCTTCAAATACAGCGTTACTTGCGGCGGAGCCCGCGGATGGCATCGCCGCGTTGCATGCAGCGTCGCACGCGTCAATAACGGCGGTTCCCGCCACTGCGCCCGCAGCGGGGCCCGCGGCAGAACCTTCTGACAGTATTGTGCTCCGCCGCGCACTCCGCTACACGCTCGAGAGTCCGCCGCGGATGTAGCGGACACCGCTACTCACTACGCCCCGCACCACGCGCCGCATCACGCCGCACATCTTTATAAACAACACCGTACATTGCCAAATGTTTGTGTTTGCGCGTGTGATGACGCGGACCGCTGCACGTGCCGCCTCTCTGTAAACGGAAAAAACGCCCGACGAGCCGCGCAACGCCAAGCCGCACGCCACGCGCGACGCTCCACGTCTCCGTAAACAAGCCCTTACAGGTGATTTTCAAAATATGATCAACCGAACAATGATTACATAAACGTGATATTTAATATGATTTGTGGAAAAAATAGTAAATAGCAATAGCCCTTTGACCTTGTCGTACAATAGGCATGCAGAGTTTTAACAGCGATGTCAGGAGTAGAAATTTTTTTGGCAGCTGAGCTGACGTAAAAATATGACTATTGTTTTGCTTTAGACTATATGGAATACAGGTGACTTTCAAAATACGACCAACCGAACAATGATTACGTGATACGTGATAATGTGATATTTTATATTATTTGTGGAAAAAACGATCCATTTCCCACTTCGCTTTAACTTGCAAGCAAAGTTAAAAGGTAAACAGATGCATGCCGTTGTTGGCAGTACTTGGACTAACTCGCTGCATAATATTATAATGTTACCTAATAAGGACCCATTAATAATATCATAATCATGTGACATGAGTGCAAATATGAAACCAAATAAATTAATTTTATTGACGTTATGGCTCTTATACACTAGGAAAACAAAAGTTAGACGCCAGACATGTAATCTATTAAACATAATAATCAGATATAGAAGTCGCGGTGGCACGAATAAAATTTAGCGAAGGACTTCCACACGATATTATTTTATCGATAAGTTGTACTTTCTTATGACAGTACTTATGTTATGATTATGAGATAACGCATGTTACGAATATGCAACTTGCAATACCTATATATTATTGTACTCTTATATGTTGATATAGTCATAATATAGGTACGTTTGTTTTCATTTTTGTTGTGTTTGATGTTATGTGATAAGGCCGAATTTCCATACACCGTAACTTATAAATAATAGATCCCGTTCTCCCATCTACATGGAAACAATGCGTAACAATTTGTATGATATTTGAAGTAATAAACACAACATAAAATACTTTAGTATTACCAATATAAGGTTCATAATTGATTGAATGAAAATAATGTAATGCGCTTCTAGGTTTCAGTTTACTTTGCATGGAAATCGTTGAAAAAAATATTTACTTGTAAAGGTTGATTTTTATTTTTATTTTAAAACTCCTAAAAAGTATACATACGGTAGTAATAATCATCATCATCATCATGTCAGCCGAAAGACGTCCACTGCTGGACATAGGCCTCCCCCAAGGCTCCCCACTCAGACCGGTCTTGTGCTTTTCGCACCCACCGCGTTCCCGCGATCCTTACAAGGTGGTCACTCCATCTTGTGTCTTGTGGTTGTCAGTAATAATCACACTTTAGTTAATTTTCAATTATCCGGTGAACTTTATAGCTAATGAAATGTCACTTCCAAATAAGTATTCAGTTATCGATAAATTTTATATCGGAAGGAAGTCCCTAGTTAATTGACGTTATTGCCACCGCGACTTCTATGTCTGATAATAATATAAAAGAAGAAACTGCCGACTGTTCGAGCAATATACAACCGAAACCGCTGGATTAGACACTTGGAGGGAATATTCCTTCGACATTCGAAGGGATTTTCGGAAATTCATCCTCTAAGGAGTTAAAATGTGGGAGTAGCGGGAAATTCTCTGAATACAATTCGGCAAAAAATAGATCCCCTGATCCTTAGATACATTATCTTTTAACTTAACTAGTAAGCCAGGAAGCAATATCCTTTAATAGACAAATGTTTCAGAATGTCAACATACTTACATAGAAGGCAATTAGTAGCATTCAATTACCATGTATTAGGATGTCAGGCTCGTCCTATGCAGCATAATAAGGGTCTCGGAGTGGCAATTATCCCTTGCTCCGCGTCTCGCCGCACGCAAGCGGCGGAACACGCCGAGTGTCATTAGCCACAGCTCTTCACCATCTTGCTCGCTATTTACGGGTACGAGACGGGTGTTTTTTCAGTCACGCCAGTGTTTTTTGCAAAATTCGGGTGATAATTTTAGCGTGCTTTGGAATTTGGAATGTGTTGCTGGTCAACTGGTCGTTTTTGGAGTCTCATAAGTTTCAACCAGCTCGCTAATTAAGATACGGGTGCGTTTTCATTCCTGCCAATATTTTTCGCAAAAAAAATGGTATTAATTTTAGCGTGCCTTGGAGTTTGGAATGTTGATGCAATTATTCAGTAGTGGGCTGGTCGTTTTATTGTCTTCTTATGGGTTATCCCTTGTTCTGCGTCTCACCGCACCCAAGCGGCGGAAAACGCGGATGGTCATTAGTCAGGGCTCTTCACCATCTCGCTTGCAACAACGAGTAAGAGACGGGTGTTGTTTCATATGCCCCAATCCTTTTTGAAAAATTCGGGTGTTATGCGTGCCTTTAAATTGGCTTGTTGTGGATTATGCCTTGCTCCACGTCTAGCCTAGTGATGGGCTGTTGCCTGAATTCCCATTTTCCAGATTACTGCCACCGGCAATATTGCAACAATACTTACTCCTAAAGGACGGGGGATGGGGAATCCTGCGGCCTCCTAAACGGGGGAATGATTTTCTCTCCCGGCCCTTCAGCACAGGCTGGGTAAGGCTCCGCGCCCGATTCACTGGTCCCTCGTCAAATTGACACCTGCCCCCCCATTAAATTATAGCAGATGTATAGGCTAAGTTCCAATCGAAGAGGTCACAAAAGAGGGCAGCGCTAGGAGACACGCGCAAAAAATAGTATCTCCAGGCAAAAGAGAAAGCCTCAAAAAGGGTAGTCCCACCCATAAAGATGGTATTCACAGCCACACAAGTGGTCCAAAAAGATCTCCGACCCAACCCTTCCATTGTCTGGCAAAGGAAAGGAAGCCCGTAGTCTATAAGCATGCATGCGTCAGGATTCCCACTCCGCGACTCACATAGCTATAAGTCCCCCCCATCCCACCCCCATTCCTATCCCCCTTTTTGGAAAAACCCCGCGGATATGTAAACGGAGGAAGGACTTTCTCCTCCGGCCTTTCAGCACTGGCTGGGGTAGTATCCGCGGGATTCTAAATTCTTGTTGGTAATACCATTGGTGTTTTTAGCCGGTGCGAGCCCGGCAGTACCTTCATTCCCAGGTCTCCGGAAGGGATTTTCACCTCCGCCCTTTTTTCTTAAAGTAATTAAAGCAAAAAGCAAACAAAAGCAAGGACTTTTGTCTTTGGCCATTCAGGCGATTACCACAAAAAAAAAACTTACTTCTACTTTTCAAGATAGGCAAGTTACCGGCAATAGGCCAAGGTTTTTTTCTGTTCAGTTTCTCGATACAGAAACAGCACTCTCGCATGCACAAGCGGCAGTACATCCCTAATGTCATTAGTTAGAGCTCTCTGCCGGGCTCGTAGTTGAAGAGACGCGTGATTTTACATTCCCGCCAATGCTTTTTGAAAAATTAGGGTATTCATTTCAGCGTGCCTTGGAATTTGGAATGTAAACAGTTTGTTTTAGTGATAAACCGTTCGTTTTGCGAGGATTTAAGTGAAACCGTAACCAGTTATTGTTCTTACGATAGGATGACGGCGAGTTGCCTTAAGTAAGGCTCATTAACGAACTGGCCATTTTTTTAATTAGCCTGTGTTAATGTCCCCGCGGCAGCTTACAATTTTTTTGCCAATCGCTTTGAAATACGTCCAAGTCATCCCACCAGCTCTTTTGATCTACCTCTAATACGATGTCTGTTCGCTGAAAAATCTGGATGCATACAAATTACATGGCATGGAGATGGCAAACGAGCACAGAAGCCACCCGATGGTGAGTGGACTCTGTAGCCCATAGAGATTTGCAATCTCAAGATTGTAATCTTACGATGACAAGATCTTAGATCGACTGCGTCTATACTAGTCATTTCACCGGTAGCTTAGCGATTTTACAGTCACATTGCATTTATTGCCCGTTAAAAAATAACTGTTAAGTCTCAAGTCAGTGTTCATATTTCATATTTCAACAACCTCAGGAGCCTCTAAACGACGCTTCGAAGTTCGAACCCGCCGCCGAACGGCTCTTGGGGAATGTCGAAACCGAGTGCAGCAGTAATACCGCCCGTAAGGAATATGATTATCGATTATTACGCGCAAACACTATTTTTAAATAAAAACATGTTCAATTCCCAGAGTTCCCAAAGTTTGCGATAAATCATAGTTTGATGACATAAAGTTCGTAGGCACGTGTTATACAATTACGCGGAAAATGTTATGCGGATTTGACGCATATTTCTAATTTACTGTCCATTGCAGACTAAACCTTGTACGGATATTGTTAAGTCATCTTTTCCGTATTATATTTATGTACTTATTTCAGATGCGTCCTTGTTCTGTATGGCAATACAAATGTCGTATCATGATTTCAGTTACATTATACGGCATTTGCTGTTATTATAATTGGATTTATCAGTCGGGGGTCGATTTGATTGGTTTGTTTGTATATTTATTTTAGTTTTTGCGTAGGAAGGGGCCACGTGTAAGCAACAAATAGAATTGTTTAACCTTGTTAATAAAGTATCAAGATTATTATGTAAAAGTCGTGGGAATCGAGCATGTTTTTATTTTGTAGCTACTTATTAATTATTTAATACATTCGAACTACGACAAAAAGTAACTATAAACATCGGTCGGAACTCAAACGAAATGTGGCATTCGCACTTTTACTCCTTTTCTATGTGGGAGATTATGCTTCTTTTTACTATTTACTTATTTTTGTATCGATAAAGTTTTATTTGTGTTACCGTGTAACTAAATATTAGTACAAGGGTTAATAAAGGAATGCTGAAGTGGTTTGGTCATGTGAATGGATGAAGTGAGATTAACAAAACAAGATTAAATGGGAATGTTGGAAGGGGAAGACCAAGGCGAATGTTCCACGATCAGATCGGGGACGTATTAAGAAAGGGCCAGGTCAGGAGACCCTAAACCGACGCACGTGCATGAAGATTATGAGTGTGGAAGAAGCGAGGAAAGTTTGTCTGGATCGTTGCAAGTGGAAGGAAGTGGTCTGTGCCTACCCTGCGGGACAGAGGCGTGATTTTATGTATGTATCTATGTAAATATTAGTAAAGACTATCGAAATAAAAATGCTTTTGAAATTACGGACAGTAAGTTATTTTCTCTGATCCTAGTTTTTAATTGCATTACCTATTTGTGAATCATTTGCGGTAAGTGTTTTGTGAAGCAGTCACATTATAAACGAAGGGTAGGTTAATTTTTGTCGGTATTATACTGCTGTTTTATCAAATTATTCCAACCCTTTCGCCCTCTTTTTTGAAGACTTCTGTCAATCTAAAGGCGAATTAATGAAGGTCTGCGAGTGACTGTGCCAATTCGATTATTTAATAAATTCAGCAGCGCGTGACATTCGTCAGACGAAGTTGCAGACTTTTACGACATAAATTTAATCAAAACAAGACTCAAAGTAGCAAAGCAACGCCTTTCTAGATTTTTTGCTCATATTTTTATACCAGCAGTAAATATTCCACGGGGCGTTTTCAGAGAACGAATTAAAAGTCGTTTGGTAGTTTACAAGAAATCTAAGTTTTATACGGAGCCGCAAGAAAACAGGCGTTGGTTCATTAAAACCGTGAGCTCTTGAGCTCGATGGTGAATTATTACCTATTTGCAAGTTATTCTTTCTGTGAAGTTATTTGCTCACGAAATATTAACCGAAGAACCAAAGTTATACCCCGCGCGCGTAGGCGCTTTAGGTAGAGTTAGGTGTATAAAGATTATTTGGTACAAAAACGCTACTACTCACTAAACGTCTTTTTTGAAGATAAAACTATGTAAACCTCAATCTCTCTTCAACCTAGTATTGCTGTGCCCAACTGGGTGTCATATGCTTAATATGCCTATTTGTATATAAATAGTTTGTAAGTAACAACTGTGATTTTTGCTAGATGTTATACGAAACTGACGACCGAATTAAACATTACACGCATTAAACTGTTAATAATGCTCTGGAGGCCGGTAAAAATAATCCATTAACAAACTTAAAAGCAAGTGGTTGACAATCCCCTTGGTTTAGTTGTCTTATGTGCCTGTAAGTATAATGTGGTGTTAGGCCGTGTTCCTACTGTGTCGTGACGACATAGTCTGGAAGTTTAAAGTGTCGTGGCTTGTATACTAAATTATATTTAAATTGAGTTGTTCACCGTGATTGAATAATGTCATTTACACCTTTTTTGCTGTCGATGACAGACTGGCAAGACAACGGGAAGAGCTAAAATGACAGTCATCGACAATAAATGAAACGTCACGATAAAAGTGACGACAGATAGTACCGATAATCCAGTGAAAACTGTGACACACGACACTCGTTCAACGATAACCGACACAGTCACGACAGACAGTCAAGATATGGGAACAGGCTAGAAACGACAGTCGCCCCACGGTAAATAAAACGTTACGACATACAGCGTCAGATAGCATGAGCATGTCATGCTCGCTCAAAGGTCTTTGCTTACGGTGGCGTCGTTGATCAGGTCGCCAGTTTCCCAAACACACGGTTGAGGAAGACGATAGCTGAGATATGCGTCATACTCGTGTACGGGTGCTGTTTTTGGGGCCGATCTGTTCACGTTTGCAAGGACTTGTTGTTCAGTTAATGATTCTAGTTATGGCTTTTGACGTAGAGACCTCGTCGTGTTGTTCTCCAAGTCATTATTTTTTGGTTTAATGCTATTGACCTTACATTATTAGTAAGTAGTAGTAATTATTTTATTTGTTCTAGTTTTAAAAATGATTATTTATTACTTTATTACCTTGTATTTAATGTAACTTACTTTTAATTATTACTGTGTTTTATGATTTAGAGTTTCTTGCGGCGTTTCTTCTTCGCAATCATGGTCTTGTCTGAAGCGCTAGTAGATTCACTCAGTATTATCGACCTGTAAAGTATTCTCATGTGGCCAATTTACTGAAAAAACCATTTTGAATTTTGAATTGTGAATAATAAGAACCCGTCCTTAGTTATAAACCACTTTGCCCGAGATACTTCGTTGACGAAACCGCATCCAGAAAAAGAAGACAGGCCATGGGACACCTTAACCTCGCTGGTTAATATCTCGTCGTTGACTTTACATACAAGTTGGTTTTGTGAATCAACGCTACACGCTAAAGAAACAAACGGAGGCTATAAAAGTCGTTGCCAGCGTTCGAAAACTTAACTGTTGTTTGTAAAGGGATGAAACCAGTTTCGGTGGCAATTTAAATTATATTACTTGCTAGGCTGGCAATAAAACGGCGCGCGGAGTGAAAATGGCTCGAAGAATTCAAACAACACTTACTCATATTTGCCGTGAGATGGGGTCGTGACGAGTTCAAAGATTGGTGCTGCTAGCGAACATAGCCTTACAGTAGGTTGCGTATTTAATAAATCTTTTGTTAGAGACTTTACTACAGTGAAAACTATTTTTTCTCATACATGCTCGGAAAGAACGGTTTTCCGATTGAAACACAAGGACTGAAAGTGCCTCATTTTACTCCTAGGAGTAAAACACCATATGAAAACACTCACCGTCCATGTCCATATTGTTTTTTAAAAGTGCTCTCTATTGCGTATAAAATCGAAAGGACCATGAAAAAAATCCCGTACACCCTACTTGTGGGTGGGGCAGTGTGGAGCGGCGGCGGGGCTCTGCGGTGCTGGCGGCGGCGGGCGGCGGCTCGTGCGTGAAACTATCTTAACTACAAACTTGCAAACAAACATTCTCTCCGAATTTGCCAAAGGTTATTAAAAATACTTATAATTATGACTTTGTATCATTTCATGGCATTGTTTGAGAAAAGTATTATGTATGCCTCGGCAGAAACGATGGTTTCCTGACTAGTATTTTAGCAGGCCTCGCTATTGCTCGGCCAGCTAAACACCTCGTCAGGAAATCCCTTACTTTCCGCGCCTAGGCATCAATGTACTATTGCGTTTGAAATGTTAAGTTTTGAATGTTAACGGGAAAACCTTTGTATAATTGTGTCATACATATATTATCAAAGGGTTGTACTTGACGCCTTTAAATTTACTGTTTGTAAATAGGTAACGAGAATTGTGATTTATTTTCAAGATTGCATGTCCGTATCCTATGTATTTTTAAGTAACTACAGCTAGCCCTCTATTTTACGGGGTAAAACAATATTGCTTTTGATATGTTATGGTATTGTTTTTACTCGGCTGCCTTTACTGCCAAATAAATGAAATCTATCTTAACATTAACGATACAGAAACATGCCAAAAGCAATATGGTTTTACGCTGTGGAATAGAGGCCCTGTAAATACACCACGTAATTCACGTAGTCCTAAATTTAGGACATTTGTCAAAGTGGCTTTTGACTTTAGTTGACCGACACAAGATTATTTTTCGAACTAACGAAATTTGTCGTGGGGTACGAGGCTATAGGACGCCTAGAATTAATTTCCCGCTAATTCCCCTATTTTAACCCCTTAGGCAATGAATTTCCAAAAAACTCTTAATATAATATCCCCTCGAAATTTCAAGTCCAGCTGTTTTGGCTGTGCGTTGATCGATCAGTCAGCCAGTTTCTCTTTATATAGATGACGTCACGTTTGTTCCTACTGTAGTTCTTAATGTTTAACGCGAAACATCGTTTGAAAGCCTCAGGGAATCATAACTCTGAAATAAAACAAGCTCGTACTCCCAGATAATTGAGGGTTCGGCCCGCGGGCCGACACGGTCTCCCCAGGAGTACGTCTTCACAAACATTCTCAGAACTGTTCCTTGAAACTAGATACCTTGTTTTGAAAAGCGCTGTTTGCTTTGTTTTTTACTCGCCAGGGGGGTTATTATGACATGGCTATGCAGTTCATTTTACGGCGAGCGTAAAGGACAGAGCTATAGCAGTTGTATAGCTCTGTCCTATTCTCTCAGCGTAAACTAAACTGCATAGCTATGTTATAATAACCCCCCAGGGGTATTTTGCAAGTGAATAAAATGATACAAATAGAATGAAAAGTGCGACAGTATTATCTGTGAAATACGTGTTGTAGTGAAGGTAGAATTTTAAATCATTATCATTTCAGCCGAAACACGTGCTTTGCTGGACATAGTTCACCCCCAAGGTTTGCCACAAGGACCGGCCCTGCGCCGCTTGTATCCATCGGTTTCCCACAAACTTAGACACGTCGCCGGTCCAGGCTACCCACGCTGCGTCTTCTGGTACACGGATGCCACTTGAGATATCTCCAACCCCATCTGTCCAGGTTAAGTATAATATTACGCAATAACAACATAGCAACGCCAGAAAAAATATCCCTATTCTACGACATATGATACGTAAATCGTTTAATCTGAATGCAACAATTCATAAGAGTTGGTAAGTCAGTTTGTTCAGATACGCCAGCCGACAAAATGAGTAGTTATGAAACGCGAAATGTCAAAAATATAATGACTATACACCGTGCCCAGGACGTACCCGAAGGATTTTAACCATCGATTCTAGACCCTATTTGGAGTATATAATGTGGTATAACATGTAGTCCAATATCGCATAGTTTCCGAGATTTTTATTATTTAAAAAACAATTCCATAGTTCATTTAATTTGAACTCTGTCACCTTAACCTAAAGCATTATTTACTCCAAATAGGGTCTAGAATCGATGGTTAAAATCCTTCGGGTACGTCCCGGGCACGATGTATAATTGGAATAGAGCCCAGTTTTTATTGTCATCTAACTATTCGAATATGCTTACACAAAGTAATTCCTTTACACCTTTAGATGAACATTGTAAAATAATGTCTGGTATTTTATCAGAATAATGTTACTCTATGTAGATGTAATTTAGTTAAGAATTACTCAGCAGGATTCTTTTTCGCAGAGACGTTGATGTGGCATGTTAGACGTGACAGATAATTTCTCGCTTCACCGGCAAAGATTTATTTCACAAAATTCATGAAAAGTAAGTACCTACCAACATGAAGAAGTTATAATTGTGTTCTGCGTGGGTGAGAAGACGGCACTGCACCATATAATTTTAAGCATAAAATTAGGTCATACATGTTGTTTTTGAGTGTTTGTCGTAACGGCTTCGGAACCCTACACTGAGCATGGTCCGACATGCTCTTGCCCGGTTTTTTTGATTTATGGCATAGAGAGGGATAGCAAAAAAACAGCTAGACTAAAAGGCGGTAGTACAGTACTTAAGCCCATAGACATTGTACATTTCCAATCTAGAGCTAGGTATGTTTCCTACATTGTCTGGCCTTTTCTACTTTTCACACTGGATAATAACGTTTTATCACCTAAGTACTAGTTTTTGTCCGCAACTTTATCGGCATTGAGTTCCTTTATAAATTTTGTCACTATAATTTCTGGAACTATCCAATGTTTTGGGATAAAAGTAATTTTACTAGGTATTCTGTCCTGTCTTCTGTTTTGCGGTAAAACAATAACACTAAAACTTTGGAGTAGCTTTGCTTAGTTTAATCGAAAGAAATATAAAATACAATATCACGTTTGCTATTATTATAGAGGTATATAAGAATTGCTCCATTATTCAGTTCACAAATTTAATATCAACTCGAGTTAAGCGTGGGTTGATCTTGGTAATAACAGAACAATGTCACATGTCGGGAAATGTAAACATGGGTCTGATGTCTGCTGTGACAACACACGACCGAATGGAATCCTAGCTAGCGAATAAATAAATTATTTATTAATTTTCAGCTGGGCATAATGGCAAATAAAATTCTTTACTTAAAATACTAACGTTAAGTACCTACGAATAGGTTACTCTTGATATAAATAATGTATTTCTATTTAACAACAAGATATTTCATCTCGAGTCTTAGTAATTACGAATATGCGTAAAATAAGGAGCGTTACCTACGAGTATTTCTTATTTTGCACGTATTCGTTATTACTAGATTATGTATCCTATAAAAATAAATGAGATGAGCCCAAAAAAGTGTACGGTTAATTTTGGCTCTCGAGATTTCCACAAAAAAGATTTTTTCATTGGGATAAGCAATAAGATAGGAATTGTTATATTGCAATCGGCTGGAGAGACGTTGAGCTGCGCAACATCTGTATTATCATTGTAAGCTTGAATGTTGCGGTTTAGTAAAAACTTAATGAAATTCAAAATGCTGTCTGCGGTTAAATCTCAGAGTAACCGGTAGGTAATACGCTCACTTTACTAAGTAACTAAATGGCTTATGACTCAATTTCATTATCCCACCTCAGGAAACTGTTACTAAGAGAAGCCGCGAAAATAAAACGAAAATTTATAACTACCACTATCTTTAGTTCGCAAAATTAATTCTAAAATTATATACAATTTTGTCCGGGTTTAAGGTGCTTCATCTGCTCTGAGGGGTAGGTACTGGTGACGTCTGCTCTGCAGCACGCGGCGCTGCGCTGCCGCCGGCGTCGGCTCCACGGATGACCGCGATTGCGCCTGGTGCCCTAAGGAACCCACAGGAATGGGTGTGACCGCATAGCCAGCAGCTACTAAGGCCTGGAACTCATCAGGAGTGTACGCCTTGTTATTCCGGGGGGGAGGCAAGTGCGACCGCTGGTCCTCTAAGCTCTGACCATGCTGTTCGATATTGACCTGCTCGACTCTAGACGGCTGTTCTTGCCTGTATTGTTGCACTTGCTGTCTATATTGTGGTTCAACCTTTGCCAACTGGTCTACCCTTAGAATTGGCTGTTGTCTTATTTGCTTCTTAGGTCCTAAATTTTTGCTAACATAAATGGCAGATTGCGGGGGTTTTGTTGGATCAGCAACTCGTCCTTGTTCTAAACCAAAAGATTGCAGTTCATATCTCGGTCGCTGCTCGTTTCCTCTGTATAGAGGACGAATGTAATACTGCTCGCCGGCAACTGGAGCAGGTTGTTGAACAGACTGAGTTTCGTCAGAGGCTTCCTCGTAAAATTTAAGGACGCGTTGCTTTTCAGGTTCTTGGAAGCGTTTCAAAAAAGTAATAGGTCTTTCGACACTGGGCGATAAAACTCTCTGAGGCTCTTGTCTGGTAGGCTGGGGTCGCGGAGTTTCGATAATTCTGTACTGTTTTGGAGCAGCTTCAGCCTGTTGGTATTGAGGGACAAAACGATAGTTTATTTGGGCACGTGGTTGGTGCAGTTTGGGAGCAGGTACGATTTTAAGGCCCTGAGGTTCCTGGCGTTCATAGTAAATTTGTTGAGCTGCAGCAGTTGTGGGTTGAACGGGGTTGTATCGAACAGCTTGCACAGGCCTTTGAGTTTGAGTATGTGGTAGAGTCGCTATTCTATACTGCAATTGTTGTTGCTGAGGCTGCGGCTGCTGCTGTTGCACGTTGGTGGTCTCGATCAGGTATTGCTGGGGCGCAGCGGGTGCTTGAGGCGGCGCAATCTGAACTTTAGAGCGGAGTTTGGTCGGCTTTTTACTTGGCTTGTTGATGTATCTGTCCACCTAAAATAAGAAAATAAATAATGCTATTAATCGTATTTATTGGCTACAAAAACCGTATTGTCCGAAAATCTTCTCCGTCTATCGTCAAAAAAATATTATGGGATACTCTAGAGTAGCAATGTACAAGTTGCAGAACATTCTCAGAAGTTAAGAAATCTTCTCAAGAAATTATTGAGAATATTATCGGAAACATTTGAGAGCATTAAGAATGTTCTCGTTACATACAAAATTTAAGAATATTCTTAGAAATATCCGAGAATTTCTCATAAGAAACTTTCACAATTTGAAAAGTTACTTTTACTAGAGCAGTTTGAGGTAAGTAACGGAAGCCTTGCTTATTTAAATTTGTAAACCTTGTGCAGAGCCGCCTACATCAATCTTAACAGCCGAATACCTAGTAGTAATTTTATTGTTATTTTCCGATGTGAAATAAAACAGCCAATAGCATAGAGGCATTCACTCTTAGTTTTCAGAGATAGCAATATTAGTGGGTAAGACTACGTATTATTGTATTAGCTATCCAGAGGGATCCCATGTATATGATATGTAAGGTATCCTATTGATAGCCGTTACCAACCTGTTGATATTGCAGTGGCACACTCTGAGTGGAGACCTGTTGTATCTGCTGTGGCGCGTACGCTGGCTGTTGAGGCTCCTCCTTCCTCCCAGTCGGGTTACTTAGTAGAGCCAGAAGCTCGTCGTCGAAAGCGACAGCTTGGTTCGAGCCAGAGTCGCTGACGGACAGAGCGGCGCCTACGGAGGCCTCGCCGCCATTTGCAGAGTAGTGGGGGCGGGCGATCACCGCGTGCGACGGTTGGAAAGCAACCTGGGGATTAGGATTTGAAAAAATAAGATTAGGAACGTCTTCAAATCACTCATAATGATAGTAGAATGTTTTTTGTTAGAGACTAATGCTGATAGTTAATTTTTATGCACCTCCATTAATACAAATCAAGATTTGATTGACAATGAATGATATATTATTGACGCAGGTTTCTTGCCTTTTACCCGCTAAGGAAATATGTTAATAACGCGACTGTCTATCAAAAAAGGATAAAACGATAGACAACACTACAGTACCAGTAACTGTGTTGGTATTGGAAGTTTCAAAAAACTAGCACTAATTTTGAATGGCTGAACGGAAGTACGTACTATAGGTACATGTCATGTTTTGCGTCGTCATAAAAAGAGCCACACTCAAGCGGTCACAGGAAAGATTTAGTTTTGTTTTGTCCCTTAATTTCGAGCCCGCTCTCGTAAAATGGTCTTAGGTCTCGTAAAATGGATTTAGGATTCCGCCCTTTTTAAACTTTTAGACCTGTCTGAATATTTGTTATTAGTCAATACGATACGATATTTAATAATGCATAACGACGTGGATAGCCTAGTTGGTTGGGAGATGTAACCCTGCCTACGAAGCAAGCGGATCCGGGTTCAGTTCCCGTTCAATTCTGTGAATAGCGCCAGTATTTGTTCCTGAAATCTTGAAAGTTTTTAAAGTCATGTCTTGTAAGGTTTTTATTTCTGTACATAACTATGTATGTATATTTATCGCTGTCTAGTACCAGTCCAAGCCTAAGACTTACATTTGGCATTGGGACTAGGTAAATTTGTATGAGATTGTCTCCTTATATTTATTTATTTATTCACTACGAGATGTGTTTTACCTGTCGTGCAGTTTGCGGCTCCACGTAGTAGAACGGTTGCAAGCCCTGCTTGTGTTCCGCGTGTGGTTCGCTGTACAGTTGCTGTAACTGTTGCGAGCTGGCGAGCGGCGCTTTCCTCTCGGGCTGGAGTTCCATTAGTTCCTGGGTGTTTAGAGAGTACACCTGCCCGGGGCGGTACTCGCTAGTAGCAGAACGGCTGGAAACAGGTTAGACAATTGTTAATAATAAATGAAGCAACACGTAAATACTTTTTAACCGGCTCCGAAAAACGAGCAGGCTCTATGTTCGGCTGTACGTATGTTCTTTTTTAAATTTGTTTACTTTTATTGTGCAAATTGGTCAACATTAACGGAGTGAAGTCCTTTTTCAGAATTAGGATATACCAATAAAAATTACTGACGGTTTTTACATTCTAATTCGAAAGAATAGTTAATTTTAAGAAACCAATTAATTATTAATTTTGTATTTGACAATATGTTTTGTTTTAATATCTTTATTTATTTAGCAGACATTTTATGATGACATGATTATTTTAAATTTGTGTTGGCATTTTCTAATAAATTATAATAATTAAATCATATCAAACGATAAAAAGTGATTGTATTAATACATACTATTTCAAGCGGTTTTCGCCTAACCCTTAAGATACACCTAGGAGGGCTCCAAGCTTTCAAGCCGAAAATGAAACTCAAACAAAAATAAAGTATATTTTTGTTTGAAATATCCAAAACAGATAAGCATTTCAAAAACTTAATAATGCAGAACGGCTTTAAAAACCCTATTCCTCGAAATGGTTTTCGAATTAGAGTAATTGTAAAAATATGAACAATCCCAATAATAATTCGAGTAGATTTCATTTTTTTAAATTTGTTTAATTATGTAATTTATCTAGGTAACGTTCTTTTTAGAACATAAGCACGAGGGCACCCCCCGATAAAATGGTGACCCCTTTAAGAGCTTATATCTCATAAACGGCCCAACCGATTTTCATTATACCTATTTAAGAACCACCGTTAGAAAACCATCTTTCAAATAAAAAAAAAACCGCATCCAAATCGGTTCACCCGTGAGCTACAGTACTACAGACAGACACATTCCTAGCACCTAGCCTAAACCCTTGGACCTAGAAAGCAGTTATTTTCACATTTTTCGAAGTATAATTAAATGGGAAGAAATAGGGGAGTAGCGGGAAACTAATTCTACTCGTACGAAGTCGCGGGCGTCCTCTAGCTGTATACAAAATAGTGACGATGCAAAACTTAATGTCATATCATGAGAGAGAATCTGCAAGTGTAATACTGTTATAAATCTAAGGCGGGACTAAATCGCGTATAAACATTATATATACCTCGACGTTTCGATCGTGTTGCAACGGTCGTGGTCACGAGCAGACTGAATCACTGAAGAGGGCTGATGCTTATTTGTTTCGTGCGAGTTTTTCGAAGTACACTTGGTCTTGTTTTTACTTTAATTTGTTACCTATTGACCGGCAGACAACACTCACAGTGTCCACGGATTTGTCCGTAGATATACGATGACGCTTGCACTTGCTAATCAAATCACCGGATTCCACGAAATCAAGAGCATGTATCCTTTATCCCGGGTGAAATTATCCGGTATTTTTTTTTCATTTTTGTCGAAACGTCGATGTATACTATAATGTTTTTACGCGATTAAGTCCCGTTTTAAATTTATAACAGTATGTGTGAACGTCGCGAAAGTTTAAAACAAGCAATTGGAAGTGTAATGTTTATTTGGAATCAAAAACTTGTGATTACCTTACAATTCCGTCATCATCTTGTGGCTCCACTACCGGGGCGACTTGGTCCTGTAAGAAGAAAATATTTTTATCAGGATTCAATTATAACTTTCAATCTCAGGGACTTCTCGCAGATTGAATTAATTCACAGAAGAACCTTGTGGGTAGGAACTGGATATAAATGGAATATAGTCTAAGTTAGATCGATGCGCAGTATACAATAAGACAAGAACGAATTGCGGACATCATTATTTAAGGTAAGCTCTAACAAGTCAGTATAAAGACCAAACGTAATAAATCTAGCTTGGCGGAGAGATAGATGTTCTATTCACTTATACATGGTGGACAAAAGGATGCCACATGAACGGCAACTACCTTAATATTGGAAATTTATAGCTAATTCTACGCCTTTTATTTTTGAAAGCAAAATATAGTATATTTTACTTTTAGCTTTTTGAAAATTTGTCCGCTTTAGGAGGATTGTGAAGCGCCGCTAAAATCGCGTAGCTGTCAAAAAAAATCCATACAAATTTAACTCCGGGCGATAACATTTCTCACCCCCTAAATTAAGTCCGATTTCCATGATTTTTGAATATGTTGTAGTTATTATAAAGAACTATGTCTGTACGTTTCTGATTTTTGTTTTTTAAATTTGTTCAATTCTAAGAAGTATTTTCTTGGAAAGGTTAACGTCAGGGATCAATACCGGTATTAATTAAAATTGAAATATCTTCCTTAATTTGCATTATTTCCTTGATATTTTCGACTGGAATTTAGGTAATAACACTATTCTATTATATAAATTCATTGAACAGCAAAAATATTCAATAATAAGCGAGATACCGAAATTGAATACCGGTATTTTTGTATGAAAATAATACCGGTATACGATCCCTGGTTAACGTACAGAAGACATAGTTTTTCATGATATTTACAACATATTCAAAATCGGAAAAATTGGACTAGGTTTAAGGGGAGAGAAACGTTATCTATTTTTTATTTTGTGTGGAAATTTTTAGCTTCACAATCCTCTCAACCCGGAATCTAACTGTTCGAATATGACAGAATAATAAAGTCGTGTTTTTTTACGGTCTTTATTTAGTTTAAAGGTGTGTGTGTGTTGTAGATATAAATGATCACTATCAATGTCCCTTTCGATCTGTGTCATAAACCACGATTATGTTTTTTTGTCATATTCGACCAGTTTAATTTCTGGTTAAGGTAGTGAATTTAAAAAAATCCATAAAATTGCTGTATAGTAAGTTTTTTTTTAAATTTCGTGCTTTGGTGGCTTCCCGGGTGAATTCCGAAATTACTATACTATTTAGTATTACTGTATCACTATAATAATATAACGATAGGAGGGAGTGCAAAATTTGTTTAATTTGTAGGTGATGTCCAAAACCACGGAACCTTTTCGAAGAATTCTTTCACCATTTAAAAGGAACATTATTCCGGATGGCCTTAGGCTATTTTTGATTTATTGAAACCGGAGCGAGGCGAGTCCAGGATGCTTGTACCTAATAATTTAGGATACCGTCTAAATTAGCAATTATAATAACGGAGTATAATGTGCCATTATTAACGTGGGTGACACGTCTCCTAACACGGTTGTCTGAACGACAGTGACAACCCAGAATTTAGACGTGACATAATAGAGGCAAACAATCGCCCTGTTACACGTAATTACTGCTACTCTTGTAGATTCTATCTAACAATGCTTACCTTATAAAGAACCTGCTTTGACTTGCGACTTAGATCGTAAAAACGGATTAACTTTGTCGCGAGAGTCATTTTGTTGTAGTTTGTCATCAACACCTACATAAAGGTTGATCGGGAAAAACTACAACGACACGGTACTCCATTTAAAAAATAATAATTATGGAGCTCCTCAGACTTGGTCTTTGACGTGTTTACAAAAGTTCGAGCTAGGAGTTTGTTATGGAGCGCAGTATTTTAGGTGTTAAACTAACGAACCATATCGGGACACAACCTTGCGCTCCATTACTCAAATAGTCGAAATAGCTCAGAAGGCGGCCAAGTTAAAGTGGGACCTGCAGGCCTTGCGCGTAACTCACTCGCAATCGCGATCTGCTTCAAAACAAAACAATTGGTTTCATTTTATATGCAGACAAGCCTTCGATTTACAAAATGAAAACGATTGTGATTGCGAGTGTTGTTACGCGAAAGGCCTGCGGGGCTGGTCACGTCTGCCGCATGTCGAGCTTTGGGCCAAAGTCGCAACAGAGACAAACCTACAACTCACGACGGAAACGCGGCAGACCTCATACGCGATGGCGGGATGACTTGGTTCCTTTTTTAAGGACTGGCCAGAAGAACAGGGAAACATGGAAAAAGTGTGGAGAGGGCTTTGCGTAGCAGCAGAACACATCAGACTCTTAATAATAAAATATATAATAAAAATTGACTAACGTGTAACCTTTTTTAAAATACGCCTGTTCTAAGTATAGAACTGATTCGTATACCTCACTTAAACCTTACAACATTATCTACTGGCGATTAACGTCGTTATAACTAAGTACATATGAAACAAGATTACTTTCAGCTCGACGGAGGCCGTGAAGAAATCGCGTTCACCTTAGTCCACCAGCCCTAATGAATACATTGCTGTGATTGATGATCACTAAGAGCGAGATCGACACCGTCGTCGTAAATCTACTTTTTCTTCAATGTTTGCTAATCAAGCCGTCATTACATTTCAAAACTAAGTAATTTAGTTTAGCTCCTTTGGTACAAGTACAGTCATGAGCAATAAGAAATATTTATTTCGAGCAACGAGGTCTATACACAAATACCTTATAGACTAACTTACACAACAATATAAAACTTAAAACTAATAACGAGGTGACACAACAGCGTGGTCCTGTTTGGTTGCTGCTCTGCCCTCATAAGCCAAACGGCGATATCTCAAATTCAATAGCCAAAGCAGATTTAACCCCAACCCGTTAGTAATAAAGTTCTACTTGCTACAGAAGTTTTGTCTAAGATACCACCATTTGTCTTAGGAGGTGGTAGGTGTCCTGAAACCGCCGGAACACGACACCTTTAAGTCAGAAGTCAGAACACAGGATAATACGTATACCTACCAGTGGACTCAAAAAAAATGACACGCCTTATTACTAGTCGCATAAGACAAACAAAACAACTCTCTATTACGGATACAGTAATCGGGTAGGTTAGAACTACACGTGTAGATATGTATATATAGTATGTAAAGTCACCATAAAAAAATTATCATCCAATACTGCGCTAAAAATATATATTTATTATGCCTCTATAGTAATAGTGACGACGTGCCAAATAATAAATATTTTTAAACCCCGTTTTGGGTAATAAATTATTCCTAGTAAGTAGTAGTAGTAGTAGGTAGGTATAAGACGTTTTCTTACTAATGAAACCGCAATGAAATGAAAAAATTAAATCGTTTAATAAAGTCATAATAGATTAAATATATACAAATTGTATTGATCCTTGACTACAGAGGCCCTCGCCAAGATGCAAACGCTACTAACGTTTTTCTTTTCTATCGCTCAAAATGTATGGGATGACAGTTGACCACATGGTTTATCGTAACGCATGAGAATGTCATCCCATACCATTTTTAATTGATAGCTAGGTCCCTAGTTCTTAATCTTTGGTGCAATCGAAGCCTTTGCGATGCACTAAACAAACAAACTATAACTAGACTACTTACAAGACAATCAACAAATTGGACTGGCAACAAATTAACGATGTGACAACAGCGCATGTCATAACACATGCGTACAATTACGTTGCGCGTGCGGCGAAAGCCGAGGAAAAATGAGACAATGCGCTGATTATCGGCCATTTTCGAAACAAGCGCTGGCGCTGATCGCTTGTACAATGCTATAATGGTAGCCTGATCTAATGACAAGTGTGACGTTGATATAAAATTATTGTTGTGAGTCTTGATACATTGGCAGATTGCGCAAATCTTGGCAAATTATTCTTAGCTTCATTACTTGCCGTTCGAATGTCAACATAGGTAAATCTAAAAGCTCTGCAGTGGAATTGTCGTAATATCCGCTAGTAAGAGTACCTATGTCATAACTTTTAATTTAATATCCTGTTGGAAGTTTTGTGATATGATAAAAACTATTAAGATATAAAAATCCTTTTAGTTTAGAGCAAGTGAAAAAAATGAACTAAGTATAATTATCTATACAGTGAGATAAGTTTTAGACGCAAACGAACTGAAAGCGAGGCGGCGCGGTGCAGTGCGTTCCCATACTAAAAACGCCTCATCCGCGCGGTGGACACGGGTTTTAGTATGACAACGCGCCGCACCGCTCCGCCTCCGCTCCACCTTTTGGATGGTATATTTTGTTTACAAAATCCATCATTTGGATTATTCTTACGAAAACCAAAGTATTCCCCCAGCACTTGCCTAAACAGGTTCTAAGCATTTTGAAAACGTAGGTTATTTCGGCTTTACTATTCGAATTATCAACAATTTAGTTTTTCCAAATCTTTAATATCACACAAATCGAACAGGTTATGAAAAAAAAACACTTAGCACTTACCTAACCTAACCTAACCTAACCTAACCTTTCATTCACACTAAGCTTTGAAAGGAAATCTAATATCCGTTGTGAAAACGAAGTTTTTTTACGTAATAGAGGTGACAAAAAGCGACCCGCATAAAACACGCAGTAAAGCTGTCCACAATTTACTGGCCCTGGCAGCTATTAACCTATCGTATAATTTAGTGCAAGGTTTATAACTTTTATGGTTATCTTGTTTATGTATTTCTTCAGTAGCTGTACTAAACTTGGTTTCAGTCGTGGTCTTTGCTGCTCTCCTTAGAAAAAAGGGCGTATGTCTCATAGAATCGCGTATGTATTAGTGACCTTGTTTCTTAAGATGGGGGGTTGAATTTACCTTGACTATCCAATTGCACATGCGTCCTTTTAATTTAGGATGGCAGTATGTGTCTCTTTCGTTGTAGAGTAGATCTAGTTCAGCCATACTCAACCTTATTTTTATACGGGCCACAAATACGTTCTAGCTATTGATCCTCGGGCCAAAAACAAAATGTAGTTGAGGAAGTATGTAGGTATTTTAGGTGTTAATAAAAAATGACATTTAGATTTATTTCCGAAAGTACTGCTTAGAGCTTGGTAATGGATATTCAAGACCACATACCATACAATACGCGCAAATTTGAAAAAGATGACAATTTATGTAGCTATACCAGGGGTGTGATTCTCTCAACAACGACGGACGGGCGGACGAACGAGTGATTGTCCAAGCGGCGAGTTTAAGTAGTCCCGTCAGAGTGAACAAAACACATTATAGAGCATGTATTCAATTTGGCAGCATGGCTTCTCGAACGTATAAGGCTGCCTAATTGACAAAGCACGCGCTAAAATGTGTTTTGTTCGCTCGGACGGGACTACTTAAACTCGCCGCTTCGATTCGCTCGTCCGTCCGACCGACCGCCGTTTTTTGAGAGAATAACACCCCAGGATCTCCAGATAGGCCACTCGTAAAAGCTCAGTGGTCCGCATGCGCCGCAGGTTGAGTATAACTGATCTAGTTATAGGTAGTTTTAGTTTCGTTGTTGTTAGTGGTGGTAGGGTCTTGTGTAGGGTCCGTTCGGATCGCTACAACCAGATTATCTCCGCCAAGCAGCGGAAAAGTAATTTCGGACTAGCTCATTTTTGGAATGTTACAAATTATGTCAAATAAGGTTTCTGTCACACTGCCATTCGACGAAAACCGACTATGCCAAGTCTGTTACGTTAAGTCAGTTTCGGGCAATGAATAAATGTTATGCCAAATAGAGGAAACCCCGAGCAGCATTCTTCCGGTGTATAGGCATTCTATGTTACTAAGGGTTAACAACGCATTTGCAGTTTTAGAATTGCAGTCTTAAGACTGCCAATCTTCAGATTGTAGGCTTGAAAATGCAAATGTGTAATGGTGGCCTTGCCGAGTCGAACTTGTACACGAAGGGTTCTGTACCATTCTTGTAAGGAGGCCCCCTTCCATTTTAAATTTAATTTAAATAGCGGCAATATAAATATATAATACGTTCACGCCTGTAATCCCAGAGTGGGGTAGGCAGAGCTACAAAATTACCTACACTTTAAAAAGTTGTTGATAATCCAGTAACCACATTTTGCACAAATATTAATACACACTGAGAAAATTTCCAACTGTCTATTTTTTATCCCGCTGACAGACAGGGTAGCGAAGGCTTAGTCATAGAAGAAAGAAATAGAAATGGAAAATATTTATTCAACGCAAGGAAAAAAGTACAAAGACAGTGAGGGTTTTTATCAGCACTATGACATGTCCTCCTTTAAACGGGGCTTAAAAATAGTATTCACTGAAAAGCAACAACTTCGCTGTGCCCCGGCTTTGCTGATGTCTATGGGCGTCGGTGATTGCTTACCATCAGGTGGGCCCCGTCTGCTCGTTTGCCTATTACAGCAGAGGAATCCTAATTTACTTAACTAATATTACCTAACTTAAATTTAACAGAAAACAGATAACAGGTAACATGACAAATACAAGCAACTATTTAGTACACAAGAAAACCCGTAATATATAATAATTATGGTCCAGTATGGTAATATGGGCCATCCTTTCGGTACGGAACCCTAAACAATCCGCAATAGTTGTGTGTCAACAAATATAGTCCTATAAAATAGTGATCAACATTCAACTAAATATACAGGGTGCCCCAAAACATGACGTAGGAACCGCAAGGTAGCGTTTTTTGCCAGTCATTAAAACCTTAATAACTCCTAAACTAATTCACATTATATAAACATTCATACTTTCCTGTACCGTAACACTTACGTCAAGTTCTTGAACATCCTGTACTGGTATTCCATTTTTAATGTTAAGATAGGCACTGGTTAATTTCACGTAACCACATAGAATTCTGTTCCAGACCTGATTATTTTGATTAGGGACCGACACAACAACGATGCAAATTAATTGATTCCACGCTACAATAATTACCAATCCTCGGCACTAATGAGAATTGAAATTGCTCCATGGATTCAATTCCGATATCAATGAAATGTAATCAAATTTGCAAACAAGGCTTGATGCACTATTTTATGAGTATCAGCTCAACTGTGCATAATAAACTGTTTTTAAGCCCCGACAAAAAATAAGGTTGTTGTAAGTTTACCATCTATAAAGGGTGTCCCAAAACTCAACGATAACCTGGTACCGAGCGAGAGGCCAAGCTATACTAGTTCTGGAAAAAATAGAACCGGTACAACCCGGCCTCCCACCCGGCACCAGGCTATCGTTGCGTTTTGGGACATCCTGTAGATTTTTTTCTTATTTTTCCAAAACTGGTATAACTTGGCTTGTCGCCCGGTACCAGGTCATCGTTGAGTTTTGGGACACCTTGTATGTGTGTATCTTGGTATAAGTATATGTATGTCTATGTATCTATGTGTCTGTCTGTGGTATAGAAGCTCCCAAATGGATAGACCGATTTGCACGCGTTTTTTTTAAGAGAAAGCTATTTTAATCGGGATGGTTTATGAACAGAGATCGGACAAGTTGGCGTCAATACTCGCAATAATGTGGACATGACTCCAATAATATAATTAAATTAAATTAATTTATTTCTTACCTGAAATTTAATTTGATCGCAATAATACAGAGACTTGTTATTGTGTGTTATTTTTCCTTGCAAACAGATTCCCATTTCTCCTTGTATACTGTCCAGATTACTGTTAAAAAATACTGTTTATTTTCTTTATAAGATCTACTTTGTATTATTTATTTATTTCTGTCTTGCGAAAGATTAAAATTAAATTTCTGGTAAGAAATCAATTAATTTCATTTAATTTTAATTAAAACGTCTCGTCTTCAAAATGCTTTAGCAGAAGTATCGACAGAGACAAGAGAAAAGAAGAAGAGACATTTATTTAGTAAAACAACGGCATTCTTGTGGTGATTGCCACCTGAGAACACCATGTAGGTGAAATACTTATTTGGACTGATACATGTAAGTATTTTAATCCCTCCACTCGGTGAAAATAGGAAATGGTGACAATAAATTCCACGCGTACACTCGCGGAAATTTATTCTAGTAAGTACAAAACAATTTGCACATTTATTAATCGTATGCGTGTTTGTGAACGATGTCATATATATAGAGGAAGTTGTAATATTGTTTTACACGAGCATATAAATTAGCTGTGATAAATTAAAACGGCACGGGACGCATATTATAAATACTTCGATGTTTTGATCGTGTTATACGATCTGTAGTGAACAGACTGGAAAATGCTAAATGCTTATTTACGTAGCGCGCGAGTAGTTCAAACTACGTGCACTTTTCTGGTTTTTGTTTTATGGGAATACCTCACTCACAGTATCCGACTGAAGATAACGACATTGGCACTTCCTGCTAATAATATGCTTTTACTCAATTAGGTTCCGTTTTAATATGTGAACACCGCGAAAGTTAGATAAAAACATAAATTAGCTACTTACTCATTATGCTGTTCAATGGCAAGTAAATTTTTATTAAAGTACAAATTACTCAA
This sequence comes from Acleris literana, assembly GCA_946894065.1. Taxonomy (NCBI): domain Eukaryota; kingdom Metazoa; phylum Arthropoda; class Insecta; order Lepidoptera; family Tortricidae; genus Acleris; species Acleris literana. The sequence goes on along the minus strand of OX335689.1, from coordinate 8,999,665 downwards.
AAAAAGACTTCCATTCCTTTGCTGATCCCGTTTTAAATGATGACTTTAATACAGTAATTTTATGTGCATTATGAACCTTGTCGGGCACAGCAAAGAGAGGGGAGGACTTATATGTATAGGTATTTATGATTAGATATACAATGTCATGCTATAAAAAACTATTTACAAGTATCGTAACACATTAATATTTATTTATATATTTTTTATTTTAATCTATTCGTAAATATTTTTGTTCCATTGTATTAAAATTACATGAGTTAAGTTGCATTAATTAAATTATTATTACGTTAATAAGAGAGCATTTATTCGTCATTCATTAGAAACCCAAATATTGGTGGTCGGAATACTTTAAATAAACTTACGTTAGGAATCAGCCTCTTTTAATCGACAGTCACAGTACAGTCAAGGACTAATTGTTATGCCACTATGGAACCCTGTCATAAAGACAGCGTCAAACCACATCACAGAAATTACGCTTGAATGAATGATTTACGTTATGCGACAGGGTTCCATAGTGGCATTACAATTAAAGTCCTTGACTGTACATAGGCCCTAGAGGTATTCGGCGTTCGTTATCTATTAGCTGTCAGACGGTAGCGTCGACCACCGTCAATTCAATACATTTTACGTTAGCGTTAAGGCAACTTGTCTAGCCTCACAGATTCGAAGGGATTCAGTCCCGAGTTAAGGCAAATATTTGTGTGATGAGCAAGCATGTTTGTTCTTTGTAGTAGTTTGAAACTAGGTACATTTGTGTAAGTTAGCCGCTTTATTATTACCTATACAAGTTCACTTAGCAAAATATGATCAGAATATTAAACAGGAAAACTTCCTCGTAATAGTGAAATCGAATCCATGCACTTGGCAAGCCGCCGGTGGTGGCAGATGTTTAGTGCAGTGCAGCACTTCAACTATTTCCGAGTTCGGTTCCCATTTCAACTTCGTTTAGACTTTAGCTATAGCTATAATATCGATAAACACCAAATTACTTTCTATATTGTTTCAACATTACTTAGAACTATTTTGCAATGTTAAAATTAATTTATGACTGGATTTATAAACAACGCAAGCATTTTTATTATCCTGAGGGCATTTGCGGACAGGTTTGATTGTCAGTATCTGAATCATTGTCATATGATCCATGTACTGACAGTCAAGCCTTACTTAGTGTTATTTTTATTTTATTTTCATTTTATAGTTTTTATATGTAATAATTAGGTTATAATATTTACTAACTTTAAGCTAAGAAATTGTAACTAACTTAAATATGATCCCAGTTGGTCGAAATAAACGTTTTGAATTTGAATTTGAATTTGAATTATAATTTCTTAATGATTTGTTTAACAAGTAATTTAATAAGATGATGGGACCAGTAATGAAATGAACAAAGACCAATGATGGACACTTAATTCTTATGTTACAGAAGACAAGGGTTATTTCGGGTTAAGGCGGACCGAGGCGAAAAGTATTTGAAAGGGCCCATTTTAACAAGATAATAAACTACCATAAATAATATTAAGAAGACATACATCAATATGTTACTTTAAAAGATTTTGCATTTATGGAGAATTTAAAAAAGAAAGAACATGCATAATTCAAAACAATATTTGTAATATGCAATAAACTGTTGTAGCTACACTCTGTTTAATCAAGGATGACCCGTGTGACAGCCGTATTTCCTAATTTCACTTGCTATACCTACTGACAAGTGAAGTATTTAAAAATACGCGATTATTTAATTATTTAAATTCCAGAACGGCGTCGCTAGGTTTGTACCAATCTAGTAGGTATTTATGTAAATTTAAAGAAACAAGTTAATACATGTTTATATGAGCTGTCACAGGTATAATCCTATATTGAACAGAGTATAATAGGTAAATGGATTGAATCTCTGCGGTGCTTTAATGCGTCGTAGGCGAATTAAAACGCATTATAAAGGGTCCTTAAGGTTCTTCTAAAATAAATACACAAATCAAAAATGACCAGGACCATTAATATGGGTATGTATTGGAATCCCTAATCGTCATTATCCTAATGCATTGTTTGTCCGAATTTTCGTTTATCCTAAAGCTACCCCAACCTAACTTAACCGCAGGTATTTTTATGACAAACAATAATTCGGACAAACGATGCGTTAGGACAAGCGTTATTGGGGATTCCCAGGGACACAATATAACAAAACTAAGTACACAGACATTTTAGATATGTTAGACATTTTTAATGTGTGTATAACATCGTATCTAACTTTAACTTGAAATTCAACACAGTTTATTAAAAGATGTGGACTTTGTTGCTAAAGATATAATAATTATATAAAAAACAGGAGTCTAGGCTTGGAAGTAACTCTTATCGGCTCTAACATGATTACGCGAATGTTATCTGGTAATTACTTTTGCAACGGCTTATATGAAACAATAGAGTGTGGGAAGGTTTCGCATAGGAACAATGTTTATACGATAAGAGATAACTTATTAGAGAATGAGGTTGATTGGAAGATGATCTACAACTTAAATGGCGGTTTGCGTAACAGTTAACTAGACTGAAGTGTGCTATTAATAATTCTTTTAAGTCTTTCAAAAGTGAATATAGGGGGTGATGTAGTTTTGTAGCAATACATTTATGTACGTCCCATTATAACGAAAATAGCACTTTCGTCAAAAGTGCTATTTGCAACGATATTTCTTATATTATAATAATTTTTCGGGGGATTTTAGCTAAGCACATATTTTTTTGAGTTTTAGTACTCCGTAGGTGAGAGGCAGCTTCAAAATTCGTCGGTATGATGGTATAATATACCTGTGACGTTCTTACCATATCTCAGACATAACTTAAGTTAGTGTAAGCTTAATCACTATTTTTTTATTATGGCATGAAAAAAGCAAAAGCGCAAACACGTCACTTGATTGTAGGTGGATTGTGAGGAATCTTACTATGACAAACTTAAGACTCTTCTTGAGTTGCTGGTGTTTATGGGCGGTGGTGATTACTTCCCATCTGGTAACCCACTTTTATATAAAAAAGACACCCATTGCCAAACCTGAGGACCGTAATGGAATGCCTCTATGCTAGTCACTTCACCGCTAATTTGTTTTTTAAACAACGACATTTTCTATTCATCAAGTATTTAGAGCGGAACTCTTATTAAGGCGGTCTCATACCGTTAATTAAGGCCAAATTCGCAAGTCACAGCCGACGGCCTTAAGCTGCCAAAAAGCTTTGAGCCAAATTAATCCCTCGACGAAAATTGAATTTCGCATTAAAGTTCTTTTTTCATCTCAAACTCAATTTATATCACAACAGGTTACTTTGTTTTTAATGGATCAACGAATTTTCGATCAGTGGAGTTACTATTTACTGGAAAGAAGTGAACTTTTTTACGAGTTTGTCGAACCGGTTTAACTTGACACTTTCGCTCTATAGCAAGGTTAGTAAAGGACACGTCAAATGAAATTGATCTTGAGAGTTTATATGAAAAACATCACCCTATGCATACAATCGGGCAATGATGATCGTTTTCGGTATACTACTGTGTTCCATTTTCAGACGTACAAAGGCAAAAAAAACATGGTGATGTAAATAATATTTTACAACCACAACGAATAGGTACAAGTTTAGTCTTTGATGTATCTTTTTTACTTATTTTTTATCAATAATTCTCATTAATAATTTCTACGAAAGCTCCTTACGTCCAAAGCCTAGCAAGTATATTTCTTGGAAAACAAAGGTTTTTATAAATTGAGTAACCTCTGTGGTTTATGATTAGGTACGACCACAGAATAGAAAGAAAAACAGTTTGTACATCATACGATTTGTGTCACAGCCTTTCTCCAAGAAACATGTGATTAGGGACGTAGAAAATAACATTATTACATCTTTTTGCGATTTAGCACCATTAAAAATCTGGTTTTTAATGCACTAAAGAGGCATTTTAGGCGTTCTTTTGGCAGTTTTAGTCAGACTAAGAAGTCAATCCTGAGTATCCTGACGTTGCACAACCATCAAGTTTCTGAATATTGATATTTCAACGGCAGTAAAACAATGCTGTTATTACTGTTTTTTCACAATCAACAAATAAGATAAGCATAGGATTTGTTATCAATTACTGCTAGTACGTACTCACAGTTTAATATATAAGTAATTATTTACTCAAACACTGCCTAGAATCTAGGCCATCTAGACCCTGGATGGTTATTTTAAAGTCGATGCTATTGTTTTGAAATTCAGGTCTGCAAACTTATTTTCTATTCAAATTTAGATTTGGCCGGTTGCCTAATATCATATTTGTTCAAAGCATTTTAGACTTAATATAGGTAGAGTCGAGTTCATAAATATGTGTTCACTTTACTACCTTGTCACTTTAATCGCTGTGATTATTCGTATAATAGTTCAAACATGACATTAAATAGACAGGGTACTAAAGTGTACACATATTCATGAACTCGACTGTACTATGCAAATATGGTAATAATAATCATCATGTGCACAATGATCTATAGGTACATAGTATAAACCAAAATCGCTTCTCGCCGTCTGTCCCTCTGTATGTACGCTAAGATCTTTCAAACTATGCAATAGATTTTAATACACTTTTAATCAAAGGATAGTGCATGTGATTCAAGAGGATTTTTATGTAAAATACTTACATTCTGGTTTATGGTGCTACAGAAAACTCACATAAATGGAATCGAAGCAAGGCAAGGGCGGGCCGCTAGTATTTTATAAACTATCATCAGATTTACAGGCAAAGTATACCAAAATTTTAGTGGCCTAAAATTCTAGTTCTTTGCAGTTCGCACCTATTCCAACGGGACGGCAATATATTTGTGTCATTGTACTCTCTAGACTTTTCTTTCTCTCTGATACTCAGTCATCTGTGATAATCAGTCAGTCAATGGTTGCAGTATCATTTAGCTAGTAGTTATACCAGTGTACCATCCTCTTGCAGAACATTGGAAATAAATATTCCTAGCTTTACTCTCTCCATTTCGATATCATGACTTATTCTTTATTTATTGATTTAATTGTATTTAGTAAGGGGAAAATTATTCGGTGAAATATGTCTTTCTCGAAATAGTCTCTGAACAAAATTACTTTGTCACATGGACTAACAGATAAAAAGAGTATAAAGACGGCTAAAAACGGCTAAATCGAGCGAATGAGATGGAGCTAATGTGACTTCGGGCTTCAATTTTCAAAGTATATATTATTTTTTCTACAGTTTGTGAATTGTTATTTACCTATTTGTTTTGCGGTTTTTATTTTTTTTCTGTTTAGTTTAGTTTTGTGTGTATGTGTGTGCTATGTGTGTGTAGTCTGCCGTGGTTTCACTGGATGGTTCCAACGGAAGACCAGCGCTACCTTTAATGCCAGCATAACGCTGAGTTGGAACCAATTCGTGACCACAGGCTCCTTTTCTGTGTCAGTATATTGTTTCTTTTTGTACGACTGTTTGTCACGTTTTTTTTTTCATTTCTTTCTTTCTAAAATTGTGTCCGTAATGGTACACGAATTCGTTTGTGTTTGACTGTACCGAGCAGATGTGGAAGCAATACTTTGCATATCCTCTGGCGCTAAGGTCTGGCTAGCTGTGACGAAATCTAGGGCACAAAAGTGAAAGGGCGATACTGAGGACATTAGCCGTACCGTGGAGCAGGCAATAGTCATAATGTGATATTAGGTAACCCGATACAGGCCATTGATAGGAATATTACAATTGTTTGCAAACACCCTGTAATATCGTTGAAAAATCACAGATTAATGGTCTTCTTGTTTGTGTGGATATTTTAATATTTAAGCTTCCAAAGTCATAAGTTATGACGTACAATTCTGCAATATATTATACTGAAACTCATATCAATGAAGTGTGGCGTCACGGCTTTTTTAACTTATTTGTAAGTCATATGGTTATAGATACTAATAGATAAAGATATGTGTATTATTATAAAAACATTACAAATATATACAAGTCTCCTAAATTAAACAACGTTAATAAATAATCTGGCTGATCAATTTTTTTTTTTATGTTATGTTAGTTAAAGAAGAGGTCTTGAAAAATACTAAACTAAGTATTTGCTTTTCCAAGAGAAAAAAAGCGCTTTCTTATGCCTTAATATTACGTCAAGTTTTGGGACACTCTGTATACGATAATTTACCTGTTTAATGAGCCCCCTGTATAAGGTGTGAACTCTCTCTCCCTGCGTCTGCCTTTTATCTTTGTTCTGTGCCGGCTCTGCTGCATCTTCTTTCTCCTTCACATCTGCTGCGTTGGCGCAGAGAATTATTGCTGAAACAACCAAAAAATTCAGTTTAAACCTGTTACATCTTAATAAATATTAATATTAAGTATCACATGTAAGGGATGTAGTAAGTGAAGTTGGGTGTAATTGGGGTGATGCCCAATAATGGACACTTAACTCGTAATTTAAAGATCATAAGGTTATAAATTGATTGTCTCAACATAAATGAATAACCCTTATCTTCTGTACCATAAGAATCAAGTGTGCATCATTGGTACTTACTTATTCTTTACTGGTTCCATCACCCTTGGACGTAAAAGATAACTGTTAAAGGTCCGTCAAGGACATGGTCTGTATTTAATATTACGTTTTTTTTTTGTAACTATTAAAAGCAAACGAGCAGGGGGCCACCTGATGGTAAGCGGTCACCCTCGCCCAAAAGCCATAACGTCAGCCATAACAAGGCAAAACCAAGTCACTGCCTTTTTGAGAATTCTCTTTAGAGGGATACCTATTTATCTAAGGAATATTTTCAATAGACGGTTCTATATGAATTTTTGATCGTTTTCGTCATCGATCAAATATCAAGAAACGATAGAAATTAGTATTTAGGGATTTTTGCTACAGAACTGAACACGTTATCGAATATTAAAGGCGAATCGAAAATATGACGAATGATTAAAGAGTTCGTGCTAAATAGAGCTACTGTTCAGTGTTTATAATGTGTAATTTTCAGGGAAAGAAGAAAGAAAGGAGAAAGAGGAAGAGAAAGGAAAGTTTTATTAGACGGGTAATAAGATGTTCCATTGATCGCAATAATGTTATATTTATTGACTCAAAATAACAAGTAACACTCAAAGTATATTAGCAACGTCTGAGAAAAAGATAATATGAAATTCATTGCCCGAGCAAAATCCTCGATATACGTAAAAAGCTCTAAGTACGTACGTAAGTAATTATCTACTCCAATAAGCACGGCTTTTGAGGATTACGTTCCTTTTTTCTTGGATTTTTCGGATTTATACGAATATTAAGAACCAAGCTTCTCTTGAGTTTTGTACACGATATATTTAAGAAAATCTAGCTAAATAAAATTGGGTCTTAAGTGTTATGGTGGTACTTCACTTAGCGTTTCGTATTTGCGTATTTTAGAATATTTGACAGATAATCGCAATATGGAGATGACATAATTATCAAAACATTGGCCATATTTATCTATTTGACAAATAAAAACAATAGCAAATAGTTACGCGTCTTTATCGGTTATTTGATTCACATCAAACAAAGGGCAAATATGCAATTACGCAGTGAAACCGTCTTCTATTTGGCTATATTCATATTTATTTGTACAAAACAGTAAAGAACAAATGGCGGACTTAATGCCAAATAACATTCATTCTGAATTACAAACTTATTTGTCATTTGTTATTGGGATCCATGTTGGCTGTGTTGCTGATTCGCACCAACGTAAAACATTTGTCATACAATTACACAACGCCAAGTAAAGTGCCACCATTATACTGATATATTATTAAGAAATTGCACTTTAGTTAAGTCGAGCGTATGATTCAATTTTCAGTTGGGTAGGCACTTTAACTGGAGCCTGTCTATATGGCCCGTAAAATATTCTTTAGTCGAGGTTTAACAATACTAAGCTCTCATTCTCTCTGAAGCAGTGGGCAGCACTTAACCTACCGCGGGGCGCTATAATGGCCAAGCGGTATTCCTAAAGGTCGAGTGTTTATTTCATTTCTCATTATTGGATTTCTTATTTGTACACCCGACCCTTCGTTTATTGTTTAAGTGGATGGGTAAGTGGTAACCTGCTAAGGTTAGGGGTAAAAAGCCTGGTACTAAGTGTGTAACGGCTTATGTTATAACAACTTCATGAGTTTAATTAACCGTTTCATTGGCAAGAATACTAATTATAAAGTTAGTTCTAATTTAAGCAATCAAACAGTAAACGCAGCACACGAGAACTTTAGCAAAAGTGACGAAGGAAGGTCTAAAAGATAGATTGCGCAATGGATTTCCAATCGAATCGACGATAACCCTTCTAAGGACAAATTACATAAATGATTTTCATCGTAAAGAATTCAATATAGCGACTATCAAAATTGCTAAAATTCTCAAGCCAAAATGTCCTCTCGAATCTGGTCAACTATTTAGTTCAACTGCTCCTAAATTGTTCTTAAGTATTGAACAGCGTCTGAACTGAAGTATGCCGATAGTTGTCGCGTTAACCGCTGTACATAGCGGGAACATTCGAGGCGCTCAAAGGAAAATTGTTGGAGTTTAGAGTCGTCTTGGTTGAAGGACTAAACTATCTATAAGCTAGTATCGTTCACTAGTTTCTTGATACTTGAGTTAAGATAAAGTGTTGTTGACAAAAACGTTTTTAACTTGACAGCAATGTGCCTAAGGATATTTTATAAAGTTACTAGCTTCTGCCCGCGACTTCGTCCCCGCGGAATAGTTACTTTGGGGTAACGCTAACTTTAACCCGCGACTTTGTTTACGTAGAAGGTTGAAACATTCTTCATTGGTGCTCCGCTCTTATTGGTCTTAGCGTTATGATCTGCCTATGGCCTTCCTCGATAAATGAAGTTTAAGTTCCTGAGATTAGCGTGTTCAAGCAAACAAACAAACTTTTCAGCTTTATAATATTATATAGTATAGATAAATTAACATTATTCTTACTTCAACTAACTTTGATCATTATAATTACCGTTAGAGTTTTTTTAGTTTTATAGCAAATAAACTCTGTTTAGTACTCGTATTATCTGATAATGTTTGAGTCTGGGCTAAGTAAGTAAATATAAAAATCATTAATGAATCACATTTAATTGCCTATCGAATGCCTAAAGTGTTTATAAACCACATCTAGATTAAACCGTACTTTTATATCACGGGTAATCTTTATAAAAGCAATAATCTCTACATTTTTATTCCCAATAACAAGCAATTTCATTATATCAATCAGTGTTTGATCCAAAACCTGTTCTAATTAACTTGTTTGTTCATTGTCTATTACATGGATGAGCGCACTATTGGGATTATACATGTCAATTTGCTAATTGCTTATAAATGAAAACAGATGGAAAGACTTGAAAGTAGTAAAAATACTTATCTAAGTCAATTCCTCCGTATACAGGGTGTCCGGGATATAGTGGACTTTTTTTACACTGTGCTATGTCAAACTTGCCGGAAGAAAAAATTCTTAAACTTTAAGTTTGACTTGTATTTTTTTTAAACTGTTGATTATTTATTAATTTCTTTATTAGGTTCTTAAAGCCAATTGAATCAGCTTTCTTTTACAGCAAACGAAACTAAAAAAATCTGATAACTGTGGTCGTGGCATCGAAAATGGTGAACCAGGGTGCCTCAATTCCAAAATTTTTAAAAGTTGCGATTTCTCGTTTCCCGTGCGACTTTTACTAAACATGATTTATCATATTTTCAACACTCCTGAGCTGAGCTATCCAGACCTGTAAGGTAGTCCACTATATCCCGGACACCCTGTACATACTAAATTACCGTAACCCAATTCTTGTTTAATTGCATCAAAACTCTGACAAACACTTGATGAATAACATTGACTATTTTTCATTAAATTGTTTTATTTTTCGTAGGGTATCATTACATTTCTTCGAGACCGGCAAAGCATTAATGACTCCACCGGCTTTGTAAATGTCCACCATAACCGCCGGTGACCACTTCCCATCAGGTGGACCATCGTCCGGTTTTTCCGACAATGGCCATAAAAAAATGTAAGCCTATTCCTTCAAATGGTACCTCAATTAGGCAACTGATCTTGCAAAATCGTAATGTTAAATGTAATGTAATAATTGACAAATATATCGCCAGCCTGATATATTCGACTCATCGTCGGTTACCTCATATTTAAGTGAGAATATAATCAATAAATGTATCATCAGCTAAATGTTAACGATGTTGAAAGCTGTCTGTTTTGCGAACGGTGCGATTGGCCTAGTTGCCCCAGTTCCCACAGTTATTCGGAGCTCAGTGATCACGGCACTTAGCTGCGTCGGTATTCTCTCACTTCGTCCGTTTCGCGTGGCAATTATAAATTGACCCCTGTACTTGTACCGATAGCAACTGCTGCGGTAGGTACCTACGACCTTGAATGAGCTGTGTTGTGATGCCCCAAGGTCGAGAGATGAATGAAAATGATTTTTAACGACTGGTGTTGGTATCATCTCCTTGTTGACTAACTTGTTGACGAACTATGTAAAAGAATAACAAGGCTCGTTTTACTTACTTAGCTCGCTATTTCGTTTTATGTACCTTTTATTACGAATATAATGCTTAAGTATTTATTACGTTTCCTTTTTCGCAGGGTAACTAAATAACTTATTACTGGAAAAGATTAAAGGGATAAGTTTACCTTTGTACATACATTTTGTGTTTATTTTTGTTTTGTTTACGAGTACTTTGCTATTTTCCGTTCGTGCAATGAAGAGTTATACATACATACTTTTTTGATGATTTTTAAAGGTTTATTATATTGGAAATGTTACTGGTGGTCTAGTCCCAAAAAATTACAAGTTTCCAAAAGTTCAGTAAAAAATATATAATGTCAAGTAAATTTACGTCAGTGGAAAAACTCAAAAGCTCTAAATTCCTTCTGAAATTTCCTACTGTAAGTATATTTATCATCTTATCTTATCTTATCTTATCTTATTGGCGGGGTCCTTACGGATACACTTCGACCCTATGGGATCTTTTGTGTAGTTACCCCTTCCGTTTTTTTTTTTAGCACTTAATCCAATGCAGCCTCCACCCCTTCCAGATATTTATCATAGTACAGTAGGAAATGAAATTGTCATACGCAAAACTTGTTCCTTATTTCCTTAACTTAGCGAAGTCGTTAAAGAAAAGTGCTTATGTATCAAAATACTCTAATAACCAAGCTTCCAAGTCACGGCCAAGTTTAGTTTCCAACTTACCAAGTCAAATAGACCGCAATCATATTAGCTAATAAAAAGAAGGAACTAACCGAAACGAAAAGTCGTACGTCACGGTAATGTCAGAGAATGTGTGTAGGGGAAGTAACGCAAATAAATTTATGGGCGAATTGCTCATTTGGAAAGCAAATTGGCAAACAATAAAGTCTATAATGAGTTTTATATTGAATAAAATAATTCATTTCGCATAACTTATCTCACTATCCACTGTTGAAAATGAAAATTTGCGTTTTTAAACGCAAACATTCTGTTTATAAAACATTCCTACATTTGGTGAGTTGGTTTATAAATTTTTCGCGAGCTCGTAGTAAGCAATTTAATCATACCTGGAAATTTTTCTTCATTATCACCTAATCTGCTGTTTCCTAAATGGACCAGACATTATTAATTGAGAAGTCTATATAACAGCGCGATATTTTACTCTTAACAACGACGTTGATCAATGGCAGGACTTTACGAGTGCCGCTCGAGACACCGCGATTCATTGCTCTTTGATATTGTTTCATACACAATGCCAAAAAGCTGAGCGGGATCCACAACTAAGATAGTATCTTTGTTATTATATCGCAGTTTCCTGTTTTATTACTGTTTGTCCCATCTGTGAAGTCCTCAGTAAGTTGTTACGAGTCCTCAGTAAATAATAAACAACCATTGAGATCGGAAAAATTGCTGGCAGGCGACACAACTCTCAACAGACAACCACTCTAGTCACGCTTCGTTTCAAGAACAATCGAAAACTTATTCAAAGACAGACCAAGTCGCTGGGTCAAGACCCAAGACCTTCCTGTAACATTTCGTTATCGCTAAATTACTTTATTCTACGAAAAAATCTACAACAGTGTTCCTCATTAGTGTCAGTATCACTATCGGCAATTTTCCTGTCTTGTCACTTTTACTTTCTACTACTATTTGTCAATCCGTTCCGATAAATTCCTACGATGATCGTATTAGTTGAAGAACGATAAAAAATCGTTTGTCGTGCGCATTGGGTAGCATCGCTGTCCGCGCAGAAAGTCGAAAGTGATTGCGTGCGTGGTTGCGTTCCGAGCCAGTAAAAGTAAACTCTTCCTAATCACCGACAATGGAACATATTTGGGACACTATGTCAGTATTTCGGAGGTCGTGATATTCCCACGCACAATTGTATCGCATTCCTGTGGCTTAGAGGAGCGACGTTGTTAGTGCACTCAACATTCAACACAATAACAGGTCAAGAGCAAACTCATAAATTACCGTGCTTTTTCACATCGGTTAATTTTTAATAACCGTGAAGTGTTTATTATTACTTTTTTTTGAAGAAAGTGTTTGTAGCAATTCAAGCAGGTATGTTCATAAGAAACATTGTTTCGAAGAAAACCACAAACAAGATACTTACTTGCAGTGTTTATTTTACCGCTCGGCTAAAAATGTGGAAGTAGTGGGTCTGACTTATTACCATCATCATCATCTTGTCAGTCGAAATGAAATGAAATTAAACAATTTATTTCGTAAATTGACCACATTAGGGGTCTTTTACACGTTAGAAATATGAAGTGAATATACCAGCACTTCGGACAAGACCATCATTGTAGCGAAGAAGCGCCGCAAGAAATTCTAGCAAAATGTCATATTGAAACACTTTCATATAGTACAAATATTATCATCAGATTTTTGTACTTGCAATTGTACATTTAATAATACGTTTGTTTTTTACTCCTAACGCTAATTTTTCAAACGTTGCGAATAGATATCGATCGTTTACTATGATGATTTATTAACTGCTTGACGAACATCTGACGTTTATCGAAGATCAATTGCGATAAGTGGACCGAAGAATCTCGTTTCCGACGCGCGTCATCTGCATTGTTTTGTTACGAGCTGCAACACAAGAGCCGCAGATTTATGGTTAAGTAAAATTACCAAGAAAGTTAAAAAGTATGGTGAATTTTAATTTTTCTTTTATTTATTAACACACTTAAGTACCGCTCTAGCTTCACTTGTTAACATAGTGCCTAGTACCAATGTATAAAATAATGGAAGTTAATTATAACCTTCTTCTAATTTTTGGATTGACGAGAAATTTTGCATATTTATTTTCAAAGACAACACAATAATATGGTACCATAGAGTTGGTATGATGATGGAGACGGAAGGTCGTATTGTTACCGGAATTGCATAAGTATGCCAAATTTAAATTCAACCCGTCTCATTTAGATTTAATTACATTGTTAGATTGTTAGTTTTCAAGAAATTAATATAAAGCATGGAATAAGTGAAGTATTTTGAATATCAATTAACAGTACCTATGGCCCTATCTCAAAATATTATACACATGACTACATTTAAAGGGTTAGTACCTATACGGGAGCCCTTTGTTTCCCATAATTTTATTGGTCACAATGTAATTGTTGCACAATTTTTGATAGTCATAATTTTTTAAATCGCTCAAACTGTAAACTTTTCAAAAGTTCCGAAATATCTAACATGTAGACAAGGCTAGGTTAGGTTAGGTTTGATTTATAAAAATCCTGAAAAAGTAACAGTTTCTTTAAAAAAACACGTTATCACTTGCGATGATTGTGACCTAAAGCACATTATGACTAAATATAATTATGTCAGTTAATATAATACCCTACCTATACACATTAACCATACATAAAGGTCAAGCAAATGAATGGTTTCGGAACGAAATTTCGTCCCCCGATCAATCCCAGGCTGGATCCAGGGTAGAGTGCTAGGGTAATCAAACAGGCTAGGGCCCCGACCGCCATAAATTGAAGACAAAACTTCTATTGGATCCCAATATAACTTTTCTCCCTAATTTAGTGATATGGGCGTACTGTATGATATAATGGTACTCGATATTGCTATTGAAAGTTGGGAGAATTGCGTACCTACGCAATATCTTAAAACATTTACGTTATATTACATTGTGTAATTTTATAATATTATTGTACAATATATAGTTTACATACCGACATACTATAAGTACAATACAAGATTCTTTATTGAACAAAACACATAAATACTTTACGGTTAAAAAACGGGGCTCATCACAGTAAGACTTACAAAAAGGTCGATATTTAGTTTTTCATTTTATTGTAGGTATTATGATGAGTGAAAAGCACCAAAGTTTAACAACAAGTACCATTCATAATATTATTAATTACAATGACGAGCAAAAAAAACACTTCCTCAACGATTTTAGTAAAATATATGTAATGCCGTCATTTCAGAAATAGTTGAAGTTTGTCCTGAGATGTAATTGTTTCAGAAGACAGATGAGACGAGTAGTGGTTAAAAGTACCTTGTCAGTTAATTTCGTAAACAAAGTTAACACAAGGGCAAGTGTGATTGTTTACACATACCTACTGAAATTATACATACGGCTTTAACATATCGTTTTGTTTGTTATTATTCTGTCAAAGTGGTAAAAAAAAATCAAGTGAAGTTGCAGATTTTGCGTCAAATAATACGAGTACGTCATTGAATAACGCTAAATAATAAGTTATGAATTGTTCTATTGATCCATCGGGATCCAGTGTCACCTTTCCTTTGTCACCTAACTCACAAACAAAGCCTTTGTTATCCAAGTGTGGCTTTTAATCTGATACGAAATATGAAGTCACGACCTTTCTCTGTACGATGAAAAACTGAGCTCGGAATATAAAAGGAAAATAGGTTCTTATTATTTTGACTAGCTCACAAAGGCATCGTCAAAACAACGCCGTGTAAACAAAAAAACACTGTTATTTATTTTTATTCTGGAATTGTCTACAATTTTACGGCCCCAAAGCTGTATTTTGGCTGAGTATACGAGAAGCGAATTATTTTCTACCGAAACTTATGCGAGTTTTATTTATTGCAAAAAAAATACATTCAGAGGTGCATTTATTTCGCACTGTCCACCTAGCGTTTTTATTAGTAAACTGATATAAAACAAACACCAAGAAATGTTTAAGGTTCGTTGGAGTAAGGAAATTGAACAAGCTTTATAATGTTGCAAACTTATAATTTCGTAGTTGTTGTTGTTGCAATGGAGACACCTTAGAACATCAGACTTAGACTAACATTTTCAGCTATAGTGAGCATTATAAATGAAAACGTTATCTAGTTAAATTTATGCGGTGTTCATTAGACATTTCCCTGAAAAATATTGTGAAGGGCGGTATGGATGAAAGGAAATCTCGCGATACCAAGGATCTGCCCAATATTTTAACCTTGGATACGGTTATTTCAGGTTAAAATCTATACATGTACCAGGCAAAAAGGACTCATTGACTTATATATCTACGCACAGCCAAAACTACTGTGCCTATAAACTTGAAATTTGGTACAGGGGTTCTTTTCATGATGAAAGTGAGCACTAAGAAAGGTTTTTTGAAAATTCATCCCCTAAGGGGTTAAAATAGGGGGAGTAGCGGGAAACTAATTCTACGCGTACGAAGTCGCGGGCGTCCTGTAGTGTGATATATTTTTTAAGTGATTCATATCCTACTCTAACCCAGCATAAGCAAATTTATCCATGGTATTTATCTATTGGCACCGACCATAAGTCTTATAAACTTTATTTTGAGGGCAACAAACCCTATGGAAGTGCTTCCTTAAATCCCAAACCCCCACCGTCCTCCATTACGTCGCCGCCGTTCCCCCCCCCACATTAATCACAGTCTCATCGGGACGCATCCGTCGTGCGACGCCCGTAAGCCTGACCTACTGTCGGCACTGTATCGGGACTCGGGACCTTAATGCAAGGAAGTGTCTAACATTTTAATCACACACATTTACACCTTTACGGCGGCAAAATATTTCACCGGATACCGTAGCAAATGTATTAAAAATGTGTTCCCAAAATTTTAACTGAGGGTAGATTTGGTTACGTCGGATTAATAATTATTATCTCCCACATACAAAATGTGTTGAAATTTTACCCTCTTTGGTCCTTAAATTAAATAGCTTCGTAATATAATATTACTAGTGACCCGCCCTCGCTTCGCTTCGGTTTATGTGAGTACATAAAAACCTTCGAACTGATGGTGAACACCACATTTGAATCTGTTGTGTAGTTTGAAAGATCCCAGCGTACCTACATACATACAGACGGACAGACGGCGGGAAGTGACTTTGTTTTATACTAGGGTGACGGAACCAGTAATGAACAAGAACCAATGATGGACACTTGATTCTTATTTTAAAGAAGATAAGGGTTATTCATTTGTTTTGCAACAATAAATTTAGGACCGTATGAATTTTGAATTCAGAGTGAAGTGTCCATTACTGGTGTCTGTCAGGTAAAAGTGTCCATCATTGGTGCAGTCACCCTAAGTACTTATCTAAAGAAGAAATGACGTTATTCTGTTAGTCGAGGTTCGAGGTTAATGTTTCTAAATTGTTTGTACGAGAGGCAGAAAATGAAGCGTGAGCTCGTAAATAACTATCTATATTATAACTATCTATTAGTTCGAGAACCGGAAAAAACAATTTTAACTTTGCGACTCCGGTAAACTTTTCTTTAATTAATGCATTTAAAGTGCACGGGCCTTGGACAAGTCACCGACCCAGCGCCTAACAACCAGCTTAGAGATATTAAGCCGCATAATCTACGGAAACTCTGTAATATAATAAATATAGTGTAACCGCACGTTTTCTTCAAGGAAACGTGTCGTAACGGCGCTTTGGCTGTACTTTGAATCTCATTTGCTTTCGTCCATTCCACACTGTGTCGTTAATTCAAATGTTCGGTGATTCAAGCTAATCTGTTTCACGAATGTTGAGGCTCTTTATAACTTTACTGAGTAATTTTTGGTCGGTGAATAAATATTAATCGGCCAGTTGAAGTTGTCCCGTCGGAGCATAAAAACCGCATTTAAGGTCTGAGGGCTCAGACAAGATGCACTACGCTAACTAACGTTTCTATTCGATTCGTTTTTAAACCAATCGCGTCACTGGTAGACCACGTGTCTTTTCGTATCACGTCATCTTCCAGTGACGCGATTGGTTTAAAAACGAATCGAATAGAAACGTTAGTTAGCGTAGTGCATCTTGTCCGAGCCCTCTGGTCATTCTTACTTGTCTTATATAGTAAACTACGTTCTAACATCAAAATTTAATTTTTTTTAGCTAAAAAAGCTCTTTTATCGTTAATAAAGTAAACTGAATAAACATTATGGACATCACTTGGCTAATGTATTGTCTGTGACTGCTTTATTTTGTTTAAAATTGCTGTTTTAACCAAAAAGAAATCATTTTGAGGTTAGAAAGTTGTTTACTATGTATAAGACAAGTAAGAATGAACAGACCTTAAGGGCGTGCATTCTAAGCTTACCCGCTTTACCCGTCGGGTGAGCAAACTCGTAGGGTGACGGCACCAATGATGGAGACTTTTAGCTGACAGGCACCAGTAATGGACACTTCACTCTTAATTCAAATTTCATACGGTCCTGAATTGATTGCTGCAAAACAAATTAATAACTCTTATCTTCTGTAAAATAAGAATCAAGTGTCCATTATTGGTATCTTGTCCATTACTGGTTCCATCACCCTATGACTTCGCTCACTCGATCAACCGTTCGATTGAGCGCCGTTTTAACACCTCTGAGGCCCTTGCCAAGATGCAAACGCTACTAACGTTTCTCTTTTCTATCACTCAAAATGTAAGGGATGACTGACCACGTTGTTTATCGCAACGAACAAGAATGACATCCCATAAATTTTGAATGATAGAAAATAAATCGTCAGTAGCGTCTGCATCGTTTTCTTTGGTCGGTAGTATTGACCAAAAGAGTTATTTCTCTTAAAAAGATAGTCAATTGAGCTAGCCAACTTATACAAGCGACTATTAAGCTAGGTAAATGAGAACGCATGCCCTAAAATTTAGGCTCTAGGCCCTAGACAAGATGCATTCGGATTGGCGTAAGCTGTCAGACGGTCGCGTCGAGCGCCTACGTCAATTCCATACATATTGTCAATTTTCGAAAATCGTTTACGTTAGAGTTAAGCAACTTTTCCTCACTGAATTGATTTACTATAGGAGAGCAAGTCAAATAAGTCAAGTAAAAAAAACTTTATTACATTGAAGCTTGTTAAAAATTAATGAAAAATGTTAAAGAAAAAGCTTGCGGCGATTTAGAAAACATTTCTACCGAGGAAAGTCGGCAAGAAACTGAGATGGTAATCGGATTTGCTACACCTCATTAATTAACAGAATAAGTAAACTAATTATTAGCGTTCTTTTCATAATTAATTTAGACTCGATGCTACTGTATTAGTACTAATACCACATCAGCCAACAGCTCAAACGCTTAAAGGTTAACTGGAGAAAATTAATTAAAGGGTTAAGTTCGCCTTTGTATATACCTGTCAATTTTTTAGTCTATTTTATTATTGTTATCTCTTTTGTTAGTACCATAAAGTGTTTACATACATAGATACAAACAAACATTACAACAGTACAAAAAACGAAACCCATGAAACAAAATTAAGCTAAATCTAGAAACAGCCCCTGCGGCATCGTCCAGAAAATGTTAGCATTTTTTGCCTGAATTGTTAATCTAATACATTGAGCGAGAAAACTCGATTGTCAGCTCGTCGGTCTCAAGTAGCGACAATGAGCTTCCCCGAAATTTCTTTAAAGAGGCTAGAGCGCAAGGACCCCACGAACCGATACTGTATTTTGCATGGAAACTCACTGAAGGATTTACTACATTTTAGTCTGCTACTCGTCAAATAAACATAAATCTTAAGATAAATGTCGCGTACATTTACAACTATTTACCACTACATCCAATCTTGCATCCAAGATTTACACCAGTCATTAATATCTAGGAATACAGGATGTCCCCCTTTTTCACTCGGTCACTTGCACATCCCGTATTCAACTTGTTTAGATACACGTGTAACAGCTTAAACAACTTAGTTCAAATCGTGTACTTATAGTATTTTTTGGTGAAGTTAAGTTAAGACTTATATTTATAAAGGGATTAAGATCTAGGGAGTTAAGATGAATAATTATCAAGGGATAATGTTACATAAACTGACCTAATCCCAAAATAAGCTCTTGCTTCTACTTAAGGGCAAACCAACGACATAAGCCTCTACTACAATATAGTTGCTCGGCCATGAAAACATATGAGAGTTCACAGGGTGTGACATAAAACCATTAGGACATGTCTGCGATTTTACAGGGTGCTCTTTAGAAGTGTTAGCGCGACTCTGGTAAATGGTGCAACACGAGGATGAAATTTTAAGATTATTGGTAATTTAATACATAAAAAAACATCCAAGATCGTCGTAGTATCATCTGTCATCGTAGGCAAGGTCACTCTAGGATAACCGCGTCATCTGTAGTGTTGCAATTGTAGAACAGTCTAATTGTTATTTTCATCTCCATTTGCTAAGATACCAGAGCTTCGAAGGTTGATTGACTATTCAAGATCAGCACATTGCGTAATAATTGAGTACATTAGCGCTAGTTGGTTAGCGGGTAATCCGACTTGATTAATAGCCTGATTTGCGTATCAGTTAGCACTGGAGCGATCCGCTGTGACGTGGCAACTGCATACCGGATGATATAACTACAGGATGTTCGTGAGGCATACTCGTAGAATAGGTTTTCCGCTTTTTTCTAAGTAGGGTGAATTTTGATTAACGCTTTCTTCATTTTCACGTAACTAGTATGGCAAATATTTTTAAATTCACGTTCCTTATTTAGTTTATTTATTCGTTTACTCGGTATGTTGTCTGTCAATCACTTGGTTAGTGACAAATCACATTCACCTATATAAGTCTCTACTAGTAGAGTTTTTGTCAGCGATTTTTTCTTCGCAGAAGTTCTTTATCGTTTTTCCCTTAAAAACTGTTCGATTTTTGTAATAAAAAGGATTTTCTGTTCGTCTTTTGCAATTATAATATTAATAAAACTAAATGATTAATCTGATCAATTTTGACTTCAAGGTTACAAAACTTTGAACGGTTTTCTTTTTATTTTCCGTTGTTGCAGATAACAGACTAGAAGTTCTTAAAAGCGTGAAGTTTTTGGGCGGGCGATGCTAAAAAAGGAATAATACATATATAATACACATAGAATTACCCCCGGCAAGGCAAAGGGTCGCTAGTACAAAAAACAATAAGTTCTTCATATAAAATGTAGTTTAAGGGACCTTGGCATATCACACGTTCCGCTAACTAGCCTCTACTAATATTACGTTGGTATTCAAGCACTAATGCCAAGGAATTCTAGCGCCCTGTAAAAGGTCTCTAGTGGTTCTGGTCCTGGTGACCTGGGTGTGAACCACTTTGGGTCGTGACGAGCAAGTCACAATTCACGTTTGGTTCTGACAGGAACTGCAAGACCGTGGGTATGATTAGGTCAATATAAGGAGTTCATAATAGCTGATATTACTCGGTTTAAAAACACATAACACAACATAATGCTAAGGTAATCTGTTAAAGATAAAGATTAGGTACTTTTAAGTTTGTTATTGATAAAAGAAGGGAACATTTTTTTTTTAAATTATATTATAATATATATTCACAGTTTTATGTCATGCTAGGTTAAGGTAAGGTGGGGCAAGTACGTCTACGGGGCAGATCCGTCTAACCAACAATATCTCCGAAACAATATATGGTTAGTCGCACGGTAAGTGCCGTTGACCCCCTTACCCCACCCGACGGGGCAGGTCTGTCTAACCAACAATATCTCCTAAAAACTATATGGTTTGTCGCACTTACCCCGTTGACCCTCTTACCCCACCTGACCTTAAGTATTATCATTGACATAAGTCAAATTTTAATGAATGACTAACTGTTGAGTTTCTTGCGGTGCTTCATCTCCTCTTGGTGGTAGACTTTGACGTTTTAAAGTGTCCGTGCGGCCTATACTTACTACATAGACATCCTTTACGTTTTTTTAAACATTATTCAGTCAAGAACAATATAAAATTCAATCAAAAAATATATGATTTCTCTTGTCATGAAGCACGCAAAAAAAGGCGATGATGATGTTACCAAATTTTAATAATGCGTTTCCAACGTGTCATAGTAGACAGCTGTGAATAAAATTTGAATACTATCAGCGCTGAACAAGCGTAGGTACTTATAAAAGTGTTTATTGAACCAGAAATAATATATTTAAGCCACTGCATGACAGAAAGTACCAGTGTATTTTGCGTCTCACGCGATTTGCTAATTACCATCGTCATGCAACTGTTCCTTGCGAAATAGAACAAGAGTTTGGTTTACAATAACAAACGGACATGTATACCGATAATAACTATTCATATTTATTACCCACTAAAACAATCTCAAAATTTAGTGTGTATTATTGCTACTTATATCTATACTAATATTATTATTATTTTTCTTAATTAATGGCTTTCACTCCTTGTGTTTAACAAGGTGTATTTCGCCAGTATCGAGTTTTAGACAATCGCCATGGACTTATTAGAGAAACAAGTCCATGGATATCACACGCGAGGACAATTGTTCGGTTAAAGAGATTTACTCTGGTGGACTAAACAGAAGCACATGGGGTTAGCTCCACGCGCTTCTGTCAAGTCCTATACTAATATTATAAAGAGGTAAAGTTTGTGACGTTGTAAGGGGTAATCTCGGGATCTACCGAACCGATTTTGAAAATTCTTTTACCAATAGAAAGCCACTTTATTTGTAAGTGTCATAGGCTATATATTAACTCTTTTTTTAATTTTATTGCTCAACGAAACGGGCACAGCTAGTTATTAATGTTTGTAAATAAACAGCGAGAGTCTATATAACTTGTTTTCCGAAATGGAATTAGAGAACGTGTCGTTAAACTTTGTAATGCTGCATATTCACGGTAGTTATATATTTCGAATATAAAAAGGAAAACATGAAATAATTACCTAATATTTATGTTATCATAAGCACTAAGAGTGCAAGATTACAGACAAAGACATTGAGATTAAATATGCGAATGGTATAACGAATAAATAAACCGCTACGCTAAATAACATTTCATACATTAAATAGCATCATAAGTCATATCTGTCATTTAAAAATCGCTTTGAAGCTTTTAATTAATATTACTCCCGTTTTATAGTCCGCTTTGTTATCAATTAATGCACAATTAATTTATTATACAATATTATGGCTCTATAAACGCTTTAATTGAACGGCGGATGTTATAGAATATATTAAAGAAGATCGCAAGGTTAACGAGGAATGTCCACCGGATGCATTAATACAGAGCGTGACATAATGGTATCATAAGAAACTGAAAGTCAACGCTCAAGTAATCACTATGTTAGAATTTGGTACGAGTATCCATTTGACATCAATTATTTGTATTTTTTCCACCTTCTATTCAAAAGTCACAAGTAGCTTTTAATTGTTTTCTTAAAAGAAGGGCCAAATCATGATCAACCTTTGTTATTAACCGTCATTACCGCATCGAATTAACGATTTTATTTGAACTACCTATTGATTAATCCTTAGCTAACTGCTCGGTCATTAAAGACCATTTTACTTGCGCAAGTAGAAATACTCTTATAACAATCGTTAGTAATTTAGTAACATTATAAATCCTATGTTGCTCTAGATCTAGAATATGCAAATATTGGTCATTAATCATCTACATTTCCCGCCTGTCGCTCGCCACAGGATGTGTCAAGAGCCTCCAGCCGAAGGTCTTAGAACGGATTCCCAAGATCCAAAATCGCGGATAAGTAATTTATTATGCCACAATAGTTTTCGTCATCAACAAAATAAATTATAGTTATTCAAACTACTTCACATTTATTTAGTGCAAGGCCGTGATATTTATTTATATGCATGCTTATTATGTCATTAGGAAATAGACAAATTATACATGACATGAGGCATTTTAGATGGCACCGCGAACCGGTCTGCAATTAATTGCTGTATGCCTAGTAACCAGTTTGCACTCAATTTACTCTCAAGGTGGTGATTAACACTTTAATTATGAAAATTATTGCAATTTGGATGCAAGAATTTCGTAAGTGGTCCTTCCTTATAGGTTTGGATCGATCAAATTTATCAAGGAATGCAAAATAGATTATTTGCACTATGTCAATAATGGTACTTAAGTTTATCTGAATAAATGTATCTGCATTTCTAATTACCGTTTTAATAAAAAAGAGACTTACTACGGACTGAAAAATTGAAAATACTTGCAGCCAGCACAGTCTATAAATTATTCTGATTCTTCAATTATAGGGTGATACGGTAAATATATGTAAGTGCAATTAAAACACGGAATTTTGTCAGTTAAGATATTAGTTTTAGCGATAAGAATATTTGTACGAAAAATTATACCTCCGTCCTTTTGTTTTATCAAAAATTAAAGAAGATAAATACTTTTAACACATGGATCTTATTTAATTTTGTACAGAACGGCCCTTTCGGATAGACTTTTGGGTAACTGAAAGAGATAATCAAGGGATAAGAACGCCTGTATAATTATTTTATTTCTGCGTGATGTTATTTATTGTTTTAGTGTAATAAAGTGTTTATAGCATAGGATTTGCGCAATTACCTCGCTTAGACTAAGCTCTTAGAATGTAAACTTTTATATTAGTAAACTCATACAGAGAAGTTGCTGGTATTCGAACTCGGTAGGTACCTTTACTTTAAACTGATGCGCCTGAAAAGGGTCACCATAATTCATCATCATCATCATCATGTCAGCCGAAAGACGTCCACTGCTGGACATAGGCCTCCCCCAAGGCTCTCCACTCATACCGGTCTTGTGCTTAAGCACACCATATTTATGACCTTTAAAATATCGAACAAAATGAGACTGCCTGAACCCAAATGTTTTGTTTTTTATTCATAGTGCAATGTAAACATGCAAGAAGACCGCATTGCGCTTTTATGCTAGCTAGAATACGTACTGGAAATAATTCAACTTTTAAAATGTAGAATGTGAAGTGTCAGGCCTAGGACTATAAATCCAGTCTTGAACACGAAAAAGTGTGCCAAGAACGTCATATTTCACTCGCACTGCGAAATTCTTCGTTAATTGAAAATGGCCGTTGAATGTTGCCCGTTTAAGTCGCCAGGCGGCGCGGCGCACGGAAACTCCGTCATGCGAGTAACTACCGCCAGTATCAAATTAGTTTTTTTCACTTACATATTTTTCTATTATACGGACCACGGTGGCTAGGGTTCTGTTTTAAAATGGAGAACTTTTCCTGGATATATTAAATATTCATGATTCCAATCAGTATTTCAAGTTTTTGGTAAATGATAAGAATTTAGTAGATGATAAGAATCTAGTTAAATTGGATAAACACACGACACAACTGATATTGTAAAAACGGACATGTAAAGAAAGATACGAACTGTTAATTACACCAATTCTATCAATTTATCTTCTTTTAGTTCATGACTTACCAAAAAACGAAACTAATGTTTTTGATACGGTGTATAAAAAGAAACCGTTTTAGGTTTCTTAGTTTAGGACAATATCAAGCGCGCCGTCTAGGTTCTGGGTTTGGATAGTTACCAATTGTTTTTCCTAACGTCAATGTCCGGAACCCTCTATGAGGTGGTACTTATTTTTTGCTCGCCACACGTATTTTTTCCAACTAGCGGAACAAGCGATCTCTTTCTCGCACGATTCATCAGATAATTGATGTTTATAGCGCGTTGTTTTTGTCATATTAACGAGTTCGTCTCACGACAGTTTTCGTATAAAAATTATAATCGCTGATAGCTTACTTCGTATTATAGTTGATGGGAACTGCAACTATAATTAAGAGGCTAAGCAATTTTTAGCGTCGAAAAAATGTGTCAACACTCGACCTCGCTCCTAAGGTGACAGTGGCTCCTTTTTCTTTAGTTTTATATAGTAAAAAGTCTTAAACAAAGGCTTTGTAGTGACCTATTTTATTATATAAAGTATCGAGGCTTTCCATACAGTCAAATTGTAAATGAAATATTTGGCTGTTGTAAGTAAGCTACTGGTCACTAATTATTTCTAGTCATATGCATGCCAGATTTTTTCAGCACTTGATTTGAAAGTGGCGGAAAGTTTCCTAAAAGTTGGAAAAGTTCTAAGAAATAATAAGAAACTTTCACTAGAAGTATAGGAAATTTAAATTTAAGAAACGGAAAGTTTTAATCCCCATACAAAATTATGAGAAGTTTCCGAAATTTTCCTACACGAAATGTTCCGGAATTTTGGAAAGTTTCCTATGGCACATCAGTGTCAGTAGTAATTATGTCTTTATCGTATTACTGCATTGAACTTAGTCCAAAATATTTATGCAATCTTTAACCAAATAAATTGTATCCTAAAATCTAATTATCAATTGTATTCTTGGATAATAAATCACTATTTAAAATATAGGCAAACTTTAAAGCAATAAAACGGATCAACTGATTATGCATCAAATGTAGAAATATGTTTGACCGTTCGCAAATTCTAAAGAACGTGATAAAAAAACCGTAATGGCGGTAACAACCGCAATAAAAAGTAAAGTCACAACAAAACTGCGGCGAAACGCGGTTATGCATAAAACTGCTTTTATTATTGACCTTGCGTGTATAAACGCAAATTAGAATGCGATGGGACGCGAGAAAGTGCCGTGCGGTCGAGTTGATACGTCATTTTGTGCGTTTACTTATGTAAACTGAGGAAAGGGCTTTTCTACGATCCCATAACTTTTTTAATATTATTGGTTTGCTCTCAGTCTAGCCGTAGCAATATTTTCTTTCGTTGCTCACTGTTTTACATTGTTTTAACAAATAAATACATAAAAACTTAATCACGCGAAAAAGTATTGAAACTAAACAATTTACACAGTTGTAGTTCATATATGCGCCAATAATTATTTCCGGTACCGAAAAGTAAAGTATAATAACAATTGGAGTAGCATCTGCAGTACTGGCGACGGTAAAAACGTAAGGCTCATCTTTGCTCATCATAGAAATTCAATTTATTTTGGCGTTATTTAGTTTTGTTATTTAACCCTGTCCTTCATTATGACCTTTCTATGGTGGTTCCATAATTAAAGTCAGCTGAATGTACTAATATTCAATGTCATTAAAACAGTCTCAAGATTCTTAAGACGCTTTTCCTTGAACAAAATTCCGATGACCTTGTCTTGTAGGTTTTAAATTAGAGCAGAATATTTTAGGTCAAGAGTTCATGCTCTAAGCACTTTTACATTGACGGAACGTCTATGGGCCGTATTAATAAACTCATCTCGACTGTAACGCTCCTCTCAAGTTGCGTCAAAAATGACAGTTCTCTATGACTTGACGTTTACTTTGACGTATCTTGTGACGGGCAACTCGGTCAAGATGAGGGTATTAATACGGCCCTTTAGTTACGTTGCAAGTTTATATTTTGCATATTAATCTCTCAGATTTGCCCTCGAGCGGACTTTAAAAATGTGTGTTTGAGTTTTCCGCAGGGAATGTACGGACGGGTAAGTACGTTGTCACGTTAACGTCATGTTTGAACAGCTGCACTAAATTGTCAAAGGCGTTAAAGCGACTAGGTACAAAAGAGTGCAGCTACTTATGTGCTAAAAGGAAGTATACCCACGGGTCCTGTCTTGAGCTCAAATTTAAAGCCCGATCCTGACGATCTGAAATAGCCCCACGGTGACAGCAAACACAAGAATTGTACATGGTACGTGATAGATGTTTTTTCTCACCTTCCGAAATAAACGAGCCTCTATTGCAGATTTATTACAGTAATTTGGTATTCAAAAAGGGGGGCTACTTGAGAAGATTCAGGGAGTTAAAGAATTTTCACGTTGTCACGGAGAAATGGCGCCCAAAAACAGTTCTTTTTGTTTAAGCGTACGAGCGCCGCAAAGTCTACTCCTAAACGCGTTTTGACCAAAAATATCGTTTTTACACCACCATGAGGTAGAGTAAACTCTCTTATCCTTTTTCCTTTACTTTAATAACATCACTTCCTTGTAATGGATTAAAAATTATGTTTAAAAGCATATGCATCAATATTCAACACTCATTTCAGTCTCATTTCGCTGTTGTATTAATAACTCTTTCAGCTATATTATATAAAAAAAACACTTTTACTTGTGCCCATAACAGAAATCAAACCCGGTACCACTAGCTTTGTAGGCAGGGTCACTGCCAACTAGGCCACTGCCTCGTCGTCATATGACAAGCTATTAAGTTTTTGTATCAATCGCTTCCTCTGCGTATAGTTTACACAACAATGTGCAATTACGCACGCAGCACAATCGTGCGAACGCTGGCCGCGACAATCCCTCACTTGTATCACTAAAGTAGTGAAAGCCCACTATTATAGCTAACAAGGAAACATTTTTGTTGGAAAAATATGAAAACTTAAATTGGTGTGTGATAGGTGGTAATTTAAGGTAATATAGATGGGTTTTCGAAGCGTTGGATGACGAAGTCGTAAATATAATGTTGTTTACAAAGCGTTTTTGTTGGGTTGTTCGTCGTTTAGGTGAGTAGGTATATCAAAAAAGCAAGGACCTAGAATACAGTATAGCGTTTATTTACCTACTTTAAAAATACCGTCCAATTTTGTCTACTAAGAATTTGATTGTTTTCATTTTCTAAGATTCCGGACTTATTATTATTATTACCTACTAGTTCGATTCTCGGTAAGGTTAAATACGTATGTATGCAATTGTATGTACGTAAACACTTTATTGTACAACTATTGTGTAACAAAAGAGATAAAAATTATGAAAATAGACAAAAGTATAGCAGGGACACACAAAGGCGATGTGATGAGCGCCAATGTTTGTTCCTGAGTCTCAGATGTTTGCTATGTGTTCTTCTATTTGTGTTGTTTATCGATGCTACAAATCTAGAATTTAATTTAAAAAACCTACAAAATCGTAAACTATTATCTGGATTAACAACGAATAATAAAACTGTTCTACGCCTTTATTGATTTTAATTTTGAAACTACTCTGTGTAAATGAATATAATTAAGAACGCCAAACAAAGTAAAAAGCAAACACAATAACAATCACAATCGTAACCGCATGTTCTTGGCAGAGCAGGTTATTTTGTAATTATCTAAAACTGTCAAATCCAGTTGCCAAATGATTATAAAAGCACATTTCTACTACAAAACAGCTTCATAGAATAGTTTCGATCGCTATTGTCGTCTCTCGTAAGCAGCCTTTGTCCTGCTTTCGAATGAAAATTCAATGGAAAGGTCCCGTAAAGCGAGGCTTTGCTACCTTAGCTCATTTATTCCAGCAAACAAAGACAGCCATTGTACGAAAACAGATTTGTATAAACGGCTATCCTTAATTTGCTTTAGCGGAAATGCGTAATGAGTTTAGATAGGTAGGCAGTAATATTTTAATAGGTGAAATGAAACTAAAAACTGTATTTACGAGTAGACACAGTTAAGAGACATTAACTCGTTCCTTTTTCAAACTTGTGTATGAAAGTTCTTCACTAAGGAACGATCATTAACTGATTCTGAGTACGTGACTTGACACTTTCAGTCAGTCATAAAAGAAACAATAAGGATTACCAAAAAAATTACAAAATAATTTTGGTGATTAAACCGTGCAGAGTGATTACTCGTAATGGTGCTATAGACCGTACCAGAAGACGTAGGTAGGCCTCCAACATGGTGGACAGACGACGTAGCTAAGGTTGCGGGAAACTGATGGATGCAAGTGACACATGATCGGCCCTTATGGCAAACTTTGGGAGAGACCTATGTCCAGCAGTGGACGTCTTTCGGCTGAAATGATGATGCTTATGATAGTACCAAATTGCTTAGTCATTAAAATTACGAGATGAGGGATTTAAATAAGAAGAGTATTTCCATGCATTTTCGGATAAGTAGTACTTTCATTATTACCTTTACAATTTTACATATAGCTGTTTTCTAGGCAGACACATTTAGACCTAGCTCCAATAAAGGAGAGGCTATCGATTAGTAATTATTGGTGCCCACGGAAACAAACGGTTCGCCGGAGTCGAGTGACAAATAGTCACCATAATTTATTGCGTAGGCGGTCGGGTAAGTCCACGGACGTGCGATTAAAGTTATTTTTTATAAACATAAATTAAAGGCAAACTTAAACCAAAATGCAATAAATAAATAAAAAAAGCCAATGAATTCTAATCGCTCTTGCCTTACCACCTATCCACCATCAACAGTAAAGTTGTACAGAGTAAGATAGTTTTAGGGCTAGATTTTACGAAGTCTTATTTAATCTGTGGCTAGAGTAGGTAATTGCAATTATTTTATCTTAGCACATTTTGACGGTTGGTAGCCAGGAGACTGTGATAACTGAATTCCGCGCTATTCAAATTCAAAGTCAGGAACCAGAAAATGAAGAGACCGATTATTTATTACATACATACATAATTTCACGCTCTCGTTCCCAGAGTGGGGTAGGCAGAGCTACAGAATTACAAACATCTCTAAAAACTTGTTGATAATTCTATAACCACAATTTGCACAATTATTTATTTATTTTAACAAATACTTGATTATTGTCAAAATGATACGAAATTACGTGAGGAGCTACGCAAAATTAATATAAACGTAATATCTGCGACCGATCGGTTGTTCAGTATGTTTTTAAACAGTTTAGTTATCTTGTAACCTGCCAAACTACAGTCAGTGAGGGTCCTGGGCCAAAGCAGTTACATACCTTCGTTCTTTTCGCTGCCTGAAACTTGGCATGTTTCGACATTTCGTACGACCTCAGGGGACCCAATTGCTACTTAGTTATCTTCTTACAAAACATATTTCTTATTTTGGTATTATTTTGAAACGCGGTGTATTAAAACGGTACGTACAGTATTTGTAACTTATTAAAACTTAGTCATCGGTTTCCGTCTTGTTTTTAAGAATCACGAGTGCCAAATAATATACTGACAGATGATAATGATAAACCTACCCTATGACTGATAGCTATATGACTACTTATAAGCACTGTTCCTTTCCCAGCCAGCGGCCGTATCCTACGTTGACTTTACACCCATTGTTGTCGTATTTTCAAAGTAGTGATAGCTCTTATTTACTTGACAGAAATGGCAGTTAAGTTAAAACAATACAATAAAAATAAAGCCCCCTGCGGCTCTATTCAAGACGGTAAAAACAATATCGCATTTGATCTGTTATCGAATTGTCAACGTTTTGATAGCTCTTATTTTCTTGACAGTAATGGCGGCTGACGTCATAACAATACCATAACAGGCAAACTACGATATCGTTTTTACCGCCTAGAATACCGGCCCTGGGCCTCTATTCTTGGCGGTGTAAAACATATCGTCTTTAACCTGTTATGGCATTGTTTTTAACTCGTCCGCCATTAGTGCCATTACTGTCAAAACGTTGACAATACGATAACAGCGCCTCTATTCTAGGCGGTATAAACGATATCGTAGTTTTCCTGTGATGGTATTGTTATGACGTCAGCCGCCATTACTGTCAAGAAAATAAGAGCTATCAAAACGTTGACAATTCGATAACAGATCAAATACGATATTGTTTTTACCGTCTTGAATAGAGCCGCTGGTCAAAATCAATATCGTTTTTACCGCCTAAAATCTCAGCCCAGGTTTAATACGGCGTTTGAACTTAGATTTCCCAACTGCACTTTTTGCCAGAAACGTTTCATTTCACCTGTAAAGTTAAATTCCCATGGAAGAGTGTGGGTGGGAAACGACTGTGCAATATTGCTTTGTGGCTTGTAGTTTA
This sequence comes from Acleris literana, assembly GCA_946894065.1. Taxonomy (NCBI): domain Eukaryota; kingdom Metazoa; phylum Arthropoda; class Insecta; order Lepidoptera; family Tortricidae; genus Acleris; species Acleris literana. The sequence continues at coordinate 8,968,766 of OX335689.1, read as the reverse complement.
GCTGTAGCTTTAATAAAGTTTTAACGATTAAACTTTATACCGCAGTGCAGTTTGTTATTACGTGCATTTTTTACGTGGGCGATTTAATAAGTTGCATTATTAAAATCATCATGTTACTTGTAATAGTAAAGTTATGTTATAGCTACGTCATAACTAGTTATCAGAAATATGGTTGAATTTTGACCAAAGTTTTTTTTAATGGGTAGAGAAAGTAAACGAGCACACAGGCCACCTAATGATACAGTTGAGTTCATACATATGTGTACACTTTAGTACCTTGTCACTTTAATCGCTGTGCAAATTCATGTATGGCAGTTTAAACATGACATTAAATAGACAAGGTACTAAAGTGTACACATATTTATGAACTCGACTGTAAGTGGGTGGTTTTCAAAGGTAAAATAACTCTAAAATAACAAAAAGCAAGCTTTCAAAACCCGACTGTTGCTAACCAACTTTAAATCGTTATAAATTCTAAATGATCATTCAAAATCAAAAATGATGAAAGAAACCTAAAGATTATTTTTAAATCTCTATTCAATGATACCCCACTTGTCATACTTGGTCGACTTTTCTTTTTTAATTTGCACAATATGGCGTCTGGTTGCCGCCATATTGAATTTTGATTACTGTCATATCTTCAGTGACACTCACTAGATTAAGACAAATCGATTGACATAAGAATCATCAAAATCGGACAACGTGTTTAGTTTTTATAGTGACACAAAGGAACAAACATACATATATAGGCTGTGAAACACATTACCCTCCTCCTTCGGCAGTCGGGTAACAATGGTAACACACACTCTGAATAACAAAAGCTGTCTTTTCCTGTGGTCAATAGTTAGAAGCTTGTGAGCATATAAGTTATGTTTTTATCTGCTAGGACTAAAGAAGACCTGACGCCGTTTATGCGTATATAGGCTTAGCCAGAAAATTAGGCCTTAAATCCGATAAAATCTGCTATGTCCACAGGAAAGACACTTACCTAAATCCTTGCATGACCTATAACGGAATTTAGAATATTTTTCGCGGCCGTTGCCTCGGGGAGTAATGGGTTTTTTGCGTTCGCTTGGAACGAAGAACTCGCAGCACTGTTTTTGTAACTGATGATTTCAATATCGAAGCAATATGGGCTAATACAATGTAGTATTAATGTCCTAGAAATATGCCGGAAGATTAACCTGTTGATTTTTGTGTCGCTTATCTAATGATAGAAAGAAAATCTCATGAAGCTCAATTGTTACTTTCCACTAATGTCAGTAAATGTAATATAAACTTTGAATAGCCCTGTAAATTCAGATTTAATAGTCAAGGTATTTAAATCACTTAGTTTAAAAAATACTGAGGATTTGTGGGGCACATCAGTTAGAGTACCTACTCTTTCATTATCATAGATGTAATTGCACCCCATCTAGCATTAATTTATAATAATTGCATATCAGAGGGGATCTTTCCAGATCTCATGAAATATAGTAAAGTCATACCTCTTTTTAAATCGGGCGAGATGAGTGATTTAACAAACTTCCGTCCCATTTCCATACTACCAGTTTTAAGTAAAGTCTTTGAGAAACTAATGCTGAATGATATGTTAGGTCACTTTAATAGAAATAAACTACTTAGCAATAACCAGTTCGGCTTTACCAGAGGTCGATCAACAATTGATGCGGCATCTGTACTTATTAAACATATATATAAATTGGGAGAAATCTTGCGATGCAATAGGAATCTTTTGTGATCTTTCTAAAGCTTTTGATTTCGTAGAACATACGACCCTTATTTTAAAATTAGAACATTATGGATTGTCCAATAAAGCTTTAAGTCTTATGTCTTCTTATTTAAGTGATAGAACTCAAACAGTTGTTGTAAACAAAACGCAATCTGTTGAAGCTACAGTGAAAAGAACCTTGAGGCACACCTAGTGCCTCAAGGTTCTATTTTAGGTCCTTTTTTATTTTTAGTTTACATAAATGACTTGCCACCAACAGTAGATAAACTTTGTGATATTGTACTTTTTGCTGATGATACTTCACTAATTTTCAAGGCAGATAGAAAATCCGTAGACTACAGTAGGATAAACGCCATATTAGTTAAAGTACTTCATTGGTTTACTAGCAACAATTTGCTACTTAATGCTAAGAAAACTAAATGTGTTAGGTTCGCTTTGCCTAATGTTAAACCGGTAGATTCTAGTATTTTTCTAAATGACGAGTGTTTGCAAATGGTAGATAAGGCAGTTTTTCTAGGTATAACAATAGATAAAAATTTGCAATGGAGTCCCCATACTGTACTGTGTACTGGCAGGTAAACTAAGTTCGGCAGCTTACGCCGTTAGAAAAATCAGACAACTAACCAATGTTGATACAGCTCGCTTAGTTTATTATAGTTATTTCCATAGTGTTATGTCCTACGGTATTCTGGTTTGGGGTAAGGCAGCTGACATAGAAACTATATTTTCTCAAAAATGTCCGGAAATGTTGACATTCCTATCTACATATTGAGACGCGAAGTACATAGTTTACTGGCAGTACTCAAATTAAAAAAAAAAAACATGTTGCATACAAATTCCATTACTATCTAGCTTGTAACTTTTTATAAAGTGAAAAAGGGCCATTATAAAATGAGGGCACAAGTCTTATACATCCAAATTTTACTCGAAACATAACTTTTTTATTTGTGCCTGGAATAGCTAATGTTTTTTTTTTAAACAAAAATTGCGTTGCTCCTTGTCATAAACAAAAAGGCGGTAAGGAGTGATGGTTTTTTCGCATGAAGTTTCTGAATGTATGCAATTCAAAAAATGAGTTCAAGCGATGAAGATTTGACTCCAACACAAAAAAAAAAACTTGGGATTTTTGAGAAAAGCACTATATTTGCCTCGGCTGGAACAGCAATTGCGGGCTTCGTATTTTTAAACGGACTCGCAAGCTCGTCCGTTTAATCCAATACTCGGCCCGCAATTGCCTACTTCCATGCCTAGGCAATAATGTACTTCTTCGTTCTATTTACAATTTAAATTCCCGTGACTTATTAAGAGAACTTTTTAAAGAAATTAATATCTTAACTGTAGCGTCTCAATTTATTTATGAGAATATTATTTATATTTTTAAGAATTAAGTTTCTTTCACCAAAAATTCTGATATACATAATTTAAATACTAGAAATAAAAATAAAATCGCTACTCGAAAATTCCGCGTCCGTAAAGTATATAAATCATTTGTTGGTCAATGCATTCATTTCTATAATAAATTACCTGACGTAGTTTTAAAATTATCCTTTCCAGCACTTAAAAATTACTTGAAAAAGTCGTTAATGTCTAAAGCGTATTATAGGGTCGAGGATTATCTAACAGACAAAAATGCATGGCCTAAACCCGAAACTTAGTCAATAATAATTTATTCAAATGCAAAAGCTTTATCTTGTCTAGGGGACACCGTTGATGTAGGAAAACATATCGAAACTTGTATGTGGTCGTCTTGTACCGTCTTATATAAACATATAGCCTGGCCAAAAAGTCGAGCCAGTGGTGACAGCTGCAACTAAAAAAATTCCATACAAAATTGTTGCCATCTTTACGCATTTTACGTCAAAAATGTGACAGTTACGTAGAAAGTGGCGCCCTCATTTAATTTCTACTCTTTTTGGTCGCACTATAAATAGGTGTTTTTTTTCCTTTTCTCCTTCTGTCTCTCTCGTAAGATTTTTGGCATGTTTTCCTGCTGAACTGTTATTTTTATAAGTATAATAAGTAATTTAATATTTATTGCTTTATATAATGCTAGATTAAGTAGTAACCATTGTAATATGTTTAAAAAATGACTGACTGCTGAGTTTCTTGCGGCGTTTCTTCTCAGCAGTGGTCTTCTCTTGGGAAGCGCTGGTAGATTCTTGACGTGTAAAAGTGCCCGTGCGGCCTACTTACTGAATAAATATCTTTTTATCTTTTTTTTTTTTATATAAAACATTGAATCATAAACGTTACACCAAAAAGAGCCGTTCGCCTCTATTCTTGGCGGTCAAATCCAAATCATATTTGACCTGTTATGGCATTAGTTTTAACTCGGCCGCCATTACTGTCAAGTAAATAAGAGCTATCAAAACGTTGACAATACGATAACAGGTCAAAGACGATATTATTTTTACCTCGTTGAATAGAGGCCCTCCTCTTATAAAAATAAGAAGAGGAATAAGTCATCCGGTGACTTTATAGACTTCTTTGCTCCATGGTTGTGTAGAACCGCTAAACAAAGACTATAAATGGATCGAGGTTCTATTTATTCTGGTTATAAATGGTGCCGAAATAGGCGACCCATTTCCTAAATGAAGGTTTTGCTTAATATTCGTAAAAGACAAAGAAAATGAGCTATTTTTGTTTCCGCACAAATAGATTGTTAACTATTCAACAGTTCTAATACGAAAGTAAGAAGCTTTTTAGGCTTTTGTGCCCAAAAGGCCTTATTGTAAGTTGGCAATGGGTTCATTTGGAATGCTATCACGGCATTATCCACTAACCTGCCACCAGCAGCAGTGTTCAATATCTTGTGTTCGGGGTGGGAGTAATATATCTGGTGTGATTACTACACTAGAGGCATTGCATCTTAGTCGTCACGATCGATTGATATTGTATTATATTTGGAATTAGCTTTCATTTAAGACCTATATTGTTATATAAAAAAAATCCTCCACATTTTTTTTCGGGGACGGCATATTGAAATTTTATATATCTACCCTATGTCACTTCGTCAATTAGGACGAATCGAATGACACCTCATAATGTTAACATTAAGAGATATATACATACAAACATATGTACATACTCTCGAAAATCATAACCGTCCTTCAGGCTGTTGGGTAAAAAAGACACTGGCAGAATAAGAGTAGGTAGCTCAAATTGTTAATTATCTTGAATACACATTCATCAATCTCTTTTTGCACACCCTCCGCTCGGTTGCAATTTCGGAATCGGAACATTAAACAAATGACGCGCGACCAAGTTCGCCACAAAATATTCGCGGTGACCAACCGACGCGGTCACGCCTTTTTATTTTATTTTCGGCTAACGTAATACCTACCATTAAGTGTATCAGTGATTCGAAAACAAAATAAAGTTTGCTTTATCATTGAGCTATTGAGGTAATCAATTACTAATTTTGGCTTGAAGTTTTTATTTCGCATATTATGCCGGAATTGAAGGAAGGAGGATGTCTTCTGATTGCTGTCAACATATTGCTAGGTTACGAGTAACAACACATCGTATCCCATGAGAACTATGTATACTTATTCTATTACCTAGATGTAAATCTAAATTATAAGAAGATAATTACAATTTGTGGTCATCTAGTAAGGCAACGACGTGAAACGTCGATGAAAATTGTACGTCAAAATTTAAAAGCTGCACATTATGAAACATGAACAATAAAGTAAAAACTTCGCTCATTTATTAAAAAGTCATAATTATTAACCTTGAATTTGCAAATGCAATTAATTAACAGATAAACAACATGTAGGAATGTAAAAACAAAGGATAATTTATTATGAGAACGCATTCCGCGAGGTCGCAGATTGCGGATTTGATTGTATCCCGCATTCAATAGAGGCTAGAGGTCGCAAAATCATAACTTTTAACACCAAGGTTCCGCCAACCAAAGTGACGAGTAAACAATGTAAGCATGGGAAAATAAAGGGAGATAAAACGGCTTTTATCTAAGCCGGGATGTTTGCGCTCTCCGTTCCGGGAAGGATTGTTACATAATAACTATCAAGTAAAGATTGTTATGTGTGCTTAACATATCCAAAGATCACAGATGATTTATCCACCTGGTTTGAAAACTCAATATGTACAAATGTTGCTACAGTATGGCCATAGTCATGTTCGTGTTGTTATTGTTTATATATTAGTAACTCACACTGTCCCAAGTACCCACGTTCGATGGTACTGAGATTTTCGATTGTACGTAATGATATAGTATTGTACAGTATAGCTCAGACTTGAACGTGTACTGACACTACCGACGTATACTAAATGTTGATATAAAACATCGATATTTCCTCATAATTTACAAGATATTTCAGCAACACGTCTTTATCGGTCAAACCAGTCATTGTAATCAAAAATGACGCGAACGAGTGAACGAGTGAACGCGCCACAACGGCGAGTTTAAGTAGTTCCGTCAGAGCGCACAAAACACATTTTAGCGCGTGCATTCTAAATTAGGAAGCCTTATACGTTCGATCTTATTGATCGAAGCCCTGCTGCCTATTTAAAGGGCATGAAGAGTCAAACGATCGTTCAGGTTACCTGGGGTGTGATTCTCTAAACAAAGACGGACGGACGGACGAACGAGTCATTGTCCAAGCGGCTAGTTTAAGTAGTCCTGTCAGAGCGAACAAAACACATTTTAGCGCGTGTATTCAATTTGGCATTGCTTCTCGAACGTATAAGGCTGCCTAATTGAGAATGCACGCGCTAAAATGTGTTTTGTTCGCTCGGACGGGACTACTTAAACTCGCCGCTGCGCTCTCGTTCGTTCGACCGACCACCGTTTTTTGAGAGAACAACACCTCTGATGGTAAGTGGTGTCTAACTAAGACCCATAGACACTTGCGATCCTAAGACTGCAAAACTAACATTTTGCTGCTTGGTGGTGGATAATTGACATAGATTGAATTGATTTGATACACAACATTACTACAGCGTCAGTTATGTTACGGCTCAGAGGAAATTGAAACAGGTTAGGTAGGATTCTAACTGCATAATCAAGAAGCTGATCAGACAGGTGTAAATGGCGACTGTGATCACTTAGAGTAAGGAGATAGACAGGATATAGGCCTACAGCTGTAGCCGTCACAACGATGGCGGATTACGTAATAAAAATAATTGACAACATAGCTCAAAGGTTTTAAATAAACTAAAATTACCATTGACCCTTATTTAAAACAAAAAAGGAACTAAACTTAAATAGCGGCCTGCACACGAAGAGTTCGGACCGCGGGAAACGCCACAAGCCATTCCAATCTTCGAGCCGAACCGTACCTGTAAATGCTGTAATAGTAAAAAATCTATGGTTCGGACTGGCGCGTGCCATGGCGCGTGGCGTTTCCCGCGGTCCAAACTGTGCCGTGTATCATATATCATCTCACATATCATATCGTATATCATCTCTCTCAACTAAGTTATCTATAAAGAATAATAAAGTATAGTATTCAAATGAAATTAGGGTAAAAGGTATGGTTAGTGTTAAATTCGATCAGATAATAATTATAGTATACAGACCAAATACAAGTACTTGATTAGAAGTTTGGGCAACAACATTTCAAACAATATGCAATAAAATTGAAGGTTCTCAACTAACTCGCTCCAGTCGAGTTATTTAAAAAGGTCAATTCAACGCGTTAGTTTCAAACAAAACTAATGAACGCATTATATTATAACTTATTATAGCTATGTTATAAGTTGGCGGAACCATTGCAAAAGCTTTTTGTTGAGGTAAAATAGACCACAAAGGCAAGGTCTTAGCAGTCACGCTTGACATTTTTAGATTTCTTTGTTACTTTGCACATATCCGGACTTAGATAACGAATATCGATAAAATTATAATTAGAATTCATTAAACCATTATAATACAGACGTCGTGCTGAATTACTTCTAAACCAAGACCAAACCATTATTTTTCCCAAGCTAACTTATTTACTTGTATGTAGATACCTAAATACATGGTAAACGGTATAACAACTCTTCCATTTTATTAATATTGTGATGAGTAGCTCTACCAAAATATTTATATCTTCTTTGTAAATACAACGGTTAATGATAGCACAAATATATTAGGTTACTATTTGTTGCTAATATTTACTACTTTGGCAGTAAGGATAGAGGCTTCATTAGGAATCCTAATTAATATTTTAAATGCGAAAGTGTGCGCTGTTTTCGGCATTATTTCGTTTTTTAACAAAATTTTGTAACGAATTTGGATAATTCCAAAAACAGGGATTGAAAGTCGTTTACGGAAGTTTATCTTCACTTTTTTTAAACAAGTTTATGCACTTATAAAACGGCTTTATTTAGGGGATGTCATGTTAGTACAGGATGTTTTTCATCTTACTTTTAGTTTTAATTAAAGTAAGTTATTGTGTAAAACAAAGCATTTATTATTATTGCTTCCAGGTTATAAAAAATAACAAGTTTGATTTTACATTTTATAATAACTGGAAGTTAGTTTTAAATAAGTTAAGTGCAGCAATAGTAATAAATACTTATAATTTTATAAAACTTTCCCTTTATATTGTTGAAGTAATCGTATTGATTTAACCTGTCATTAATAGAAACTTCAACATCTTTCTAGTTTGACGTAAAATAGTCGCCTTCGTCATTACATGAGTCGCCGAGTTGCAGAAAATGACCCAACTGTAACCAGTACCATTACGTAGGTAGTTATAGTTGTTTGGTTTGCGATCTTGTTTAAGTTCTGACGATACTTAGGTACACGTATAACACAAATAAGCATTTTCTCAATACAATCTGACAAATACTCGTATACGTATATGTATGTATGGCCATGCTAAAATTCAATTTCCAAACCTGAGCTTAGAAAATCCGTCATCCGCATACGTTCAATTTTCGAATTCGGAAATGATTAGATTTTCAGAACCATTTCGCGCTCTGGATTCCGCCAATCGAGCCGAGGCATGTCTCGCTAATGACACGTCGGCGTCTGACTGATTCTCCAAATCCTTTTCGATTTTGTGCTATCTGCTGAAGTTTCTTTATTCTGCGTTTTGTAATATTAGTTTATGTAAAATCATGTTAATTTAAAATGAACATTAAACGAAGAGGGTCTGATAGATCCGTAATGGAAGCCAAGCTAAGGCCAGATTTCATTTTACATGTCTCATTCGGCTATTCAGGTCCCAGATTACTAGTTTAAAAAAACATTAATATGTTAAAAACTTCTTAAGTACCTAATAGAATTGTTAAAAATTGTAAAGTTACAAAAACGAGCTTTCTTATGCTGTATTTTCTGAGCTGAGTTCTAGGACACACTGTATGTAATTCCATATGACATATAAATAATAGCAAGCAAAAAAGCCCTTCCACGCAGAACGTTCGGATTGATTGATGAATTGCAAAAGCTCCAAGGATAACTTTCTTGTGGCAATCAACATTAGACAGTGGCGACGTTACGCCATCTCCAAATGTGTTCCGCAAAATGCCTATCGAGTTCTATTCACGGGGGTAATTTAGATATGTAAATGCAAAACGTAATATTACACACTCATTGATGTAAATCTGGTAATAACTCGCGCTTATGGCCAGTAACGTTACGGTAAAGTAAAATAATTCATAGGTACGCCTATGACCTACAAGATGGGCTATTAAACGGTAACCGCATTGAGTAACGCTGCACTTATTTTGGCATCACACGGAAACGTTTCACAATGGTCGTATGGTCGTATATACAGGTTGCATCGTGTCGCAAAAACTGGCAAATTGCACGTCGGAACGATTGTCCTGGGCAATTAACTCGCTGGCTAGTTGCACAAGTCGGAGATACAGAGCAGAGGCGGTATTGATTGGGGACTATCGTCATACATATAATAATAGGATTGCTACAGAGTGTAGCACGACTATAGTCGACGTCGAATAAACATTCGCAAGACGTCAAAAATATCTACACGCCCCTACACCACTGATCATTCTTTGTATACATATAGGTACGAGTACTTTATTTAGCGCGATGGCCGTATAAATATTAATGTTTTTGACTGTACTCGTATTATCGATGTCTATTAAAAATTGACTTTTAAGTAGAAACTCGTGATTTACTCTAATACTGTTATTTCTCTACATAATTCGTGAAAAAAATCCTTTTCGTTGATTTAACCTGAATGTGCTGTAAAGTAAATACTCAATTAAACAGTGATATCGTTAAGAATTACTAGCTCGTAATACATTCATCAAATATGTCCAAGGATCAAAAATATGCCTACATTATTTTGATAATATTATTTAAGTAAAAATTATATAATGTTAGATACCAGGGAAATTATTCTTTTTAAACTTCTTAAGCTGAGAAATACTCAAACTATTCCACGTCCCAGGAACTGTCCGGGGAAAATAAATGGACTGCTTCGTTACCCGGGTCAATATTCGCAGTCGTTTTTCGAAATAGACTTGGCTTCAGTCCAAAGGTAGACTTCTCTGATTAATAATGAAGTATGCTTTTATACATGATTTATAAATCAATGAAAAAAATGCTTTTAGTTCTTTATTAACAGAAGCAAACGACCAAGTAAATGGAATTAAACGCAGATAAAAAAACGTTGTCTCAATTAATATTATAAACGAATGAATTTGATAGTTTGCAAATAAACATCACCCCTTGAATGTCACTAAAATAATTCTAAGATTACACTCGTAGTATTCGACTTCCATGTTTTTTTTGATATACAGGAAGATTAAAATATGTCACCACAATATGTCTACATTATTGAAAAAAACATTTGTAAATTAACAATTTTTTTTCATCAACAAGAAGATCAATCACTTAACAACTTACAGCCCGTTGCCGCACCTACATAAAGGTATCGCTACGTTATTGATAAAATCTATCGCCTTGTAAAATTGGACCGCCTTTTCAGGAAAACATTTCCACAAATTAATAACTTTCCGATATGGGCGTTAGGTAATCAACCGCTCAGGTAACTGGCAAGTACCTATCTGAGGCTGTGTTCACAACTAACGTGTTTAGACACCGACAGTAAGCAGTGTACATATACGAGACACGACAAATAATACAACGAGTAAAAGAGAAATACGGAAATACATATAAATAAAGAAGACGGCATCTTTTCTTTCCATTTCATTCCACGTATACGTTTTTTCAAGCCCGATTTTGATTGTCACCTGAACTGGCGCCAAACAATGGAGTAAATTGTTGCTTTTAACTATTTAATTATGAGTTGTGTGTGTTTATGTGTGTTTTCGTAGGTTTCGTAGACATCTGTGATCTGAATTGTTGTATTTTAGGCTGCAAATGCCACAGTTATAGTCTATCTACGATGAGCAGGCTAAATGGGTCCCTTTTTCGCTACAATATGCGCTATCGATGTGATCAAAAGAGTGGACTTGTACGGTCAACAACTTTAATTGTTGAGCACCTATAAAACCCTGTCGCAGAAAGAAAATCGTTAATTTTGACGTAATTAATTTGTTTAGACTTGACGCTGTCATTATGCCAGGGTTCTATAGATAGGTGCTCAAAAATTAAAGTTGTTGACTACCTATACAATGTTTTCAATCTACAACGGTGTGCCTCGTAAATCAAATTGCGTCTATGAATAAAAATGAAATAGTGGGGTGGGACGCCGTGGATTGAAAAACACTGTTCACGTTCGTGGGATGATATTAATATCATCAACTCTACTTTAAAAAAATATCAAGGACTAATAAATCGGCGAGATTTAGTTGCCTTGAGCGTGTACACGTAAAATAGAGTTACTATCACTTTGGACGAGCTGGGACCTAAGATGTAGAAGCTAACGAAGATAAATGATTTTCGAAAACTTTAAAAACGTATGGAATTAACATGAGCGTTCGAAGCGATTGGCGGCTTACGCTTTTCGATAACGATAACGTTAGCCGGATGCATCTTGTCTAGGGCACTCCGTCGACAAACCTGACCAAAGTCCAATACATGCTTTCAAATATTATTTATACGCTTTGACAATACAACTTAAACTCGCCGGTAAACATTGATTTTAATAATAAAGGGGATAAGTCTATGAAAACGTTGATTATTGTATGGACAATCAGTGAATTGCGTAACGTTCGCTCAAAGGTGTAAACACAGCCTAATACCATCGACAGGATATTATGCTCTAACGAGGTTGCGGCGGGGTCTAGACTAGGGGCGTATATCTAGTTCCTACTTTAAACCATTTGTTGATATATCTTGTTGATTTCCCGTCTTGTTTGTGACCAGCAATTGCCAGGGACTTTTTCGAAGCGGTCGTGATTGATGTAATTTCCGATACTTCCTTAAGAATATTGTGCTAAGATTTTTATCTGAAGAATTGATTTATGTTGACCAGAAAACATGAAATGATTTTTAAATGATGATTTTGCATTTTGATTGATGATGTTAAGATAGGCAAGTTAAGTAATTAATGATTTTAACTAATTTCGTATGGATTTTTTGCTCTTCAATAGATCGTTTTTGCTTAACTTAAAGACATGCATTTGAAGTAAAACATTCGTTTTTATAATACTTTAAATGGTGCTGTGGGCCGAGTATGGTTGAGTTTATCGCGTGATAAAATGTGGATAGAGCATCCGTCACTCTCGTACTATATTACATGTCAAAAAGTGATGTTTTATCCACATCTTATCACGCGATAAATTGTAGGCCCCTGGTCTGGCTTCCATGATTTTCATACAAGCTGCACATTATGCCATTATTTTATTGGCTTTAGACCTTGTTGCTGTCGAGAACTAAAGTACAGGTCGATTCACAAGAGTTGGCACGAATGGATTGAATGACTGAACTATATGAAAAGCAAGCTTCAAAAACCCGACTGCATTTTTTATACTGTCGTCGATATACCTACATACGTTAATAATTGTCATTTGGCCATTGTTGTTATTTCAATTTTAAAAGTTTAGGTATCCTATGACACTCTCGCTGCGAAGACGAATCCAATGATACCTCATTTGTTAAAATCGTCCAAGCCGTTTTTGCCGTAGCGGGGAACATAGAACTGGACATACATGACGGTGAAAAACATAACCCTACTTGTGGGCTCCGCCGCAGTCGGGTAATAATAACAGGTTTTCGGTTTGAAATTCGAACATCGGTTCAAAGGACGGCACCCACACAGTGATAGGTGACATTACTTTTGTTCATTCCATTCGTGCCAACTCTTGTGAATCGACCTGTACTTAAAAATTAAGTAAAAAAAAGTAGGAAGTGATTTTTTTGAGTACCCTAAGTACCTATTTTTTCAATTTTTATTTTTATCAACATCCTTTATTACTGTCTCTTATGATTTGGCGAACGAATAAAAGCACGGTCAGGAATAAGAATATGATTTCAAATTGACACTTTTAAAACCTAATTAGGTATGTAGACACGAGTGGATTAAGTCCACATTATAAACTATTGAAGCACAGAAAACAAAAACGTCTTTATGAAGTCCTGTTTAAAAATTCTCTGACTGGCGCGGCGCCATTACCGCACGAACCATGTTATATAGGCATTAAATGACACTACATTAGGGCCTGACCACATCACCACGATATCGTGTATCTACACGACGCGGCAACGTGCCTTTCTACAAAGTACGACGTTAACGACGCCGTGCCGCGCGCCTGGCTAGGCCCTTTAGTCGTGCATGTCAGGGGCCTCTATTCTGCACGGTAAAAAAAGATTGCTTTTGACGTGTTATGGTAATGTTTTTAACTCGGCCGCCATTACTGTCATTAAACAGCTGTCAAAAGTAGTAGGTTTTACCCTGTCGAATAGGCCAGGGGCTATAATATGGCTGCGTTTATCGCGTGACAAATTTTGGATAAGGCATCCGTCACCTTCTGACCAGGGACCGGAACCGCTTAGCGCGAAAGGGGTTTTCGATATAGTATTTGATAGACTTGATTTTACAAACCCCAATGATCCGCTAAGCCTATCGTCGACTTATTAGTTCAATGAAAGGGCAACCAAACGATAAAGTTAATTCGACTAAGCGCTAACCCTATCCCAATACCTCATCGTCTGTTACCCTATTCAAACTTAATCGAACGGTTTTAAGCTGATTTAATCTCTATGCGCATGAGTTTCGACTTATTATTGCATTACCTAACAATTGATAGGGTAGCGGCAGGTAGTAGCTGCTTAAGCGAGACGGCCAGAACTCGCCCGAATGCGCAAAAAAAAGAGAGGCGATCAATGGTGTAATACCCAGTCAATGCTAAGTGCTTAAATATTAAACTACCGAAACCCTTATGAACTTGGTAAGCTCTATGGATACGGTTAACTAATTCAAAGGGGTTCACCCTAACGTTAAGGTAACTCAATCATAGGCTAACCACATCGATTGAGTAACCAAATTATAGGGATAGCCTATCGACAGGGTTAATCAAATGAAGGGGTTTTCCGGTCCCTGCTTCTGACACGTAAAAAGTGCGAGAGTGACGGATGCTTTATCCACATCTGACGCGCGATGTAGACACAGTTATACTAGGCCCGCAGGTTTATACAGGGTGCCTCTGACCTTGGGGCTTTAAATGCGACGATCGATTCTATTGTCCATTCGCTTAGATATTGTCGCTACACTCGCACGTACTTGCGGTTATTGTAATAAAATACGAATATAATTCGAAATAAACTGTCAAATTCACTTCTGACGTAACACCCGCAAGTGAATTTGGCAGTTTACATCGAAATATATTCGTATTTTATTACAATAGCCACAAGTACTTGTGAGTGTAGCGACACTATCTAAGCGGATGGACTATACACGCTAATCTGAACTACTTTTGTTCTGCAACATTTAAAAAACCTTAAATTTACATAACTAATTGATGAATTAAATTATGGCCATAGAATCACTTTCTCATGGTACGGGGGCGACATTTACTAGGTACAAGGGCTAAAGGAAAATGGAGAATTGGATCGCGTACATTGAATACATTTAACATGTATGAAAAAAAAAAAATTTTAGTTGGACATATTTGTAACAACTTAAAGAACAAAAGATGTTCAGTTTTAGAAGTAGAAACGATCCATGCATTTAAAGCCCCAATTTCCAAGCATCCTGTAGAGTGTCAAATGAAACATACATGAATTATATTTCATTTGACACTCTACAGGATATAATTATAATAAGTGAACATATTGATGAGAGTCTGAGTGGGGCGTAACACACTAGTACAGTCACCACCCAAAATCCAAAATAGTGTTTAAAAATAGCTGTTACGCTTTTACTAATATTGTCGTGTTAAATCTTATTGAGCCCGACGGATAAGAAATTACTAGCGGTAATAAATAAATGGTAATACACACGTAAGCCAACGCTAACTAGATAATTATTTATACCTCGCCTCAAATTACTCCACATGACTTATAGAATTTTCTAGTGGAAACCGAGATGGCTATCCACGCGTTTGTAGGCTTAGGGAGCCGTGATAAGGCAAGCCAGTATTTCTCCGAGTTTCTCCAGAGATGCGCCGGCCATGCTAATGAGGGCTGACCCGGCCCCGGCAATTACTGCCAATTAACTGGTGGTCGACCGCTGAAGTCTCGTTTCTAATAAGTTTTCTTTGATGACATTGGTTAGTGAATTTTTATCTGGCTTGGTTATACATTCTTAAGTTAAACTCGACTCAACTCTGTGAGTACGATTGGAGCTACGTTTAAGTCAAATTTCACACAGAAAACCCTTGAGAAAAACCCTAACCAAAGTTTGGTATTGGCTTATTTTTAACTGTAAGATATTGGCGGACTATTGAGTAACCAAAAATGTACTTAAATATGTATGTATTTGAACCCGTTATTGCACACTAAATGTAACTAAAATACATTACAAGGTGAACCCTAAATGGAATCTCTTCCACCTGACTCTGAAGGATATGAGTAAGAATTGCACAGTGCAATGCAAAAATCTAAGTTTCAAATTATCACATGACCATAGATAGTAATGTCAAACATTTATTTGTATCAAAATGAATCCTAAAGCTAATAAGAAATATGGCATAAAACATTATACACCTAGGTATGAAAGTATTCGTTTTAAATACATTTAAAAGGAGCTATGGCTTGCCAGCGGGTATCAAAGCACGGTCAGGAATAAGAATATGATTTCTCTTCGCTCGTGGACCTTTTGTAGAGCTGCATTTAAATAATACACGGCGCAGGACGCATACGTTCAACTTACTCGTGTTTTATCTAGCCGCCTGGTGAACATTCATCTTCAGATAACACATTCGTTAAGAGAAAATAAATCATGTTTTACTAAAAATAACAACGTTGTTTATTGAGCCCTTACTTGTTTTTGCGTAAGTTATTCTTCCGACTACAAAAACGGAGCCGTTATTGGATCACTCGTGTTTCTGTCTGTACGGGACTCTCTCCACGCGAGTTGAACATGTACTTGTTCGGTTTTTTTTTATACTAAAGCACAGAATAAACCAAGTCACAAAAATACGTGTATATTAGATCTTAATAATACGGCATTAAGGTTGATGCCACATCAACGCATTTTTTGCGTTATTTTAGCTCGCCAGTATATACAGGGTGTTAGGTAAAAGGTTGGACAAACTTCAGGGACTAGTTCTGTAGGTCATACTCATCAACTTTTATTATGGGACCAACATCAAAATCGCGAAAAAACTAAATTCCAAACAAACTTTGAGAGCTAAACAGCTGAAACGTATGGAACAGCTTTTATTTTTCGCGATTTGGATGTTGGCCCCATAATAAAAGTTGATGAGTATGACCTACAGAGTTAGTCCCTGAATTTTGTCCAACCTTCTGCCTAACACCCTTTATAAAGGTAACCTGTACGTATAATCCATTTGTAAACCAAGCAAACATATAAAATTATGAATATAAGGCAACCTTAACGTTTGTGTACCACGCTGACTACTCTCAACATAGGGTGAATGCACCAATGATGGACACTTTTAGCTGTCAGGCACTAGTAATGGACACTTCACTCTTAATTTAAATTTCATAGGGTCCTAAATTGATTGTTGCAAAACAAATGAATAACCCTTATCTTCTGTAAAATAAGAATCAAGTGCCCATTATTGGTGCCTTGTCCATTACTGGTTGCACCACCGTAACCTAGATATTTAAATGACAGTCGGATACGCTGCAGTTTTTCCTCGGATGCAGTGAGTCAATAGACGTTGACACACACGAACAAAAACTACGTGTGGATTTGTGAATATACTCCGCGGCCTTCCGGCACAATCTCTTGTGAAGGACTGCCATGAGAACTCGACGTATCTCTGGCTTGTAATTGTTTATCTGTGTATTGTTCAATTCACACACGACAGACGGAAACATGGGAATATTAATAGCGTTCGCATTATTTAGGTAATTGCACAGTATAAATGCATGCTTGGATTTCTGACAACTTGACAAAGATGTTTGTGGGGCGTTGCTAATTCCCATAGCCATGCAAATATTTAAACAAGTATTTGCTGCCGCTAATTACGTTTTTATAGGATAAAGAAACGATTCGTACTTAATTCTACTTGCACATCAGTATTTTTTTTAAATAGTACTTGCGTAATATGAATTGCGCTTGCGTTTGTCAATAGGTATGTCAACGTATATCCGTTCCTAATGCCGGCACCACACTTCGCTATTCGCTATTCGTTATTCGGCTTATACGCCTACATTCGAAGAAGTGTGGAGGGTTTATTCGTCTATGTTTTCTTTATTCGCACGCATAACGCATAAGCGAGATAGCAAATATTTTAACAAATACAGCGCAGCCACATAACGAATACCGAATAGCGAAGTGTGGTGCCGGCATAATAATAATAAACAAACTTCGGACAGATAAGATAGTTACTTCAAGTTAAAATTTAACACATTTTTCACGTGGAAAATGGCAATTTTTAACCCGAAGTATCCTTATCTATCCGCAGTTTGAATATCAGGAACGGACAAAAAAAGGTCACATCAATCTTTTTTTATAAAGTAGAGGTATGAGGATTTACATGTAAATATTATGTAATAGTAAAATAATGACGTCACTATATGTATAGAAATGCCGTATAATAACACACTTTTCATTGTTTTCGACACTTAAAAAATCATAAAGAGCACGACACTAATTTCAATTTTGATATTTTCGTGAATTTGGCAGTTTCGTAGTAGGTGTAAAAAAACATTTTTTACTAGTCATCATCCCTCTTTTAACACTTTGACAGTTTTTTTACCAGTCGTTGAGTTTCGTAAAATGCATTTACATTTTCTCTAAGCCTATCTAGTTATTATTTATGGCGATTCGAGGGCTTTGCACCTCTCTGATACAGATAAGTAAGTATATTCTTCAGCATAATCGGTACGGAAACTTGTTCGGATTTTGATAGTGCCGTTGAAGGTGAGAGAGATATGATATCCTATCCTATTTAATAATAATTATAAATGTAAAAGTTTGTGCGTTAGTTTGTTACTCCTTCACGCTGCAACGGCTGGACGGATTTAGATGAAATATCAAATGGAGATAGCTTATACTCTGGATTAACACATAGGCTACTTTTTATTCCGGGAAATTCAAAAGTTCCCGAGGGAATAACGATAATGGAAATCTACGCGGACGCGTAAAAGCGAAATTACTTTTTATTTTTGGTTTCTTTAATAAACTAGTTTCCGTGCATAATAAGTTAATAACAATCAGCAATAACGGTCAATACTCAGTTAACAATAAAGTTATTAATTTAACTATCCAATGATTAATTAATCAAATATTCGCGACCTCAATTGAAATAATTTATCATTCAGAAGATCAAGGTCTATAGCTGAGTTGGAATGGGATCGGAATACATTACAGCAGCAATATCAAAGTAATTAATCCAGTAAGGAAGGAAACGAAGTTCGTTTCCCGAAACACGATATGTTTTCCAGTTGATTGATAAGAGGAAGAAATTGGAGCTCGAGGAAGCTTTGCTCGTGCTCCAATATGAAGAGAATAATGTTGAAAGAAAAATACGACTCTGCAGGTCTAAATAACTCACTTTCGGTTCTTCGCTGTCGAATATAGAAACCGTAAAATGCTTACTAGGTACTGATCAAGTTTGAGAACTGCTTAATAAAACTTCTTTAAACCAGTCACCAAAAATTTCTTGTAAATCAGACAAGAATCGAAAAACTTACTCCTAATCATAGTAAAATACGTAGCTACAATTAATAATTTGTATTGTAGTGATTTGATGACGACCAACCCTACTCCCTTATTTAACTTTAGATTAAAAACTCAATACAAAATAACCTATTTACCTTACGACAATAGTTTTGTGTGAAACACAAGTTTGTTTATCCATCTCTAGCGGCCAGTTTTACTATTTATACGAACTCATTTCTACAGATCAACATCCAAGCTCGGACGAGCGTTGAAGTATTGTGACAGAAAGGGCGTTGGGTAAGTTTGTATGAATATTATTGTCATTTTATTTTTCAGCGGCCATGGATAATTTTATTATAATTGTTTAGAGGACCTCTGCATACACATTTTTTTTTCAGCCTATTTGGGTGTCCCACTGCTTGGTAGAGGCCTCCCCTCTTTTCCGCCATTCGTCCCGATTGAGTGTATGCTCCCGCCATTCGCTTTGAAACGCGTCTAAGTCATCCACCATCTCCTTTTTGGTTACATACACATAAACATATAGAAAATTGAATGTGTTAAATAATATCGGAGCGGAGATATTAAAGATTTAAGTATTCGTTTTTGGTACTAAAAGTACGCCCAGGTATGCATATTTAAATATCTCGGCTCCGATTCACTTAAGAGTATTACATTACATAACAAAATATTTTTATTTTGTATAATTCTATCATAATATACTTACTAAGTACTTTTACGAATGGCCGCTCACCTTGAAAATGTATAACTTTTACAAACACAATTATGGTGTTATATAAATGTTAAGTATTTATAAACAAAAGATAGATTAAATAACGGAACGTGCCGTAAGACAACATCGTCTTTGCTATCTTAATGATGTCGAGTTCATCGATAGCTTTATGACGTAACTACAAACAAGACTTCAGATCAAAGCCACAACACGTCATTATGATATTAACGTTTAAGTTGCTTATTATTCTCTTGACAATAACGACGGTCATATCGTTAAGAATCGATATGGTTACGAAAACATGTTATAATAGTATAGGTAGAGCCCGAGTTCTCGATAGCATTGCGTGGAGATTCAAATCAAATTATCACATCAAGCTTGAAACAACATGGGTACTGATTGAGTAAGATTGGGCTACTAGTTTTACATAATACCTATCGTATTATCTCAATATAAACGTGCTAATAAATGTAAGGTCAATCAATTAAACTACTCATTGAATAAGTACACAACATCATCTAGTGGTGGTGGTAGGGTAGTGCAGGGTCCATCCAGATCGCTACCATCATATTTTTCTTTAACCCTACCATGAGCAGTATTCGCTTTATTGTTTTCCTGTGTGGGGATAGACAGCCAATAGAATGACAAACTTTCAGGGTTGGTAACGCATTTGCCATCTTAGAATTGCAGTACCGTTTGGTGATTAGTTTAGATCGCACTGGCCGTCTTATCTTATCTTACAGACGGGCCTTTTCGGATACACTTCGACCCCTTTAGAATCTTTTGTGCAATTACCCTCTTTCACACTCAGCTGTTCGAATGTGCAGGGTTCCTCACGAGGTTTTTCATTCACCGTAAGAGCATCGAGTAATGTATTTAAGTTGAAAAAACTTGTTGGTACATGGTGACCGCGGGGGTTGGATCACGGTACTTTACGATCACGAGTCGACCCCCTAAGCAGGTCACCGATGCTTTAAAGCACTGACCATCAAGTGGCCTGCGTGCGCTAGATTGCCTTCTAATCTCCTTAATAAAATGACCCTGACTGTGAATATCGAGCTCTTAAGAGTTCAAGCACTTCCCCTCAGGGTCACGCTCTCGACAGTTTTTACAAGCAACTTGGTAACGTCTAAGCGTTCCGATGGCACAGTGAGGATATAATAGCGATATTGACACACTAACAAATTCCCACGGCTCTCATGAATATGCTCTTCAATGGTGGGACAAACGCAACTTGAAATTCAAACATCATACAACTAAACCATAAAAAGTCAGAAGCAATAACGTATTTAAATTCTATGCATGCGCGAAATTAGAGTTGCTACGGCACGTGTTACGTTGTTAGTAATTTGAGAAAATTGCAGTAATGGCGGGTACGATAGAAGAAGTAACTGTTTTAAATTACTACGAAGGGGAAAATTTGTTAGGAGAGACCGAGCCAGCAAAAACTGAGGTAACTTAAATATTAAGTGACAGAATTAGTGCTAGCGCGCTTAGAACTTGCAGTATGAGTACTAGAACACATTATGTATTTACAAGAGTATTATTCCTTTGAATTTTTACTTAATCAATGTACAGTAAAATTGCTTCTAAAAGTCTTTCAGGTTCGGGTAAACTCGGTTAGACTAGTATAAAAGAGCGTCAGAGAGCAAGCGAAATACACACATCAAAAGTGCCGACGGATATTTTTTATCCCTAGACAGTTTTGAACATTTCAATATAGGCATATTACTACTGAGTCAAAACATCAAATTTTTCTAGGGTACTGAGTATCCCAAGACTTTTTTGATGTGTGTAGAAGTACAACCCCGAAGATTATACAACCAATATTCCACGGAACTTTGCGGAGGCGCGTACCGATATGGGTTCCTCGCCATTATTCGTAAAAGAGCCGCCTCCCGCGGCAGCCAAAATAGCATCCTGGCCGTTGTTGCCAGCAACAAAGTCTGCCCATCCCAGAGGCATTGGGTACACCGACACGTGGGAGGTGTAGGGTAGACGGGGCTGTGGTGCTGGCAATTATTTTGTCGTAGCTTCAAGCATTTGTATTGTACTAACCTTAGTTTGTAAATATTTTAATTGACTCAAACAATTATAGATCGATTTATAGTCTGAAATAAATTATTTCAATTTTAATAAATACCTATTAGTTTAGTTGTTCTCATCGAAATTTTTTGTTTTCCGGGCTTAAAGTGCACTAAAGAGTTGAGTTATTGATAATTCTTATAAAAAAACTAGGTAACTAAAGTTATTAGCAGCCAGTCATCCAAATCAAACTTTTTACACTTTAAAAATGTAAATTGGACTTTTCAAAATTGGCCATTTTACCGTATCGACGCAGGAAAAGCGTGAAATCGCTTTGGGTAACGTCACGTCTATTACATATTCATCTATGGGCGGGATTGCATTTGCATCCCTGGCGTACATAATTGCCTGCATTTCCCGCTTGTTGTTGGATTCAGAATTCATTAACTGGGAATATTGCTTGCCAGTAAGTGGATCACGCAAACTTAGCGGGGGCATATATTTTTTATGTTCATTGCCTTTTATACGACTATAACGTACAGTTGAAGTCGTAAATAATATGCACGTTGCCATAACGCCTCTATGCCATTAACAATACCATGTACTTATGTATACATGTGTTTTTTGGCGCGATAACTGTGAAGATATTAGTGATTTCGACTGTACACCAAGTACTTTTGAACTCTTTGCATTAGACCTTGTTCCCCATCAATGATGTCAATAGTGATTTAACCAAAATCTATGTCTATGTAGAAATTTGTAGCTCTTGTATCTCTTACAGTAGGTACCGGCAGGCCTTTCGCGTAAACACACTCGCAATCACAATCGTTTTCATTTTGAACATCGAAGGCTTGTCTGCATACAAAATGAAACCAATTGTTTTGTTTTGAAGCCGATCGCGATTGCGAGTGAGTTGCGCGAAAGGCCTGCTGGTCCTTATTATTTTATCAAATCATCTTTTATGTAACTTAAGTATCATGATGCAAAATTTTCTTTTCATCGAAAGGCATTTCTTGCCGAACTTTTTTTTTTGATAGCCATACGTCTAACTTATCCTAAATAAAATTGATTTTGAGAAAGTTATGGTTTCAGCAGAAAAGTTCGATGAAATTAAATTTGATGAAATTAAATTCGATGAAATGAATCGATGAAGTGGAATTCGGTAAATTATGGGTTACCCTTACAGTACCCATTTCAATATGCCCTCGTCATTAATTTACAGCTGCCTGATTACAGAATTTTGGTGACAAGCATCATCAGCATCGACTCTTCTTGTTCTCTGCTTGAATCACGATTGCGATTTCATAATTACGAAAACGATCGAAATAAACAGATTTGCCTATTTCACTTTCACCATGTTCACCAGTTCACCATGACCTTCTGAACTTTACCTTCTACATTTTTGATTTATGCATTACATTATTTTGAATATAATATACGATAATAAGTATATCATAAAATGAAAATATATATTATATGCTGCCAGTATTTTTGATACAATGCCACGGGGCGATTTTATATTTTTATTTAGTTTTATCCTTTTAGTTTATAATAAGATGTTGTTTTATTTTAAATGTAGATACTCTTATTCAGTGAGAACTCTAAATTGCAAACATTCTACAAAATTTGCGCAATTAATCACTGTCACGGCGAAAATATGTCGCACTAATGAGGAGAGTGTTCGAGATATTTGAGATCGATTTATGAATTAGACGGACATTTCAGTATCGTATTACACAGGAAATATGCGGCTGACGACAATAAGATGGTTCCCGCGGTTAGAATTGTTGGTTTTTGTAGATATAACTTAGTATCTTTTTAGGGTTCCGTACCAAAATGGTAAAAAAGGAACCCTAATGGTGAGATTTCGTTGTCTGTCTGTCTGTATGTCACAGCAGTTTTTCTCAGCAACTACAAATGATATCACCTGGTTTGATTATATCAAATAGGGTGTCATATATAAAAGATCTCAATATGGACATTTCAAAACTTTTTTTTTAATTTTCTGTGACGTACTTTTTGATTTATAGCCAAAAATTTACAAAAAAATACCGTTTTTCCCCACTCCCGTCATCTCCGAAGTTTATAGACCAAAAAATCCCGAAATATAGTTAATTATTTATATTTGATGGGAAAAATAAAATGAAGTTACGGATTTTCCTTTGTACAGTTACATTTCTACTAAATATACCTACTTACATACCGTGCTAAATATATCTAAATTGTCTAAGCCAGAATGCATGTGTGTGGATGTAGCGGTATGATGTATAAGTTACTGTTAATTAATTATTAATAAAATGTAGGAAGTAAACATCTGTACATTCAAATTCGAAAGTTATTATTTTTCCTGCCTATTTTTATACGTATCTTTGCCATTTTGCAATATCGTACTCGTTAAAGATGTCGCAAAAATCGATACAGATAACGAGGTATGTCGTCATATTAAAAATAATAAGGATGGTTGCTATCGTGAAATTCCGATCGTTAAAATAAGTACGAGATAATCGTATTCGATACTAAGTCGAACGGTTGCACGATTGACCCCGGCATTACACAATGCGACTTTACGTTTTAAATGATCTCAACTATTGCGAAATGCTGATGGACCCAGTTTTAAAAATAAAAAATGGTACGGAAATTTCCTCTTTTGCTTAGGTCATTCAATATATACTCAAAACTCTAATTAAAGACAAAAATCTGACAGTTCCCAGCTTGATTATTTCGTTATTTTAACATTATTTCATAAAAATATGAATGAGAACTCGTGTAACCAGTAATATTAGGGTAAGTTTTATTGATAAAAATACCTAAACTTTAACCAAAATGCAGTAATCACAGCGAATGTGCGCCGGTTGAGGTTAGGATTTTGATCTTAAATTAGATTTTCGAGTATAGAGATTCTACTTTCTGAGCGGCAGTCTAAGTTGACTCTAGGATATCTTATTGACGTCGTTTGTGATATCGATCTAGCCGTTATATGAGATCGGCCGTTTTTATACTGCCTCGTATAAAAACGCCTCGCCTCGCCTCGCTTTGTCTTTAACAAAATAAAAATAGGTCTACACTAAAATATTTATTAAACAAGAACTTCCCCTGTACCAAAAGAAAATAGCTTGTGTCTTATTGATATATTTGAAACAAAAAACTCCGCTGCAATCAATTTTAATTACACAAACACATTGGATATATGTATAAACGGTTATAAGTACCTTTAATGATTTTTGATCAAAGTCATAGAGAAAACATGGGCTTGCACTTTGTTCAAACTACATTTAACTTGCTGTTTCATACGCTTAGTATTTGCTCTTAGCTTAACGGAGCAAAACCTTTAAAAACACTAGCGACCCGCTCTCACTTTGCGTCGGTTTATTTGAGTTGTAACACCCGTACATAAACTATCATTTATTATACATAAAAAGCTTTGTCTTGAATCACTCTATCCATTGCTTTAAAATTGCATCAAAATCGCAACGGATTTTGATGCAATTTTAAATCAATGGATGTGTAAAAGATCTAAGCGTATCATCATGATCATCATCATCATCATCATCATCATCAACAGCCTATATTAGTCCACTGCTGGACATAGCCCTCCCCTAATGAGCGCCATAGCGCCTCGTCTCCAGCATGCCGCATCCAGCATCTGCCTCCAGTCTTTCGCAGATCGTCATCCCACCTGGCCTGAGGGCGGCCTACACTACGTTTGCCGAGACGCGGTCTCCTCTCAACTATACTATGTATAGAAAAACATTTGTTATAAAACGAGAAAAAGTTCTCAAACAATGTTTTATGATTATTTATACCAAACACTTAAAATCTAGATAGAATCTACACCTGCCAGTGTTGCCGCATAAAGTGGCGTAAATATCCCGGAAAAGTTGGAAAATATTAGGGGAATTCTAATTTAGTTACGAATATTCATTTGCATGCTGGCAACGAAACGAAGTACGTCTGAAAATTGTAACAGTTTCAGTACACTAACTTTGGTGTGCAGTTTCAAATTCGTGGAACATATTTCAACGGTTGCTTAATTGGGTAGTCAGTCGGTCAGTGAAATTTATTATTTTATATTTTTAGTCTGTTTCTTGAAACGTGGTTACGAGTATTAACTAGGTAGATATCCTACTAATAAGATCATGCAAAAGCGCTTGTTTGTTAATTAGTTGGTTTGTTCCGTTTTTACGATTGAACTCCTCAACTGAAATAGTTTGCAGCCTGACAACGGACAAAAGTTATTTCTTATCAGTTAACGCCTTCTACGCGGAGGAGGCACGGGCAGAAGCTCGATTTATTTTCTTATTTCAAATGAAAATTTGGAGTTCAATTCAATTGATGTACTGCCATATAAATTAAGGCTTCTAAAGACGATCTCAACTTATTACAAGTAGGTACTAAATTACGACCCGTTGTAACGTAATGTGACACGCAATAAATGATTTGAATTTGAATATGAAAATCAGTACTGAAATAATAATGATGCGATAGCAAATTCTTAATCTTGCAGATGATAACCTCAAATCCGGCTTAAAACAAAAAGTTCTATTTTTCTTTTTATTGCATAGATAATGCAAACGAGTACACAAGCCACCTAGAAAGACTGCAGGCAGATGCTGGATGCGGCAAGCTGGAGACGAGGCGCTATGGCGCTCATTAGGGGAGGGCTATGTCCAGCAGTGGACTAATTGTAAGTAGGATCTGAGACCCATAGACACTTGCATTTCTTAAGTTTCTATCTTAAGACTGCAGTCCCAAGACTGCTGGTGCGAGTCCAACCCTGAGGACTAAGATGGAATACTTCTATACCAGTAATTTCACCAGTTGTCTTATCGCTACCGGAACGCATAAAGGAATGTTTCATTTTCAAACATTAACCGTTTAAATTTCCACATTTAATAAAACCCGCATACCACACGAGTTCACAGCAACCACAGAGCTCTCAGAGTTACCGGTAATATTGCAGCAGATGCGATTTTCACTGTAATTTAAATAATTTATCACTTGTCTCTGGAGGATGGCCTGTGGCGAATGTCACAATCGTAAGCATAATTTAACACGACGCCGGTACCGTTGACTTATAATATATCTGTGCAGACAGAGCAACAAAAGTATACGAACATCTGTTAGGATTAGTCAACAACAAAAAGACTCAAACTAGTGCTAAAAAGCTGAGCTCTAGCGACTTTAAGCTTCTTTACTGCAGCTCAAATGTGACGTAACTAATCTTATTTTCTCTAAGTTAGAGCCAGATGCTGTTAAGATTTTGCACCGTCCTGACAACTAGTCTTGTGTATGGGATGATCCCTGTGCTACACGAGATTCATTCAGCTACACGACCGTCGGTAAAAATCTGCTAAGCATGTGAACAATAGGGAATATTCATGTCTTTTTTTCACAGATTCAATAAAAGCTGATTCATGTAGTGTAGGTACAAATAATTTTTTGAATAGTTATAAAAATAACCAAGATTTAAGCCAATAAAGATTTGTGCCTATCTCTTTCTAGCAAAACAGTAAACATGGAGTTTATATTGCCGACGTGTTTCATGACGTCACACGGCGTTTCGGATCTCTCTGTCTAATCGCTGTCTAATTAGCAGTTTAATATACTTGTATCATCCGGGCTTTCGTGGCCGATTTTAATTTTAATTTCACTTTCGGTGATCTCTTTTACGGTATTTTCGTATTTTGTTCAGATATATGATTTAAAAAATCAAAGCCTCCCTATTGTAATAATCAGACCTAGGAATATACGGGGCAAAATTAAATGACAGCTAGAGATTCCGTATATCGATAAACTCAATTATCGATGCTTTTGCCATATACCAGTGATCGCTTCAAGTTTTGTTGGTAAAAATATTTTTTTATTGAAAGTATGCAAATGAAACAAAATATCAACATAATTCTGGTTATTCTTAATTTTAAAAGGATCATCATCATCATATTTTTTTCCTTATTGTGTATTTCAGAATGAGTGTCCCATTTACTACTGTTAGAAAAAACGATTGAATTTGTTAGGAGTAAAAAAAAAATGATGATGATATGATGAGTGAATAATGTTGCTATTTTTTTCATTTGCATACTTTCAATAAAATTTTATTTTTACAAACAAAACTTGGGGCGATCACTAGTATATGGGAAAAGCATCGATAATTGAGTTTATCGATATACGCAATCCCTAGCTGTCATTTAATTTTGCCCCGTATATTCCTAGGTCTGGTAATAATAAAACACTCATCTAGAATTTATTATAAATGATAAATGATGAATAAATATCAGGGGACGTCACACCGATTGACCTAGTCCCAAACTAAGCTCTAGGCTTGTACTATGGGTACTAGACAACGATATAAATACTAATATACGATGACACGTTTGCCTAGTTGGTAGTAGCCTTGCCAACGAAGCTAGCAGGACCTCTAGTGTATTTTTACATACACAATAACGTCTCGATCGCGTTTGCGTTTCTCGTATGAATAACACGGTCACTCTTGCGTTCGAGACGGTTTGCCGCGAGAACAGCAACATACACTCGAGGCTCAGTCCCGGGTTCAAAACCCGATAAGGGATATTTGAGTGATGAGCGCGAGTATTTGTTCCTGAGTCTTGGATGTTTTCTATATATTTAAGTGAGTTTATCATTGCCTAGTACTTACCTAAAATACAAGCCCAGAGCTAAGTTTAGCACTAGATCAATTTGTGTGTCTTTTTTATTATATTATTAAAATGATACGTCTACATCTTTGTAGATCCATTATGATTGCAATAAAATATTGAGTATGGTGTATTGAGTAATATTAGCTAAGCAGAACTCTAAAGTAAGGTCCTTGTTCCTAAATAATGGATCGTAAAGCACACGCTAACAGATTCGGAACCTACAAACAAAGCAGTCTAATCTAACAACCTAACCATTGTTGTTACAAGGCCGGTAAAGCGAATTTTTAGCTAAAATTAGGAAAGATTTAGCACCATTGGTACGATGTTCACAAACATTAAAAATTAGAACATTACTTATTATACAGGGTGTTATTTGAACTTTGACGGAGCGGAAATAACATTGGTTAAGCATTGAAAAATACAGTCTCAGTATTGTTTTACGCTCCTATCCTGTAACAATGTTGTTTATTTCAGATCAGATTATCTGTATCATTGTGGGCTCATTACTTTTTTAACTTAAGTGCACTACCTGAGAGCTATCTATTGTTAGTAATTGATGCTCTTAAAGGTGAAGAAAAACAATCATCAAGAATTCTGCACGTTTCGCTATGTTAGTGGTGCCCTATAAAGCTAAATTTTACAAAATATCCTACAGGCCCATTTGAGTAACACATAAAAGGTGTTGTTTATTTTAATATAATAGTAGTCATAATATCATTGTTGACATAATCATTGATAGTCATAATTTTTACATCGCTATAACCGTAAACTTTTCATGATTTCTAAAATATTTAGGTAAGGTTGGATTTATAAAAATCCTGAAAGAGTAACAGTTTTTAAAATACGTTATGACTTGCTATAAATATAACTTAACACATTATCACTAAAAATAATTATGGCAGACGAGTATCATTAATTTAATAAACTAGGCTAAGAAAGAGTTATTACAAACAGAAGCAGAAGTAATGATGTTTGTACTGTAGTAAAATTGCCGGGACTCGGCAGTTTCTAGCCGCGGGCGTTTCGCGGCGCGCACGCGCGGGTAATTTGATGCGAAATGACGCCGATGAATCGTTAACGAGCATATAGAATAAGCGACTTTTTTAATGAAATTTAATTTTACGCAGGTCTACGAGGGTAGCTTTAAACAGCCAAAGAAATTTATTACAATTGTAGTGCGAGATAGAAGTAAATTATTTACAATATAAATCGAATTGATTTGTATTTATAATACGTAACAACTATTAAAATTCTAAAAATTCGCATAACTTTTAAATTATTTTTTATTGGAATAAATGAAAGTGATAGTATATATTTTTAGTTTAGTGTTTTCATTATGCAAAACGTTTTCTAATTTTATCTAGTCAGTTAATTGAATTGCATCTAAAAGGTAAAACTATTTAAAAAAAAACATTTAATCCCAAGTAACTTTGATTAATTTCAAAAAATCGATAGACAGGTACTTAATTTATTAAATTACTATGTTATTACTTCTAATTAATTTAAAGCTAATAGTTATTTTGAAATTTTAAAATTAATTGACTCTCTTATTTTTTCTTAAAAAAAGATATCATTTCATAAAGAAACTAAAACAAAAAAAAATATTTATTATTATATAAATAAAAAAACTTACCAAGTACAACAAAAAAATTCGTCTTCATTTTTCCAGCCAGCACTGTCACAACCGAAATAAAAATGAAATTATGAAAAGAACCGTTCGATTTATGAAATCGGAGCGTGGCGGCGTTAGTCGCACGTAACCGCCAGGCCGCGTGTGCGCACCTCTAGCGCCGGCCGGCGCACGTTCACTTTCTACGTATAGTAGGGGCTAAGTAGAAGACCTTTCGGTTAAAAAAAAAATGAACCTTACTGCCATACTAATAACGGCTTTGATACAGGCCTTCCGTTTCTCCACAACTGTAGTGGGGTCGCCCTGCGGGAAGACAAGGGTTTGTTGACATGCGCATGACCACATTAATAATTACACGAATGTTTAATAACATTACGCTACGCTGGGAAATTATACGTATGAAAATTATTTCAATTGGTGTTTTCATTTCGTAACAGGTTGCACGTAAAGCATTGCGGATGCGAAATTTAACCTTGCTTTAATACTAGCTTCTGCCTGCAACTCTGTCCACGTTTTGATTATCTTTATTCCCTCGGGAACTTAATTTCTTTCTGTAAAAATGCCTTTGTGTTAATCTAGGGTATAAGCTATCTCTATTCCAAATTTTATCCAAATCTGTCCAGCCGTTGCATCGTAAAGAAAGCCTATGTTATATTCTAGACTTTAATCTATCTTTATGCCAAATTTCATTGAGATTTGTTCAGCCGGTCTATCGTGATTGAGTAACAAACATTCAAACTTTCGCATTTAATTATGGACCTGATTTTCATTTCATGCTCGTCATTACCACTAATCATTCCACTAATAAATGTTTATTTTCAGACTTTACATCCATAGGGTTAGTACATACAGCATCTTAGTAATAAAATTTTAATATTAGGGTTAGTAATACATGAGATAACATCACAATTCACAATCAAAGCCTGCGCGCTGGAGCAGCGGGCGGCGCGTGCAGGCGCACGTGTCGCTGCAGCAGCGGGGCGTCCAGGCGCCGCGCCAGCGTGCTCAGGATGCGGTTCGTGCTGTCGCAGCTACGGCGGAGCAGCGATGCGCATCGCTTCCTCATTATGGCGTGGAAGCAGTCCGACCGTGCTTCGGCAAACATCATTGAGGCACTGCAATATCGCGGCAGCCCGAACAGCATCCTGAACGCGTCATTGTACTGGACGCGCAGCGCGCCATATGCCCGCTGCGTAAAGTTAGTCCACAGACCACACGTGTAGAAACTAAACAAGCGCAAGACTTTATTACACAAATCACTTTTCCTTTTTGAATGGCCTGAATCGCTAAAAAGTAACAAAAAGTAATAAAGCGCGCGAGAAAAAATCTTCAAACAGTGTAAAGCGAGGTTTACACTAACAATTAAAATTGCAGAAGATGACTGCTGTCTTACTCTAACTTTAAGGTTAGAAAAAGACAGCAAAATTGTGCTTCTTGCTCTAGTTAGTTTTAAAGCACGGAGCACAGTTCTAGAGTTGGTTCTAAGTTAAAGTAAGACAGAAATCAACTTATGCAAGTTTAGTTGCTAGTCTTTATAGCCCTAATAGCCCTTTATAAGCCAGCACGGCTAGCGAGCGCAGATCTCCCTTTCTATCTAGTCTGTAACTATAGAGACGCAGTGAGCGACAAGCAGCGATTGACCCCTACTTCTGGGGCAGTATTATGGTCAACTTTATCGCGGTGGATAAAGCACCCGTCACTCTCGCACTTACATACTAGTCAGAAAGTGACGGATGTTTTATCCATGCTTATTTACATCGGTAAATACGATCATTATACGCCCGCTGGTGTTTACCACGAAACACTAGATAAGTACTCTCTGTCACTCGTCATTCGAGCGAGACTAAATCGAGAGAAAGGGATGGAGCTAACGTACCTTGAACTTCGATTTTCAAAGTAGTATGGATTAAACAGTTGCAGAAACCTAAGTGGTTTTTCCTGTTCGCGAAACAGTTTTTTTTGTGATTTGAAGAATTTGAGAAATTAAAGTTGAGTCTATGCAGGTACCTACATAGTTGGCATGTATCAAAATGATAAGAAGTAAAATAGAAAAAAAAAAAAGGGTAACTATCTCAACTAAACTTTAAGCAAAGACAAACAACAAATAAGTAGAAAGAAATACTTTAATACGTAGATAACACCGAAGACTCAGAAAGAAATACTCGTGCTCATAACACAAATATTTGCCATGACCGGGAATCGAACTTGCAATCGCTGGCTTCGTAGGCAGGGTCACTACACTCACTACCAACTTGGCTACCTGCGTCGTCACGTCGTTCACAATCACGAATTTAAAACTAAACTCTGTAGTCACTTACAATCTCTACAGTCTTAAAGACTTAAACAGTCTATTTGCATTTAAAATTCGAAAAAAAAAACGAAAATAATTTAAATGCTTAAAGATGAGAGGAGAAATTTGGAGGAGGTTTTTTCACAGCAGTGGAACATTATGTACCTAGGCTATTCAGATTTAAAAACAGACAACAGACAATTTACGGCGCAAGACGAATCTAACAACACCTCGTTTGACGAAATCAGGCCATCCGTGCGGCCTCTACGATGTATAACGAACCACACATACCTAAATACACATATGCATACTCATACCATCAAGGACTTTAAATGTTGATCCACTATAGAACCTTGTTATAATAACACCGTCAAGTGACGAGATAGAAATTTCATAGGAATTAATCGTTGGTTTTTTGCGACAAGATTCTAAAGTTGTTCATCAATTAAAATCCGTGACCGTACCGGCCTCTATTCTACTCGATAACTCCATATTGCCTTTGAAATGAGACATACCTATTGTCAACGTTATGACAGCTCTTATTTATTTGGTAGTCAGACGGACAAATGGGCGTCATTACTCGCATTAATGTGAACATGACTCCAAATATGTTAATTATAATAATTAAATTAAATTAATTGATTTCTTACCTGAGCTTTAATTTTGATCCTTTGCAGGGCAGTAATAAATAAATAATACAAAGACGTGAGGTGTGACCATTAATATTAACCTACTTAAGTTTGCTCCGAGAGTTTGCTCCTAGATCATAGACTAGTTAGAGCGAGTTTTATGCATCTAAAGAATACTAAATCAAGAAAACTTTTTAGAAACAAGACCAGACAACTAAATCCAATTGAACAAGAGTCGCTTAAAAATATAATTTCAGATCAAATAGGCAATATCGAATTTGAAGACATCGAAATATCATACCGGAAATTAACCCACCACATAAAGGAAGCGGTGGAAAACTTGCCAAAAGATTTTAAAAAGGACGAAACGATAATAACACCCTATGTAGAGAAACTTATATGTGAAAGAAATAGACTAAAAAACATGGAAAATAGGACACGATCCGAAAGAAAACAACTAAACGCACTTTATAAATTAATAAAAAAACAAATAACTCAAATTTGGAAGACCTATCGTTACAAGATTATAGAAGAAGAACTAGAAAAGAGATCATCAGTTAAAAGAGCACAAAATAAACTTAATACTAGTAAACCCTGGATTATGTCATTAAATCATAAAAATAAAATCATCACAAATAGAAATCAACTTATCAATACCGCAACAGAATTTTATAAGAAAATGTACCAAAATGACGAAGAAAGCCACGCACACCCAGACCACGCGCTAAATGATAACGTCCCATTATTCTTAGAGAGCGAAATTAAAAACGTGATTCAGCACCTAAAATCCACAAAAAGTCCAGGAGATGACGGAATAACCAACGATATATATTAAAGGCGATTATGGATCCTCTTACACCGGTACTCACAAGACTCTTCAATGAAATATTGAAAACGAAGAAGCTACCTAAGGAGTGGGGCACATCTATTATAACCTTACTTTATAAAAAAGGAGATCCTCTAAGTCTAGATAACTATAGACCAATAAGTTTACAACAAACGTTTACAAAGTTTTTGCAACAGTGCTATTGACTAGGGTGTATAAAAATTTAGAAAGCAACCAACCTAGAGAACAAGCCGGTTTTAGGAAAAACTACTCAACTACCGACCACATCTTCACTCTAACACAACTCATAGAAAAATACGTGGAATATGGGAAGACACTCTACATAGCCTTTGTAGACTACTCTAAGGCATTTGATTCTATACTACACGCGCCGTTATGGCTGGCGCTACAGGAACAAGGAGCTGAAACAACCTACATAAATATTCTTCATGAAGTTTACAGGAATAGTAGAGCGATCATAAAGCTGGAAAAGAAAGGAGAGCCATTTAATATTAAAAAAGGGGTGAAACAGGGTGACCCTATCTCCCCAAACCTATTTACGGCCCTATTGGAATCCATATTTAGGAAACTGAACTAGGATAAGTTGGGCATTAATGTTAACGGCGAATATCTAACTAACCTACGTTTCGCTGACGATATTGTTTTAGTAGCAGAAAGTCATGAAGATCTCGTTTTCATGCTGACTACCCTGGATAAAGAGAGCAGAAAATGCGGGTTGCAAATGAACACACGAAAAACATTTGCTATGACAAATAGCGAAGAAATACCCATCAACACAGAGACACAAACAATAGGTTATGTAAATAATTATGTGTACTTGGGCCAAAGTATATCATTCACTGAGCAAACATCCAGTGAAGTAGAACGAAGGATAAACAAAGCATGGAGTAAATACTGGTCCTTAAAAGAAATATTTAAATCCAAACTTCCAATTAAACTCAAACGAAAAGCTATGGATACGATTGTTCTTCCAACATTACTTTACGGATGCCAAACCTGGACTCTTACAAAGGCCATCGTGCAAAAATTAAATGTATTCCAGAGAGCAGCGGAAAGAAGCATGCTAAACATTAGGCGGAGAGATAGAAAGAGAAACCAGGACATAAGAAATATAACAAACGTGACAGACGCCGTTGAACTAGCATGCAGACTTAAGTGGAGATGGGCCGGCCACGTAGCCCGAACGACGGACAACCGCTGGAGCGAGAGGATCCTGCTCTGGTATCCGCGCGGCGCCACCAGGCCGCGGGGGCGCCCGCGCCGGTGGCCGGGCCCGCGTGGACGCGCAAAGCCGAACAAAGGGAACAATGGAAGGGGTTGGAGGAGGCCTATGCCCAAAAATGGGCTACTCACATAATAAACTAATAATTAATATAAAGATGTTCTACTAATTATCAATTCATAATTATATTTTTTTATCTTTTAACAAATTATTTATATATAAATAATTAACTAAAAAAAAAAAAAAAAAACTGTAATACTTGCTAAACAGATTGGGTGTCAGATGATCTTACATATTATGAATACCTTTGTTATTAATTTTAATTAATAAATTTATACGACTTAAATTAAATCCAATAATAATATCATAGTACAATGCTATTTATCTGCCACCAAATTTGTATACTTTAAAATGTTATGTGTGTTTGATTGTTTACCATAAATAATAATCTAGCGATAAGAGTATTTAAAAATAATAATTATGTACCTACTTAATTTTTTTTTTTTTCTTGTACTTTGTGAGAAATAAAGGCTATAAATAAATAAAAATAAAAGTTTGCTCCATTAACATCCGTGGATTGCGAAAGGAGTTTTTCCCCTCATAAGTTTATTTTAGCCGTGAAAAGGAATAGGTAAACTAACCACGAAGAATTTATAAAAAATACCGTTTATTTGCTTTAATAAATCTACACAATAACAAGTCTTTGTATTATTTATTTATCAAAACAAAGTACCTATTTATTTTTTCTTGCAAAGGATCAAAATCATTTTTAGAGTAAGTAATCATAATCAATTAATGTATTTTAATTTGTTAAATTAAAATCTTTGGACACATGTCCACATTATCGCTAGTAATGACACCCATTTGTCCGATCTTTGTTGATAGTAATGGCGGCTAAGTTAAAAATAACACGATAACATGACAAAAGCGATAAGGTTTTACCGAGTACAATAGAGCTACGGGTTAAAAACATTACCTTTTCGCGGGAGTCGGGTAAAAAGATACAAGGCTCCACAAAAAAGTCTGACTAATTACGCTTACTTAGTGTAGACATTTGCTTAAGCCACAGATAACACTCAATCCTGGGGTGAGCTAGGAAATGAGGCCGAAAAGGGCGTTTTTCACCAGTAGTGGCGTAATTCTCTGCCGTAATACTATCTTCTAAAAGAAAACAAGGTAGTATAAGAATATGAACTCCTTACACATACTGCCTTTTTGCTTTAAGCAGCAGGTTGATAGTGAATTCTCTCTGAACAAGAACCAGCTTTGCAGACACAAACACCTATACAATCCCAGTACGTGCAGGGGTCTAGTTAAGGTAGTTCTGTCGAACGAAATCGCCTTTTTTGAGTTTTGAGAATTACACTTCGGAACCCGTATCGCCCATAGCGCTCATTTGTTTCCTGATAATTTATTGAGCTGAGACGTGTTGAATTGGTTAGTGAGAAGGCGTTTTAAGGGAGGAAGTGCTCTTTATTTTCAACTTGATAATAAAAAATAATGCTCTTTTATTCCTCGGTTTCTTTTTTCTATAGTTTTTTATTTGGAAATTCAAATAAAATACGTAATGGCCTTTTAGTAGATCAATAACAGATCGCGTCTATCGTTACCCTCTTAAAAAACCTAGTAATAAATCAAGCATTGCACTTTTTGTCCATATTTTGCATATACGAGTAAGAACCATGTTTGCTAAAAATCCTAAACAAATATGTGTATAAATCGGGTACACTACATAATTCCGAAAAATCATTATTCCAAATTCATCAAAATTCCGAATTTTTATCATTCCGAATGCAATGTTTTGAAGACTTTATTTTTTATTATCGCTTATAAATCAAACCTTACCTACGTATAGAAATTAAATTATACATTCAATCTAAAATAGCTCCAGCATAATAGCTTTCGGAAAAAGGAAAATTCGTACAAATGAATATTCGGAAAAAAAATCGGAATTTTAAGATGTTCCCGTTTAAATTAATAGCGAGTGATGATTACTAGAACATGAACCCTTATTCGGCGCGGGAAACATCCGATGTTCACTTTCTAGAGCAAATGAAAACGCGTGTAAATCTAGACAAGAGAGGGTTAGCGGAGCGCGGCCACGCTGGCTGATGCTCGCGTTAGATAGTTAGGACTTCGGTGTTATTCTCGATGAGTTATCGATTTTCGATAACGGACAAAACATAGGATTGACGTTAAGACTATTACTACTACTACGAGTATTATTCTGGCTTCCTACTTCCTAGTGAAAAAGGGTATACTCCCCTGAAGATCAAGAGAAAAGGGAGTTAAGTCATGTATACTCCGTTTTTGAATATACCCTTTCTAGTACGAGTTAAGTTGACTTAAGCCCTTTTTCACTAGGACCCCAGTATTGTGTTTTCTTATAACCTAAAGTATTGTCTTGAAATCGAAGAATGGTTTTTAGTTGAACAAAACGAATAAACAATAGCATACATGAAAAAGTTTTATAACAATTGACCTATGAGTGAGTAACTTAACGGAAAAAAAGTGTGCATCTCAGGACGCCCGACAGAAGTGATAACTTAAACTACCGTAAAATGGGGTGAATAGAGATTCGCGGGGTGAATAGAAATACAGCCTAAAATAAAGCATATTCTACTAATTATAAGACTGAGATTTTAATGTAATTTTCCAAAAGACTTGTCAATGTAATACTTGTTCTTATTAGTAACAAGTTATGACTTATTTTAGATTATATTTCTATTCACCCCACGAATCTCTATTCACCCCATTTTACGGTAATCTTAGTTGAACTATTTAATATTGAAATTGTTTAACTGACTGCAAACTTACGCACACTAATGCAGAGTGACACACACTAACAAACCTAAAAAGTGGTACACTGTTGAAAGAGGTCATAATATAGACGTCTCTTTTTAAAGAAGGGCATTTGTAACAGGTGCGAAGAGAACTATTCTATTAGCTGTTTTTATTCTCCCTCTATGTTTTCCTACTTCTATGCTGGCGCCGTAACGCGTTACGTAACGAAGCGGTTTACCCTCCCATAAGAAGTTATCACTTCAAAAAGTGGCCTCCTTTTTCCATTAAGTTGGCTACACGAAGGTTAAAGGTTATTAAACTGCATTAAGCCATTTATGCTATATACATTGTGTATTCATTTGAAAAACAACGTTTTCAAACAAGTTTGTTAGAAAATACAATAATATAGGAGGGTGCCATTGGACGCTCGGCTTGCAGTCTTAACTGACGATCATCGCATCATTTTGTAAATTTTTGAAAATCTCTATCGTTATGAATATGGCCTTCGCCCCCAGAAGACGAAATGAGTAGACGATTCGATACGATAAAAGGCTGAACTAAAAGAAGAGGTTATACGGAGTAGGGCCGCATTTACTCCCGCAAGAAATTTTCCAAAAGTAACCTAATACACTACTCTACTAGCCCCTGTCGGACGGTACTGTCGGATATTTCGCGCAGCATTTCGCGCTGCGATGGCATTAGCTGTGAGAGTGCTGTTAGGGGAAAAAACCGTGTTATGTGGGATTACCCACGTTCCGGCTTTTTTCCTTCACAAAGCCGGGAATCTACTTAGTGATGATTTTCCCCTCTAAAAAAGAAATACGATGCTAACTGCCTAGAATCTCACAAGACAGAATCACTCTTTATGGATAATGTCAAAATTTGAGTACCAGTCTAAATTGGAACTAAGTATATGTGTTACGTCAAGCCAGCATTTCAATGACATCCTCCAGCATTTGCTACAATATCTCTAAGGTTTGCCAAGTGAATTCGATATCGAACACGATGATAGAGAATAGTTCAACCGCCGAGACGTGAGCTGGCTATAATTGCACACGTGTTGCAGGTTAACTGTTTATTCTATTGTTTATGATCGCTAGAACCCCCTTTGTTGTTAATTTGGCTTCGGATCCCAATAACCTGCCGCCAAACAGCTTTGTTCGCATTGTTGTGTTCCGGTGCAAGGTTAAGACAGCTGGAGAAATGACTAGCATAGAGCCATTACATCTAAGTCCTCCATCTCTTGGGCAATCTTGAGACTCATTTAGTCCACTTACTGTCAGGTGGCCTGTGTGCTTGTTTGCATTCTTGATGCCATATAAAAAACCGGGTAAACAAGTATTTATTTTTCTTGTAACTAAATAATTGACAAAGCCCTTAAGAGGATAGGGAAGCGCCGCTAAAATCGCGTGGCTGTCGAAAAAAAATCCTTTAAGTGTAACCCTGGGCGATAACGTTTTTTCTCCCCTAAATCAAGCCCGATTTCCATAGCTATTATAAAGAACTAGGTCCGTACGTTTCTGTTTTTTGTTTTTTAAATTTGTTTCGGTCTAAGAAATATTTTCATGAAAAGGAAAACGTAGAGACATAGTTTTTCATGATATCTACAACATACTTAAGAATCGTAACAATCAGACTGGAAGGAGAGAAACTTTATCGCATTTTGTATGGAATTTTTTTAGCTTCACCATCTTAAAACATGACATACGTATAAAATAAAATAAAATAAAATCAAAATCAAAATCATTTATTTCGGAACATTATACATCCATATTACAGTTAGTCGGTTAGTAACAATCTTTCTTAAAATAAAATTAGTGTTTAGATTAGTCGAAATAAGCTAGTAAGTACATAATATGCGGTGCAGGTCTGCCCAGTGCTGTAGATAGCGAATGTCCGGCCTGTCCGCTATGACGCGCAGGATGCTGTTGGAGCTGCGCAGCACAGCCAGATACGACGACGCGCGCGTCCGCCAGCACGCCGGACGCGCTGCACGCGCGCGGTAGCCGCAACAGCACCCTAAACGCGTTATTATACGCGTATAGTGATTCGAGAAAAAGGATTTGGGTAAAAGTGTTGTCATTTGTTTTTTTTAAGTCATCGGCCGTATCTATAATTGCTTAGAATAAACATATTTTGCTTAGATTATGTAATCCCTATTGTGCATCGGTGTCGAGATATTAAAATATTGATACCTGCCCCCTATTTCACCATCCTGATAATGACAGGTGACAGGTGACATTTCAATGTACATGGCGCAGCTGATATGAATCCCACTGATGTGGAAGCTTGTTAACTTTGCAATGTATAGCGAATTGTAACCTATCACCTATCATTGTCAGTATGGGGAAATAGGGCGCCGGGCGTACTTTTGGTACCAAAAACGTTAAATCTTTAATATCTCGGCTCAGATATTATTAAACGCATTAAATTAGATACATAAATTTTATGTTTATTTAGAGGTCCTCTAAACCATTACTTGTAGAAATTAAATCGCGGCCGCTGATAAAAAAAATTACAACTTCGTTCATACAAAGATCCCATGCCCTGTGATGAGATATTAGCGGCCTGCACACGTAAAGTTCGGACTGCGGGAAACGCCACGCGCCATTCCAATCTTCGCTCCGAGCCGTACGTGTAAATGCAACTGTAATAGTAAAATAGTAAAAAACCTACGGTTCGGACTGGCGCGTGGAATGGCGCGTGGCGTTTCCCGCGGTCCAAACTGTGCCATGTAAGGGCCGCTATTATATTTTTCATTCATTAGATAGTTTAGGTAAACTATACTACCGGATACAATTTACATTGTCCATTGTTAAAATAGTAGGTGAGGTGTCTGGTGTGTCCTGTCTCTGACCTGTTATGGTATTGTTTTTAGCTGGGCCGCCATTATACTGCCCTACTAAGCTAATAAGCACTATCCCAAATTTAATAACCAAAGCAGTTTTAACTTTCTTTTGTTAGTAATAAGGTTGATATTGCTACAGGAGTTTTATCTGAGATACTTCGTATTGGATTAGCAGGGCAGTATAGTCAAGTAAATAATAACTATCAAAAAGTTGAAAATACGATAACAGGTCAATATATGGTTTTTACCGCCTAGAATACCTCATTCTCCTGGGTCAAACTTAATTGCTTTTGACGTACGTTGAATACTCTGATTTAACTGTAAGTAGACGCGTGGGTAAAATATTACGACACAAATTAAGCAAATTTTAGCTATTGTGTGTTTATGAATAAGAGGGTTCAACATTACAAAACAATGTTTTTCAACATCCCTATTACGAAAGCCACTAAACAATTACAATGATTAAAAACATAAAATCTTAATCATAAAATACAGTGCAGCACCAGACAAATTACCTAATCCCGAAAGATAATTGGCTGTGACAATCCCTGAGACGGATAAATGGGGAGTCTTAGGAGAATATTAAGGGCCGTATTAATAAACTAATCTCAACTCTAATGCTTATCTCGAGATGCGTCAAAAATGACAGTGTTCTAAGGTCGGATTTTTATTCCCACAGAAAAAATGTAAACAAAGTTACGTCACTGCCAAAGTGACATTTCAGGGAATCTTAAAGATTGGGCAACTAAGAAATATAATAATTATTAAGTTATCATTTCGCTCGTATCGTGATATAAAAATAAATTTAAGAAATACTTGAAATTATAATCGCACAAATGAGTCACTGGAAAGCGATTACGACGGGAGCACTAATTGTGAAGCGAAGCGAGTGAAGTTACGTCTCACATCAATCAAGCGGCCCTCAACTTGTTGACACAGGTGTATCGAGTCAATGATACCAGTGCAATAAATAAATTATGCATACAAAAACAGTTTTCTCATTTTAAATTAATACAACAAAGAATTTATATCAACATTAAGTTCGCAATCGACAAACTAAATTCTTCAATCTTGATTACAATATACAGTTTTTTTATAGAAAGTCGATTTCTTATAAATATGGAAAGTTTAAATATTTTGAAAACTGCAAATGTTTTTCCTTAACGGCAACACCTTTGTATAAATTTTTTGTGGGAATAAAAATCCGATTATATGGTTTGACGTTTACTTACTTTGACGTATCTTGTGACCGACATCTCAACCTAGATGAGTTTATTAATACGGCCCTAAGACGGGCAGAAAGTTGTATTATCCATCTGAGAAATATTGTTCGACTGTTCATAAAATCTGGGTAGCAATTACCTTTGGAAATATACCTATTGGAGAGCCTTAGTAGGTAAGGTGCTGAAAGCACGTAATTTTCAGGCCAGATGTATTTTTTTTTATTGTGTCATCAATCCGTTTACTATTGAAGGAAGAAAAAACTTGGAGATCTCATGTTATTTTGTGATATTATTTTTTTCCCTCTGTTGGCAACACAAAATCATGAATTTTTGTACACGCAGAAAACGATCGGAAACAATTTTGGCAGGGAAAAGTCGGACTCACGTCAAGACATCAAGGCTGACGTAGAAATCAGGTAATTGTGAAATTATGTTTGTTACGGTATTTAATAGTTATAATGGCGTTCGTCCGGAGCCTCCGCATTTACTGCGTTCAATCTAATGACCCGATCCCGTCTTAGACAACGTTTACGCGATTTCCTGTTTGTATTCCTTTAGAAAACTTAGTCAAACATTTCGCCGGCATGTTTAACAGTACAATAAAAATCATAAATATCTATACGACACTATGGGACTATAATAAGATAATGTCTAAGGTCTGTTCATCCTTACTTGTCTTATATAGTAAACAACTTTCTAACCTCCAAATGAACTTTTTTTGGCTAAAACAGCTATTTTAAACAAAATAAAGCAATCACAGATAATAAAATTGGCCAAGTGATGTCTAAAATGTTTACTCAGTTTCCTTTATTTACGATAAAAGAACTGTTTTAGCCAAAAAAGGTTCATTTTGAGGTTAGAAAGTTGTTTACTATATAAGACAAGTAAGGATGAACAGACCTTACATACATTTTGGCGCTTTGGCCGTATAGATATAGTACTTTTGACTGTACCTATGGACTGCATGTTCTCGTGAATATCGACCTTTATTCTGTAAGATTCGTCAACAGAGCAGCTCGTGTGAGGCGGTAGGTACATAATACCTTACGGGCCTACGAGCTCGAGGTAAT
Source organism: Acleris literana (assembly GCA_946894065.1). Classification (NCBI taxonomy): domain Eukaryota; kingdom Metazoa; phylum Arthropoda; class Insecta; order Lepidoptera; family Tortricidae; genus Acleris; species Acleris literana. Next base: position 8,925,963 of record OX335689.1, on the reverse strand, counting down.
TTTAGTTTGCTGGTTGCTGACACCTCGTCAATGAATTAAAAAGATAATGGTTTAAAACTTTAAAAGAATAATAGACAAAGAATAAAATATAAAATATGTTTATTTGGTAAGAAGGCCGCATGGGCACTTTTAGTCGCCAAAAATCTACCAGCACTTCCCAACCACTGCTGAGGAAAAGCGACGTAAGAAACTCAACAGTCAGTCATTTTGTAACATAATTAACAATGATACTAGGCACTTAAAAGATAACAACTCGGTTTAGGTCCTACGCGCCTATTATAGCCGTACTTATCGACTTGGATAAACATGGATAAACTTGGGTAAAACATCTGTCACTGTCTGACCCGTTTGTAAGTGCGAGAGTGACGGATGCTTTAATCACCGCGATATCGGCGATATATGCAAACATAGTCAATAAAGGCGATAAAGGCGATCATACTACGGTCCCTGATGAAGCAGCGGCGCCGGTCTGGAAATAGGCTACTTTATATCATAACTACACTCAGGGTAAAATATAACATTTAGTTACAGGAAGGCTACCTGATGTCATAAAGCTACCCTGTGCATGAGTACAAAGGCAGTTTACTTTAACGACGCCATCAAGTACAACAGTGTTGTCAGTACAAATTAAACACGCATCCCTTACGAGTACATTATGCATCAACATAATTTATTCTACAACTAGTATGTACTCGTACCTAATACTCGTAGTACATTGTGTATTGAGGGTGGTAAAGACATAATTACAAACGAGAGTCTGTTAGAAGCTCGAAGCCAAAGGCTGAGGGCTTTAATGACTCGAGTTTTGTATTTCCTTTACCATCCGTGTAACATACAATGTTTTTCATCACAAATGCGAGGAAATGAAATAAAATCAGACAAAAGATCATATTTTTAACTTACGATTCTCACTACCTAATAATTTTAAAGCTAGTGGTTCCGGGTTCGATCCCCGGTCAGGGCAAATATTTGTGTGACGAGCGCAAGTGTTTGTTTTTCTATGTATAAGTACAGTCAAAGTGATAAATTTATATAATCATATACTTACGTTCCCATGGTGTCAAAAATATCAACACGCCCCTATGTCACTAATAAAGACTAGTTTGCATATATTTGGTGCGATGGCCGTATAGATTAGTATTTTTGATGAAATATACGTTTTTTTTTACCTTAACTTAGAAGTTTCATTTTTTCACAGCTTCAAGGGAATATAGACCTGAGTATATGGTTTTAATTTCAACTCAATAGCTCCACGAGTTTCTGAGATAAAGGGTCTTGAAAGACAGACGTACGGACAGACGGACAAAAAAGTGATCCTATAATGGCTCAGTTTTTTCCTTTTGAGGTACGGTAAAAAAGACAAGTGTCACTGACAATTTATTGACGTTACCACTTCGTACAGTCCGAGAATACAGTTTAATAATTATGGGACAGTCTCTTCCACAAAATGGTGGTCAGACGTTAACATTATATGGAAGGTACATTATGAAAATTCGTACACTCAAAAAAATGAGAGCTAACAAAGAGAGATTTTCACTTAGTTGACAAAAAATGATTACAATAGTTAAGATATTAGTTATATCAACCAATGCTGATAGTTAACGACAGCAATTTCTTTAGTGATTCAACTAACATCATAGTTGGTGTATCTAACGTCTTGTCAGGCTCGTATGGGATCAAGACGCTTATGCACAACAATCACAATCTTGTTACAAGCGACCAATTATTTTTTTCAGTGTACTATGCAAATTTAAGCACGTCAAATTCATCAATCACTGTTATACACTCAGGTAAATAACAATAAGGTTTTAACAACCCAAACTGGACCCATACGGATCTGGTAATCGAGCTGATCGCGCCGTTAAAAACTTTACCGGCCCTCTCATATTAAGTATTCAACCCAGCGCCACGGTGCAACTCCCTAACGTCCAAAAATTGTTCGTTCAAAGTTCATAGGACCCATTAAGATCCATAAAGTTTTAGGGGTTCTCAAGGTACCTACTTATTTCTAACAACGTGTACCTACACATATATCGTAACTACTTTAAAAAAAACTCGTATCTGATATTTCGAGATGCATGAGTTCGAACTCAATTCTGTTCACGTTTAAGTTTAAAATCGTACGTCACGAAATATGAAATACGAGGTTTTTTTTTCAAAGTAATGACGATATATGTATAAACGTCTTACGAGTACAGCCGCACTCAGAGCCTGTTATCTATTGACGATAAAGTCGTTCCTTAGTGACTATTTTTCATACACAAGTTAGAAAAAGGAACTCTCTCAAATGTCTCTGAGTACCTACGGCGGTTTATTAACACGATACAGTCAAAGTCATACAGGGGGCTGATTATTTTTTGATTTTCGACCGCTCGAAAGTTTCACTCGGAAGTGAGCAAAACATGTGAAACCGTATTTTTTAAATTACGACCCATAGAAAATTTAAAGACGAGTGGTCCACACCATTCGTTTTCAATTCTACCACTCGTATTTAAAAAAACGGATTCGAAGATTTTGCTCACTTCCGAGTGAAACTTTCGAGCTCGATTCACAAGAGCTGGCACGAATGGATTGAATGAGTGAACGAAAGTATACAAGTGTGCAAAATAATAACAGGTGAATTACGAACATTACCGTTAAAGGTGATATTACTTTTGTTCATTCCATTCGTGCCAGCTTTAGTGAATCTAGCTCTACGTTCGCAAAGCGTCAAAAATATCTACACGTCCCTATGCTACTGATAATAAGGTCTATGTGTATGCACACTAACTTAACACAAAACCCTTATGGAATAACCAAAAATGTACTTTTAAATACTTACTTTTTTTATAATTTTAAGCAGAGCCGCGCGGTGCGGTGTTGGCAATTATGTCACGTAGCATCGCGAACTAGTGGTTTCATTTTAAGACACGAGTGACGCTCCTGTTGCATTCCGTTCTGAAATAATGCTAGGGTACGATTTAGGCACAGGTAGGAATAATGCAAGTTTCCCCTACAATGCGACAGCTATTAAAAATCAATGGGGTTCGGATAAATTCGGTAAGAGCGAATGAGAGCGAGTGAGAGAGAAGTACAAACCCGAAACAGAGTATGAATAGAAATGTAGTTCATCTCCGTCCCTTTAGAAGTTTCTGTTACCTATTTCCGCTCGGACACTAGAGCTGCGTCAATGCGTATCTCTCGAAACTTAATACATACGCAGCCGAACGCGAATACGGCGCGGCCCCGACTAAACCGGCTTGGTGTGTCCTGTTTAGTTTGCTTGGGGTCGCTCGCGGTGTGTACGGTCAAGGCACGCACACGTGCAAGCCGCGCGATATCTTTGTTTGAAGACGAACTACTGTTTATAATGTGCTCGAAGGTCGTCTTAACAGCTGTCGCACTGTAAGAAGGTACGGTCAGCCAAGTCCCTCCACAATTTAGTACTTTGTCACTTTAACGTTATGTTTGAAGTAACTGTACTCTGTCAAAGGTGTTAAAGCGATAAGGTACAAAAGTGTACAGCTTGTTATAAGAATGACTGTACCCAAGTCGAGCATTACCAGATTAGCAGGACTCAGTAAAAGTGAAGATGGCATCTAGTTGAAGATGGTTATGGCCTCGCATGAAAGTTTAGTACAATGATCTCGTAATACCACTTTTTTACTAACCTGTTACAGTTACTTCCTCCGTAAAAGTGAGTTTGGTAAAAAAACAATGCCGCGTATCTTTATAGTTAAAACTCACAAAGACAAGCTTTAAAACCCAACTACATTATCATGTTGGGATATTTATTATTATTTTATTAGCTTAAAAACGATTGGACCCATTTTAAAAATTATTTCACCAGTGGAATACTATACTATCACTGAGAAACATAGACTATGTTTTATTTTTCTACGCGGACGGAATCACGACAACCGGGTAAGTCAATACCCATGTTATTCGATGTAATTGACATTATTCGTATTTCATTGTGTCTTCATCCTGTAGCTTATAAAAGGATGAAGATAAAAGATATTTATTCAGTAAGTAGGCCGCAAGGGCATTTTTACACGTCAAAATTTTGGTTTACCATAATTTGCTAAATACCAAATGTTGATATTGTCGTCCACTAAGTAATGTTATTTTTTTAACGTCATTATACTTTTTATTTTCATTACTTTGAATAAAATACTGGGTATCCAAAAACTCAACGATAACCAAGTACCGGGCGAGAGGCCAATCTATACCAGTTCTGGAAAAAAAAAAACACTAGATATATTTTCTTACCTTTTCCAGAACCGGTACAACCCGGCCTTCCGCCGACATCAGCACTAGGCTATCGTTTAGTTTTGGGACACCCTGTAGATATTTTTTTTCTTATTTTTCCAGAACTGGTATAACTTGGCCTCTCGCCCGGTACCAGGTTATCGTTGAGTTTTGGGACACCCTGTATAATAGTCTATGTCACTTTCACAACCCAGACGAATCTAACGACACCACACTCTTAAAAATCGTTCCAGCCGTTCTGACTACAGGAGGTCACAATGGAAAGGATAAACACATACATAGGCGCGAAAAACATTACCCTCCTTCTGGATCAGTCGGAAAAACTATGTCAAATTACTCAAACTTAAAATAGCACATACGATGACGCAACCAGTAATGGATAAGGACCAATGATGGACCTTTAATTCTTAATACCCGACTGTATCAGAAGGAGGGTTATTTTACAGAAGACTAGCTGTTGCCCGCGACTCCGACCGTGCAGATAAATAAATGATGATGATGATGATGAGTGCGGACGCCGCCGAGGCGGGCGGGCGGTCGAGTGGCTCTCCATTCATTCCGCCCTGTTCCCCTTAATCCAGTCTCAGGTTACTGGCTCTGCGGCGCTCCCATCCAGCGCTGATCCCATCTTCTTGTTTTCCTACAGAACAATAGTGCGTCCTGAAGGTTAATGCTTTTAAGTGTCTCTGCTGACAGTGCGTCCTCCCCGAATGTCATCGATGTCTCAGTGACGAGTACATTACGAACTCGGCTAGAACGTGTTGACTAGTTTCCTCTTCGCCGCAGTGTGGGCATCGAGGATCCTGTTTGACTCCTATTACCGTCAAATGTCTGTTGAGTGGACAGTGTCCAGTCAAGATCCCTGTCAGTATACTTAGGTTGTACTTACCAAGATTTAGTAGATACCTTGTTCTGTTCCTATTTACCCTTCCTATCATGAGTTTGGATTGTCTGCACCCTTGTGATAGCCCAGATAAATAAAACATAGTCTATGTTCATCAGGAATAATGTAGGATTCTAATGGTAAAATAATTTTTCATATCGGTCCAGTAGTTTTTTCATTACAAACATACACACACACACAAATGCAAATATTCCCTCTATATAATATTAGTATAGATAAGGGTTATTCATTTGTTTTGCAACAATCAATTTAGGACCGTATGAGATTTGAATTTAGAGTGAAGTGTCCATTACATTATTAAGTGCCTGTCAGCTAAAAGTGTCCATATTTGGTGCCGTCACCCTAGTAATGACAGTCATATTTTGAGTAGGTACAGACAACAGCGAAATCATCAGCGTAACGTCTAAAATGTCTAAAGCGTAAACTCTAAAATAATTTCCATGAACAACGCTCCATCTATTCACTAGTCTTTCATAGTCATAGCTTGAAACGAATGGCGACACAAATAACGCATGAGTTATTGTATCACTCTTGCCATCTATCATCAAAGATTCGCGTCATAAAAGGCTTTATTGCATTCTCTTACACGGATTTATGTCTTTATGCAGCTGCGACTTTATTGCAGTGTAAAACTGTAAAATTAAAACGTACTTTGTAACATAAATTGTTAATTCTATACCGCCGTACTCAGCGACATTTTAGAGGCAGTTAAATCGTTCTGTATTTAAACTTTTGTGTAAAAAATCGTCACTAAAGAACGATTGAATCGTCATTGACTGGCTTTGAGTAAAGTCAACCTTTTAAGTAGCTGCACACTTTAGTACCTTGTCACGTTAATCGCTGTGACAAGTCATGTATGGCAGTTTAAACATGACATTAGATAACAAGGAACTAAAGTGTACACATATTTATGAACTCGACTGTACCAATCCATTGTCTTTCCGTGGAAGTCGTAAGAGGAGACTAAGGGAATACAGGCTTGTAGTACTGTTTGGCGATGGGCTTGCAACCTGTCACTAATATACACTGGTAAACATCTTAGCCTGTTTGTGCAAAATGTGGTTACAGAATTAACAACAAGTTTTTAGAGTTGTTGATAATTCTGTAGCTTTGCCTACCCCACTCTGGGAATAAAGGCTTGAAGGTATGTATGTGTATGTACGTAGAATCTCAGCCCTGGTATTCTGAACCTGTTTAGATGGTCGCACCAGGCACACAATGATATCGAGAGTAGTCACTGAGCAAGGTCGAGAGATTGTCCATTACCGGACAAGTCTGTGGCAATCTCCAGGTTTATTTAAATTAGGTATTAAAGAGCCTCTTAGCGTGGCTGTTGCTCTGCATTCTTGAGCTCAAATGGCTAGTTAATCCTGAGATCGTATCTGTGGTCCTTTCGCGATGTATTGCGACATGTTTGTTTATGAATCCCTAATACATAGTGAATGAAGAGAAAGATGAATATGGAGGAAGCTAAAGTGGTATGTTTAGACCGGGGCCCCTGGCGTTCCATACTCTGTCCACCCCATAAGGAGACAAGCATGACAGTATGTATGAGTGGTTTCTGATATGTTAAGTTCTATGTTGGTTTTAAATATATTTTTACCCGACTGCGGCGGAGGCCAAAAGGAGGGTTATATTTTTCACCGTCATGTATGTATGTATGTCCAGTTCTATGTTTCCCGCTACAGCAAAAACGGCTTGGACGATTTTGACAAATGAGGTATCATTGGATTTGTCTTCGCAGCGAGAGTGTCATAGGATACCTAAACTGTTAAAATTGAAATAACAACAATGGCAAAATGACAATTATTAACATATGTAGGTATATCGATGACAGTATAAAAAATGCAGTCTGGTTTTTAAAGCTCTTCATATAGTTATTCCAATATTTAATAGCTCAATCAATGTTTCATTCATTCATTCAGTTAAATCTAACTGAAGCATGCTGAATCTGCTTCTCTTTAAACAGCTTACTATAATCATTTTCCGTCTTAGGTCTTATTGTATGTGTAGTTCTCCTAAGAATACAATAGTATTAATGTTCTAGCATTGTTTGTAAGTATTATTATTTCCCATACCTCTATTGTAAATTGACTTAAACCATAATCGTTATCATATTGTAAACTTTATACTTGCTCTGGGCGGAAAAACTTGTATATGTCTTGCTTCCTCAGTCCTTCCTCAGAGAAAATGATATAGAGTTATATGACTGCTACATTACTCTGTCCCTCTCACGATTTTCACACTTCATAATACGCCGCACAGTGGTGCGCGTTGTATGGAGCCGCGGAATTAATTGTTTTTTTTAGGTTAACGGATAAAACAACACATTTCAAATATATTTACAAGTATAATAATATCATTCCAACTAATATTTAAAATAAAACCTACATTGATTGAACTTAAAATAAAATATACAATCAGGTGTTGCTTTATTGAATTCACAAAAGTAAATGATGCACAATGTTGTAAATACCCTTTTTATACTATTTTATAATTTAATAGTCTTTGTAATTGCCCTCATTACCATCGATAACGCATTTAAAAGTATTTTTCTTAGAAAAATAAGCTCATTCATTAATGAGGTAGCAATAAAAAGTTTGCAAATTATTGCAGCTAGAACCAATTAAATAATGATCTCGATTAAATAATGTGTAAATATTGTTGTATTAGAGCTTGAGGGTCGTTGTAGCTAAAAAGTTATAGCCAATGAAATGTAATATTTAGGCGAGAAATGCTATCAAATTCTTACAGCCCTAAAATTACTCATAATTTAAGAGAAACCATAAATGTTATTTCATTTACAATAGTAGGAATAATGTTTCTTGTATATAAATGAAACATGTTAAACAAAATCAATAACTTGAGAGGAATACACCCTTTGCAAATGCAAGGTATTTTTAACGTTTATTTCATGCGAGTGCATTTGTACGAGTTTGGCGGCCTAATTTATTTATAAAAATAATATATTTATGCAATATTTTATTAGATCATAGGTATTTGAAATGTTTTATATACATATCAGATAAAAAATGTGACTACTGATGACCATCCCAAAATTGAATTAATTCCGCCGTTGTCCCACTGTGCGCCGCAGTGATTGGCGCCCTCACGGTATTGTCACGTTCACACATTAATAGGGATTTTTGTCGGATTATACAAGGTTATCATTACTGCCGTAAGTCATCTTCATATGACTATACTCGAAAATCTAATTTAAGACCAAAAAAACTACGACAGATACGTCACTGTCATAAGTGTCAAAGTCACTTATGTCAGTGTCCATCGAACATTTCAGAGTTAGCCAACCTTTTTGCATTGATAATCAAATTGTTGTAAATATTTGTAGATAATTCTAACATTTTCAATATCAAAAGTTATATTTAGCAATAGGGAATATGCATTCAATGTTTTTTCTACCCGATATTCAAAACATTCAAATATCCCAAAACAAATATTTTCTCATATAGTGTTTTGAGTCATTAAATGGCGGGTGTGTGTGTTCAATGGCGATTTTTTTATCAGCTAAAACAAAATGACAAGCTAAATTCGGATGCCTTACACTTATGCTTGATTTAAACTTGACAGTTACCCATGGACCCCATGGCTGAAAATGCCCGAAGATTGTCATTATAAAGTGAGCTACAAACTATTGGCCTGTTATTTTGTCGAATAGCTAAACGTATGTAATATTTAAATTGCATCTAACGTTGTTTACAACTATTGTTTATTTATTGTACCAAATGTTATTAATACCTGAAGTATTACAAGTGCAATAACAGTTTTGCTACCAAATATCTTCTATGGTTAAATATTTAATAGGCCGTCTTGTATTTGTGTAAGTAACTTGAATTAACTTGTTTATTTAAATCGAAGGTTTAAAACTACCTACAAATAAATATTCTAAGTGCGGTCTTTTAAAAAGTGGTAATATACTCGTACTAAGGCAAATAATTTTTTTTTAGTTGCAACCCACGTTGGTCTTTAATTAGGTACATTTTCGAGTATAGCGTTGATTGCCAAGAATAGGTGATCTAGTACCTACTCTAGTAGTAGAAGGTTCTCATAGGACCTCGTGCAGGGTACGTCCGGATTGTTAACACCATCTTACCCATTAATTAACCCACCATCAAGCAGCAGTGTTCGCATTGTTGTGGTAGGGATAAGACAACGATAAGAAAACCGTTGAAATTGCTAGCATAGTTAGAGGCTTTCCATCTTAGTCCTCAGGGTTGGCAACGAATTTGAAATCTTAGTATTACAATCTGGAAAATTGAGTCTATAGACTTCAAATGCCTATGAGTCTCAGATCCCACACCAACAGGTGGCCTGAGTGTTTGTGTACTTGTCTGGCTTTAAAAAAAAATCGGACTAGCGATGCATTCAGATTAAACAAGTAGGTGTTCAAAATATAGACCCATATTAAATAGATAGCCTCAAGAGATGACCTGCCTGTAAACATCAAGGCCATGGCATTTAAATTATATATCTTAGTTAATCCAATTAAAGTTATGCAAACAAAACCACCCACGATCGGTTTCAAAATCAACGATTAATCTTATTAATTGCTAGTAATGAACTTATTGAAGAGCTTCATGTTATTTTGATGAGTAGGTGGATTCAATAGAAATACCTTGTGTCAGGTCAGCGAAAATAAAATTAATTTATCTTTACCAAGGAGCGTTTAGATTTATGAAACGGTTTAACTTCTTTGATTTAGCGAGATAATTAATTTTCATTAGATCGTGTGGGTGAATCGAGGTCTATATTAAAGGGCGTTCTGGTAATGAATTAATCTGTGAGTCTATTACACTCGGTTATTGTATTGTTTTAAACTCAGTCGCCATTAGTTACAGTCAACAGCATAAATAAGTGATCATTTATGTACCTTGTCGCTTTCAATCGTTTCACAATTTTGTATGACATTTCAAACACGACGTTAAAGTGACAAGGTACATAAATGATCACTTATTTATGACGTTGACTGTACATTCGAGTTCATAAATATGTATACACTTTAGTATACCTTGTCTCATTAATAGTTGTGACAATTTATATATGGCAGTTCAAACATGACATTAAAAAGACAAGGTACTAAAGTGTTAGTATATTTATGAACTCGACTGTACTGTCAAATAAATAAGAGTTATCGTAACGTTGACAATTGACTTTCAAAAGCAATATGATTTTACAGAGTACAATGAGACCTCTCGTCGTTTATTCTGGATAAAACCATATTGCCTTTTACGTGTTGACCTATCGTTTTTAACTTTGTCGCCATTACTGTCATGTAAATAAGAGCTGTCATAACTTGATATTTTAACGTTGATTGGAGCCTTTTAACTTCGGGTGATGTTTACAATGTTGATCTGGTACAGTCAACAGAATAAATAAGTGATCATTTATGTACCTTGTCACTTTAACGTCGTGTTTGAAAGGTCATACAAAATTGTGAAACGATTGAAAGCGATAAGGTACATAAATGATCACTTATTTATGCTGTTGACTGTACTACAGTACCCCCTACCATGAGTGATAGGTACAATTACCGTACTCGCTAGCGCATCAAATCCTCTGTCCCTCGCAGACCTCGCAGTATTCTTATAGAGTGCGAGGGACAGAGAATTCGAGTCGCTAGCAAGTACGGTAATTGTAACTCATGATAAGGGTACTGAGTGTTTGGAAATACAAAGTTTACTTAACATAAAAAAAACAAAAAGCAAGCTTGAAAAGTCTGACTTCATATTTTAATATTGTCGTCTGTTTAAATCCAACATTTTAACACATTTTCTTTGAATTATTTATTGACTCTTACGACACCTTGCTTGTCAAACCTTGGCAACCGTTCACCCTCTACAAGGGAACTAAAAACTATATATACATAAACTTTACCCTCCTTCAAATATATTGCCTTTTCAAATTCTACAATTACAACGTAACTACTTTTTGACATGTTATCATATCATATTGTCAACGTTATGATAGCTTTTATTTAGTTGACAGTAATTTAGGCCGAGTTCAAAACAATACAATAACATGTCAATAGCAATCTGGTTTAAACGAGTAAAATGGAGCCACAGTTTAAAAACAACAAAATGCCTAAGGCACAATTTATGAACATATTTTGCAGAAATTCGGGTCATGCGTAGCCACGTATCCCGAGTTTACTTTCTACGGATATTGCGGATAACTCGAACGAAATAAAATTAATCATCCACATGCATGTAGCGAGAGATACGTTCTGCGAAAATTATTGTACTGCGGTATTCATTTGTTTAAACTCAGCGGAAAATCCTCTCTAAAAAATGATTTAGAGAATGAAAATAGACGTAAAAGTTAAACAAGTACGAGTAAAGGATTTAAGCTATGTGTTTTAAGGGGCTACCATGCCCATAACAGACGTTTTTGATGAAGTTTAAGTTCTTATAACTAAGTCAAAACTGAAGGTAAATTTTTGAAAAAAATATATATCATTATCCATATATTCATCTTTGATTTTGACGAACAGAATTTAAAAATAATCCATGGTTATTTGTTTATAATTTTTTAAAAACATGACTATAAAAACACAAAATTGGATATAACTTTTTCATCTTGGCGTCAATTATATGGAAACTACATCTAAATATTCTTCATTAATATATCTAATAAATCAACGAAGGTTTTTTTTTCTAAAGTGAAAAATATGGAAATAAAGGCAAAAAACTACTTTTTTAGAGTAAAAATGACAAACTTTGATAGCGTAAATCTCGATATCAGTGACTTGTAAAAGAAAAATTTAAATGGCAGCTAGTTTAGAACAGCAGTGTTAATGCAAATAGGTTTTAATAACAACTATAAGTTTAGAGGAGCAGATCGAAGGTCATCTGCCCATGGTAGCCCCTTAAAAATGAAAACTCGTTTACAAGATCCAAAGGAGCGTTTTTTTGTTTTTTCGCTAATCTTTCTACTATAAAGTAATCTCAAGATGAAGTCAATATTAAATAATCAATTATTTATTACTGCCAAGGAATGAGATCTTCAAGTCATTCACGAGATAATTATTATTGTGTCAAAAACTCGTAGATATGATTTTATCATGAAAAAAACTACAGTTCTTTTGTCACAAGAATTATTATTCTGAAACAATTCTGTACCGCCCATATTTGATCGGGTTTGTATTTCCGTGCCATGCCGTGTGGTCTCCATGCCGTGTGGCTGCCGGCTTAAAATAGTGCCACTGCATGTCTTCCCATGGAAGTAGTAAAACGCGACTAAGGAACTAAAGGCCTGTAAGTAGTACTGTAAGGCGATGGGCTTGCAATCTGTCACTAATATCTTCTTAGTCTGATCGTGAAAATGTGGTTACAGAATTAACAACAAGTTTTTAGAGTTGTTGGTAATTCTGTACCTCTGCCTACCCCACTCTGGGTATGATGGCGTGAATATATGTATATCGACAGTGGAAAGGTAAAAATGCTTAAGCGCCACTTTGGCCGAAAATGAGTTAGGTATATATACAGTTTAATTTCTTTTTTTTTTCTGCGTCGATCTGTCTAGGACCCACGTCGATCGGAGCACTTTTTTGGCGCTTAAGCAGGCTAATTTTTCACGTTTTTTTGAGAACGTGACAACTAAAGCGACGTTTATTTTGATGTTTTTCATGTTGAAGCATGTTAGTCATTTAACCTTAGGGAAAATTTTGGGATGCAAACGTATTAGATTTTTTTTATTCTTATCTTTAGTCGAGTTATTACTGTTAGCAATTTCAAATTAATGTGATACATTTTTTTTTTCGTATTAGAATTTTTATCTTCATGCAATAATTTACTATTTGGCTTTTAAGCAAAAATGCTATTCCACGTTTTTAAAGAAAAATGTGTTTAAGCACAATCTAAGTCATCTCAATCTGTAGAATTAGGATGTTAGTAGAATATAAAATAAAATAAAATACTATTTACTTTGATTTAGTGAAAGTAGACATATTTCATTTTAGACTTTTACACTGCTTAAGTCTTATTTCGAATTCAGTTTCTTATAAAAATATGGGTGTTCATTACTAGTAAGAAAAAACTCGAAAAACATTTAAGAGAATACAAACTTCGCTCGAGTGTAAGCTCCCGTTTATCGCATAAAACCTGTTGAATCGGGACACTCAGTCCATGGTGACGACGAGCGCGACAGTGATGATGTATATAATAAGTAAGTGCATATCTTGTGAACTTTGCGATGTCAAGCATCTTGTGTGATAATAATAATACGTCACGCTACAGCAGCAGCTAGTAGCGAGCTTTTGGTTCCGAGGGAAGGTCCTGTTCCTCACCTCACGCTTGCCTTCACCGGCCCGCTGGAGTGTACGATGACGAGGAATAGACTCTCACCTCTGGCTATCTTTTATTAGCCGGTCAGATTGGAGTCGCAAGAGCTATATATGCTCGAAGGGCGGATGTTGCATAAGTGGTGAGTGGGCAACTTATCGTCGTTTAAAGTCCAGATGCACTTTTTCGACCTTATCAACCCCTCTGGAACTATTGCCTGTCTGGTACTACGTATTAAGGCTATTTTAGGAGACCCATTCCATTGACTTGGCGAGTCACTGTCTGTCATTTCAACCAAAGTAATTAGCATTGGCGTCATAGGTTTATCAATAGCCTAGTTCACCGGTCCATCTCATTTAGTCTTACACTAACCGGTGTCTGCCCGTGGGAGCATACATCTATAGTGTGAACTCAGGGACAAATGCCAGTTACTGTCCCATCACTTTACTAAATTAATGTTGCCTAAAGGGCCTCTGCATGTTGGCTTCCGTTCCATGTACGCCTTGCAAAGTTTTCCATCCAGTACATACCTACGTATGTAATTTTTAAATTTTATTATATTAAATTAAAAAAACGGAATTCAGTTCCTATCTTTCGAAGTAAATACAAGTAGAATTTTGGCTAGTGGGTATAAAATCAACTTTTTTGTGAACGTATTCACTTATTTGCTATAAAATCAAACACTACAATTACATTTCCTCTTAATTAATTTGCAGTAAATTCAAATGTTATAAAAGTTAATTTCTAAAATCTTCGCTTAGCATAAATTTTACATCAAAGTCATTTCGTCTACTAATCATCAGCCATAAGATTTATTTAGTACCTTTATTACATTCAAATCTGGAATTTTTACTTGCTATATTGGAACCAACATAGCGAGTGGTTGTGGAAGGCGGAGGGCAATCCCCGCATTGAAACGGAGATAGGAGGGCAAGGCTCGCCATAAAACATGAACCTTACCAAAAATTTTTGTGAGGTAGGTAGGTTTTTTAATATTATTTTATTCTTCAGAGCACGAAATAGGAGCCGAAAGCCAAAAGGGCCTCGTCAAACACAAATATATAAAGAAAATAATAAATATATGAGTGAGGTTTCATATTATCACTTTTAACCGTATTCATTATAGTGTGAAAATTGGCATTTGTTTGAGTTTTAGGTTTAAACGATTAAACATTGTGAATATTATAAAAAATAATCATAAAAGTTGTAATTGTATTGTATTATGAATATTAGACATATTAAAATTATAATTTCTAAAAGTTTTAGAACATGGCTTTTGTAACCAAAATTATAGCAAGTGATTTAAAAACATATGACTATTTAGAATATAATTCTATGTCATTTGAATTTATATCAAATATGTTAGATCCTATTTTGAATGGTTCCAGGTAGACTGGTAATTCAGGCTGGTATAACTTAGATACCTAGTGAACTGTTAATAATTATTCTTATAGTTAGCAGAAGGAATTCTATCGATTCAATAGATTTTTGATGATGTTTTAATTGCAATCTGCAAAAAAAATATGAAAAGGTTATTTTTCAACCGACTCCAAAAATTCGACACGTATCTGGGTCAATCAACTATTCTTTCTCACTAAAATTTTGCAAGTATCTAAAACTTCTACCATTAATAATGGTTTTATTTATGCAGCTATAAACTTTTCAGGATTCTTTAAAATGTCATTGTATAGAACCCATTATGTTAGGTTAGGTTTATGTTATAACAATCCCGAAAAGTTTACGATTTCAGATAAAACACCATTTTATATTATGAACCATTATGTATCCCATTATTATTAAACTTTATATATTATGATACGTACCCGTTAAAAGAGATTTTGGTACTTCTCTTTCTTAAATGACGTCAAAGTCACTAAGTATTAATGTATTAGTTAGAATTTAAGCTTTTAGTAGTCCGCGTAGAAACAAAAATGCTTGCTTTAAACCATTTTATATTTGAATAATGAGTAAAATTAGGCAGTTAAGTCATATATAATTTATAAATAATAAATAATTAGTGACTTTAAGTAAATTCACCATCCAAGATAACAGTAATTATCATTCGCTAGATTTTTTACTTTACCAGTTCTAGAAAATAGAAAATAAAGATGAAGTAATATAAGTAAATTTTGTATTTTCTAGACATAAGAAATATGTACCGTTAGTCATTTTGGTTTATAGTTAGTTGCGATTTAAGCATTTTTTACCTGACTGACATTTTTGGAACTAGCTACACAATTATTGCTTAAGCGACATCTATCTCTGTAACTAGAAGGACTAGGTCAGAACTTGTTTCATAAATAAATAGCTGGCATATTCTAACTTATACATTTTGATTTTCATGGAAATAGTCGTAAAACTTTTTGAGATATGATTTTTTTTCTCAAAAAAAAAACTTTAAACCTCATTTCTGTAAAGTTTCCAATATGGCGCTTAAGCATTTTTACCTTTCCACTGTCGATATGTATTTCCACCCCTAATAAATTTCAACCTTCATTGAAATTGTATGTTTGTAAAAATACTTTTTAATAACTATTAAATAGTTTTGTAAAATAATAACACTGACCTGAGTTTCATTGCAATGGCCAATTAGCTAGAGAGCGGCGCCCGCATTCTTTACTTCGTTTCTTCACCTAACTTGCAAAACAATAACAACTTTATTACAAGGAGATCATTTTAAATAGGTTCGTGAGGAAAAGTCTAAAATCATGACAAATACCACGGTACCTTATTTGTTATTGGGAACCATAGGGTCGGTTTAAGAATAAAAGAAAACATCATTCAAAGATAGAAAATAAATATTTTCGTTCTTGCACAATAGGAAATTAAACCGGGTTCTATATTAGGTATTCTTAATTGTTCATTCAACGTTATGTTTCATGACTTTAAATGGAAAACTTAAAAAAAATTGACCATTTGATTCCAAGGAACAAATGTTATCTCGATCTTTTTAAGTTTGAGACTACTTATTAATTAAGCAATTAAATATATTTATTGATATACCTCTAAAGAGAAAATTGAAGCTTCCAAAACTTAAAAAATATTCAGTAGGAAAAATAAAAAATAAGGTCATTAAAATGCAAATTTATTGAAATTTATTATTTAATCGTATGGCACATTACTTATGGTAGGTATGGGGTCGCTTACTATTTTTAACTTATAACAATTATTATTATTTATATTATGTTTTGACAAAAATTCGTAGGTACAGATCATATTACATCAATGCCTTTGTTAAGTATTAATCAATGCTTTTATTTATACAGATGAAACTCTATTTAGGTACATCACACGGACGAATGTTCCTCTCTCCATCTATCGAAAAAATTACCTTCTGCTCGAGTTTCTTGCGGCGCTTCTTCTCCGCAATGACGGTCTTGTCCGAAGCGCTAGTAGATTCACTGTATATTACCGACGTGTAAAAGAGCCCGTATGTGGCCAATTTACTGAATAAATATTTTGATTTTGATTTTGATTTTATCGTGATGAAATAGATTCCCTATTGTCACAAGATTAAAATTCATCAAAATATTGCAATGCTTTAGCACCACGATATTTACACCCGTATTTATAGTCATGAAAAGTTTTTACTTGAGTAAAAGTAATGACTAAAGTAAAGATTTTTATATAACTTTTGACATTACTAATACTCAAGTAGTTTCTGTAATAACTTTAAAATTTGTGCCGCCCCATTTGAAATAGCCTAAGTGGTTGTCTCATTAGGGTGTCTGAATAGACGGTTACATACAAGTTACATACAAACATAATTATTGTCCATTTCCCTGGTTGAATGAACTGAAAGTAAAATTTCCTAAACTAATGTTAATAGGCTGTAGTATAATAATAATAATACGAATTTATTTCTGTTACATTTTTATATTACCTATATAAAATGTCTTTTGCCTTGTCACGCATATCACTACCAAGTACCAGGTTCTAATTTAAACATCAAGAATTAAAATGTATTTGATGCCACTTGCAAGAAAAACAAAAATCTAGTTTTAGTTTAGTAACTTCAAAAGGATTGACAATTATACTTATATACATTTTACTGAACCAAGTTTGAGCCTAAATTTAGATTTTTTGCTGCTTATAGCCCTAAAGAGATAAAAATAAATAATTATAATTACTTTGGTTAGATGCCAATATCGGTAGTGGGTGATCTTTTAATAGGCTGCTCAATTTTCGGCCCAAATTTTATTCGTATTATTTTTTGTATAAAACCATTATGTGACTAAAGAGAATAATGTCGAATTTCCCAAACCACTTAACAGACGATTAGAATGTTAACAGCTGTCAAAACGTATGAACTAACAGTCGATAACATTGATTAACATTTAGCATCGTTTGGTGAAATTGGTACTAAAACGCGGTCCTTTTTAACCTTCCCACGTACGTCAGGTTTATTTAATCGGGCGACGTTACAGTACAACCATTTCAATTTTCATAAATCTTCTACATTGTTGAAACTGCTCTATACTTGTAAGTTTATTTGTGTTTATATTTACGACTGTATTTTAATTTCGAGAAGCGAATCATAATTTAAAGGCTGAATTATTGCGTTGGTATAAAACTTCTGAAAATATTATAGTTTATTACTTTATTATTATTACTTACTGAATACGTAACTCTAGAATGTTAGAAATGAAATGTAAATGTCAAGTTTGTGTTTTAATGAATATTCACCTAAAGACGTCATTTCAAACCCCCAAAACCCAAAATTTAACGTGTATAATTATGTTTTTATGAAAGCTCTTTCATTTCCGGTCCAGAATATAGTTTTAACTTTTCAATCTGTTAATTCGTTTTTATTAAATGTAAGATACCACTGAAAAACTTATGAAATAAAACATGAAATTAATTATTATGCGTGACATGGACGTAAGGGAAAATCACAAAAAATCGGATTTAAATGATCAATATCTCCGAAACTAGTAAAAATCGCTGAACATACATAGTGGTTAAATCGATAGCTTTTGAGCTGTTCTATCAGGCCTAGGCAGGTTGACGTCGGTTTCTGGGACACCCTGTATAGATTAAACACATATCTTTCTACATAAATTACGTTTTATTTTCTGTGCGTGTAACTTTTTATTTTATAAAAAATATTTTTTCGCACTAAATTTTAACTGCAGCCTGTGTCAAGTTGTAGCCGGCTAGACCTCCCATTGTATCCGTGCGAAAGATCCCGAAGATTTTTTCAAATTAGGTAAGCTGGGGTCTACCCGGTCCAAAACCGAAAAAATGCTAAGAGGTCTACGATACAAAAAAGTTTGAGGACCTCTAATCTAGACACTCCACAGTCTTTCCAGACAAGTTCGAAGAATACATCTTGTCCGCTACCACAATAACTGGAACCGAAGATAAAAAAAAATCTTAAAGAAACTTAATGTAACGTTGCATCTTGCTTCTGTTATATAACAGTGTCATAATATTATTATCGGTATTGTTCCAATCTATATCCGTTACATGAAAGTGGTCCAGCCGTAGTAAACCGCTTACGTACCTACTTATCAAGGAAATTCCGGTGATATGGCTAAGATTCCTCGGTATTACCTAAGCAATGAAAGCGAAACTGAGTTATGCAGCTACTATGATTTATTTACCGGGTAACTTATCAGGCGTGACTACAGTGTAAAAAAATATTGATTAGTAAGCATAGTGGTTATTATTGTTACCTATCTAATGCAGGTATTATAGGTATAAGGCATTTATTTCTCAGGGTTTGTTGAGGCACATTCGATTACAAAGAAACGTATTCATTTTTGGACCTTATTACAATGCAATAACACCTACCTACTGTAAAAATATCTAAACCTTTTTACACTGACATCTAGCGGAGACGGGTGTAACTAAGTAGGTAGAAAGTTCGCCATATTTAAGCGTAGTTAGAATCGCGCTTCAGTCCGGGCTGAAAGCCAAGTTACTTCGCTTTCTGGTGCGTTACTTTAAATGTAGATGGCGCTTTGAGCGACAGAAGCCCTGGTTATTCCAGGCTTTTTGCTAGCTAACCTTAGTAAAATAGGCACTTAAATATTAACCTATGCGAACATCGTATCATAATATTATGCTTAAAGCGATTATACCGGGAGATGCCGATGGTATAATTTCCCATATTCGTCATATAATTTGTCATATTGGGGTAAAGTCGGTTTCAACCCCAGCAACGTTTGGTCTTCCCAGGTACTTATGTAGATATGAGCAACTTGTATTTTTTTTCACGCTTGAATAGGCCTTTATTGAACCAGAAAACTCTATCCTCATGTTGATCAGATCACATTATATATTAACGCATTAGTCTACCTAGTTGGTAGTGACCCTGCCTGCTAAGTAGCGGTCCCTAGTTCGATTCCCGGTTTCCGGCATGGGCTAAAGTTTATATGACTAGTATTGGTTTCTGAGTCTTGGATGTTTCCTATGTATTGTTTTTATTTCTCTATATAATAATTAATAAATGTTAGGGGACAATCTGACACAAATTGACCTAGTCCAAAACTTAGCTCTAGGCTTGAACTATGGGTACTAGACAACGATATATCATATAGAGACGAATACATACAAGACTACGAAACAAACACTCGTGCTCATCACATAATTAAAAGACGGGGATCAACAGTTCGTAAGACTTTAATTAATTATTTATCAAAACAGTTCACAATTTAAAAAAACCTTCAAAAAGCAAAGATAACCTTATAAACAAAAACACAATAATTTAATCTGTTCCACGTCGGCCCAGACAATAAATCCGATGGGCACCTAGACGTAACATTTTACCGAAGCACCCCCATAAAATACGGAATGAGTCCATCTGTTCCCAGCTTTACGTGAATTTACAAGGGCGGAAGGTTCGCGCGGTTTCCGGCCGCGTATCCTGTCATGTTTTAATTTAGCGCTGGCCACGTTCCGGTTTCGAACGCTTCGAGTATTTTGGGATAGTCTCAGCGTTACTTTTTTTTATTAGAATTTCAGGGGTGATTTTCCCTCGATTCAGTGCGGATAACACGTCAGCCGTGTCATCAAATGTTTTTAACGTGTGGCAGATGACACGCTAGGCGTGTCATCATATTCTATGGCATTGTCCTAATATTACGCGATTGCGCGATCATCGCAAGTTCGCGCGACTTTATATGACAGTTTACATACAAACAGTCGCGCGAACTTCTATTAGGACTATGCCTATGGCTTATGGCACGCCTGGCGTGTCATGTAATAGTTGTTCGCCGCCACAGCCAAAAGTTTTCGAAAATGGAAGACGCAACGAATCGGTTAAAGCTAGGTGCTCGTTTTTAGGATTCCGTATCCGAAGGTAGCGTTTATCGCAACGTACGAGAATGTCATCCCATTCATTTAGAGTGATATAAAAGAAACGTGTTAGTAGCGTTTGCATATTGCCTAGGGCCCTAGGGGTGATTTTCTCATAAGCTACCTACTCGTTTTGGCTATGCTCGGTATCTCGTTAAAAGATAGGGTGCGCAACGAGCATATCCGACAAAAGACGAAAGTCATCGATATATCCCGAAGGATTAGTACGCTGAAGTGGCAGTGGGCCGGTCACGTCTGGATCGATAACCGATGGAGCAGACAAGTTCTGGAGTGGAGACCGCGTTTAGGCAAGCGTAGCGTAGGGCGCCCTGCAACTTGTTGGACTCATGATATCCGAAGGACTGCAGGCAGGGGCTGGATGGGGGAAGCCCAGGATAGGAAATTGTGGCGAAACATGAAGGAGGCCTACGTTCAACAGTGGACGGACCATGGCTGATGATGATGGATGATGACTCGTTTATAGGGTTCCGTACCCGTAGGGAGCCTAACGGGACCCTATGAACATGCCTACGCGCTGTCGGTCCGTCCGTCCTAACTTAAGGAACTGTCTTTTGAACTGTAATAGACAGCGTTTTTTTTCCAGACTGTATTTTTACGGTAGATTTACTAACAAATAAATAAACGTGAAATAATAATGGGTCCCTATACAAGTATTTTTTTTTTCAAGGCATTTTCTTTTGTATCTTAAAAACGGTACAACATACAAGCTTCAAATTTGGTATCCTGACTTTTTACCAAATCATCATTTGACAAACTATACCATTTTACAAACTTTCTTTTCGTAAAAATGTATTTGTGCTTAAACCATTACATATTACATAGGTTACATGGGCTTAGTAAATAAGTTCGGTTAGGTTAGATTAATTACCACAAAAAAATATAAAAATATGTGGCGGGAATTACGTCTTTGCGAAATGAAAGTTTGTAAAATGATATAGTTTGTCAAATGATGATTTAGTAAAACATTAGTGAACCTTCAAATTTGGTATGTATTATAGTAAATACCCCGAAGAAGTATCCGGCAAACTAAAGTTGCCTAGCTGTGTTGTCAACGGAACATGTGACTTAATTAAAAATACACGCACTGAAATGTTAATAATACTCTAACTAACGGGACAAATTAAGTTTGCTTAAAGAAAAGCAAGATGTTTGAGAGAATCATCAGAAGAATTATTATGAAAGCAGATTCAAGACTACAGAAAAAAGAATACTTTTACGTAGGTATCTGTGCTTTTCCTAAGGGGCAAAAGTATTTGAACTTTGGTAAACCAAAACTAATAACTTAAACATATAATCAAATTCATACCTACACATGATTGTATGTATCTGTGCTTATGCCATAATTGATCTCTTAATTGTTCAATACTCTAATAAATAACGCAAATACATTTATGTTTTCGTTTATTACTGCACCAAGAAAAAAAAGCCCCCGTACCTTTACACCGTGTACTCATCATATCAGTTTAAATGGAGTCGTCCATTTCATTTTTGTTTCTCTCAATTTCGTTCTTGATACACCAAATTTACTCCAAAGTCAACTATTAGACATATTATGCTATCTTAGCAACTTAGCGTTTAATGATCAATTGAATTATTTTCGGTATGAGTGAAAAAAAAGTCTTATCCATTAACCCACCGCCAAGCAGTAGTGTTCGCATTTCTGTGTTCCGGTGTGGGGATAAGACAACCGGTGAAATTACTAGCATAGAGGCATTCCATCTTAGTCCCCAGGGTTGGCAACGCATTTGAAGTCTTAGGATTCCAGTTTTGAGATTGTAGTCTTGAGATTGCAAATGTCTATGAGTCTCAGATCCCACTTACGTTACCATCAGGTGGCCTGAGTGATCGCGTGCCTTCTCCTTGCCATAAAAAAAAGTAGTTACCTATTTTCTTTTATATCATACGTAAATAAACAACAAAATAATTAATTTAACACAGAAAAAAATTACTTTTTTTGATTTTCTAAAAAGTAACCGTTTATCCGTTACGCCAGTTTAGATTACGGTCGTCAAGATATTATCATACAAGTAGGTGTAAGTATAGCTATGCATTTGGAAATGTATCAAAAATAGTTTTTTTTTTAAATTTATTTATAGAAAAAATATATGTAATTACATAACAGTTCCAGCGGGCGAAAACTGAACACAGTTTATCTGCCGCTGGTTAGTAGCTGTGTATGAAAGTATATCGTATTTTCGACCCTACATTTTGAAACAAACACTTTAAAATCAAATGACATATTATCATTCTTGAAACTTTATGTGGACAGGCAACCACTTTAATTTTAAAATTTAATCTCTTATTGATAAACAATCAGTAGGATCAAAATTCAAGATTGATCTATATTAACCTTTTCAACGCCACAGTCGGCTCTGGCCGTCAGCTAAAAGTCGTGCCACTGACGCCACGTCGGCTACAGCCGACAAGAGTTCAAGATTAAAAGAGATTTTGTTTGGTAGCAATAAGGTGTAATTTACATAGTAGAGCAAACATGTTTGGCGTGTGTGTGGCACATTTTGTATTCGACGTATGGCGTTCAAAAGGTTAATAAATTTTGGGATTTCAACTAGGATAAAAAATAACAACCATTTTCAAGGCGCTTTATTAATGAAATGACTAGTTCTACTATACCATACAAAATTCAGTACAAAAATAACAGTGTCTAAAACTTTTTACAGGTAAAAAATTCAAGAAATAATCCAAAGATTTTAATAAAACTACTTTATTTGTTAACGTGTTTTACTTAAGTTTTTTACCATTAGGTGCTCTTATTAAGTACTTCAGTTACATAATTAACAACCCAACATTGTAAATCTATAGTTATGTTCATCAATATTTCCCTAGAGCTTCTTTCAATATATACAGGCCTCGTATTTAAGCTACTCCTATACACCGCGCCCGGGACGTACCCGAAGGATTTTAACCATCGATTCTAGACCCTATTTGGAGTATATAATGTGGTATAACATGTAGTCCAATATCGCATAATTTCCTAGATTTTTGTTATTTAAAAAACAATTCCATAGTTAATTTAATTTGAACTCTGTCACCTTAAGTTAAGGATTATTTACTAAGAAATCGATTAAATTAATTTATGTTGTACGTTGATGATATTGCTACTTATAACATGAATCTTTCTTAGTAAATAATGCTTTAAGTTAAGGTGACAGAGTTCAAATTAAATTAACTATGGAATTGTTTTTTAAATAATAAAAATCTCGGAAATTACGCGTTATTGGACTACATGTTATACCACATTATATACTCCAAATAGTCTAGCATCGATGGTTAAAATCCTTCGGGTACGTCCCGGGCGCGGTGTATAATAATATGTAGTAAGCAATTCTGATTAATATCCAAGTAACTATTATTGTTCTAAACTTTGTTAGCAGTCATAAGCTACACTCGTATCAAACACCACATAAGTATGTACAAATCTTTCAACACGTGGCAATTCAAGGGAAGAGTTCACGGGAATAAAAAATATATTCCTAAATGTGCTATTTGCTCTTACCTTAGGTATATAACATCTAAATTCATAGTTACAACTACTAAGAATTGAAAAAAAAAAATCAGTTGCAATAACTTATTTTTTGTTTGATGCATAAAATACGTAATTTACTTGAGTGCGTAAATTGACCGCTGTGATAAGACATTTACTACCGTGTAGATAATATTTATTACAATAACGTAGACAGATGTCAACGAGTTAAGTTAACGACAATCCAGAATACCACAGCGGCACACGCTACGCACGCCTTGGGGTAGTAGTAGAATAACTGCCGCAAAATTACAGGCTCACAAAATGACAATTGCCTGTGCCTACATCAAAAAATGACTGAGTCGCAAAATATGTACTCGTTTGCGTTACAAGTTAGGTTAGTTTAGCTAGGTGACTTCAAATGCCCGAAGAGAAAATTGCCCAAGAATAGGAGCACCGTCGTGCGGGGCTCCGACAACTTTCCTGAGACAGACATAAAATGAAAATAGCAATGTGGTCGTTTAGGGAGGACCTAATACTACTAACCCGCACGCACATGTGGATATAAATTCGCTTATCAAAATGTACCTATGTAAATACTTCAATGGGACCCGCTTCAGCTTATAGGCGTATAAAATAGTCATCGAACGTGTGTTAGACATAGTTTTATTTAAAATGTAAAACCTTCGTTTATAGCCTAATAGTTAATAATAATGGTAACAAGTAATAATTTAACATGGATTTTATAATGAATAGAAACCTAACCTTAGGATTTCCTTTGTAGAGATCCTTACCCAAAGGGTTTGTATAAGTAATTCAGTACAATTACACAGACATTTGAAAATTTCAGTGTATATTTCCATTGCCAGTATATTAACAAACAATAAAAAGAGGCCTATACAAGAAGGGTACGGAACGTTTCCTGTGCGAATACGACTCGCATCTGGCAGGTTTTTTATATCTATAAGTATGTTCAATTGTTGGCAAACTTCTATAATTTGTTATCAAAAATTAAAAAATCTTTAAAGGCAGTGAACGAAAAAATAAATTAATGCCTTAAAGCTTAGACTTAAAATAATGTTATTATTAACTAGTGCACACTTAACATCTTAAAACGAATAACAATTAAATTGCAATTTAAGATCTAGTATAATACAAAACGAAATTAATTCTTATTATTATCACCGATTGCTGATGTGGCTGTGAGACGTTTCACACAATAATAAGCCTAGTTAGTTTGCATTTTATTAAATTAACACCATTTTAATAAAAACTTTTAAAAATCTAGCTTAAATGATAGTGGACTACTTTTGTTTGGAAGTTATCAAAGCTATGTACTTCCGTACCAATGTGCATCAAATTCTGTCCATGGCTTCTCTATTTATTTTAAGTCGAATTGGTTTAACTTAGGTACTGAGCATTATTGAAACAAGCATAACATATTAAACCTTTTTTTAACAAAATAAACTCAATAATAACGTTATAAACTAAAAATTATTATTGAGTCCAAGAAGAGAGCTGGTGATATTCAATATATGGCTGGCGGAGCTGGGTGTATTTTGCCCACTATCCTTTAAAAAAATACGTTAATCCAATTCATCACAATAAAAAAACTAAATCTTACTGTAAGTCTAAAAATTGAAAATATCCATTGTTTTTTTTTTACGTATCATGGTTTAACGTGGTGATCTTTTACAGTTTACATTAGAAGAAATCTTAAAAATAGCTATACAAAAAGCTCGCTTACAAAAAAAATACATACAGTGGAACGTATAACCTCCTCCTTTTTTGAAGTCGGTTCAAAATAGGATATTTTCATTTTGTTCACAAATCGACCCCGTTAACGTAAACAATATTTCAAGTAGTGTGCCGTATAAATAAAGCTGCAGCAGCTAAAAATAGTAAATTACATACCTAGGGCGGTAAAACAAATAATGTCCCAGATCGTAAGTATTTATCTCCGGAGACGAACACAAAGGGCGATAAATAAATGATCTGAGGCTTTCTTTATTATTTAGTTAGGCTCTTATGGAATCATATTTTAATCACAATCGTGACAGATGCAACCATTTTTTACGTGACTGTATTCTCATAGGGCTAGTCTACGGTATTTGTGTTAGCAGCAAACCCTCTAGGATCCCTAGGAACCCCTAACCCTGTAAGAGGCCCTCGTCGCAGCTCCTCCTCTTCCCAAGATGGTGACACAGCTGTGGGGACCCGACGATGTCACCCAGGAACACGCTAAGGAGGTAGAAGTCCTTGGCCTGGTCGGAGGAGCGTTTGTACTGGCTGCAGACAAAAAAGTACATTAATTAAACTTTGAGATTGATACTCGAAATAAATCAAAATCAAAATATGTTTATTTTGCGTAAAATAATTAGAGCTAACTTAGGTATTCCGTGAGTTTTTAGGAATAATAATACACCACATCCAACAAAATATTTTTCATAAATTCTAAGTTTACTATAGGGCCAGTTACACCAAAAATTTAACACTGGGTTAAGACACTAACTCGAGTTAGTAAACATCAAATTCATATGTACTGTCATTTTAACTCGAGTTAGTGTCATAACCAAGTGTTAAATTTTTGGTACAAGTGGCCCTTAAGTTATTAATCTGCAAATGTCAAGTCATAGAACGCTGTCATTTCTGCCGCGTCTTGAGATAGGCATCTCAAAATTAGTTTATTAATACAGCCTCAAACCTCATTATATACATATATTTTTTTACTTATTATGTAGATGACTTTTTTACATAGTAGTTTTTCTGCCAAAATAAAATCTAACCTCGTGTGTGTGCTCTTTCAGTGCGTATTGCATATACCGGAAACCGGTATAGATTACATACGAAAAACTAAGTATCCATACAGGATACAATTTACTTAATCACTGTTTTAGTATCACTTTTATTATTACAATACAATGCCGCTAAAAAGAGCGCTCTATTAAAAGTGCAGCAGTTATTCTGCACAAGCAGTATTGTACCCACTTCGCGATAATCAAATAGGTAACTAGGTGAGCTGGTCTAATACGGACCAAGTGTCTTAGTGCTAGGGTAACACAGTAGCGCGAGCAGTGAAAGTGGTTGGCGGCTTATTGCATAACATGGTCTCGCCACAGATGCAGTGCAACCATGCAGCGCTAAGATAGTTTGGATGATGATCTCGTGTAAGAATGCAAGAAGGAACCAAATAAGGATACGTGTTGTATTTGATGCAGTCGCACAAAATTATATATTCTCTAATCGTCAACCATTTGCATTTCAATTCTAAATTTATAAATAATAGATCCGTCCGAATAGATATCATCCAGACCAGCTTACCCACCAGCAGCTGCAGCTAACCAGCAGTCAGTGCCGAATTAGCCACATTGCAAGAGTAGCAAATGCTACGGGCCCCGCGCATTGGGAGGCCCCGCGCATCCACACGTCTTCCTGACATTTATTTCTACCAGTTCTGTTTTATTTAGCACCCGTAACTTAAGAAATAACCAAAAAAACACCGTTGGCATCTTTATAGAATTTGCTACGGGCCTCGCGCCGGCTTAAACCGGCACTGCCAGCAGTGCATATGCGCTGTGTTACTAATGTGCCAAAGGAAACTTTCCAAAATTGCGGAAAATTTCATGTAGGAAAATTTCATGTAGGAAAATTTCGGAAACTACTCTCAATTTTGTATGGGAATTGAAAGTTTCCGTTTCTTAAATTTAAATTTCCTATATTTCTAGTGAAAGTTTCCGGATATTTCTTAGAACTTCTCCAAAATTTGGAAACTTTCCGCAACTTGCACATCAGTAGCTGTGTTGTATATCGAAATGAATGATAACACGGCTATTAAAATTACTACTACAAAGTTATAAATCGTTCGTCTAAGGCCTTTGCCACCTATAAGAAAACATTTGCGAGAAATATCGGACAGTGACAAAGTGACGAGTGGAAGTTTTCACTTGCAAGTGAAGTGCTATCATGTAAATTTCTCTTATGGCCTTTCGTCTTCAAGGTTATTTTTATGGCAGTCAGGAGGCAAACGACCACACATGCCACCTAATGGATCTGGAACCCAAAGACTTTTGAATTCTCAAAACTTACTGCAATTGTATGGTTGCTAATGCGTGGAAAACATCGAGGACAAAGGTGGAATGCATCTATAAAGGTACTAATAATTTCACCCGTTGTCTTACTTATCCCACACCGGAACACAATGCCTCCAACAATCGTTGATGACCCATTTTGAATCTTGACTTTGCAATTGTCTTATAGGCCTCAAAATCAGGTGGGCTTCCCGTGCTTTAAGTTTATTGATCACTGATCTTCGTACGCAGTATTATTATCTTGTAAATTTGCAATTTACTTGCTCATTTACTTTTAATTTGCTAATGGTAATTTCCTTATTATACGGTTTCTATCGATGAATCAGCCTTCAACAAACCTTGGTTAGATTTCACAACACAATTTTTACTAAGTACCTGTAGTAGGTAATTGTTATGAGCGTTTTGCATGACTTCCAGTAGTTAACATGTCACGGACAAATCAATTTTATTTTGTATAAACTTAACAAAATTATGTACGCTTGACGCGATGTCATAATACAACGCTTTGTTGTGTAACGTTGTTAATGAAACCACTATTTCTAGCTAATATTTCTCGCAACCGCATATTTTGCGGGTAACCATCAGCCCCAAGCTGTGCTTATATCTTTTGATATAAATACATTTTGTTGCTAGGGAGGTAACTGATTTTTACCTGACTGCGTCAGAAGGAAGGAAGGTATGTCTATTTCTGGGCACGCTCTGCAGCCTAAACGGCTTGACGGATTTTAACATACGAGGTGTCATTCGATTCGTCTTAATTGCCGAAGTGACATAGGGTATATAATATTTCAATATGGCGTCCGCGGAAAAAATATGGAGGGGAAAAAAATCATTTCTTGTCCCCACCTGCAATACCTTCGGGGACAAGCAATAAATTTCAAAACCTATTTCTTGAAAAAATTTAACATTTGGACTAGCTTGTCCCCCGCCTGTATCTTTACCAATATTCAAGTTAAATTTAAATTGTTATAAATACAATAATTGTTTTTCGCTTTTCAGTTGTTTTTTTTATCGCAGTCGGGTTTTTTGTTTATTTTTATTGTGTTTACATCTGTCTTCTTAACAAATAAGTAGGTATATTATATTGATAATTTATAGAACTTAGTCTACTATTCTTTCCCTGTCGTTGCTAGCGGCCCTGCGTATTATCGCTTTGCCTAGGCACAAGGCGACATACACCATGTTAGCTAATTCACAATATCCAGATCCAATATCTGGCCTTAACGCAAGAACTTATCTGTTCCAGCGGATGTCAGCCTTTGAGCTATACTAACTTTGTTTCAGATTCAATTACTGAGACATACGGCCACGAACGTTAATGTGTAACCCATTTCAAAAAATATATGCTTGATGTTGTCAGATGCCAAGTCATTGTAACTTACAGGAAACTGAACCTTATTGCTGTAGAATATCAGATTGACTTTGGACCTAAATTGTACGTATATTGAGAATCACTATAGTACTCGTACTATTCTATACAACACAACGCACCTTCAGAACAATAGTGACCTAATTCAGAAATTTTAAATTTCGAGTTAGGTCTCTATAATAATAAATTTATGACAAAGTTTGAAAGCTGAAATTTTGAATTAGGTCACTTTTGTTTTGAAGGTGCGTTATCTATTATATAAAATGCTAAGCTGATTGTTGATATATCAACGCACAGCCCAGACCGCTGGACCTAGAGACTTGAAATTTTTCACATAGATACCTTATATAGTGTAGAGATCCACTAACAAAGGATTTTTGGAACTTCCACCCCTAAGGGGGTAAAATAGGGGAAAAACGTTTGTATGAAAGTCCGTCAGTTTTGAAGTTAGACGCTTCAAATTTTGCGTTTAGGTTAGCGATTGAATTTCAACTTATACGTGTCTCAGCGTTTATGATAATTTTAACCCCGAAGGGATGAAAAGGGGTAAAACGGATTGTTAATATATCAACGCACAGCCCAAACCTTAGGACCTAGAGACTTGACATTTTGCACATAGATACCTTATATAGTGTAAAGATCCACTAAGGAAGGATTTTTGGAAATTCCACCCCTAAGGGGATGAAAATTTGTATGAAAGTCCGTCAGTTTTAGTTTAAGTTAGACTATTCAAATTTTGTGTTTAGGTTGAAAATTGAAAATAAATTTATACGTGTTTCAGCGTTTATGATAATTTCATCCCCGAAGGGATGGAAAGGGGTAAAACTGACTGACTGATCGATCAACGCACAGCCTAATCCGCTGGACCTAGGGACTTGAAATTTGAAGGAAATATTCCTTGGGTACCCTAAGGGTACACTAAGAAACGATTTTTGGAAATTCATCCCCTAAAGGGTTCAAATAGGGGGTAGAAATTTGTATAGGAGACAAGTTATTTTTAAAATAAGCAATTTGGAAATTGGTATTTAGGCTACTGATAATAAATAAAAAATACTTCTTTCAGCGATTTAGAAAAAACTTCCCCTAAGGGGGGTAAAAGGGAGTTTTAGTTTGTTCCTCCTTCACGCTGCAATAGCGCTGGATGGATTTGGATGAAATTTAGAATGGAGATAGCTTATACCCTGGATTAACACATAGGAAAATCCTATTCCGGAAAATTTAAAGTTTCCCGAGGGAATAACGACAATATCTTTGTGTTTTTTGAAAAAGTCATCATGGGTGTCGTTTTCTTAGGTTGCGTTGACGCAGATTTCGAAAATGATATCAAATTTGGGATTCAAAATGGCCGCCATGATGTTTATTGAAAAAGTCGTCATTGGTATCATTTTCTTACAATTTGGGGACGCAGATTATGAAAATGATGTCAAATTTAGAATTCAAGCTGGCGGTAATGATATTTTTTTTTAAAGTTGTCACGGGTAACTTTTTTAACACGGGTAAATGTGAACATTTTCTTAGTTTTTGGGGATGTAAATAATTATTAATATAGAATAAGATTAGTAATTATTTGACAAAATTGCGCAATTGAATAATTTATTTCTCCTATGGCTTTTGCCATCCAGTGTGACAACAAGAGACAGGCTTTGTACCTTGTCAGATTGAAGTTGTCAGCGTTGACATATCCAGATTTTAATTATTTTTTCCGCTATTTTCAATACTATTCACGGCGTATTAATTCTACGGCTGTTATTTAATATTAGGGCGGTTATTATGATCACTTGAAAATAATTACTGACAGGCATTTAATTTTTCGGCGAATTGGTCGGTTATTTAATTCTAAAATGTAATTTCAAACAATACTCAAGGGGTAAAAAAACTATACATCGATAGGTATACATAATATTGCTGTAAAAAGAAAATC
Organism: Acleris literana; assembly: GCA_946894065.1. Lineage (NCBI taxonomy): Eukaryota > Metazoa > Arthropoda > Insecta > Lepidoptera > Tortricidae > Acleris > Acleris literana. Next base: position 8,894,329 of record OX335689.1, on the reverse strand, counting down.
CATACTAACATTATAAACGTGAAAGTAATTATGTCTGTCGTCTGTCTGTTTGTTATGCATTCAAGGATAAACCGCGGAACTGAATTAGATTAAATTTGTATCTCAAAAATCACCCCTAAGGGGGTGAGATTTGGGATGGTAGTTTGTATGACAATTTGGTCATTTATGTTAATTTTTTTAGTTGGAAACGTGGTAATTCGTGTTTAAGCTACTGTTTAATACTGTTTAACATTAAAAAAAACTTTCATTGATTTCCGTAAAACTCCCCCTCAGGCGATAAATGGAGAGTAGAAATTTGTATGGGAGATATCGAAATGGCTACATTAGGAAATTGATATTTAGGCTACTGTTTATAAATAAAATATACTGCTTTCAGCGATTTAGAAAAAACTACCCCTAAGGGGTAAAAGGGGGATTTAGTTAGTTACTCCTTAACGCTGCAACGGCTAGATGGATTAGGATGAAATTTAAAATGGAGGTAGCACCCATGGATTAACACATAGAAAAATCCCACCCCGGAAAATTTAAAAGTTCCCGAGGGAATAACGACAATGTTTGGTGTTTTTTGAAAAAGTCATCATGGGTGTCATTTTTTTAGGTTGCGTTGACGCAGATTTCGAAAATGATATCAAATTTGGAATGCAAAATGGCCGTCATGATGTTTATTGAAAAAGTCGTTCGCCACTGATGATGTTTGGGAGTTCCGCCATTTATAATGATAGATACCTACATTATAATTAGTATTAAGACTCATAATATAATATATGTAATATTGAACTATGATGGATATTTGAAGAGCAACCAAACTATCATGGGAGGGATGGTGCTTTGAGACGGCGAATTTAGACAGATTCTCATCTACCGGTGATAACTAGGGGCACACCAGCGGATAAAATAAATGCATTTCGGCAACTACGATATGGGTATATATATATATATAAAATATACCTCACTACAAATATGCCAGGAACTACGAGTACACCATGGTACACAGTCGGGGCAATATATCCGGCAGCTCTACTAAAAATTGTCGAAGATCGTATGGCGAGAGATAGTAGCGATTTGAATACATTAAATTCTGTAATATTGTACAAAACACAGATGATCTAAAAAATAACGTGTACCCCGATCTAAAAAACAATATAAAGAATAGATAATGTTTGTGCGAGAGGGCGATATTAGCACCGACAAACGAAATTGTCGGGCGGATAAATATAAAAATATGTCTCATGTAGAAGGCGATGTTGTGGAGCATCTCTTGGTAGACAATGTCATAGACACAGAGCAAGTCACGTCCTACCCTTAGAGTTCCTGAACTCTTTTGAGGTATCGGGAGTGCCCTCCCGTAAGAGTTAATGGTTAAAGTTGGTGTCCCGGTAAATTTCGAGCTCAATATTACATGTGTTTGAAAGATCATTCTTGCCAGGGAGGACGTCAAACTATAGAATTACTTATAACTATTAATTTATTTAACTGCGATAAACGAGTTCTACGCGGACGAAGTCGCGGGCAAAAGCTAGTGTTGTATAGAATAGTACTATAGTGAGTGTCTACGCCTTGGCTCTATTTTCAACATGGGCAGGGGTGTGATTCTCTCAACAACGACGGACGGATGGACGAACGAGTGATTGCCCAAGCGGCGAGTTTAAGTAGTCCCGTCAGAGTGAACAAAACACATTTTAGCGCGTGTATTCAATTTGGCAGCATGACTTCTCGAACGTATAAGGCTGCCTAATTGACATTGCACGCGCTAAAATGTGTTTTGTTCGCTCGGACGGGACTACTTAAACTCGCCGCTTGGATTCGCTCGTCCGTCCGACCGACCGCCATTTTTTGAGAGAATAACACCCCAGGACGCAATTATTGAACACTATAGACAGGCCTGGCTCACTCTGCACTTTAGGTGTGAAGCTACAAGTATCAGTCATCTATACACGTTAAGTGAATAAGACGGTGTAGATAATTTTGAACTCTTCCACTGTGCACCCTCTTCTACTGCTGACTAAACATCTTACTTATATATCTGTGAGTGACTTCTGTAAGGGCTGTGTTACTGTGTTGCGTGTAAATGAATTCCAATTATGCTATAGAAGCACAGAGTAGACACGTACATTTTATTATTAAGACCCGCCCTCTCATCCTTTCTTCTCGAAAGTTCTTCTCAAATCACTCTATCTATTGAGAGAAATCCGTTGCGTAGTTTGAGAGATGTAAGCGTTGATACAAAGAGACAGACGGCGGGAAGCGACTTTGTTTTAGGTATACTATGTAAAAAAGCGCTGCTATACTTGTACTATTATTATATTATGTGGTACAGTATTGCATTGTAATAAGGTCCAAAATTGGATACATCTCTTTGTAGTCGACTGTACTGGCGACGAGAAGTCTCACTGGGGTTTCCCATCGCAACAGAACACCATGAATAAACAATTAGAGCGCGTGCAACAACCTGTCAGTTACGTAACTAAGGTCACTAATGATGGTGTCTGAGCCCGTAACGTTGCAGTACAGCGCATGCGTGACTCGCGATGACCCGCGTTGCGCGGGCGACGTTACGTCGGCGGCCTACTTCTGTAGGGATGCCAACTATGCCAAGTCACATTACATTAACTACTTGTAACTTACTTGTTAACTCCTGTTTGCTTGATATTTTACTTGAAGTTCTGGTAAGTCTAGAATGCGGAGGTGTTTATTGAGTTGTTAATTCATGCTTACCCACATTCAACTGTCGTATCTTTAGGGTTCCGTACCCTAAGGGAGCCCAACAGGACCTTATTAATATGCCTACGCTGTCCGGCCACAATAACTTTAAACAGCTGTATTTTTTGAACCCTAATAGTTAGATAGCGTGTTTTTTCCAGAATATGTACGACGGATTTATTAAAAAAAAAAAACTGACTCTCACTTAACCGTTTTTTTACTATAGTATGTGTTTTTTTGTAATTGACATTAATTAGACCTTTAAGGTTTTAAAAGATCACAACATTGCCAAACGTTGCAGAATGTTTTTTAATTACTTTTATATAATCCCCCCATTACCCTTCAAAACTTTTTAATAAGAACTGGCGACAACCCTATTGAAACTTAAGTTCACTGGACACACTTTGCTGCATTCTTCGCCGCGCGGCAATTTGGCCACTCGCTGGCCTGGATACTTTTCGGACACGGCATTGAACCGCCCAATTTGCATGCCGCTCGGAGACTTATGGTATCCAAGCAGCTGGGTCAAGGACGGCCATTTTGAAATTTTATGGCCGCCGTAATGACACGTTAATTAATTTTAGTGCTGACGAAATCCAAGCTTAAGTGTTTGTTGATGTTTACATTATTTGTTTAGACTATGCGATTGTGTAAATGGTTGTTCGATTCAATTGGCGTTATCAAATTTGGTTTTTGTTTTACTAGCAACGATAAATAAAAAAAATGAATAAATTCTCAAAAAGACTGCCCTATATACTCGTACGTATACTATTCAGATTACACCATTATTTAACTAAAATAAATAAAGTTATATTTCCTCTTACATAGACAGACAGTTTTTCAAAAACACGTGCTACTTACGAGTAGTAAATATAACTAACGTATTTTAAGAGAATGTGTGTATACCGATTTATGTATAGGTGTTTCTATAATAAGTTAAGTTACAAACGCATTTTATTTTTATTTTAATAGCAGTTTGATATGTAGCTTGAAAGTATATTTCTGTAAAATGAAAGGGTGACAAAGTACATCCAGGCCTATTCACCATTGGCAAAACAATATTGTTTCCGATCATTTTGTACCTGTTTTTGTATCTACGTCGTCTTTCTTGGCAAAACTACATTGCATGTGCAATTCAATCGGAAACAATATATCTAGCTTAGGGCCGTATTGATAAACTCACCTTGGCCGAGATCCCTGTTACAAGATACGTCAAAGTAAATGTCAATCCATAGACAACTGTCATTTTTGATGCATCTTGAGACAAGCATTACAGTCGAGATCAGTTTATTAAGACGGCCCTTAGAGTAATAAGGCTAAGAGCATTTTTGTATAGGTGCCTACCTGAAGACATCAGGCCAGTCCATGGGCGGCTTGGGCAGCACCTTGGCGCGCGCCGCGTAGTGTGCGCACACGCGCTCGAACACGCATGCGCGCGCGCCGAACTCGCTCACGATGTACTTCTCCACTTCAGTCACGTCGAACGGCTCGGCGTCGTATGAGAGTTGACGGCGGTTGCGGGAGCGGTAAGTTGCTGAAATGCAAAGGGAATTGATTACTATTAAATAAATACCTAATAAATATCAAGGGACTTTAATACTTTTTGGCGCTGATCTCAAATTTAACAACAAAATGACAGGACTTTGTTCCGAGATCTTCTAAACAGCCGTTACTATTCCAGCCTTCTCGCTAACCATGGTATCTATGCCGTCCAGCAGTACCTCATCGAGTAAGTAATATTGAGTGGTCGCTGTGTTCAGACACGTACGTGTAACATCGAGAGTACCTTTGTTAATAATAGCATAGACGCATTTTAACTCAATCTTCACCTTGACAACGCATTCACAGTATTTGCGGGCACTTAGTTGGACCTCGTGCAGGGTCCGCCCTGATCTTTACCACCACCATTGCTGCTAACCTTACCGTCAAGCAGGGTGAGAAAACTGCCGCATAAAATAACTAACAAAGATACATTCTATCTTTGTCTCCAACACTGGCTATATTAAAATTTGATTAAGTTCAGTGCCCTATAACCAAAAGGTGCCATACGATGATGATTGCTTTGTGCAAGCCTTACAAAATTCATCGTTAGCTTGTTAGCCCAGTGTTAATACCTAAGACCCTTTCCTCTCACTATCACCAGGTAACTCTTGGTTGCAAGCCAGCCCAACTAAAATAATCTATCCCTTGGGTCTATGAACGCCACATAGTACAATGAGCCAGCACAGATGTAACGAACTGTTTTATTATTTATGTACCCAACTTCGGCGACAGCAATACATCAATAATGAAATGACTGGACCGATGGAACAATCATATTAATAAATGAGTTCGCAATTAACAATTCACAGTCCAGAGCGGTTTCATTATAAGTTAAAAACATTGTATTTACAGCCAACATTAAATATTATTGAAATATGAATATTAGTATAATATGGTATGCTTAAAGCATTAAATTGGTCTTAATTAATAAAAGCAATGGTCGAGAAATAAAATCCATCGAAAAACAGACTAATTACAATTCACGATGGTTATATCGTAGCCATTCCTAACGACGTATTTGCTTTGCATGCAATTTAACTAGTTATTAGGGAGGAGCTTATTAGCGAGCAGATCAAATGTAAATAATTTAGTTTAAGCATTACTTTGAATAAACAGTAGTGAGACGGATTAGGAGCGCTCACCTCTCTCTTCAGTTCGGTGGCCCTCAAAACCAGCGTCAAGCTAGTAAGCCCGACACCATGCTAAGTGGCAACCTTTACGGTGTTAATTTTAGATTATGTACCTACCTACACTAAGTTTGAACTAATCTTCTTTTTTTATATTTTTTTTGCTCTTGTTTATGTTCATTTTATTTTAGCACCGAATACACCATTTCTATTCTATTCTATTCAATCAGGATATTTTTGATTAGTTCAATAGTTTTACGACTAAGTACTCGTAATACCACATTATTATTATTTTTAAATAAGGTTACTACCGCAGTTTTTTCTTCAATGAAATACATATGAGTACATGAGTACCTTGTTTGTTGGTCGGTACGGTATTGTCCTAGTTTACATTTAGATACAATAACACTACCACTTAAAATTCCCATTATCTGACCCCAAGCTGTACGGCTTTCTGTCGTATTGCCCCAAAGTTCTCCGCTGAAGCTAATTAAAACTTCGCGTTGGCGGTTTTGCCCTGCTTAATTAAACTTCAGTATCATTGTCAACTTTAATTTTAGGTAAATACCTATTGCTTTTGTATTTAAAAATATTCTCTATCTATGTAGTCGCCGGATCTTAAAATTAGCCGAATCGTGATATTCCTAGGCATATCATAGAAGATCTAGTGACACTAGTGACTAAGATTGAAAAGGGCATGCTGCATGAAAGGATGGAGGAAAGAAGATTGACGAAAGGGATATAAAGAGCGAAAGTGAGTGGAAGGGTCGGAAGAGGCCGCCCTCGGCGTACTTTTTCGAGTCAAATCGGAGAAATACTGGAAAAAGGCCGAATATTAAGTACCCGCAACCGACGTGCATGCATGACTCGATGTATGAATGTGGAAGAAGCGAAAGAGATTTGTCAGGATCGTGGCAGGTGGAAAGAAGTGGTCTCTGCCTACCCCTCTGGGAAATAGGCGTGCTTTAATGTATGTATGTATGTATCATAAAGTAACCTAAGCTTATGCCTAGAAATTTTATGATTTGGCGAATTATACGATCGGGCGACGACATCTATACGGCTATCGCGGCAAAAATATGTAAGTTTACATAGACCGGCGGAGTTTAATCCACTTGAGTTCTCGATCTTTCTATCAACATAAACCGCTGTTACACAACTATCCATCTGGCAGGTATCATTTTCGTGAGATAACCCGACATAATACAGGCATTTCCGCTTATTCAGATATCTGTTACCCACACCTATACAGGTACGGTCTGTTACCTACTAGGTATATAAGTATAAGCTGTAATGTAACAATCTTTGGCTACAAATCTGCAATAAATACTTAGATGAAAACCTCGGATATAATTGCAACTTCAAATGAATAGGTATGAGCTGATAAAAAACACTGCAATGGAAATACATTATGTACTAGACCAAACCTATCCCGTTAACGTTTGTCATCCTCTAAATCAATTCCGATTTCCACGATTTTTAAATATGGTGTAGTTATTGTGAGGTCTGTAATTTTTCAAAATAACTACACCATATTAAAAAAATCGTGTAAAACGTTTCTGTTTTTTTTTTATTTCTTCATCCTAAGAAATATTTTCTTGGAAAGGAATGTTTTTCATAATATCTACAACATATTCAAAAATCTTAAAAATCAGTCTAGCTTTAAGGGGAGAGAAACGTTGCTTTTAGCTTCACAATCCACGATTTTAATAAATTTCTCCATTTGAGAGCTACTAGGTATGCCACAGACACACACGTTAAACTCATTAAATCCCTCTTTTTGCTTTGGGGGTTAAAAAACTTTTCTACATCACATCACAGCTAGTGCTACGTAACGCGGTTACAACCTAAATGACGTCATTCCGACATATAATTCATTATTTTTCTCAGTAATTAATAATGAAAATATTTAAAAAAAAATGGTATGCTTTTGAGTCAAACCTCTATAACCGCTCACCTGCTTTGTGCTTCCAGAGTTGCAAGTGATAGCCCTTATTCGCTTGTAAATAAGGTCGATCAAATTAATTTGCACGAGTACTCAAGTGGATAAGCATGATTTATATCATTTAAGAAAAAATCTTGTTGTCAAGCTAATTTAGAGACGTCAGTTAATACAAAACTATATTTGAAGCGTGTCAGGATTAACCTACAAACTCGGTGAACTTTGAAGTTTGAAGCTTGTTGCATAAGATTAATTTAATAGTTTTAATTATTATTCGCAAAGTTTTAAGCTCGGTGAAACTTGCTACTAAGTTGCGGCTTCTGCTTTGAATCTTAGGCCTAAAAGTTTAATCATAAATTACCAATTGAAAATGTAATACATAAGTTGAAAATTTAATATCAAAATCATGTAAGTCTATATTGAGTGTTATTGAACCTTAATTTTAATCTTTACATAGTATAAAACAAAGTGGCTTCCCGATGTCTGTCCCTCTATTATGTACGCCCAGAGGGCCCTGCCAAGATGCATTGCGCTAACTAGCGTTTCTATTCGATTCGTTTTTAAACCAATCGCGTCACTCGTAGATGACGTGATACGAAAAGTCACGTGATCTATCAGTGACGCGATTGGTTTAAAAATGAAACGAATAGAAACGCTAGTTAGCGCAATGCATCTTGGCAGGGCCCTCAGATCTTTCAAACTACGCAATGGACTTTAATGCGGTTTTCATCAATAAATAGAGTGATTCAAGGGGAAGGTTGTTAAATATAATAAATTCTAGATTATGTACGGGTGTTACAGAAAACTTACAAAAACCGAAGCGAAGCGAGGGCGGGTCGCTAGTATTAAATACCTTAAAAAAAACAACTAACTTCCAGTAAAATAACGGCTTGAATAATATGTGTTTTCGCATTAGTTGGAATTCAAATACCTAATGGACTTAATATTAAAGGATTGAAGAAGCCAACATTTTAATAATAAAACAACCTCTCAAATTTAACAATTCAAAGTAAATTAAAAACATAGAGAACTGTTCTTTTTGGTACGTCTTAAGACTGATATTTCAATCAAGATCAGATTTATAATACGGACGAGTGACAAAGTTGAAAAGGAACTTAAAACTAAGTAAGAGTGTATAAGAAACAATATTACAAATAGGAAATATAGACAGCAAATTTTTCTTGCATAATGATATGGTCAGAAATTATAATGTTACGCCAGTACATTAGTCTTCACACACATTGTTCATATTTTTTCAATTGCATAAACAGATATACATAAGTAAAGCATACCAAACAGGTAATTACAGTAGTAAGTACAATGGTCTACAATTAGGAGTGAGTTATTCAAGACGTCGATGACGTACGATGGAACCAGTCGGTTGGGTTGCGGTTAATGGATGAATGAGACAGACTGACATACTGCCGGCATCGGCTGATAAATGACAGTCCGATATTAGACGGGGTTATTATGTACTTGAGGAAACATATTGGAAAAACGTGGGTCGACTCTTAAATAAAATGTTAGGTAACGTTTTCCATTGATATAGCGCGCAAAACACTAGTTATCTCTATTATTATATTTTGTAAACTATTACAGAAAAAACAATGTATAGAATTTTTATCCTCAAATTTCAAACTTTTTTGAATTGACTAAAATGTTTTCCTTCTTATGAACAGAGGGCCCTGCCAAGATGCATTGCGCTAACTAGCGTTTCTATTCGTTTCGTTTTTAAACCAATCTCGTCACTGGTAGATCACGTGACTTTTCGTATCACGTCATCTACCAGTGACGCGATTGGTTTAATAACGAATCGAATAGAAACGCTAGTTAGCGTAACACATCTTGGCAGGGCCCTCAGGACTCTAATAAATCTCAGTTTCATCGTTTCAACACACTTATTTGTATACATATTCACTTAAGTAAACAACGATAAAACTTTTGCTAGCATTCTTCCTTTGTGTAAATGCATCATAAGATAACTGGTAAGAAGCCTAAAATGCAATCGTTGACTCACGAAGTCATTAAGAACAAAATGTCCACATCATTAAAAAATATTTCACCATCGGTCTGTCAGGTTTCAGTTATTCTACATATCTAACAGAAGAAACTCGATCAAAAAACCGCTGAACCTAGAGTCTTTAAATTTGGAGGGAGTATTCCTTGGATACTCTAGAGGTGCACTGAGAAAGGATTTTTGGAAGTTCATCCTCGAAGAGGTTGAAATAGGGGGAGTAGCGGGAAACTAATTCGACGCGTACAAATTCGCAAGCGTCCTCTAGTTAGTTATATGTCAACGGTAACAGATACGCAAAAAGGATTAAATTGTCATTTAATTAATTTTGGAATTGGCAAAACTATTAGTAAACTTCTATGCGCATTGATAGCAAATGGTAAACGACGCCAAAGTCGAAATTAGACCCAAACGTTTTGCATAATTCATTTGGTGAGTACATAAATATTTCCATTGTTACCCCGGATTTTTTTAAATTAAAAACAACACAACTGCATCTTCTTTAAGTTTAACTAGAGCCGTTTGAACATCATATAAAACCGAAAGTAAAATCTTACTGGTACAATGAAACCGAAAGCTGCAAGCAAAGCTGGCTTGGAAACACTTTTCATTGAAAGGTTACTGCGATGTTTGTTGTAATGATAAGTTGAGCTTGTTATTGTATGTATGTAAATAATTTATTATACTGAAAAAGCTACATTACAAAAATATTAAAATGTAGGTTTTTATGACATTTATATGTGAATTTTGACATTGCAATAAAATACTATAATCCATTGTTTATGTACCAATAGTCAAGTTTAAGAATGAACTTAATAGAAATAAGGAGATATTGTAACAATCGCAGCGTACGAAATAAACCCCTGTGTTACATTTACATTGAATATTGAACGATGTAAAATGTTTGTGATATTGTGAATACTTAATCACTAAATCAATCAACATGTTACGTTAACAGATCACTTTCCATTTATAACTGCTTGAGTAAATTGCTAATTTCTTAGTCAAATCGAAGTAAGAACTCATTAATTTTACGCAATATAGATATTGGTAGTGATCGAGCAATTATTACGTCGAAGATTTTTTGTAAAGAAATTGTAACGAGGTGTATCTAGCTATGTGTTACACCTCGTTCAATTAAAGTCGTTCTGGCACTTTCTATCTGGCAAGTTTTATTCTAAATTCTAAATTTGAGTTCATTTTCAATTCTACGATCGCCCGCAACTCAACAACTTTTCATGGATACTCTATTTCTTTCTGAACACCTAGATAACTCCGTATTTACATACCTCGATGATATAGTGATCATCAGTAACACTTTCGATGAACACATTGCATTATTAAACAAGGGCCAAAAAAAGCTCGCTCAAGCAAATATTACAATTAACGTCCCCAAATGTTCATTCTTTAAGAAAGAGTCTAAATACTTAGGCTATATAGTTAATGCATTTGGTCTACAAACTGACTAGGTTAAAGGTTAAAGCCATCCTGGAAATACTATTATAAGAATATACTTAAAGTGAACTGACCTGGACTTAAAGAATACGAGAGTTTCTTCAAAAAATTAGTTAGCCGCACACTTAAAATGATGACCGGAAATCCCACTAACTGCACAGGAAGCTCAAACGCTGCATCTTGACTATTCACTTGATTGCAATTAAGCAGTAACGAAACTAATAAAAAACTTGTGTACAAAATCTTATTCCACTCCATCGTCAATACGTTATTTTAAATCAAGAAGAAACTGTTAACTAACACACTAAAGATGCAAATGTCTAATATGTAGCCGATGGTTTCAAAACTCTTTGAAAAATTCTATTGTTTAAACGTCACATACATTGACATTGAGACGCGATATTCAAATTTCGTTTATCGAACGACCGGCGTTCGAATTTCGAAAGCCGATTCCCGCGCAAAGGTCCTATTCCCGTTATCCTTTTTCTATTTTCGCGTGGAAGCGGTCGAAGCACTGCGTCGAACTAACTCGTAGTACTGCTCGGTTCGTACTGGAATACGTGACAGCGTAACACCTTTCCCGCCGGTCTTTATGTTGGTCAATCGAACTCTTATGTCATAATGCCGGCTGATCCCCATTACGGCTGCGTTTCGTAAATAAAATATTGTAAATAAACGTGTTCTACTCTACTAAGTTCGGCACGCATTTTGTGTAATGACTTTTTCATGACTTCCTTGCATTTTTGGCAGTTACCTTACTTTTTGGGAGTTGGTATATAGGTAGATAAAAACAGTCATTAGAACTGCGTTTCACTATAAGTACGCGTGTTGTAAGATATTAATTAGAGTATATTTACTCACACATAAAAAGAACTAAGTTTTTTAGGTAAAAAGCATGAGCCATCATAACGGCTAAGAGCAAAATTGGGTTAAAGGGATTTGTTCTTTAGAACTATGTCATTTTGAAGTTTTACGCTGTCGCAATAAGTATGTACAATCGGAAATCAAACTCGGTAATTTGACTAGAAGTTTTGGGACTTTCTTAATCTATTCAATACATTTGTCTTCATTTTTAAACCGACGGCATAGTGCCCAGGAATCAATTCCAGTCTCTCATAGTTTCAGACTCTTCAATGGCGAAATAGCCTAGATTTATCGTCCTTTTAATTATATCCTTAACGATTTTACCACAAGAACATACAAAGATAGAGCTATCACCGGCAAAAACTGTCTATTTCTGGAACGGCCCCAGTACATAAGAACGGGATCTATCTTATTCCGGGCAGCGAGTGGGAGTGACGTAAGAAATGAACTTACCATTTATCGTTAGCTTAATACGGCGAGGCGTTTAAAATTGCTTTGAAACCTAAAACTTACCAGGGTCGAAAGCGTATCTTAACTGCTTAACGAAGTTGGTCAATCTGACCGCCATGATGATGAATGGGAAACCCACTAATTGCACTGGCAGCTCGAACCCAGCCTCTTGGCCAGAACCTTCCAAGACAAATTGAAACGCCAAAAACGATAACACTGTCCAAATGTAGCACAATTTAATTAATTCCATTGTGTTTTTTTTTGAAAAAGAGGTCGTAGTCTTTTCAATTTTGAATAGAACTGGCACTTTGAGATTTATAACTATTGAATTTTAAAATTCGACCATAAACAGATGCCGATCACGATCGACTCATTTCATCTGTAGCGTCCAGCACACACGTTTGGCAACACAACGACCTTAGTTCGGTATTCACGTATAACTGACCGTACCCAATCACCCGCGACCAACAAGGCGTCAAGGTTTCGAAATGCAGTGATAACCATTAGTGAGCCCGTATTTAATGATCTACGCTTGTGACACAAGGTTAATTATATATTGCCCAAAAAACTGGAAACAACATGTTTTCCAAGAGATGGCCGGCTGCATACTGTCATAGAAATCACTAGGTTTACGCCATCAAAGATTAAGACATCACAAGAGGGGATCTTACGTCGCCTAATTACGTGTGTACCTGTCATCGTGTATTTACCTTTAAAATGTTCGTTTGTTTTCTTTAGTTGTTTTATCTGTTGACAGCACGGACTGACCTGTCCAAAGCGTTGAAATATCAAGTCATTAGTCGATGCCCTTTTAAATGACGCTCCATAACTTGGTACGCAACTCTCAAATTAGTCAAAAGCAGCAAAGAAGAAAAAGGAACGTGAAATGAATCGAATTTTCGAGAAGCTTCCATAAAATGCGAAAAGGGCTTTCATAATTGGAACATTAGGGACCCTGCCGGACCCCGAGGTCATGCGCGCCTAACTTACGAAGTTTTCCGCCTGAAAAAAAGCTCTATTAAAAGAGCTTTCTTGAGCCTCAGAGGAATCTAATTATACGATACAAATCCTTGAAATCGCTTTTAACAGAGACGGGACGTAACATTATGACATTATGAACCTCTGACAAGGGAGTTGTTTAAATGGGTATTAATCTATTCTGCGAAACGTTTTATGAGTTATTTAACGTATTTTTGTACTTAAATGCTTTGGGGGCCTTCTGGCCATGACAGGGTTGGATTCAGTTTTTAAACATTACCAGCACATTCAGAACCGAGCACTAAAATAACCATAAAATATGTTTGAATATTGTCGTCTAAATAATAATATTAATAACTAGTAACCCTTTGTTTATTATAGACGCAAAACATTTGCAAAGGGAATCTATAAGCTTCCAAATATACCTTAAAATAGACGTATTTTTCTGTTAGATCACTGTTGCACACTAACTTGTGACATATGTCACACAGTGATGACGCCACAAGTTTATGCTTCCATGGCCGCGAATGTCGTAACTTAGGAAAAAACGTGAAGAGCACTTTAAACGAAGCGCTTTGCAAAATAGCGTGACGTCATTACGTGGTCTATGCTAAGACTAAGGGTTTCGTTTTTAAGGTTCCTAATGTAAGTTATACAATGCCGATATGCATTGTAATGCTTTTATTTACCTGACGTTGACGCGCGTTTTAAAACAGGATGTCGTTGTCAAATTAAATACTTATTCCTCTTTTTAACTTGTTATTCTAAAAGGCTCTGAAGAGGATGGTTTAACGTTTCTTTCTTTTTAACCGACTTCAAAAAAAGGAGGAGGTTCTCAATTCGTCGGGATAATTTTTTTTTTATGTATGTTCCCCGATTACTCTAAGACCGATTTGAAAAATTTTTTCGTTGTTCAAATGGGTATACTTTCTAGTTGGTCCCATTGTCACCACGTCAGGATCTAATGATGGGATCATGGAGAAATCAAGAGAACTCCTCAAATATTATAGGCACACCTATAGCGATTTTGGTATTTTTCACTGTAAATCATGCATTTGCTTTTGAAAAGTACTATATGGTGAAGTGGAACTGATGATGAAGACCACAGATGGCCACCGGAACTCCTTAACGGTACCTATTTCAAGGGTGGCGATAAGATATTTCGATAAAGGAAGTTGAGCGACTATGACGAAGCACAATTAGGTTTAAATATGACTATGACATTCCCGCGGCGTTGTCTGCGGCGAGCTTGAAATGTTCTATAGTTTCTTATTAGTATTTAGAAGTGGAGCTACGTAACAGCATAAATAGGATCACTAAAAAGTATAAAATAAAATAAATGTTTAAAAACAAATAAATGTTTTTTTAAACATTTATTTCTTAATTATGTTAAGTCAAAAAAGGTTCACTGTTACCTCTTAAATAGAATTCCACACTTGCTATACGCTAACGCAACGATAGAAACATAACTCGGACTTCTAGACGAGATCTAGATACGTTGGACGAATCTTACTTGAAGAGAGTACCTAGATGCGGAAACAATGCGTGGCGACAAACCGGCATATTGACGTAAAGGTCGTCGACTAAAACTAAAAGATCTCCCCCCTCTGGTTCAATACAATCTCAATTTTTAATCAAATCAATTACACCGAACTATTTAAAAAGTCGTGGAATCAGTCTGTTTTATACAACACAACTGTATTCAGGCAGTGAGGCACGTAAGTAAGCCTTTTGAAGATTTATGGACCGGCTGATTTAATTTCAGCGTTACAAATGAATCGGTCGGTCGAGTTTGTTAGCACATTTCTATTTGCAAAATCAACTCCGGCAACACAACGAGTTTTATTAAATCTGTTATGTGCATCGTCAAATTTATTATTTTCATTTCTTTGTTTTTGATGAATGGCGGTCCACCGCAGTATTCCCCTGTGATTTCGACAATGTCGAGTGAGTATAGAATAAATCAGTGAACAAAATAAATCATAAGTAAAAGCCGGAAATCTATTAATCAACCATCTTCCTTCCCCGAAGGTTACCGGAAGACCTTATTCTGATTTGCAACCATGTCCAAACATGTACCTAAGATTATAAAAAGAGACATATTTAGTATTTTTTAAAACAAAGTGTTTTAAGTTTGTTCGGTTTGTTTTGCTTTTATCAAAGCATTTAATACAAAAAAAGGCTAAAATGAAAAGCAAGGTTTACAAACCCGACTGCATTTCTTATACTGTCATCGATATACCTACATATATTAATAATTGTCATTTGGCCATTGTTGTTATTTCAATTTTAACAGTTTAGGTAACCTATGACACTCTCGCTGCGAAGACGAATCCAATGATACCTCATTTGTCAAAATCGTCCAAGCCGTTTTTGCTGTAGCGGGGAACACATAGCCCTCCTTTTGGGCTCCTGCGCAGTCGGGTAAAAAGAAGCAGTGTCTAATAGGGGTTCCTTACATCTTTCCTAATGTCATGCATAAGTTCATGACTTCATCTTAAACTTAAGTAAGTTGCTAGAAATCAAATTGCGTATTTAGGGGTTCACTGATGTTTGACCAAAAAATTATTGACAAATGTTCATTTGACAAACAACGTTTCACCAAATGATCATTTGGCAAACGAGACATTTGACAAAAGTATCATCTTACAAAAACTCACTTAGCAATTGATCAATTAGCAAACACTACACATGGTAAATGTGTTAAATAATAAAATGTCAATTGACCTTTTTCCATTTCACCAAATAATATGTTTCGCAAATTAAGCATTTGTCCAAATGTCAACTAAAGGACCCATATTTGGTTATGTAACATTTTGCATTCAACATTAGTTTCCCTATTTCTGGGCAGAAAAAAAAACAACCTCGAAGGCCAAGGCGAGAGTTCTAACCTAACCTATCCTTATCGGTTCTGCCCTGATTCGTCTTTGTGCAAATAATACATTGTACCAAACGTTTTTAGACCAATAGTAGTTTTGTCTGATAACTCAGTTGTTTAATGTTCAGTTTATCAATTAATCATTTATAAAATGTAAATTTAACTGTTGATCATTTGGAAAAGTAAATCATTTGTAAAATGACTATTAGTAAAATGATCAAGTGACGAAACATTTTTTTGTAAAACGTTGTTTGTCAAGTGTCATTTTGTCAAATGACTTTTGGTCAAACGGCAGGACACCGTATTTAGGATATAACTAATTAATGAGTTATTAAATAACTTGGTAATAAATTGTCATTAAAATGTCAATATACACACACAAAATAAATACTTCTACAATTTAATTAGATTTAATTTGACGGAGAGTAAATAACATTTAACGGCTGTTCTCTTTAGCTATCGCAATTAATAAAGTAAGTGTAAATAGTTGTTCCCGAGTCGTAATCCCTTTGTTCTAAAGAGCGTTGTCATCCTTCTAAAACATTAAAAAGAAAGAAATCTTTATTCCATTCTCGGAAACTTTTTATAAATTTGATTACGCCCGTGGAAAAAGTTTTCTTCGTAAATAAAGGACGTCCCGTATAATTAAGAACGGCAAATAAAATGCGTGCAAACAGTATACTGCAAAGCCGGCAAGAATAGTCAGGGCAGGGGTCGGCAACCTGCGGCTCGCGAGCCACATGCGGCTCTTTGGATTTGAAGCTGCGGCTCTTCAGTTCCAACTTTATTTATGAAATTGCTATTATATTGTTGTCAATAAAAAATTGGCTCTTTAAAGACTTTGAAATTTTGTTAATTGTAATTTTTTACTGTTCCGACTCCAAAGGGTGCCGACCCCTGGTATAGGGGATAATCCTTCAGTGTTTCTCTCTAACTAGTACCGATAACTACGAGATAGATAAAAAACCCCGATATTATGGTGACCTCTTTCTTTCAGGGCTGTTATCTCTTAAACGGCTCACCCGATTTTCATGAAATCTTGCTAAGAATCACCGCTAAAAAACCTGCTTTCAAATAATAAAAAACGCATCCAAATCGGTTCACCCGTTTCAGACTTACGGTGCCACACACACACACACATAGCGGGAAAACTCATAACACCCCACTTTTTGCGTCGGGGGTTAAAAATGAGAGGAAATGAGAAAACTATTTTTTTTTAATTTGGTACGTCCGATGAATATAATAAATATAACCTATGTCGAGCCTTTATCGATAAGTATCGACGTTTATCTCACTGCGCGACCCATACTAGTATTACAGTGAAAGTAGCTTTGTCTGTTTGTTACGCTTCCACAGGCAAACCGCTGAACCGATTTCGATGAAATTTGGTATAAAGATAGCTTGAACTAGAATAAAAAAAGCATACTGTTTACCCCGAAAAATTGGTCAGTTCCCGAGAGAGGAAGGGCGTGTGCATTTCATGGTCAATGTAAAATAATGTTTTCTACTGTCCGCTTCCCTATTTCCATAGTTCGGCCCTAGACAAAATACATTGGGAGTTCGTTATCGTTATCAAAAATGTATGGGATTGATGTAAACTGTCAAACGCTCGCGTCGAGCGCCTACGTCAATTCCATACATTTTGACAGTTTTCGAATATCGTTTACGTTAGCGTTAAGCAACTTGTCTAGCCTCACTGTTTCACTATGACCCAGGCCTAGATCTCTTTTGGTTTCATTGTGACGTTATTTCCGTCACTAGCGCAGATGACGTCACCGCCCACTGACCCATATAAATCTTGACACAATGCCTTCCTGTTTTAAACCTGGGGAATAATTGATGATTCCACCAATCTACATTATAAAATGCCTATAGGTTGGATGTTTTTAAATAGCGATACGTGTTAAATAGAATATGAATTAATCGGATAACTAAGTAACTTGTAACGTACCAGAGAACTCTGCGTTACGGTTTTCATTGAAATATCTAGATTCTAGATTTTTCCATAAAAACTGGCTGTAAGTAACGACCATCTTTAAAAACTGCACAGAATTTGGATTCAATTGTAACCCGACTGCGCCGGAGCCCAAAAGGAGGGTTATGTTTTTCACCGTCATGTATGTCCAGTTCTATGTTCCCCGCTAGCCCGCTACAGCAAAAACGGCTTGGACGATTTTGACAAATGAGGTATCATTGGATTCGTCTTCGCAGCGAGAGTGTCATAGAATACCTAAACTGTTACAATTGAAATAACAACAATGGCCAAGTGACAATTATTAACATATGTAGGTATATCGACGACAGTATAAAAAATGCAGTCGGGTTTGTAAAGCTTGCTTTTCATTTTAGCCTTTTTTTCTGCCAAGCAAGCTGCAAGAAATGGCCGTTTATGAAACTTGACCTGAAGCTGTAAGAGGCAGTAAGAGCTTAACTATACTTAAGTAAAGCCCTCTAGCATCATGTAGTTGTATCCCTTATGTAGTTGTGTACTAAATTAAATATGAAATTTACGTCAAATTAAAAATATAGAGAGTGGAACGGTCTATAGATGTGTTACAACTACATGGAACAGAGGCTTTAGGTACCTACTTAAGTTTTTTACCTACCTACTTATACCATATCGTAATAAAATTACTTACGGTTTCTTTAAACTGTGTTGAAAACAGATCCTGTATACTAGAATTTTCAAATTTTCAAACCAAGCATTAAGCAGTGAAAAGTTTAAATTGTATAGTTATCAAACTTCATAATAAATAGAGTGAACATTTCCGCGTCAAAGATGAAAATATACGAAACCAGAAGTTATTCAACCTTTGACAAGTTAATAACTTTAAAAGCTTTAATGAGAATTTTTTTGAAGCTCAGTCTCCGTTGAACAAACTTGAAGCGGATTCAAAGGGGAAAAAATCTCTGAGGTAATAGAAGAAGGACGAGTTGGGAAGTTTGTATTTCGATAATTTGAGAAAAGGTTATTTTAAAGGTTGGGTTTAAATGAAGTCGGCGTGACTATTTTTTTTAAAGCGCAAAAAAACGTAGCTTAACGTCTCGTCAAATACTGTTAAAAATGTGGTTGAAAGCTTGCTTTTCAGTTTAGATTTCAGCAATGTTGTCTCGTTATCTAAATTTTGTGGTTTTAATAATGTCTTACAATGTAGGCACATGAATGCAGTTACGCAATAATATATTGTTATCCTTATTTTGGAATATAAACGCGATCCCAATGCTTAAATTGCACGAATTTATTTACGCTTTACAAACATTTTAGCGACAAAAACCGCCACAGCCAAGATTGCCAACATGTTCCGAATATGAAATCGTTCGAGGAGACGCATCCCAATGAAATCCGTATTGTGTGGGAAATAAAAACGAAGGGAATAAACAGCGCGGTGGGAGCCACAAAAGGCTCGGCGGTGAACAGGCTATAACGCGGGGCGCGTTATAGCTGTGCTTATAGCCTTGTTACAGCCAGATTACGTCTGTTTAAACAGGGCTCGCACTTGATGCATTGTGACTAAAAGATATTTTAGACACTTTTTAACAGCCAACCCAAATAGTCATATTTTTAAAGTCTTTGTGATGATAACATATAAATGAAAACACAGACCTGTGTCTGTGTTTTCATTTATTTATATGTTATCATAGCCAAGCCCATCTGTATCATAAAGAATTGATTGTCTACGCTATTTAAGTAACACGATTTTAACTCAATTAAATAAGACCGTTTCGGCCCCAAACGGCTGTTAAAAAGTTTACGAACGCGTGCAGTCTCAAGATAATTTTCTACCGAAGAGTTTCAGTAAGCTACCACTCAGCTCGGCTGAGATGCACGAGTTTCAGGCTATGTTCAGATAGCAAGCGTTGCGGGAGTGAGCAATAAGCTTTATGTCGAATTTCACCAACCACTTAACAGACGATTAGAATGTTAACAGCTGTCAAAATGTATGAACTAACAGTCGATTAACATTGATTAACATTTAACATCGTTTAGTGAAATTGGTACTTAGTTTAACGTACAGATGAGTATAATATTGCTACCAGTAATGTGTGTTTACTGCACAAATTTAACTTGTTTTGGCAGGCCAGCAGTATCTTTAACGATTGTGTTTCGTTGTGTGTTGATAAGGTGTCTGATGTTAGAGTCGTCAAGTAGAAGCACCCCATTATTTAAAAAGCAAAAAGAAATACAGTTAGTAACACTGATTGTCTACTGCCTTTTTCTTTTGCACTGCAGATTAATTAAACAAATAAGTGTAGCAAACATTGACTTTTTTCATGCCCAAAACGCCGAAAACTCGATTGCTGTTCCTCGTATGCACTTCCCTATTTTATAAATTAATCACGCGTACATACGCACTGTTAGGAATAATAATCGTCAAATTGCATTAAACATTTGTAAACAAACGAACAAATAAAAAATAATCAAAATAATCAAAAAACCCGACTGCAATAAAAAAAGCAACTGTAAAGCGAAAAACAAGCTATATATAATCTATAGAAAATTGTAACAGCATGTACTTATTGATATTTATAACAATTTCAATTTAACTTGAATATTGGAAAAGATGTTCCAGGCGGGGACAAGCTAGGCCAAATGTAATTTTTTTTTTCAAGAAATAGCTTTTGAAATTCATTGCTTGTCCCCGCCTGCAATACCTTTACCAATATTCAAGTTAAATGTAAATTGATATAAATATCAATAAGTACACGCTGTTACAATTTTCTATAGATTATACATATATAGCTTGTTTTTCGCTTTTCAGTTGCTTTTTTTATTGCAGTCGGGTTTTTTGTTTATTTTTAATAATTTAATTTATTTAACTCTTTTTAGTTTTTATTCATAAAATAGTGGTTTAATTAATTATTACTAAGCAATATATGAGCTCTGGAGCTTAAATTTTTAATGTCGCGAAGCTACAAGTGATTTCGCTTGTAATTTGAAGCGATAAGTACCTACTCTCTTTCTAGCAAAAGGAGTTTATTACTTAACATTTACGTATTTTTTGACTTTCCTGTCAAAATAGTAGCATAAAAGTGTTATAATGTATATATATTTGGAATGGGCTATTTAATAGCTTTCATTTGATACCTGCCCATATTGTTATAATAAAAAATATTTTTTTTTATTCCCCCTCCATATTTTTTTCCGCAGACGCCATATTGAAATATATATACCCTGTGTCACTTCGGCAATTAAGACGAATCGAATGACACCTCGTATGTTAAAATCCGTCAAGCCGATTAGGCTGCAGAGCGTGCCCAGAAATAGACATACATACATACATACATACATACATAAATACATACATACATACATAGATACATACTTACATACATACGCTCGAAAAACATAACCCTCCTTCTGACGCAGTCGGGTAATAAGTAAACTAGACCGACACAATCGCCACAGAAAAATATCATGACTCGTGTTTTTTTTTCTTTTATATCCGAACTTAGATTTTACCACCCCCTTCCGACAAGACAGACTTCACAGACTCTAGCGGAGCGTTTAACGCGGGTTAGGTACTATGTCAACGCTGAACTTAGAAACAAATACCGCGTAAACGCACGTTTAACGCTCGTTATATGAATAAAGCCTTAACCCTAACTTAGATTTTTGCTTGCGGTAAGTTCTCATTTAGAAACGGCTCCGCAGACAGAGAGGATCGAGGTAATTGGAATTGGCTTAAGTCAATAGTTTGTCGGAGAGTTTAAAAGACCAGCCTCGCTTCAATGAATCTTAAAAACTATTTCGTGTTATCGTTAAGAGTCTATTTTGTTTATATGGTTCACTTAGAACTTGAGATTTTATAATAACTTTGTGTATTTGACAACCCTGTCATTTTAGCACTTCTTTCAAAGAATAGGCAAATACAACTGTCATTTCTTGTGAGAGAGTGTTTTCATGAGCGTCGCTCACTTGTTATTAATATTAAAACGGTGTGTGTTTTCGTGATTTATTTTTTGGCACGGAAATAAACTACGCATAGCATTTATATTTCTCTGGGGTACAAAATTTGCAATTCAATTCAAAATGTTGACTTCCTACGAAGATAAATTTATTCTTATTTTTATTTTTTTAGTAAGGTTTTGTGCTAATTATACTAGTGACTCTGTGATTCGATAACTTTACTATTATTCTGAATTAGGCAGATACAGTTTGGAATCCAGCTTCATATAAATAATCATAAAAAGCTAAATTAAATAAAATCTAATCACCTGCATTCCCGGGCAGAATCACAGCACACACTACAACCAAAATGGCGCACTTAAAAAACATTTTAAATGTGGAACTTTTTTTTACAATTCGAATTTGTAACTTTGTTACCGGCCAGTGACCACGGTCTCTTGAGCGTGAATGGCAGAACGGTGAAACGAGTCAGACGCGCAAATATCGTCAACTCTGAATCAACTGTGTAATTAAATTTGGAGACTCTCGACTTTCTGATTGTTAATAACCATTTTATGAGACCAGGGTCGATTTGATTGTAATTAGTTTTAATGGGGTAAGTGTAATAATCAAATTCTAATGCCGTCGTTATGGTAACCATTGACTCATAACATTGTGGTACGTCTCTCTCTGGTTTATTTAGGTTAACCTGTACTTACCTTTTCCTCTTGTAGGTACCCGCTGTCTCTATGATTATTTGATTTTTACCAATTACTGATGATTAAGTACATTATTATATTACATATATAATATTATATTACATTATATCATCATGTAACTGCTCACAATATTGTATCTTTTCGTTTTGTTATTGTTGGGTAATGATTGATATTTATGTCATTTACTATAATACAATAGACGTTTTATTTGCCATAATATTTATATTAATATTGTATAAAACATAATAAGTTATTTTTCTACTGGACCCTATAGATTATTATGGTTCTGTTGCGTCACATTGATATGAATACACTTTCTCAGCTTTGCACGACTTTCTTTTTACTTCATTTCACTTTTGCGTAAGTATTTCGAGCAACTTTTTGAACATAAACAGACAACACTAATTCGAACTCTACATCTATGATACTCTCTTTTAAAAAAATACTGGCTAATTGACTCTACAAACAATAACCAACCTCAACTTTAGTTGCCAATAGCTTCTGCCGCGACTTCATCCGCGTAGTTTTCGATTCCCGGGAATAACGATAATCAGAAACGCGGGAACTTTTAAATCTTCCGCAGGAAACTGCTTTCATGCTGCATTCATTCATGGGTTTAATTTTTCTTCTTTCTATAATCATAATTATAACAAACATTGTCGAAACAAACACCTTTTCATTCGCTTAGGCGCGAACCAACAACCAAAATTAAGTTTATGACACAAAAACGCGTTCCTTAATAATGACTAGGTTATTTAATCTATAAAAAACAGTTTTATTTAATCTATAGTTTCGGTTTGCAAATTAAGAAAAGTAACTCCTAAAATTATCAAAAAGAACGATCCATTTCACGCAGACGAAGAACTGCGTGAATTGGATCGTTCTTTTTGATAATTTTAGGAGATAGGAGAGGTAAACGAAAATACGGGAAAACTTAAGGAAAGAAATAACCATGTATCTTTAAACAATAACGGAGTATCGTCGTAACAAACGGTTTGGTTGTTCTTACCTAGTAGTTAGCATAAGTACACTCCGCTTCAAGTAGTGGTCACTATACTAATCGCCGGTACAAGTCGAGTTGCGCATGCGACGTTACGTCTGTAACACGTAACAATGCATAAAAATTGGGTCACTAATGTGGTTTGTTTTTATAATCCTCATTATGCAAGAATGCGGGGGCTAATTATATAAATGGGTTGATACAGCATAGAGGGACGTCGTTGTCTGTGCTTGGAGCAGAAAATTTTGCTTTTGTTTTTGCAATGTTGCTTTTTTTGCTGTTGTAAGACTGTCAAGTTGAATGCAGCTTGGATTAGGCTTTTTCAGAGGCAATTTGTATTTCTTGTGTTAAGGTTTGTTAAAAAGGTATTTTTTACTTCCTATAAGTTCAGTTTATTTATTCATCAATGTAATATTACACCATAAATTGCATTGCATGTCAAAAATACGAAATGACATTGAAATCATGGAAACATAAATACTAATAAAATAATCAAAGAATACAAAAATAATTCAAACAACAACAATTCTAATAAATTGTCAGTAGATTTAGATATGATCTATATATGTATGTATAGTCTTGTAAAAAAACCCGCCTTCAAAAAGCAAAAAATAACTTCTTTAAAATGGTAGGTAAATAGGTCAGTCCAACTGAAGTCGGCGTCCAACAAAGTTATTCTCCCATTTCTCAAGAAACAATAGAACATTTCAATCTCGCCGCAAGCAACGCCGTGGGAAAGTCATAGTCATATATTTAAACCTAAATATGCTTCGTCATAGTCGCTCAACTATCTTAATCGAAATATCTTGTCGCCACCCTCGAAATATATACCGTTTAGGAGTTCCGGTGGCCATCTGTGGTCTTCATCATCAGTTCCACTTCACCAAATAGTGGTTTCCAAGACCAAATACACGAGTTACAATGAAAAATACCAAAATCGCTATAGGTGTGCCTATAAATTTTGAAGAGTTCCGTCGATTCCTCATGGTTTCCACCATCAGATCTTCATTTTGAAAAAAATGGGACCAATCTAGAAGCACCAGCTTTCAAATAAAAAAAGAATCTTCAAAATCGGTTCACCCAGTCGAAAGTTCTGATGTAACAAAAATAAAAAAAATAAAAGTACAGACGAATTGAGTACCTCCTCCTTTTTTTGCAGTCGGTTAAAAAAAGGTTACTGTATTGAAACTTTATCAAAATAATCTAGCGCTGCTTGTTCAAATAAAACGTTTTTGTGTTTTATCATCAAAAAAATGTCTTCATCCACATCTCTTTTTAACCGACTTCAAAAAAAGAACGGTGAACCGATTTTGATGATTCTTTTTTTATTTGAAAGCTGCTGCTTCCCGATTGGTCCCATTCTTATCAAAATGAAGATCTGATGGTGGAATCCATGAGGAATCGACGGAACTCTTCAAAATTTATAGGCACACCTATAGCGATTTCGGTATTTTTCATTGTAACTTGTGTATTTGGTCTTGGAAAGCTCTATTTGGTGAAGTGGAACTGATGATGAAGACCACAGATGGCCACCGGAACTCCTAAACGGTATATATTTCGAGGGTGGCGACAAGATATTTCGATTAAGATAGTTGAGCGACTATGACGAAGCATATTTAGGTTTAAATATATGACTATGACTTTCCCACGGCGTTGCTTGCGGCGAGATTGAAATGTTCTATTGTTTCTTATTACTTTAGAAGTGGGAGAATAACAGCATAATTATGATCACTAAAAAGTATAAAATAAAAATAAAAGTTTAAAAAACAAAAACCCGCCTTCAAAAAGCAAAAAATAACTTCTTTAAAATGGTAGTCGTTAAAATATTGTCGGCGTCCAACAATATTTTAACCAAAAGCAGACTTCAGTTGGACTGACCTATTTACCTACCATTTTAAAGAAGTTATTTTTTGCTTTTTGAAGGCGGGTTTTTGTTTTTTTAAACTTTTTCATCACTTTAGACGAAAGACGTCCACTGCTGGACATTACGTCTCTTCCAAAGTTTGTCACAAGATCTGATCCTGCACCGCTTGCATCCATCGGTTTCTCGCAACCTAGCCACGTCGTCTGTAGTCTGTTTTAGTTTCATTTAATTTGTCTATACCCATCACCTTATAAGTCTTATATTATAACCATCTATGTAAAAGAGCGTTATTAAGAAATAATTAGAATATATTATACCATCGTTCACACAAATAAGTAGAAAACACAATTATGCAGTTGCTGCAGAAAGAAACCGGTTAAGTTCGAGTCGGACTCGCGCTACAAGGTTTCCGTATTTAAGATAATATGCTTGGTAACCGCAAAAGAAAATACTAATTTTGTTATGAACTTATTTTTTTATGCAATAAGGTCCATTTTCACTAGTCTACATTTTAATACAGATTTTCAAAGTTTTTTTTGTTATTTCTCAAAAATTGTAAATAATGAACTCTTCATTTTTATTTTTCTATCTATACGTCAAGATTTTTCCAGATTAATCGATTCATAAACTTCGGAGGTAAGGGGAACGGTCATTTTTGTACATTTTTGGCTATTAATCAAAAAGTACATCACAAAAAATTAAAAAATATAGTTTTGAAATGTGCAGATCGAGCCCTTTCATATGACACCCCATCGGCTATAATCAAACCACTTTCATTTTTCAACCCCCCATTCTAGACCCCTTTTCAATTATTTATAAAATTAATTTCATTTTTTTTTACTAAAAACAGATGCGGGCAAGCAAGTTGTACAACTATGCCAAATTTCAAGTTTATAGCATTTGTAGTTGCTGAGAAAACCTGCTGTGACATACAGACAGAGAACGAAGTCGAATTTTGGTACG
Organism: Acleris literana; assembly: GCA_946894065.1. Classification (NCBI taxonomy): domain Eukaryota; kingdom Metazoa; phylum Arthropoda; class Insecta; order Lepidoptera; family Tortricidae; genus Acleris; species Acleris literana. Next base: position 8,867,946 of record OX335689.1, on the reverse strand, counting down.
GAATCCTAACAATGATAAATACATAAACAGACGAGGCCGCGGAAGAAAGCTAGTAAAGTAATTCTACTATCAGCTTTTACCTTTATTTATAGATAAGACTGGCACTAACTGTAAACAGAACCTATATTTTGTAACAAACTCGCTAAACATTCTCAAGTTACTACAAGTATTTCGCCGGAAGCAACAGTTACCACATTCAGTGCCATATCAGCGGTTGTAACCAATCCGATCACGTCCGCCGTGTCGCTGGCAGTGAATGAAAGTTAAGGTCTAATTGGCTGAGTGCTACCCGCAGTTAATTGTCCGAAGCTCTTCGACTGACAGACTAATCCCACTTCTGACCTGGCTGGAACTAACCGAGCCACTGAAACTTGTAATTAGGTTTATTTTAAAGCAGCGATTTGTCTGCGGAATTGTTTTGCGTAGATACAACGTGATAGTTAAGTTTTATGTATGAATATTATCTAATATTGTATTATATAAGAAATCTGTGTTGATTAACTAGGATCTCGTTTAAGGTCTGTCTAGATTACTGCCACTATCTCACCGACAAGCAGCACGGGTCGCATTTTGTGTTTTGCCGTGGGGGTAAGATAGCAAGTGATGTTACTACCCTGCATATAATTTTTATTTTATTTTACCTTAATAGAGGTAATAATCCAAGCTAAAGGGTTGGCAGTGTCTGTGTGTTAAGCAAGATAAATGATACCTATGAAAAATTGATGCTGTGTTAATTTATGTATGTATTCAGTTAAAACAATAAAATAATTTTTTCTTCATTCTTCAAATCCTGACGCCTGGCATCATGAGAAGAAGCCCCAACTGTTTTTTTATTTTATTTTTACGAGTACATTCAACACCAACCATTTCAATAGAAAGATACAACTTAAATTAAATGATGACAACACATTTTATTTGTACTTACTCATATACTTTAATACGTCTTCTTTACATTTACTCACAAACTTCTTTCTTACGATCATGTCTATTATCAAAATGCTAAATGTACGCCTACTCCTCTGTCCACAACTATTAATATAATTTGCTTTGCAGAGCCCACAATCACGGTCGAGTTTCCAACTGCTTAGGAACATCAACACAAAGCGTCGAAGTTTCAGCTGTAACTGCGAGACAAACAAACAAACATCGCAACGCGCCCCAGTCCAAACCAAGTTTGTGTTTTAAATTTAATTTAAGTTACTCAAATTTGTTTTGTCTACTTCATTCGAGAAAAAACAACAACAGAAACACTGAATGTGATGTTTCATCAGCATTTTATTTTTTGTTTTATCGAATTTATAGAAAATTTGTTTTATTTTATTAACAATTTTTGTATTGAATTGAATAGAAATCATGTATCCAAAAAAAAAAAACCTGCTTTAATCTTAGGAAAAACTGTTTTCCTTGTTGAAATTTCTGAGATTTACCAGCACCTAAGTACAGTATTCCCAGCTGCTTAATAGCTTTCGGCTGACTATCGCTAACACTCTTGCACTCGCAACTGACAGTATATTTGTTGCGTCTGTCATAGAAAAACGAAGATTGCCGATATCTATTAAGAAAATGGTTGCACTGTATATCTGATTTACATCAATGCTAGTAGGTACATTTTGCTTCATAGTAACACCATTTAACGTGCTGAATCAAATGATACAGACTTAACTAGACTTAACGGACCATTTACACTTGGTCTACTACAAAATCTCTCACTTCATCATGATATATTCAAACAATTACATGCGTTTTAAATCGGAAAATAGTTTTTTGTTTTGCATTATTAGAAGCAGTAAATTTTTACCATATGGAATAATTAATGGAAATTTGTTATTGAAAATGTTGAGAATTTCGCCCGTGTTTAAGAAATAAAGGGTAATTGCAGAAAAACGTATAGTTTAACAAATGGCGTAAAACACAGGTTTCAAACCATTAATTATTTGTTTTTCATAACAGACATTATCCAATCATAATTAGTCGCGACACTAGTGTACACCGTAGTGCACTTCTCTACCTCCTTTCGATGTGCGCTGCTGCAGCTCGCTGACGTCACGCCGATCAGCTTCCCCTTGGACATCAACGCTCCTCCAGAATCCCCGCTTCCAGCCCTCACTTTGTCTAGAGAACATACTAGACCTTCGAAAGAACATTTTGAAATTTTGACTGGACCTTCCCTCGGCAAAAACGGCTTCGACTCTGACTCTCCATAGCCAGCTATGATCGCTGAGTGGCCCACCTGTGGCGGTAATCTTGCAAGTTCAATTGAACGAACATTTTTACCAAAGCTTATACTTGCCGTGGTCTTTATTAATGCGATGTCATTACGCCGATTCCTCATCGAGTTATCCTTTCTAATATAAGCTGGATGCTTGATTATTTTCGACGGATGAACAGTTCCGACAATTGTGACGCTTTCGTTTATGTACTGTTGCACTGTAATCAATTGTATTCCATCTTCGAAGCAATGTGCTGATGTTAGTATCCAGTTTTTGTCGATGATTGATCCACTGCAAAGTGCATCATGCCAAGGGTATTGAATATCAAGGCTGACCAAGTACCCGTGGTATTCTGGTCGCAACGGGTCACCATTGAATACACGCGATCGGATAAACGTTGGGAACAAGTTACTTAATCCAACAACAACAACAACAGCAACAGCCATAAAAAAGAAGAGTATGTCCATTGTTTCGCGTTGAAAAATATTTTGCGATGAATACTCCTATATTTATATGCTAGTAATATGAATCATGGCTGACTTTAAAGAATGAGCAAAATGTCAAACATTCTTTAACAATATAACGAGTAGATAGCAATGAAATATTTATTTAGATAGATAACTTACACGTGTCATATTACCTATATAAACATCAGAAACGCGTAATAAATGACATATTAAGTACAAATGCAACAAAATCGTCCGGCTTTGACTTTAGCGGATTGTCCATCTTGTTCCAAGTGCTTCAGTGCAGCACTGAACAGGTATTGATCATAAAAATATTCAATTATTTCACCGCAAAAGAAAGTCAAACCTGCTACACCAAGAGTCACCTCTATTTTGGTGAAGAAGATACTCGTAGTTCCTTCCCTTAACGCAACTTATTATAAGGAATGTCAAACATTCTTTCTAATTATGCAAAATATATCAGTAGCAAAAAATACCATTCGCTATGAAAGATAACTAACATGTGTAATATTAATAATACATCTTTTGGACCATCTACTTAGTCCATATTCAAGGAATCTGATGATTCCCCAGAACCTGCTTAGTATGAATGGAAGAGGGTAACCCATGATTTTGTCGAATTTCACTTCAATCATTTCATCGAACGGCATATTCTTCAGGATATCTTTAACATAAATAACGTAGGTTAGGTTAGGCTAGACATAAGACAAACAAAAGAAAAACTCATGCGTAGAGAAATGTACATTATGCGTAATGATCCATTCATTGAAAGGATGTATCGATAAAGTAATAGGTACCCATGGACGACAGTTTACGTCAATCCTATACATGTTATTTAATGTCTACTGACGAAAAAGTTCGCCGAATGCATCTTGTTGGGAATATCCTCACTTCTTATTTCAACCGGAGCAGTGCGGCTGCGTTATTTTTTGGTTAATATGCATTTTAAGTCAAAATCAAAATCAAAATCAAAATATTTATTCAGTAAATAATAGTCTTTGATCTCTTTCAAGTACAACCCCAAAGAGTATCTGATTGGCCTACAATTATCCAATACATAGCAGCTACAGCGTGTCTGAATTGCACTGTCGCTTTCACTTCGTTTTATTTTCTATTAAAGCACCTCTCTGTAATAATATAAACATACGTATTCACACGCACTCCAAACACACGCACACACACACACACACACAAACACGCAATTATTCAGAAGTCTGGAATAAACTATTGTTAATAATTTAGTGTAAGCATTACTTTTAATAAATAGTACTTAGTGAGAATCGATTGGGAGTGCTCTCTTCTCTCTCTTCAACCCAGCGGCCCTGAAAACCAGCGTCAAGGCTAGTAAGCCTGACACCATGCTGAGTGGCAACCTTTTCGGTGTTCATTTTAGATTAAGTACTCTAAGTTTGTGTTACCTAATCTACTTTTTTATGTTTTGCTGTTGTTTATGTACATTTTTATTTTATTTTAGCACCGAATAAAGCATTTGTATTCTATTCTATTCTATTCTAAATTGGCCTCATACGGGCTCTTTTACACGTCGGTAATATACAGTGAATCTACTAGCGCTTCGGACAAGACCATCATTGCGGAGAAGAAGCGCCGCAAGAAACTCCAGCAGAAGGTCATTTTTTCAAACATAATATACAATAATACTTAAAAGTAAGTTACATTACAAGGTAATAAAGCAACAAATATAAATTATTAGAACTATCACAAATAAAAACCTTACAAATTCAAAAATTAAAAACATTACAAATAAATGTAGTTAATTTCTTGTTACTAGGTCAGGTTAGAAATGTGACCACATTAAGAGTAATCAAAGACTTTAGAAATGTCTACTTTGTAACCAATGAACATTATGATTTAAGAAATTATTCGTTTTGTTGTTATGCATAATAATCATTATATCGTTGGTTTATTATAGAGATCGAAATTTACCAATTTATGTTGTGCAAAATAAAAATTACTACATTCGTTTTTATGCAAATCATTATACACTCTAATAGAGGAGGTAAACAATTGTTGTTGATCAACATTCGGCGGCACGCGATGACATCTATACACGTTAAGCAGCATGGTTTTTTGATCGTTAATTGGCTTTCAATATATGCAAAAGGAAGTCAAACATGCTGCCGACCGATTTCGGTGAAGAAGAGGGTCCCTTATCTTAACGCATACATACAGTTAACTTAAACCACAAGAGATTAACATTAACAAACGATACACGGAAGCAGAGGCCTCTCTACAAACATTATGAGAATAAGGCGAGGATACAGTCCGGCCCCTCGCTACGGCCGGTCTTCTCGGCAACATCGGACTCCCCGACTCAACACTCGAGCTAACTCTTATATATACTAAACATTTTAAAAACTTCGATAGCGCGATGTAGGCCCGGCCTCCGGATTGGTCCATCCGAAATGTAATTTGCTTTCGTGAGGTTCCAGTCAGTAAACTCGAGCAGCAAAAAACGTTACGTGCGAGCCCGCTTTGTTCAGCTAGCGGTACTTACCTGTCTATTTTATGATGACCTGCTTCGAATTATTTTGACTTTTCGAACGCTATCGTACGTGTAAACATAAAAACATGTGATATTATGCTATAATAAATCTAAAAAAACGCTAAATGGTCGATAAGAGTAAATTGCTAATAATTGTCTCTCTTCTATTCAACATATTAGTGGTGGTATGACCTGAGGCCCTAGCAAAGATGCATTACGCTAACTAGCGTTTCTATTCTTCGTTTACCAATCGCGTCACATATAGATCACGTGACCCTAGATCCGATACATCGCGAGAACGTTGTCGTTATCGAAAATGTAAAGGATTAACGTAAGCTGCCTGACGGTCGCGTCAAACGCTTATGTCAATTTCATACATTTAGACAGTTTTCGAAAATCGCTATGCATCATGTCTAGGGCATCTGGTCAATCCAAGTCGCCACTACTATCTCATCCTTTCACCTCACGTCAAGCAAGAATGTTCGCATTGCTGTGTTCCGATGTGGGGATAAGACAACCGGTGAAATGATTAGTAGACATGCATTCAATTTTAGTCCTCAGGGTTGGCAACGCATTTAGTGTCTTAGGGCTGTATTAATAAACTAATCTCAACTCTAATGCTCGTCTCGAGATACGTCAAAAATGTCAGTGTTCTATGGTTTGACGTTTACTTTGACGTATCTTGTGACGGACATCTCACCCAAGATGTGTTTATTAATACGGCCCTTAGGGCTTCAGTCTTGAGATTGTATTGAAATTTCAAATGTCTATAGGTCTCAGATCGGGTATTCAGGATTCTTAATACTGCAAGAGAATTAGATGCCAAAACAACTTAAAGTTAATAAAAAGAATATTTAATTTGTTTAATTGTTTTACAAAAATACACATGAAAACCCAGTATTATCATAAACACCTAGAAATGAAATACTTATACACCTTAATACCAACTTAAATCCCGATTAAAAGTAGAACACTTTATTTTACCCAATTTCAACTTACAATGCACAATAATTTACTTACTTTGTTTTAGTATCCAAAAGTATTGAATCGGTTAATAAATAGTTAAGAATGGCACTACTATCATCCCACTTACCATCAGGTCACATGTCCGTGTTAAGACAAAAGGCAGTATTTCAGACAGAGCCCCTGTACCAAATTCAACCTTATTACTAATGGGAGAGAATTGAAGTTGCTTTAGATAACGCCTATTGGCTTATGAGGCCGGATATGAGCTTGTGGTATTCCCCGTGCCGTAAAAAAAATATTCACTGCACATTAATTAGTAACTGAGCTGTTTCTTCCTTTTCTTTCAGAGCTTGGGTCTGTTTTAGTAGGTACCTCTAAATCCATTTGTAGTCCAGATTTAGAACTATCAAATTATAAAGTATACACTTTATTGTACAAAACGCAAAATTATAAACAACATTTACATAGTCCGCACTATGCTAAATCAAAACAGTAATAACTATTTAATCGTATATGGCAGGTGATTAGTCGCTTACAACATATACAAAAAGATATGCCAATAATTATAAAATTATTTCCAGTGTTAACTGTGTTTTAAAATCAACTTTAATGCAACTTCTATAAACTTGAAAGAAAACTAGCAAGAATTTCGAGTTAATACTGTTTTGATCTAGCAGTGCGTGCACAATTCTACGAGTAGGGACCTAGTGAAGAAGGGTATAACTCGACTTAACTTATTCTACAAAAGGGTATATACATAAACGGAGTATACTAGACTTAAACCCTTTTTCACTTGATCTTCAGGAGACACACCCTTTTTCACTAGGACTCCAGAATTTACAATATTTACATAAAATAGTTAACTTTTACTTAAACGCCTGATGTTAAAGTATCGCGAGTAACGTATTACGAGTTCACTGCAGTTTTCGCCACTGTAGGCAACTGCATAATAAACCTGATAATAAACAACACACAGCTTAGCACATATTATAAGTAAGTGGAGTTTCGAGAGTATATTATCATCTCCCCTTTGTGATTAGATTCAATTTATTTTTGTAAGTAGGTTCATCATTCATGCGAGTTCTTTTACAAATTATGTCATGTGATGAGTCTACCACTGCTTGCCGGTCAATGACTAATTATGTCGAGAAGAAGCGCCGCAAGAAACTCGGCAGTCAGTATTTTAAACAAGAATTTGCCTAGGCTATAATGAAGGGGACGGGTCACAGTAATTAAAAATACTCAAAATAGGCTGAGCTGAGCTGCAGATAAACTGAATAATCAAACCACAACGTGTCGGATAAGTTATTTTTATTTTCTTTTGCCGGTAAGCTTAGAGATGGAAACATGAAGTTAAATAAAAGCAAGACAAATACAAACATATCAGATGAAATCCGAAGTTGTTTAATCATTTTACTACATTTTGTACGATCGAGGACTTTAAATGTTGAACCACCATAGCACCTTGTCACAATGACAGCGTCAAGTGACGAGATAGTACCTAATTACATAGGAATTAATCATTGATTTTATGCGACATGGTACTATGGAGGTTCATCAATTAAAGTGTGCTATGTTTATTTTACCTAAAACAGTCTTAACTGCTCTGCCCTCCTTATGAAAAGTGCAGTATCTCGATCAAAGCAGTTTTCGAGTAAAAGCGGTAAAATGATTGAGTTTTTATTTAACGCGTATCTCATAAACTATTTTAGTTACAGATATGAAACTTATATCAAAATAATCGTGAGCATGTACAGAATGGATATTTATTCATAAAATCTAAAAAGATATTAGTATGAAGTAAAATAATTTATAAATGCATTAATCACTAGGTATACCTTTTATTTGAATGTGTCAATCCCTAACCATAACTGCAGTAAGTACCCGATTTGCTGCACTTATGATTAGGAAAAAGGTTTACTGCAGTGATTTCTACAGAATGATGAAAGGCGTTCCTAAACATAAACGCAGTATCTTCTATTTAGACGCATTTCAAATGGTAAAAAAGCTGGTTTGTAGAGGTTTTGTCCGTTCCTGGATTCGAAATGTATAAGTTTAAAATAAACTTAGTCGCCAGACTTCATGGGTAAGACAGGGACGCGTTTTTTTTGTGACATCGTTTTCAAACACCATAACCAAAATTTGATCTTTCCGGGACATTTTACCTGAAATTTTGATGTATTATATTGAATTGCATTAGATTAATTAATTTGAATTACTTATAAACAAAACATTTATTTTCATAAACAATTATTTTCAATTAAAATAAAATAAATAAATATCAGGGGACAACCTCACACAAATTAACCTCGTCTGACACTAAGCTTTAGGCTTGTACTATGGGTACTAGATAACGATAAACATACTTGTATAGAGAAATATAGACTTAAATACATAGAAAACATCCAAGACTCAGAAATGAATAATCGCGTTTATCACACAACTATCTGGGGTGTGTAAAGATTGGTATAAAAATAAATAATATAATTTAATTTGATATAATAATAATTGATATACATACATACATACATTAAATCACGCTTGTTTCCCAGAGGGGTAGGCAGAGACCACTTCTTTCCACCTGCTACGATCCTGACAAATAATATAATAATTGATATAATTTTAAAGGATATCATCACAAATTTTATATAAACATCATTCGGTATAAACATCATTTGATATAAAAATCGTATTGTATTATTTACCTAACCTAAACAATTTTTCCGGTAGCACTTTGTTATGTGCAGGAGTCGCAATTCTAACCTAACCTAACCTACATTTCTGGTAGCACTTAGTTTTGAGCACGGGCAAGGGGTTCAAGGGCCAGTGTGTCCAGGCCCTAACGAACCTACCCAAGTGGCTGTACGAGTTACGCCACCCCGTCCCCCATTTATTCTTAAGCCTGAGTAAATTTTGTGGGGTACCTAGTAAATTTATGATTATATCTCGTACAAAAATGGTTATTCCAACTGTACTTTAGATGAAATTATTTTATATCATAAGTTAATTATAGTAAATATGCATTATACTTAAAGTATTTTATACAAAATATTATTAGATCAAATGATCATTATATAAAATAATAATTAAATCATATTTAAATATATTAATTGATGTTTTATATTTCAATAATTATATCAAATGAGCGTTATAGCGACTGATATTATATGAAATATTTTTATATCTATCGTTACGCACCCAAATATCTGTCATCATCGGGATAAACAAGTTAGGGATTCAAAGATGACGTTTTTTGTAAGAGACTATAACACGGTTGTACAAATTCAGGTGTTTGTTTATACAGAACCAAAGGGAAAAATGTATGGAGGACTTAGTTTTGTCCTAAATATAAATGCAGTAACTCTGAGATACTACACAAATTCTTAATAATGTTTACAAAATTATGATTATATTTCCTTAGCATAACCGCAGTAAAAGCCATTTTACTGCATTAATAACTATAGAACAACAACATTTAGCATTGTTCCTCCTAATCAAAAGCGCAGTAACTATACTACCTGCACTTATGACTAGGTGTACTCCATAATATTAAAGGAGGCTTTTCCTAATGATAAGTGAAGTAACTATAGATACTGCTCTTATGTTAAGCAATTATTAGAGTTGATATGAAACTATTTAAAAAACCTGTGCAGTATCTAAAGTTACTGCACTTATGTTTAGGAAACTATTCTTAGAATTCACAGTTACTGCACTCTTCGTTACCGAAAACTGATGATCCCGATTTTTCCGAGAAACATGTCAAAGAAGGAATTGTAGAGCTCGTTTTGCTGATTACGAATATGTATTCAACTCAATTCTGACAAAAATACGAGTTACTGCACTTTTCGTAAGGAGGGCAGTGCTTATGTCTAATCGTACTGTGAGCCGTCTCACCGGGTCCCAAGATACAGGCTCCGCCTAGTTTGGGTCCCACCGTTAACTCAGAAGTTGTAATTTTCTTTAGACAAATAAACTTTATTTTATTTATTATTATTATTATAAGTCGGTTACCGTACTTCTAAGATAATATAAAATCGTTATTCGTTCTGGGCCTCTATACACGACTTTAAACCATATTGTTTTTGACGTGTATGTAAATATGAGCTATCTAAACGTGGACAACACGATAACAGGTCAAAAGCAATATTGGTTGTCGTCGTAGAAAAGAGGTACTGTAAAAATATGGTACAGCCAAGGACTTCAATTGTTATGCCACTATGGAACCCTGTCATAATGACAACATCAATCCACATGACAGAAATTACGCTTAAATTAATGATTAACTTTATGCGACAGGGTTCCATAGTGGCATAAAAATTAAAGTCCTTGACTTTACTGCAGTTTTATCTTAACATAACCTCTTACAGTACAACCATTTTCTTAATATCGATCGTCAATCTTCGTTTTTGTATGACACACGAATGAGAAATATAGTATCAGTTGCGAGTGCAAGTGAGATAGCGATAGCTAGCCGAAAGCTATTAAGAAGCTGGGAATACTGTACAGTCAAGGACTTTAATTGTTATGCCACTATGGAACCCTGTCATAATGACACCGCAAACCTCATGACAGAAATTACGCGTAAATGAATGATTAAAGTTATGCGACAGGGTTCCATAGTGGCATAGCAATTAAAGTCCTTGACTGTACCTACCTAAAAACCTCTGACGACGTCGGCTTACTTTGGGAGTACAAGTATGGCTTATTCTCATCACGCAGGTATTCCTTCAAATTATCTCGAGTTACAAAGGGTGTGTACAAAATATTTCCTCAGAATTTCTCCTCTATTTTGCGTAATAAACCAGTGAAGCATAAAACGGATGGGACATATTCAGTGGGTAAGTGTTTTAGCGTCACATCAGCATGAATGCAAATTTGGATAGCTCTGGAATATTCTACATTTTCTGCGGAATAATAGCACAACGGTGACCTATTAAAACTTACTATTCTCATAATCGCAAACAGAGAGGCGTATTCAAACAAATGAACGAAATATTTGCCCTGGAGGGTCACTCGGTTTAAACATTAATCAAATGTAAGATAGTGACCCGCTCGGGTCGCAGTGTCGTTTCAAACTTCCTGTGATCGTAAAAAATAGCTTTTTCCGACTCCTTTTTGAGTCATGATGTCTTATCTACCGAACCCTTCAAAAGTATTACTGCATATAAAGTTTGGAATGATATTCTAGCATAAAAGTTGATATCATATTATTGAACTGAAGTTGTACCTCAGAGTATGAACTGTTATATGCAAATAATGAAACTCCAAAGCACCTTACAAACTTTAGCCAACAATGTTTTGGTCTTAACCAAGGTTTTTACAACCTAGAGTTAAATCAGTAGGTGCTGGAAGGTCAAAAAAGGCACTAATTACGAGGTAGACAGCAATTAACGCACCAAGGTCGAGTTGAGTAAACACCGTTGTGTTGTTCCACATTTTTAAGTTAGGTTTCTTAGTAGTACGCCTATCTTTCCGTTTTCATTTCTTCGTTCGACATTTCCATATTAGTTTACTATGCCATTTAAAAAAATACCACAGCTATAAATTGCATATCGATTTCGGGTGAGTTATTTATTTATATTTATACACATAAACTTCATAGCATGATACACAAATATGGGATTCTGTATGATTCAACTATAATAAACTGAACTAACAACAAAGGTATACCGAGATAGATGTTATAATGTGAACCGTTAACTTGTACAGACAAAAGCATAAATATATGTGCAGCTATCGCGTCAAATATAGTGAACTAGACCTTATTGTTAGTGACATAGAGGCGTGTAGATATTAATGACGTCTTGGGAACGTGTATATATTTATGGCTTTGACTGTACTGTACTTTCCATAGCTGAGTTTAAGTTTTCTTTTTAGGGTATGCTTTGGAATCCCTAATATCGTTTGTCCTAACGCATTGTTTGTCCGAATTATTGATTGTCATAAAATGGTTATCAGCTGAGTCAGATTACTTTTTAAGTTTTCCAAAAATACTTACGGTTAGGTTAGGGCACATTATAGTCCGGTGGCCGACTGCAAAAAACCCTACCTGATAAAAAAAATGAAAATACCTACTCTGTAGGGGTAGCTGACTTTTAGTAGCTTCAACTGCTCTTGGTCGGCCGCGGCTTAACTTGGCAAATTTTGCGCAAATGGCAAAAAAGTGGTACAAAAATTAAATTTTTCGATGAGGTAAAATGCAGCTGTCACGTGGTACCACAAATTCGGTCGGACACAGGAACCTGTCAACACAGGATTTGACCGACCACTTTTTTTTTACTGTCCTCAATGGCCTCTATCCTACCATACAAGTTTCATTCTATTTTTCGATGAGGTTTTTTGATGTATTTTTTTTATAACAACACTAAAAATAAACAAAATTCAGGCGAAAATGGCTTTAGGATAAACGAAAATTCTGACAAACGATACATTAGGACAAATTAAGATTAGTGATTCTTATATAGACCCTTCCTTTTAGTTTGTGAGGACGAGTTCTTCTTTCATCTTAGTTTTAGTTAACTCGAGAGATTTTTTAAATCAATGTTTGGGTGGTTTTGACAAAAATTAACTAACATCTATTTATTAAGATACATCAACGGCGTTACAAAGTAAATAAATATGTCCACAAAATACAGATAAGTAAGCAAAGTACCTAATGCAACTCGCTCATTGAATGCAAAAGGGCCACAAATCAAAAATATCAGAAAATCGTTTTATTCCAAAATAGTGATTTAATCGATAATAATTTTAAGCTTATCTGAAGACACCAGTCATTTTCGTGTGATTTCCGGCTGAACGGATCAACCGCCGTTTTTGAATTTTAACGGTTAGCGGCACATCTTCGGTGCAAAGCTGCCATTTTGTCAGTTGCGTCGCAAAAATCGAAGTGAACGCACGTCAGTTTCGTGGAAAACGGCCACAATCCAAAAAAGTACCTGATACTGAGTGAATTGTTCTGTACAAAAGTGCCATATTTTGGAATGCGGAAGTTTTGCATTCCAATGTCAAGTAAGTATTTTTACAATTTATACTACAATAGTGCCATATTTAAAAATACGTCCATTTTGCATTCCAATATCAAGCAAGCATGATAAAATTTGTAAAACAATAGTGCCATATTTTAAAATACGTCCGTTTTGTATTCCAATATCAACCAAGCATGATCAAAATTGTGATACAAATTATGCCATATTTTATAATATGACCGTTTTGGTCAGAATTGTGAAATTATTTTGTGCCATATTTGAAAAAACTTCCGTTTTGTATAGAATTATATGCAGGATAGTAGAAAATTATTTCACATTAAAATGATGTTTTTGTTGATGTGTTCGTTTTGTAGGAATATTATTGCGTTGAATGTTTAATTATTTTAAAACAATATGGACGTGTTGGCGTTTAACACTTACGGTAAAGGTAATTCAAGGTAATAATAGCGAAGAAATAAAAATCTAACTAGCTTGAGACGTTCGAGTGTTATCATTCTGTGTTAATGTGTATGTTGCGTATACTGCGTGGGCGTGTGTGTGTGTTTGTGTAAGTGTGTAAGGTATTTAAATTAATGTGTGTCTATGTAACAGTTCTTATATTTCATGAGTTAAATTACAAATAAGGATTTTATTTACAGAATGAATAACCGAGCAAGAAAGATTTTGAACATGGCAGTCGGTACTACAAATAAAAAAACAGACAAAAATGAAGCCTGCTCCACTCACAATTCTGAACTGGACAAGAAATCCAACATTCCATCACTACAATAAATTTATGTTGTTAATGTACCTATATGCTGTACACAAATTGCCGAAATTGAGAAGTGTCACTCATAAGTTTCTTATTAAAGGACACACTCAAAATGAAGGGGACGCCGCTCATTCATTAATTCAACGAAACATTGCAAGGGCATTAAAATCATCGCCAATTTATGTGGCTGACCAGTAAATTACTCTTATAAAGACCGCTAAGAAGAAAGGCAACATCAGACACCTTTCGCAGTTCACGAGCTGATGCATGATAGTTTCTTGGACCTAAAATGTCTAGCTGTCGGCAATTTTGTTACAACCCAAGATGGGGATAAAGTAAAATGGTCGGATATAAAAGTTATTAAAGTCCATCGAGAACATAAAAACAAATTTTTGTTCAAGACTTCTTACGAAAACGAAGAGTTTACTTCAGTATCTACGCTGATTTTTTTTTTATCATCGATTGAGACTGATATAATAGTGCCAAAAAAACTATTCAATAATAAACTTAAAACAGCTGAATCAAAACTAAAGGGTATACTTAAACTAATCGATAAAAATATAATACCTAAGTATTACGAATCTTTTTATAAAAAATTGTAATGTTTTGTGCCTTAAATATTAAATTAAATAAAGAAAGAGTCTGTGATTTCAATAAGGATGTTATTAATTAGAAAATGAATATGATTGTTTAAGTTGTTGTCATTGAATTTAATAGGTACTTAGTAAGTTGCTACAAATTTATTCAATATAAAAGAGAGAATGCTTTAATATTAAACTTTGATACGGGTAACTAACTTTTTTTATATAAGTAATGAGAATTTTTATTTTTGTTACTGTGAGTCATTTTATACGCCATTTAACTTGTGATTTAGCTGTAGCAAACAACTCGTGTATTTTTCAATACCTGACACTGATTATTGCCTTATGGCTTATGTACCAACATAAAGATTTTACTTGTTTGTTCTTTTTTTAGAACTTTTATTTTGCTAGAGGTGTAAGTTCCTTTAATTAAGTTTAACTTAAACATTTTGATAATTCTTAAGAATTTGTTTTAGATCTCTTGTTACACCTGAATTAAAATAGTATAGTGATAAGAATACCTATTTTTTGTTTATTTCGATTTTTATTGTATTTTTATTATGCTATCGGTAAAACCCTAACTTTAGCTTAAAAAAAAATATTAGTATTTTATGAGAAAAGTCTATTAAATTGAATTTATTTTTTAAAATGAGTTTTATTTTTGGCATAATTTTTGAAAATTTTGTTAATATTTTGAATGCAAAAGGGGCATGTGTGTGTTTTTTTTGATGTGGGTTAATGGTACAACAATGTCATTATTTTAAAAATATAGCTCATTAATTGACGAACATAGTGGTATATTAACATTATAAAAATAAGACCTAAAAACATTAAATATAACCAAAAAACCTGTTTTAGAATTTGTAATGGCTGTCCTGTAAAATTATGCCATTTTGATTTGTGGCCCTTTTGCATTCAATGAGCGAACTGAGAAACAGCATTTTTACAACTTGCATGTATGAGATTGTTGAGACTACTTAATTTACTAGTACCTAAATATGATTGTTTGCGAGTGTGCGCACCTAAAAGCAAATATCATAAATTTAAAAGCTTAGCTGTCATGTTTTAACCTCAACTTACTTCCGTAGTCTACAATAAGAAAACCAAATGTATTCCGTGGCTTTAGTGTAAAAACGGTGTAATAAATCATATAGAGTAGAAATTTAGGTACCCTTTTTCACTTTAACCACAGCATTATTACAACTATAGCTACTTTTTAGTACTGTCGCTACCTAATCTTTACCTTTATCCAACCTTTAACCTCTCTCTGATATTTTTTATCGCCATCGTCTAAGTATCGGTTACTGCAATGCACGTATATTGTTCTTGATTCTGAAACAAGGTCACCGATGCCATTAAATAAAATCAATAGCTAAATCCGTCCTGACTAGGGAATGCAAATAACCGGTTATAACCGATTTTAACCGGTTATTTTCATACAAAAACGGTTAATAACAGGTTAAATTGCATTCCCTAGTCCTGACCTCAGGGGCACGCTTTATAAAGGTACAAGTAACAATTTTACAGGTCTAAACTGGCAACACTGCTCAAATGGCTGGTCATCATTGGTCGAGGTTGTGTCAAATGGAAACTTGTAACCTGTAAATTCTAATTTGTAGCTTTATAAAACAGGCCCCAGGTAGTAAAAATAGGAAGAAAAAATTGAGACAGGTTTTGGTTGCACGCTTTAGTTATTTTTGTGTTAGAAATTTACTAATAATGCCAAATATAACTTGTGTTTAATTTAATTTAAGAGTAAGTAAAACAAAAATATCAAGATGGAAGAGGCGCTCAAAGGGAGCATAAATTAAAAACAAAATACAAATAAGGGATCTTTTGTAATAACCAATACAAATCCGCAATTCACAAATAACTTGCGAAAAATAATCGCAATCGTAGTACCTTAAAATTCAGCCATGACTCAGGTCATGAGTTTTGGTACGGTTTAGAGAACACTAGATATTTTTGCTAAACATAGAAGCATAGATAATTTTCCGTTTTCCTTTAGATCTGCAATCCCTCTAAACTTTATTTCAACATAACCGCGTCACGATTCCGTCACCGAATCGTACCAACCGGTTGCTATAAAAAAAATATCCTCCATAGCAACTGCAATATCTACGTATAATACGACAATCCCAAATTTCCCGACCCCGAATATAAAACCTAGTGAAGTAAAACCAAATGTTAAACCGAGCACGTAATTGATATTCTGTTCCGTTTGTGATTTAAAAGAGCAACGAATTCCAGTCACCATATAGGTATATTCACATAAACCTTGGGCTTTTGCTCGAGTTTCAATCTGCAATGCTACAGTACTGAAAAGGTAAATTATCCCTAAAGACCCAAATTAAAAAATATCGTTGTTCTTCTAATTAATTAATTATTGAAAAGCCATTCATCTTTATGATTGGTCTTTTGGTAGTTCATAAATACGAGTAATATATGAGCACAGTGAGTTTCTTGAGACCTTGTGAAAGAAGAACTGGTAGAATCCATTTCTAGATAGCCATCTCTCTCTCATTAGGCTCTATTATTATTTTATAAAAAAAGAGAAACTTTAAATAAGCAATAAAGAACATGAAACAATACTGAATAAGTTTTTTTGTGGAAGTTACTATAATACTCGTAATGCATCAGACACTGACCTACTCTTGACTTGACTTCAGGTTCTCCCGGTAACCTTCGAGGAGGGAAGGTGGCTGATTGACTTTTGATTTATTCCGTTTACTCATTTACTCTCACTCACTTGACATTGGCAAAATCACTGCAGGATACTAATAATAAAGAAGGAGACTGGACTCATTTCAGGTTTCATATTAAGCTTACAGTTCGCAATTTGTGACGATACTTGCTGTGGTAATTGGACTACTTAACCAAACAGCGACATCTCCTGTGAAGCATCTATGTGGGACTTTAATTACTTAAGGAGAAAACCGAATGGTAGTACTTAAAATAATACCTTTTAGCTTACTATACTATTTTGCTTTTTTCATTGGTTTTGGGTGCCAATAGTTGTTTATTTTTAAAACAATATTTTTAAAATATAATTTGGCTATAAAGCTTTAGTGAAATAATATCAAAATGGCTCCAGGAGTTCGTAACGGAAAGTTACTGATTTTTTGCTGTTATTTCCGTGCATGTGCATTTTTTAGCCTATATGAGTGCATGCTCCCGCCACTCACTTTGAAACGCATCCAAGTTATCCCGCCATCTCCTCTTTGGGCAGCCTCTGCTCCGGTGATGGTTTGTCCCACTTTAGCTTAGCGGTCTTGCAAAAAATAATAACAATGAAAAAATAATGTGTTGGTTCATAAAATACGAAATAATAATATATTGGCACAAAGGGTGCCAAGCCAACAGTAACATACAACTTACTATGGCTCAGGTGTCTGTCTTGGCTGTATCTTTTAAACCATAATAACTAGACACTTGTACTCGTATATGTAGTATGTTATTACGTTGGTGGAGGTGTGTTATCAATAAAATATTTTTCTTTCTTTCAAATAACTTGAAAAAAGCTTAGCAACAGCTTATTAACAAAGGAAGCCAATTTGCTTAGCTACAGATAGGCATTCATTTGATCTCTCATACCACCAATTTCTCACTGATTTGCAGCTCAGAGTCTCTGCTAACTGAAATCTAAGTGAACGCGCCCGAAATCTTTCTACACGAATTTCCCGCTTTTTAATGAAATTTCCAATTTGAACGTCGTTGAAAAGTAAATTGAATATCGCATGACTCCGCCGTTTTCATTGAGGTCAAAAGCTGCGGATATCAGATCTATTCCAGATAGTTAATTTACATTTTAATTGAATTTTCCCAATGCGTTCCCTTAAACGTGGGTAATTTGAAGTAAGTGAAACGAGTTTCTGTGACATCAGCGTTGTTTTAATGCGAAAGTTACGGTTTATGAATTTATCTCGTCCGTGACGGTATTGTTTTCATTGTATTTTCGCAGAGTATAAAGCTTTCATCGTTTTATCTACATTCTGAAATAGCCTGTTTAATGTTTTTATTTGGGTTTCAGTTTTCTTTTGTAAAATCTGACTAAAAAGGTATCACTCGGATAAGTTTGACCATACTGATTGTTTGCCTGTCTCATATTCGTGTCTAAGGCATCACAGCGTTGGAACAAAGAGACGGATTCTACTTAATGTGTTTTACTATTTGATGGCTGAAGTTTTGATGTCAGGTTGGATGGAAATCAAAATTGATTAGCCGTTAAAGTAACTTCAGCTTAAATCTACAATGTTAGAGAAGTGCAATGTTGGTTAGTGATGTTACTATTATTTTTACTTAATTTTTATTCAATTTTTAATTTTATTTATGATTAAATTTTATTATTACTCACAATGATTTACATGAAACCCAAGTTTATCAAGAATAATAAGGAAAGACTTTATTTACATCCAACTAATTTAATTTAATTTTATTGTTTTAATACCTGTCATAATAATATAATTGGTGTCCCCTTATTTCACCTACGTTCATTTCATAGAACGTATTAGGTACTTCGCAGAATTTTCGTTGCATAGAAAGCTATTTTCTGCTGAACCCGTGTTGATTTTGTTGCCGGTGAAACAAGATTAAATAACATTCGTATATTTATAAATTAATAGTTATTTACGTAACACCTGGCCATAATGTGAGTTTTATCGCACGCTGCGCGCACGGTAAAACTCGCATTGTGGCCAGGTGAAGACGTAAAATTGTGTACTCATCACGGGCAGTAAAAAAGAAAGCCCTCTATCGCATATTTACAACCCTCGCCTACGGCTCGGGTCTCAAATACCTGCGATTTCGGGCTTTCTTTCTTTTACAGCCCTTGTTAAGTAATGTACTATTGTTATACAAGGGGGGGAAGTTGTATTTTACCTGCGAGTGTTAATTTGAAACACGAGCTAGCGAAAGGATTCTATGATTGCCCACGAGCGAAGTGAGTGGTTCAAAAATAGAATCCTGAGCGTAGCACACACACGAGACGTAAAATAACTTTTCACCCGTGTATAACACAAAACTTTTCACCTCACTACAGCGAGGAAAATAAGCTCAATTCCGCATTTTGCACGGTTGCCCGTAATTCTACAGGAGTTAAATACGTCTTTCGTCACTCGAATCACTCATTGTTAATAACAAAACAAACTAGAAGAACATACGAATATATTTTAACGTTGACGCAAAGATGAAGGAAAACAGAGGCCCTACTTTGAAAATCGAAGTTCGAAGTTACGTTAGCTCCATCCCTTTCTCTCGATTTAGTCTCGAAGGACGTGTGACAGAGATGGAGCTAACGTAACTTCGAACTTCGATGTTTAAAGTAGGGCCTCTGCTTTACTACCTCTATGCGTTGACGGCTTAATTAAAAAGTTTTGACATAAGTTTTATTATTTGGATGCGTTTTGTTCGCACATCGACTTACTTGAACTGTCAGAACATTTTATAAAATGCGTTTCTTTTTTTTTTTGCCACTAGCACATTTTGCAGTGTCCCATGACTTTGCATTTAAAAATGAAATACTTAATGTATATAAGTAAAGGAGTTTGTATTTTTTACTTATTCGTCGTTTTATTTGCACACTAAAAATGATTTTACAATACATAAAAAGCTTGGCATTTATTTAAAATGTATTAAAAAACGAAACCTCTACTTTTTTTAAGTATGAAAAAACGACTGTCCCATCGTAAAATCCATAACTTAAAATTGGAATAGCTTTATGATGGTCAATAAACCTATATGAACTTTTGAATTTTAATCTATGCTTAGTAGTATTAAGGTTCATTTTTCATCTACTTTGTTGAGTTAACACCAGTAAATATGGTAGAATTTAATTTTTAACTCTTGTCCCAGGAAATGTTCCGAAAGTAATTTCCTATTGTGTTCCCCATTTTACTAGCTTATATTAAACTAAAAACTACCAAGACTTATTATTTGCGATGGGCAACACAAACAAATGTCACTTCCCACGCGGCCATGTTGTTGCGGTTAGTTGTCATTCAGAAAAACTGAAGATAGCACGTGCGTAGGTGTTGTGACCAATATATTTCCTATTGTGTACTTGTGATTTTACGAGGTAGGTTAAATAATTTACTTATATTTGGTTACTTATTAGGATAGTTAATATTATTACGAACAGTTTGATATAAAGTCATAGAACATTTTCCATAAAACAAGCCCGGATTAATTTTTTTAAAACATTGAACACGTGTTTTGTAACTTCTTTTTGTGTTACTTTTGCGTGGTAACATATCAAAGGAAAGCTAAGTTACACTAAGAGGAAAATAATAAAGGCTAGTTTTCATTGTTGTACAGGGCTAAAAAAATGTCAGAGCAACCTACTAAGATTTCTGGGGCTGAAAAGATGCGACGCTACAGAGAACGGTTAAAAATAAATAATCCAGAAAAGCTTGAAGAACAAAAGAAAAAAAATCTTGAAAGAATGAAGTCAAAATACAAATATAAAAAAATAAGTGAAATGACAGAAAAAGAAAAAACTATAAATACGAAATAAATGGAAAAAACGTTGTTTTATTTCATCAATTTCACCTCTTCATAAAATAATTGTATAAAACTTAATATTGAGGTTCATTATACACATACCCTTACATTTCTTCCTTTGTTACCAATGGTTTTCTTTGTTACTGTCCCAACATTTTTACCGTCGTTATTTTCGTTTTATTTCATTTATATTATATAAAAAATAATAATTGGGCCACTAATAAAACACATGAAAACGCAATCGTAATACAATATACAAAAACTTATTCAGATATGCTTACTTTACATAGAAACAAAACTATAAGGGCAATTTTAGGTCAAGGTAACACAGAAAAAGAATCTGTACCAAATTTTCAAAGATAATTTATAATTTGATAGAATATTTTCACACGATTACATTACTTTTATAGTATTTTTTTATAACACACCAACATTAAGGGATAAATTGTGCACCTTTTTATGATATTAATCAAAGAAAAAGTAACACAATAAGAACCAATATTCTCCTTACCCTCGATATTTTGCAATTTTTCATCATTTAAACCTATTAAAAAGCGGTCACTTGCACAAAATCTAAAACTTTATGAAATATTCTATCGAATTTCGTTCATAAACTATATGATTATTGATATTTCGTTTTTTTGACAATTTTGAAAACTAGTGGCAAAAAAAAAAAGAAACGCTCTTAAATCCGTTTTAACAACAAGATTGAAGGTTAATGGTGAATGCTGATATTTATGAATTAAAATAAAGTTGTAAGACTGTATTTAGTATTTTTTACTCGATGCAATTCATTAAATTTGATGTTAAAAATTCAGCGGTTTTAACGTTTTACGTTTTGTTAGCTGTCAAATATCACTAAAGCTGCCTTCAAATGTCAAAACTCTTTCTTCACATGTGTATAAAAAGCGATTTTCTCAATAGATATCAAATAAACAAAAAGGGCTTTCCGAGCTAGTGAGATGAAAAATATTTTGCATATTTTGTAGGTACTAAAAAAATTTTGTTTAATTAAATGATTTTAAAATGTTTAACACTTTATTGTACCATTTTCAAGCAAACAAACTAATATTGATTCACATTCTATTATTTCCCTAAAATCTTAATTCAAAGAGTAATGAAAAAATGTGGAGAAAACGCAGTAGACAAATCTATCCGAAGAAGCCGGTATATTTCTTCCCTCACCGTCCATGAAATAATTCACACCCTTCCAAATCGTTCAATGAAGTAGATATTCGTCCGACTCGGTCATGAATAGGTATTACGTTGGGCTAGTTTGGATATAACTCCTAAAGTGTCTGATAAACCTACAACTATGTAATAACAATGAGTAAGTTTGTCTGTCGCTTTTGTCTGAACACTAAGTATGTAACTTACGACCCAAGTTAAGTACTTCTGTTAGCCGACACCAACATTTCAGTCTAAGCTTGTTAATATCAGCACGGTCGGCCAAGAAAGTGGTCTACCAGTTTTGACAAAGGTTTCTGTGAGATCTAATTATCGCTAAGGTTGAAACTTGTCAATGTCATAATATTATTGCAAGGGAAAATCGAACTTGTTGTATCATGACGTGCAAATGAACTTCAACCGTAGGGGGATAGATAACATTTTTGGCCGACTGTACACTGCACAAGTCAGATGTTTGAACACATTAGCAAAAAAAATATTTGACCCATAGACATTTGCATTCTCAAGACTACAATCTTAAGACTGCAATCTTAAGGCCGCAAATGCGGTGCCAACCCTGAGGACGAAGATGGAATGCCTCTATGCTAGTAATTACACCGATTACACCAGAATACAACAATGTGAACACTGATACTTAAAGGATAAGATAAGATGGTGGTAGTGATCCGGACGGACCCTGCACAAGGTCCTACCACCACTAAACAGTAAACTAACGTCCAATCGCAAGCGATACTCTTTGAACGAATACTATTACTCCATTACTGTAATATTTACTTTAACATTTTTAACAAAAACGCCGTATTGGATTCCTTATACCATACATACATACATACATAATCTCACGCCTTCGTTCCCAGAGTGGGGTAGGCAGAGCTACAGAATTACAAACATCTCTAAAAACTTGTTGATAATTCTATAAACACAATTTGCACAATTAGGCTAAGATGTTTACCAGCGTATTAGTGACAGGTTGCAAGCCCATCGCCTAACAGTGATAAAATAATACAATACCATCTGAAAATATTCAATACTAGCTGTTGCCCGCAACTCCGTCCGCGCAGAAAAATAAAACATAGCCTTTGTTCATCAGGGATAATGTAGGATTGCAATGGTGAAAGAATTTTTCAAATCAGTCTAGTAGTTTCGGAGCCTAATCAATGCAAACAAACAAACAATCTAATTTTTCCTCTAAGTGTATATGTCGCATGTACCAGCGTTGAAATATAGGAATCTCGACCTTAAATCTATCGACCAATAACGTTTCGATTTAATGTTGAGGACCCTATGTTTCAACGCGTTACAATCAACGTCGTTCGCTTGCCACTGCCTCTGTACCAGCTGTCCTGGAACCAGCAGGATTGCATAGAGACGATGGCAAGCGACCAGACGGAGCTACATTGGTGCCGTGGAAACTAGGTAGGGCACTGGTGTGGGACGCAACGTGCGTTGACACATTCGCCCTTTCCCACGTCCAGTCAACTCGTAATCAGGCCGGTGCAGCAGCTGATCAGGCCCAAACTCTCAAGCGCCGCAAATATTCGTCATTATTAAATAATTACGAATTTGTGGCGCTTGCAGTGGAAACCATGGGACCTTGGTCAGCTGATATGAAAAGCTTTATTAAGGCCCTGTCCTCTCGGCTCATAGAATCCTCCGGAGATCCTAGAGCTGGTGCTTACCTCTCCCAAAGGATTGGGCTAGCTATCCAGAGAGGTAATGCAGCCAGTGTCATGGGGACCATGCCGCGAGCGGACCTGCTAGAGGGGGTGTTCTTTTTATAGTGGTGATTATTATTTATATATTTAATATTTGAGTAGCTTAGTTTAATTTTAATTTAAATACGTTTAGTTTTAATTTTTAATTGTAATAATGTTGAATTCTGTACTTAGTTGGATGTAAATAAAGCAATTTATTACCATCAATAATAATGTCCCGTAACTGAGGACAAATCGCTCACCTACTGTATAATTAATGCCTTTCCTACACAGAGCGTTACAATTGAGCCAACTGGAGACTTAACCCCCTATTAGTATTAACATAACCAGCTATTGACGGTCTCGTTGGATTATAATAATTCATTAGGGATTTGTGAAATAGCGTTACCAGGTTTTTCCCCCCCAGGTTGTACCCCCGTACTCCCAGAAGTTTATCTCTAGGTATTCCTTTGGGATGTTCCATTTTTCGGCATATAGAGTAAGTAGATTTTTACATCGATCGTTTGAGACATTAAACTGGGATGAAGCCAACAATCACATTCACTTCTGCCTAAGGATTAAAGTGATGATTAATTATTTTTTCATCTCACTAGCTCGGAAAGCCCTTTTTGTTTGTTTGATATCTATTGAGAAAATCGCTTTTTATCCAAAGTTGAAGAAAGAGTTTTGACATTTGAAGGCAGCTTTAGTGATATTTGACAGCTAACAAAACGTAAAACGTTAAAACCGTTCAATTTTTAACATCACAATTAATGAATTGCATCGAGTAAAAAATACTAAATACAGTCTTACACCTTTATTTTAATTCATAAATATCAGCATTCAACATTAACCTTCATTCTTGTTGTAAAAACGGATAAAATGTTCTGACAGTCCAAGTAAGTCGATGTGCGAACAAAACGCATCCGAAATAATAAAAAAAAACTTAAGTCAAAACTTTTTAATTAAGCCGTCAACGCATAGAGGTAGTAAAGCGTTAAACATTCGTATGTTTTTCTAGTTTATTTTGTTATATATTTTGATATATTATTTTATAAAAAATGAGTGATTCGAGTGACGAAAGACGTATTATTAATTTACCTGTGGAATTACGGGAAACCGTGCAAAATGCGGAATTGAGCTTATTTTCCTCGCTGTAGTGAGGTGAAAAGTTTTGTGTTATACTCGGGTGAAAAGTAATTTTACGTCTCGTGTGTTGAAACACTCGCTACGCTCAGGATTCTATTTTTGAAACACTCGCTTCGCTCGTTGTCAATCATAGATTCCTTTCGCTATCTCGTGTTTGTAAATGAACACTCGCAGGTAAAATACAACTTTCCCCCCTTGTTTAACAAATAACTATAACACTTTGAGTGCCAGCAACCCGCTAGGAAGTTTCTCTGTTCGTAGGCAGAGTTCTCTACAAAGCAGAAAAACGCGATTAGGATACGAACGTAGCGCGTAGCGCTACGTGGCAGCTAATATGTGCTAAGACCTTTTAACAAAACGACTATTAAAATTTAAGGTATTTTACTAGTACATATAACTTGGTTCAAGCAGAATTCATTTAATCAGAATTCAAAAAACAACGCAACATAAACGGCTCTTTCGAACCTTAAATTTGTTTCCAGATTACTTATCTTAGAAAGGCAGAAACAAAAGAGGCCTTATCGTCGGTCTTTGCGCAAAATTTGCATAGAGACATTTATCCAGCTGCGGGCTGAAGTCGTTTACAAAACAAGCCTTTACGAAACATGTTGTATAACAGTGGCGTAAACGTAAATCCTAATTCTTAATTCCTAACCCGTATTATAAATTCACTGTACGACCACACAGCGAACGACTTACTTAAATAAGATTCTGAGCTTTATGGATACGTTAACAATTCAGGCCTCTTTTTTCATTTGTGTTGTGCGAGAACAACGGAAAAAAAACAAAAATCGAGAGAATATTTTCTACCAATTAGCTGCTCGTTCATTTATTTTGGTCGCAACACACCATTAATTCAAATGTTTTTCGTTCCGTCGACTCGACTTCTGAGTCGTTAGACAATGTTAGTAAATCACTTAAAGGTTGCGGTTTTTGGCTGTAATGGAAGAACCAAAATAATAATTAAGAACTAAATTGACGCACACACGCCACAGTACGGCGATTGTCATTTATTTGTACATACTTTGACACGTAAAACAAACGCAAGCTCAAAGCGATTTAACTGCAGAATTTTACGCAAACTAATAAAACCCTCAACGCAAACACGAGAGCAATTGTTGATTCGCCAATTTTCACGCTCCTTAAGCCAAAACCCTTTCGGTTATAACCGCAAAGCCTTTTCAGGCGACAAAGCCCACGGAACCTCGGTGTCAGAACTTGCGGTAGTACGCGATAGCCCTCCGCCGCGGACGCACGTACTGGCCCGAACAAAAAACATCGCAACTTTACCAAAGTCAATACAAGTCAATACGAATACTGTGTTCAAAATTGTGTTAATACTAAGAATAAGATAGTTAATTGGATTAAGTGTAGATATTAAGTGATTAGCATTAATAATGCTGTGAGAATTAATGTTGAAGTGACAGGTGCGGCTAATATTCCGCCTCGAAGTTAGGTACGTATCAAGTTTCCTAACTAGTTGTGATATGGTGTGTCAAGTTTGTTTCAGTGGATTCAGTCAATTTTGTGCGATTGTTTGTTACGGATATGATAGGACTTCATTATCATTTACGGCGTTGGATATTTTATTTTCGTACAAAATCAGCCGTTAATCGGTTTTGATTATGTTACGTAAAGGATTTTTTGATGAAAGCTGAATTTATACTTTTAACGTAAGTATCCGCAACAATCTAAGCGCGCCAATGAAACGTTGATATGATAGATTGATAAAAACTTGGATAGGTATCTATTTAATTGGGTAAGCGTGGGATATTATTGTTTTTATACGATGAATATAATTAACCTACGTTTATTTTTTTGACGCTACTCCCATAACAAATTATTTACTCATTTATGGATTTTTGAAAATTCGTCTGTCTTAACCGGGAGTCGAACTGGTCGAATATGATAAAACAATAAAGTCGTGTTCTTTTTACGGTCTTTACTTAGCTTAAAAGTGTATTATATATAATGGATATAAATGATCACGTTCATTTACTCTTTCGATCTGTATTATAAAACACGACTCTTTTGCTGTGTCATATTCGACCGCAGTTCGATTCCCGTTAAGGCAGAAAAATCATAAAAAATCCATAAATGCAGGATTTCATTATTTTTTTAATAAACTAAGTCTCCTTTGCGTAGACTTTGCTATTTCAAATATTTAAGGCAGTTGCCGTCCATATGTGGCATTCGTTTGTTCCACCCTATATATATTTTTAACTCAGCAAATAACAATAAAAAAAAAAGAAAAAATATAATATGCTTTTGAGACAAACCTCTATAGCTATAGCTCAGCTCAGCTCAGCTCTATAGCTCTATTAGAACACGTTTAAAAAAATCCTGTTGTCATTGATCAGTTGTGAGATATAAAAAGCACAAATTAGACTGGCAAGAAAATTGTATAAGTTGATTGCTGTCTTATTTTAACATCGGTTCTAAAGCACGAAGCACGATGTTGCTCTCTTTTTCTAACTTAAAAGTTCTGTATTTTCATTGCTAGTCTAAACTACACCTAACCGACCAACTAGAAGCCTAACATTTACCTCACTTGATATTAGGCAAAAACAACATTAAACATTTTTCACGGTAATCGCTGGTAGTCAATTTCATAGTTACCTATGGCTACCTGCATAATAAGTTTATAAGGCATGGCTCGACATGCTCTTGACCGATTTTTTTTTCTTTCCTGCAAAAGCTCATAGTTTAGTAGCAAGCTCTGTAAGCCACAGGGAAGTAATGAAAAGAAATTCTCTAAAGCAAGTTAGCCAAAGAATGAAGCCTGATATCATACAAAGGAACTGAAACATGCTTTTATAAGAAATACTCTGTGCTAATAAAACGACAGAGAGAACCGCAGCATGCGTCCCAATCCGAGCAACACGAATCTTATCTGGTGGTAATAAAGTCTAAAATACGTTGATTGGGACGCGGCCGCTCGGGCGTTTGCAGAATTTTGCCACATTTTATTAACCGCGTGTAATAAAGGCCCTTTTATTATATAGCATTATAAGCATTAACCATGTGTGAGATTAGTGCGTGTTTGATAGGTTGGTAATAAAGAAATATTTATTGCCACATTAAGATAATCAGTACAGTCGGCCAAAAATGTGGTCTACCACTACGGTTGAAGTTCATTTGCACGTCATGATACAACAAGTTCGATTTTCCCTTGCAATAATATTATGACAGAGACAAGTGTCAACCTTAGCGATAATTAGATCTCACAGAATTTTTTCTCAAAACTGGTAGACCACTTTCTTGGCCGAGCGTACACAATATTAAAAATAATGGAAAACCAACTTAAGGGGCTACCATGCCCATATAACAGACTTTTTTGATGAAGTTTAAGTTCTTACAACTCAGTCAAAACTGAATGTAAATTTATGAAAAAAATATTGGTATTATCCATATATTCATCTTTGATTCTGTCGAGCAGAATTTCAACATAACCCATGGTTATTTGTTTATAAATTTTTAAAAACATGACTGCCAAAACACAAAATTGGATATAACTTTTTCATCTTGGCGTCAATTGATATGGAAACTACATCTAAATATTCTTCATTAAATATCTAAAAATCATATAAGGTTTTTTTATCTAAAGTGAAAAATATGGAAATAAAGGCAAAAAAC
Organism: Acleris literana; assembly: GCA_946894065.1. Classification (NCBI taxonomy): domain Eukaryota; kingdom Metazoa; phylum Arthropoda; class Insecta; order Lepidoptera; family Tortricidae; genus Acleris; species Acleris literana. Next base: position 8,839,317 of record OX335689.1, on the reverse strand, counting down.
TTTTGGAGTAAAAATGACAAACTTTGATAGCATAAATCTCGATATTAGTCACTTGTAAAGGAAAAATTTAGATGACAGCTAGTTTAGAACAGCAGTGGAAATGCAAATAGGTTTTAACAACTGAAAGTTTAGAGCTTCAGATCGAAGGTCATCTGCCCATGGTAGCCCCTTAAATTATTGACTTGAATTCAACAATATTTATGTGGCAAAAGAAAAGGTTGGGATACCTACATGAGATAGGTACCTATAAACAACTAAAATTAACAATCCCACTCCGCAGCAGCACCTAACTTCAGCAGCGTCTTATGTAATATTAAAAGGGGTTTTTATATGCGTTTTTTAAAAGGGCGCCCTAAGAGTCGTCAATACGCACGCGTCCCCATACAAACGTAAGTTCGTTTTAATTTGTAAAAAGCATAGGGTAGACGTACCGGTTTTGCCATCTTTACACCTTTTGGCCACTCTCTATTTTAACTAATATGAAATGAAATGAAATATATTTATTTAAAAAAAACACGTTTTAAAAAATCTACGTTTATCTTAAGCATTATGAAATTACAAACATATTTTTATATTTTATCTTTAAATTCATCTCTTGGTATCCGCTTGCTCCTACTCTTTCTTGGATCTCTCTGTCATAATTGGTCCTCGGTCTTCCCGGGCCTCGTCTTCCTCCCATCTGCCCTTCCATTCGGATACCAAGAGATGAAGAACCTTGCACAAAACAGAAATAAGTGGAGAGAATTACACCGACAAGAGCTACGTCTTAAATTTAATGATTATGATCTTTAAATTAATCGTCTTAACTATTTATGAATATTATTTTTAATTTTACATTATTTTTGATGCTCATTTCAACCTTAAATGGCCAAAAAGGGTACAGTGGCCCCAAAAGGTACTTCTATCTTACTTAGCCAAATGACGTTAAACTTTGCAATTGGAAAGGAATAGCATTTTTTGATATCCGAAATAATATTTTAACCCATGAAAATAAATGGAAAATAAATTCAGCGATTTTAAGTTTTGTATGAAAACTTGAAAATGTCTGTAACTTTTCTCCTATTCCATTTTTCCTAGCAAAACTATGTATTGGACACGTCAAACGACAGATTATTTGATTTTAGGGTTCTGAATCCGAAGAGTAGCCCATCGGCGACCCTATTATTATGAGTATGTCTACGCTGTCCGTCCGTCCGTCCGTACGTCCTAACTAACCTAACTTAACCTAACCTAACCTAACCTAACTTTAAAGAACTGTATCTTTTGAACGTGTTATTACAACGGATTTACGAAAAAAACGTTTTTTTTCTATTTGTTGTATAGTAAAAACGGTTAAACATATGTCAAAGGGCATAGGGTAAATTTGTTTGAAGAATATGGTCTTTCTTTTTTCAGCGGCTATTGATGATTTTTTCATAGTTATTTAGAGGACCTCTAAATACACATAGATATATATCATTTATGGCGTTAAATATCGCAGCGGAGATTTTAAAGGTTTAAGTATTCCGTTTTATTACAAAAGTACGCCCAAAATATCTCGGCTCCGATGCGTTTAAGATTATTTATTACATTACATAACAAAATATGTTTATTTTTAATAATTCTATCATAATTTATCACTTTTACGAATGGCCGCTCACCTGGAAAATGTATGAATTTTACAAATGACAACACTTTTGCCCAAACCCCTTTGGTATAGTTAAAACACAAACCCTAAAGAAAAACAACAAAATAAAAACCTACTGTGCGGCGAGAAGGGAATTTTCTATTTGCTTTTTTTCGTTTAGGAAGTAAAATGCCATTTATGAAAGTAAACGAAACCATCTGATTAAAAATAAGTAGGTTACCGCGTTGCCGCACCTACTCAAACATTTGCTAACATTCTCAGCAAGAAAATCTGAGATTTTCCGTGAGCAAGCAAATTAGGGTTATTGCTCGTTAACTAAATAAATCATTGTGCTTGCTCGGCCATTATTAATACTGTGGAGGAAAACCGAGCTAAACCGAGCTATTATGATTATGCAATTTAATATAATATTGAAATATGAAGTAGTGAAAAGTACACTACTATTTTACAATTCATTTCCACAAAGTGTTCTTAAAATGTTAAAGATATTCGGGAATTAATTGTTATTGGAAAGTAACTTACCCGAGAGACGTCCTGTTTTTTTTGCAGGCAACATTTCCAAAAAAAAATCCTTTAAACCTTTTCGGACATAAAAATAAACAAATCTGTCCAGCCGTCACGTGATGTAATTACCAGAGAGCACCTTTTCATTTTAATTTAAATCCATTTATCTACTCGCACCTAATTAATAATATCGCTCTACGTTTTGACCCAGCACATAGTAAGTTTATAATAAAACGTTATTATGCCTGATGATTTATCAATAACCTACAAATTATCACAATAGGTAGATATCGATCTTTTCAATAATGGATTGAAGTTCATAATTAAGTCAAAAGGCGATTATTTTAATAGACCCAATCCTGAACTTAACGACAACAACATTGAGCTGAATAATTACCAGAGAGAGTAATAAAAAGGCAAATTACATATCGCACATGACAATCAATACCGTCTTAACTCGAAATGTGACGGTGTTGAAAAATTTATTCTAATTTCAAACTACTACAAATAGTTATGCGCTACAATTTATTTTTGAGTTAATACGGTATTGAATGTCATGTGCGATATGTTACGATGACTAAATCAATTTAATACCTTCGTCCAAAAAAGCAACAAGCAACGAAGCTACAAAAATATTGAAACGCTGACGCGCAATTAGAAAACTACCCTCCATCAAAGGATAATTTATTTACCTAATGTACTATTTGATTTCCCACGGGAAAAATATGACTCATAAACTCACTTATAAGTTACAAAACCTTTCATCAGGGTAAGTGGTTAGTATTGTGTGAAAGCGAATCAAACTAAAGCTGAATTGCTACACTCAGCGGGCCTATTGTATGCTATTATGATCGCGTTTGTCGCAGAGAATAAAGCATCCGTCACTCTCGCACTAACATACTTGGCACATTATTTTATCTACCGCGATAAACGCAACCGTGATAGACCCGAGAACACAAGTTATTCGCTTGTACATACCTACTGGTGAAGTCAACACAAAAATATTCTGTAACTACATTTTGCCCGCAACTTTTTTTTTATCGAACGCGTAAAGATTGATATATTAGTTTTTTTTTTAATTTATTTAATTATAATAAAAAAAAATACAGTTTTTGACAATTCAAGCCACTATTAGAAACCTCTTAAGGTTTATACAATAGCAGGCGAGATCGCGCGAAGCGGTCCGTAAATTAAACAATAAGAATAAAAATACATTTATGGAGACTCTCATTAGGCATGTGCGTAGATATTTTCAATATAGTGTTTTTTTAGTAGTTTTTTACATAATTTTGGGTTAGGGTTACATACTAGGAGATTAATTAAATCCTTAGTTAAGGTGTTTAGCACTTCGACAGTTAAATAAAACTTGTCATAATATCCTTATGGTACAGTCATTTGGTACTCTTTAAGGGGGGTTTCCTGGAATGTTTTCTGGGATTTTTGAATATTGATAAATTATAAACGAGCTCTTTTGGAATTTTCACTTCGCGTCCTCATAAGCGGCACCCAAAAACATTTTATTTGCAAAATCTTCTTACCGACTCATTTTCCTAAAAAAATAAACTGGCCCGCAAAACTAAGTATCACACTTTTAATACTACTAAGTATTAAAAGTGTGATACTAAGTTTTGCGGGCCAGTGTAGTTCGTAATAAAATAAAGTACAGAAAAATTCTTATAATTCACGCCATTACTTTCTCCGTACGTAATTATGAATTAAAACTGGTCCACACAAGTCACGGTACTTGTACAAATGGAACAGGTTTTGAAAGGGTCTTGGTTCAGGTCAAGTCGGTAAGAGTTCATAAAAGTGTATGAAACCAGATGAAAGAGAAAAACACCAAGGCTCCTCAAGACAGTATTGAAGGGCCTGTATTCTACTGAATAAAATCATAATGCCTTTGAAATGCAATGGTATTGTTTTTAACTCGGCCGCCATTACTGTCAAGTAAATAAGAGCTATCATAACGTTGACGATACGATAACATGTCAAAGGTAATGGTTTTACCAAGTAGAATACAGGCCTTGAAGGTATAAATTCTACGTCAGTTTTAATTTGTGACCTGGGGTGTGATTCTCTCAAAAACGCGGTCGGGCGAACGAACGAGTGAATGTCGCAGCCTCGAGTTTAAGTAGTCCCGTCAGAGGGAACAAAACACATTTTAGCGCGTGCATTTTCAATTTGGCAGCATGGTTTCTGTCAATAAGATCGAACGTATAAGGCTGCCTAATTAAGAATGCACGCGCTAAAATGTATTTTGTTCGCTCTGACGGGACTACTTAAACTCGCCGCTGCGACATTCACTCGTTGGTTCGTCCGACCGCGTTTTTGAGAGAATCACACCCCTGTCCGCATATGCTTATTGCTTACTAACACATATCCAAATGTATCCCGAAAGTGACTCAACTATACCAAACTTTCTCAGTATATCAAAAGGAATGACTTGGCAAATAATGCCAACTATGTATGTGTAACAAAGGGATGGGGTCTTTAACAGTTTATCCCTATTCACGCTCTACGATGGGCTGGTAATTAATACATCCTTACAATTTGAAATTCGATCCGTTCACGAAGTATCATATAATGACATAACTTGATTTATGCTGTTAATTTTTGTTTACCTGTTGTTCGTGTATTATGTACGGATTCTCCAGTATTTAGAACTATGTATACGTACCTAAATTTAAGTAGTAATATGGCGAGATGATGGTACCAATAAAAACTGAACCATTTCTGTTAGTAAACTGCAAGTGTCGAGTTTATTCTGCTTAAAAATGTTATGTATATATGTGTTATATGTAGGTATGCCGTTTTTCAGAAAGAGTGTACCTAGTTAACGACTAAAACTAAGAAACGTTAACTTTTCCGCTGCGTTACGAAAATTAGTCGTACATTTATATACTTACCTCATAACCAATTAGCAGTATCTCAAATTCAATAAATAAAGCAGATTCAATCCTCACCCGTTAGTAATAGGTTTGCACTTGCTACAGGAGTTTTGTCTGAGATACCACCATTTGTCTTGTAGCAGTATAGCTAATTTTCGTAACGCCACGGAAAAGTTAACGTTTATTAATTTTAGCCCTTAACTAGGTACAATCTTTCTGAGAAACGCCCTATGGTAATTTTTAGGACCAATAACGGCAAAACGCAAACGTCTATGAACTCATTCATTCCGAGAATACAATAATTGTGACAACGTTTCGCTTTTAAAAAGAAATCCTTTCAATTGCCTACCGCATTTGATTTTTTAGTAGGTACTATATCATTCCGTTCTTGAGGGGAAAGAAAAGTAATCAGTTTATTCCGTCCCTTTCTACAAAAACATGTATAAACATGGAACAGGTTTAATCAATGCTGCTTTAGTTGTTTGTGTAGAAATGTAATCAATCGATTAGAAATGGCTTGCCCTACCTAGTCTGTTGTTATTCTTCATGGCAACACCGTTGAGTTTCACGTAGAATTAAACATTTAGAACTTTTTTGCATGGGGAAGGCAAACGAGCACGCAGGCCACCTGATGGTAAGTCGACTCTGATCTCGAGATTGCAATCTTACGATGACCATCTCAAAGACGCAAATGCGTTGCCAAACTGGAAGACTTAGACGGAAATCCTCTACTATAGGGTAACCTATCGAACCCATTAACTTTTAAAGAGATATACCTACAGAACCTGTGTCTAACAATATTTAACATAACAGACCGAAAGTTTCAGAAAAAAATATTATCGGACAAATGAGAATTTCAGACAAACGAAATAGCGGACAAAAGTTTTTCAAACTTAAAAGGGGTGATAAACGGGCGAGTAAGTAGTAGTAACTTTACCTTGTCCGTTTTGTGACGAAAATTAGCTATGCATTGACGGCCGCCAAAACGGACAAAGTTAAAGTTCCTTAATTTCAGTCCTTAATTGGGTACACTTTTTCGTGAAAATGCCCAAGTAAGGCGTACTTACTCGCCCGTCTATCACCCCTTTAAGATAGGTTACCCTATTCTCCACCAGTCACCAGTCATCAGTCATTTCACCAGTTGACTTACTACATCTACATAGGAACACAACAATGCAAACTCTGCTCTTTGGCGGCAGGTTAAAGGTAATGGTAGTAGGTTACGATCCGGCCACAAGGTCCTTTCACCACTAACAAATCAAAGTACTTATCTGACGGATACATTTTAGCTCTCTTTTCTTCCCTTATCTTTTTACATGACAGAAAAAGGAGAGTAATAACTTATTTTTATCTGAGGACTGGATAAAGTGGGCCTAAGATAATGATCATGATAACATTGATAACCTAACTCTCTTATCTTCTTTCTTCTTTATTGTGTTGTGTTACATTTATATACCATGTTATGCTGTTAATGCCCCAAATTAAAAATATGTATAAAGTTAAATACTAACGAGTGAACGAACTGTACTCATAATCGTGGCCATTCATTTTTTCTATGGCATGACGTTAGAATGCAAACGAACACAGGCCGGTGACTTTTTTCTTCTAGGCATTGTAGTCGGTGGAATACTAATGCACCACCGCATTAGCATATTTTTTTTTGTGATCAACGTTTATTCGTTAGTAAGGGGGTAAGACTGCACCGAGCAAACGTGGAGCGTCCAGTGGCGCCCTCATTACTATTATCGTGTTTTCTAATTAACTAAAGAATTTTCTTGGAATCGGATGGTGGTTTTTTGTAGCGCAAGTAAAAACACAATTTATGAGATACGTAACCAACTTCAAAAACAATTACCCTTTTATTAGTCAGCTTAACGGGAAAAGGTGACCACTTTTTACTATTTATAACTCGAAATTCAATTGTTATTAAACTACCTATGTGATATATCCTATAAGTTGTGTTTTCATTTGTAGTACAAAAAAGCACCGTCGGAATTCAATAAAATACTTTAGTTTATTAGAAAACACAACAATGATGGCGCCACTGTACATCCGGCGTACGCTCGGCGCAGTATTAAAGAGTTGTGTTACGAAATAACACCGCCGAGAGTTTCTTGTTCCTTTAGTTAACATGAATTGGGTGTGGAGAAGCCTTTTGTTCCCAAAGATAACTAGTTTCTGGCCGTAGCACATGTCCTGATATGTTGATAAGGAGCGGATTATCTCGATCGGGTGCTCGCTTTGCTCGGGTTTTAATGACTTGTACGGTTTGTGAGGATCATTGGCGGATACTAGGCGGGCGCGGCGGGGGAGCATCATGGGGTTCATGAGTCCCTCTGAATCTTTTTATATTTAATTTCATTTATTTATTCCATTAAATTTTGTGTCGGAAGTATTACACTTAAAGTTAAAATCAAAACTAAAACTAAAACTAAAATTACATTTTTACAACGTGCACACGAATAAAATAAATAAATTAATATTTGCTACTACTTATAAAACCAAACCCTAATTAAGTTAACTTTATTTTAAATACTCATTAACAAACTCGTCTGACATCATAGAACCCTTACAACCCTTTATTGTATATGTTAAAAATCAAACCTATTTGCCCGTTTTTTTTTTGAAGTCATCACATAAAGTTTTTTTCTGCATCGTAGGTGTCCCAGTGTTTGCTTTTCACTTTATATGGAAAAAAAAAACTGTATGTGATTACTTGGAAAATAAAATAAAAAAGTGCAAACAGGTTTAAAAACTTCAATGATTCTAAATTTTAATTATGTAAGATACCACTCAAAAATGTATGAAATAAAACATGAAATTAATGAATTTTCGTGACATGGACATAAAGAGAAAATTACAAAAATTAAGATTATAATGATCAATATATCTCCGGAACTAGTAAAAATCGCTGCACATACATAGGATTTAAATCTTTAGCTTTTTAGCTGCTCTATCAGCCCTAGGCAGATTGACGTCGGTTTCTGGGACACCCTGCATATCAGCAAGTCGACGAAGCCCTTTCTACTTCTACGGCTTCTACTTTCCGCTCTGAGGGATACAAGGTAACTAATGAACCTACCTGTGTAATGTTGGTGCCGTTTAAGGAAGTTTTCTAATGCGCCCCCGTTCCCCCCTTTCCAGGTCTGTGTATGAACACTACTTCATTGGGGTCATTCGCAATCCATAATAACGTTAGTCCTAAAGTCATATCCCATATCACGTTTGCCCTAAATAAATCGCGTCTCACAACACCTGCTAGCGCGCATTTTTAATAAGTATAATACTCGTATCAAGTTTCACGACATCGCCTGACTCGTGATCGTGGGTACGAAACCAGAAGTATCGACCCGCGCCACACGGTCACTAGCCCCGACATCGATTTAACACCACTGTCTGTCTTTTTACGACCACCATACCATTCTCATACGATTTCTAACATTGATACTCTATCATTCTCATATACATACATACATACATACATACCTATCTCCCAATGGGGTAGGCAGCGACTAGGGAACGCCAGGTGCACCGGTCTCAACATACAACTTTCGCTTCCTCTAAATTCATGAATCTCTTCATGCACGTACGTCGGTTTCGGGTGCTTTTGATTTGGACCTTAATCAGTACATCGCGAATCTGATCACCGTACGTCCGTCTAGGACGTCCCATACGGACATCTCCGCTCACGCTCATATTTACATAATATATCTTATGGACGAACATACATAGTCTTTATTTTTCGAACTGAACTTATACACTACACAAAGCTACTGTGTCTGTACAATACTATTATCTTATACCATTATGTTTTTTTTTGTAACCGAAGTAGGCCTCAGGCCAGACAAGTCTGGTAACTCGTTTGCTTTCCTCTCATATAAAAAAAAATGGTTTAGGCATAATCATATTATGCTTATAGGCTTACATTTTGCGGATCACTGTTTAGAAATCTCCCTAATTACATAATATCCTAGTACAAATTTGAAAAGAATAGTTTATATTCACACAACCTGTACAAGGGCTTTTTCACTAAAAAGTGTACCCAATTAAGGACTGAAATTAAGGAACTTTAACTTTGTCAGTTTTGTGACGAAAATTAGCTATACATTGACAGCCGCAATGTATGGCTAATTTTCGTGACAAAGTTCCTTAATTTCAGTCCTTAATTGGGTACACTTTTTAGTGAAAATGCTCACAATATGCAGTTTGTAAGTCTTCCTAGGTTCACTGATAGCTCATAGAAAGTCGCAATGTGTGAGCCTAATTTGAACGTACCCTTATTGAATTTTCCTGGCACCATTACGCGTACGTCTGGTCTCATACATATAGTTGATACGCGACTCGTTTACAAACTTTTGGCTGCTGCAAGCGTATACTTAATTAAATTAATATAAGAGCAAAGTTTTTACGCCAGAACTGAAAAGCTAGGCAACATTTTTGCCTTTAGACGACACTTTGGTAATGGGTAGATATTAAATATGTGACATCTAAAAGTTTTTCTCTATTTGCGTTGCACTTTAAAAGGTTTTTCATCTTTGAGTAACAGCAGGTCATTAAGGAGTGGAACAAACCTGTAATATGCAACCAAAATGCACACCGTTATTGACATATCGTTAACTCTCTGATTTCACTAATGTCAACAAATATTTTGATTTCATCGTAAACTAGCAACACGTCCCTGCTTCGCCCAGGTTGAATAAGCCGTTGTCTATTTTTAGATTAACCTATTAGAGGTAAAAGGTTTTTTTTTAAATAGGTACTGTGGTGCTCTTGTTTTGTAATGTTGGTTGGTTTTTGTTGGTAATTGGTATTAATTAAATGCAGATACCTATGGTTTATAAAAATTAAAACAATTCAGAATTTATTTAATCCTTTACACACTTACTCTTTTATATAATTGCAAAATATGCTTCAAAATATGTTTTACCTTATCTTTTATTGTGACATTCTGATTTTTCAATAAGTGACCAAAGTACACTTGAACTAAAATAGCTCTACCTAAAATTTTACCAAGTTACAGAATTTATTTACTTTGAAAGGGGGTTCTTTTTATACTGGTGATTATTATTTATATCTTTAATATTTATTTGAGTAGCTTAGTTTTATTTTAATTTAAATACGTTTAGTTTTAATTATTAATTATATTATTGTTGAATTCTGTAAAAACAATAAATACGTAATACATCTATACAAATAATCATTACTTTAAAGGCCAAAAATGTTTCAGCTTTTTATGTCACGGAATAACATTTAAATTACACAAAGGCTACCGAGAGGCTTATTTAATGAAATGAAAAATATAATGGCTTATCACACGAGTAACTGAAATAGCAGGAGCAGAGACAAACCCTATGTTAATCTCATTAACATAACTTGGCATTTTATTCCTCACACTGCAAGAATATAAACTATTTTATTAGGTATTCAAAGCTTACAATTGTCTATTTTAAGTCGATAAATCCCGTTAGAGCTGACTATGTTCCCGTAAATTCCCGCTTGAAAGCTTGATAAAGGAAACAAAACAAGGAACAACATTCGAACAAAATGGATCCGGTCCTCCCCAAACATGTTGCGGCATCGGATCCATGAAATAAGAGAACGGGCTTCCAGATCGATTGCTCGTAAATTGTTAGTCGGTATTTGAGTTTGAAAATGCAAAGTCTAATTGAAAAGAGATTAATTACACGTATTAATAACGGAGTATACTTGAAATGAAGGTTTATGATGTTCATGAAATTCAAATCTAATTGACGAATCGCCTAATTATTGTACAAAATGAAACAATGACTGGTTACTCGTGATAAAATACGAAAGCTTGCCTGCGACTTCTTCGTCATTCCTGTTTGCCTTTATATCGTTTTTCTCTGAGTAATTATAAAAAAGGTATACAAAATATCACATGGTTGCCAGGCATTCAAACTAATTTCATTCCAACATATTCATCAATATCATTATCAGTTCCACTGTCTAGTCGTAATATGACAAATAGACAAGCAAATTTTTGATATACACGCAAACATTTTTTTTTTTGTATTAGTTCTTATATGTATTCCTAGATTTATATTGTGGCGTCGGTAAATTAGGATTTTATTTTAAACTACTTGTTAAATTTTACTTTTTAAATTCTATAAATTCAAAAATAATTTTTCAGGCGTCTAAGTTTATTTTACGCCTAGCGATGGTTCGTACGAAAGACCAATTTGCTGTGTAAACGAAGTTACTTCTGGGAAAAAGGCCACATGAAACATAGCTCTTTGGAATTTCTCGGAATGAAAATAAAGGCAAAACCAGCCTTCGTCATGTTCAAATTGTTTGGAAATAGCTATTCACTTGCTTTTCAACATTTCTCATGAAGTGTTTCATTAACCGCTAAAATAATGAACATTTCAATAGGATTAATAATTCAAGTTTACCCGAAAAGCAATCAACATTTTAAACAAGCCGCGTGGAATATGATATTGATAAAGGCATTTATTATTTTGACGTCATTCGAAATTATTTATGCTATCTCTTCTCGTTGTTTTATCACCGAGATAAAACCGCCCCCTGCTTACTTTGATGAAATAATCTTCATCATTACTTTTTACGATCAATGCTGTAGTAGTGGTATGGTCCAAATAAATGTTATAAGACTACAGAGGGCGCTGCCAAGATGCATTGCGCTAAATGGCGTTTCTATTTGTTTCGTTTTTAAACCAATCGCGTCACTGGTAGATCACGTTACTTTTCGTATCACGTCATCTACCAGTGACGCGATTGGTTTAAAAATGAATCGAATAGAAACGCTAGTTAGCGTAATGCATCTTGGCAGGGCCCTCAGAATGCGAAATTAGATATTAATATTCACAACAATAACACACAGGCATAAAAAAATAGAAGGAAAAGGAGAAGAGACGACATGTTGTAGGGATAATGTATTTCACTTTTTTATCCTGTTATATGTAGTGTCACACTATTATTTACTATGTTGGTCTAGTGATGGCAGTTCTTGATGATAAGAGAGATCGTGGATTCGATTCCAGTGTCAGTCCGTTTTTCCAATTGTAAATAGTTTTATTGGTTTCGTTGTCTACTTATTGGGTCTCAATTACCTGTTCCAGGGCAAAGATACCTCGTATTATTTTAGTTTGTATCAGTTAATACATTATTAAGTTTATCAATTTGGTAATGTCTGTGTGTGTGTGTGTGTCTGTTAATTGGTTTCTCCTTCTCGCTGCAGCGACTGGATGGATTTAAATAAATACACATAGGGCAGTTTTCATCCCGGTTTTTTTTCAAAATCCTGATGGTATAACGAAAACAAAAATCTCCACGGACGCGTACCAAGCTAGTTGATTTTATGTATTGGATAAACTCTGAAAAGATCGGAGAACTTTGACCAACAGTAAAAATATATATATAGTCCCAAGTTAGTCAGTGGCTAATAATTGCGCATAAACAACCCCTTCACGGCTAGTAAACAAGTAACAAATGGCCACTGGGGCGAGCGATCCATCATGGCGCGGCCCGACGCTGAAAGAAACCTTGATTTATTTAGCCAAATGCACCGGAAAACAGCTTGGCCTAACGTATAACCACAATCGTCACAAAGCTCTACAACACAACACACAGCACACACTGTAACATTTACGCTTATCTTAACTTACACTTTTTGGTTAATGTGTGTTTGCTAGGCGAATAAAGATTTTTTGTACAACATTTTTCATCAAACTTTATTGTTTTTTTTTTATTTAGCTTTGCTTTGAAGTATATTTTGAACCACTTTCCGTTATCATAACTGACCGAAATTTTGAATAGGTACTATCAGCCCAACTTGAATCATTGCGTCACTGTGACACAGTTAGATAAAAGATAAAGATAAAGATAAAGAGACATTTATTGGCAACAATACAAAATTACATCACATAGACACAAAAAGAACAAGGCACAGAGAAATTGTTGCGAAGCGGCCCCAACTCAGCAGCAGTTCAGGTCTATGGTGGGTCAGGGTTCATTGGGCTTATAGTACCTACATAAGTAAACCCAAGGGCAATGCAGTAATATGGTATCTAGAAACTGATACGATGATGAACTCGGAAGGTGGCAACAGTATTTCCGCTGTACTTAACGTAGATCTAAACAATTGGGATTGGGATGACTGTAAAGACAGTCGGAAACAATAGCCTGTCACACACATGTATTTTTAGAATAAAACTTATTCAGATAAGTTCCGTCCTTTCACGATGGATTTGAAACTTAGAACATTAAAAATGTATTTTGACTTAGTTCCATTTAAAAGAGTGTTCTTAGGACAGTTAATTCAAGACTGCAACTATAAAACTAGGTACCTAATTCATTTTACCTCAATATTATTTTGTTTACGCGGTGATATCAAGCATTCAGTTGCTATAGTAACGAAACTATGTTGTGGTAATAACAAGTTTATAACAGCTTTTACACGACTAGTTGAACAGATCGGTCCCCTTGCGAAGGGGTTGAATATTTACGCTATTACTAGCCCGAGCTTAATTCCCTATCTGTCGGTTATGAAAGCTTAATGATAAGTTTTAATACGTTTTGCCACTCAAACCTGACTCATTTTTATAAGTAGGTGCCTAATTTAAATATTAATTTAAGCCCGTGTTGATATAATAGCATGTTTTTACACACATTATAAGTACATACAAAAATAAGTCCTAAAAGTAATTTTAATTACTTAAAACCGTTTTTCTCATTTTCTCGTTAGCACTCGCGAGTAGCGGCGCTCTAAATAGTACAACTGCCAATATTTTTCCTCGTTTAGAATTTTATGTAGTTTCGCTTTTTTAAACGAACTAGATTTTTCCTGCGACTTCGTCCGGACTGTCCAATTTCCCGGGGTAGAATAAATAAATAAATATCAGGGGACAATGTCATACAAATTTATCTAGTTCTATACTAAGCTCTATGCTAGAGACAAATCTCTAGGTTAAAAACTATCTATACCAAATCATTTCACGCAGATTGGTCAGGTATTGAATTATGTAGACGGAACAAACAAACGCACTTTCGCATTCATAACATTAGTAAGAATAACAATGCACCGTATTTTAGGGTATTAGACATTCAAAAACGCTAAAATTTACCTTACATATATCATAACACACCAAGTGCCAGATGTCTTTATACCAGTACCTATCTCTTAAATTCATAGGAAATAAATTCAATTTTAAAACATTCTCGCAAAATGCAACGGACACGGTACGTCGCCGAATAGTTGAAACTACACATTAGTAAGAATAACAATGCACCGTATTTTAGGGTATCAGACATTCAAAGACGCTAAACTATACCTAACACATATCATAACACACCAAGTGCCAGATGTCTTTATACCAGTACCTATCTCTTAAATTCATAGGAAGTAAATTCAATTTTAAAACATTCTCGCAAAATGCAACGGACACGGTACGTCGCCGAAGAGTTGAAACTGCATTACATTCAACATTTCAGGTCGACTGTCTCGAAAGGAAGTCTCATCTTGAACAGTATTCGCGAGAACTGGTCGTTGCTTGCGAAAATGGGTGAAGCTTGCATATACTTGTACGGAGCTATTCCGTGAAGGCAGGATGGAAGGAAATTGGAAGTGGTTTTTAGATATGAAACCAAGTTCAAAACTACTTAGGACGATACTGTCAGCATTGGAACTATCTGTCTATATTTATATATGCATGTAAACACTTCAATGCACAAATACATATGTGAGAAATATTGGGTTAACTCTAATACTAATTATCATTACTCGAGAACAAGTTCTTCAACAAATCTAGCTAACAAGCACCTTAGTTCAAATCAGACCATCCGTTGGGAATTACAAAGCCACAGCCAGACAACACACACTCGGGCAGACATCGGCGTCGAACTTGTAACACCTTTTCCGTCCGGGGTTTGAAAATAGGGTAATTTGTATGCAAATAGACTATCCAAGTGTACGCTCTCACGGGTTGGAATCAATGCAACGAAACGGTGTATCGGTAAACATTATCGAGAAACCACCTTTTATTTCGATGCATGCTGTGTGTATTTACAGAAAATTATACGTTTGTTTTGTAAATACACACAACCTAACGCGCTAAAAGTCGTTCACACAAAAAAATTAGAGCTAACCAAGAGAGATTTTTTCTTAGTTGACAAAAATATAGTTATGATAGTTATATCAACCAAAGCGGTTTACATTCATGTGGCATATAATTGATTGTCATAATTCATCATTTGGCATAATCATAGTTTTAGTTTAGTTTAGTTGTTTACTTGTTTATTCAATTAACAATTTACATTGTGTTTGAAACAAATTACATCATCATCATCATTTGGCGTATGCCGTAGGATTGTTATAAAATAAACCTAACCTAACCTTATGGGTTCTATGCAATGATATTTTAAATAATCCTGAAAAGTATACGGTTTCAGAAAAAAATACTGTATGCCAAACGATGATTATTCCAAATGAATTATGACAATCAATTTTATGTCATATAAAGGGAACCGCAACCAAAGCTGATAGTAACAACAGCAAGGTTTTTAATGATTCAACTACAATGATACGTCTTGTTAGGCTTGTATGAAATCAATATTCTATCCACAACCATCACAACCCTGTTGGAAGCAACAAAGTTTTTCTTGTGTGTAGTATCTAATCATCAGTAACCGGAGCCTGGAAAGATATAAGTATAGTTAGTACTTAGTAAGGTGTTCCAGCTTCGTTAGAAGGATAACCAGGTTAAGACTTAGGGGCTATATTAAGTATCACGCTAAGCGTCCTAAGGATACAGGATTTAAAAAATACGGAAAACGTCTACTTTAATACCGCCCGGCACCGGTGACTAGAGACGCTAAACATTATAAGAGTTAGAAGTATTTTAAGCCCTGTAAAACTTTTATAACGTCTGCAGATGATCACATATTTTTTTACTATTCAATATTTCATGATCAATATTCATGTAATATATATATTTCTGATTTCGGTTTAGGTGGTGTTAAGTATACTTATCATTATTTGCCGTAAGTAGGTAATATTTGGTGGTTCTATATTTATTGTTACATCTTGCACTGTGTAGATGCTATTGAATTGACTATGTGTAGTTAGTTAAATGTCTAAATTTATTTTAAACTTTTGGATTTCAACAGATCTATCAATAAATAAATGCATAATAACACTAAACTTACTTACTTGTTAAATCTTTTCGCTTTGCGCACTCCGGTAAAAAGGCCAGTATTTAGGGCATTTCCTTTCCCCATTACGCTTTATTGGAACTGTACATTTTATAAGTCCTTAAAGCTATGGTTATTTTTAAAGCAGCACAACATATATTCTGTCATCTAATTTACAAGTCCACTTTCACGTATTGTTCTGCAGCCACCACAAAAGCCTATAATACGTTATGTTGTATATAATATTTTATTTAATAAATACGTATCGTCAAAAATAGCTCACCATTTCCTGATCATAAAATGCAATTCAATTTCTAAACAAGTTTAAGCGGAGTGCTCCGTGTCGAGCTTAGGAGCGGAGCCCCAGGAAATATTATTGTCAAGAAATTCAATCTTTTTAGGAGCAGCTCTGGCTCTATTATACTCGGTAAAGCCATATTACATTTGACATTTTACTTTATACAACAGTATAATTTAACTTTTTATATCTATTATAATTACGCAGAAGTTATTGTGTCAAAAACGTCAATTAACTAGGGACTTCCTTCCGATATTTTGATCGATAGCTGTTTCAAATACTTATTTCTAAATGACATTTCATAGTAGATAGGTA
Source organism: Acleris literana (assembly GCA_946894065.1). Taxonomy (NCBI): domain Eukaryota; kingdom Metazoa; phylum Arthropoda; class Insecta; order Lepidoptera; family Tortricidae; genus Acleris; species Acleris literana. The sequence goes on along the minus strand of OX335689.1, from coordinate 8,822,516 downwards.
TTAAGTTCACTGGATACGAGTAAAATGGAAATTAACTAAAATGCTGATCACTACCCATCGATATTATACATGATAGGGAGAGCGTCGGTGGCCTAGTGGCTTAGGCGGTCGACTCGTGATCGTAAGGTACCGAGTTCGATCCCCCGCGGTCACCATGTACCAATGAGTTAGCGTGAGTTAGTTAATTAATATGCTCTTACGGTGAAGGAAAAACATCGTGAGGAAACCTGCACATTCGAAGAGCTGAGTGTGTAAGAGGGTAATGGCACAAAAGATCCTAAAGGGTCGAAGTGTATCCGAAAGGGCCCATCTGTAAGATAAGATAAGATAAGATATATCGTGATAGGTTTAATTTAAGTAATTCACAGGCATACTTTTTAGGGATTTTAAAATTCAAATAAACATCAATTTTAATAAGTAAAATTTTATTATTAACATGTTTCTTACACAAAAACGTCGATCGATCAACAAACAATCGATTTCCATACAAAGTAAACTGAAACCAAGAGTGCCTTGCAACAAAGGCATATTAAGGTAAATTGTATGATTTTGTCTAGCATAATAGTATACTCTAATATAAATACTACCTACTCCGTTTTCGACAAATATATGGAAAAGACTCAAAAATAAAAAATATAGGTAGATAATCATTATTTTTATCGATAAATTAATATAATTTGGAAGTCCCTAGGATAATTTTATTCGTACAAAAACTTCTAGTCTGATTATAATTGTTAAGTCAGTTCAATTAACATAGTCACTTTACTGTTTATTGACAGCCATTACCGTCAGGTAAATAAGAGCTATAATAACGTTCACCATACGATGACATATCAAAAGCAATATGTTGTTACTGATTAGAAAAGAGCCCTTGATGATTTTGTTAGATATAACAATTTTATAAGACCTTTTCGATTCAATGCGTAGTTTGACTTATAGCAATATATGTTATAGCAAATAAGCTTACCCAATCAAGCTTCGCCGCTTTCATGGTTATTCATGAAATTAGAGTTTACACAACAAGTAAACAAGTTCAGTGCTCTCGCCAAGTTCGGAAAATGCCTGTTAATTTATTCAGCCTCGTATGAATAAGATATCGAGCTCAGAATCTGGAACTAGCCCCTCATGAGTGCAACGTGTTTGCTGTGGTGTGGACCAGAATAATAAAGTAACCTAACCTAGCCTTACATTATTCTGCATAGTACCACTAGGCACATGGTAATTATTTTTAGGATTCCGTACCCGAGAATCGTGCCGTGAATAGGACCTTATAAATATGCCTCCGCCGTCCGTCCGTCCCGTCCGTTCGTCGTAACTTTAAAGAGTTGTATCTTTTGAACCATAAAAGATCAAGTGTGCGTTTTTTTTGTTCAGAATATATTTTATAACGGCGGATTTCCTAACTTTTTTTTTAAGAAAGTGAAATTATAAAAAGAGTCCCCGTACAAGTTTTTTTTTTTTCAACATATTTTTATTTTTGTTGTATCGTATAAACGGTCAAACATACAAGCGTCAAAGGGGTTTGGGTAAAAGTGTTGTTAATTGTAAAAGTCATACATTTTCAAGGTGAGCGGCCATTCGTAATAGTGGTATATTATGATAGAATTATTAAAATTAAACATATTTTGTTATGTAATGTAATACTCTTAACTGCATCGGAGCCGAGGTACCTATTTAAATATTCAGACTTGGGCGCACTTTTGTACCAAAAACTAAATACTTAAATCTTTAATATCTCCGCTCCAATATAATATAACGCCATAAATTATATACATGTATGTGTATTTAGAGGTCCTCTAAATAACTATGTAAAAATAATCCGTAGCCGCTGAAAAAAAAAGTCAGTTTTCTTCATACAAACTTACCCAAAGCCTTTTGGTATAATTTTAGTTAGAACCTTGAAAAAAAACAACAAATACTAAAAAATGTTCAACGGTGAGTTTGGCTCGCGCTGACTCGATTCGAAACCGAATTCAAATAGGAATATAATAATACCTACTATGCGACGGTACGGAACCCTCGGTGCGCGAGACCGACTCGCACTCGACCAATTTTTTTATTTATGTAAGAGCTGCAAACATACGAGTCATATGATGGTAAACAGCTCAAATTGCAATGAAAAGGGTTATACCCAAAGTTTCCCTCCGGAATCGGATCATTAATCATAAGATCCGTAAAATAAACAAGGTGTCGGCAGAATCGTTAAAGTTACGTTGGCGATTTTTTTATAACTCATGCTTAAATTTTTATTTGCTATCATGAAACATACATTGATCAATACATTTTATACCATTCCCCCTATAAAAAGCTTAAATTATTCACCGAAAACAATGAATTTAAAGCACTTTTAATCACTATTTTGGTGTTTGAATTTAGAACACACAATATATTCGACATTCATCTCAATGCTATACAACCTTCTTGCGCAAAAATACGCGATACAAACTCCTATGCGAAGAATACTCGACATACAAACTCCTTGTGCAAATCACTCGAGATTTGATTGGTCGACATTAACGACAAGGAGTTAAAAAAAAGATTTGTGTTATTTGCTGTCATTAGTAGGTAAATTGGCGCCATTTTGAGTACTTTTAATCACTATTTTGATATTTGAATTTAGAACACACCAATATATTCGACATTCATCTCAATGCTATACAAACTCCTTGCGCAAAAAATACGCGATAGAAACTCCTGTGCAAAGAATACTCGACATACAAGCTCCTTGTGCAAATAACTCGAGATTTGATTGGTCGGTGATTCAGTCGTTAGTATCCTTCACTTGCTCGTGAGTCATCTATGGCCCTCGCTTTAAATCCGTCCTTTATTCACTAATTGCATAATATACTATTATGAACCTAGGAAGGCCGATGGATTTCACATGTAGGGTGGCTCAAGTACTTTAAAAATCAATAAAAAAATATATTACGGCACTATCTTAAACAAATTGACCTAGACCTAAACTAAGCTCTAGGCTTGTATTATTATTCATACTTATACAGAGGAACACAGACATAAAAAACAAAATCAAAAAATCCAAGACTCGGAAACAAATAGGTACTCGTGCTCATCACACAAATATATCCCGTTACTACATTTCGAACCTGGGGCCGATAGTTTCATAGGCAGTGTCACGACCACGACAAACCAGACCACGTTACGTCATCATTACTGAGATTAAAATATTACTTCACCCATGTTACGGTTGGCTATGTAAGGTTGACCAAAACACTCAGTAGGTAATAAGTTCCATAAATATGAGGTAGGTTTAGGTTATGTTATTACTTCAGCCGGTCCGAATGGTCAAAACACTCGGAAACAAACTCGCCATAGCGGAGCTCCGTCGACTCTGTTAAATTTGATTTTGAAATATAAATTTTGGTCAACCGGACATAGCCAACCGTACCACGGTGAAGACGGATTAAAATATGTCTTTATTCACAAGTTTTCTAAATCAGGAACTACATTAGCATGACGTAACATGATGTAATTGGCACGCTTCAGATAGCAAACCTTCCATCACATCTACCTTTCCCAGCATGGCAAAGCTGATATCACACAGCTACCCAAGTCGAGCTGCTACCTGACTACCGCTACCTAAGTAGGTACTAAAAGTAACCCTTGCTCCCCGAAGCTCATGAACCCAGTATAGGCCTTATGTACGGGTTATACCGGCATACTGGTGAACGAAATTTTTGCCATGTAACTGTAACCTTTGTATGTTAGAGCAAGAAGCCTATAGTTGCTTTTTTAACTTATTCCATTTACGAACTAGAGACTAGAGATCTGTGACATACTGACGGATAGCGAGCCTCAGCAATAGGGCTCCGTTTAGCCCTTTTGGCGAGGAACCCTACAAATTTTGTTTTCACAACACTGCTCGGAAATATGCCCATAGATGGTCTTGTTTGGGGTCACAAAACGTCACTTATAAGGACAGACCAAGAATGTTTTCTCGGCGTGTTTGCTGATTGGTCGAGAACATTGTTGTCCAACTTTAAGAACCATTGAAAATCAATCAATAATTTTTGTGTCATAGCTCCTTAAAATGAAAAATTGAAATCGACCAATCAGAACACACCATTTTGTGTCGTAAAATATTAGGTGTATTTTTGCTAAAAGATACACAGACTAAAAACGATGTCACTGCTTTTTTTTTAAATGTAATTCAAACTTGGCCCCTAATCTCGAACCACTAGAGATGAAATTACATGGGAGGTATGGCGAAACAAATACAATTTTATATGGAGTTGACATCTTTATCTCGCATGTTAGTTTATTAATCTCGAGTGCCACGATCATAGGGGTCCAGATTTAAAAAAAAGTTATCTATGGTAAAATTCGCGGTGATGTCACATTAACATGAATTAAAATTTGAGTTTTGAATATGTATTTTTATTTTATTTCCTCTCGGTAGTTGTGAAAAGCACTATGTCTGCCTCGGTAGAAAGTGCAATTTATGGACTCGTACACTAGAGGGCCTCAACTACGTTTCGGCCCTCTATAAACTCGTCCAAAAATCGCGTAGGTACTTTCTATCCTCTGCAACAATGTACTATTAAACGACCCTTAAAAACAGGTCCTTAATTCAACACCAACAATTTTTGATGATGAGATCCATTGGGAACGACCAGAGAATATCTTATCCATTTTAATTAGTAGCCTAAATATTCTTCCTAAAGCTATTGGGAAAAAAGTTCGAGTTGCCAACGAAAAGGTAATTTCATTTTTAAAAGAAAACCCGTTATACAGGGCGCGAACCTCAGGAGAGTAACAAATTTCTAAACTTCTAGGTCCAAGTAGGTCAGGCTGGGTAGAGCCATAGTTAGTAGTTTGTCGGTAAATCATCATTTAAAAGGGTGAAGTGATGAATCTTAATGTCTAGTAAAGTCCCGAAAGAAATATAGGCTAATAGACTCAAATAGGTAAAAATCCATTTTGTAATGGTGACCTCTAATTTTAGAGACGATAACTTACTAACGGTCGAACCGATTTAAAAAACCGCGTCCGAAACGGTTTATTCGTTTGGGATCTACCGATGCAACAGAAAAACATACAGATACACACGTTCAACCGGTTCAACAGGAAAGATTAAACTAAGATTTTTGGAACAAAGTTTATTATCAAAACTTTATACGACCAGCTGTTCAAAGTTAGAAGCAATTATCAGGAAATAGAGGTAATAATTACAGCAATCAAGTCGTTTACGATGCTCATAATTTATTACATCCAATGGAGGACTCTATACCACGTATTACAAAGATTGTTTCCGTCATTTCGTTTAAACTAAGACCAACGAGAAGAGATAAATAATGTAAACAAGCTTTAAGGAGTTAAAAACATTTTTATTTGAAATCTTGTCACTTCGAATGCAATCCAAACAGAAACTAACTTCACAAAATGGCGGCCCAAATGTTGACAACTTCTGTATTGACAGCTTTCCTGTACCACGAATCACGCAACGACAGCCGTCATCGACCAACTGAAGATATTATTGCGTACGAGAAATAAGGACAAATATAATGATCGCTCGCTATCGCAATATAACTCAGTAGCGGTCAGTTTGTTTACATTCTTTATCTCGTCTCATTGGCCGTACTTTAGAAATTCGAATGAAAGTACGCTAAGTAGTAAAGGCTCATTTTCATTAGTCAATAGCCCGCATGCTTGTAGCAATCCATTGAAGAGTTGCTTTACCATTATTGAGCCGGAAGCTATTGCAGCGATGCAATGTATCACGAAAAGCATGCGGGCCATATGCGGGCTGTCGACCAATGCCCTACTACAGATAAGATAGGTTGTCTGTTTTCTTTTTTCTGGTTTGCTCCATCCATGTAAGGCAATGGGACTTTTGCCCATTCCGCCATATAAGAAAGGCATGGAAAACTGCGTTCGAATTTGTTAATTAATATACGTTTTTTTATAATTTTATACTTCATGTTTTGTTTCACCTGATGGTTCCAACGGAAGACCAGCGCTGACTTTAATGCCAGCATTACGCTGAGTTGGGACCATTTCGTGGCTACTTTCTTCTTGTGCTTATTAATCTGTATTTTGTTATGTATGTCACGAATGAATGATTTTCTTTCTGTGTTTCTTTCTTTCTTTCAATGAAAGGGAGCTTTAATAAAAGCTGGTAAGGTCGTTTAATCACCTGTTACTCTCATAAGGGTATGCATGTATGTCAGCATAGGCATTTTCTACAACCTTAATGGCCCTTTTTTTAACCCCCGACTGTAAAGAGGGACGTTATAAGTTTAACATGTGTATATACAGATCTGTGTATATCTGTCTGTTTTTTTATTTATTAAATAGTTATTTAATGCTATTTGAATATCATTTTTTTAAAGTCATCAATAAACAGGTTACTCTCTTCCGGGCAACTAGAAGATAGTTCAAAATATAACATAAAGTAACCTCCAGCTTCTGCCCATGTATTACTTTTAGAGAATCATTCCACTGATTTTTTCCTTCGCACCCACTTTGGAACCCAGCCTACGAGTAGTCCGAATCCGCTTCGTCACCGATCGTATATCGTTAAAGCAATAAACAGTTTATGATAATCGCAGTGTCACGTCGTTATTGTCCAAAATCTATCCGGTTCTCGGCTATACAAGTTAACCCTTACCGTTTTGGGAAGATTGCCCAAAAACTGGCGAAAACGGCCGGCACATAATATTAAACTTGCACAATTTTCACACGTTAGTTCTATCCGCAACACAGTTAACTGACCATATATGAATCTTGCCATGGAGCCCGTTGTTTTCCATAAATACTTTTTGTCATAATGTCATTGTTGACATAATTAATTATTGATAGTTATAATTTGTATTCCGCTGGAACACTAAACTTTTGTGAAATTGTTAAATATACGTGCAGACAAAGCTAGGTTAAGTTAGGTTTGAATTATAAAAATGCTGAAAATGTAACAGTTTCTTAAAATAGTCCGTTACAACTTGCAATAAGTATGACCTTAAACAAGTTATGACTAAAAATAGCAGACGATATAGGCGCATCTTTTCACCATACAATAAGACTCACTATAGTGGTCATGTGTTAAAATGATAACATATTTGAGTCTTGAGTGTAGTCAAGTCTGTGCAGTTTTCTCTTGTCCAAGGTTGCTGTAGCAGTCGAAAGGTTGGGATAAATGTACCATATCCTAACGCAATTCAGTCATTTTATAAAAGTAAGTAATAGCGACCCACCCTCGCTTCCCTTCTGTTTATGGACCAGAAAAACTGCCAGGCTGATGGCATGCAACCCTATATATTCATGAATAGCTCACCTAGGGCTACCGAGCTGCATCAGTTTCGTCGAGCCACCAGATGAGGTAATTGACCCCATGTTTTGGCCTCAAGAAACATGGCTAACACATAATATTATATTGGTTATTATTTAAAACCCATAGGTACGTTTTCAGCGGGATCATTTAGCAGACAAGATTGTTCTGTTGCATTACAAGATTGAGGTCATAAGCAGTGACCTTAATGAAAGTTGCTTTAAGCTTTTCCAGCATGGCAGTAGAGTTGCGGCATTGAAATTTGAAACGTTTTCATAAGTTTTGATTGTTGAGCTATATTTCCATATATTTTTGAAAATATTTGTAGACGACCCCATATTTTGGCCTCATGAAACGTGGCTGACCTTGAAACCTGCCAGGGTTGGGGCTAGCAACCTATGCGGGTTGTGATCACCAGAGGTGTCTCGTTCGATGGGTAAACGTTTCGATCTGCCACCTTATGAGGTAATTTTAGGTTAAAATAGCGAAATGAGGATGACAAAAAAAACTGTTCTTCTAGGCTATGCGACGGCAACCTTCTATAATCGAGTTTTCCTAAGTATTATCTATGGCTGTAGTATATGTCTGATCTACCACCTTATGAGGTAAGGTTTAATGCAATCGGAACTTAGACTATGGTGAAAACCCCAAAAGAATTCGTTCAGTAGTTTTTGAGTATACTGCGAACGTACAGACAGACATAGCTGGCGGGGGCCTTTTATAATATGTAGTGTGACTGCACCAATGTTGGACACTTTTAGCTGAAGTTACCAATAATGGACACAACTCTGAATTCAAAGGCCATAAGGTTATAAATTGATTGTCTCAAAAGAAAATAATAACCCTTATCTTCTGTAGCATAAGAATCAAGTGTCCATCATTGGTCCTTATTCATTACTGGTTCCATCACCCTAGTGATTGCTAACAGCATCACTTCAGTAAAACTACATATGTAGGTAGACTTAAGAGCGCTGCATACGTAACGTGATTTTACACGGACGGGACGGGACGGGGAAATTTTCAAATATTGTTTCATAGAAAATGTATCTGAACGTACATACGCAACGGAATCACGGACGGGACGGGAACGTGGCATCAACGTGGCGGGAAAAACATCGTCAGCGACGATGTTTAGCACGTCCCGTCCCGCACGTGCCCCGTCCCGTTCTTCTTTTTCTCCTGACAGCCGTAGCTTCTTGTTCTTCGTCGTCTAGAGCAATAGCAATCAAAGCCAATTTTTCAAATGTAAAATTCATCTTGTTTACAACACTAGCACGTTAGTTGCCCGTCACTGTCATTTTGCGTATGCATTAAAATTCACGTCGGTCCACATCCCGTCTCCGTTCCGTCCTCGTTCCGTCAGACAAAAAATCACGTTACGTATGCAGCGCCCTTTACACTCAAGACTCAAATATGTTATGCAATTCAGTCCCGTTTAATAATGAACCCTGAACGCCTTCGCTGTAATTTATTTTATAAAAAACCAGGATCCTGCAGTAAATGAGGTAACATCAGTGTTTCCTTATGCTGCAGTTGGACGTGATTCATACAGCCGAGGAACGTGCACCATTTTAATTATACTTACCCCGAGCTCTGCAAACTGAGTTAAAGCACACATTTCGCAATTTTCCTGGCTTTTTGCGGCGATAAAGATATTTACTATCGCACTCGGGCCTGGGGTGTTATTCTCTTAAAAACGGCGGTCGGTCGGACGAACGAGCGAAATCGCAGCGGCGAGTTTAAGAAGTCCCTGCCGAGCGAACAAAATACATTTTAGCGCGTGCATTTTCAATTTGGCAGCCTGGCTTCTGTCTATAAGATCGAACGTATAAGGCTGCCTAATTGAGAATGCACGAGCTAAAATGTTTTTGTTCGCTCTGACGGGACTACTTAAACTCGCCGCTGCGACATTCACTCGTTCGTCCGCCCGACCGCCGTTTTTGAGAGAATAACACGCTTGTGCTAATATTTAGCGCTGAGCGGCGTGAAATACGGATACGGCTTTATGCTACATGCGGATATTTTATGAGTTTACGTCTTAAATCCCTGCGTTTGCTACTTTGTATGTGCTTTATCCTCTTTGTGGCACATTTAAAAAAATGCGTGGTTAGAAGTTTCAAATTGAATTGAATTCTGGTGGGTTAGTCCGAAGTCCGGAAGACTAATGATGATGCTTTGGATTTCTTGTTTTTCCCAATTTTTACTTTGATGCCATTCTGGTTACGATACGAAAATGGCAGAAGAGACTTTAGTGTAGAAAACTAAATAAACTTCAACTTAACTTCACTTAATAGACATTCAGCATCGCGAAGATCCTTATTAAACACAAAATTAGGGTGCATATTCTAAATTAATGATTGTGAATATAATTTATTCATTTATTACGTTGCAAAAGATGTTTATTTTTAATGTTGTACAACACATTAGAAGCATAAGAACCGGAACCGGGAGAATACGAGTATCTTTCGCTCTTTACCGAACGGAGGTAAAATTAATTTTCTGAACAATTTAACAGTCCGTTCATTCTCCGTATATTCATGAATGTTATCACGTGTTTTAACGTTATTAACATGTTAATGTTTTAAGTTTATTTAGGCTGTTTTCTGGATTCAATTCTGCTCGTGGCCATAATCATGAAACGTAAGGATTAGAAACATTGCACATTAACCAATAATATGGGGTAGGTAGTATTGGTATGAATTATTTTTCTACATCGATTGTATCATCTCATCGAACATCTTTTCTACTGAAACCCTGATGTTTTCAGTGGCCCCAGCCAAAATGCAAAATGGTGATCAGATTCACGATGTACTGAATAAGGGCCAAATCAAAAGCACCTGAAACCGACGTACGTGCATGAAGAGGTGATGAATGTAGAGGAAGCGAAAGTTGTATGTTTAGACCGGCGCCTGGCGTTCCATAGTCTCTGCCTACCCCATTGGGAGACAGGCGTGAAGGTATGTCTAACGTTTTTCTTTTCTATCACTCAAAATGCATGGGTTGACGAAATTCTTGTGCGTAAGCGATAAACCACGTGGTCAATTGTCATCCCATTCTTTACAAAAGAAAAACTTTAGTAGCGTTTGCATCTTGGCTACGGCTCCAGGATATCTTAAACATTAATAACGCGGGTTAAGTTAGGCCTATTGTCCACGTAAACCGCACGTCATGCGCACGCTTTCGTCAATTGACGATTGCAAGACGAACGCTTGCATCTTGCGTAGAAACCATCAAAACTGTGTCGACGGAGAGGCAAAATGACATGACGAACGCATGACGAGCGGCTGACGCGACGTTGCCGCTCCCTGGCATAGTTTTGAAGTTTTCTGCGCAAAATGCAAGCGTTCGTCTTGCAATCGTCAATTCAAGAAAGCATACGCATGACGTGCGGTTTACGTTGACAACAGGCCTTAGGTTTGAAGACAACCAAAAAAAAAACTTATGCGACGACAAAAAAACTTTCGATGAAATGAACATTCTGCGTAATGATACGTTCGTTGTAAGGTATTTCGATAAAAAAAACTTCTTTCACCGTTATACCTACTCAGAAACATCGGCGAAATAAAATTCATACTGAAAGACGAAACAAACATTTAAATCGAGCTTACCCGTATTACGCCAGTACTTGGTTCGGAGTCAAAATAATAAACTGTTTACGCTAACAGCCACTTAGCGAAGCTTTTACGTTTTACTTGGGTAAGTAGGTGCTATATATTCTGTACCGAGTTTAGTAATTTGTGAATTATACCACTTCACATTTTGACACCGAATAATGTCTTCTTTTTTTAGTTTGCCAGTGTTCCACTGCTGGGCAAAGATCTAAGATCTTTTCACCCGACTGCGCGACGTAAAGGGGAGGAATGTTCTTATCAGCCTATATGTATGTATGTAAGTATGTATGTTTGTTCCTTTGTGGGGATCAGACCTTTATAACGTTATGAATAATATCGTTATTTTAAATTTATATTTCGTTAGAGCTCAAAATGTCGTTAAAATATATCGATATTTTTTCATAACGTTATGAAGTAACGAATTCATAATAACGTTACACTTATATAACGTTATAATAACGTTATGAAACTTATGAACTACGCGCTGTTGCCGCTCCTTAGGTAGGCATTTTGCGTGACTGGCCTACGTCCCAGAAGGGACGATTTTTGTCCGTTTTGACATCGCAACCGACGTCCTTTCGATGTCCTTTCATATATTCCGTCCGTTTTCCGTCCCTTTTCAAATAGCTAAATTACTTTGCCAATAACAAACGCCGATTTAAAAATTACGTTACATGAAAATAACGGTTATTAACGTTATTATAGCGCTTACCGAAGTATCGTTATACGTATAGCGTTTTGTTTGATAACGTTATAATTGATACCGCTACAGGTAAGGTGTCAAATAACGTTATAGTATAACGTTATGAAAGATAACGTTACACGAAAATAACGGTTATTAAAGGTCCGGTGGGGATCTAGAAACTAAACGCGTGGGCCAATTTTGATGATTTTTATGTCAATCGATTTGCCTCAATCTTATGAGTGTCACTAAAGATATGACAGTAATTAAAATTCTGGCAGCAACCACACGCCATGTTGAGAAAAATAAAATAAAAGTTGACGAACAATGACAAATCGGGTATTTAAACATCATCTTTAGGTTTCTTTTATCATTTTTCATTTTCAATAATCTTTTTTTTTTTCTTAATAATGGCTTTCACTCCTTGTGTTTAACAAGGTGTATTTCGCCAGTATCGAGTTATAGACAATCCCCATGGACTTATTAGAGAAACTAGTCCATGGATATCACACAATTAATTGTTCAGTACAAGAGATTTACTCTGGTGGACTAAACAGAAGCACATGGAGTTAGCTCCACGCGCTTCTGTCAAGTCCTAAATAATCATTTAGTATTTATAACAATTTAAAGGTCTTAATATTGTCCTGGGATGTTACTGTACATAAGTTAGTTTTCTATGCAATCGGGTTTTTGATTTAATAAATTTATTTCACCATTTTGTTTCCTCCCATCTATTTACTCGTAAGTCATCCTACCACCTTCTTTTAAGCAATTTCTATTACATTCCCATAAATTGAGTACATTGTCATAAAGCCGAAATCGCAGAGCGGCGCACGGTACGCACGCACCTGCAGCGACGCACGCATAGATGACGTCACTATTGACGACGCGCTGGCCTAGTTGGTAGTGACCCTGCCTACGAAGCTAGAGGTCCTGGGTTCAAATCCCGGTAAGGGCAGATATTTGTGTGGTGAGCGTGAATATTTGTTCCCGAGTCATGGATGGTTTATATGTATTTAAGTATATATTTCTCTTTATAAGTATTTATATCGTTGTCTAGTACCCATAGTACAAGCCTAGAGCTTAGTTTGGGACTAGCTCAATTGGTGTAACATCGTCCCCTGATATTTATTTATTATTATTTACTATCACACGCCCAGGGCCTCTATTCAACACCATATTGCTTTTGATGTAGGTATTGTTTCACTAGGCCGCCATTACTGTCAAGTAAATAAGAGCTATCAAAACGTTGACAATACGATAATAGCCCTAGACAAGATGCGTGGCGAGATCGTTATCGTTATCGAAAATGTAATATAGTAAGCTGCAAGATGGTCGTGTCAAGCGTTTAATTGTGTCAAATAAGCGTTCCATACACTTTGACAGTTTTCGATAATCGTTTTCGATAGCTTTAAGCTTCTTGTCTAGGGCTTCTGGTCAAATAATAATATATGGTTGTAACCTTACAGAATAGAGGGTATCCCGACTTTTGACCAAATCATCATTTTACAAACTTTCATTTCGCGAAAACGCGTTTGTGCCTAAACCATTACATATTACAAAGGTGACATGGCTTATTAAATAAGTAAGGTTAGGTTAGACTTTTGACCACAAAAAAATATAAAACAATGCAGCGGGAAGTATCTCTTTGCGAAATGAAAGTTTGTCAAATGATGATTTGGTAAAACATTAGTGAACCAGAATAGAGGCCTAGAACAATTATTCTACGTAGCTAACGTGTGTAGTGAGTGCATACGTACCGTGCGCCGCAGTAGAGTTCGGCCTTAAATGTAGCTAAAATGTAGCTACAAATACTGAGCTGAATGTAAATATGATTTTTAATCAAAAAGCCGTCGGTTTACCTTCGGTACGTCATGTAACGAATCTTATCAAGGTGTTTCTTTACGAAGCTGTTGACCTACTTTTCAAGATATCCGAAAGCCCATGGGTTGGGACAAATGAACGGTCGGTCGGACGAACGAGCGAAATCGCAGCGGCGAATTTAAGAAGTCCCTGCCGAGCGAACAAAACACATTTTTAGCGCGTGCATTTTCAATTTGGCAGCCTGGCTTCTGTCGATAAGATCGAACGTATAAGGCTGCCTAATTGAGAATGCACGAGCTAAAATGTTTTTGTTTGCTCTGACGGGACTACTTAAACTCGCCGCTGCGATTTCGCTCGTTCGTCCGCCCGACCGCCGTTTTTCAGAGAATAACACGCTTGTGCTAATATTTAGCGCTGAGCGGCGTGAAATACGGATACGGCATTAAGCTACACGCGGATATTTTATGAGTTTACGTCTTAAATCCCTGCGTTTGCTACTTTGTATGTGCTTTCTCCTCTTTACGGCACATTTTTAAAAAATTGCGTGGTTAGACGTTTCAAATGGAATTGAATTCTGGTGGGTTAGTCTGAAGTCCGGAAGACTAATGATGATGCTTTGGATTTCTTGTTTTTCCCAATTTTTTCTTTAATGCCATTCACATTAAGGTACGAAGTACGCGGTATTATATTCTTTTTTATTTTTCTATTTAGGTAATAGGTTGTCATAATATAAAACGATAAGAATTATAATTTAAAAAAAAGCAAATAAAAAGGGACAGGAGAAGTTAATAGTGTAGAAAACGAACTTCATTTAATAGATGTTCAGCATCGCAAAGATCCTTATTAAGTATAAAATTAGGGTGCATATTCCAAATTAATGATTGTGAATATAATTTATTCATTTATTACGTTGCAAAAGATGTTTATTTTTAATGTTGTACAACACATTAGAAGCATAAGAACCGGGAGAATACGAGTATCTTTCGCTCTTTACCGAACGGAGGTATAATTATTTTTCTGAACAATTTAACAGTCCGTTCATTCTCCGTATATTCATGAATGTTATCACGTGTTTTAACGTTATTAACATGTTAATGTTTTAAGTTTATTTAGGCTGTTTTCTGGATTCAATTCTGCTCGTGGCCATAATCATGAAACGTAAGGATTAGAAACATTGCACATTAACCAATAATATGGGGTAGGTAGTATTGGTATGAATTATTTTTCTACATCGATTGTATCATCTCATCGAACATCTTTTCTACTGAAACCCTGATGTTTTCAGTGGCCCCAGCCAAAATGCAAAATGGTGATCAGATTCACGATGTACTGAATAAGGGCCAAATCAAAAGCACCTGAAACCGACGTACGTGCATGAAGAGGTGATGAATGTAGAGGAAGCGAAAGTTGTATGTTTAGACCGGCGCCTGGCGTTCCATAGTCTCTGCCTACCCCATTGGGAGACAGGCGTGAAGGTATGTCTAACGTTTTTCTTTTCTATCACTCAAAATGCATGGGTTGGCTTTCTTGTGCGTAAGCGATAAACCACGTGGTCAATTGTCAAATTGTTATTCATTACAAAAGAAAAACTTTAGTAGCGTTTGCATCTTGGCTACGGCTCCAGGATATTTTAAACATTAATAACGCGGGTTAAGTTAGGCCTATTGTCCACGTAAACCGCACGTCATGCGCACGCTTTCGTCAATTGACGATTGCAAGACGAACGCTTGCATCTTGCGTAGAAACCATCAAAACTGTGTCGACGGAGCGGCAACATGACATGACGAACGCATGACGAGCGGCTGACGCGACGTTGCCGCTCCCTGGCATAGTTTTGAAGTTTTCTGCGCAAGATGCAAGCGTTCGTCTTGCAATCGTCAATTCAAGAAAGCATACGCATGACGTGCGGTTTACGTTGACAACAGGCCTTAGGTTTGAAGACAACCAAAAAAAAAACTTATGCGACGACAAAAAAACTTTCGATGAAATGAACATTCTGCGTAATGATACGTTCGTTGTAAGGTATTTCGATAAAAAAAACTTCTTTCACCGTTATACCTACTCAGAAACATCGGCGAAATAAAATTCATACTGAAAGACGAAACAAACATTTAAATCGAGCTTACCCGTATTACGCCAGTACTTGGTTCGGAGTCAAAATAATAAACTGTTTACGCTAACAGCCACTTAGCGAAGCTTTTACGTTTTACTTGGGTAAGTAGGTGCTATATATTCTGTACCGAGTTTAGTAATTTGTGAATTATACCACTTCACATTTTGACACCGAATAATGTCTTCTTTTTTTAGTTTGCCAGTGTTCCACTGCTGGGCAAAGATCTAAGATCTTTTCACCCGACTGCGCGACGTAAAGGGGAGTAATGTTCTTATCAGCCTATATGTATGTATGTAAGTATGTATGTTTGTTCCTTTGTGGGGATCAGACCTTTATAACGTTATGAATAATATCGTTATTTTAAATTTATATTTCGTTAGAGCTCAAAATGTCGTTAAAATATATCGATATTTTTTCATAACGTTATGAAGTAACGAATTCATAATAACGTTACACTTATATAACGTTATAATAACGTTATGAAACTTATGAACTACGCGCTGTTGCCGCTCCTTAGGTAGGCATTTTGCGTGACTGGCCTACGTCCCAGAAGGGACGATTTTTGTCCGTTTTGACATCGCAACCGACGTCCTTTCGATGTCCTTTCATATATTCCGTCCGTTTTCCATCCCTTTTCAAATAGCTAAATTACTTTGCCAATAACAAACGCCGATTTAAAAATTACGTTACATGAAAATAACGGTTATTAACGTTATTATAGCGCTTACCGAAGTATCGTTATACGTATAGCGTTTTGTTTGATAACGTTATAATTGATACCGCTACAGGTAAGGTGTCAAATAACGTTATAGTATAACGTTATGAAAGATAACGTTACACGAAAATAACGGTTATTAAAGGTCCGGTGGGGATCTAGAAACTAAACGCGTGGGCCAATTTTGATGATTTTTATGTCAATCGATTTGCCTCAATCTTATGAGTGTCACTAAAGATATGACAGTAATTAAAATTCTGGCAGCAACCACATGCCATGTTGAGAAAAATAAAATAAAAGTTGACGAACAATGACAAATCGGGTATCATTGAATAGGTATTTAAACATCATCTTTAGGTTTCTTTTATCATTTTTCATTTTCAATAATCTTTTTTTTTTTCTTAATAATGGCTTTCACTCCTTGTGTTTAACAAGGTGTATTTCGCCAGTATCGAGTTATAGACAATCCCCATGGACTTATTAGAGAAACTAGTCCATGGATATCACACAATTAATTGTTCAGTACAAGAGATTTACTGTGGTGGACTAAACAGAAGCACATGGGGTTAGCTCCACGCGCTTCTGTCAAGTCCTAAATAATCATTTAGTATTTATAACAATTTAAAGGTCTTAATATTGTCCTGGGATGTTACTGTACATAAGTTAGTTTTCTATGCAATCGGGTTTTTGATTTAATAAATTTATTTCACCATTTTGTTTCCTCCCATCTATTTACTCGTAAGTCATCCTACCACCTTCTTTTAAGCAATTTCTATTACATTCCCATAAATTGAGTACATTGTCATAAAGCCGAAATCGCAGAGCGGCGCACAATACGCACGCACCTGCAGCGACGCACGCATAGATAACGTCACTATTGACGACGCGCTGGCCTAGTTGGTAGTGACCCTGCCTACGAAGCTAGAGGTCCTGGGTTCAAATCCCGGTAAGGGCAGATATTTGTGTGGTGAGCGTGAATATTTGTTCCCGAGTCATGGATGGTTTATATGTATTTAAGTATATATTTCTCTTTATAAGTATTTATATCGTTGTCTAGTACCCATAGTACAAGCCTAGAGCTTAGTTTGGGACTAGCTCAATTGGTGTAACATCGTCCCCTGATATTTATTTATTATTATTTACTATCACACACCCAGGGCCTCTATTCAACACCATATTGCTTTTGATGTAGGTATTGTTTCACTAGGCCGCCATTACAGTCAAGTAAATAAGAGCTATCAAAACGTTGACAATACGATAATAGCCCTAGACAAGATGCGTGGCGAGATCGTTATCGTTATCGAAAATGTAATATAGTAAGCTGCAAGATGGTCGTGTCAAGCGCTTAATTGTGTCAAATAAGCGTTCCATACACTTTGACAGTTTTCGATAGCTTTAAGCTTCTTGTCTAGGGCTTCTGGTCAAATAATTATATATGGTTGTAACCTTGTAGAATAGAGGGTATCCCGACTTTTGACCAAATCATCATTTTACAAACTTTCATTTCGCAAAAACGCGTTTGTGCCTAAATCATTACATATTACAAAGGTGACATGGCTTATTAAATAAGTTAGGTTAGGTTAGAATTTTGACCACAAAAAAATATAAAACAACGCAGCGGGAAGTATCTCTTTGCGAAATGAAAGTTTGTCAAATGATGATTTGGTAAAACATTAGTGAACCAGAATAGAGGCCTAGAACAATTATTCTACGTAGCTAACGTGTGTAGTGAGTGCATAGGTACCGTGCGCCGCAGTAGAGTTCGGCCTTAAATGTAGCTAAAATGTAGCTACAAATACTGAGCTGAATGTAAATATGATTTTTAATCAAAAAGCCGTCGGTTTACCTTCGGTACGTCATGTAACGAATCTTATCAAGGTGTTTCTTTACGAAGCTGTTGACCTACTTTTCAAGATATCCGAAAGCCCATGGGTTGGGACAAATGAATTAGGACTTGAATGACTCTTTCGACGTCTTGTGAAGTAACCGTAAACTTCAGAAGAAATTTCAGGAATCCCGCCCTTACCCGCCCGCTTTAAATAATTATGTAAGTTATTTTAAAAACGTGACGCTTATTAGATTATATGTATATCACTATAATGTTATAAGCATAACTATGCAGCCAAAATTCTACGAAATGAATGTTTAAAATAATTATAAAGTTTACTTGCAGTTTAGTTTATTTAATTTGTTATTCTGTGTGATTTCGACGATGATTTTTTAAACGGTTCCTTTACTCACTAACCACACATACATACATACATAAACTCGCCCCTTCATTTCCAGAGTGGGGTAGGCAGAACTTCTACGAAAACTTGTTGATAATTCTGTAACCACATTTTGCACAATTACCCCCTTACTTATAAACGTGAAATAACCATGGAGTAGCTAAACCATGTTTTGTCCTTATCTATCATTGTGACATTTGAATTTGACAGATAAGGACAAAACATGGTTTAGCTAATCCAAGGTTATTCCACGTTTATAAGTAAGGGGGTTAGGCTAAGATGTTTACCAGTGTATTAGGTTGCAAGCCCATCGCCTAACAGTACTACAAGCCTTTATTTACTCACTAGCAACTAACTCAACTAAAGTTAACTACTGAAGGTAGAATTATGTTGAAAACGAATCCTGTAGTAGTATTAAGGTGCACTTTGAAAGGAACTGTCAAAATTTAACCCCTAAGATAAATTTAAGAAGGGCGGATGAAAATTAAATCTTACACTTATACGAATTTGCGGAAGTCCTAACATTTGCTAATAGTGTCAAGATATAAAAAAAGCGACATTATCTAAACTCAAACTAACAGACGACCTAGTTTAGTAACTCAAAATATCAGAAACCGACAGGTTGGGAAAACCTTTGAGGCTTTAGCCTTGAGTGAGCATAGAGAGAGAGATATTCAATTAGAGAAACTAATTGCAGTAAAAGGTTGCCTGCCACTGCGTTAGTCCCGGTACACTTCAGGTGTAACATTGCTCTGCAGAAACAATTATCATAGCTGGGAAACAGAATTAATTCAAGTTGTTTTAAGTAAAACTTTCTGTAATTGTATTATTGTTATGCATGTTTCACTTGTTTAGTTTAGTTTCTGTATTCATCAATGTAATTTTACAATATAAATTCCATTTTTCTGGGTTAAAAATAGTGAGACTTCGGTGTCTGTCTGTATTTCACAGCAGTTTTTCTCTGAAGCTATAAAAAATAACTTAACTGTTTACTTGAAATTTGGCATAGTTGTATAATTGCTTGCCCGCATCTATTTTAAGTAAAAAAAAAGAAATAGTTTTTCTAAATATTTAAAAAAGGTTCTAGAATGGGGGGTTGAAAGAATGAAAGCGATTTGATTATTACTGATGTATGTGACATACCTAAGTTTTGATTTTATAGCCAATGAACAAAAAATTACCATCCGCCCCCTTATTTCCAAAGTTTATGTACCTAAAAAAACTAAAACGTTCCTCAGTAAAAATAATTATTTATATTTAACCCGAAAAATAAAATGTTTCGCTTGTTTAGTTAAGTTTATTTATTCATCAATGTTATTTTACAATATACATTCAATTTTACCAACCTTTTAAGTTACTTACCTGTAAAATTTGTTTTGTTAATTTGTTCTTAAAACCAACAGCAAAATTCAGTGTCAGCCTGTCTAAGTCTGGAGCACTCAAATTAGCGGACGACCTGGTTCAGAAACTAAAATAAAGTGAGATATCAGAGACGAACGGACCGGCCGCGGCGACCTTTGCGTTTTCGGACCGGAATGTGCATAGAGATATTAAATTAGAGGAGCTAATTTTAGTAAAAGGTTGCCCGCCGCTGCGTTAGTGCCGGTACACTTCACTTTAATTCATTATTTAAGTTTATTAAGGCTTCCAGTTCGTCGACGAATTATTAATCTTTAAGGTTATAAGTTGCCATGCACGCAAGTAGGCACATTTACAGGGTGTCCCAGAAACCGACGTCAACCCGCCTAAGGCTGAGAGAGCAGCTAAAAAGCTATCGATGTAACCCTATGTATGCTCAGCGATTTTTACTAGTTTCGGATATATTGATCATTTTAATCTGAATTTTTGTGATTTTCCCTTATGTCCGTGTCACGAAAAAGAATTAATTTCATGTTTTATTTCATACGTATTTTCAGTGGTATCTCACATAATTAGAATCATTACGAATCAGCAAAGTTTAAACCTATTTTTGCCCGTTTTTTTAGTATTTTTTTTAAGTAATTACATACATCACCCTTGTGAAACAGTTAATTCGAGTCATTTTGCTGTTCAGCAACATACCATTCTGCATTTGTCAGTTGCATTTAACTTCAATTCAATTTAAATATAACATTACACGAGTATTTTTCGTACGCACTAGGTAATTACCTATAAAAAAAAACAATTCCTTTTATTATGTCGTTATAAATATACAGGAAAAAATGTATCGGTCCGTTAAATATGCATAATTTGAATATCACATGTTATAATCCTTTTGTTGGAATTCCATTAATTAGTGCGCTAAACCTGAAATATTTTACGACTTTATGATCAGCTATTATCGAAACGATAATCTATTGGCTATACACAAATTAGGGGGCTGCGGATGTTGGGTTTAAAAGTGTAATTAAATGGATTACGTAAATTTATAACTATAAAATTTCAGCACTTACGTTGCAAATTTTATGGCCATATCTACCGATGTTATAATTGAACCTATATAAAAACAATGTCATCCACATAGCCGCTCTTCATCCAGTCCCAAATAGTGATGGGCGGCTTGTAAGTTTGATGAAATATTCTGATAGATTCAAAAGTAAAAATATCACTTAAAGGTCACGGCCCACCTAGTATGAAAATAATACCCAGGGAGTACAGAAATGAAATAGGGCGGCAATTAAAGATAAATATGTATAATTGTATACTTTATAATGGTATATGTCGCATAAGTAATTATAAAAGAAGAAATAATAAAACGATTATTAGGTATTTCATATACCTACCTAATCAAAGATATATTAATAGCCAATCTTCTTTGCACTGTTACATGTTACCTCCATGGTTTTTTTAAAACTATTTTGCGTAAAATTAAAAGTGGGTCATAACTGCAAAATTTACCACCAATTTGGTTGATGTACGCAAACATTTTTGTCCGGGTAGGATTATGGGCCATGATCATTCAAGCAATGTTCTGAAAAGAAAGTGGAATCATAGGTCAATTTCTGAAAATTACTTTAGTTTTGACATTAACGTAAGTACCGGAAACGTTTCATGAATTTTAAACGAAATTCACTTGTAAAATTACTCTCAGAATCATTTCCATCTCATTTTGTAACTTTCAAAAGCTGTAATTTTCGCAGTTAAGGAAAGTTTTGCAATGTTTCAGAGATCACCCATCACTATGTCCCAAATTGATCCATCGAGTGCATGTTTTCGTTTCATTCTCTCGGCAATCGATCTCTTACATTACGAGCGCAGCAACAAATTGGTTTTATACGGTACCCTAGAATACAGCTTTAGGAGTTTCTCGTCTCTAGATTACGGCAACGTATCGGGATGCGATAAGTATGTGCTTGGCACGTGACGCTCTTGACTTGCGTCGCGGTATATTACAGATAAATCTTTCTTCACTATACCATTAAGGATTTGTATTGCGGGACCGTTATAGAACCCTGTCATATTAACATACATAATCTCACGCCTTCATTCCAAGAGTGGGGTAGGCAGAGCTACAGAATTACAAACATCTCTAAAAACTTGTTGATAATTCTATAACCACAATTTGCACAATTAGGCTAAGATGTTTACCAGCGTATTAGTGACAGGTTGCAAGCCCATCGCCTAACAGTACTACAAGCCTTTATTCCCTTAGTCGTCTCTTACGACATCCACGGGAAGACATGGAGTGGCACTATTCTAACTTGGCAACCACACGAGGTCATATTAACAGTCATGAAAAATAAAAAGCGTGGAAGGAATTCATGTATGTATGTAAACTCTTTATTGCACAAAAATATAAATATTGTTCGCTCCTTTTACCACATGCTATTTATTTAGTTTCTAAGTTTTTTCATTCATGTATCTATTATTACTAATATTAGGTGTTTTTATATGTGGTAATAAATCGATTTTCTTTCTTTCTTTGTCTTTCTGCGACAGGGTACTGACTATTGTCTTGTCTATCACGAGGTTTAGGTGATTTATAACATCCACTGAAACCGATATCAATGTTTAATTTTAATATTCATACCTTATTTGAATACCTACCCAATACAAATAAGTTAGGTTTATCGTCTAAGAAGACCGTCAAGAAAACCGATAGATCTCTAAATGATTTCTGAAGGAAAAATAAGTCAGAACATAGCTTTGCACAAATCTATCGATTGTAATCTAATAACCAATTAATCAATATCCAGTAATATCCCCTGAAATTCTCTTCTCTTGTCTTCTAACATCTAAAAGAAAATAGCTGCTATAATAAAGCTTGCTATTTATTCGTAACTTTAAAAAAAAACCCTCTGTGGATAATGTAGCGTATGTATTTAAAAAACAGATACATTATTCAGCATGACACATTCTGCCACGAGTTAACAGCTTTTGTTCTATAAAGCTTTTATCCTGTACAAAATAAAATACACAACAAGCTTATATTTCATCCCTATCGTAACGCAAAACGGAGCTTGCGTGAGCTAGAGCGGAAATTAAAAAAAAACTTTGCTTCATAAACTGAAGAAGAAAAATATTAGGTACCTAACTAGCGACCCGCCCTCGCTTCGCTTCGTTTTATGTGAGTTTGCGTAACACCATCCAGATTTTATTATACATAAAAACCGTCCTCTTGAATCACTCTATCTATTGATGAAAACCGCATTAAAATAAATAATAATATATTAATATGCATTATAATATGTTTAGTTTAGTTTACTAATTTATTTTTAAGTCAATTGTTTTTAGTTATGTTTAGTTTAGTTTAGTTTACTAATTTATTTTTATTTTTAAGTCAACACTATGGATCTCGGTCTGAAATAAAGTTTTTTTTTAATTATTATTTTAGATATTTATTTAATTTTCTGTACATTAGGTTTTTTATAACAAATATTCAAATATAAAAGTAAAATAACAATACTAATAGGTACAAAAAAATAGACATTATAAAAAACCTAACCTACGAGTGCCGCCGGCATTATTATTATTATTATTATTATTAAAATCCGTTGCGGAGTTTGAAATCTAAGGGCCACTTGCACAGAAAATTTAACCCTGGGTTAAGACACTAAGGCGGACTTGCGCGAACCTGAGTTAACCCTTAACCCAGAGTTAAGCGTCTACTTTTGTACGTGGTTTGCCGCCTAACCTCGGGTTAAGACGCTAACTCCGGTCCGCGCAAGTGGGCCTAACTTGAGTTAAAATGACATTTTTCGTATGAAGACGTTTATTAACCCAGTGTTATTTTCTGTGCAAGTCCTAAGCGTACAGACGCGGGAAGCGACTTTGTTTTATACTATTGTTTAGACAGGAACGTAGTTTATTTTCTTTTTTTTCTTAATTAATGGCTTTCACTCCTTGTGTTTAACAAGGTGTATTTCGCCAGTATCGAGTTTTAGACAATCACCATGGACTTATTAGAGAAACAAGTCCATGGATATCACACGCGAGGACAATTGTTCGGTTAAAGAGATTTACTCTGGTGGACTAAACAGAAGCACATGGGGTTAGCTCCACGCGCTTCTGTCAAGTCAGGAACGAACGTTCGAAGGAACGTAGTTTAAACGAAACGTAATGCTTTCGACAGCTGTCAGCTGTCATTAGGAAAACATAAGGATCTGTGGCTCTCTTACTTTTTGACCTCTTCACTGTTATCTGTGTCTGTCTTGTAATAAAAACTTTAATCTCGAATCATCGCCATATTTATAAAAATGTTCAACTATGTAAAGATAAAGATAATAACGTATATTTCATGTTACGTCTAACATGAAGTATCCGATAAACGTATTAAAGAGGTCCTCGAACAAATGAATCCAAAGGGTATACTTAAAGGGCTATTAGTAAATCTCGTAAAATTTATCCCAAAATCAGAGGTGAGGTTGAATGGGCTAGTACAAAGTCGTTTATCAACCGAGGTAACGAAAGGGGCGTAATTACATTGATGTTTACAGGAAGACCTGATTTATCACTTACATTAGAAAGACCGCTAAGCCAGTAAACAGTTGAGCCAATCTGACATATAATGAACAGAGCTCGGAAAGTGAGCTGTTTTGAGAGTTTGCATAACATGGACATACCCTGTCATTTAATGGTACGGTAGTCGATAGTCGTCACATGTGTAATTTAATAATTAATTAAATGATTTTAGTTTTAGACGGGCTTTACGTCGCTGCCGTTAAAACGATTTTTTTGACATTTTGGTAGATTTGAGTTAGTTTAATAATAATAAATTGTTTTGATTTGTTTTAATATTAATTTTCTGGGCGTATCCGAGCTCTGGTAATGAATTATGTTTAGTGGTGGTAGGATCTTGTGCAAGGTCCGTCCGGATCGCTACCACCACCTTATTCTTTAACCTACCGCCAAGCAGCAGTGTTCGCATTGTTGTGTTCCGCTGTGGGGATAAGACAACCAGCCAAATGACTAGCGTAGAGAAATTCGATATTAGTCCTTAGGGTTGGCAACGGATTTGCGGTCTTAAGGTTGTATAATGCAATGTCTATGGGTCACTTATCTCATTTAGGGTGATGGCACCAATGTTGGACACTTTAAGCTGAAGGCACCAATCATGGACACCTAACTCTTAATGCAAAGATCATTAAGGTTATAAATTAATAGGGAATATGCATGGATTTTTTAAATCGCATTTCTCAACAAAATATGAAAATACCGTAAAAGAGATCACCAAAAGTGAAATTAAAATTAAAATCGGTCAAGAAATACGGATGATACAAGCATTTTAAACTGCTTATTAGACAGAGACATCCGATGTGCACCGGTGACGTCATTGCGCAGTTCGGCCATATAAACTCCACGTAAAATTCTGTTTTGCTAGAAAGAGATAGGAATAAATCTTTGTTGGCTTATATCTTGGTTATTTTTTACCCACCGGTTTGTTACATTAATCAGTTTTTATTGAAGGTGTAAAAAAAAATCATGAATATTCCCTAGTGACACAAAATAAATGAATAACAATTATATTCTGTTACATAAGAATCAAGTCCTTGTTAATTACTAGTTCCATAACCCTATTAGTGATCAGGTGTTCTCTGTACTCGTTTGCCTTCTCTATCTATATCTATACTAATATTATAAAGGGGAAAGATGTGTATTTTTGTATGTTTGTGTGTGTGTATGTTTGTAACAAATAAACTCAAAAACTCCTGGACGGATTTGAAAAATTCTTTCACCGTTAGAAAGCTACATTATCCCTGAGTAACATAGACTATGTTATATTATTCTGCGCGGACGGAGTCGCGTGCAACAGCTAGTGTTATATAAAAGCTAGTTGCATACAAATTGACCAGCTCGATAACAAATATAATTGCCGTTGAAATGTAACCCTTAAAGAACCTATACGATATGGTAGCCTTTGCTTTCAAGTTAATAATAGCAACATGTAGCAATACTGTACAGTGAACAGCATAAATAAGTGATCATTTATGTACCTTGTCGCTTTCAATCGTTTCACAATTTTGTATGACATTTCAAACAAGACGTTAAAGTGACAAAGTACATAAATGATCACTTATATATGCTGTTGACTGTACAGGGACATCAATTAGACAATATTTCGATAAAATACCCCGTGCCTAAACGAATTCAGTCACTGAGATTGGCCTAAAATAAAAACACCCGTTCTTGCTATTTTCGATAAATGGAACACACTATTATATTAATGAACCACTATGACTTAATGTCCCACGATTTTTTTTTCAATAAGTACTATCTAAAGTTACATTTTGCGCCCAAATGACGTTAAAAGAACGTTTATTGAACGTTTACCCGTTTAGGTACTAAACTTTACTGGTATAGCTATTCGCGTGTGTTACTCATCGTGTTTCCAACTTTATCGTGTAATTCTTTACTTCCGTACGGGTGGCAATTGTCAAATAAATGTAAATACTGGCATTAAGCCCGCAGCAGGCCTATCTGCGGCCCTCCACAATTCCGGTGCCATTATAAGCCGATCAAGCCTGAAATTGTTTTTCACGTGAGCTCGTTCACGTTCGGGAGGAAATATAACGGTGCTCCGGACCCGCAATAAAACTTAATGTTGCTCAAATGTCTTAATAGATAGGTATCATGCTTTTAGTTGAACGTTCTATCATAAGTGACGTTATCTATGAAAAGCTTAGGGACCTTATTGTCGATGGCGCTTCCGTCATTATTAAAGATGCTCCGATATAAATACAACGTCGCGTGACGCAGTGCGGCGTAAGCGCCATCGACAATAAGGTCCCTTTACATAGATAATGCTACATATAACCTTAGGACGGTGTCACAGTGACATTATAAAACAATTTGTTTGATAATTCTTACAACTTGAATCATAACGAAACTATGACACAGTTCTGTGGCGGGTCAGGGTTCCATTGTTGGGCTGATAGTACAGTGAGTTCATTAATATGTATACAATTTAGTACCTTGTCTGTTAAATGTCATTTTTAAACTGCCATTTATGAAGTATCACAACGATTAAAGTGACAAGGTACTAAAGTTTATACATATTTATGAACTCGACTGTACGTTGAAATGATGTTATATTTTAAGTACCAAATTCTATGAGATAATCATGTCAAAATATTGACGTAGTTTTATGACTGTCCGCTCTAGACAAGTCGCATTCAGTTGCGTTCTTTAAATGTTGCA
The DNA here is from genome assembly GCA_946894065.1 of Acleris literana. Lineage (NCBI taxonomy): Eukaryota > Metazoa > Arthropoda > Insecta > Lepidoptera > Tortricidae > Acleris > Acleris literana. The sequence goes on along the minus strand of OX335689.1, from coordinate 8,795,445 downwards.
AAAATGAGAAAACATTGTTGTTTTTGTATGGTATAGAAAAGGCAAACGAGCATACATGCCTTTTGATGTTAAATGGAATCTCAGACCCATACATTTGACTACAGTATTTAGACTGCAATTGCTGCGCTGCCAACCCTGAGGGTTAATATGGAATGCCTCTATGCTAGTATTTCACCGTTGTCTTATCCTCACACCAGAATACAACAATGCGAATAAGCTACTTGGCGAGGATAGGATGGTGGTAGCGATTCGGACGGTCTGTGCACAAGGTCATGCTACCACCAAAGCAGAACTGCAACTATGTTATACGGACATCGTAAGCAGACAGTTTTTATATGTCAGATTTCGTAGAATACTACTTTGACTATTCCTACTAGTATTTAAAAGGTTGATAACGCTAAATTAGAGTTGGATTATTAACCTCTGAAATATACAAAAACCTTAGTCGAAGACTTATTTAAATTATATAATGTCTAATCGTACAGACGCAGGTTAGCGACGTTGTACTGATCCGACCCTTCATGCGCTTATACATGTACTTAGTAAGTGCTTTAGGACGTCTACTTTGTTTGCACCTCATATTGCAATCATATTTGTACATGACTCGGTCGCCTTTATTTTATTTTATTTTTCTTTATGAAGGAAAACAAACAGCATACAATAGTACATAAAGTATTATGACAAAATGGGTAGCTCACAAGCCAACAAAGTTTTCACTAATGTACACATACACATTTGGAATCAGTTTCAAAAAGTCCAACGCAAGGTTCAAAAAGGGTCTATAAGTAATTAGAAATTGAAAAGCATGAAAATACATACTTAAGCCTATCACACGGTTTTTCTTATAGCGTTAACATAGTTGTTATAAGTATCATGGAATATGTCGGTATGGTACTATCATACTACCATAACTTTAACAATATGATAAGACAAGGATTTAAATCAATGAAGAATTAGTGGCCCAGATACGACACATAAAAATATCCACATTATAATTGAATATTTGCTATAATGCTTACCTAGATACCTTTGTTACCTTTACATAGTACAAAACAAAGTCGCTGCCCGCCCTATGTCCCTCTGTATGTACATAGATCTTCAAACTACGCAACGGATTTTAAAGCGGTTTTCAATATTAGATAGAATTATTAAAGAAAAAGGTTTTTATGTATAACACATCATGGATTATGAACGGGTGTTGCAGAAAACTCACTAAAACCGAAGTGAAACGAGGGAGGGTCGCTAGTTTTGAACAAAAGGCAATCAATCAGACTTCATTGAAAAATCTACGTTTCGTTATTTGAAAACACGGCGTAGAGCGCGCACCAATAACTTCGATGCGGACGAACAGCATTCATACGAGAGTAAACCCATCGCAATATTCTCGACTCCACGCCTCGATATATTAAAAACAACTATCTGCATGCAGTTAATAACAGCTGAACGCATCTGGCTCCCTGGATGAAGAATGTTCGCAAACTAGCCTTCGACCTTTGCAAACTACCCGGTAAATGGCGGAAAGTGGAAGACAGAATTTAAAAGAGCTTGGAAAAAGAGGGTAGTCTGTATTAAAGTACTAAGACAACAATTATAAACTGTTTCTAGGCACGGACCTAAAGGTCCGTGTTTCTAGGTGTACAGGAAAAACTTGCGTAATTTGTTGGACGGGTCTTAAAGTTTTACGTCATACCTATGCTTCTCTTTTCTTTATGAACTTTTGGAAAAGGCAACTGCGTTGCATAAAATTCATCGGTCTTTAATAACTGAATGAAACTAAAAGTAGCAAAACTTCTCAAACACTTTTAGGCAACAATGAAAAAGTATTAATTTACACGTTAGTCAAAATGTTTAATTAAATCTGTTTATTACTAAAACGTATCCATTACGTTATTAAACTGAAATCCATTCTAACATTTTACAAGCAAAATAGCAGAAGTTTGTTTAACTTCTCTTGATTTTAATGGCAAAAGTTTGGCAGACCTTTGTTACGGCTGAGCATTCTGCAAAAATATTTCGGGATTCAGATTGACTGTGTGCTTTAACTTCGTTAGATGGACTGGAGCGGGTCGTATATTTTCGGTCGAGAAATACTGGCAGTTATCGAGCAGTTCTCCTGCCGTGTTATTCTCTGAAACAATTCACAGACAAGCTCGTCGATAAGGATACACTGGTTGACCTGTAAAGCCCGATTTACATTGGTCAAGGACAGTAGACAGTACAGTAGTTTAAACCGATCGGACAGTAGCTAGTCAAGTTGCCTTGCCAGTGGATCCAAATAGAATCGCTTTCTATTTTTTCACTCCGCTGTCCGTGGCACTGTACTTACCGCTGTCCTTGACCAATGTAAATCGGGCTTCAGCGCGTAAACATTAAAATTATAATTCAAATTCAAAATCATTTATTGCGACTATACAAAAACCTACATTACATTGTATATGCGCACACGAGCACGCACGCACGCACTCACGCACGCACTCACACATGCACGCACGCACGCACGCTCGCACGTACGTACGTACGTGTACGTACGTACACTAAATTACACCATACAGGTATTTCCCATCCATCTATCTCACAATCAGACAAGCCTGCACCTTGATTCACTGCGCATTTTAAGAAATTAAGTGGTAGGTCTACTAGTAATGGTAGTTGTAGTGGTATTATTACCTACTTGTTTGGAAATGTTTCTACCATTGTCATTCGACGCAGCGTCGGCGAATAGCTCAAAAGAATAACCCGACTGATTGCGGCCCGACGCTTTTGCCTCACCGCCAGATTGGGTATTACTTTATTATTCCGATGAGAACTCCATTCGTTAAACTTTTTGAGGGAATATTTTCCCGTGTGGCTTAATTTGAGCAAGCGCCTCTTCCAATATTGGAAATGATTTGAATTAAGTAAATATTTTTTTCAATCACAACACAACTTTAGTCATGTCAGTAATTCCATTGTCTACAAGCTTAAACTCTAACTTCTAAAGTTTGTTTGACAAATACACACTGCACACTGCAACACAACAGACAAAGTACCAAAAAAGCAAGATTAGAGAAAATTTAGAAACGTTGCATTGTAGTCTGATGTCAAATAGGAATCAGCTCAGCATATGCTGCAACCGGAGCCAGAGCGCTGGTTTTAGCTGAACCCTGGTGGCGTGACAAGAAAAAAAAAGCTTATAATATAATGTGCATATTAGTTATTACACAGGTAGTAAGGTACTTAAAAATTAACGACAACCAGAGTAACCACTAATGCAACTGCCACGCTTGTTAGCGTTTGATAACTAGTGGTGGTAGGACCTTGTGTAGGGACTTAGGGATCTTATCCTTTAATGATAAAGGATTAGTCTTGAGATAGGTTAAAGACGACGCATTGGCCTAGTTGGTAGTGACCCTGCCTACGAAGCTAGCGGTCCTGGGTCCAAATCCCGGTAAGGGCAGATATTTGTGTGATGAGCACGAGTATTTGTTTTTGAGTCCTGGATGCTTTCTATGTATTTAATTATTTATTTCTTTGTTTAAGTATTAATATCGTTGTCTAGTACCCATAGTACAAGCCTAGAGCTTAGTTTGGGACTAGGTCAATTTGTGTGGGATCGTCCCTTGATATTTATTATTTGATATTTACTTTAAGGCTAGAGTTGAGCAGAGACTTTTTCCCGTTTCAAGCTAAATCAGTCAGTCAAGCTAGTGGTATAGGACCTTGTGCAGGGTCCCACCATCTTAGTTATCGTTTATGGTTTAACCCAATCAGCAGTATTCACATGGTTTTGCTCTTTTCTGGGGATAAGATAGCTGGTGAAATTACTAGCATAGAGGTATCTTAGTCTTCAGGGTACGAGTACGTTGCCAGCATTTGCAGACTTCGAATTGCAGTTTTGAGATTGTACTCTTGAGCCTTCTTCATGTCATCATCACCATCATCAGCATTTCAACCGAAAAACGTCCACTGCTGGACATAGGCCTTCCCCAAGATTTGCCACATAGATCGGTCCTGCGCCGCTTGAATCCATCGGAGTCAGCGGATCTCCTACTTACGTATAATAAAAAATAATATTTAAGTCCCATATTTTTAGCCTGTAAATTACATCACGTAAGCAAGCTTCCTTTCATCTCGATGATAATAAATGATCCCACTTCAAATGCGATCTGCAATCGAGATCGTATCACACGCCCATTTATCTCGCGAAATGCTTGGAAAACAACCACCAGCGACCGAGTTAGAGATTTTCCTGTCAAATCGGATTTAACCTCGGTAAGCTGCGGCAAGGATCATTTATCCTCGGCGCGATCTCCTAGTTCGGGAGGTACAACGACGTAATATCCTATGGCGGCTCCAAACGACCTGCCTCAACTGAATAGCGTTTCGATAATCGGCTGCTTTCTTTCCCAAACTCATATGCTACTCGATCATGTTGTTCGGAAAACGACTTTACTTTGCCCGGAATAAAGGTTAACTCTGGAGTTAACGCTAAGGAGATGATAGCTTGAGAAAGTAAGCAGTCGTTGTTTTGTATCAGGCGCAGTTGCACAGGGACCCCTTTCATGGGGACTTTTCTATTTTCGTATCGATGAGAAGCTAATGATGTATTTAACCCTCGACGCAAAAAGAGAGGTATTATAATTTAAATTTTTATGTCTCTGTCTCTTTGTATCTGTATGAAATCGGATTGAGCGATTCGGACGCGGTTTTATGTCAATAGCTAGTTTATTCGCGAAGGTTAGCTAGGCTTAAGAGATAGGCTCTAAAAGTAGAGTTTGCTATAGATCGGGGGTTTCTATCTATTTAATACTCATTGTCTATTGAGGTTGAAAGGATGTTTACTATTTTCTAACACCTTTATCATAGATAAAATATGTATTCTTTGATGTTTTCTATTTATTTAAATACAGCCTTGGCCAAAGGTGTTGAGCACCCCACGTTTTCCTTTGTAACTTATAAATAAAGTACCTATTAGTTTTCAATTTAAAAAATACACAAAGACGTAAAATATAAAAAGTGCTTTAACATGTGCAAATCATTAGTAGATATCGTTTCGAAGTAGCTATTTGCGTGTAAAAACTGAAGCAAGAAGAAGTCGCCTTTTATAATAAAATGATTCGTTGTATTTTTTTACGGAATTTCCCTTAACGTCAATAAATATTACTAATCTTTCCGATAGACATACAACTTTATATAATAAATGATGTAAATGCGCTTTTTAAAGTTTGACATTTATATAAAAAACGCATGCGTGCTCAACACCTTTGCCCAAGGCTCTATGTACAGTCGAGTTCATAAATATGTATACACTTTAGTACTATTGTGTATGGAGGCCGAAAATGAAACACCAACATGAATTTTACAGTAAATTACAAAGCGCTCGCGGCCGCGTGTCATAGAACAAAATGGAACTGGAGAAACTAGTATTTTTGAGGTTATAGTTTAGAAAGATTTCGTCCACGAGCGCCCTCTAAGATTTATTAACGATATAATAGGCAAGAGAATTAACAGATGGCGTTGCTATGCACTTCGTTACTTACAACTAACATTACAAATGTATGCACACAATTTATTTATAGAAACATAGTTACTTCGCAGATGTGTACTAATGTGCAGGATTTATCACAATGCCTTCAATCAATGAAAAGGATGCCGTGATTTACATACTAAATAAATCTAAAGAAAATATAAAACATAACAAAAAGTATAGATTTTATCGTGTCGCCTACAATCCCGCCCCTAGTGCTGAGACAGCACTATTAACCGTCTACTGGGGACAGTAAGGCGACGCGTGTGACAGGCCGACGCAGCGGGCCCAAGCGCGTGCGCACGTCTACCACTCGCACGCGGCCGTCGCGGCCAGTGTGAGCCGCGCTCACCACCCCGTGCCGCCAGGAACCGCGCTCTAAATTGGGATCGACAAGTACTACATAGTCCCCTACTTTTAATGACCTAGCCTCTTTGGTCCATTTTTGCCTAGGTAAGAGAGTCGGCAAGTATTCTTTTGTCCACCGAACCCAGAACATGTCGGCAAGCCGCTGGGCTACACGCCACTTTTTTCTAAGACAAAGGTCGATGTCTTCGTACTTACCAAACGAAGCTCCGGTCGATGAACTACCAATTAAAAAATGGTTTGGCGTCAGAGCCTCTGGGTAACTAGGGTCCGTTGAAACGTGCGTTATGGGACGGCTGTTAACTAATGCTTCGACTTCAGCGAGAAGCGTAGATAATGTTTCCGGGTGCGGGGCGCGTTCTTTTAAAACGATTTTTAAAGCCGTTTTAACTGTGCGAATCATCCTTTCCCAGGCGCCTCCCATCTCCGGGGCGCCGGGTGGGATAAAATGCCACTCAATTCCCCTCACTGACCCGTCATCACGTAATTTATTTAAATTCAACTCCTCTAAGCTCTTTTTCAGTTCAGTGTCTGCTCCCCGTAGGTTAGTGCCATTATCGGAGTATATAACACTAGGTGTACCTCGACGGGCCGACATGCGTTTAAGCGCCATTATTGCTGAATCTGTACTAAGCGTTTCCGTCAATTCGATATGGATTGCACGGACAGTAAGGCATGTAAACAGCATGCCATATCTCTTTTGTCTGCCACGTCCGATTGTAGTTTCCATCGGGCCAAAGAAATCGACTCCGCAACAGGAAAATGGACGTCGATTATGCTGCAAACGCGCCGACGGAAGATCGCCCATACGCTGCGGCTGCGGCGCCGCGCGGCGATAACGACAGAACAGGCAGCGCGCCGCGACACCGCGCACGGTTGGGCGCAGCTTGACAATCCAGTAAAATTGCCTCAGCTCGTTGACAACATGCTCATTGGCTACGTGCATGGCACGTCTGTGGTAGTACTCGACTAACAGACGTGTGGTTTTATGTCTACCATCTAGTATGGCAGGTCGTGTCGCAGTCAGGTTGACACCTGCGACTTTATCTATGCGACCACCTACACGAAGGATTGAGTTACTATCAAGATACGGTGTTAGCTTTATGAGACGACTGTTTGACGGCAACGGCTTTCCGTGAGTTAAACACGATATCTCCGCGGCGAACGTATCATTTTGAGATTTTTTAATAATGTGTTTTTCAGCAATCGTCATTAATTCTTTATCCAAGTAAACTGTTTCAGGATCTGATTTATTCAGTCTCTGGTTACGGAGTAGTTGACACTTTTTTATGAAGTAAACAACTCTTGCAGCGGTCCGTACAAGTCTGATCCACGAGGAAAAACGTTCTTCATCGGGCACAGGTAAGTACTTATTTACTGTCGTTACTAAATTAACGTTTCTTTTTTCGCAGGTTGCATCATCGATCACCTTTGCGTTCTGCAGGTCCTTGGGCCAGCAGTCCTCGGGCTGTCGTAAGAACGCAGGGCCCTGAAACCACGTATCGCTGTACTTTAATGGCGGAGAATTGGTTTTCGTCGCTACGTCAGCTATGTTCAGAGCAGATGGAACATAGCGCCACTCATTAATATTAGTGAGCTCGTCGATCTCGCCTAGTCTATGTGCGACAAACGTTTTGTAACTTCGTGGATCGCTTCGTATCCATTGAAGGACGGTGCTGGAGTCAGTCCAGAAAAAGCGTTTACTTATTTTTACGTCCTTTTGCTCGATACCTATTGTTTGAGCCAGACGGGCGCCGAGCAGGGCTCCTTGTAATTCAAGCCTCGGAATCGATACCGGGCGCAAAGGAGTCACACGACTTTTACTGGCTACCATGCAAACAAGAACGCAGCCGTCTGCACGGGTAAACCGCCAATACAAAACCGTGGAGTACGCCTTGATCGACGCATCGTTAAATATATGTAGTTGAGTGTCTACAACCTCGCTGCCGGACGACAAGCCGGCCGGCGGCGCGTAGCACGGTGCCCAGGCGCCGGCGCGCAGGCACCAGCGCGGTATGCGCAGCGACTCCAGCTGACTCAGCTCGGCGAGCCACCCAGTCCACCGAGTATGTTCTTCTGGGCGGATGCGGCATTTCCAATCGACACCACTTCGATGTACATCTTGAAATAAAATTTTACTTTTTATAGTAAATGGGGATAGGAATCCGTGAATGTCATAAACAGACATAATTATACTCAGCATTTGAGCCTTCGTTGGTGATATGCTACCGTTTAATATCTCAACCGGAATTCGATTAAAAGATACTTTTATACTAAATGTGTCATCAGCGGGATGCCACATCAATCCTAGAGTGCGCTCAGTCGTGTTCATAGCTCCGTCTTTAAAACGAACAGCTGACTGCGCGAGCGCCTCATCGGGGATAGCCTGCAGTACCTGTTTACTGTTGCTAGACCAACCACGTATCTCGAAGCCGCCGCGGTTATGTATATAGGTTATTTCGCGAACTAATTTAATGGCATTCTGCTCACTTTTTGTGGAATAATAACAGTCATCCATATAATGAGAATTAGTTATAACGTGAACAGCTTCGGGATACTGGTCCTCATATTTCATAGCATTTTTGTTTTTTATATGTTGTGCTATGAATGGAGAACATGTCGCGCCAAAAATTAAACTTTGCATGACGTACGTCTGAAGTGGAGCCTCGGGAGACGCTTTCCATAAAAATCTGAAAACGTGCTGATCCTCGGGGCGAATTTGAATACGCAAAAACATATCTTTTATGTCGCCTATAATTACGAATTCGTTCTCGCGAAACCGCAACATGATGCCCATCAGCGAGTTGTACAGGTCGGGCCCCGTGAGCACGAAGTCGTTCAGGCACTTGTTGTCGACCCGAGCCGCGGCGTCGAACACTAGTCGCAACTTACCAGGTTTGTTTGGGTTTTGCACCCCAAAGTGCGGGATGTACCATATGTGGTCGGCTGAGAGTTCATTATCCTGCAACTCACGCGCATATCCCTCAGTTAATAACTTATTAATTTCTTGTTGGTACCTATTAGCGTAAACATTGTCTTTCTCGAACTTATATAATAACGATTGCATCCGAGACAGTGCATAGTTATATGTGCTAGGCATGGTGAACTTATCAGTTTTAAAAGGTATGCCCACCTCCCAGCGATTACCAACTTGACGTGCGGTTTCGTCAAGAATTTGCAAAGCACGTGAATGTGCCGTATTTTCGCGACTTAAGGTTGATATTCCTATGGACTCTAGACTAAATGTCTGCTTAATTAGGTCATTCAATGCATTGGTGTCGTATGATGTACTGTCGATCCCATCATTAGAGTAAGTGAGATGGCAAATAGGGTGACTTACGTGCGATGCGGAGTAGTGAGCGCGACCACAGTAGCCGTGTATGGACCATCCCAGGCGACAGCGAGTTGCATACGGTGCATTTCTTCCACCATGAATCACTTCAAGTGGAGCTATAACAAAATAATTATCCTCGCCGATTAGCAAGCGCGGCACAATACGTTGTTTACAAACAAGTTCTTTTACTTTAGACAATCTGTTACATGAAATTTTGTTAATGAGTGTTAAATTTTGTGCCGGTAAATTTAATTTTGAAACTTTTCGTAAACTGATATCATAAAATTTATTGTTTTGTCCAGCTATGTCGCAACGCACTTTCGGAGCATCGGATTGATACACTTCGAGACCGAACGCATCTATAAACTTAATCGCACTAGAACTGTCGCAGTTTAAACCAAGTTCATCGGCTAAGTCAGAGTCTATAATTGAGACTGACGCTGCGTCGTCAAGTAATGCATAAGTTTGTACTTCACCTGAGGGTCCGCGCACTTTGACACTAACCACTTTCAGCATGACGTTCCCTTCGGGCGCCGACGCGGTATCGTCAGGCGCCGCGATGTGGGCCACCGTAGCTTCGGCGGTGTCCGCGCACGGCGGGTCGGCTGGCGGGCCCGGCGGGAGCGGCGCACGCGGCTCGTTGTTGCACATTTCGTCTGATTGCGGCCTTTTCCAATGTAGTAAGCGATGGTGTGCGAGGCCACAATGGTCGACGTCACACACTGGCGCTGTGCACGTATCTTTATCATGACGTGCGACTAGGCATCCGAAACACAATCTTTGAGTTTTAATGAACTTCCACCTATCTCTGCGCATCGCGCGTTTAAAAACACGGCATTCGGGCAGTGTGCGTTCTTCTTTATGACAGAATTTGCACTTACTTGACTCAGCGCGCATAGTTGTAAGTATAGGCCGAGTGTAGCGATTTTTTTCTTCGGGTCGCTTTACAGGTGGGTCGCTTGTCAGCGGTTTTTTATAATCGCGCATTTGAACAGCTCCAGCAACTGAAAGCATTTCAGCTTCTCTCTTTAAAAATTGTGCTAATAATTCTAGCTTTGATTCACCGGCTTGCAATTTATCATAAGCGAAATCCGTCCATTTTCCCAAAAGTGTGCTCGGCAGTTTAGATGCAACAGCTGACGCGAGCTCTGGGTTACGTAAGTGCTCATTGTGATTAAGGGCACGAATAGTGGCTATACAATTGTTCACTTTCATGGCAAAGTTAACCAATTCTTGCTGATAATAAATAGGCAGTGGTGGTAACTTACGTAGTTGCGAAGTGATATTAAATATTATGGTCTCAGACCGTCCAAATTTCAGTTGCAGTGCTTCCATAACAGCTGCAGGCGGAGTGTTACCAATCAAAAGGTCGGTCACTGCTTCTTTAGCTTCGCCTCTCAGTGCACGTCGAAGTCTGGAAAGGTTCTCGTGATCAGTAAAACTGCATGCAGTCGATGCTTCATCGTAAGCACTTTTAAAATGTAGCCATTCAATGCAATCTCCACTAAATACAGGCAGGTCGCGCGGGGTAGCTAGGCGGCTTAGTAACCGGTGCTCGCGTTGGGATGACGTCTGCTCCATCATATTCTTTAACGTGCTGGCTAACTGGAGGATGCTGTTGGCGGGGTCCGTGCACTGCGCGGGGGCTGCACGGTCGGCAAGGGGCGCGACCGGCTCAGGTTGCACAGGCGGTTGGTGCTCATCAACATCCTGGCCTTGTCCGGTGTTTAGCCAGTCGGAAACTCGATCAGGTGGGACATCACTTTGGCTCGCGACTTCAGATTCTTCATCTTCAGCGTCAACGACAGCCAGGTCTGCTTCGAGGCGCTTGTCTATTAGTTCTATCTGTATCCGGGCCTTAGCCTCGGCGGCTTTGAGTTCCAATTGTTTGCGCTTTGCCAACGAGGATGCCGTCGACCTTTTAGATTTATCCGTGCCGACGGAGGAAGGCGCAGGCAATGCTTGACACTGAGACTCACTTTGCGGTTTAACATTTAAGGGTTGGGCAGCTGGCTGTAATCCCTCAAACTTCATGTTGGTTAGCTCTGACTCGGACTTGGTAACTACTTGGCCAGCTAACTCGCGGTACCGTTGCCGAGTTAATACCATCTTCGGAGGCGTGTTAAACATGAATTGTGTCACTTATTATTGTAATCCGTTTCGAAGACCAGCTTATTATTGTGTATGGAGGCCGAAAATGAAACACCAACATGAATTTTACAGTAAATTACAAAGCGCTCGCGGCCGCGTGTCATAGAACAAAATGGAACTGGAGAAACTAGTATTTTTGAGGTTATAGTTTAGAAAGATTTCGTCCACGAGCGCCCTCTAAGATTTATTAACGATATAATAGGCAAGAGAATTAACAGATGGCGTTGCTATGCACTTCGTTACTTACAACTAACATTACAAATGTATGCACACAATTTATTTATAGAAACATAGTTACTTCGCAGATGTGTACTAATGTGCAGGTTTTATCACAATGCCTTCAATCAATGAAAAGGATGCCGTGATTTACATACTAAATAAATCTAAAGAAAATATAAAACATAACAAAAAGTATAGATTTTATCGTGTCGCCTACAAGTACCTTGTCTATTTAATGTCATGTTTCATGTTTAAACTGCCATATATGAATTGTCACTACGGTTAAAGTGACAGAGTGAAGTGAAAGCGAAAATACCTATTTATTACTTACTACAAAGTTTATCGTTGTATAGTACCCATAGTACAAGCCTAGAGCTTAGTTTAGGCTAGGTCAATTTGTGTAAGATGGTCCTCTTCATTTGTTTATTTATTAATTATATAACAATTAGTTATAAGTACACGTTTGTAAACATGTTTTGGACGTTTGATATTCCAGATCGCATAGATATATCATGTGTGTTATTTGATTAGCTTTACTGTTTACTAGAAAAATAAAACATATATTCAATATTTCAAAACATTAAAGCATTTCAGTCATATAATAATTCATATTATATTATTACAGGGCGCCTATTCTACTGGGTAAAAGTATTATTGCCTTTGACATGTCTTCTTTTTTTTACTCAGCTCCATTTCTGTCTAGTAAATAACAGCTATCGCAATGTTGACTATACGATACCATGTCAAAGGTAACATTCTGTCTATTAAATAACAGCTATCGTAATGTTGACTATACGATACCATGTCAAAGGTAACATTCTGTCTAGTAAATAACAGCTATCGTAATGTTGACTATACGATACCATGTCAAAGGTAACATTCTGTCTAGTAAATAACAGCTATTGTAATGTTGACTACAGGTAACATACAGGCCCAGCCCTGATTCCGATCGAACAGAGTCGATATTATATCGGGTCTGATCAAAGAGCAAAATAAAACGATTCCTGCTCGAAATAACGGTTAATTTCGCTCGCTTATTTACTCGCACCACCCATTTCTCGTGTTTCCTACCTTAATGGCTGGTTGTTAATTTACTGCCAATCATCGAAACTGGGCCTTCCGTCAGCCATTACGTAGTAAAGAAACAGACAAATATACAATTCAGTACATGATTGAACCTAGGTACATAACACTGAAGTACTCGTAGTGAATCAAGAATAACCACTTGGCCAAAGTTAGCACCTCCAAATGTGCAGGCTATATCCACATGCGCTAAGTAAGCTGCCAAGAACTTCAAGAAGTCCCATGAACAATCATAGTTTCGCTTGCGAAATAATACCTGCCGGGAAAGCGCTTGCAACTCGTGCAGATTCTACTGAATTAGTACCTACATATATGTGAACCGGTTTCAGCCAATTGTTGTTCACGAATTACTGTTACAGATGATTCGAAAACTTTATTAGCATTTCCCAAACCGGGGCTTTATAATACTCGGTAAAACCATATTGCTTTAGACTTGTTATCGTATTGTTTTTAACTTGGCTGCCATTGGGTACTGTAAAGAACATAAGAGAAATCATAATGTTGAGTAGAAGAGATCCCTAGATAAACTAGTGACTTAATTTTTTCTTGTAAGTAACAACTTATCTAATATAATAAATAAATAATTATAAATCACATCGAATATATCCAACTTCATTGTAATTGTTTTTGCAAACTAATAGATTTAAAAATAAACAAATTACAAAAAATAACAAAGTGGAATAACTACTAGTCACTATCACTATTTATTGGGGTCTCCCAAGTACCTACCTAGTAATATGCAGCCATTACACAAGTTTATTACATTTAGCTTCATTCCAATTAAGAAAAGGTCTGAATTCAATGACGCGGAGAGCTGGATAAATTCATTAAAGTAAAGGGTTATGGTACCCTGAGCCATAATAACAATAAATTTGTAGCAACGAGGGTGTTCAAACCTACCATATTTGCATCTCAATGTCTATAATCTTCGTAACTTCGTCGTTAATATAAACAAAAAGACCCATAACGCTATGTGTTGTATCTAACCCTGGTTTTAATCGTAGCCAGAAGTGCTATCTATTTACATATTGGAATTCCTCCTTTGTTAGAAGACACTGTAGCCTAAAACGCGCTGATCTGCATGCTATTGATGTGCAAAGCAATACAGCATCTGAAACGTATTAATTCCTCCCAAGAGAAACGTTTGCCGATCTATTGCAAGCTCCTCGGCTCGCAGCCGTCTACTTGTCTATGCACAGACGTATCTTTGTTCCGATAAATAACATACTGCAAAATTAAATTCACTATAACGTTTGATCTTTACAGCTGTAAGTAAATACTTTTACCATAACAACATTGGCTGTGGTGAAACAAAAGAAAAATTAGTACTCAAAGCAATATAAATATTCTCACCGTTCAAGAGACGTAGGCACATAACATAGATTAATATGCTTTTTGACGTAACAACTGGGTATCTAACCAAATGATTGATCTGAGTTTGGCATCACTTCGTACATATTTGCACCATTACATAACAAAACCCCACCCTGCCATGATGACACAATATTTATCTAGCAAACACCTCTACTTGTTCACAATAGCTCTATCTAAATGGCACATTTCAGGTCGCATTACCTGTTCAGTGTTCACTTTAGGCGATAACGACACCATTATTGTTAAACGGCAACTGTACCCATACATACGAGTACATAGGTACTTTCACGCAACCGTAATATAATAATTTTGTCATAACTGCTTTGATATTCATATATACCTATAGGTAGGTAGGTACAAAGCGCTCGATAAAAGTTCCAATTACCTTTACCAACCACAAACAATTTTCAAAACATTTTCTAAAATTTACTGTTAACCTACAAGAGAAAAATCTTCCCGGTATCTTTTACTTTGGCACACGCTGTGCGCTTTGATAGGTTTCCAACTGAAAAGGGTCGTTATCCGCGCTTGAAAATACGACAATAATGGTCCCCGTTACCAAAGAGGTTTACCTTGATACCCCTTTCAATTTCAAAGGGTTAAATAATGCAAGAAAAAGTTCACCTATATTCAAAACTGACAGGGTAGGCTCGCAGAATGTTTATTCTGTACTGGTGAAATCAATAAGACTTGGTTTTACCTATGACCTATATAGAATTCTCGCGAAGAAGGTACCCTCAAAGGTTCCCCTCCATTTATTTTTATTGCCCCTATTAGGGGTATAAGTAGCCGCGTGAAGGAATGCGGGTTTTCCCACGGGCAGCGTTTCACGCAGGCAGGTGTGTTGACCCTATTTTATTCCCATTGATATTCAAGCTTGTTACCTACGGATTTTAATTTATTCTTCGGCTTAAAAAGAACGTTATTAAATTAATTATACTTAGTGCGGTAACCACATTCCAATGTGTGAAAGGCGGATTAAATATAATATGTATAAAACTATCTCTGGGTCCGGGTAGAAAACTACCTGTCTAATAATCTGGGTCTCTATTTTACAGGGTAAAACCATATCGCTTTTGACATTTTATTGTAATGTAGACGTTACGACATCGCTAATGTACTTGACAGTAATGGCAGCCGAATTAAAAACAATACGATAATCAGAGGCAATATGGTAGGTACTGTACAAATACCTACAATATAACTTTGCTGAACCGTCATTTGCTTGTATAGAACAAATCTATCATGAAAAGTATCTTGTATTTACTTATCATTTCTTGTATTCTCCACTTTTCCCGAGCATGTTTGCGCCGCTCATGCAATATTTTAGCCTCTTTACCTTCCATTCCCGTAACACAATAACAGGAGTGACTCTCACTTCGCACGAGTAGGTAAACATTAAGTAACAAGTTGCATGCGTCCTGCTTTCCCTAGCCCTACTTATTTCAGTACAGAAACTTTTAACTAAGTTCAGGTTTTCAGTCTACAGGGACGTATTCTGTGTGTACATTAAGTATGAGCTGCCTAATGGCAGTTTTCTGAGTATTCGTAGGATGGAGCAAAATAAACAATCGACGTTAATCTTATATGAGCTGAGAGCTTACCCCGAGTGCCTGCCGGCTTTACGATTCGAATTTTTACTGAGATCCTAAACAAGGCAACATCGCGTAGAAAGCTTATAATAAAATCAAAATGCAGTATACTAAATAAAGAGGTATAGAAAGGAATTATACGGTTTAGGGATAATTAGTTGCATTGGCGGGAAAGAATAGGTTCCTGTTTTAGAAGTATATTCAATGAAACGTTTCGGAATTGATGCAGTATTGTCACAGAGTAAATGAAATGAAAACGAGTGGGAATTTTAAATGTTTCTTTATAAGTTAACGATTTCAATTAACATCTGTTTGACCGTAGGCCAGCCAGTTCGGTGCAGACCCTTACAGGTTCTGAACTCCTGGTAATAGGATGACTAAACAACCTCATCTGAATGATTGTCAAATTAGAAATTAGAAGTTAACGATTGGGTAATGTTTGTGACACAAATTAGTTAAACTTCTGCTTAATTGAAGCCTGATGTGGAAAACATTTCTTGGTCATAATAATATTAGGGTTGTCTAATTAACAACCGCGCAGATAAATCATTTTATGCATAAACACACAATGACTACAGTATGCTCCAAATATGGTTTCCTTATCATCTTTCATCGTGACATGAATTTGTCAGAAAGAGATAAAGCATTATTTAACTTTACCTTACTTTACTTTAACATACTTTATGATAGGGGATAAAGCTTTTGCAATTATGATGACGTGTGCGTGTGTTAGATGGTTGATACTGTGATTTAAAATTGAGACTTAACACATAGATTTCCATTTATCCCGACAAAAATCAGAAAAAAATATGTGAGGTAACGAATGACTAATTTTACGCAGACAAAGTCGCAGGCAGAAGCTATACCCACCTATGTTCATTTAGTTCCTCGCTAAACCGTCCCCACTTAGCCTGATGACTGAGCACAATGTGTCGGCGTCCCCCCCATCTTGCACTCCCCCCCACAATCAGCAGAGGTGTCAGGCGCCCGTGATCCATTACTGCCTGTCTAACTAATCAGACTGATTGTCAGCCATTGTCTAGTCATCTCCACCTATTTTACTAGTACTGCATAACGTATTAATCCATCCTCTAAATATCCAGAAACCTTCATCCCAGTAATTAGTGTAATGTAGTTTAAATTTGTTAGATTTAAGAGTAAATTCTTTGTTATATATTTTTTGTATTTAATCTAATAATATGTAGTTATATATATTGTTAATAGTACAAGCCTGTTGATTACTTTAGAATTACTCGTATCGTATATCAATTTGTATGAAATTGTCCCCTAACATTTATTTATTTATTGATATATGCGTATATGTACATATATGACTCATAAATCAAATATTCCACTTGTAGATATAATCTAGCCGCGATTAGAAAGGGACTAGAGGTTATGTAGTAACTCTTATTTAATCTGTGTTACAGGTGACAGTTTCACCATATACTTACGTCAAAGTGCATATGAATTGACAGCTATTCCAATCCCAATCTAAATTTTTGTTCCAAATCATGGTTATAAAAAGTTTCTGGCTTTTTTTTATTAATGGTGGTCCACCGCGGGGGTGTCATTCGCGATCCATTATATCGTTTGTCCTAATCATCATTTGTCTTAATTTATCGTTTGTCCTAAACTGGTTTTCAGCTGAGTCAGACAACTTTTTAAGCTTTCCAAAAATACCTGCGGTTAGGTTAGGTTAGGTTAAAGTTGTGTTATAACAACACTAAAAAGTTTTAAACATCAGGCGGAAATGGCTTTAGGACAAACGATTAGCGGTATTCCGCAGTGATTTTGCCAATGTCAAGTGAATGATGATATATTATATTGCTTTTGACATATCTTATTTTCAATGTTACGATAGCTCTTATTTACTTGACAGTAAGGCAGCAAAGTTAAACACAATATTATAACACGACAATGGCAATCCATATTATCCATATATTCAAACAATAATAATGTACTTTTTACTTGGCAGAACTAAATCAGTATAGCCTGTGTCAATTGAAATTGCCAAAAATGTAAACAAATTAGTAGGCCTACTGTTTGACACATAACCTCGATTATTGTAACCTCGTAAATTGATTCGCTTGGTTAGGTTTACATCTTTGCCAATTTTAATTGGCACTGACTATAGTAAGGAATACGATGCTCATCAGATATCAACGCATAATTCATCCAAAAAGCTATATTTCTTGTGCCTGCCACTACCACGGCAGTTGGTATTCTGTCGGCGATTCCCAATAAAAATTGAGTTACGACATCAATAAACATCCGATATATTCATCTAGTTCAACATCGACATGACTTGGTTTTGTTATTTATGGCGTATAGATTTGGATAAAGTTGCATGAATAAGTATAATTCAGTCTTGCCTCTTTAGACTTTTTTTTGTTCATATTTATAGCATATAAGAGCTAACTGCAGTTAAAAGATTAAGTATAGTAGTATGTATGTATGTATGTAAATGCTTTATTGTACAAACGGGAAAATAACAAACAACAGTAGTCTTAGGTCCAGTTTTATTAAGGCCCGTAAATACATCAGATCAAATTGTAGTAACTTCATACAATTTTTGACATTCCCGATCGAAATTTGATCTAACGGATATTTATACAATGCCTTAGGAGGTTAGTCCTTTCAAAATGTTTAAAACTGACAGTCTAAAATCTAGTTATTTTATGACGACTAGATTCTCTCGATCGCTCAGAGGTTAACTTAAAGAGATCCCATAAAGGGATAAGGGGTAGGGTACAGTATATATATAGCTATATTTATACTGTGGTAGGGGGAAGGGGTAAGGGAGAATCCCGGCAAGGGCAGATGTTTGTGTGATAAGCGATAAGCGCGAATACTTATTCGTGAGTCTTGGATGTTTTCTATGTACCTATTTAAATATGTTTTTTCTATACGTATAAGTACTTTTATTCTTGTCTAGTACCCATAGTACAAGCCTTGAGCTTAATTTGGGATTAGGTCAATTTGTGTGAGATTTTCCCACGATATTTATTTATTACTAGCGACCCGCCCTCGCTTCGCTTCGGTTAATATAAGTAAATATAACCCAAGTTCATCTGGAATAATATACTTTTCAAATGGTGATAGAATTTTTAGATAGGTACATTTGCATAGAGGTTTGCAGAGGGATGAAGAATTCACTTTAACTGGCCACAAATTAGAAGTTCTTGTGGACTTTCGTTCGGCCTACTTTCATGCTCAGTAGAAGATTTTCTGGCTCTCTGAGATCTGTTTATCCCTGTTGCCTATAAGCCGAACGTCACGCTCAGTAGAAGATTCTCTGGCTCGCTGAGATCTGTCTATCCCTATCAACTCTACGACGATCGTCAAGTTCAATAGATGATTGTTTATTTCATAAGTTCGCCTTTGGTATTTCTGTTTCTTTTATAGTTTCTTTACATTTATCTTTCCGGTGCATGTGGCCTTTGTGACAATGTACGGAAAATGTTCTTTTAACAATGAATTTAAGGATCAAGACATGAAAAACCGCATTAAATGACTCAATCCATTGAAAGTGTAACGAGACGAGACATCAAGGTCCATTAAAGAATATCGTAGTCGCCTTTGAATCTTTAATACAGCCTTTGCTCTGCCTGTGCTTTACAATTTGCCTTTGCTCAATTAGAGCAAGTACAGTCACCAGCATTAATATACTATCCAACATTGCGAATCGCAATTTGCGATGCCCTAGCCAAGATGGATGACGCTAACTAACGTTTCTATTCGTCTCGTTTTTAAACCAATCGCGTTACTGGTAGATGACGCGTGATTCGAAGAGTCATGTGATCTACCAGTGACGCGATTGGTTTAAAAACGAAACGAATAGAAACGCTAATAAGCGTAATGCATCTTGGTTAGGGGCTCATAAATATTTGACACGGTCTTGTCCTTCTAGTGAGGTTATGTGTCAGATATTTTAAGCCCAATGTTGGATAATATATAATTACTAGAGACAACAATAATTATTTATCAACTAGTACTTTTAATTGCCTGTATTCTGCTCTTTAAATCCTAATTGCTATTGACATGTTATCGTAATGTTTTTAACTGGGCCGCTGTGACTGCCAACTAAATAAGAGCTATTATAACGCTGGCAATACGATAACATGTCAAAAGCAATTAGGTTTTACCGAATAGAATACAGCCCTAGGAGGAATAATTTGTTTACATACAAGCACACATACATTAATAAACCTTGCGCATTAAACTCGAAAGTAATTTGAATAGTACGAGTGTAATCCATATACGGAGTTCTAATAGATGGATTGGGAATCCGTGTACATTAGGTACGCGTGTGTTAGAATTTCTGATCAAAGTGCTGAAAGCAATCGATAAATTGGAGTCATATGTGTATAGTAATCCACAAGAATAGTGCTGTGAAAACGTTGTAAAAACTAGAGTATTTTTACTCGTTCAACAATGATTGCTGAAAATGAAAAATCACGTAATAAAATTACAGTACACGTCTAGTAGCTACCCATAACGGATGTAAGTATAGAAATATTTGTGACCTATATAGCTTGACCTTGACATAATACTTTCTCTTTTGCATGTGTGTAATAAGTGTATTGTAGGTTTATTTTCCACTAAACAACGTACCTAATATCCTAAATAAATTACTATCCTATAACCAACTTAATTGTAAAGTAAATTGAATGTTAACACGTGCATTACAAAGTCACGTTTCACAAATCAACTCAGCAAATGAAGCACTAATGGACCCTAATTCTATATTGACGCGGCTTTTATTTAGGAGAACAGTTGATGGGTTAATGTAATAAATAAATATTTTAGATGTATTTTACTTTTGTGTTTTCTCTATAACAACCTTTATGTATATTGCACGTGGTCATTGTCTGTATTAAATGTGTCTGTAAATTTTGCTGCCTATTAGTCAACGTTTCTTCATTAAACAATCCTACTAAAATTATAAATGCGAAAGTTTGTGTGAGTGAGTGTGTTAGTTAGTTACTCCTTCACGCTGCAACGGCTGGACGGATATGGATGAAATTTGAAATGGAGATAGCTCATATCCTGGATTATCACATAGGCTTCTTTTCATACCGGCAAATATAAAAGTTCCCGAGTCAAAGGACGAATTCGCGGGCAGAAGCTAGTGGAATATATTATTGACAACCCCAAATAAATAGGCAATAAGTTAAATCACTTCATGTTATAATATAAAACAAAGTCCCCCGCCGCGTCTGTCTGTAAGTTCGCGATAATCTCAAAAACTACTGAACAGATTTGGATGCGGTTTTCACCATCAGTTAGATGTTTTTTCACAAAAGGTTTTTATGTATAACATATTCTGGCTTATGCATGAGTGTTACAGAAAACTCACATAAACCGAAGCAAAGCGAGGGCGGATCACTAGTACATTCTAAAGTAAATAAAATCTAAAACCAGTACATTTTACATTACGTTACCCAAATCCGCCTGAAAACCTTTTATCTTTTAGAAGTTCTAGTCAACGAGCACATTTAATCAACTCAGCAAATGAAACACTAATAGGTCCTCGTTTTATATTAACACCGGCCCTATTTGGAAGAGCAGTTGTTGGGTTAATCCATTTACGCGCTGTTTACCTAACAGTGCCGATGCTGCATCACTGCCGGTGACACGGCATATGATTCGAATAGATTGGATCGGGAATACGCACATGTTTGGTAGAGTTTCTGATGAAAGGGTACCTATTAAAAGCGAGAGATTAAATTGCGATGGTAAATTAAACTACTTATGAAAATTTTAAAGTTCGAATAACTGGGGCCTTTCTACTTTCTATTTACACGTATTGTCATCGTATTGTTAACTCTGCCGCTATTAGGTACTGTCAATTAAATAACAGCGCGTAAGCAAGATTCTGCTAACGTTTCTATTTTCTATCGACTCAAAATGTAATGAGTCATAAGAGGTCGAGCGATCTATCATAAACTTACGTCAATCCATTTTGTCGATTTTCGAAAGTCGTTAATTAAGCGTTATGCATCTTGACTAGACCACCAGACGCCCTAACATTAACGTTAACAATACGATAACAAGTCAAAAGCAAGTAAGTTTAGCCCCAGTAGAATGAGCATCATCATAATCATCATATCAGCCGAAAGACGTCCACTGCTGGACATAGGCCTCCCCCAAGGCTCTCCACTCAGACCGGTCTTGTGCTTTTCGCATCCACCGCGTTCCCGCGATCTTTACAAGGTCGTCACTCCGTCTTGTTGGAGGCCTACCTACAGCTCGTCTCCCGGTCCGCGGACGCCACTCAAGAACCTTCTGACCCCATCGGCCATCAGTCCTGCGAGCAATTAGCCCCTGGTACCAATTTGCTGAACATAGCTAAGATAACGTTAAATAACTTTGCTAAACTTATTTCATTGTGAAGCGTGAAATAGGACAAAATCAGTCAGTCAGCGAGCGAGCGTGCCGCGGTATCGGCCCGCGAAGCGCCAGAACCGAATTACATTGTTTCAGCGTTCTGATTTTCGTAGTCGTATTAAAATATATAATACTACAACGAAACGAGTATGTGTTTTGGTATTAGATAATGTGAATAATTAGCATTTAATCGTCATATAATTTTATGTCCTTAGTTGACTCATCCATTACTTATATATTATTTTATCGTTATATGGTTCGTTTATACAAACTGAATGTTATATCAATCAAAATTATATTAAGTGCGGTTTATATCTTATGAATAAAAGTCATAGATATATTGTTGTTATGTTCTATTTATTACTTACCTGTTTTAAGTACCTACCTACTGCTAATAAAATAACTCGACTACAAAAAAATAATACCTTTTTTTCAATAACCGATATCTTACGTCCTTTACGGAGTGTTAAACTATATTCATATAAAATTATTAACAGTTAAGCCGCCAAGGCCTTTCTAACAGACAAATTTAAAACGATACTGGACTTATACACAAACGTATAGTATACATGAATTTGGCATAATACCTATATTAATAAGTTTCACGGATGTAAAAGGATCATTAATACTCGTATACTGCGTTTTTTCAACTCGTTTGTACACGTCACGAATGCGGTGGCATTTTTCAAACAAATGACGGCTGACAATGAAAAAGCACGTAAAAGTGCACTACATTGTTTTGTTTCGGTTTAGAATGCAGTAACAAAGCCGGGCTATATGGACTAATTTGCATGCGGCAACACAGTTGGCACCTCAAAGTCACTAAACAAACAAAATGATTGGGTAAATGTTTTGAGGGTGCTTTTTGGCAAAGCAAAAAAGGTACCTAGGCTTATATTGATCAGGTTTCATATATAATAAAATACTGAACATCAGGGGAACACCTGGCACGAATTGACCCAATCCCAAATTAATTGTTACCAAGTGAGGAGAAGAAAACGTAACTTAAAAATATGATTAATTTAGTCTGAGGGCCCTGCCAAGATGCACTACGCTAACTAGCGTTTCTATTCGTTTCGTTTTTAAACCAATCTCGTCACTGGGAGATCACGTGACTTTTCGTATCACGTGATCTACCAGTGACACGATTGGTTTAAAAACGAAACGAATAGAAACGCTAGTTAGCGTAGTGCATCTTGGCAGGGCCTCCAGCTCTTCCCGTAAAATTGAACCTATTGCAATATTTGCAATAAAATAGCCAGCACGCTTAAAAGAAAAAAATAAGTGAGTGCGTAAAAGAGTAACATTTACACTGATAAGTAGGTACAAAGCAGAAAAAATAATATACAAAAGTCTTGCACTAGCGTAGACTTTGAGTTAAACCACTCGAGACCTAACATTGTATGTAACATACTAACATTCGTTTCTATATTCGAGGCCCACTGCTATAGGCTGCACGGAATATACGAGGCACAGCCTACCTGCTCCCTTTGGGATTACAACTAACTTGATACGTGCCACATGTTTTACTTGCCAAAGCGAATTTAGGAGCCTTGCAAAACAACTCGATATCTGTGTATCAATTATGACACAATACACCTTTGTTCAACATCCCGAGGGAGAAAGAGGATATAAAGTTCTGAAAAGAAACAAATACGAGGCGCATCAATCTCAATCTGTAATTTTATTTGACAGCTATTGAAGGAGAAAGTACTTAGACCATTTACGCAGAAATGGTTTTTAAATACGTCCTTATAATTTGCATGTATCGTTTTGTAGGTACATATTGGTGCAATAAATACCTATGATAATGTCATTAGAGGAGTTCAAGCCATTTTAACCCCTGTCAAAAAACGAGTTGAGTTCAATATTTCCTAAAAGGCTCCGAAATCTAAAAATTTATGATACGCACATAATGGTGATAATGGTGATTTAAGAGCTATTATTTATGAATACCTCACACGTTGTTGTAAGATAAGAAATAATAACCCCTGCTTTACTACTTCAATATTTATCATAGTGCGCGGTATTATAATATCTATGTATATGTGTGCAAAATTACAGCTTTATGACTTTCATAGTTTCTGCGAAAAAGTTGGTGTAACATACAGACAAACAGATGAAAATAGCGAAACTATAAAGGTTCCTAGTTAAACAAGGGAACCCTAAAAAGGAGCTTACTAAAAGCTTACTTTGGCTATACTAATTAGTATACTAACAGGTAAACTAAACTTGATTGAAACTGCGTGAAAAAATCACGTAGAGAAACCTTATTGAACTTTTTCAATCATGTGCTTGAGAAAATAGAAGGAGACGGGAATATATTTTAAAAATGCACTGCAGTTGCTACCTTTGTCCCTTTTTAACTTATATATTACTTAGGGGGTACACTACATAATTCCGAAGAGTCATAATTCCGAATTGATCAAAATTCCGAATTTTCATAATTCCGAACGCAATTTTTTGATAGAAGACTTAACTTTTTGCTATCGCTTATAAATCAAACCTAACCTTACCTACAACGTATGACAATCAAATTACCTATGCATTTAATCTAAAATATCTCCAGCGTAACATAGCTTTCGGAAAAATGATAATTCGGACAAATGAATATTCGGTAAAAAGTTATTCGGAATTTTAAGGTGTTCCCACTATTTAGGAAATCGATTAAACATATTTTTGGTCTACAGATTGAATTGAAATAATGCATAGGTACGCGATTTAGATGACAATGATATAAAGGTACTATTAAGCCAGTATAATAATGGTGAAGACGGAAGGTGGCCATGGGAACTCCTCAATAGCTTATAGCCGATCCGTCAAATTTGGATTCCTTCAACTCGTATTCTTCTTCTTAACGTATCGACGGCGTGTTACATGTGAGCTGTTCAATATTCGTATTTGAATAGCGAATTTACCATCAGTGTTAAAAAAACAGTGCAACAAAATTGTTGTTTTATCAAACAGTCACTTTAAAACGCGTCATTAGAATATATTCCGTGACAAAACGTGTCGTGACTAAGCCAAGCACAATGAGCCTAAATGCTGAATGAGGTGGCAGGTCAAGCGTCTGACCTACATTTGCTTTATTAAGGCGGTTTACAAGCCATTATATCGCCTCGACGTGCATACTGCCTTGTAAGTTATAAAGGCATTTCTATTATCTAATAGACGAAGCATATTTGATCATTTAAGGATTATATTAGGTCGTATTAGCAATACGAATGCCGTAAAAGATGCGCCCTTTTTGCTGTTCAAAAGGTTTCGAATGCTTTTACTTATTGCACATTCACTTTCACTTATGGACTTCATTTTCTTTGCTACGCTTGAGGCTTAATCGCAGGAGAATTACAATAAGCTTAAGTTTTAAGCATCATTAAATCAAAAGGATGTTTTTCCTACCAATACCGGTCGCCTTGAAGTTTACTACCTAATTGGAAATAAAATGTGATGATATTGTTACTAATAAAAAAAGTGGAATTAAAAAACATTTCCGTTTTAAAAAGAAACCACAGCAAAATGATTTCTAATTGATTACACTTGCGCAAAACTTATATGATCCCAACTTTTGATTGTTGATCAAACTTACCTTATTTACGATTTAAAAATACCCAGTTCTAGGTAGTTCCCTTAAGGTATTTGGATAATTTACTATCAATAAAACTGACGAAACTGCCCATGCATACTGAAACACTGAAATCATAAACAATTACAAATTCATTTACGCTGAAAGCAAACATATTTCCGATATTAAAAACATCGGTTATGTTTCAGATGACCTTTAATTATGAACGAACAGTATTTGCTCGCTCCCGGCCGAGGATAATGAAACTTAAATGTTTAATGCAGCTTGTTGCAAATTTATCAAGCCTTGTCTAAAGTACGGCCAATAAGACGAGATAAAGAATGTAAACGAACTGACCGTTAGATACTGAGTTATATTGCGATAGCAAGCGATTACTATATCTGTCCTTATTTCTCGTACGCAATAATATCTTCAGTTATTCGATGACGGCTGTCGTTGCGTGATTCGTGGTACAGGAAAGCTGTCAGTACAGAAGTTGTCAACATTAGGGCCGTTATTTTGTGAAATTCATTCTTGTTTGGAATGCGTTCGAAGTGACACGATTTAAAATAAACATGTTTTGTTCTCCTGAAAGCTTGTTTACATTCTTTATCTCGTCTCGTTGGCCTTACTTTTCTACGTAAGTATTCTCTTACGCCTATTCCCAAAATTCAAACCGAACGCGGATAGATTAGTTTACTTCAAGTTAAAAGGACAATTGCCACACACGAAACGTATCAGATCTTAACCTGAAGTAACAAAATCTGCCCGCGGTTTTAATATTTGAAACAGGCAATAGAAAACATCGACGTTCCCTTAGTCCCTGATTTCACCTGACAATCATAACTTGAACCCGAGCTACAGTGTCATAAGAAATGTAATTATAGCTTGGCAAAAATGATGGAAATAATTAGGGCGCTGTTCAGAGTGCAATTGGCAAAACATGATTCCTTTCCCAAAAACTAGCTATGTAACTTAATTTTAACCTACCACCACCTCAAACTCCTTTGTGTCAATCACGACTGCATTCATGTACGACAGTAATGTTTCGAATAAGTAATAGGTAAAATTAAACTGTTTACCTAAAACAATTTTGCTAAATACCCCGTGTGTATCTACATATACAAATATGTAAACATTATATGTAGGCATTTGAAGACATCTGTGTAACAAGTGCCTATCCTTAGTTTCCCTAGTTGAGACGAAAGGTTAGGACAAGTGGGATTACGACCTTAATTTTATATAACTTAAACCATAGTTACTATAGGCTTATTAGTAAAATGGCAAGTTATTTGAAATGCGTCGAAGTATGACAAAGGTAGTGTAGAGATAAGCTTGAACATGCTACTTTAAACGCACTGACGATGCCGACGAATAACAGTAAGAAACACAGAGTAAGTCGCAAGCTTTCCTGTGGTCACTCTGAGTTCGGTGTTTAAATTCACGGTGAAAAAACCTGTAGACTCAAGGGAACGTAGCTAATAAGCTCACAACTTAGTTTAACTTACTTCTTGTTGTATGTAAGCCCCGGGTTCTATTTATAAACGTTATTCATTTAGAAATAAGGATTACCCCTAAAGTTGTTTACAAGATCCCTGAGGGACCAGCGGGCTCAGACAAGTTTCATTCTACTGGCCCTGATGTTTCGAAAACTGTTGTCCGCTGTTTCGTTTGTCCGAAATTTTCATTTGCCCGTAAATCATTAACCCACCCGCATTAACTTTTCAAAATGTATAAAGAGATATAACTACAGAGCCTGTAGGTCGGGTTAGGTTAGTTTTATAACATTCCAGGAAAATGGATTCAGAGAAAAAGGATTTTCAGACGAATGAAAATTTTGGACAAACTACACAGCGGACAAAAAAATTTTGATCTTAAGATAGGTAACCTAGTTAACGACTTTCAAAAACTATGAAAATGTATTGACTTAAGCACCCGACGCGACCGCGATTATTACAATATAGTTTCTTTGATTTTATTGGACATTAACGTTTGTAGAGTACCTACAACTTGTCTAGGCCCGCGAGGCCCGCCATTGCTGTTCATCTCTCCTTCGTCTTCTGCAGAATTTTATTTAAAGGCCCACTGTTGGCCTCTCCAAACCTTTCCTCTAATTTTCCCTGTTATGAGTTAATCTGCTAGGTACTGTTCATTAGTTTTTGTTTACGTACGTATTCAATCAAATAGCTACATAGGTATAATTTTTACACGCTTTATTAGCTTTACTTGTAACTAACTAAGCATAAGTACTTTATGCAATTTCCTATTATTCTACTAATTTTATAAATGCGATTGAAAGTTTGTGTGTGTGTTAGTTTGTTACTCCTTCACGCTGCAACGGCTGGATGGATTTGGACGTAATTAGGAATGGAGATAGCTAGATTAAGACATGGATGGATTAGCACATAGGTAGTCTACATTTAATTCCGAAAAGTTTAAAAATTTCCGAGGGAATAACGATCCTCAATAAATAAATAAATGTTTTCTATTCCTAAATTTCAATGGCTGATATCTAGTAGGTAGGTTCGTCGAGTTTAGACTCGTTTGGCAGGTCTTTTAATGTTAAGTAAGAGGGTTGCCACGCGAGCGTTGCTTGTGCGTTGCGGCGTCGCCGCTGCGTTGTTCTATATATTAATTACAACGATGCCACACGATGCGCCGAAACACTTGCGTCGCTCTATTTTGAAATGACAGCGTTGCGACAGCGCATCGCACCGGCAACGCTCTAGTCATCTAGTGGTATTGCTCTTAGTAATAAGTGATACAAGAACAATTGCCAACAATAAAGTGTGTCAAAGGTTTTTTTCAACTTTTAATTCATTGAATACTAGTGCTGTTTGAAAGTTCAAACAAAAAGACCTGACATTGATCTGGGTCCAAAACTAGTAACGTATCTGTCACGCCCTTGCCAATCTCTAATAAATAGGTCCGACCGTTTCCTTACCCTTCAAGTAATAAATGTAACTTTATCCCGTAGTGGTATTAAGCATTCGACGCCCTTACATTATAACAAAAGTTTACTATATGCTAGTTTTAACATAATTTATAAAAAATAGAATGTTTATTGACATTTATCACAATGTTAAAATGTTATTAAAAGTTGTAAAGATCCTTAAGGCCACATTTTACCAAACTGGAATAACACTTACTCCGAGATTAGTCCATACAAATTCGGCATTTAATCTAGGTAGATATAAGACCTTATGCCGGTTTGGTTGAATGCAGCCTTAGAGTCATTAAAACAGAAACAACAAGGCCCTATATACTTTTGTTATATTTCTGCATAGCATTGATCATGGATGACGTACTACGGCCATAGTCTTTAAGTAAAGGGTGATTACTCCTGGATAAAGGCAAGTAAGTATAGTATAGGTGAATAACTTAAGTAAATGACCTACGTTCGACATTCTATATTTGAAATTTGACGTAAATTCCATATTAGTTTTGTACACAACTACATGCAAGAGGTCATTTACTTAAGTTTTTCACCTATAGTAAGGTATTTGGTTTTCGGCGCAGGTTGCACTTGTCACTTAATTGTCCTTTATCCTGCCTGGGGCAAGCACTATAGTTTTCCAATAGAAAGAGAGGTCCTGATGTAAATCAAGCATGAAGTCTAACTATCTTCTAAATAACTTCTAAGTACCGTGACTGACTGACTGACTGAAAGAAAACGCACGGACTTACCACTGCCGCTGGACCTAGGGTCTTGAAATTTGGAGAGAGTATTCTTTGGGTACCCTAGGGGTGCACTAAAAGGATTTTCCGAAAATTTACCCCCAACGGAAAGAAATAGTAGCGGAAAACTAATTCTACACGTACGAAGTCGCGGGCGTCCTCTACTTTATTAATATTATTCCAGTGAGAGACTTGTTTTAACCCTTGAAATGTTTGTTTCAGACGCTAAGATGTCCGTAAACATCATAAAATGGAGATGAAGAAACAGGACAAGCCCGGCAGCCTGTCTCCAGTGAAGCCGGCACTAAGAGTCGACAACGAGGAGCGGTCTCGCTCTGGCAGCAAGGCGGAGAAAGAGATCAAGCTACCGCCGGAGAAGTCACCCTGTGACGAGGGTGGCAAGAAAGAACGGCGTCAGTCCAAAGCGAGTGACAGTTCTAGGGAAACACTTGACAGGTGTGTATACCACGATTAGGGTAAAGTCACAGGATATTAGGTAGTATCTATAAGAACAGAAAGCGCGCTTTTCCTGATAAAACAACGCTTAAGAATAAGAATAATAAAATTACAAATACACACTCAAAAAAATGTTAGCCAACCAAGAGAGGTTTTCACTTAGTTGACAAAAAATGAATACAATAATTTTGATATTAGTTATACCAACCAAAGTGGAAAGTAACAACAGCAAGTTCTTTAGTGATTTAACTAACATCTTAATTGATGCATCTAACGTCTTGTCAGGCTCGTATGGTATCAAGACGCTTGTGCACAACAATCACAATCTTGTTAGAAGCGACAAATTATTTTTTTCAGTGCATCATTACAAATAAATTTACAACCATAACAATATAAAACGTAAAACTCACCGAGATGACAGAACAGCGTGGTCCTGATTTGTCACAATTGGATGGTCGCTGCTGATTTAGTTAGATTGAACGTACCTGCGCTGTTCTTCCCCTTCTATCGCATTATTTGTGTATTTGCATGTAATCCAGCCCATGCTAAAGCCATACCCAGAGATGCAAGCTAATGTGCCTACAGTAGTACCTACTAGGCCGACACATTGCACAACTATTAAGTTTCTGAATGTCGATAATGCTGACAGCAGTAAAACAATGCTGTTATTACTATTCCTTCACACGCAACAAATAAGTTTAGATTTTTTTTACTCTTGAACTTAACTTCATGGTTGTGGAATGTGTCAGGACTGACTTCTTATCTGCCTAGCGCGAAAATACTACTGTAGTAGTAGCTCGCGCCAAGGATGTAGAGTGCGCAGGATCTAGACCAAGATTAAAGGCGGTAAAAAAAATATCGTCTTTGACCTGTTATTACATTGTCAACGTTTTGTTAGCTCTTATTTACTTGACAGTAATGGCTGCCGAGTTAAAAGCAATACCATAACAGTTCAAAGAGGATATGGTTTTTACCGTCTAGAATACACCCCTGATAGGTACAGTTAACGGAAGACAACTTTAACAGTCGACGGTTGTCTACTCCTAATACGCACACGTGATGACTGATGACCACAGGCGATCTTCGTACTGTGCCCGCGCCGACGGCGAGACGTAAACGCGACAGCAATCCGAAGCCAACGCGGTCACAGCAAGTTGCCGACGGGCCGCATACGTTTGCGATGCTGATAAATGTGCTTTGCAGTATCTAGTTCGTGCTAAGAATACAGCGATTTAAGTTGAAGCAATACTGATCAGATGCCAAGTTGATATATATGTATAGGTAGATTCACTAGAGCTGGCACGAATGGAATGAACAAAAGTAATGTCACCTATCACTGTGTGAGTGCCGTCCTTTGAACCGATGTTCGAATTTCAAACCAAAAAGCTGTTACTATTTTACACACTTGTATACTTTCGTTCACTCATTCAATCCATTAGTGCCAGCTCTTGTGAATCGACCTTTATGTGCGGTTAAGTAACGTTAGCATGGATTGACGTAAGCTGTCAGACGGTCGTGTCAAGCGCCTATGTCAATTCCATACATTTTGTCAGTTTCGAAAATCGTTTACGTTAGCGTTAAGCAACTTGTCTATCCTCCCAATCACTCTACACAGAAATACTTCGTAAACTAAACGACACGACAGGGCATTTATTATAGTAATATCAACCGAAAGACGTTGATTACTGGACACAGGTCTCCCTGAGGACCGCCTCAGCTGACTTTGCGCAGTCCGCATTCAATTTATAAAATCGTGCCTTGCGAATGTTTTTCAACACGTTAAAGAAACAGGTTAGTTTAAATAATATCCTAGAGTCCTTTAAAGTAAGTAATATAATAAAATAATATAATGTCTTTAGACATTGAACACAAACTAATCGAAACCTAAATTCGTACTTTACCTTGGCTTCATACTAGGGCATTATTCTACCCAACATTTGGTGCTATACCATCCCGCGTGAGGTGACATTCGTTGGCAAAGACAATGCATAATACTCGTAATAAAGCAATTTGAAACTTCGCGGACACCCGAGGCGACCTAGAATGTATGGGATGACCTTCTCATGCGTTGCGATAAACCACGTGGTCAGCTGCCATCCCATACATATTGAGTGATAGAAAAGAAAAACGCTAGTAGAGGCTACGGCCCCAGTTCCTTTAGGTACTCGCCATTCGTCCAAATCAAGAGAAACGTTAATTGTGCTTCAACCAATGGTTTTTCTCAGCAACGTCAAGTGGTCCCCAACGACCCCTCTATTATCCAGCGCCCCACAAACGGAAATGCATTCAATTGCATCACGTACGAGACGTTTTCTTTTCAAACGGTCTTTACAAGCGGCCTGCAACCGCGAGCTAACTGTGTGGCTCCCCGGGTTCATTCCGCACAAGTGCTTCCGGAATACTTAGGTTTTTATCGATTGTACTTCGTTATAGCATAGTCTTTAAACGAAAAAAATCGTATAAAAAGATTTGTTCGGTCTAGTACGAGTACTTTTCCAGAGGTATTTTCTTCCTTGTACTAGGTATGAAACTATGAAAAGAATAGGGTATTTAGAATAGAATAGAATCAATATACATAGTATGATAAAATAATTCAAAATCAAATTTGAAATTGGTAATAAAATAAAAAAGATTTTGTCTATCCCTTTCTCACGAAACGATGTTTTGCGTGTAATTCATTATGGCGGTTGAGTAATATGACGTTATATTCCTGTATTTGTCTCTCCGTCTAAAAGCAAGTTTTAGACATTTATATCTTTCTTATTTTAAAAGATATTAAAAAACTATTTATACTAGGCTATTCGGAAGGTAAAAATGCTTCAATTTAAATACTAATAAAAAAATTGGCAAATACCCTATTTTCATCCATGGTGTTTCCTCGATGCTGTGATAGTTTTAACCGTGGCAAAGAGTTCCCTCTGATCGCTGTTCATAAGGTGGCCCGTCTCTGCGCGTTTTGCTATAAAAGAGAAATAAAATAACTATATGAAAAGCAAGCTTTAAAAACCCGATTGCATTTTTTATACTGTCGTCGATGTACCTACATAACATGTTAATAATTGTCATTTTGCCATTGTTGTTATTTCAATTTTGTACAGTTTAGGTATCCTATGTCATACGGGATGACGTTCTATTCTAACAATACCTCACACATCTAAATCGGTCAAGGGATTTAGAAGTTATAGTGGAATAAAGAAACTTACATACCTACATACAAACATACATACAAATATGAACCCTGAAAATATTACACTCCTTTTTTCTGCCCCAAAAAAGGAGTGTAATGTGTAAAAACTGACTCACGACAAGTTCAAATAATATGAAAATATCATTTTAGTTTATATAGGTGCTGTTATGGCTAAATAAGTAGTGAAACCTAAACCGGTATAAAAAAAAATTCAATAAAAATACGTAAATGGCAAAAATTTTACTTTAAATATAAATACAAAAGTAAGTTTGTCTATGTTTCAGTCCAGTTTTGTATTTGTTATGACTTTAAGACAGTAAAATTGTTAACCCTTTTTTTGGCAAAAATAAAAAAAAGTTATGGATTCAAGCCTCTTCGGATTTTAATCCAGTAAAATAACAAAAAACGTAAATGTTATGGTATTTATATTGAATTGAAATATACATTATCAAATAAAGGGAAATATGGAAATAAGTGAAGGAGTTAACTTGGAAAGTGGCGGTCAAAAGCTAGTGGAAAATATGTAATTGGATGGAGCGAATGGTGTCTTCCAGATTTTAGTGAATTATGTTATTGTACGTATTATTGATTGCACGAGTCTGTCACAATATGACAACATGTTTACAGCGGCTTTAGCTTTGACGCATGACTTTATCGGAGTAAGTAATATTTAATATCGTGTATAAATGAGAATCATGTAGAGAAGACGTAAAATTATCCACATCACAATTACGTTATGATTACAAGCCTGCCTTGTCCCAGTGCTGGGCAAAGGCAACCCCCCACTTTTTCCAGGTTTCTCTGTTTTGAACAGTCTTTAATAATAATAATAATAATAAATTTTACTTCAGGCAACGAGGCCCATAGTTACAAATACCTTATAGACTAACATACATAACAATATAAAACTTAAAACTAACACCGAGGTGACAGAACAGCGGGTATCTGTTTTGCCAAAATTGGCATGATGGTCGCTGCCGGTAGGTTGCCCCGAAACCGCCGGAACACGACACCTTTCGGCCAGAAGTCAGGACACTCGACGGTTTCCAGCATAAACCGTGGCACGCGCACCAGTTCACAAAGTTCAGTTCAGTTCGCGGCCAGTTCTACACAAAGGCGCCTACTCATCCGGCTATCGTCGAGGTTTGCCGAATCTTCGTCTTGAGTTGTTCGGTTGCGGCGACTTAGGTCACATTTGCCGCATGCTGAACAAGCTGTGAGCCAAAGTCACTTTCCAAAAACGATTTGTTCATCGACATATTTCTTTGACACATTATTATTTCGGTGAAGCAGGTGTTTGGATCCCATCGATAGTAATGTACTAGACATTTTACAAAGTATATTTATTTGAACCCAAAATAACCTGTCCTAAAAGATAGCGGATATTTCTTTTGTTTTCTTCTCAAGAAACGCGTTGGTCCCCGAATGACAAAATATCTCGTTTCTATCTCTTGTTTAGACCTATTTAAACATACAGCCTATTCACCTAATCGAGTTGTTGGGGTTACGTTTCGTGCGTTATATTACTTAAATGGTTACACCCATACGCCGATAGGTTACACCCATATCGTATAGAACATGTACGTATAGCACATTAAATCACCATTGCGTGTCCGTTATCGCAGATTTAGAAGAAAGAGCGATAAAAAGAAGAAACAACAAACATTAATAAATAACTGACATTAATAAGGCTATGCTTTCTTTACTATACGAAAGGACTCAGACGTTGAGAGCTGTCGTGCAATATTACGAAGGTCAACTTTGTGGTAGACTTGAGAATGACATATACCTTACTACGAGTGCCAATTAATCTTTCTCTTGTCTACAGCACAGACAATACTTATCCATCCTTGTCGTCTTTGACACGGAAGACGAAAGATAGATAGATAATAAATATAGATTAGAGAAGCTTAAAGTGGGATTTCGGGTTCCCTCTAAGTCGCCGAAACTTTTTACGCCGAATGTATAGTTACGCCGAATTTTGTTATAGCTTAATTTTTCTCCAGCTTAAACATAATATATTTTTTTCAATGCTTTGTGTAATCCTGGTAGAATAGAGTAGGTTAGGTTAGGTTTATTTTATAACTTTTCAAAAAAGTCAAAGGTATCAGTAGAATAACAATTATGCGAAATTAGTATTCTGCGAATTCATACATTAGGACAAATTATGATTATGCGTAAACAAGGGGAAACATTATTTTCATTGACAAGTTTTTACACGTCTGAAGTAAAATATGTATACCTAGTTACAGGAGTGGACCACTTCCGTCCACCTGCTACTATCCAGACAAACTTCCCTCGCTTCCTCCACACTCATGTCTCTTCATACACGTGCGTCGGTTTAGGGTCTCCTGACTTAGCCCTTTCTTAATTTATTTTTAAAAGTCTAGTGAAATAGCTAAGTTTTATCCCAGCAATGATCAGAGAGTTGAGGCACGTTGAGGGAATCCCATCCCGAGGGAATAGCAATAAACTACTTCTACGTGGACGATTTTGCCTGCAAAAGCTAGTATATAAATACTGGATTTAAATTAAACTCGGCTGAAACTGTATATCCATCTCAATCATCAGTAACAGCACCCCTTACTGAGGCATCCAATAACACAGTAATTGCAGTGACTATGCCGAGTTAAACGAGCCGCGCAATTATGCAACACGATCGACGCCGGCACAGTAATAAACAGTAGGTCATCTTCAAACAAATCGTCGGTGAAACTGCAAAACCGCGTAAGTAACATTTTTAATGAGGAGCAAAATGCACCTTTTTTTAAGACATTAAGGTTTATTTTGCTCTGTAATAAATTTGTTGGTTACGCGGTTTTGCAGCAGATATCACCGACGAAATGTATATCACGCGGCTTGCCTGTGTGCGTGCCTCGACCGTATACACTAAGAGCCACCAACAAGCAAACGCAACAGGACGGACCGAGCCGGTTTTGTCAATCAATCAATTTATTTATTTGTAAAACATAGGTAACAATAATGGTACAATTGTAAAAGTGGCTAAGTATCACTATGTTTAGCCATTAGGCATACAAATATGACAGCATGCATCATTATGTACTTAAACTAGTTTTACATATTACAATTTAAATACTCTAATACGGAATAAAACGAACCGTCTGTTAAAAAATCTAGTAACACTTTTGTGAATTCTGATATGTCCGATTTTCTTCGAATATGTTCCGGTTCGCCGCGTTTGGTTACGTGTGCGTCTAAGTATCGAGCAATACGCTACGCAAGCGCTAGCGCCCGAGCGGCAATTGGTAAAAGAAACTCCTAAAGGGCCGGAGATGAACCACTTTTCTATTTATACTATGACGGCGGACAATCCATCATGGTGTGCGGGGTTCGAAATGAAAATTCACGTCGATAATTAACAAGTGTAATAACAACGCAACGAACACTCGTTTAACGATATGGTTATTCTCTAGAGAATAGTGTATCACTTAACAGCTACAATACCTATAGATAGCTTACCATACCATATCATACATTACGTGTATGCATAATAATGTAATAGTCGCATGCATATCGAAATATATATATATATATATATATGATAAAGATCTCGTAGAGTATGTACGAGTTAAGACCGGATTTACTCTTAGGGTCGAGTGGTTAGAACCTCGCCACAAGGTTAATTTTAAGTCATTTGTGGTGAGAGTACCGACCATAGATCTGTCGACCTTTTTAAAGGAGGAATGCTGGCCGAGGGGAGTCTTATTTCGGCGATTTCGTGGTCGCCGTCTAGCAGACACCGCGAAAATTTATTAATAGTTGTATTCATTTTATGTTATATATTGATATGTATGGTAGTCTGTAAGGTATTTGTAAATATGGGCCTTGTAGTCTGAAATAAAGTTATTCTATTCTATTCTTCTATTCTATATAAGGACCTAGAATTTAGATTTAACATACTTTTAACAATAGAAGGGAGGTATGTACAGTCGACTCCAAAGAGATGGACACCTTTTGAACCTTATTGCATCGAATAAGGTCTAAAAGTGGATATGTACAGTCAGCAGCAGAAGTAGGTGGACAGTCGAAGAGCTCCTAAATTATGTACACACGCTCTTATTCTCTTGACGAGAGAATCGTGTGATTATTTAGTGCTCTTCGACTATCCGCCTACTTCTGTTGCTGACTGTACCTAGGTATGATATTTCGGCTTATTAGGGTTCCGTAACCAAAGGGTGCCAACAGGACCCTATAACTTAGCCTCCGTTGTCCGTCTATCTGTAAATCGTTAATGGGTAGACTGTTGAAGTTTATACAGTGTGTATTTCTAGTGCCGCAAAAAAAAAGTACTCGTAAAAATTTAAAATAATGGGGGGCCCTCATTAACAATGGTATAGAACCCTTCGTGTGTTGGTCTGACTCATACTTGGCCGGTTTTTTATACGGAAGGCACTTAGAAGGCATCACGATCCCAACTATGTATACAGGGTGAGCAATCCAAATGGATTGGTCTGAGGAAGTCAGAAAGTACAACAAATAAACAAACACTTAAATAAGTCGTTTCTATACAAGTGTTCTATACTGAAGGCAAAGTGTAGTAAACACAAATAATGCGTAAATACTTATGCTTCTTTCCCCCACTTACTTACTTTATTTAGTTTTTTATCTCTTTTGTCCAAGTAGTATAAATAAAGCTAATGATTCTCGTAACGGCTCCCAATTTTTGCCCCCACGTTTAATACTAATTTCACTCGGCATAACGTTTGTGACCTTAATAATCGTTACCCTAATCATTCTGCCGTCCCACTGTGGTTCAGCTTGTATGGAGAAAGTGTCAAAATTCGATTTCTCCAAAAGTACAAGTATATTATATATTATTTACCTTTATATAGAACTAATTACTAAATGGTGTATTAAAAAACAGAAAATTATTCGAATTGAATTTATTTAATCACCAAAAAAAAAAAAAAACAAGTAAAAGCAAAATTCACTCTATTTCAATCCTTTATAAAAAATACAAATAAATATGATTAATGAAAAAACCTATCAAAAAAACAAAATTGAATATATATTCTTTATTTACAATTTTAAAACACCAAACCTTTTCTACAAAAATATCTTTAATAAGTTGCCTCGAAACTTGCTATTTTTGGGATACAAAAAATTGCACGTTATGAGTTGTCATCTTAAAATACTTAAATTAAAATATATAACACTTAATAATTGCTGTTAAATTTACTCTAGACATCTAAAAGACTAAGAACAGAGTTGAACAAAACAGATTTTTTCTTTCTAGATAGCTATCTTTTTGACTCGTAATTAGTGGGGCTGAGTTTAACAAAAGGCGATTTATGAGATCCGTATTCGTCAAGACGCGTGACATCTTCCTCGTGTTATTTAGTCTGAATGATGTTATATTTTTATTTGTGGCCTCGGTAGCTTCTTCTGAAAGCTGTCTTTTAGATAAAAATACGTGGTCGATAACTTCAGACCCATGAATAAGGACTTTATGTACAGAAGCCGGTAAATTGTACCACTAATATGATGAACAAGCTGCCGAGCCGTATCTTAAGCATAAATCTTAAACCTATCTTAATTTATTTTATAACCAGAGTTAAAAACAGTTCAAAATTGTGCCACACCTATCAATGAGATCCTTTTTAATGCCAGTAATTTCAGTTGAGAGAGTTCTTTATGTCCACAGTGGCTTGCAAATATATTTAATGCAATTTTGTAGATCCCCAATATCAACGTGTTCAACATCCTCCGGCACAATCTTTTGTAGAAGTAACTGAAGTACGTGGCTTTGATTTCTCAGTTTGCGAACCAGGAGCAAGGTGCCACAACTCAAATATATGCATTCTTGAAAATTTTCATAGAATAAAAGTACCTATAAGGAAATGGGCATGTATTAGGAATGGATGTTAATAGTTCTTTACGTGGGAAGCAATCTCGTAGTACTGCTACGAGTTCCGTAGAAGGCTTCTGGAAAAGGGTCCGGCAAAAACCGGCCAGTAGACAATATGAAATAATAAACTAGCTTGTATGAGCATTCTACTACATATATAGTCATCTTTAGATTATTTTAGCAACATAGTTAAAACCTTATGTGAACGTACATAGTAGACAAATACTTTGTTTGTCATTAAGCATCACGTAGACCTCAAACAATTAATATTTTTATAATAACATGGTAAAAAATAGTACTGATAATAATAATACATACCTCTGTCTACAACTTTCATAATGATGTAAAAGATAGAGACACACGATCCTGAGATATATGTCTTAAATAAACTTTCATTATAATGATTTACTGATAACGTTAATTACGAGTGGCAGATGCGTTCACTTTGAAGGTCCGAAATGTAATGATTATTTCAAATAATTTGCAAACTATTCATAGTTTACGGACGTATGCCTACTAGTAAGTAATTACGCATAGAGAAATTATGGCTGGGCTATACCAACAATCTGGACTTATGGCCTTCTACGGGACCACAGTGCGTCCTACCAAAGAAGGCGGCTAAATGCGTAGTAATAAATAAGCATTTTAAATTTAATGTGGATAACAATAGAGTATAAAATAGTACGAATACTAAATTGCAGTTAGCGTCTTCTTTCGTAGGGCGGCAGAATTACTTGGCATTATGTTTATCATCGAATTTGCTCCTTACATAGTGTTAATAAACCTTATAATCGTTTGTCTAAATAATAGCCTGATATATAAATTTAATACTGCGTTGTTTAAAGCTGGGTTGGTGTCAGAATCCTAATACAATTCCATCAGACGGTATAATATAAATTGTCGCAGTTCTACATAACCTTGCTCGCTTCACTCGTTGTTGTACCCAACCTTTACCTACTTTAAGTTTGTTATCGTTGGACATAACTTTAAGACAGTTAACATTATGATTTATGATACTTAAACCACTTAAACAGAACCAAAAAATCACTATCACTACATAATATTATAAAACAAAGTCGCTTGCCGCTGTCTGTCTGTACTTATGTATGCTTAGATCTTCAAAAGTACGCAACGGATTTTGATGCGGGTTTTTTTAATAGATAGAGTGATTCAAGGGGAAGGTTTATATGTATAACACATGCATAGTATAGTAGAGAAACATTGATAATTTTAGAGGTTTCTAAAGTGATGTCAAAAATAAACAAATTTTTTTGCGCTTACATTGCAAACGCTGGCTAAACCTTAAGAGATATATCAAAAAAATGTGCTGAAGAATTGTAGTTCTTCAAAAAACCTAAAGAAAAATCCGCGATGGCATATGTCTATCTCCTAAGGTTGACTCACAGTAACCATTTTTATCTTTAAAATTTTATTAAAAAATATTAGGTTATTTGCGAAGCTATTTTCTCCAATTCAGTATTTATTCTTATCCATATTAATACGTTGGTTACCTTGGGCATTTAATGTAGATTAAAATTGTCATTTGCACTATGTTATTTAAATAAATACCTTAGAAGATATGGCAGATTTAAAATTACGCGCAACCCCAACCGGTATTATCGAAACGCTTGGCCAAGCAGCCGCGTTTCGCCCTTTAGTAGGTACAGTGGCCTTCATAAATGCATGGACACCTTAACCTTAAATAATGCTGTGAACACGTGAACCCGCTTTCGTAAGAAACAACCTAGATGGCGTTGTTAACTGAGGCAGTTCGATTATTGTTTGCTACAACTATTTGACGTTTTATTATTAGAATTGATAATTTCGCCAGTTAGCCCTGAAGGGCCGCTGGCGTAGTTAGTTTATATCCTGCCTTAATCACAGGGTCAGACCGTGGGTCGGGAGGTCGATTCTGTCGATTATATTTTTTTAATTTATGAATGTATTCTTTTTTTAATCATTATCGTTTTCAAAAAATGATACTTTTAAAAACTTTACTTATATATATATTAGGTAATAAAGAAATACAAGCTTTTCAAATTATTAAATTAGGGAAATGGGTAGATGGTTAGATTGAGT
Source organism: Acleris literana (assembly GCA_946894065.1). Classification (NCBI taxonomy): domain Eukaryota; kingdom Metazoa; phylum Arthropoda; class Insecta; order Lepidoptera; family Tortricidae; genus Acleris; species Acleris literana. Next base: position 8,754,593 of record OX335689.1, on the reverse strand, counting down.
TTAGGTTTTGATTCAAAGTTAGTTTTATGTTGTTTTTCATATTTTTGAATACAAAGTATATTATCTACATCTACATCTTAACTTCACTAATATTATAAAGAGGAAAGATTTGATTTTTTGTTTGTTTGTTTGAATTGAATAGGCTCCGAAAATACTGGACCGATTTGGAAAATTCTTTCACCATTAGAATCCTACATTATCCCTGATGAACATAGGCTATAGAATATTTTCAAAAAAGTTAGGGATCCGTATGAAAACTTCGATAATGTGACCAAAGGTGTGAAAAAAATACCAAAAAACGCGTACGTTGCGGAAACTGACAATAGAGCAAAGTGATGTACTACAGTTTTATAGAAGACATCAATGTCTACAAAAAAGTCCGCGATACCATATGTCTAACTATTAAAGTAATGTCATATAACTACTTTTTAATGTTAAAATATGCAATAGTAACGCCGGTACTAACTAGGCCCCATTATTCGTACCTTGGTAATTATCCTTATCCAAATAAATCACTTCGTTTTCAAGGCTATATCAGTACCTGTAAATTACTTTTTGAATTATTCAAATCGGACATCCCATTCAAAATTTATCATGAGTGTAAGTAATAATTATCAAAATTGAAATTAAAAAACAACCCTCTAAGTTACTTAATTGGTTTTATTTACAACAGAGAATAGATAGACACGTAAAATTTGGCTAATGGTCCTGTATATTGTGTAAATGAGTGTAACATGAAGCCTATAGCCCTCAGCAGAGCATCAAAGGGTGTATGTACATACATACATAGGTACCTACATTAAATCACGCCTGTTTCACAGATGGGTAGGCAGAGGCCACTTCTTTCTTTTCACTTTCAAGAGTTATGTGATCACCAGTGATCGGAATTAGGTAAGCCAAAATACGTACTCTTCGCAAGAGGACATAATATAGAGTAGTAACAACCGGGTAGAAAAAATTTTTTTTCTTGAAAATCGGGTATTCAATATTTATCCGGGTATTAGTTGTAATGTTAAACATACATGTTTTTACTTACAGTACGGGATATTTTATGTTAGTTTGTAGTAAATGGGCTAGACATAAGGTTTTTATGGAAGGAAGGGAAAAGTGTGAGGTATAATTATTGTCTTTATTTTTTTCACATGGCACAGTGGTACGCAGGTGATTTCACCCAAGCACGGAACATATCGAAAGATATAATATTTACACTTAGAAGATAAAAAACAAGTAGAAATAGTTACAACTTTTAGATTAACATAAAACATCCCGTACTGTAAGTAAAAACATGAATGTTTAACATTACGACTAATAAATACAATGATATTTTATATTAAGATACGTCATCTGCGCGCAAAAGTACCTTACTTTTTATCTATTTATCTCTTTCGAACAATAGCGCTTGCTATGGATTGCCGTCTTTGTCTGTAGAAATATGGTTGCCTAGCAACTGTCAGTAATTGGTCACGGGTTTTGAATGCGTTTAGTGTGAGCATAACGTATCTAAATATAAAATATCATTGGATAAATACCGAATACCCGGTATTCAAGAAAAAAACTATTTTTCTACCCGGTTGTAACCACTATACATATATTGTGTCCTCTAGCGCTGAGTACGTATTTTAGCTCACCTAATTCCGATCACTGGTGATCACGGAATATAAAAAAACAGTGGAAGTGCCATGAGCTTCGCTTAGTATCAGACCTGTTGTTGCCAATACTCAAACTATCATAAAAACAACACGCCACCATGGAAAATATTTTTGGTGCGGCTATCGTTTTTACATTCCAAAATAGCACAATAAGGCATGCTTCTGGATTTATTTCCTTTTTAGAAATATCGAAATATTGAAATAACTGATCGCGGCAAAAGTATGGTAGGTTGCGCGGAACTCCGCATAACCATGCCACACGTTACACGCCCACTTGACACTTCTACTGATTTTTTCTTTTCTGTGTATGTCATGGTGAGAAATCTATTACTTAATTATCTAAACATTTAATTAAACTTAACCGAAACCATGCATCTCTTCTCTAAATAGTATAAATTAACCTGTCTGCCTGTTTCTCCGCTAACTCCTTCTAAAACACGCAACGGATTATGATACGGTTTTCACTGTCATTTAGAGAATTTATTCTAGATGGTTTATATGTACATTTCATTCAAATCAAGTTTTATTATAATTGAGAAAACTCAATGTTTTCCTACCGAGTCGTCAAAAATCGTTTTTCGGGCCCTTACATAGCTAATGCTGGCCTTAACCTAAAACCTTAAGAGAAGTGTCAAAATAATGTACTGAAGAATTGTAGTTCTTTAAAAAACTTAGAGAAAAGTCCGCGATGGCATAATGTCTATCTCCTAAGATTGACTCACAGTAACCATTTTTATGTTTATGGTTTTTTTTATTTATTAGGGTATTAGCGAATCTATTCTGTCCGATTCAGTATTTAATAACCTTATCCAGATAAATACTTGGTTACCTTGGGCATTTGATGTAGATTAATATTGTCCCGTACAATATATTATTTAAATTAATACTTTAAAAGATATGGTAGATTCAAAATTACGCGTAACATAGATTAGAAATCAAAACAAATATGACAGTTTCGTTGTCTATACGTATGAAAACCGGCTCTTTGCAGAGTTGTTGCACAAAATAGGAAATGGACTAATGACCTAACATAATAGGAGCATTAATCTTCAAAATGAAAACCTTTGCGTTTTAGTAAAAGAATTAGTCGACAAAAATGGCTTAATTATATCGAAGATCAATGCACCGACACACACATATTACTACTCTGTAGACACTGTGCTCGACCTGGAAGAGGCTGTCCATTTCCCAACGGAATTTCTCAATTCCTTGCAACTTTCTGGATCGCCCCACATAAATTGGTTTTGAAAGAAGGGTGTCCTATTATTTTACTACGGAACCTTAATTCACCCAAATAACATCTTTAAAAACGTTCAATATAGAGTGCACAATACTGACGTCCAGATGTGCGACTGGAAAAGTCTTTTTAATTCCCCGGATTCCATAAATATTCCTTTCCAGTTAAACGACTGCAATGTCCCGTAAAATTATCGTTTTCAATGACAAATTACAAGTCACAACAATACATTCAAAGTTGCGGGCTTAGACTTGATCGTTGAGAGTTTTCCCATTGACTTATGTAGCCCTTTCGCGCGTCACTTCCAGGCAAAGTTCGTTTGTATTGTGCAATGAAAAGTCCGCTGTAAACATGGATATAGAGAGATTCTATGATAACTGGCAGTCACAATTTCTAAAAAATCATTAATTAAAACCTCTATACATATGCACCTATCTATAATTTGAAAAGTATGTTATTCCAGATGAACTGGGATTATTTTAACTTATATTAACCGAAGCGAAGCGAGGGCGGGTCGCTAGTAGATTATAAATGTCATAGTGCGTTTTAAACAAAACTTTTTGCCGCGCATGACAGTGTTGTGGAATCAGCTTACGGCGGCGGTATTTGCCGAGCATACTCTTTTCTCAAAGGCCGGCAACGCAGCTGTAATACCTCTCCTGGTGTTGCAGGTGTCCATGGGCAGCGGTGAACACTTCACACCAAGTGACCCGATACCATAAAAAAACCCAATTCGGATTTTAAAAAGTGTTGAAACCGAAGTTATGACTAAAATGCTTTCTGACAGCCTGAATGTTAATGACTTAGCATCCATTATGACAAAGGTCTCATGTCTTAAGACTCTGGACAAACGACACCATGGCAAAAGTAGACATCCCAAATAAACAAGACGGGAGATGAAAGAGAAATAAGCAAACAGAAGCATTTTATTTATCTAACAAACCACTTGGTCACAAGTAAGTTTATTCCAAAGCAAGGTTTTATTGAAACTACGAAGAGTATGAAGAAAAACAGAAAGCAAATACGAACATATAAATATTTATTGGCATGTTAACGGTAACAGTCGGCGAAAATGCCCCGACAAAGCCATCTGGAGTAGAATCGTGTTTATGCCTCTTTAAGGATGCTGATACGGACATAAAAGAAGATTATAACGCTTTAACTCCAATGGTGATGCTTTATTGGTAATTTATTAGCAAATAAAGAGAGTTTTATGCAAAAATTATGTCCCATTTTGTCTGAACAGCATATAAACTACTTAATCTGAAGGGCATAGAGCGATTAAACTAGGCGTATCTGCGTAAAATGTGCCTGTAGTGGTGGTAGGACCATCCACCACCACCATCTTATCATTTAACCTACCACCAAACAGCAGTGTTCGCATTGTAGTGCTCCGGTGTAGGGATAAGAAAACCAAGGAAAATACTAACATAGATGCATTCCATCTTAGTCCTCAGCGTTGGCAACGCATGTGCAGTCCTAAGATTGTAGTCTTGAGAATTCAAACGTCTATGGGTCTTGGATTCCACTTACCACCAGGTTTGTGTGCTCGTTTGCCTTTTCTATGCCATAAAATAACTTTAACAAAAAGCAAGCTTTCAAACCCCGACTGTTGCTAACCAACTTTAAATCGCTATAAATCCTAAATGATCATTGAAAATGAAAAATGCTGAAAGAAACCTAAAGATGATTTTTAAATCCCTATTCAATGATACCCCTCTTGTCATACTTGGTCGACTTTTATTTTTTTAATTTGCTCAATATGGCGTCTGGTTTCCGCCATATTGAATTTTGATTACTGTCATATCTTCACTGACACTCACCAGATTAAGACAAATCGATTGACATAAGAATCATCAAAATCGGACAACGGGTTTAGTTTTTATAGTGCCACAAAGGAACAAACATATTCGTACATTATGTATGTATGTAAAATTCTTTATTGCACATAAACAATTACAAATCATTTTGCATCACTATAGATAATGTACATAGGCGAACTTATCCCATATGGGATCTCTTCCAGTTAACCTTGGAGTAGAATAAGCCAGGATAATGCAAGAGCATAGGCAAATTTACAAAACAACAGATAAAAAAAGAAAGGTACATCTGAAAAACAGACATTAAAAGTAATAATATCCGCTTTAATAAAATAAATATATAGGTAATAAAATATACTAATACACAATACATAATAGGCTGTGAAACACATTACCCTCCTCCTTCGGCAGTTGGGTAAAAACTATACCTAGGCGTAGGTAGTAAAAACGCTTGTCCAAAATCATGTTAACTGAATCTGTGAGCTTAATGTATACTAGCCCTAACCGACAATTTTAAACTTGAAATAGTAAGTAAAATTAATAGTTACGATATACGTAAATTGGATATACCTGGTAGCCTCAAATGATAGCGTTCATCAAGCGTAAACGAAATGCACCATTTCCAATGACCCAATATTACTAACCTATATTTATGTATAGCAACACTCGGTCATAATCCAGTATCGGTCACGAGTGGCGCCTTCGCGTGAAGAAAGACATTCCAAGGGGACAACGATGTCCCATTGACGTGTTTACGAACATGACCTGGACACTACCCCCCGCCCCCCCATCGAATGAGCCTTAATCAGCTGAGTGCAGGTATCGGCAATGAATGGGCTGCGGCGATGTTTTCCTTATTCGAATTACTGAAAAGGTATGGAAGCTTTTGCGAATAATTGGACTATCAATGGTTCTTCTCTGAGTAAAAGGTAATTTGATTTGTCCGTAACAATAACAACGTTGTTAGGAGAACCTTCTTTATTAAAGGGTGCTCCATTTCTTGTACGTCTTTATGTTCAACGCTGTTTCCGAACTACTGATGGTTCCAACGGAAGATCAGCGCTGACCTAAACGCCAGCATTACTCTGAGTATGGACCATTTCGTGACTTTATTCTTCTTGTGCGTATTTCTCTGTTCTGTGTCCCAGACCAACTGGTCACGAAAAAATATTTTTCTTTCTTTATTTATTTATTTCTTTTCAAAATGTTTATTTTCCTCAAAGCTCTCAAAGTTTAAGAGTTATAACAAAAGTCACACTTGCATTTACCATATCTAATAGGTAGCTTTAAATCAGAAAAAAATAAGGCAATAATTTAAAACTAGATACGTAGTCTGGTGCTTAGACTTTCTATCACAGAATCGGTTCAATAGCGCCCAAAAGTTTGAAAAAGTTTGGAACAAGTCTATTCCGATCGAAGCGGCGGCCGGCGTGGGTTGAGCGTGATCGATGGCCACCCGACTAATGACTCGTAATGAATCGGTTAATTTCGTGTCAAGTCTACTATGAACTTAGAGAAAAAGGTGGCAGAATTTAGCGGTTCTTTTTATCGCTTATTTGAGATATTTTTTTTAAAACGGTACAAACAAGGTGTAGCCTGCTGCAGATTGTTCTCAAACTTAAAATTAAATCAATCTGCGCAGTTATTATTTTTCTACCAAATTGAATTTAAACTGGTTTCACTAAAGCAAATGCGCTGGCTGCAACAAATGTGAAACAATGCGTTAGACAAAAGCTATTGATATACGCTACCCGATACGTCGGTATTTGGGTCAGGTTAAACCGCAGTCAGTCGCCGGGTAACTGAGTCCAAATTAAATTTGTAACGTCTCCAATATTAACATTGAGATTTGGGGTCAGGAGTTGACAGTTGTCGCAAATTGGTTGTCAATTCGCAAATTTTAGGTAGATGAGGGTTGCAAAGATGCGGTCTTCGAACGTTTATAAAGGCCAAAATAATACAATGCAATATAAATACTAATTATTGAACACCATAACAACAAACCTCGGAGCTTTATTTTAAAAGGCGGTCATACCGCTTAATATCGATCTCTTCAACAATGATTTAGAACAAAAATGGACCCACACGTCACGTTGCTTATTGTAATCTTTTTCTAAACAAGTATACCTACGTTCTTAAAAGCAAATCATTAAGAGATTTAGCTGTAATCACATTTTTTTTCGTCATCACTGGCCTAACGAGTTTTCTTAGAGCCCTGTTTTTTAACAACATTCATCATCCAATTTAAATAAGACAGTAACGTTAAGCTATTTATTTTTCTCCGGCTAATATTCTTTGTAATGAGTTTTTGTTTCAAAGTAAGCCTAAGGAAATGCTTTTTACGTTAACACAAGTTATAATATAGCTTGGTATACATTAATAAGGATAACGTTTCCAAATTGTTTTTCCTTTCAATTATACTGCTTTTACAAGGTGCATGTGGCTGGAGCAAGTAAGGCGCGGGCTACTTGCGCGAGCAGTAAGGCTGGCACAGACATAACCGCTCGGCGCTGTATCGGCTCAAAGTGAGACATTGAAAAGTGAGCTTTGATTTGTGTTAGTACGATACATTTTTCAGTGGATGAAACGAGGCCCGCTTGATTTCACTTTAACTTTAAAAAATGTATCGTTGTCTTTGAGCTGATCCGGTGCGCAGCGGTTATGTCTGCCAACCTGTATGCTCAAGGTTGATGCAACATGCTCGAGTCGCTGAACATTTAAACTTTTTTATACCGTCGTTTATACGATGCATACAGGATGCCCCAGAACTTGACGTAAATATTACGGGTTAAAAAAGCGCCTTCTTTATCGGTCCAGAATATAGTTTTGACGTTTCTATAAGAGTGTTTTAATTATTTTAGGAGTTATTAAGGTTTCAATGAAACTGGTAAAAAACGCAACCTTGCGGTACACCTTTGCTTCCCTTGGCCAAAATAGTTATTCTAAAATTTGATATACAATCCTTACTAACGTAACAATGTATTAAATTACATTACAAGTCCAAATTATTAAGCAGTTCTCTTCTCACTGAAGCATTTCTCGTCTTTCATTCAACAACTTTAACACCTCGTACTGAAAGTAAAATTGCCTTAGACTAAGGTGTGCATGCTGTTTCAAAAGTTGGAGCAGTTAATCAAGATTTCGAAATCGTGCAACATATATACAAAAAATAAAATTATAGCTGCATTTCTTCCAAGAAGCCTAATTTCGTTTAAATTTCGGACCCATCCCAAAATACTCAAAGTTTAAATTAGACAGTTCAGGGGGGTTATTATGACATAACTATGCAGTTCAGTTTACACTGAGAGAAAAGGACAGAGCTATATAACTGCTATAGCTCTGTCCTTTACGCTCGCCGTAAAATGAATTGCATAGCCATGTCATAATAGCCCCCCTGATCGATGTCAAAAAAGGTTATTTGATGCAATTTGAATACAGATAAAACATTGCAATAAACGGTCCCTTATTATTTACGTCAATTTCTGGGACATCCTATATAAGCTGCGCAAGTTCTTCAATATGCGCAAGCTACTTGCACCGTGCACAAGCACCATTAGTGGTGGCTAAGTTTTTCGGTCATTGTCCACAGACAAGACTCGAAGCATTCATCGATAACAAGTCCAAAGGTCTCCCGCAAGTATTTTACGAATTGGAAGCAAGCGTGTGACAAAACGAAGGACAAGACGAAGGAGCTATTGAAGCGGTGGAGGACGCTGCCGGAGTCCGAGGTGCCGGAAGACCAGATGCAGGCAGCGGCCAGCCTGGGGGAAGAGGAACACCATGGGTGGAGCGTGCACGTGTGGAGTGAGTACATTTTCCATTAAATACATAATCAATCCACGACAGTCAATTTATGGATTAAAGTTATTAGTAGTACTGGAGACTAATGCAAGATACATTTGTTTTATCTCAAAGCGGGTGAACCATATTTGAAGTTGTTGTGCGTATAGAAACGCACACTACGGCGACGCTTAGCGGCGACTCAGAGACAATGTGCACGTGCAATACGTACATCTACACACACAAGCATGGCCTACCGGCTTTCGTGAGATAACACAACTGTATCCCACTTTAAAGATCGGCCACACCGACGCGTAAAATACGGTGACGTTGCGTAAACAAAAGAATGGGCCATAAATGTAATTACATGGCGTCAATTTTGACGGACCGTAATTTTAGCACCGATAAGCTCTGGTTTGGTCGCTCCCTTAACCTTTTAAACGCAACAGTCAAGTTACCTCAGCGTATTTATATGCCGCGGATGCCAAAGTGAGAGTGAGTGTACACTTTTTTGATTTTTGTATCAGTTATCGGTATATGAAGTGTCATTTGGAGCACATGGCATAGTGATTAGTCGTGGCGTTCAAAAGGATTCGGGATTCGAAAAAGTCCGAGTCCGAGAATTTGTTTTTTGATGACATCCTTCTCTAAATTGTATCCGAAGCAGTTGCTGAGTGAGGAATTTGGACCTATCATCTCAACATCGGGGTCTTCTGCCCGTTTAATTGAAGTCGTATAAAATTCTTCGTCCCTATTTTTAGAATCCAAATAGGATGCCGTGTGAGGCTCTTAGCCGGGTACTCTCAAGGGAGCTGTAACTATTCTGTTGCATGTACAGTAAAGTTGGTAATGTGTAGGTACATGATTCTTTATTAGAGATCGCTATAGCTGTGGCCTTTACATATCCCAAGTTTTAGTTAGATCTCAGTGCTTTCCTTTCGTATGACACTATTTAAACCGCACTTAGGGAAAAGCTATCCTTATTTTGGTCATGTTACAATTAGGACAGCAACGATTACAATAAATTGTATTGTATTGCGTGAAAAAATGTTGTAGCCCATTACTGAACAGGAGGCCTAATATGGCTGGTTATATAATGATAAAACATCCGTCACTTTCTGAAACGTATGTTGGTTCGAGAGTGACGGATGCTTTATTCACATTTGGTCACGCGATAAACGCAACCATACCTAGGCCCGCTGGGATTTATGAAAAACAGATCTACTACATAATGTAGGGAAGTTGAACTATAGTGTTGAAAGCTTCTTCGTCGGCTACGGTTTGGTTGGCACGTTTTATGCCGCTATTTAAAATTTAAAGCTTAATCCCACTTGTCCCAACCCTTTGTTTCCACAAGGGAATTCTAGTGATGCTTCTCCTATAGCTATGTCCTATAAACGCCTACAATATGTATACATCCTTACCCGGGGTATTCTCCCAATTTGTTTCAGTTTACAGTTTAATGCTAGCTATTAAATAAATTCATTATACGAAACGTTACTGTCAGAGACACACCATCGTTAATTTAGTTCATGGATGCAGTCGCGATTGGGTGTTAGTACGGGTTACGTATTGTTTGATTCAATCGTTTTAACTGGAATACGTACATAACTTATCATATATACTTGAGTATGCATCGCAAATTCGGAATCCTCGGTATAAAGTATATATTCATCGTATTGAGGGCATTCAGAGGAGGTTTCTGAGGCATTTAGATTATAAAACTCACCAGTGGTCAAATGGTTATGTGCACCGTTGTAAGCGTTATCACTTCCTGCCGTTGGAGACTAGACGTAATATTAATGACGTCTGCCTCTTAACTAAAGTTGCGAATAATAGTATAGATAGTCCGGCGATATTATCTAAGTTATCCCTGCAGCCTCGTGTCGGTCTAAGGCCAATACCGCTACTACATGTACCCTTTGCAAATACCAATTATAGGAAAAACTATTTTTTACTGCGTGGTGCCAAATTTTTCAACGAAGTGTCTGTGGTGACTGACATTGACTTGTTTTGCACTAGTGCTCATGCTGTTACCAGAAAATTAAGTAATGCTTTCTTCAATTAGTTTAATAATGTTGTCAAGTGTCTTTTAGTTATATCTGAGTAGTTCGAACCATCGCCTGAGTAATAGGGACGTGGCCGATATTTTTGAGCCCTATGTTGGATAATATATTATTGCTGGTGACTGTACCTAAGTCTAGCGTTAAAATAAATCATTTGGATATAAACGATTGGTAACCCATCATTTTAAGGAATTTTATTTTATCGAACGCTTTTATTTTTCTGAAACCATAATGTTTTCAGGATATGTTAAACATTAATTGGGTAAAACCGCGGAGCATTCGAACCGCCCCCGCTTGTGTGTTACCAAAAAAACACATGTGGCATTACAAAAAACATTTATTTTCCAGGTATCATGTAAGAACCTAATCACAACTACCTATTGTAATTAAAAATAAATGCCACAGACATAAATCTTTATGACTATATTGGTAACACAAAAGCGGAGCGGCTCGAACGCTCCGTGGCCTTACCCAATTACGTTGGTTAGGTTAGGTTAGCCTACCTATCAAAAAAAAATACACATGTGGAGAGAAATCCCCTTTGATTAAATGAAAATTCTGCGTAATAACCAATAAGTACGTTGAAAGGTGTTACGATAAAATAGTAAGTAGGTACCCAAACTGACATAACTACGATTGATTTTAAAATAGTTTCCTGCGTGTTACATCAGCTAATGGACGAAGGTAAGGGCGCTAAACAGGTGTATCGGGTGACGCGCGAGCAAGGCCGCTTGTTTACTCGGCGAATAAAACACTATCAGATTACAGATATCATATAAGTTAAAGGTTTTCAATCCATATAAGTTAACAAGTTTTCCGCGAAAACACGAATCAGAAACTTAACTAACTTCGTAAACTAAATCAAACCACTTCGACCAACATCGCCAGATGTTCTAAGTAATAAATCACTGAGCCAAAACCAATAATCGATGACAAATGTTTCATTTCGGTGTACTCGGTAGAATCGTCAGCGTTTTGTTTGGCAGATTGGGCACAGAAAATGGCCACTATTATCTCTGCTTTATCACACCCTATCATAACAAACTGGGACAGCCTAAATTGGGAGCTAGCAAAAGGTCACGTCTGTAGAGCGAAAATGCCTTCAGGGCATTGGAGCTCTTTTTGAATTGTTATTTCATATCATTAGTTTTAATGGCACATTATAAACCGTAACGACACATTAAGATGAATAAATCACCAAAGGTATAAATAAAAATGTAAAGACTCTGAAAGTGTAGATTTATGATTCAATAAAACGCGGGCTGGGAAGCAATTGAATTCCCGTTTCGAAGTTTGACGATCAGATGTTCGAATTGTTCGAGTCGATGAAGTGTTCAAATTCTTTGACTCCGAATTCCGCGTCTTTGTACTGGAATTCCTTAGTTGTATGTTATTCCCCCAGGCCGAGGAAGGGATCCTCGGGGTAAACTGTAATATTCCGGCCTTTTGTTTTAAACGTGCTGGGTAAGCACCTAAGTACTTAAGGTTAATAGGATTTTTATCACCCTAAAGAGTAAAATAAACGCTAAATAATTTCATGAGATGAGCTGCAGAATAACGTGGTTAAATGAGAGTGCCTTTGCAACTAAATTGTAAACCGTAATTAACCAGAAGGTGTTTTTGATGCCAATAACAAAAACAAAAGATAAAGAGATGTAATGCACCTCCGCGCAGAACTTTTCCTTTTTTGACTCTCAATTTTCTTTTTATTACTATTTACGTCAGTGTTGTGCCCATAATTCAAGGAATCAACGACGTAACTTGTCGGGGAAAGACCTCGCTTACTCTTTCAAAAGTTTGCCTGGAAAAATGTAACAATTTCCGTGAAACTTTCGTGTGGAAATTACTTTCGTGTATTGCGAGGAAATTCAGGTGCTTCTAATGTGCTCGAGCAGCCAGCTGTTACATTGTTGAATAACTTATACATTGCCTTGAAAATGTCTACGATCATAAGTTTTCCAACTTTGGTACCGTAAAAAGTTAAGGGGGCGGCAATCCTGTGCTTAGAGCGAGTCACGGGTTACAACCAATGGTTAACCATAAGAAGAGTTATTTACTAAGTATACATATTTTTTTACTATGCGATTTTCGGATCCTTGGTTTTTTTCCTAAATCCTTGGTTACATTTAACAGGTATACTCATAATACTTATACCGTTACATACGATTATATAAAACCAGGAACAAAAAAGTAAAGTTATTATTGAAAGCTGTGCAATCACATAATTGGGACGACTTAAATATTTCATTTTAATAAGATAAATTAGCCCCAGCAGGCTTCACTAAACGGAAAGAGAAAAGCTTATGAATTAACATTTCCATGGCAGCGTTTCAAAATTTAATTTGAATATCACGCTGATCACCATATTTGCACGAGCAAGCCACATCTAGCATACATCCAGCCAGCAAATATTATGCATAAATAATACACTTGACGTTCGTATAATCGGTATTTTTAACACCCGCCGACAAATTACCACGACCCATTTTTTTCATATTCTTTTATTTGCTTAGTTAGTATTAGGTTCGTTAGGTTGTGTTTTATTTATTTATTCCGGTACCACGTTATATCTTGCTAGATACTAGCATACAAACTTAGTTTTAAGTAAGTAACTATAATTATCGCTCACTGTTCACTGCACATGCACATATCATTATTGTAATAAACTATTAGTTTTTTATAACTAATTAATCCAGGTCTAATACATAAACAACGCTTTTTAGGGTTCCGTAGTCAAACAAGGAACCTATAATTTCGCCATGTCCATCCGTCGGACCGTCCGTACGTCCGCAGCTCAGAGACTCTTAGTTATTTGACATAAATATACATATTAGCCACGGTCACATAAAATCTAGAAAAAAAAATACAGTACATACACGTAACGTGGTGATGTTTTTTTCTCCGGCCGGCCAACAGTGTGGCTTCTTTTAAAGCCTGTGCAATATTCGTAAGGATTATTTATAGATTCAAAGCCATATCAACATAAGTAGGCGAGATTTTTTAGCGTGCTATCCGATTCAAATAGTCATATACAGGGTGACTTCAAATTGGAAATACAAAATACTTGAATGTGGCTCAGTTAATGACGAATAGTGTATTACACTAAGGGCTGAGTTCACCAACAATTTAACCAACAGTTAGAGGTTTAACGGGTGTCAAATGTATTGATTAACAGCTGATTAAGACTTAACCGTATGCTCAATTGGTTGGTGAACTCGGCCCTAACTCAGTTGTTTAAATTAGCCTACTTTGATTATCGTATTGTTTGTAATAAAACTAATAATTAAAGTCCTAAAGTGTGGTTACCCTACATTTAATACCCAGCTGTCATACCTGTCACTCGTTGTTCAACCTAATAAACATAATGTCAGGGTAACCGCATCAATCCAAAAAATTGGGACAAATTAAAAATTTGAAAAAATATACTATTAATTAAATTAGCAGCATGAGACAGGAGAGAGGTTTACTTTAGCGAAAATGTGTGTAAATCATAAATTTTGCTTTACCAATTTGGATTCACCTGGTAATTATTAACACATCTGGTACCAAGAAGAATAGAGCCCCGTATAATCAAAAGATAGCCACGACAGTATTTTTTCTTTAAATAGGCATCATTTGAGTTATTTCTTGATTAGTTAATAGCTCCCATGAACAGGATGGATGGAAGAGATTGTGACTATTTAATGAAACTAAGAAGATTACATATTAATAAGCTCGGCCATTAACTATTCAGCGGGTTGTTTGTTAGACAGACGTTTATGTCGGCGGCTTAATCTACTAAATAATGTCTCCAAACTGAAACTTAATTATATTTTAGTTTTATGCGTTGCTGGTCTTTTCTTATTTATTTATTTATTTATTTAGTTTATTGGAGATAAAACAGAAACAAACAATGCGTTACTTATGAACTAATTTACAAAGTAGTTTAGATACAGCTGTTTCCTTAAATATATCTCACTAAGAACATAAAAATAATATAATAAGCAACATGCGACAATACCTACAGGGCTTCGTTTACGTACTAGGAAACAAAACAATTTTATTTTTAGTAAATACTCAAAAGAAAAAACAAATAATAAGAAACAAAAAAAAATTACGTGTACATGCAATTATTATTTTATTACTATTTACCTATTTATTGTGTTTTTTTTATATAACGGGAGCAGGAGAACATATCAACATCGCATAATATTTTGTTGTGGTGGTTACAAAGCCTATATAGAGGAGCTCGCTTTCCAGCATTGGTCCTAATTTTAGGAAGAGCAAAAAGGTTTTTGGTCCTCGCGACCTTGCGTGGTGTTCTTAAAGACTGAGAACGAATCCCCAATTCCTCTCCTGGTGTCACGGCGACGGTGACCACTTCCCATCAGTCTCACTCGTTTCGTTTGCCTTCTCTCTCTACTAACTTTAAGTTCAAATTTACGTATCCTAACTTTTTCACGATACGAATATTCATACCTTTTTTTTCTGAACCCGATACGTATGATACGTAGTTTTCACTTTTCAGAGTTGTTAAAATGAAGTCTAACCTTACCTAAGGTCTGTTCATCCTTACTTGTCTTATATATTAAACAACTTTCTAACCTCAAAATGAACCATTTTTGGCTAAAACAGCTCTTTTATCGTAAATAAAGTAAACTGAGTTAACATTTTTGAGATCACTAGGCCAATGTATTGTCTGTGATTGCTTTAGCCAAAAAAGGTTCATTTTGAGGTTAGAAAGTTGTTTACTATATAAGACAAGTAAGGATGAACAGACCTTATAAGATCTGTAGGTGTCACTAGTGATATTTAAAAAAATCCTGATAAGTAAACGGTGTCAGAAACATAAAACATTATCACTTACGTATGTAGGATTGGGTCATGAAACAGAAACGAAAATTACTGGTTACGCCAATAATCACCAAATGTGCATCTTTGATCAAATGCAACGAAGAATTAAAAAACTAAGAATTGTGATTGCCAACACACAATAGTTTCAAACACTTATAAATATAACTGAGTTGACTGTGTGTTGATTTATACTTATTATGTAAAGCCAAGAAAAATTAATTCGTGTACCACCGTGAAACCTCAGGGTTCGATAACACCACAGATATAAATACACATAGATAACGTAAATGCATCTACTTCGCGTGTCCGTATTCCGACCGAAACCCCGACCAAGCGTCGGGGTTGGCCGTCGCTACTGACGTTCCACGCGCCTGTTGTTGCAGTCGGTCGGCCGTGAAAATTAATAAAATGCCTCGTTGCGTGATAATGGACTGCAATAGCCCAAAAAAGCGACGATGTTGAATCAATATTGCGCGGAAAACAGGGAATTATCTTCTCTTGTGACGTCCCAGTTGGTAGAAAAAAGTGATACGGTTGGTTGTCATACAGATTGAGGTGTTTACGTTATCTATGTGTATTTATATCTGTGGACAATACCAATTTATTCTATTCTATTCTCGCAAAATTGATGAAAGGGTTCCCTTGCTTCCTACCCACCAAACTAACCTAAGCACCTGCGCCTGAGTTCACGACATACATTTTCTTTAAGCGGGTATATCAAGTAATCAACATAAATAAACATCTAACTTAGCCCCAACTTCACAACGCTACGTTCCTAGGTTTATGCGAATGGTGCGATTACATTATTACCTAATAAAGTTATAACTTTCGTTAATTATTACGCGTGACAAAATCTGATAACTACTCGTATTGTTATTAATTTGGGTTAAGTGTTGTGTTTTAAATCGTCAATAATGCCTAAAAGAAAAGAAAATGACACACAACAGCATCGTAGCAAGTTAAGACGATTAGAAGACCTTGAAAACGATAATTGTTCATCCGTCGATTCTACAACAGAAGGTTAGATTAATTAGTGCGTGAAATACACTATCTCATCGATATCTTCAAGGGAGAACATCAATTTATCACTAGTGTAACGATTTATCACGGAAACAAATTATGCAAAACATTTTTCTCGTGCCAGACTTCGCATTATTATGTGAATTTTACCGACTTCTTGCCAAAAAGGACAGAAAACGTGAGGTAAGTATTTATTTATGTACGTACACTGGCGTGTGACGGCCTCGATTTGAGATAAAGTTTCCAACGGGGCTCAAAGGGTCAAAGATTCAAACCCAATCTTACTTATTGTAGGGACTAATTTACCTGGAACCCTGTTGATCTTGAATTTTTAACCTATAAATTGAAAAGTATGAACAAAAATATAAAATAATTTTCAACAATATTATGAAAATAGACCTAAAGCCACGTTTGGGGTTTGAACATGATTGTAATTATTATTTTTGCCTAATAAAGGCTACGATGCTAATTTACAAGATAAATAAGGTTGGTAGCTCATCTCACATTGTCCCCGAATCAGTAAACACAATGTTTGAACCACGTTTGAACAAACGGTAGCACAGATTGATTGATCAAATACTTAGATTTTTCGCAAAAATACATGAGGATCATTAATAATGAGATTAATGAGTATAATGACATTAATGAATGACACACCTAATACTAAACACATCAAACATTTCTAGGCATCGAAAATATCCTTATATTACATCGATATTTTGCTATATACGTTGCGATACATTTTAAAGTATCAAAATAATATAGTAATATTTCATATCCCTGCAATTTTTTTATTATGTGGAGTGGAATTATACCGAGCCGATTATGCTGAAACAAAACTCAAACTAAAAGACATTTACTTTAAAAACTAACTAACCCTATTATAAACTCTTAAGGTAGATTGTCCTTTTTTATTTAGTCGCACAAACTGGTAATATAACGCATTTTTAGCGTGTCTGATGCATCTATAAATCTCGTATCGACCGCTTAAGCTAGAAACGAATTATCGGACGCGGCTTACGGACG
Source organism: Acleris literana (assembly GCA_946894065.1). Taxonomy (NCBI): domain Eukaryota; kingdom Metazoa; phylum Arthropoda; class Insecta; order Lepidoptera; family Tortricidae; genus Acleris; species Acleris literana. Next base: position 8,737,162 of record OX335689.1, on the reverse strand, counting down.
CGGCTGACAGCCGCTACTTATAGGTATCTAGATAATTAATATACACTGAATTGTGCAAACTATCGGACGTAAGTCGTGGACGTAACCTTGAGCGTTCGGACGTCCGATAGATATCTGGCGCGCTGGATGTTTTTGTCAGCCGAAAACGTCCGCGGACGGTATATAACGTCCGCGGATGGTATGCACGGGGTGCGGGACGCGTCATAGACATATCTTATAAGCGTCCGTCAGCCATGTCTGTCAGCCGCGTCCGATAATGTGTTTCCCGTTGCTGCGCGTCCGCAAGCCACGTCCCGTTCGACTGTGCACACTTTTCAGTCATGGCGGTCGTCAGCCGCCTCCGTAAGCCGCGTCCAATAATTTGTTTCTAGCTTTATCGACGATTCCCCGTTTCAAGGCTAGACAGACACGAAATCTTCGTGCCTACGACATTGAAGCTCACCGTGTCACTGACGCATTACTTATTCACCTCGTAGCCTGTAGTTTTCAATCAGTAGTTATCGATCTTCATCTATTTCTGTCACAAGTTATAATCGTTACCTCCACCAGGGCATTTGTCGTCACGCCATTGACTCGTAGTGAAAATTATATATTTGACCTATTAACTCGGGGGTTGCTTTTGTCTGAAAGCATTCGAACGGAACTTGCTTTCATTGAATTTATATTTGGAACACGTTTGCCCTAGAAAATGTGCTAAAAGATTAGTTGGCAAATTTTAAAGCGAACGCGAACAATGCATGAAGTTGATTTTACTGTTGAAGATTTTAACCACCGTTCTAAAAAAGCGGTGTTATAAGTATTTAAGAGAACCCTGCCTGCTAACCTTAAGGCGATTGAGAAAAAAAAAAGTTCAGGCATAGGTAAGTTTGTCGATTTTCGGCGTCACTTGTTTGCGTGGCGACGATAGCGTGATCAAAACCAATTTATATTTTTTAAACGCGTTGATTAAACAACCTAAGGTTAAATAATATCTGTTTTTATTTAGGTCGGTTAAAAATCACCGCATGCTCACTTCGCCTCGTGATTATACTTTGCACATCTTTTGCATTTGTTTGCTTCCGCCGTCATCGTAAGCCGATTAAAATGATACTTCAATTTTAGTCCTGTGAGTATATTTTTGAATACAAGCTACTTTAATTGGATTTGTTTTTAGCCATGTTTGATTGAATTCGGTTGGACCGTTCATACATACGTAATGAGCTCTGAAACCAACACGAGCAGCCCGACTCCGGAGCACCTCCCGTCGTTCAATCAACTTAAAAGTACCTACATTTATAAAAATAGAGCTGTTTTGCATCAAGGCTTTTAAATAAGTCAAAAAAACTGAACATAGTTTACATGTTTAAGTTAAAGTCCTGATTTAAGTAAGCAACCAATACAAGTGATTTTATAACCTTGTATTCAGTGTATTATAGTTTATGTAGTTAGGTATATTTTACAAAAAAAACAGACGACAAATTTGAATTCGGGACATTTGTTGTACAGATAAAGTGTTGCCAGATTTGAATGAATTTTAATAGTGATGTGGAAATAATCGATGTTTTAATATCGACCCTATCTATAATGTATGGTAGGTCAGGTCGTAGTTGGCTCCCTTGTTTTAAAGTAGGAATACTTATGAATAAAAATTTGTCGGTTTCTACCAAAGAAGCTTTGCACTTAGCCATCATTCACCCGAATGTATTTTTGATGAATGTTAAAAATACGTTGGTTTATATGGCCCATTTTATTTGCGTTTGAAAAAACGACCGTGTGAATAAGTAGCACCCGCCAACATAGACTTTATAAACTCTGCGATCAAAGACTCTGACACTACATTGTAGGTACCTTGCTGGGATAACAGTAAAAACAGGGCAAGAGCATGTCTGACCATGCTCAGTGTAGGGTTCCGAAGCCGTTAATACACAAAAACTATCTCAAAAAACCAAAAGTATGAAGTAATTCTCTATTTAAAGTTATTTGGTGCTGTCTTAGGTCATTTCAGTAGGTATAAACACTTTAGTCACCTGTATCTAAGGAACCAATCAAGTCTACTTAGTCGTCATAGTTTTCCTTTAAAATTCGTTATATGTGCTTTCATTTACGATACTTTTCAGATTTTTAGTATTTGTATTGGCTATAGAGGGGGGGGGGGACACTTGACTCTAAAAAAAATTAGTGCTTTAAAGCTAAATATTTCATAAACGGATCCCTCAATCGACACTATGAGGTGCAAGAGAAAAAAATATACATCACCACGTTATGAGTAAGGGAGGTACAGTAAAAAAAAAAATTTCAAGATTTTATTTTACCACTTTGTTGGCGTGGCTAATATGTATATTCATGCCAAATTACAGTTTTCTAGTACTCAAAGTCTCTGAGCTAGGCTGCGGACGGACAGACGGACGGACGGACATGGCGAAACTATAAGGGTTCCTAGTTTGACTACGGAACCCTAAAAACACGCTTCAGACAAGAGACCGAGAAAGACAAATCGGTCAGTGCGATAGTGCATTTACATTGAGGTTGCATGGGATTAAATATAAAGACCTATTCGAACCATCATCAACCTTGTGCTTTCTTATTTTCAGAATAGTATTCTAATCATGCTACTGGTCAGTGTTCAACTTTTAAGTGTTCGTAAATTCCCGTTGCGAATCCACCTTAATAAGTATTTATTTTATCTTGATTGCACAAAAGAATACTTACACTTAGTTTACAAAAGGTGAAATTAATGCCGTAAGGCATTCTCTAACAGTTATGTAGGTACCGCGCTATTTATAGGAAGTTACTTAGTCATTGTGGTAAAGGATCCAAAATAAATAGGTGTAAACTTTTTACTTTCTTTTTACTTCAGCTGTGTGGTTGCCGGGTTAGAATAGTACCACTCCATGCCTTCCCGTGGATGTCGTAAGAGTCGACTAAGGGAATAAAGGCTTGTAGTACTGTTAGGCGATGGGCTTGCAACCTGTCACTAATACAAACATCATAGCCTGATTATGCAAAATGTGGTTACAGAATTATCAACAAGCTTTTAGAGTTGTTGGCAATTCTGTAGCTCTGCCTACCCCAAACTGGGAATAAAGGCGTGCGTTTATGAACTTTTTACAATATCGATATGAACATCATTGCCTTTACTGTGGCAACAAAAGTGGTCACTCAAATTAAAATTTCTACTAAAGTAGAAGTGTTTCTCATTTGCATGGAAAAAATAGGTATCAAATTTCAAGGTGATAGGACAACATTCAAAGGTTGAACAAATTGATATTATGTTTCCAAGAAACAACAAACAATACCTAACTACCCTAACGCCAAACTCATAATCATGAATGTTTTGGCCTATTGCGGCTGCGATGAATAATCTTAAAAATGAATTAAAATAAAGGCTTGTAGTACTGTTAGGCGATGGGCTTGCATCCTGTCACTAATACACTGGTAAACATCTTAGCCTGATTATGCAAAATGTGGTTACAGAATTATCAACAAGCTTTTAGATTTGTTGGCAATTCTGTAGCTCTGCCTACCCCAAACTGGGAATAAAGGCGTGAGTTTATGTATGTATGTGAATTAAAATAAATTACAAAATTTGTAACCCTTAAATCAACTAATTTCATTGAAATTTTGAGCACTGGTTTTTTACATAAGTATAACCAAGAATGCAAAGTCATTAAAAAAGTTAGAAAAAAGAAACACCCTAATCTATATAATATAAGTAGCAGACTATACCTATTCACATCCATTTTCCTAAATGTCTACTTATACTGTGTATTGAATGCCAAACGAGCCTACTGCAGCCGTGACAAAGGAAGCCTGGTTGGCTGGTGCATTTACAATGAGAAACTGCTGGAGAATGAAATATTTACATAACTCAGTAGCGAAGCACGGCGGAACATAAAAAATGGCCAAGAAAATCCTTTGAGTCATAAAATTGTCTATGCCGTACCGTACCTTTTGTATAGCTTGGCAAAAAAAGTTAGGAAACTTAGGTTGACTTGGGATTGCAGTGTTGACATTGTAGTCTTGAGAATTCTAATTTCTATGGGTCTCAGATCCGACTTACCAGTGTGCTCGTGTGCCTTCTCCTTTTCATAAAAAAAAACCTGGAGAAGCTGTTCGAAGAGAAATTGGCAATATGATCCATTTTTTACCAAAATACTGCTGCTTCATGTGGTGGTAGCCACTTGAAAATAATTTCACCGGTCACCACGTCAAACTCGTTTTTGCCAAGCTATCATCTTATAAAACAAGTGCTTGTGGTATGAACATGGTAATAAACTAAGTACAAGGTTGGAACCGAGCTCCGTGGTCATTGACCATAAATATTTCCATAAATTGATCGCTGTAAGTTGTTTATGAAATTAAATTACGAACCACCTTTTCGAATAGATCTAGGACCAAGGTCACCTAGATTAAAAACATAAACGTCAGGCAGCAAAAATGTCATACATATTTTGCGAAATCTCGATGGCTCATTCATATATGCTGGTTTGTTAAGGATAATTGTGTAAGAACTATAATTATAATGACTAAAGAAACTAAGGAAAAAGAAAACACAAAGCCAAAGCAAAATAAAAGGAACGAAACGAAAGCGAAAGTAGAACCGGAGCCGTCGGCGTCAACGGAGACCGTCAAGAGGAGTACCAGGCTGAGCAACGTCAAAGAGATGGGCTTCTACAAGTTCAAGAGCATGCTGGAGAGGAACGTAACCGCGCAGCCGACCGCGGCGCCCAGCGCGCGGCTAGTGACCAACCGGAACAAAATCCGGGTCAAAACTAAGAGGCCCCAAAAGTAATCTCCATCCATCACACCAAAGGTTTGGGCCACGGAGATTTTTCAGTGAATCCTAACAAGATACGCTTTTATTTATATGTTAGAATATTTCAATAAATTTTGTCATTCTACACCCGAGTTTAAGATTCTTCGAGACGCGTTTTAAATTTGGCGGAGCCGTCATGAATTCAGGGCGTTTTAGCTGCCTCAGATGGTGCAATACATTTTAATTCGCTTATGCAAACTCTACCGAATCCGACAACAAAGAAAAAGCTGATAAAACGGCCGCCATGTTTTATTCTTACCTTGAATAAAAGAATATTTTCAAACTGGAGTTGCATTAGATCCGTTCTCTCTTATGAAATATTAATCCAATGTGTTCGCTCCCTTTGCAACGCTTTGAAACTTGAGTTAAATGCATTCAGCCCAATTACATTTCCTTTAGCGAAGATTCGTCACCTGACACATGCAATGGCCGGGATACACGAGGCTAGTTTTTCAAGCCAGGATAGCTAGTAGTACTAGTAAGCTAGCAAGCGAATGCGTCTATCTTCGTGTATACAAAACTAGCTTACTTCCAGGCTAGTAAGCTAGTGCTGAAGCCAGGAAAGTTTTTAATAGCTTGCCGTTCTATTTTTTGCGCTAAGTATTAGCGCCCCCCACGTTTGATTTCGCTGTCCTGGCTTGTGTATTAGCTTCGTGTGGCAGTTCATTTTACTGACAGGCTGGTGTTTTTTTTTCACGACTATGTTGTTACTGTCATTGCAATCGTACCTGACTGGCTTGAAAGTTGAAATTACTGGAAGTCATGTAGACAGCACTAGCATGTGTACAAACGAGGGCAGTATTACTAGCTTACTAGCCAGCTCCTACCTTGCTATCCTGGCTTGAAAAACTAGCCTAGTGTATCCTGGTCATAATCGTTACTCGTTTATAGATTACATTATTGATATAGTAGGTACGCAGGTGGTTCGAGTCATTTCAGAATGTTTCATGTTTTAGGTATATACGCGACTTTCACAGCAAAAAAAGAAACCAATTTGTTGGTTTCCACACAGTTTTTAGATCTGAGATACCTACTATACTACTATAAGTACCTACTTTTGTTTTATAAGCTAAGTTTTTTTTTCGGCTTCGGTTTTAACCAACGGTATGATGCAAGGTAAATTTGAAACAAAACAGTTTTATTGTTCAAATAATAATGAAAATTAATAAAATACTACGTCTTAAATTTTGTAATACATTTGCCACCTGTGATTGATTATAAAATGTGTTGTCAAGAACGAACGAATAATCATAATTCCTACTAATAAAATAAATGTTCATAAATATGTTTGGGTTTTCAATATCTATCTGTCAAACAAGCATGAACGGCTAAACGGATTTGAAAGAAATTTGATGCACAGATATCTTTGATTATTGTGCTTATAATAAGGTTACTTTTTCTTCAGAGGTAAAAACAATAACCCAGTTCCATGCATATAAAATCATGCGCAAATGGCAGTATTCATAATTTTTCCTCTACAGAACTACCCGAATTTATGTATTGAAATGTTTTCTGCGTCCTACGCGAGACCGTGTTTTGATATATCACTTATATCAGGTACACACCTGTCCATCGGCGAAAGGAACTTCGTGCTGAACTTTATTGAAACCCTGTCCCGAGTTCCCGACTGAATTTACGAGGGTCGCTTCCCCTCCGTTTTACGACTACAAATTATATAATTGTACCGCAGCCTCGAAACCAAGAAAAGGTTGAATGAATCTTGAATTCAGTTACAAAGTAAACAGAAAGTATTTGTTTTTGCAGCGGTCGAGGCACCATGAAAGGTTCCATTTTATACTCTGCAAACAAATTTGCGATTAGGCCTTCCTAAGTTATTTTTCTTGTCCTCCTTAAATTGAGACTCGCACAAGGGCGTTAAATAAGGTGGGTTTTTTTTAAACATTCACAGCTTTACATATAAATAGGTCATGATGGCAACGCGTCACCTTATAATGAGGAACTTGATTTTTTTCTTTATCCCGTTACAGGGCAAAATTGAAAAAAAAACTGAATTCTAGTCTCACCAGATTTCACCTATTCACACTAAATTATTTAAATAAATTATAGCAGTTGTTAATGATCAGTAAAGTACCTGATTATAAAATTTTCCCTTTAAAGGTTAATTATCGAAATGTCGCAAAACTATTGTTTTCTTTGTTTAGTTGTTCGATTATGTATTCAGACTAATCCTACAAATCAGTTTGAACCTTCTTAGGTAATTTTTACCTTCTTAAAATGGTATTAAAGTACTGTTTACACTAAATAAATTTAATGATAGAAACTTACACAAAGAAACTTTTAAGTAAATGCTCGAATCTTAAAATCATCTCTTTCTCGTACAGCTATGAATAAATCAGAACTGTATACTGATATCGAAGCCTAAATGTTTACTTTGGTTTATGATAATAAGTTAAGCCGCATGGCCAATTTATGCCTTCGTGCTATAGTGTGGTTGATCGTTTATTTGATCAGTGAAAATTAAAGTGAACCCAGGCACGCGATTTGTTCGTTTGCTTAACGATTACAGGGGTTATATTGAAAAGAGATTGATTGAGGGTTGACTAGTGCTATCAAAACTGTTGTGGTAAAACCTAGACTCAGTGCGATAGTTCTTAAAATAGCCTTCGGGTTTGTACTTCTCTCTCACGTGCTCACATAAACTTTTATAGTCCAGTAAATAGAGCTTAAAGATAACTAACCTCGACTGCGGGCGTAGTGTGGTTGCTTTTATCGAGGGACAAAATGTGCATAAAGCAACCGTCACTCTCGTACTTAATGGATGTGTATGTAATTGACATAAGATTCCGACGCGATGGGCGGATTATATCAATCCTATACATTTTATTTGATTTTTAAAATGGTTAAAGTTACCATTCTGCATCTTGTCTAGACCCGCTGGTTCGATATAATTTAGGAATAAAAAACTATGATTAACGGTGAAGTAACTAGCATAGAGGCATTCTATCTTAGTCCTCAGGGTTGGCAACGCATTTGCGGTCTCAGGATTACAGTCTTAAAGATTGTAGTCTTTGAGCATATGTCTATGGGTCACAGATCCCACTTACCATCAGGCGGTCTGTGCGCTCGTTTGCTTTCTCCATGAGTTCAAAAAACCTAGCTTCATAATTGTTTTGTGAAAAAACGAATAGTTACTGCTTTTGTGTTGTATTCCACGTCTAAGTAGGTACATAACATTTATTTGATGCTATCCGTTTACCTTGTAAGTATCAATAAATGTAAGTGTTTACTATGTTAGTGTAGCACTACCTAATTAACTACAACTACACTTGGGAGCAAAGAAATCGAACCACTTAGTACTGAATTTCCATAGAATGTGGCTCGATTTCTTTGCTCCCAAGTATACTAACATAGCAAACACTCACATTTAATAGTTTACCCAGACCGTTCTCGGTTTCCCCGAGATTTACCGGCCAACGCTTATGTCCCAGGTAATCCCGACGATCTAGTGCACACTTAGCGGGTTGTTTAACCAAGATTGCTCCAATGCCAGATTGAGACAACAATGGCTCCGCAGTGCGGCGTAATAATTCGGTCACCGAGGGCGAGCCCAAACCCAGTGTTAATAAGGAAATTCCACGCCTTTTCCGCGTACGCGCCCTGAGCTGTATGGTTTGAATTTAAGTTGACCGTAATTTACCTTTCAATCATGTTTCCTTAGATCCTTCGCGCATTCGCTAGCGTTCCTTTTTCCGAAGGCTCTATTCTACTTGGTAAAACCATATTCCTTCAACATGTTATCGTATTATCTTATCAACATTAGCCTTTATTTACTTGACAGTAATGGCGGCAGAGTTAAGGGTCATACAAAGATTTAGGTTACCGTCTTTCCTGTGGACATAGCCAAAGGCCTAGTTTTCTGGCGGAACTCACATCCGCATAAACGGCATCAGTTGTAGTCCTATCAAATAAAAACCTAACTTATATGCACATGAGCCTTTAACTATTGACCACAGGAGAGACAACTTTTGTTTTTTCGAGTGTGCATGACCCTTAAAAACAATACTATAACATGTCAAAGGCAATATTGTTTTTCCGATTATAATTAAGCCCCAGTAACGGTGTCCGGTAAAACTCAATACGATTACGTGTCAAAAGCTAATAGGTTTTTCCGAGCAAAATAGAGCCCCAGAGCCCTAATCCTACATTATTTCTACCTCTATTGTTGTCGTATTGTTTATGACTCTGCCGCCTTCACTGTCAATTTAATAAGAGCTTTAGCGTTTTCAATCCACGGATGCCTACCGGCAGTTACGGGCTCTGAGATACGATAATGTTTATTGGCTTAGCAGGACAGTTTTAGGCCGGAGCCCCACTGCTACGCACGGTCAAGCTACACACGTGGGTACAAAAACGCTTTGTATGAAAATGTAGGTAGATACTTCGTGGCAGGCAAAGACCCACCGCGACCCACGCTGCCCGTGTGTTGCAGTGGAAAGGTGGCTTCAAGGGCGTCGCACCCCCCGCGCGCGCGTGCATGTGCGTGGCCCGCAGTGGGGAATGTAGACACACGCAGCTGACCAACGTAGCCACGTGGCCCACACGTTTTACGTGTGCGTGCATTGTTTGCTGTGAATGTTGACACACGTATCCAGACCAATGGACCCATGTGGGCGACGTGTAGGTACATAGCGTGTCCATGCGTAGCGTGCGCAGCAGTGGGGCTCCGGCTTTACTCAAACTCTACGCGGTCGTCGTGGGTTGAACTCTACGTAAACATGCCACATCAAACTTAAACGTTACCTCAAAGGCCTCGTACGTCTTAATCCTAAGCCTGGGTTATGTTAAATTTGTGTGTCAAGCCTATTTAGCCGCGCTCGTCCGACGGAGTCTTGCATAATGAATAAACATCACGAGTAGGCAGATGCATAAGACGATATGTAGCTTCCCTTATGTAGACGTCCCGAAAAGTCTTACTTACCAGCTACCGTGCTAGACAGAAAAAGTCAAAAATGCTGTTATTACTTCCTTCACAGTTCATACGCAACAAATAAGTTTAGTATTGTTTAGTATTATTTTGCTGTCAACATTATCAATATTCAGAAACTTCATTGTTGTGCAATGTGTCAGGATTCGCTTCTTATCTGCATGTAGGTAGTGCTACAATAGCTGTGCCCGTCTATGCATTGCAATACTTCTTTTTGCCTAGTACCTTCAGAATATTACTACTAATACTAATTTATAGTGAAAACTGCTTTAAAATCGGTGTACCCTAAAAATAAAATTTAAATGGAAAAAGTCGGCAGCCAACGTGATAAGTTGTGAAGTCCAAACTACCCTGCTTTTATTAAAGTATAAAACGTTTAAGTTAACGCCGGATTTTAGTTTCAATTTTGAAAAGTATTCTAGTACCGCAACCTAGTACAAGTGTAATAAAAAAGAAACCTTTAAAAATCCAACTATTGGATATTTACTTGTTGACTACGTATTCATGATAAATAATTATCAGCCTATTATTTAGACATCCAGCACATTTAGATCTCCAGCCCAGCGATACACTTAAAGTCCGTGCAGTTATAGCCAATAGAAGTTTAATAAATAATAAGTTTCTGTCAAAAAAAACATTTTTGGTACAAGCTTTTGTTGCCGACTGTACTTTTTTTTGCACAGTCGTCATTAACTCATCAAAACGATCCTTACGAGCCCTAACACGACGGCTTTATCATGTGTAATTTAGGAGTTCCTATGGCCACCCTGAGTCTCCATCATCAGACCAGCTCGATGGTACTATAGTATTGAATTGTCATCAGAACTAAGAGTGTATGCAAAATTTCAGGTTCATCGGAAACCGGGAAGTGGGTCAAATTTAACTTGCAATATTTGACCCGTACATTCATACATACACACATTGCAAGTTAAATAAAAGCTTGTAAGAACACATATGAATGACCTAAGCACATACATTACATACATATTAGTCATATATCCGAATAACATATTTACCTTTTCATGGAGACGCTTTAAATCGATGCGCCGAAACAAACTTCCGAGGCGGAGATTCTACGCGGTAGAAACCATATCGCTTATGGCCAGAGGGCTCAGACAAGATGCACTACGCTAACTAACGTTTCTATTCGATTCGTTTTTAAACCAATCGCGTCACTGGAAGATGACGTGATACGAAAAGTCACGTGGTCTACCAGTGACGCGATTGGTTTAAAAACGAATCGAATAGAAACGTTAGTTGGCGTAGTGCATCTTGTCTGAGCCCTCTGTTATCGTATTGTCAACGTTTTGATAGCTCTTATTTACTTGCCAGTAATGGCAGTTAAAATTGATACCATAACACAGGACAAAGACGATATAGTTTTTCCCGCCTAGAATAGAGGCCCCGTTCTCAATCTTTTAGCAGAAGAACGCTGTTAGCAGAATATTTATATTAGCTTGAAACCTCAACGGCATAGGAAGATGAAAAACCGATAAAACGTACGAATACTTTGCTCGGTAATATAATCCATAAATCTTGGATTGGTTTGCGACGACGTTTTCTGTGGACTCTTAGAATCGTGGAGAAGAGTTGTAAAATAAAGATATCCCAATTTTATTACACCAATCTACAGGAATACGAGTACTTAGCTCGTAGCTCCCCTTACGGTTCACATTTCCGGTTTTGTCCGTTGTAGTTAAACTGAACAGTCGAATTGATCAGTTATTCCAATTTCGAGTTTCAGTTAGCAATTGTTTCGTTTGGCCGAATTATTAATTTAAAAAAAATTGCGGGTGGTAGGACTTTGTGCAGGGTCCGTCCGGATCGTTACCACAATCTTATACATTAACCTACCGCCAAACAGAAGTGTTCGCATTGTTGGGTTCCGGTATGGGGATAAGACAGCCGGTGAAATGACAAGCATAGAAGCATTCCATCTTAGTCCTCAGGGTTGCAACGCATTTGCAGTCTCGTGAATGCGAATGTCTATGGGTCACAGTTTCCACTTAACATCAGGTGGCCTGTGTGCTCATTTGCCTTCTCTATGCCATAAAATAATATCTTTAAAATTTGTTAAGTACTGAAACAGTTTAAATTTCCCGGATTGTTATAAAACATACCTAACCTAACCTACAGGTTCTGTAGGTACTCGTATGTATCTTTGAACGTTTTGAAACGTTAACGGGGTGTGAAAAAAGTCTAACTAATGAATTTTCGGTCAAATGAAACAGTTGGGAAACAAAACGTCGGACTATTTATAGGATACCACTGCACACAGATTAAACCAATCTTTTAAGAGCAATTTACTTAATGAAACAGAAAATATTAACCGGCGAAAGTTTAAAATTGTGAAAATAATGTAGGTACATATTTCGATTTTAAGTTAGGTTCAAGTTACGTTGTTACGTTCAAATAAAAGTGCAAAACTTTAAACTTCTTTTTGTCTAAACAACACCTTGCTTACTGATGTGATATGATGTAGTAAATAATCAAACATATTTGGCCGAAAAACTTCCTAATAGTCTTAGTTCTCAATAAATCAATGGATTGGATGGGTACTAAAGCCGACTGTGAAAAGGAAAGTTAAAACTAACTTTTCCAACCAATTACAATGTCGTTTAATTATTCACTATATCTCTTGCTATATCTGAACTTACACGTGGATGCGACAGGAGTTATATTATAATATTTACCTGCGAGACAGATACTGCCTTGTTACATGAAGGTAAAGGCAAATGCAACATCATTCAGCCAACTAGAAACGGCATCTGTAACGGTGCAATAAACACATCACAGAGAATTTTCGACGACTTATTGCACCAGAATGAAACGCCTCAGAAATAACTGACTGTGATGTTTATTTTGAAATTGTGTTTCCATTTCATTTCTCACTGGTTACATTCCAGCTATTTCAGTTTGTCGCCGCAGATTTCTAGTCTGTTGCTTTTTTAATTTTGGTCTTGTATCTAAGTATTAGGTAAATACGGGCACAGCTGTGTTCCGAAAACCTTCTATTTTCATTAGCGACAGCTGTTAAGCCCATTACTTGGGCAGACCTTCATAAAAAATGCCTGAGGATTCCCATCGGTCCACATACGTGCTTCCGGATATATTAGTCGGCTCATCAAATATGCTGCCGAGTGCCTACAGTATCCGAAGTAGGTACCCTAAAGTCACGGATTTGAATAATCCGTGAAGTGTGTATTTTACTGTCTAATCCTATTTATTATTTGAAAGTTAGATCACATACCTTGTAGTTTTTAAGCAATATTGGATATTGACGTTAAGGCATATGATTCAAACTTAATTGGCCTTTCTTTCATTTGTTCATTGGACGTGGTGGCCGGCTTAGAATAGTGCCACTCCATGTCTTCCCGTGGAAGTCGTAAGATGCGACTAAGGGAATAAAGGCTTATAGTATTGCTAGGCGATGGGCTTAGCTTGCAACCTGTCACTAATGTAAACTGGTAAACAGCTTAGCCTGTTTGTGCAAAATGTGGAATTACAGAATTAACAATAAGTTTTTAGAGTTGTTGGTAATTCTGTAGCTCTGCCTACCCCACTCTGGGAATGAAGGCGTGAGTATATTATGTAATTTAATGTTCATTTAAACAATGGATCCAAACTTCTTCATTCCATATTGGACCCACTTAACTCACGAATCGAGACATCTTTCTTTGGCAGATATTCCTTTTAACTCGCAATAAGTCTCAACCCTCCTTCTAAGGAAGGGTGCTTCCGACGTCTGTATCCTGAACGTTATATTCTGGGTTTATTTAAGGAAGTGCTTCATCTTCGTCTGCATCTTCATTTCCCATGAGTATCCCTGGATAAGATGTTGGTACCTACACATAGATCTCCATGGTTGTAGAAATTGAAAACTATGTTTGGCCAACTGTAACTTTTAAAAACGCGAACGTTTATGTCTTTTAAGATAAACATAACAAATTATTTTTACGATGGTTGGTTTAAAACCATTTCGAGGGAGGCTTACTAATCCACATTCAATTATTAAATTCCATCCTACAACTTCAATACCGGATAATATTTGTATTTTTTTGTGACGCACTCTGGCATGAAAATACTAAAATAGCAACACAGTCTTTAAAAAAATATATAACCGCATGCGGGTACATTTTTTATCAAAAAATGGAACAAAATATATTGAGGATTCTATACAGTAGCGTAAATGCTAGCTAAGAAAATACTAGCATAAAGGTTGACTACGCCGAGGATCCAGTGGTGCGCTTGTTAAATTACTATTATTGTGTTTTCAAATAAATTAAAGTATTGTCTTGAAATCGAGGGATCGTTTTTTGTTGTACAAATGAATACGTGTCGTGTTTTTCGTCGTGTAGTGAACTAAACGGAAAAAGGTGCCCACTTTTTTCCATTAAGTTACTTAGATACTTAAAGTTAAAAAGTGTTAAAAGTGTTTTAAGTTGTAATTTTTGTTATTGTTGTTATGACATATACCCCGTAAACAGTGTATTCATTTGTATGTACAAGAAAAAACCTTCCTTCGATTTCAAGACAATACTTAAGTTTATTAAAAACCACAAAATAATTGTAATTAAGGCGCTACTGGACACTCGGCATCCTCTTAATGTTACCATAATATGTTTATAGAGTGAAAATATTGACTTGAGTGGAAGACGCTCAATCGTTTAAATCGATAGAAAATGACTTGCGAGAATATATTGTGGCTTGTTCTGCGTTAAATAAATGTCAGACAGAGGCGACAATGTGACAGCTGCATTTCAGCTTCAACTTTAGTACAGTTGTCCGCAACATAATAAGCCAGCCAGCTTTAATATACCGAAGGGACCATGCATAGCGAACAATATGGACGCGATCCTAACAAACTTGTCGACAGACCGGGACTATCCTAACAAGGGTCGTAATTCCCGTATAGGATGCCAGAGCAGCGTACACAATTTATACTGAATGTGAAAATTTTAACTGTTCGTAACTTTTGTAATTTGATGCAACCTTTTGATTAAATTTTGGCAATCATGCATTGTCCTCATGCCATTGAGGTTGAGCTAAAGGAGTGCCCTTATTTCTACGACAACGTATGTCATCTACTTCGTATACATACATGAATAAGGTTACTTTGTTATTTTATTAAAAAATAGTAGTTTGATCGCGACGATCGGAACTATGCTATTTAAGAAAACGCTACATAAAATGCAACTTAGGTCCAGGAATGTGCTTTAAGTTTAAGCACCGCACAATTAAAAGGATTGTGAAGATAAACATTCCCATACAAATTGCGATAACGTTTCTCTTTCCTTCAACCTATTTAGTCCGAGTTTTACGATTTTTGAATGTTGTAAATAAATATAATATGAAAAATTAGGTCTGTACGTTTCCCTTTCCAGAAAAATACTTCCTGGATAGAAACAATTTATAAAAAAGCCGGTAACGCACAAACTTAGGTTTTCATAACAGCTACCTTACATTCAAAATTCGTGAAAATCGGACTTGATTTAAGGGGTGAGAAACGGTATCGCCCGGAGCTAAATTTGTATGGATTTTTTTTGACAGGTACGCGATTTAAGCATCGGTTCATAAACCTCTTAACTCGTTTATCCATCTGTTTACAGTATTGTACTTCCAGCTTCTTAATAGTGAGGGTTATTGCTATCTATCACACGTGCGCTCGCAACAACAATTTATCACTCGTGTTTCAAAATTACAAACAAACATACCTACGGCTGCACTCAGTCTGTCAATGCCAATTAACTCGTTCCTTAATAACGATTTTTCATACACAAGTTGAAAAAGGAACGAGCTAATTGTCTCTAAAACTGACTAACATACATGGACTGTTAATTCATAACCCTTCTTTTTGCTTCACCGTTGTCGGGTAAATAATGGAGATTACCGATAACTATTTAGAAACAGGTAGGTACTATATGTATTGACCACAAACTCGACTTTCTATCACCGGTCGGTATGCTTGCAGGCAACTCACCTTTGGCTTGAATGCTGCGTGTTGATTCGTAGGTGCGTTTATACCCAGCGAAGGAGTGCTCTAGAACACATTTTATCTTTATTTTTACTAAGAAAACGTAGAGATATTGCATAGACTTCTTGTTCGTTCGCTTAGTCTAAATGGGGCCTAATAAAGTTTAGCGGTTCCGTATTTTACCGCATGTATACCGAACCTTTTTTTTTTTTTTTTTTTAAACTACTCCACCGACAAGAGCCTGGCTCTTAAATTTAATGATGATGATACCGAACCTTGAAAGAGCGCAGGTTGAAGGTATACTAAACCTGTACTGTAAAACATATGACAATTAGAGATGATAACATGTAAATCCACCAGTCACGCCCCACGACTTCATGTTACGTATGTTCCCGCAAACACGCAGCGTCAATTTAAGAGGCCACATAATTATGCTGCACCGTCCACACAAGAATCAAAAGGAATGGCATTATGTGCTTCCGCGCGAAGAACGTGAGATGGAGACAGTTTGCCCGCGTCTTGATTGCAGCATCAAATTCAAATAATTGCTGTTTACTTTAAAACAACAACATTTATTAAAAAAATGGATTACCAAGTTTAAAATTTATAATTACTCAACTATTTAATCAAAAATCACCGTGTAAGATTATAGGGTTTCGAAGATTCAACTAAAACATCATCGTCGTTAGTTTGAAAAATAAAACTGTCGAGGTTTTTGGTTCTAATCGTGTTTCCACATTCTCAAGGAAGTATGACCTAGTCCAAAGAACAGAAACATAGGTGTTATGGTTATTGAGATCCAGGGGCCTGTTTTATAAAGCTACAAATTACAATTTACAGGGTACAAGTTTCCATTTGACACAACCTCGACCAATGACGACCAGCCATTTAAGCAGTGCTGCCAGTTTAGACCTGTAAAATTGTAACTAGTAGTTTTATAAAACGTGCCCCTGGGATCGCGGAACAGTACCAACTTTATATGTGGCCTATTAATTGGCGGGACGTTTCTCTGTGAATTGAAAAACAATACTAATTTATACCATCGAACAGCGACATGGGTCAACCGGTTCAGCGAAGACCTGGGTTGCCTGGACCTGGAGGAGGAGCAGCCCCTGGCCCAGCTCAGCCCCGTTCAGGTCGACAAGATGACGCTGTTCTTCACGGAGCTGCTCGACCACGATCGGGACGACGTCATCTCAGATCAAGACTTCGACCCGTTCTTTGAGGTACAACCTTATTTGTTTTACATAGGTTAATTCATATTTTTTTTATTAGCGTCCGTAGTCACACGCAAATTTTAAATGTCCGTTTATTACGTGTAACAGACAGACGGAAAGGACGAACGGCGGAACCTTAGTAACAGGGTCCCCTAGGGTCGGAACCCTAAAAACGACGGTCTGACAAGGATATTTGACAATTTAACGATGCCAGTAAAAAACTACCAGTATTTCAGGATAAAAAATCTCCAACTTATCTCTCTCTGCTTTCCTTTAGACAACAAAGGGATCATCCTAGTGCGATTCTCGGTAACCCATCATTTTATCGAAAGCTATTTTCTGCTGAAACTATGATGTTTTCAGGATATATTAAAGATTAATTACGTAGGTTAGTTTATATTACACTTTGGGCCTACTCATACGCATGCGCTGCGGCGTGTAATATTTTGATGAAAAGAAAATTCTGCATAAAATAATAGGTACCCGTGATTCTCGCTAGACCCTGAGGAGTCTACCAAAAGCTTAAATACGTGTTTTAGGATAAAAACTAAATTATTCAGTCACTTCCTTTTCGCTGAGAGAAAATTAAGCGACACATAACTCAGCGCGAAAACAAATTATGTCTCCGCTCCGCAGCGCGATTTTATTACGGTCATAATAAGGTGACGATGACTAATGCATTCACCCTATTAACCACATAGATTAACTACTGCTATGAGAGAGAATAATTAAATTTGTTTAATGTCGGAATTTACAGAAGCTGGCGCATTTCGCCGACTGGTCGGTCGACTCGTCGGAGTTCCATATAATGCTGGAAGTGAAGAGGGAATTCGTCGAGCAGTTCATCAACCCGTTGCCACCCAAGTGAGTCCACGTTGACGCGAATAATTAATGACGCCAAGTAATGAATTATCATTATTCATCAAGATTAAGGCTCGCTTTGCGAATTAAGAGATACAAAATGCCATCAGGCCGTTACAGAGGCGGGTTTAATGTGTCGTTGATTTTTTACAGTTGAGTGCATTTTAACGGGTCATAGCGGGTGTTATATTTTAAGTCTTACCCAAACCAATGACGTGGGTGTTAAGCTAGCGGTCCTGGGTTCGATTCCCGTTATGGGCAAATATCTGGGTTTTGAGCGTGAGTATTTGTTGCGGAGTCTTAGATGTTTTCTATATAATTAAGTATAGTATTTCTCATAGTACAGTCGGAGTTAAGGATATGTTTACATTTTTGCACATTATTTCAATGGTATAAGGTTAAAAAAACATAATAATGCAAACATATAATGGGGCTACTTCAGGGTTGTGTGAGATCCCCCTGATGTTTATTTAGTTAATTGCTTTAAAGTATAAAATAAATATATTACGTGTTTAATTTAGCGAAGTCGAACGCCAGTATTAAGATGTACTGCGTCTTTCTATGAAACCCGTGATACGACAAAAAATATATCGTGTTTATAGTAAATGTTATTTGCTCATTGTGCACCCCTTATTTCAGTATTTTTTTTAATCTAGTTGCTCGTAAATAATCCATAAAGCCCTAATAGGCAACATACCCAACGTAGCAAGCAACAAAAACCCGACACTGACTGATTGGAGGATTTTTTGTAATTTGTTTGTTGCTTGCTTGTCACGTCTCTACTACGCCACCCGAAACACGCCCGGCCTGTGTCACGTCCAATATCATCAAATACGGTGATATGTTATCGGTGTCACGACGGCAATGTCGAACAGAGACCTCCGAGCTCAACTTTGACATATCGTCGGTAATAGTGCAAAACAACGTAACGAACAAACGATATAAGGTGCAAAATACACCTTAACAAGTAAGTCAATAAGGTACAATTTTGCAACTTATTGAATTTGTTAGTTACCCGGTATTGCACTATCACTGTCGATATGACGTCATCGTTCGAGCTCCCGCTGCATTAGAATCGAAATTCCCGACGATGTCAACATTTTCGCTGTGTCGTTAAACATCCGACCGCGAAATTGCGAAATTGCGAGAGTCATTAGCAAGCAAGCACAGCGCCCTTACCGTAGGCTCGCGAGGTCGCGACAATTTTGTGAAGTTGCCTTATATAATGCGCTAGCGCTCTATTATACTCAGTAAAAACTAATTGTTTTTGTCATGTTATCGTATCGTCAATGTTATGATAGCTCTTATTTACTTGACAGTAATGGCGGCTGGCTTCAAAGCGACACGATAACATTTCAAAAGCAATTAGTGTGAAGTCATCGTTTCGTAGAATTCTGAACATCTACGCCGTAGCAGTTGTAGATCCGCTACGTTCGACGCCTACGGCTGACTATACTGCGAATATGAAGACTTTATTATCGCAGTCACGTTCGCTACGAAAATAGTACCTATTGAGAAAATATATCCGCCTTTAGTTCTCTGCCGTTTGGGAAAATATTTTGGGTCGAATGTATCATTTCCCAAATCATCATTCATTTACGAAAAAGGTATTTCCCTTCACAGCAGTTTGCATTTTATCTTGTCAGAAATACAACCTCACCTGTAAGTAGCAGTTGGGTATACTTACAGAAAAAAAAACAAAAATAATATGGAATGGGATGGAAGAAGAAAGACGATACTTGACATGGCCGTATAAAAACTACCAATCACTTCAAGGAGAAGTCTACTGATTTGTCATTTTTAAAGACGTAATTTTTGTCATATTAGTTTTTAATTTAAGTATTATGTATAGATAAATAAAATAAATAAAAATGGGGTTGATACGTCAACCAATCTATAGACCTTTTACGCCAAATCTAACGTTAGATTCTCGGATAACGCACCAGTATCAATCAATCAATAAATCAATATATCTTATTTGCATCAAACACATAATGAAAGCAAATTGCATGCAAGTACAGTCACGAGATTTAATGTGGTACGCACCTTAGGTCCAAAGTCAATCTGGCATTCTACAAAATTAAGGTTGAGTTTCCTAAAAGTTACAAATGACTTCACATCTCTAATGACATTGACGGCTTCAGGCATATTTTTCTTGAAATGGGTCCCAAATTAACGCTCGTGACCGTACAGTCACGCTACGACGGTATAATAATTTAAATCGATTGTTTCAGACTCATTATATGTAAACTACCCCCTGTTTCTCAGATACGGCGAACTACCCTACTACAAACGTGTGTGCGGGCCTGAGGCCGGCGGCTACCCCGGCCGTACTACGCTGGATGGCTGGCTGGCTCGCTGGGCACTGATGTTAAACGAGTACCGCCGCTTCTCCGACCTGCCCCTCTACCTGCAGTATCTCTGCAAGATCTTGTACCACGTGGTAGACAGGACGAGTAAGTGGGAGAAATTAATCTAATTTTTACAGGGGGATTCTGATGGCCAAGCTATCAGATGTCAGTGAGCAACTCAGTTGAGCGTTAAAGTGAGATACAGAGTTACTAACGTTTGTCTACCGCGGGACAATCATTCACCAACGTTCGTTAGTTTGGTCTCCATAACCAGAGGCTGACTGTGCAAAAAAAGTACAGTCGATAACAAAAGCTTTTCAAAAATATTAACTGTGGGCCTAGACAACTTCATCTAGAAAATTGTAGTTATATAGAATTTACATTAGCAAGTGATGCGTCCGCAGCCAATAGCGTTCGCAGAATTCAACTTATCTTCTTCTATAAGACCTACAGATTAGTGCCAAAAACTGTCTGTACGTACCACACCCTGGTAACACACCTTAAAATATTATGACATGGGTTTTCCCGACGACGCCTGAATAGAAATGTGTCTGTATGGATGAAAGCGAAAGAACAAACGTAATTCGTAACCGATTTTCAACAAAAAAAAAGACGATGGAGGAGGTCCTGAATCCATAACAATCAATTAACTGGCCATTTGCCAACCATAAACACTTTTACTCTGAAACATATTTTTAATTCGAGTAAGCTCCGTAATAACTAGCATTTATCCGACCAACGCCAGCTTAGGATCGGATTAACGGTTTGTCCGGGGTTGTCGGAGAGCGCGGATGTCCCGATGAACCTGAACCGGTGGGCGGCGGGTTTACAAGCACCTCGGGCGGGTTGATCGACAGGATTAATTCGACGAACCACCCCACTACCTGTACTAGCGGTTCTCGGAGACTACCTCCATTAAAAATAAGGAATCATTTTTTTTTTATAGGACCAAAATCCCTAAGCTACGGAACGACGTGATTTAGGTTATTTTGCTTTCGAGATATTATATATTTTTTGCGGCACATTTCGTGCGGCGTCTTAAACGACTTGACGGGAATAATTTATTTCTGATTCAACGAGTAATTTTAAATAATGGCTTACTCTCCTGTTAAGGTGTATTTCGCCAATGTCCAGTTATTTATCTATGAATATCACTCGTGAGGACAATTATTCTTCTTTCAAGTCCGAATAATTTATTCATTATTTATTTCCGCAATATGTTCTCACCCTAATGATCTCAAATCAAATTAAAAAAAATATTCTCTTTTAAAAAGAGACTTGCGTATTATCAAAGGTAATTAATCGGAACACGGTCTCAGTAAAGGAACGATGCCGGTCGCTCGTCAATTAATATAAGAATTATTAATTAACCTACGTTACACAAAAATTAACATCTTTTTTTGCATAGATATGTTAATAATACTTAATAAGAATTTTATTAATTAAAATGATTGTTGGTTTTTACGCAATCCGAATCGGCCGCGAGAATGGATCGACTTTTTGACGTAGAGCCGTCGGCCGAGCGACCTCGTGAATCACGCTAATTGCCCAAAACATAAAATATTTGTTCTTTCGCGTGAGAACGGAATATAAACGACGCTGGCGATTAATTACAGATTAATGGCACCTATTTTTCTAGGTTTAGGTACTTCTTTTGTGTAACAAAAGAAACGATATTGAGTTGACTACAGTAGAAGGAAGATAAGAAGTCAATCCTGAGAACCGTCGTCGCAGTTAAATTTATAACTAGTGACCCGCCCTGGCTTTGCTTCAGTTAATATGAGTTTTCTGTAACACCCGTACATATACAGGGTGTCCCAGAAACCGACGTCAACCCGCCTAGGGCTGATAGAGCAGCTAAAAAGCTATCGATTTAACCCCTATATATGTTCAGCGATTTTTACTAGTTTCGGAGATATTGATCATTTTAATTCGAATCTTTATAATTTTCCATTATATCCATGTCACGAAAAATCGTTAATTTCATGTTTTATTTCAAAAACCTTCCGTGAATATTATCTAACTGATGGTGACAACCGCATCAAAATCCGTTGCGTGGTTTATGAGGAGTTAGTGGATATACAGACCGACAGACACACACGCGGAAAGCGACTTTGTTTTATGTATTCTTGGGTTTGAGGATTGAGTTTTTATCTTCCTTTACTGTACAGTCAGCAGCAGAAGTAGCTACGCAACCGAAAAGGTCAAAATGATCTGCACTCGACTCTATTGTCAAGAGAATACGACGTGTCTAGATCATTTTGAGCATGTTATTTGGCTTAGCTACTTTTGATGTTGTCTGTACGTCAATCTTACAGCTTAACTTTAGCGATTTTTTAAAACGGTTGTTCAAATAGAAAAATATTCTAGTCAGTATTTTTCCAATACGCCAAGGATTGTAAACTTTATCTTATCATAAAATCAAATCGAAGACGCATGCTCCGCTCCTATCAAAAACTTCTAAAGTCAGAGTCGCCCAAAATTCCGTATTGCCCGTATTTCTTTTTACTTACTGTTCACGATTTATATTATTCCGGAGTTTTGGGTACATTCCAAGTTTTGGCACTTCTCGCTATGTCTGCAGCCAAAATTCAGTGAGCGCTGCATCGCGGCAGGCTTCCTGTTTCGTTCAAGTTTTATATGAATGCCTTTCGCCTCGCCGACTCTTTGTCTTCAATCCGCCAAACTCATCATAATACAAAATTTGCTATATGAACTAGCTATAACTGATTTTTGGCGATTCATTGCAATTTTAAGTTTATGTGCGTGCAAGCGTATCGATAGGTACCTTAAATTTAAATTCAAAACAGACAATAAATGATGCTTCGGAATTATAATTTAAGGTAATTGTTTAAAATTAACGTTGCTTAAAAAGAGTCGAAAAGTCTAACAGGATTTTTTGATCGATTGTACGCATAGATAACAACCGCAACACACGTTAACTTTCTGACACCTTAATGCATATTTTTATATTTCGTACTCGATTTGCCTGCGATTTCGTCGACATAGAAGTTTATCACTACTCGTCCGGAAACTGTGTATTTTTTTTAGCCTATGTAGCTTTCTAGCTTTACCTACAGCAAAAAATCTAGATTCCTTGTTCCGCTGCCGTGGGACCCAACCAACAAACACATTTCTGAACACATTTTCAATACTTCCAATCATGTTTACTTTACCACCACACGCAAAAACAGCATTCCTTAAGAAACGCTTTTATCTAAGCTATAACGCTTACCAATGCTTTTACTAAAACTATAAAGTCAAGCCTTCAGCTACTGTTTATTAACTCGGTGACAGAAGCAATTGAGTCGTCGTTCGTTAGTAGAGACACGTCTGCGATTCATTTCGTCCTCGTCTACGGCGTAATGAGAACAATCAGTCTGGCTCTTGAATGTGCCCGTTTCTTATGCGGGACGAACCCTCGCAGGCGATTCCTGGTATAGTTCATTTCAAATACCAAGGCCCGATTCCACTTGAGACGATCATTAGGCGAGAACAATAGGATTAGTGATAGCAATGGGTGTCCCTAGGAATCCCTAACAACGTTTGTCCTAACACATCGTTTGTCCGAATTTTCATTTGCCCTTAGCTGGTTTTCAGATGAGTCAGGCAACTTTTTAAGTTTTCCAGTTATGTCTTCGGTTCGGTTAGGTTAGGGTTTTATTATAACAACACTAAAAAGTTTTAAAATTTAAGCGAAAATGCCTTAAGGATAAACGAAAGTTCGAACAAACGATGCATTATGACAAATGACGGTTAGGGATTCCGTAGGGGAGCCGATAACAATAGATACCTGCAGAGACCTTTTTGAAGTGCTCAGGTAGTTAAGCAATTAGTCAACAATAGCTAAACATTATGACTCTCATTGTTAAGTCTCAAGTGGAATCGGGCCTTGGTATTTGAAATGAATTATACAAGTCTATTTAAATGGACTATTTTGATGAATGAGATGTTGAATGGACAATGTCATTGTTTTTTTTTTAAACTTGTACAATTATAAGTTTCCATTGAGATGGTTGATTATAAATAAAAGAACATGCTTTCTTTGCTCGGCCGCTCGTTTTGTCTAAACTCTTGGATACAATGCAGAAATATGGCTAGTAAAACTGTTTATGCGAGTGTTATTAATTAAAGTCCCCCGCTGCGTTCTATCTGGGTCTCTATTCAGCCCGGTAAAACAATATTGCTTTTGACGTGGTATCGTATTGTTTTTAACTCGGACGCCATAACTGTCAAGTAAGAGCTGTCAAAACGTTGACAATACGTAAACACGTCAAAAGCAAAAAGGGTTTACCGTGTAGAATCTCAGTCCTTTATGTTCCAACTTATCTTAAAAATAATATATTAATTTCCATGCGATTTAAGAAAAAAAAAACATTTATTCGTGACAAACAGACAACAAAACATAACAAAATAATGATATAGACAAAATACCTGGGGTACGTTTTATTTATTTATTTATTTATTTATTTATTTATTAGGCAAAACCAACTAAATATGTACATTACATTTCAAATAATACATACTATTTACAGAATTCCACAGTACACATCTAAATTATAGGTTAGCACAGCATTCACAATTTTAAAAGCAAGCTACGCAATAAAACAATATTAAGAATAAGAAATATCACATTAAACGGAAAGGCTTAATATTGTGATGAGTATAAGATGATATTTTTAAATT
This sequence comes from Acleris literana, assembly GCA_946894065.1. Lineage (NCBI taxonomy): Eukaryota > Metazoa > Arthropoda > Insecta > Lepidoptera > Tortricidae > Acleris > Acleris literana. The sequence goes on along the minus strand of OX335689.1, from coordinate 8,712,333 downwards.
TACCTAAACTAATTGAATGAATGTCTACATTTCTACAGTTCTTAAAAATACTGTTGTAAGACCTACATAGAACAGAAATGGGAGAATTTTTTTCATATCTTTTTCGGCTAAACTTAATAGATAATGGCACAAAGTTAAAGGGGCGAGAGTTGAGTCTGGGCACGCGACTCTGGTTTTATAAAGCTACAAGTTACAATTTTACAGGTCTAAACTGGCAACACTGCTCAAATGGCTGGGGCACGTTTTATAAAGCTACAAGTTACAATTTTACAGGTCTAAAATGGCAGCACTGCACAAATAGCTGGTCGTCATTGGTCGAGGATGTGTCAAATGGAAACTTGTAACCTGTAAATTGTAATTTGTAGCTTTATAAAACAGGCCCCTCGTCGTCATTGGTCGAGGTTCTGTCAACAGGAAACTTTTAACCTGTAAATTGTAATTTGTAGCTTTATAAAACAGGCCCTTGTTGTCACGAAATGGTTCCAACTCAGCGTTATACTGGCGTTAAAGCCAGCGCTGGTCTTCCGTAACAACATAATTTCTCGAGCTTTTTTTTTAATTAGGTTCATTCATTAAGTACATTCATATTTTGACCCATTACAAAACCGAGGCGGGTTGCGGACGTTCCTCTTAATTACTCAACAAAAAATGTTTACTTATAAAACTGTCTTGTTACTGATTGATGGACAACGCCAAGCCTAAACTAGGTACTCAATCTAAAAATATAAATAAAAGTAAAAGTTTCAAAAATGGAGGATCAGAGGGGATTTGTAGAACCTATAGGTACATATGGACTCGCCGATCCGGTTCCAAAAAAATACCAGCCTGATTAACAAAAAGTAGATCCATCGTAAAAAAAACGGTATATAATGAATGACATGTCGTCGGCCTAAATTGCAAACCTGCTAAATCCATTTTTAGGATTTAGCAGGTTTGCACTTTATTTCATCTATTTAGAATGCAAAACTGCTAAATCCTAAAAAAGGATTTAACATGTTTGCAATTTAGGGATTGCCTATTTGATGACAAATGGCCTGTTGTTCAAAGAACCCTTATTAAATGGCCCTTAGTGTATTATTTCATGAACTGAAATAAATATGAAATATATCAAAACCGGCTTTAAGTACACAATAACGTGATTCTTGCCACAGACTTCCATATATTTCATTACCTTTAGTTCAGTTTGTATTCTAGCGCCTAGTTTTCTCAGTCCGTGTAACAATTTGCGCATTTCGCAGCTAGTGGCGAGATAACGAAGGCGGCGCTCGCGGCGTTCTACCGCTCGGTCATCGGGCTGAGCGCGCAGCGGATCGACGAGATCATCGACACCGCGCACGACCGCCTCACTAGCGTAAGTGATGTGATGATGAGCGGCTGACGGATGCAAATTAGGTCGATATAATATCGAACGATATCCGTAATATGGATATGACTACAATTGATTTAAAAAAAGATAACATCATTGCAAAAAGTTAAAGAATTTTATTGTTCAAATAAATATTAATCATGTTTGGTTTCTATATTAGGTATTCAGTCCTTTCCCTTTAGTAGTAGTAGTTCACTATCCACGTGTATGGGGAAAAATTGTAGTCTCAAGAGGGGAAAATTTACAAGTGGCCAGTACTTTCATAATATAAAAAATACGTACCTTCCGATTCATAACGAAAACCGCATATATTTTTATACATAAATAGTACTCACAATTTAATAAAAGTCTTATCCATCTCATGCTTTCGTCACAATATTGCATCCTCATCCGCCCTTTAGTAATACCCCAATTATCGATGTTTTTTATTGAGTTCCTGGGAACCCGAGCGTCGCTATAGTGTTGGAAAGAAGCTTTATCTGATCATGACTTATTGACACAATGATGAACCTAAAAATACCCTTATTCTGTTACGGTCATCAAAATCATTAGGAGCCGTTTCCGAAAAAAACAAAAATTACACTAACTTTAATAAAGGAATCGTGTCAATTCATTACGCCGATATTGAACATTTACTATTTAAATTCCCTCACCACTAAGTAGAGCCGTCTTGTGATTCTCTGAAGCTATTCAATTCAGTAAGCTTTCCCTGTAACATTATATGTCCTAAATGGGAAATATATATCTGCGATTGCGAATTTCCAATTAGGTATATTTTTTGGGAAAATAGGTAACAAAATTGGGTCCCTACTTAATGTGATAACCTGATAACTGCTCTAAGGTTAGAACTTGGAATGGAACTGCTGCAAACGCTTTGCGTGTTGAAGTGTAGTAACGAGGTCATTTACTAGATTTATTGCCTACTTAGTTGTTTTAAAAGTAGATAACCTGTTTCTAAAGTTTTTAAGAGTTGTGTTAGCCGTGAATCTTTACCCCAAAGAACGTCTGGTCTGACACCTAGCGATTTTTAAAAGTGGCCATTTTGTGTCGGTGCGAACGACTTCTGTTTAGTACAGTCACCTGCAATATTATCTTATTCAATATTGAGCTCAAAAACATCTGACAAGCTCGCCTCTAATAATAAAGTAGTGCCAGATATTTTTGAGCCCAATGTCGGATAAGAAAATAATTGCTGGAGCCTGTGACTAACCATTATAATGTCCAATGTATATCTGTTGACAAATCAAAACAGTAAAAAATATAAGTAGGTACATAAATACATACATACCTTCACGCCTTCATTCCATAAGTGGGGCCAGGCAGAGCTACAGAACCAACAACTCTAAAAACTTGTTGTTAATTCTGTAACCACATTTTGCAATTATAAGTAGTCATTTTAGCTGTGTGGTTGCCGGCTTAGAATAGTACCACTCCATGCCTTCCCGTGGATGTCGTAAGAGTCGACTAAGGGAATAAAGGCTTGTAGTACTGTTAGGCGATGGGCTTGCAACCTGTCACTAATACACTGGTAAACATCTTAGCCTGATTATGCAAAATGTGGTTACAGAATTATCAACAAGCTTTTAGAGTCGTTGGTAATTCTGTAGCTCTGCCTACCCCAAACTGGGAATAAAGGCGTGAGTTTATGTATGTATGTATGTAAGTAGTCATTTTAAAATCCATAGTCGCTTTGTTTGACGCAACCGCGCAACGTAAAATAAAAAGTTGGACGGTGACTTCGAGGGTTGAGAACATATCTAACTACGATTTATTTATTAATTATATGCCTTGGCTTCTAGCTTTACCTGTATCATACTTTCAACATTTATCCTAGGCATTAAATACGATTTCCTACTCTTCATCAATCGGGAACTTAACTGACCTTCTTTTTTGCAGAATGGTTACCTTATACTGGACTATGGCACTTACATGCACTGCTTCACCAACTGGCTGATGGGGAAGAACCCCAACGGCCCAGGGCAGTGGGTCCTGGTCCCCCCCAAAGACAGTCTGCCGCAACCCCCCTTCCCCGTAGACTACAGCGCGTTGAACACCGAACCAGCCAAGCTTGAGCCTTATGTACCCGACAAAAAGACTAACAGGCATTCTGTTATAGTGTAACGATGGAGTGTGATATATTGGTGACGACTAGCATCGAATTCTGAATAGAAGATGTATTGAAGCTGTGTGGTAACATGGACTTGGGACAAGGGAACTGCAGTACTTGTAATTTGTGTTTTGTTACTTTTGAAGCTTTTACTGGGTCAAAGCAATTTATGTCCAAAGCCGCCAGAGAATTTGAGGTGCCGGAATTTTTTGGTACGGTCAACAACTTTAATTGTTGAGCTCCTATAGAATCCCTGTCGCAGAAAGACAATCGTTAATGACACCCTGTCATTATGACAGGGTTCTATAGGTGTTAAACAATTAAAGTTGTTGACTACCTATACCATAACGGTTGGCCAATTTCGAAAAGTACATAAATTTCCGGGGAAATACGGGGAATCTGCAAAATCTAGTCGCCAGTCGCTACACTGACCCTTTCGTTAACAATTTAAGTTGGCGACCGGTAGAAACACCAAAAAAAAAGTTTCGTAGATTCCATGTTAGCATAGTACAAATAGAAAAGTAGTACATCTCTGGCCTTATAGGAGTTTCTGCTACCTATTCCCTCTCGTGCACTAGGGTTGCGCGTCGCTTGATACTTAAAACGATCGCAACCAAACGCGGTGAAGGCGCGGCGTTACCCTTACTAAACCGGCTTGGTGAGTCCTGTAGTTTTCTTGTGGTGGCTCACGGCCGGCGCGTACGATCGAGGCATGCACACTTGCACGCTGTGCGATATACCAACCTTTGTTTGAAGATGAACTACTGTTTATACTGTGATGTTAGTCCTTAGGGTTGGCAACGTACTTATGTAAATTTACCATCCGATGCAATGGCCTGTGTTTTGCCTTCTCTATATCTAAAAATAAAAAACACTACTTGCCAAGGTTTGAAATTCGAACTGAATGAAATGGGGGAGTGCGGTCTCCCCAATGTTGCGAACGGTTACGAAGATTTGGTTATTGTTTGTTAATAAGTACCTTTGTTATTGACGGGGGAGCTGCATTCGTACCATGTGTACGGTCACAAGCGTTAATTTGTGGTACCCATTTCAAGAAAAATATGCTTGAAGTCGTCAATGTCATTAGAGATGTCAAGTCATTTGTAACTTTTATTAAACTCAACCTTATTGTTGTAGAATGTCAGATTGACTTTGGACCTAAGGCGGGTACCAAATTAAATCTCGTAATTGTACGTCTAGCTAGAGGGCTTGATTCTAGTATCAAACGCGTTTGTTCAATTTGGTCACGGTTCGATAGAAAAAAGAAAAGCACTCACGAATTTTGACACGTGCACTGCCACTTAACTTACAAAAATGTACATAATATTATCGCCAGGCGTGATGATGGCATTGAATGCTGGTTTGGACTACATTTAGTCGAGTAGCAAGTATTTTAGTAACCTATTAGTAAATGTTTTAGTCAAGTAGATCCATTTTACTTTATCTACTTTTAAAATACTCGCTATTCGACTGAATTACTAATGTAATTCGAACAAGCCTTTACTTTGAATAGCTCATAATAAATACCAAGTATTGAACATTCTGTCACCGAATCCTTACACATATTGCAATAACTATACGAACTTAATATTGTATAAGTTTCAGAACGTATATCTAGTCTTGATACTAGGCATAGGTTAAAGAGTAGGTACTATTACTGCCTTAGTGAGCTAGTTTTAATTATTATAAGTAATTAGTCGAGTTTTCGCTTGTACTTGGAAGGATTAAACGCTTTATCTAAATTGTATGAAACTTGACCAAGTCTATTATCTCTATACCTACGAATTAAAAGGATCGCTGTAAGTCTATGTAAATATTAGAAATAATGCACAACACGAAAAGCAAAAACTGCCTTAAGTAAGCGTTCACATCTCACGATATAGCCTTATTTTGTACCTTAGTGTAATCGGAGACTAATGTCAGTTTATGTAGAATAAAGTATCACTTTGAAAATACCTCTATTATTCATTGTAATCCTATCCGATCCCTTTTGTCTACTCTCCGTAGAGTGTCATAACATAAGAAAAGAAAAGCGGTGAAAGAACCTACTTAGTCCAACGTTAGGTTATTTTCTTTTGTTCGGTACATAAATAGCATTAGGTACACGTGGACCCTTATTTATTATAAAACTATCAAATGGAACTTCGGTAGAACAAATTCTACGACTTGCTAATTCTTACCTATCTACATGTTACTATGTTTATACCTCGTTATATTGACATACTTGCTTTACTCCAAAGTCAACTGGATCAGATCTCACACGAGAATAAATTGTGTTATTCTCTTAAAAAACGGCGCTCGGTCGGTCGAACGAGTGACCGAGTGAACGCGCCACACCGGCGAGTTTAAGTAGTCCCGTCAGAGCGCACAAAACACATTTTAGCGCGTGCATTCTCAATTAGGCAGCTGCCTTCTGTCGATAAGATCGAACGTATAAAGCTGCCTAATTGAGAATGCACGCGCTTAAATGTGTTTTGTGCGCCTGAGACGGGACTACTTAAACTCGCCGGTATGGCGCGTTCACTCGTTCACTCGTTCGACCGACCGAGCGCTGTTTTTAAGAAAATAACACCCTAGTTCACCTACGCTATAGTGATACTGGGGCTCTGTTCTACTCAGTAAAACCATATTTCTTTTGACAAGTTTATTTTATTTTATTTTATTTATTTTATAGCATACCTAGGTAGGTAGGTGGCTGGCAAAAGCTGGATGAGAGTGCCCACAAATCGTGCTCGTTGGCGTGCAATACGAGAGGCCTATGTCCAGCAGTGGACTAATATAGGCTGATGATTATGATGATGATGATGATGATGATAGCATACCTTTGAGTTAGAAGAAGAAAATCGTGTATTTGGTGCAAAACACAAAACAATTATAATATTTATTTATAATAAAATGAAATACCGAGGAAAAATAATTTAGAACAAAAACGTTATATTGTACCTACTTAGGTATTAAATACCTTGTACAAAAGAACAGCATGATTTAATTATATTGGCGCGCGTCGAAGCGCTTTAGTACACCGTTGATCAAAAGTCTATCCTTGCTCAATCCACGCGCTATAATGGCTGTCACGTTTATCGCTTATTTTATTCACCGGCCGCTGGCAATAAAAACCTCTCATCATACCCTACATAAAAGTGATCCACATTATCTATTGCACTTCCGCAGAGAGTTCAGGGTTGTATTTTTAAAAGCTTCCTGGTGATTGATGGGGGGTTAAAATGTAGTAGGGACGAAACACGCCCGAACACTTCTTGCCTTCCATTCCAGAATTTTGCCCAAATTGTCATCAATCACCCAAAACGCCCAAGTGACAAATCGTGCATACTTTAAAGCAGTGTTTTACGGCCTTGTAACTTTATGCAACTTACATAATGAGAAATACAAAGCTCAGAGAAACACCGCAGCTCTTCCTTTCGTTTCTTCATTTATGTACTCTCAGCAGCAGAAGTAGGTGGACAGTCGTAGAGCTCGAAATTATCTAAACACGATTCTATTATCAAGAGACTAAGATCGTGTGTAGGTATATAATTTTGAGCGCTTGGACTGTCTACTTCTGCTGCTCACTGTACTTACTTGATAAGTTTTGCGAGTTACGTTTTATGTGTTCAGGTTTAATAATGCGTGCGGGGAAGAAGCCAGTTTATGTGGTACTATTACCGTGGTACGGTAGTATTATTTAGTCTATTACTACAAAAATTGCCTTAATTCCTTAATAATTGAGCGGTTACGCAAGTATTTAATAAACAATCGAAAGTAAACCAGTAAGTGTCTTTTTTATCTTTCTCATATACACTTGGACCCTGTTGGACTTCTTGTATAGGTAATTACTCGGTTAAAAAAAAAAAAAAAAAAATCGTACAATATGGTGGATGGTAAAGTATCAGAAGTTCGATCACCGTCCGTTTTTAGGGTGTATAAATAGGTACCTACCAATAATTTGAATTTAAAAATATGACAATCAGACTAGGGAACTGCTAGGACTCCGATCTTGCCAAGCTTTCCTGTACCTAACTAAATAACTTACTTGCTTGTTGCTTGTTGCCTTGTTGCTTGGCAAAAAAGTGTACCTATGAAGTAAGAAGTAGGTGGGTAGGTAGTCTTTAAGTAAAGAATAGATCAGCCATACCTACTCCGAACAGCGCCTCATTCATTCCAAGCTCCTTTTCCATCTACCTCGGTCAATCGAGCAGAACACAATTAACGTGGATACTAAAACTAATTATGCTGGTGACTGTACTTACCCGGCAAGATCATAAAAACTCGATAGCGGTATTTCCAAGAAAATGCGCCACAAAATACCCAAATGATAGACGCTGATTACAAGCATTCGGAGTAATCTTCTCTATTATAGGGCGGCAGTCGTGTTGCTGGTGTCCCGATATTGTTTCCCGTGCCCGCAGTACCTAATAGGATCATTAAACGGGCGAGGGCGGACATTTTTGCGCGGGAATATGGCGCCATGATAAATGGGGCACAATATCTACCAATGTTTTCATTCAGGAAGCATTCTTCGGCGTTCTTTTTTCCCCATTACAGTGCGGACATAATAACTATTCAACGCGGCGAAGTGATTCTCATTGTGATGCCGAGCTAGTCGCTGTTATACGGCCATGCGGATCTATTTAATGATGGAGACGCTTTCCACAGATTTACAATAAATTTTGGTGACATTGATATTTAAAGATTTGAGTGGGAAATTGCATCAGATTTAACTTAATACTTGAGCTACAATGGAATCCTATCATAAAGAACGGGATATACCTACGACGAAATTAAGTAGGTAATCAACAGAGGTCGGAATAGGTAGTGCTTATTAACCTAAACTTGACTCATGTTCATTCATGCGTGAGTGAGATGGGAATACGTTATTGAATGAAGATGCAACAAGTTTAGGTTAATAAGCACTACCTATTCCGACGTCTAGTAATCAACGAATGTGAAGCTATAGATAGTATCACACAAGCCGTATATATTGTAAGTCAATGACGGTACAGTCGAGTTCATAAATATGTGTACACTTTAGTACCTTGCCACTTTAAGCGCTGTAACAATTCATGTAGGTATGGCATTTTAAACATGATATTAATTAGACAAGATACTATCGTGTACAAATATTTATGAACTCGACTGTACAAGTGCTACACGGCGGGCGAGGTGAGCCTCTGAGCGCGGGCACACAATCAGACATTCAACCAGCGCAGGATCGACTTCGCATGATTACTGTGCCCCGTCACGAAGCTACAAGTTACAAATTACAAGAGAAACTCTTTTTATAGCAAAAGGAGTTAGAAAGAGACTTCCGCTTGTAATTTGTAACTTGTAGCTTCGTGAAACGGGCCTCAGGGGCCTGTTTATCAAAATCCTGTAACTTGTAATACAAGTGGAAGTCTCTTTTTAATACATATTGTTGGAAAGAGATTTCCGCTTGTAATACAAGTAAGTTACAAGCGTTTGATAAACGGGCCCCTGGTGTCGCCGCCGATCCAATAAGGTCGGTAAGGGGAGTTATTAGGGAGCAATGCGATCAAGCGAGCACCAGCAGCGGCTCCAGTGAGCGATTGATTGATCCAGGTCGAGATGGGTGAATGAATTATGATGATAAAGATAATTGATAACAGCAGTCGAGCTGGCATAGCAGCAGTATCTGTAAATGATCACTAATTTCTTTGCGCTTTGATTTTATGAACCAGGCTTATAATAACACGAGTTCAGTTACAAGATAGATACCAGATCAAATACAGAGTTTGGTATGAACGATGTGTTTGCGGTCAGTAATGAGACACGGGGGGGTTACCATGACATACTAAAGCAGTTTAGTTCAAATTGAGAGAAAGGGACAGAGCTATATCAGTTATACAGCTCTGTTCCTTTTGTCTCAACCTAAACTGATTTATTATGTTATGGTAATCAATCAATGACCTGGCTCAATCTTAAGATCGTCCAAATTATACCTGGCTCTTTGATTTTTTTACTTCTGAGATATTCAATTTAACGTCTTTAAATGTTTCAAAATGCCTCTAGGACTATTTTTGCGAAAAAAAACATAACTTGGTTTAGCCCCAATAGCCATCAGCCAGGACGGCCTCTTTGTATTTGAATATCATTAAAGAAGTACTGTGCCTCAATCACCTGCTCAAAAACGCTTTTCATCTCTTGGACTATAGTAAATGCCGCGTAAGCGAGATCCCGTAAATTATAATGTCGATTTTGAATACAGAGGTTAAAAAAAAAATAAGTTTTTGTAGAGGCCCGGAAAACAAGTGATTACCCGGCGAGATGGTTAGCTGTGTAGCGGCGATGGCGGTGTATTTAGCGGAGGTGTCGTTTAACTAGTGTCGTCCCTCCACTGCCGCCGCACCGCCTCAGTCACTGTTTTGGAAAGGTTGTCTAGGTCCCATTTGTAAGGTTTCCTAGGTAACCCCAAAAATCACAGAATAGTTGTCTCGAGCCTTGGCTTTTTGGAATATTTTCCTTAGTCATTTTGATTTTGTACGCAATTGACAGGATTAAAAATAAAATTGCAGCAGACAGTAATAGGTTTTCATAACTTTATTTTACTCCTAGGCTCAACACACCTTCAATTTTCAAAGTCAAAGCCATCATTTCAAACCATGTTTAGGTAAAATGCTTTTATTTTATGGCTCTTCTTCCTTATACATTAGTACTAACTCATTTGTTATTACATTTTTGAGCTCTTTTACATTATATTCATTTGCATAACAAATACTCTCAGTAATACCAGTCCCCATGCATAAATTGCGCTCCATTTTAGGTAGCTCCTTGACTACCTTACAGGAACTATGAATTATTTTGCATCCAAGTCTAATATATTTCTTGACATTATCACAATTGATCCCCGCGCCAGGCATAATTTCAATTTTGTCTTTATAATTCTCAATTAAACAAGAAATTAGTTTATATGCTTTGTGATCATCCACTGAGGGGCTTTGACCACTAGTTAGGACTCTGTTGAACCCATGTTTTATTATCTTGTCTATGGAAACTAAAGGATCCCTAGCAACATCAAAGGCTCTATGAAAAGTTACTGGTAATGGACGGGCTTGAGTTACAATGAGATTACAATTGCCCTCATCAACCTCTTGCTTACTGGTCAGTGCTCCAAAAACAAATCTATCCACACCTAAGGTTTTCATGATGCACAGGTCTGCCAGCATTGTATCCATTTCTGCTTTTGTGTAGCAAAAATCGGATCCTGCCCGACATCTAAGCATTACATTCACTAATGGTTTCTGAAATCAAACTAATTCCTTTTAAAATTTATCACAATTTCCAGACAAATTAAAATGGGATAAACTCTCATTACCTTGTTTAATTCCGGACATGCACAATTAACACATGTTTCATGTATAGGTTTTCCAGTCCCAACATTATTCACCTTAAAACAACATTATTCAGATTATAATAACAAGAAGTCTTGTAGCGAAACTGAGTCTAGTTGAAAATATTTCAGATCAATATTTATATTTTTATAATAAGTACATAACTCATACCACAGCTGTAATTTGTTGCACTAAGCCAAATGACGGGGTGAGACCTCCCTCGGCTAGAGAACTGCACACTTCCAGTTCCTCTGCACCGCCATGAATGGCGTTGATGGCAGACTCGACGCTGTCTATACACACCTCTAACATCCTCTGTTCGTTGAAGTAATTAATAATTAGCAACGGTAATTAAAATCAGTCGGTATAATAAACAAAAGCAAACAAACTACCTACTAAAGAGCTACACTACTACAATAATTACTACTTTCCTACTCTGTCAGTTCTATTAAGATGAAATCAAGTTAAATTATACTTTTGGGCATTTGCCGTTTTCTTAGCTTATTGTCTTGTTTTGAAAAATATGCTAAAGTTTTGTTTTGTTATCAGTAAGTCTTATCAGCAAAATACGTGTCAACTGTCAAGTTCTGTCAAAGTCAGAAATATAAGTAAGTTTTTATTGCCAGTAGAGTAGAATACTTGATTGCCACGTTATATCTTCATGTAGGTTGCATGTGGGTACAAAACCAATAAAGCTAAATAAATACAAATATTTGCATTAGGACCATAAGACAATAAAATGCTAACAAAATGTGAAGACGTTACAAATAAATAAATGTACCTAAAGTCTAATAATTATTGGTATCCGGATTCCGGACAGACTACTTATCAAAATTTGGTGTCCAAAGTACCTTTAATAAAATTCATGATAAAAACGATATATACATTGTATGAAACTGGTAGAAAAGAAATGGGTCCGTCTGTTTCAACAGCTTTGTATTACGGTCTTTATTATGGTATTGCGTTTAAATTATTCGAGGTTCAAAAAAAAACTAGAATCTAGTTTCAACGTTTTTTAGTTATACTTCAGTAAACTGTCAGACGCGTTTATGAGGGACAAGATAAATCCTTCCTTTTGACATTTCGAAGTAAAGGGACACGCGAACGTAGGCAAGATTTCGCCAACGTTCGGTCTCTTCTACCAGGTATTAACGTATTTCCACGTCCGTACATAGATTTTGAATAAGATACCTACATTTAGTTTTATTAATTATATCTATTCCTCCGTGTAATTTATGAAAATCGCAAACAGCATTCGAGTTGAGGTTATGTGTGATGTGAAATCAGTGCCACATATGAGTTGAAATTGTAATTTACAGCTGTGTTAAGTGTATAATTTTCATTAACAGTTATGTCTCGAAGTAAATCACATGACGAGACGGACAAGCTCACACGTATCGCTATCGTGAACGCTGACCGTTGCAAGCCGAAGAGATGTCGACAAGAATGCAAGAAAAGTTGCCCAGTGGTGCGAATGGGCAAGCTTTGCATCGAGGTGACGCCAAACGACAAGATAGCCACTATTTCCGAGGAGCTGTGCATCGGTTGTGGTATCTGCGTCAAGGTAATCAATCAAACTATATGTGACATTATACTAACAGAACTATGGCCACTGTTTTTGTGTAATTTAGGTCAAATTTCAAATTTGGGAAGTCATGTTTAACACAGAGGAAACTGTTCCCAAAGTTGACTAAGAGTAAGATACAATAAAGTATATCTCAGAAATAACAATTTTACTTTTAATTTATTTTATAATCAGTCATCATGCCCATATGGATAAGTGACTTTGTGCATATATACAGTTCATTAAGATAAGTCAATAATTTAGCATTTAAATGTCCAAAACTATTTTATTCATTACAATATCATATATGTGTATGTCTCTAAGTAGTGTTGCAAAGCATAATTTTACTACTTAAAATTCTTCTACCATACAATTTTTTATTGGTTGTTTCCAGAAATGTCCCTTTGATGCTATAACCATTATCAACATCCCATCGAACTTGGAGAAGCACACAACTCATCGTTACTCTAAGAACTCCTTCAAGCTGCATCGGTTGCCGATCCCTCGTCCTGGTGAAGTCTTGGGTCTTGTCGGCCAAAACGGTATCGGCAAGTCCACTGCTCTGAAGATCCTTGCTGGCAAACAAAAGCCCAACTTGGGCCGCTATTCCGTAAGTTAATAATAGTAATACATTTATTTAATATTATATTTCAAGGAAACTGGTGGTTGTGACCAGTAATTCAATATTTTGTTCACTTTAAAACAGCTGAAGTTTGGAGTTGTATTCTGATCTAAGAACGAATTATATATTGATATCCATTTATAATTGTCCCTTTCCTTGCATCTAATATATAACAACAACAACACCAGTTGAAGGCTCTTGCTAAAATGTTCACACTCACCTCAACTATTGTCTGTTCGGCCTAGTGGTAGACTGGTAGAGAATGCCTTAAGGCATATCGTGTACACATTCATACTTACTATTTGTATTGTGCAATACAGTTTAAATAAATAAATATTGTTGTTATTTACTAAAAACCAATGTCTCTACTAGGATCCTCCAGACTGGCAAGAGATCCTCTCTCACTTCCGCGGGTCGGAGCTGCAGAACTACTTCACCAAAATCCTGGAGGATGACCTGAAGGCCCTGATCAAGCCTCAGTACGTGGACCAGATCCCAAAGGCTGTGAAAGGAACAGTTGGACAACTGTTGGATAGGAAAAATGATACAAACAATATAGATAGCATTTGCTCTATGCTTGGTTAGTGAATATCCTGATTATTAACTATTCCTACCAAAGTGTATTTGTTATAGCCTCATAATCGAACTTTTAGTAATCTATTATTTTGGATCTTGCTATTCTGTATTAAGTTTGGTACCCGCTGAAAAAAGGCCTCCTCTAGCCTTCTCCATGGGTCGATGACATAAGCCAGGTCTCGGGCAAAACTTGGAATAGAATAGCGAGAGATAGACTAGAATGGAGATGAAGGCTTTCACATCTATAGACTCTTATTACCAAGCTACTATATTCACATACAAAATTAATATCAATCATACTTTATATTATTCAATTTAGGTACTAGTTAGAATACTTTTTTTTTCTTACGACATGGCCCCACTACGGGTTTAGATCTCTTCCAACCTTCTGCATTTTGTTCTACTTCTTGCTGTTTCATGCATTCTTTGCTGGCAATTGTTAGGAGTTCATCGACCACAATGACTTGTCAGGTTACAACACTATTACTTTGCTAATGCCTTCATATGATGATAAAAATATATCCGTTGCTTTATATTTAATAATAGTCTCTGTACTCAATTTTATATTGATTGGTAGAGGCTTTGAACCGTAAAAATGGAACAAACAAACAAACACACACTTTCACTTCTATAATATTAGTAATTATTTAAATGTGTAACAGATCTCACCCACATCCGCAACCGTGAGATCTCAGCCCTCTCCGGTGGGGAGCTCCAGCGTTTCGCCTGTGCCATGGTGTGCATCCAGAACGGAGACATCTTCATGTTCGACGAGCCGTCTTCCTACTTAGACGTGAAACAGCGTCTGAATGCTGCGCGTACAATTCGCTCCCTCATCCATCCTGATAAGTAATATTTATTGAATTCTTTAGTAAAGTAAACCCTAAAACGAGACCATTATGGCTCTTAATCGTAAAAGCACAAACGTATTTTAGATGAAGGAGAGTGACTATCTGCCTTAGTTGCTCAGGTATTTGACTCCAGTGGTCGCTATATATCACTAAGTTTTTTAGTACTTTTAGTGAATGCTGGCGATAATGTCGTATGTTAAATGCGAAACATCCTACAGGGTCAAAATGTAACTAAAAGGGCCTATCTGTATAAGATAAGATAGTTACAGTAAGCTTTTGTCACATTCTACCAAATTTACGTAATAGATAAGGTAGCATATTTAAAGCATAATTTAGCTGTTGTGCATTTATGAATAAGACTGTTTTGTCCAGCCACTATGGCATAAACAGTGGCATATTTATTTCGACGACGCAGCCTAGCCTACAAAACTAGCAGACTCAGGTTTGATTCCCGGTGTGAACAAATATTTGTATGGTGAGGTGGGTATTTGTTCTGAGTCTTGGTTGTTGCCTTGTAATCCATAGTACAAGCCTAGAGCTTAGTTTGGGACTAGGTTGATTTGTGTGAGATTGTCCCCTGATATTTATAAAAAATATATATATTATTAAATATTTATAGCAAAACCATACTGTGTCTATGATTACTATAATTATTGTTTGTTTTGTTTGTCCTAGATTCATCATAGTTGTGGAACACGACTTATCAGTGCTGGACTATCTGTCCGACTTTATTTGTTGTTTGTATGGAATGCCTGGTGCTTATGGTGTTGTGACTATGCCCTTCTCCGTGCGAGAAGGTATGTATGACTAGGATATTGATTATTGAAAATAGTGATTTTTACATTCAATACAAAACTTTACTTTCAATATCCAAAATCAATGACAAATTGCATCATCTAAAGTTTATGACTATAATAAAGTACCTATTTTCGTTAACTATTTATCTATACATATATCTATTGTATCTTTTTTCTATGGTATGTTCTATTGAATCTTTTTTTCTAAGGTATCAATATATTCCTTGATGGGTTTGTTCCCACTGAAAACATGAGATTCAGGACTGAATCTCTGGTATTCAAAGTTGCTGAGTCTGCCACCGAGGAAGAAGTAAGAAACGTTTTCTAGTTAAATACCTACTAATATTTATAACGGAAGAATGTGGTTGTCTGCTTTCCTACGGAGCAACGATCTGGAGTTTTTTGCAGAGGCAGTCGGAGACCAAGGTTATTTAAAAAAATACACAGTTACGGTTAAAGATATTTATTTTCTCAGAAGAATTACAAAATTCACTTATCGAGAAAATACAAACTTAATATATTTTATGCTTAAACTAAGCGTACTGGTGGTTTAATTTGTTAATTTATACAAGAAAAACTAAAACGGGTTAGTAATAGTCTTACGCTAAATATAGTAGGTACTTACTAAATACTAAGTTGTTAGTACATTTATTTAGTAGAAATATTACATAATATTAATGCATCTTATAAGAGATGTTATGTTTTATTTTAGTTGTTTCAGGTAACGCGATAAACGACTTCTACGTCTAGCTAGTAAAAAGATAGCGTTATATTAATTAAATACTTTTACAATGTACTTCAATAAGCAAAAAGGAGTTCTTCATCTTCAGCTGTTGAAGTGTTGGATTGTTATATTAATAGGGTATGTTGTATTTATACAGATAAAGAGAATGAACCATTACGAATACCCTGCGATGACGAAAAAAATGGGAGACTTTAGTCTTCGCGTGCATCCTGGCGAATTTTCAGACTCCGAAATTTTAGTTTTGCTCGGAGAGAATGGAACTGGGAAGACCACATTCATCAGAATGTTGGCTGGAAATTTGGAGCCCGATGAAGGTATGTTGACTTAGTAACTAACAATGGTATTGAGTAGTAAAATCCTAAGATATTTCGTAAAGGGCCCCACTGACTAACAGTTTTCCTACCTAGGCCCTAGGCTGCTTGGCGGCCAACCGTCCAATATCTATTAGGCCCACATATTAAACGATTCGTGGCAGACGGCAGTAATGTATGTGTGGCCAGTATAAAACTGTTACTCTCCACACACTAGCACTGCAGTTTTCAGACCAGTTTGAGACCGACAAATTTCTACAATTGCAAATACTCAAATGCTATGTTAATTGACAAACGACGATAATCGACTGATTTAACCATGAGGTGTCTGATTGCCCGGCCTACACCTGTGGATAACGGTGTGCGCGCTACACACTTGCAGTTCGATAAAAACGTCAGTCCTACACTACAATTAACTCGCAGGTTGATATCGGGTGACGAACTGTTATATAGTGGGGCTCTTTAAAGAGAGCAGAATAATCATAATCTGTAGAAAAATCCTGTAAAAAGGCATTCACATTTTTGAACCTTCCAATAATAATCTTTGTGCTGCCAGGATACTCGTGGAACTTCATCTAAACTCCTTTGCTACGCCGTTTATTGCGTTTCATAATATAGGTTTATTTTATCCGTAAAGCGTTTCTGTGGCGAGTTTATTGGTGCACAAAGGATAGACACCATAAGAGCCCCTTAGCACACTAGCATTTATCGCATACAAGCATGAGACCGATCCGAGGAAAGTTCACTATTGTTGCGCATTAATTTAAGCATCTTACAATTTACATATTCTTCTACCAACAGAAGTTATTTCGATTCGTCTCATTTAGAAAATATTTCGCCTATTTGAGTTCGATCGAAGAACAACGCATAAAAGTCTCGTAACATTCTCCATAAACACGACTCTTGTTTTTTTTTAGTCTAATCGATTTGAACATTTTGATATGGCAACACCTAAATTCAAGTGTCACTTTTGTGAAAGTTGTCAGTCGGTTTTTGCTTCAGTGAAAAAGATATTTTAAATAGATTTGTAATGCAATTTGCGTGATATTCAACGCTATTTATTAAAATATTTATATCGTTATATGTATTACGTTTGGTTTCGATGACGAAACACAAAGAATTTGCTTACGTGTTGAGGTTATAAGTGTGTTATCGAAATATAGCTAAATGAATTATTAGAAATTGTTATGGCTAGGACTGAACTGTTTGATCTGTATTTCCATCCTGTGTTTCAAAAATGTTTGAGGCACGCAGAGTCTACGATATCCACTGACGGTAATGTGCTGCAATATACATATGTATAACAAAAGGGATTTGCATACTTCAGTGTTTTATAGTGTTCTAGATACATTACGTACTATAACTCGACTATAAGTACAGTTGCTAAAGGGTTAACATAGTTTATCGGGAGCTTAATAAACATATCGATAAAGTTTTACTAAACAATTAGCTTTGCAGTCCTTGTTTTAACTTAGGAAAATAGAGATAATGAGGGAGTAAAAATACAGTTTCAATAATAGTAAACACATAAAGAGGTAAATGCTTGATGATCACATTTACAATTTTAGTATAATCCAGTTTATCAAAAACATGTCACAATGTTAGAGTTTCCAATCTATGAAGCTCCGTCTCACCAATTAATTTGATATTGCACCATTGCATATGGTCTGTGTCAATACAATTTAATAACTATGTAAACAAACGGGTCATCAACTTGACTATAGACTGTTGAATAATATTCAATATTAAAGGTAATCACAAATCAATTATTTCATTCATTCATGAAATTTTATGAATAAAAATAAATTAATGGATTGAACACATTTAAAAAATACTGAAATAAATAATTATTATAAACTACATCCAGATTGAAATTAAAACTACAGTAATCTAACAAACCGCTAGTAGTGGACATCAATTCCAAAATGCTATAGCTAGAGTTTATATCAAACTATTTTTGGCCAAACAGTATATACCTAGTCGGGTGATAAGTTCTGTTACAGAGATTTATTACAATTTAAAAAATAAATTAAAGGAGTTTTGCATAAACCTGTACATTAATCAAAACTTTGAGTTATATAGAATATAAATAAAAATAATATATTCTAAACTATTGCAATTATTTGATGTACGAGCTTGAAGGTTTCCCATTTCGGACGAGAAAATCATAGTTCAAATCATGCACAACGATGATACTGATAATGGCAACTTTTGTAAGAGTTCTTGTAGAAAGTTCAAATTTGGATGACATATTAACAGACTTGTACTGTTGAATTCTGATACAAATGTATTCCAAGCAACTAAAGATCCGCTTTTACACAGGTCAATTTTGATGTCTCATTAAATCAACTTTTTACGATTTCACATGATTTTGCAGAAATACGAAAACACACCAAATCCCTTGCTTCATAAGTTGGAATTAAGTCATGTTGAGAAATATAATTTTGGTCTCTAAACATACACAGAGATAGGAAGATTTATAATATTATACAAAAAAAGTTCTTTGATAAACAAAGACTAACTTTTAAGAGTTTTCTAAAAGTGAAATTTACAGAAAAGTCATGCGTAATTTCTTCGATGCCGGCTGTGAATGTTAAAAGATTGTTTCAGAAATTGCAGCTACTAACAAGAATAATTATTGTTTCTTCAAAATGTACATTAATTAAGCTTTTAATTTTTATACATATTGAAATTAAAAAATAAAGTTAGTTTTATTTGACTCAACCTTAGTAACAGAACTTATTAACCAACTAGATAATGCCCAGCAATAATAGCAGAAATGCATCATATTTTAGTTTGGAATAATGTAATGGGGAAAATTGGACTATTGTTGCTGGCTAGGACCATAGTTGTATGGTTTTATGATATTGCCATGTTGAATTGATTTAATCAATAGAGTTAATCCATGCATCTTACTAATATTATAAATGTGAAAGTTTGGATTTTCGTTACTCAATCACGCTGAACGGATCTGGATGATATTTGGCACAGAGATCGATAGCACATCACTCACTTTGCAACTTGATTATTTCAAATAAAATTTTAATATGAATATATAAATGAATGTTGCCGGAAATACTGATGAGATATCAAGATTTAAGTCTTGAAAATACAAATAAATTTGTTATTATTCTATTTAGTGATAGTTTGTTTTAGAATGATAACAGAATTGTATTTTTCACATAATTATCAAATTATTTTGCAATAGACTCAGAATCAGTAACGAAGTTTCAGTTGTTCCGTAGTGATGATTTCTAAAAGGATCAAGTTAATTGCCTCTAAAATATTTTTGCGTATGACGATAAGTGTAAGTAGTATGGCTTGTCTTTGTGGATTGAAAGCACAGATTCACAAAAGATTATTGTGTAAATGTTTGCGAACAACAGCTGTTGTTCAATGTTTTACTTCGATTTGATGTGGATGAATGTTTTGTAAATCATTACTGATACATTTATATGCCTGACGGCTGATATTTTAAACCCAATATTATTGCTCATATCGGTACCATATTTTTGTCCTTGACTGATAAGTCAATAATAACATTATCTATGTTGAAAGTACATAAGTTTAACATACTCTTTCCTTCCTCAGGCTCGGGCACGCTTCCACAGCTGCACATTAGTTATAAGCCACAGAAGATATCCCCCAAGTCCCAGGGCCTAGTCCGCAGCTTGTTGCACGATAAGATTAGAGATGCCTACATACATCCTCAGGTAAAGAAAACAGAGTATACACTTAGCAATGCATACAAATCTCGTGAATTTAGTATGAACGCGTCGGCAATGGTTTTTTAAATACTTAACTTTTTTAAACTACGATATGTGGAAACATTTTTTATATACCATTTTGGATCTTATTTAATCATCTAACGAATTGAATAATAGCAATACAATTGGTCGACTAGTTCTTGATTGGTTGTCAATTTTGGTGACTCATATTTGTAGGTAATCGTATGAGATGTAAGTACAAATATGATAGATTATTTGCCGGTACTGTATGTATAACAAAAAAATAAAATACATATTGAACAAGTTTATTGTATGAGTAGCGCCCTATGTTGTTGTTATTGTAATGTTTTCAGTCTCTGGCATTAAAAAAATATGTGTATATTACTTGAAGGGTTGCAATGTAACATGATTGTCCTTGATAGTCCAAGAGGATGTTGGGTAAAACAATTTATTATTTTTGTTTCAGTTTATCACAGACGTGATGAAGCCAATGAAAATTGAGGAGATCATGGACCAGGAAGTCCAGAACCTGTCTGGTGGTGAATTGCAGCGAGTGGCACTCGTGCTTTGCTTAGGAAAACCTGCTGACGTGTACCTTATAGATGAACCTTCTGCTTACCTAGATTCTGAACAGCGTTTAGTTGCAGCTAAAGTTATTAAACGGTTAGTAAAACAATTTACAAAAGTAAATTTAAAAAGTGTATCATAATGTCCCTTAAGCCTATTCTCATTTTTAAAATCTTACTGATGCGAAAAAAAATAATATGTAAAAATGTTTATTTCATAAAAAAAACTAAATGGTCTCTGCCTACCCCTCTGGGAAACAGGCGTGATTTAATGTAATTTTGTCAGTAAAATAACTTACAACTACTGATGTGCCAAAGGAAACTTTCCAAAATTGCGGAAAATTTCATGTAGGAAAATTTCGGAAACTTCTCACAATTTTGTATGGGGATTGAAACTTTCCGTTTCTTAAATTAAAATTTGCTAAATTTCTAGTGAAATTTTCTGGAAATTTCTTAGAACTTTTCCAACTTTTTGTAAACTTCCCGCAACTTGCACATCAGTACATGCAACAGTCATAATTCATCTGGCAAATGAATAAAAATTACTTTTCTAGGTTACATACTAGGTTTCCTCGTCCATACAATTAAAATAAACATTTGTAGCTTAAAGACATTTTCCCTAATCATTAACACAAAGAAAAACACTAGTTTTTGTTACCTATGAAATCCCAGTCACTATTTGCGCATTTTCATTAGTCAATATCCTGCATGCGTGTGGCAATACAATGACTTTCGTTTACACGTTATGGACTCTGGAGCTATTGCAGCCTCGCAATGTACTACCAGCATGAAAGCAATCAACCGAAACAAAATGGATCTTAAGACCGTTCATTCGTCGATATCCGCATGCTTTTCGTTATACATTGTATCGCTGCAATGGCTCCTAGCTCAAAAATGTTAAAACAAACCATCAATGGATTGGTCAATGAAACAGAGCCTTTAACTTGCCCGTCTCAGGTTCATCCTGCACGCGAAACGGACCGGCTTCGTAGTGGAGCACGACTTCATAATGGCGACGTACCTGGCGGACCGCGTGATCGTGTTCGAGGGCACGCCGTCGTCGGACGCCACGGCGCACGCGCCCCAGTCCCTGCTCAACGGCATGAACAAATTCTTGGAGCTCCTCGGGATAACGTTCCGGAGGGACCCTAACAACTTCAGACCTAGGATCAACAAGCATTCTTCTGTGAAGGTTAGTTTTTGGATGTGGTTGTTGGTCTATGATATGAATGTGTTATGGTAACATGTTCAATCAAGAACGCTTTATGTGGTACTGCTAATGTTTCTGTTTTCTATCGACTCGAAATGTATCTTGATTATGGTCTATTGGGAAACAAATTGTTATGTCAGTTATATTGTTAAACGAACTGGGGCCTTAAACAAATGCATAACGCTAACGTAAACGATTGTCGGAAACTGTTAAAATCTGTGTAATTGTCATAAGCTCTCGACGCGACCGTCCGGCAGCTTACGTCAATCCTATACATTTTCGATAACGACAACGTTAGTCGAATGCATTTTGTCCAAAGCCACTGGCCTTTAAACTGCCTGCCTGCAGCCGCCCTGTTTTAAAAACAAAACGAATAGAAACGCTAGTTAGCGTAATGCATCTTGGCTAGAGCCTTTGAAGTCTCCTGTTGACCAATGTACTATTTGAACCTCCAGTGCGGCTAGCACAAGTTGCCCGCGACCTGGTTGTCGCTCGGATCTCCCTTTCTATCTAGTCAGTAACGATAAACGCACTGAGCGACAAGCGAGAAAATACAACTTGTGCCACCCGTGCTGGGCTTCTTGGAGCAGTCACTATGAAGGCCTAAGGATCCCTATTGGATCGCATATTTTTTTTACGCATAACGTATTGCGCATAAAATCGTTTGACCTAAAACGGTTTTTACAATAGAAACGGTTTTATTTTAATTATTATAAAAAACTAATCTAACCTAATCTACAAAATAGACGTTTACTAAATTCTGCAATGTCTGCCTAAAAGGGTATTATGTGGAAAAAAAACTATGCGAAAAGGAAATGCGTAAAAAAATTATGCGTTCCAGGGGGATCCCAAGGCCCAAATGTTTGTGACCGCAAAAGGAAATTCGTTGAAACCTCCTAACCATATTCCAAGTTTTCGTCTTCTCGCGAAAAGCGATGATGCCAACAGTTGACAAAACCTTACTTTTTGTTGCAGGACATGGAGCAGAAACGAGCAGGCCAATATTTCTTCCTCGAAGACTAGAGCAACGCGTAACAATTATTATATTTATATATGCCGGAACTAATTGTATCTGTCACAAGCGCGATGGCACGCCATCCGTGTTATTTCAATGTATTACTGTAATAAAAATCAGTTTTATACAACTTCGTCAATGACTATCATTTTCAAGTCGGTCCTTTGGTGGAAATGCTCTATGGTAGACACCCTACCGATTATTAACACACCATGTTATTTCAAGGTATTAGAGACGATAATTCCGCGATCACTAGGTGCCAGTAACTTAAATAAGACTGTTTTATACCCAATTTGTGGCGTTATCTATGAAAAGGGACCTAATTGTCGATGGCGCTTCCGCCATTATTAAAGATGCTCCGATATAAATACAACGTCGCGTGACGCAGTGCGGCGTAAGCGCCATCTACGATAAGATCCCTTTTCATACATGACGCCACTTTTATTTTCCTTAGCCAGAAGAAGATAAACATTCTCAATTTTAATAAAATTAATTATTTTATTTTTTTTCTTCTGGGACGCAGTTCAAAAGAGGATTGTTTTTAATAAAAAAATGTTTTCGTTGAGACTTGGTACTTTGTAGTAAACTTAAACCTTATAAGAATTCAATAAATGAGCTATGCTTAGAGTGTCTTGCGAGATGGAATCAGAAATGAGACCCGCAGTAAAACTAGGGTTACCGACATCGTCCAAAAGCAATGCTAGACAATGGCAAAACATTTCTCGTAGAATGAACGACCGAAGACTCCAAAGAGTTCTCGCTTGGCAACCATATACTGAACTTAGCGCAGGTAGCCTGGGTACTGACCAAAATTAGTATCATAAATATGAGGTAGGTGTGGGTTATGTTACTTTTGCAGCAGGCCCGGAGGGCCAAACCACCCAGAAGGAGCTCCGTCGACTCAGTTAAATTCGAATTAAAAATAGAAATCATTCGTCAATAGTGTGGTTTAGTAGTGCCTTGGGGAAGGAGGGAGTACCCAGGATTACTCTGGATGCGACACATTGCGACATGGGACCGATCATTGTAGCGATACTATTTTCATGGCAAGAAGAAAGCCACACCAGCACACCGGCCACCTGGGGTGTGATTCTCTCAATTCAATTATTGCTAGGTGATGTGATGATAATGACTTTATTCTAGTCGCATTAGAGTAAAAGACGGTAGGTAGATACTATTTGAACGTTTCTAATAAAGTTGGTTCATTAATCAAGACATTTATTAAAAGTCGTTACTTTTTCCTATTTTGTTACCACATTTTTCCATGATTTTGATTAAAATGTTAAGAAAGTATACCTACGCTAGAACTTAAATAACCAAACATAACAAATAATAGGTAAGTACCTTTGAAGTAAAATTACTGAAAATTTCAGAGAGTAACGTAATAGGAAAATTAAGTAACGAAATAAGCACGTGATAGGTATACAAACTTTTATAGAACTGTTCATTTATTAAAGGGGTTTGGGTAAAGGTGTTGTCATTTGTAAAATTCATACATTTTCTAGGTGAGCGGCCATTCGTAAAAGTGGTAAATTATGAATATTATGATAGAATTATTAAAAATAAACATATTTTGTTATGTAATGTAATACTCTTAAGTGCAAGGGAGCCGAGATATTTAACTATTCATACTTGGGCCACACTTGGGCGTACTTTTGTACTAAAAACTAAATACTTAAATCTTTTAAATCTCCGCTCCGATATTATTTAACGCCATAAATTATATATATCTATGTGTATTTAGAGGTCCTCTAAATAACTACGTAAAAATCGTCCGCGGCCGCTGAAAAAAAAAAGACAATATTCTTCAAACAAATTTACCCAATGCCCGTTATACTTTTACCTGTTCAATTTAACAAGGCAAAATTGTACGATATGACTGGGTTTTTACCGTCGGTTATACTCGTAATTATGTATAAACAGGACATTTATATATTTGTTTTTAGTTATTAGGAAAACATCCATAGATAAACTAACGAACCGATCACTGGTGATATGGTGAGGTGATGACCTATTCGCACTCGAGTTCGTTTACCCTGTAGGTGTGTACCTATATACCTATATCAAACAAATTTATGGCACATTTCTATAAGGCTGGGCCCCTAATTCTACTAGGTAAAGCCATATTGCCTTTAAAATGTTATCGTATCTTCAACGTTACGATAGTAATGGCATGGTTGTGGCATGGCAATGGTAAGCATGTGTTGTTACGATGTATTTAGCTGTTGGTAATCCTTAAATAAATAAATAAATAAAGGTAATATTATTTTGTCCCGTACAATAGAGGCCCTGGTCATATTTTTTATCAGACGAAGTAAAAATACAGTTTATGGATGGTCATATTGATCATTGATCATAATAATAATATGTTATGGATAAGATGTTATTGTTATTGAAAAGAAATGAGTCGACTTGCGTAATTAATTAATTTACTTATTAAAACGAATGTTAATGCAACGTGTTGTTAAATAAAGCTTAACTTAAATTCCCTATTACTTAATTATCGTCAAAATAACGAGTCGTGAATTGACAGACCCTAGTCTGATAATAAATAAGGCTAAAAGGTCAATAAGGTAAGGTAATAAGTACAGTTACCTAAATTGATACCTAGCCAAATGTGGCACTATGTCAAAGTAATGTTATCTCTTCTTCTCTTGGTTTCTTACAATTGTTTTTTTGCAGCGCGAATAATGTTATTCGACAAAACAAGTTAAAAAATGCTTATAGATAAAACCCCCAAAATAATTGTTAGGCACCCTAATTACTAACGAACTCACTAAATTCGGTCCAGCTGTTTGGGAGTTACGAAGCCACAGACAGAGATAGGTACACAGATAAATTTAGATGGCGTGTTAATTGGCAATTCGCAAATCGTCCTCCACTATTCGATTTTTATAGATCGATTCACAAGTCTTGCTACGAATGGAATGAACAAAACATGGTGATGGCACTAGTGCCAGCGTTGGACAGTTTAAGCTGCAAGGCACCAAAATGAACACTTAACTATTAATTCAAAGTTGATATGGTCCTAAATTGATTGTTGACAAATTAATAACCTTTATCTTCTGTAAAATAAGAATCAAGTGTCCGCCATTGGGCCTTGTCAATTACTGGTTCCATTCCATCACCCTACCGTACTCAGAGACTTTTAGGAACAATCAACTCGTCCCTTTTTCAAACTTAAGTAAGAAAAATCTTCACTTAGGAACGACTTAATCGTCATTACTTGACTCTTGAGTGCGGCCGTTTTGTCCGTCTAATAGTTATAAAAGTGTCGTACCTTGAAAAGTAGTTCGAAATTCCGACCCATAACCTGTATCAAGTGATATTAAAAAATACCCATTCAAACAATTAGTGGCGCTCCAGTAAATTGACCTATACATACTATATTGGTACACTTAAGTCTATCAATGGCCCGGCTTGTGGGCAAAACTTCAAACCTTGTAATAGATATGAGCATAACTTGTTTACAGCATCGCCTCGATCGAATCACTACGCTCCACGAGACATCGTCATCGGTGAATCACTCCAGTTCACTCAATGATCTAATTCAAGCGTACCGGAAGGTTTCCGGATTCGATGAATTTGTATTTATAACGTGGAATGATAAAATTACGGAGATGAAATGCGATAGACTATCCTCGACGTCCATACCATAAAGGACTTGAATTCTTGAGCCACATTCGGATCTTGTCATAATAAAGTTACTTCAAGTCACGAGAAATAATACATGTAAGTATGTGAACAATTAACATTGCTCTGTGGCTAGACCATGGCTAGACAATTAAATACTGTGATCGTATTCACCAGCATTAATATTATCAAACATTAGGCTCAAAAATTTATCACAAATATCTATCACCCTAAAAGTTACTTGTCAGATATTTTGAACGCAAATGTTGGATAGTACCTACCTACCTCTATTATTATTATGGCGGCACTTTACTTGGTTGTATTGGACAAATACAGGGCCTCTATCCAAGACGGTAAAAACCATATAGTTTTTGATCTGTTTTCATATTGTCAACGTTTTGATAGCTCTTATTTACTTTACTTCACAGTAGGTACTTACCTATAGATTGTGGCGGGCTCTTTTCCGCAACTCGACGGCTTAAATATGCGCCTATTTTGCGTGATTGACAGTGGGTACCTAATAGCGGCAGAGTTAAAAGCAATACCATAACAGGTCAAATACGATTTGGATTTTACCGCCTAGAATAGAGACCCTGGGCTTACTTTTGACATACGGAATGAATGAGATGCAACGAGAATGACAAATAACGTAACAATTAACAGTCAAGTGTCGTGTCGCCATTACTGCTCGAGCTGTACCAGCAGATCCCAACGGATTCGCTAACGGTATAGTCGTCCAAGAAAGTCCTTTACCACTTTTCGACTTTATATGTATACCGTTAAGGTCCAAAAGTGTTAAGAACTTTCTTGGTCGACTATACGTAGCGGTCTAAACAAAGAGGCTGCATTTTCCGCACTCTCCTGAAAACTTGAGTGTTTTGCTACGATGGTACGCCCTGCTAGTTGTTCGATAAATACCATATTTGAAATTTCCTTCAAAATAATGTCTTTTAGAAATACCACTGTAACTATCTACACTACGCTTCAGTTATCTTCTTAATTTAATTTAATTTTCTTTATTATTATTACATACTTAGTATAAAACAAAGTCACTTTCCGCCTCTGTCTTTCTGTTAATCTATCTGTCCGTATATCCTCAACATTCTTTCAAAAAATAAAACAAAACTTTTGTCTGGTTTGTCAAACCCATACAAGCGAGTTGTACGGACAAAGTGAGTCCTTCAGAGAATTACATGGCAGAACATATGTCAAATTGCGGGTGCCATGCGCCAAACCCATTAGTCACTAATCGGCTCCATTTATTGATGAATCAGCTTCTATTAACTAATCGTGAGGAATCATGACATTTGTCATTAACCCTCATTCGGACCCAGATCACAGAACAAATAACTAAAGTCCTTCCACTAACTATGTGCACATACTTATAATTAGTTAATGAATCATTATTAACCTATTTCTTGGCATCGGTTTTGTTGCACGGGTTTGTAGGCAAATATCATTTTAATAAGTTTTTTGCACTTCATTATGATATTTTCTGTTAGCAGTTACGTACAGTAGAAAGTAATTAGGTTAATTATTTAAACTATTATCCACCACCACCCACCACTGACCTTTCTCATAGCCCATAGGTACCCTATGATCAACAACTTTAACTGTTGACCCACCCTTTCATAGTGACAGTGTAAAGTCACAAGAATTAAATTAAGTCTTAATATATTTATTTAAATCTTTAGGTTTTTGCGATAGGGTTCTATAGATTACAATGAATGTCGTTGACTGTACGTAACAAAAGCAAGAAAGGTCGACCAAACTAGCCTTTTCTGACCGGGGGAAATGCCAATGCCAAAGCCATATCGCATGCTGTTCCCCCATGGCGTTCCGACTATATCGTTGTCATGAGCAAAACGCGGGACATTTACCGCCCAATCGTAGCCTCGCAATAGTGCGGCTACCCTGTAGGTTTGGTTGTGCTAGGTAGGTCCCTCGCCCACTCTGCTAAAAGCACCCGCTATGCTAAGAGGTCTCAACTTATCATATCTTACTGATCGGCCCTTTCGGATACACTTCGACATTTTAGTATCTTTCGTGCAATTACACTCTTACACACTCACTGTTCGAATGTGCAGGTTTCATCACGATGATTTTCCTCTACCGTAATGGTATGTATGTATGGGTACTTAAAATAAGGAAAACTCATTGGTACATGGCGACCTCGGGGAGGCTCGAACTGATAGACGGGCGAGTAAGCACGCCGTACTTGGGCATTTTCATGAAAAAGTGTACCCAATTTTATTAAGGACTGAAATTAAGGAACTTTAACTTTGTCAGTTTTGGCGGCCGTCAATGTATAGCTAATTTTCGTCACAAAACTGACAAAGTTAAAGTCTTTATTTCAGTCCTTAATTGGGTACACTCTTTCGCGAAAATTCCCAAGTACGGCATAAGTACGGCGTACTTACTCGCCCGTCTATCACCCCTTTAAGGGTGGTATTCTATCTGCATGTCCAATTTCTATATCCAATATTTAAACAATTTTTTTTGAAGGAGGCCCTTTCCACTTATCCAATATCTTGGTTCAAGTTTTAATTTTACTTGCGTAGCCATTTTGAATTAAATATCATTCGTAATATTTGATCAAATGTCTGGTGTTTCTAATAAATTTGATGGAGTCACCCAATCTCCTTGATCAAATGCACATTGGACAAAGATATTGACTATTTGTGTAGCCATTTTGAATTAAATGTCCTTCGTAATTTGATCAAACGTCGGTGTTTCTAGTAAATTTGACGAAGTCACAAAATCTCTTTGATCAAATGCACATTAGACAAAGATATTGGACAGGTTAAATACCACCCTAAGGGCCGAGTTCACCAACAGTTAAACGGACGGTCAGCAGTTTAACGGGTGTCAACAGCTGATTAAGACTTAACCGTCAGTTCAATTGGTTGGTGAACTCGGCCCTAAGACGCTCAAAGTTGACGCACTGCAAGGTGATTCTCCTAAACAACTCTCTTTTCGATTCGTCTACGAATTATTAACCGGTAGACATAAGGTAAAGCATTATCTAAGGTCTAAAGCTTTTTTAGCCGACCTTGTCAGGAGGGTTATGATCTTAGAGTGTATGTACAATGGTTTATGTAAACACATTTAAAAGTATAAAAAAACATGCGTAAACATACATAAAAAAGGTTCGACGAATTGAGCCTCCTTTCTTGAAGTCGACCTGAAACATGATCATCATTAAAAAAAAAGTTATCATCGTACCCAGCCTTCGGCGGAATATAAATGAATGCTGACATACAATAGTAAATATCAGGGGAAAATCTCACATAAATCGACGTCCCAAACTCTGCTCTAGGCTTTATTTTGGAGGTAATTAATTGGCAACGATAAACATTAAACATATACATATAGAGAAATAAATACGTAAATTGTATACGTAGAATTACACCCAAGACTCGGAAACAAATCTCGCGCTCATCAGTCTCATCGCACAAATATTTGCCCTGACCAGGAATCGAACCCAGGACCGCCAGCTTCGTAGGCAGGGTCACTACCATTTAGGCTAATTTTGCGTCATCAAATATATGTACACATAGTAATAGTACTATGTATATGTTAATAGTACAAGCTGTAGTGGTAGTTAATATTAAGAGTACGGAATTGTGTTCTAATTTGGCTACTACGAGTACTAACTACTATCACAGACATAGTATTTATATCACTACTACAGTTACTAGTAAATGTAGAATTTATAATACTACGTACGTCTTCGAAGAGCAGCGGGAAAAAAATACTTACCTCGGTATACCTACTTACACAGAATCGAGGATACCTATCCTAAATTTCTTTACCTCTGTCTCCTTTACCCTATTTTCATGAGGTCATATCATGACTGTAGAACGAAAGAGATGGACAGATGGACACACGAACTTAAAGTGTTTGTTGGAAAGCAATGCCCTAGCCGCATTTTGTGTTCCCCGAGAGCGACCGGCGCGATGACATCACCGGCGTCGCAGACGAGATTACGTGGAACAGGGGTCGACCACTATTGTATATTAAATTATAATACAACTTAATATGGAAAATAAGTGTGTAGGAGGGGAGCGCCAAAGTTCAACTAAAATTGCAACTCCTATTATCGGAACTCCGAAAATGATTTTTTTATACCGCTGGAACCGTAAACTTTTCAGAAGTTCTGAAATATTTAATGAGTAGATAAGACTAGGTTAGGTTAGGTTTGATTTATATAAATCCTGAAAAAGTAACAGTTGGAAAAAAAAACACGTTAGGAGTTGCGATGTTTAGGTCTTACAAATCGTTATGAGTAAAAATAATTAGGTGAACCAATATGGACCCGTGTAGGAGGGTACACAACATAATTCCAAAGAGTCATAGGTGATTCCGAATTTATTTAAATTGCGAAGTTTCATAATTACGAATGCAATGTTTTTATGGAAGACTTTATTTTGTGAATACGCTTTAAAATTAAGATCGACACTCTCGGGAAAATTCCTACCATGTATACTTTTACACATGTCCCCTTTTCTCCTACACGGGAACACTTCAAAATTCGTTTCTTTTATCCGAATTTTCATTTGTCTGAATGTACATTTTTCCGACAGCTATATTATGCTGCAGCTTTTTTTAGATTAAATGCATAATTTAATTGCTATGCGTTGGTAAGGTTTAATACTTAATTAAGTACCTAAATTGGTGAAATTGTTCCAAGCTGAAAATAACAGTTATGGAACGATTTAAAGATTACCAATCAACGGTTAAGAAATAATAATGCCTACTAAACTAAACTATGTCAATGTATTTTGGCAAGCAGATTAAAGGGATTAAGCAAACCATTTCATCAAGTTTTTTTATTGTTAAATGGGATTTTATAATCGTGTTTTACACTCTGATTTTAACTTCTATACTATATCCAGGAAAAACAATGCCATATTGCCACGATAAGATAAGACCTTCCCCGCCACTGTATTGTAAAACTTTTATTAAATTTAGTAGCCTACGAGTAGTACTGGAACTGTAGGTAGTTAAACCACAATTTCAAAAAAGAAGTGTACGATACGACTAGGTAATGTTTTGAAACAAGTCCTCCCACTGATTTACAATATCCAACCAAATGTTGTCGACCACTTCCCAGCATAGTGAGCGAGAGAGCAACAAAAACGCAGATACGCGCAGCCGACCGACCTCGAAGCGTTTCATTCGTGAGTGTTTATTTCGGAGTTTACCTCGCGGTCGTTTGGGTGTGTCTCTCGCAAGGAAAAACAAGTGGGTATACTTTTATCACAATCATTGAGTTATACGGAAATTTAACTACTAGTAAAGTGTGTTTAGATTCAGTGCCCAGTATTTTCTAGGTATTTTTTAAAGTAAAAGCGACTGAAATTACTTTTAAAGTAATAAATTGAAGGCGCCGGCCGGTCGGCGTTTGCTAATCGCTAAAAGCCGGCCCGCGATGTGGTTATGGTTCTAATGGAAACTTATTTTTAGCACGTTCGGGGATAACTGTTGTTTATACCTGGTTTTTTTTTTAGAAATCAATCAACATGAGCGGCCAGCAATACTACCCGTACAAGGTAAGTGTAGACCATGTTCCTACTTCCCGCCTACTTTGGGCAGTTCTATTGATTCTCACGCCGGGATGATGTCATCTCTCTCGGCAAGGTTAAAAAATAAGTAACGCGCCAGCAAGATGCATATTTTCTTATAAGAATCTTGTTAGTGGTGGATACGCCCGAGATAATCGTATGTTAATGCAATTAACTTTTAGTAGGTTAATTAACTGTGCAGTTAACTAATGACTTCTTAGTATGTAATGCATTTCACTCAAGATTTAACAACATTTAAACTCGAGAAGTAGATACCTAGGTAATTTATACTAAATATAACAATTCAATTTTGATACATTCCTAGCGTAGATTTGTTTTTCTAAACCACGGCTGCGTCACTGACCCCACCTTGTAATTAAGTTGAAAGCAATGTCCGTCATTTACTTACCTACTTATTATACGTACCTACTTACCCAGTTGACCTAAAAACCTGCCCCTAAACTTTATTCGTAGAAGGGAGACACTTTGTATGTTATATGTGCCTATATCCACTTATGACTCATGTTGTTACTATACAACCTGCTTAACATTTTCGCGTGCTATCGCTTGCTAATTTGTAAGGTAGAACAAGATTTCGAATGCGGGTAGCGTACTTTCACGTAACTTTGTTTAAATATTTTACCCAATGCAGGGTTCTCAACTTCTTAGTTTCAATATTTGTCGTTGTTTTTAGGTCGTGCAACTAATTAATATTGTATAGTGCAAAGAAATGCACGTCACGTTTATATAACCTAAGTGGGTTTGCCTTGGCGGCATGATGCATAGTGTTCATTGTAATCTTGATGTGCTCGGCATACAGCATACATAACTCGACCTGTTAGGGCCATGACTAACCAAATCATGATATCATAAGGTTTGGTTTGCCTTTAAACATGAGTGAATCAAGACGTTAATTATGGGTAATAGGTGTTTTTTTAGAGTTAATATTGAGATGTTCGTGTTGTTAACGTTAACATTATTTAATTCTGTTGTTTTCCTGTAAATTAATACGTAATGTATGTTTGAACTCTAGACAGAAATTTTCTAAAATTATTATAACAATTAACTTACTTAGGTATCTACCTAATTGAGAAGTTTTTTCCTGTTGTTAACGTAAGTAGGTACCTACTGGTCATGTATAAAGATGATTGGGATTATTGGGAATTACCAAGCAAAGCAAGATACCTGACCTTTCAGACCACACGTATCAATGACATTAGCCTACCTACCTACCTACCTACCTACTTACATTTTGCCAATGCAAGTTTTTTTTTGTCTTTATGTGCATTGTAAGTTCGATGAACTATAACTACCTACTATGCCTAAAGACTTCAACTATGAATAAGTTGCATGAAGCAGTACCTAATCATGACCTAACTGAATAGTTTTGTATGTATACGGGAGTGGCGACGGAAAGTCTTGGGCGTGGAGTTGCGCAATGCGCTTCTAGGGGTAGTTGGGTGAATATTCTGGCGTTTCAACCACCGTCATTGTTGTCTTCAATATATTGACGAAAATAATGATAACTACCAGCAACTTTTGATGTTTAAATCAACGGACCCGGGGGTAGTATCCATTCCATTTAAAAGAACAAGAAATTTATAAAGTTCATCTTGAAATATGCGAAGACAATAATGACGGCGGTTTAAACGCCGAAGTAAATATCTACCAGGCGTAGGCCAGGCGAATCTGCTGTTTTGTAGGTAGTTATGGGACTTATTTGTTTAGATACTAGAACCTTGTCGCAGTAAGCAAAAGTTAATTTCAGCGTAATTATTTTCTCGTGACTTTATTTTGCGTCATCTATGACAAAGTCCTATGGTAGTTAAACAACTAAAGTTTGTGTTGATTCGTGGTAGGTACTTGCTCGTTAGTAGGTATATGAAACTTTACTTGTATATAACCAAGATCTTGAGGGTTTATTAGAGCATTTATTAAAACAATTTACTGTTCTATAATCTCGCGGAGCAACGCTTTAGGCCCAGCCAAAATGCAAACGTTTCTGTTTTCAATCGAGTAAAAAATGTATCGAGTAGACCTAAGCGGTCGAAGTGATCTTCCGTCGATCTGATTACATTTGATCGATTTCCGAAAATCGCTAACTTAGCGTTATGCATGACTAGGACCCCTTTTTTCTGGCATCGCAATTCCATGAAATAAACTAAAATCATCCACTTTTTAAAAGTTGCCAGTCTGTAACAGCCTTATTTCCACAGTGCACCCCCACGGTGTACCCCGCGGAGCCCTTCGATGCGGCCGCGGACGCGGAGACCCTCCGCAAGGCCATGAAGGGCCTGGGGACCGACGAGAAGGCCATCATTGACGTGCTGTGCCGCCGGGGCATTGTGCAGCGTCTGGAGATCGCAGAGACTTTCAAGACCAACTATGGCAAGGTATGTTGTGGATTCTGTGGGCAAGTCAAACCAAGTGATCAACATTTATCGGCCAATACCAGTCCACTACTGAAGCTATGGAGTATGATCCTTGGCCATTTCTCATCCAGTTGTTGCCAGCAACTCCAACCGACAGTGGTGTATTCGAATTTCAAACATTTTGCGTAATATTCATAGATTGGCAAATTGTTGACGTGATGATAGATGTAACTACAATTATCTCAAATGGCAACACCATTGTATGCAGCAGGTTTAGGGTGAGATTTGAACCATGTTGCCAATTTACCTCTAAACAAAAAAAAACCCGCTGCCTATTTTGCCAAGCTATACCTAAGTGTATTAAACACCCTTAAGTTGAAGGTGACGTAATCTGAAATATTTAATCCACCTTATTTTGGCATCTAAATATAGGCTTTGGTACTTATTATACCACTACCTACCGCCGTTTCTCACGCACGAAAACAAAAACAAATCTAGTTCACTATAGTGTTTATACTCGTAATCCCGCGCCCTGCTACCAAGGTAGTTACTTTAATTGACGTAGGTAATTATAAATTTGAGCGCAATTTCTTCCGTGACGCGACCGACCAGCCACCATTTTAAGTCGACTAACTAAAATTAGTAGCGCATCGATCTCGTTAAGGAAAATTCCTTGGAAAAAATACATCAAGGCAGTAACGCATACAGGAACTTAGTAATCATAAAAAGCCACTGTTTCTGACATTGTAATAAAACTGGTCAAAAAACAACTGGCTGATAACCATCCGGCGGTACCAGTGGGCGGCCTTGGCCATCGTAAGGTTGCTCACTCATAGTTGATTCACAATTGCTAAACACATTTCAATGAGCTTACGGAACTAGGGACATAGGTAGGTATAGTAGAGTATGAATCATTTTAGTATTTCCACTGAACCAATTGTGAATGGTCGAGACCATTTAATTATGATAAGAAACAGAGCAATTTTGCTATAAATGTGTAGAAAATATAGTCCATTCGCTTAGATAGTGTCGTTAAACTCGCACGTACTTGTGTTTATTTTAATAAATTACAAATATTTTTCTATGTAAACTGCCAAATTCACTTGCGGCGTAACACCCGCTATTGCATTTGGCAGTTTACATCGAAAAATATTTGTAATTTATTAAAATAACCACAAGTACCTGCGAGTGTGGCGACACTATCTAAGCGAATGAACTATACGCTCTTTAGAGCTTAGAAATATATAGGTCCGGTAATAAAAAATCAATGTTGTACACACATCTTTCCTAAACTAAACCCCTCTCCTAAGTCTCATGCTGCTAAATTAATTAAAAGTACATTTTTTATCTAAATTTTAATTTTTTCCATTATTTTTGGCTTAATGCGGTTACCCTGCCGCTATGTTTAAATTAGATTGATAACACCGAGTGACAGGTATGCAATTAGGTATTAAATGTAGGGTAACCACACTTTAGGACTTATTAGAAAATTTACGATACTAAAAGAAGGCTAATTTAAACAACTGAGTGAACTGACACTATTCGTCAAATTCAAAATTCAAATTTAAAATATTCTCTTTTACACGTCGGTAATATAGAGTGAATACCAGCGGTTCGGGCAAGACCACCATTGCGCCGCAAGAAACTCCACCGTCATTTCATTATCATAAACGAGACACAATCAAGTGTTTTGTATCACCAATTTGAAGTCACCTGTATATTACCCGCTAAACTGACTAGCGTAGAAGCATACCATACTATTAGTCCTCCTCCACGCCTTTGCCATCTCATTATGCCATGGGCCTCGGTGCCATCTCTCCATTAAGCGATCTATGTACCGGTTTGCCTTCTTATAGCCATAAAATATTTAACTATTAGGAAATGTAATTTACCAACGAAACCATCTTACCTTACCTATTTGAAGTTCAAGTGCGCGGTAGGTACCTATGCCTTTAGTTTAGATATAAATCTTTCAAACGCTCGTAAAAGATTTATATCTTTAGTTTATCTTCGTACCGACTTTATGAAGGTGACGACGGCAGATAAAAATAGAAGTGCATGTAAAAATACGTCCTCCGCGTTGGTTCAACAAGAATTAGGGGGTTTGACTATAGTTTTGACCCTTAAATAGTACTTAACATGTCAACTCTACTTCGCCATTTGCCGTAAAATCTTCAAATTCTTTGCCAAGGGGGATAGGTAGATTAGGTGAAATGCAATCACAAAGTAAAATACTTGTACTAAAGTCGTGATTCTTTATACCTACAATCAAAGAACTGCGATAGTTAATTAACTCTCGTAGTGTCTTAAGTGGCATGATGTGAACGTCCGCAACCGGTAGATACGACGTTATCAAAATTAATTGTTTTCCTTTGTTTTCACCAATTAAAGTTTCAACCTTTCAACTCCTTTAAACGACTATTTTGTTAAGTTTTTTTTAATAAGACCTTTTCTCTGACCTTAGTGTGTTTTCCCCGTGCAAAACATTATCTGTTGTTTGCAACAGTTATCTAATGTTTACATTTCGTTGTCATATATCCTTCGCCTATCAGTAAACGCTAAGTACCTACCTATGTGTAGCGAACACCTCAGATTACACTATTCTTACTCGTATTTCAACCTTTCCTTTTAAATAGTTATAAGCACTTTTAACGGTAAATATGATTAGAATGAGCATAATTTATGAACGAAGTGGTCTCTTTGCCACATTACAATTTATTACTGTCGAATTCTTTGTAGGTTACGAACCGATACCAAAAATAATCTACCATCCGCGGTGCGGCCTTGTGGTCAGTTTTAATATCAGTATCAGTAACTGCTAAAATTAATGATTTGGTACATACACAGGCAGTGGTAAATATTAAAATATACCGATTTACACGGTTAGGCTAACTAATAGTCGGCTCGGTCATGCGTTTGATTTCTTCCTTCAGAATATTTGCGTGATGAGCATGAGCATGAATCTGCTCATGAGTCTTAAATGTTACCAATGTTTCTTTATACAGTGTGTTTATTGCTGTCTGGCACAAGTACAAGCCTAGACACCGATTAAATATTGCTACCCGATTAATTTATTTAATTGCCGAAAGCAACCCAAACCTACCTATAGGACATATAATAAAATAAGTTCAATTAATCTAAGCTTAAATACTTTATTACAATTTGTTTCTTTGGGTACCTATAATACGAGTAGATATGTAAACGTACTAGAGTTCTAGGTTAATTATCAATAAAGTCCCGAGCACTCGACGATTCGACAGACGTTACTCATTGCGTGGCGGATGCAATTTGCCTCGTCGTCCGTGCAAACACTTCAGTGCTCTTGTACCTACATTGTCAATGAATCACCTTTGTGAATATTCCGACCCGCGTTCCAGCGACGATAACTTTGCATATAAAACATTGGTGTTATTCCCTTGAGCAACACAATGTTGACGAACTCGACCAGCCATCGTTACTTGGTCCGTGCACCCGTAGACATTATACAGCGATGCGTCGAAGGACGGCGTACCTATGACCGAACTTGAATCGACTCGCAAGAATAGGTTTTTACATTAGTATACTTCGTTCGGATAGGTATTTAACTAAATGTAAACAAAAAAATCACGTGACATAGTTGGTCAGCCAATAGGAGCAGAACACTGATACGTCAAATCTCGACCAAACAGCTTTGATTGGCTGTTGAACAGAGCCACGTGGTTTGGTTTGTTTACATTTAGTTAAATACCTATCCGAACGAAGTATAGTTATAGCCAGGGACTATTTTCTACTCGGTAAAACCTGCCACGCTATCGTAACGTTATCAATATGATAACATATAAAAACTATATTAAAACGTCCTTTGGACTGCATTCTCCCTTGCTCTGCTAGAGATTCGTGTCCGACGAATTTTTGTCTGAACTCTGTGCTCTTTAAAACTATTTCACTACAAAACTCCTACCAATAGCTATGTCTAACCATCTTCTTTTTCAGGACCTGATGAGCGAACTCAAGAGCGAGCTCAGCGGCAACCTTGAGAACGTGATCATCGCTCTGATGACCCCCCTCCCCCACTTCTACGCCAAGGAGCTGCACGACGCGGTGGCGGGGATTGGCACTGATGAGGAAGCCATCATCGAGATCCTCTGCACCCTGTCCAACTACGGCATCAGGACCATCTCCGCTTTCTATGAACAGCGTAAGTTATTGACAAACCCCAAGTATACCTGGCAAAAGAGTTGGACGTGATGGCAGGAACTACAATATTCTCAACTGGAATCATATTAAGCATCCGATTTTTGGTTAAAAATGGATCATGTTGCCAATTCCATTCCGAACAGCGACCTTAAGAGACCTTGAAGTTTCAGATTTTGACCAAGGCCCTCTGTACGCCATAGAAAAGTTTTATTTTCCTGTTTTAACAAAGAATAATACCAATATATCATGCAAAAGACGCCACGGCTAAAAAAAAAACTATTTAAGTTTCTTCAGCGAACTCTAAACTTGGAAACATTGTTTAGATTTATGTCCATTTCCTAGAACCGTTAGCAATGTTAACATTACGTGAACCTATATGTATTTCCTCATTAATGACTTGTTATTTTTAAAACCTAAGCGTAATGAGATTTATTTTCCTCTAACAATTATTTACCGTCGCTTATACTGTTAATTAATGTACTTAATATCGCTCCCGTATCAGAATAATCGGCACGGTCGTTGTACCGCCGAATAATTAATTAAGACTGCAGCATTGTGGTTATTTGGTGACCTCAGTAAACTTATCAATCATTAAAACACTGGAAAATTTAATAACAGACCTATTATTTTACACGTCAATATGGCAACACCATTAAAATATCCCATGAAAGTTATGGATAAATGTTGCCACTTTTGGCATCTTACATCTACAAAATTATAACTTGCATCGACGCCCGCAACTTCGTAACATGTAGAATTAATTTTCCGCTACTCCTCCGAATTTCTCCCCGTTGGGGTTCAATTTTCGAAAAATCCTTTCTTAGTGCACCCCTAAGGTACCCAAGAAAAAATGTTTAGGATGCGCGTTGTCTTTTAGTCAGTTAATTAGTCAGTCACGGAATAGTTTTAAATGTATAGAATTTTAAATCACCTCGTAAGGTAATAAAATTAACAAAATAATCTACAGTGTACGGCAAGAGCTTGGAATCGGACTTGAAGGGCGACACCTCGGGCCACTTCAAGAGGCTGTGCGTATCTCTGTGCATGGCTAACCGCGACGAGAACCAGGGCGTCGACGAGGGGGCTGCCAAGGCCGACGCCGAAGCCCTAGCCGGCGCCGGCGAGGGCCAGTGGGGCACCGACGAGTCAGTCTTCAACTCCATCCTTATCACTCGGTCTTACCAGCAACTGAGACAGGTAATTTTACTTTTCACTGAAACGCTGTCGGTTTTTTTTAAATTTAAGATTGTGTGTCATACGGGTACCTATTATTTAATCCAAACACCGTGCAACGAACGTATCGTTACGCAGAATTTTCATTTCATAATTCATTTCCCGCCGAATGAGGCTTTCTTTTGGCAGCCACAGGTCTAACCTAACCTAACCTAGCCTAGATACGTAATTAATATTTAACATATCCTGAAAACATCATGGTTTCAGCATAAAATAGCGTTCGATAAAATGAAATTCGTTAAAATTATGGGTTAACGTGTCATACACATATATAGCGAATACAAGCAATTTTTCTTATTTCAATTATTTATTTCAAGAAACATTTACCTATTACTAACTAACAAAACTTCGCCAAACTGCGGAGTGTTTCGAGGGGCATTAGACTAAAATGTATCTTTAACATAAAGGTTTGCTCGCTGTTGTTGGGCCTAATCTCGCCAAACATATGGAAGGCTCGTTAAAACACTGTTATTAATGTTAACTTGCAATATACTTTTGATTGTTCTAATTTCTTAAAACTCTCGTCGGATTATCTAGATTTTACGGTTGGCAAGCGTCGCTAAGCAGAGCGTGACAACTACGCTACAATACGACTATTTTACGTCAATTACTATTCTATTTTCATCTCGGTTTCATAAATAATCATCGGCAAAACGCAATGGTTTCATGTCAGGGTCGATTAATCAGGCATCGGCGTTAGCGCGCAGATGTTATGATAATAACTCAATGAAAGGTTTTTATTGCTTATTCGTACAGTCCAACAGTGTGTAACCATATAATACAAATCAATTTTATGATTCAATATGCCGCGCATGCAAATAAAGTCTTTAATAGCTTTTCGAAAATTTTTAGTTGGCTTCTATTATTGAAATGGAATTGCTAATTCTAATGTCGGAGATTCTAGGCGATAAATTCAATTTCGTCTTTGACCTGTTATCATGTTGTCGCCTAGAATAGAGGCCCATTTCTTATGTGTCATAACACTCATAACTATAGTTATGACTCAAAATCAGACAACTTTTTGAACTATTAGTTTACTTGTAGCAAATATCGGATTCACTTAATGTTTGAATAACACCCAGACTCATCAATAATGCATTCGTTGCATCAACGACGCTTACGTCATTCGTCAAGAATGCCATTGATAACATTATAGTGACACAGCCTATTTATATCGGCAGATCTTCGCTGACTTCGAAGCTATTACCGGCAAGGACATCGAAGACTCCATCAAGAAGGAATTCTCTGGCAGCATAGAAAAGGGCATGCTTGCTATTGGTGAGTCTTAGCTATGTTAAACTATAGTAGCTTGAACCTATCTCAAAAGGAACGAGCAATTTTTAGTTTTTTTTTTCAATAAGTACAGAATTACCAACATTAATTGATTAACAACGTTTCTATAGGTCAATCAGTTATAAAAATATGATAGTTAGCATCCAAAGTTCCAAAAATATACCGACGCGATCCTGCGCTCCTGTCTATAGAATAGAGCCGTGTGAACGTATTTTTGGAACACAAATTGCTACCATATGTTTGTAGCATTGTAGCTGACTGAACTAGCTGACTGTTATTGTCTAAATTATGAGTTGTGACAAATATTTAAACGTGCAATGTTCAAATACCAACAGAAACACAACGCAAGGTCGGTGAGTCACTCGGGAAGCGGAGTTGATGTTGATGCGGCCTTGCATTTGAACAGTCAACTTTTTATGGCACTATACTTTAATTATTTGTAAAGGTTAGGAACAAAAACCTTAGACGTGAACGTTATTGATATATTTGTAAGCGTATTCGCTTAACAAAACAAAGCATAAATATAAGTAGAAATCATCTAGGCTAGGCTTCAAACAGTGCGGAAACAAAGTCGTTATGTACTTATTCAACGTTATCATTTATACAAAAAACAAATGCAGGGTTTTAAAACCTTGATAATCATTTATTTCTTTTTTTATGAGTTTTATTGGTTAGTTTAATTTTTATGTGCTCCTAAATTTGTACACTTGCCTACGCGATGCACAACCTGAATCATTCATGCGGTAGTTAGAAGAGATTCATTAAAGGAATTACTTCGCCTTTGTAAAAAAGAAATCAAATCATTGTAATTATTGTTTTTTTTTCTTTCGTACAATAAAGTAACATACATAGGTAACATACATACTTGGATATCGTAAGAAAAGTACCTAAATACCCATCCGCTACCCAAACGTTCATGAGAGAATCAGTGTTACATTTGTTTCGCAATATGGATATAGTTTTGCCGGTAGCGGCTAAAAGCTAATCGACCGAACAATACAACTGTCCAGACATTGATATACTTGAATTAATTGAATAATAGAGATTGAGACGTCAACTCGGCGACTGGGTCGCAAGTCGCAACACAATAGACTCGGTACTAACTCGTTACTTGTTGAGGCAAGAGACGTGATCGATGTTCTATGGGACGTAACGTACGATTGTTGGATAACGCGTGGGAATTTATGCTTTTCTGCTTTAAATCAACGTAGGTAGGTTTAATGGCTTCCGTGGAATTTAAATGGCTGATTCATAATATGAATGTAGTTAGTTTATTGAATTGTTCGTCAGACAGAAACAAATATCGTGTTTTTTGCCAGCTACAACATTTTAATAGGTATTATGGCCAAGTGCGAGTCGGACTCTCACACGAAGGGTTCTGAACCTTTCTTGTACGCCTTTAATC
This sequence comes from Acleris literana, assembly GCA_946894065.1. NCBI lineage: Eukaryota > Metazoa > Arthropoda > Insecta > Lepidoptera > Tortricidae > Acleris > Acleris literana. The sequence continues at coordinate 8,669,850 of OX335689.1, read as the reverse complement.
TTTAACTTTACTATTCGTTGTTATAGCGGCAGTAGAAATACACTTTGTGAAAATTCGACTGTCTACTTGTTTATGAGATACAGCCCACTAATAGACAGACAGAGGAGCCTTCGCACTTTTTAAGTACGGAACCCTTAATCTCGTATTATGCAATACGAGAAACAGGCGTTGGTTTCTCCCCCTTGTTTATGGGTCATTCACACTCGAAAAAAACAGGTTGTATCTCCTGCGGTCAATAGTTAAAAGCTTGTGTGCATACGTTGTTTTTATCTGATAGGACTAAAGTAGACCTGACGTCGTTTATGCGGATATGGGTTCAGCCAGAAAATTAGGCCTTAAAAACGTTAACTTCGGCTATGGCTACAGGAAAGACTGTACATAACCTAAATCTGTGTATGACCCTTATAAACGAACTTAAGGTCTGTTCATCCTTACTTGTCTTATATAGTAAACAACTTTCTAACCTCAAAATGAATCTTTTTTGGCTAAAACAGCTTTTTTAAACAAAATTCAGCAATCACAGACAATAAATTAGCCAAGTCATGTCCATAATGTTTATTCAGTTTACTTTATTTACGATAAAAGAGCTGTTTTAGCCAAAAAAAGGTTCATTTAGAGGTTAGAAAGTTGTTTACTATATAAGACAAGTAAGGATGAACAGACCTTACTGTAAACCTAATCTAACAGCCATTAGCACAAACGTAATATTGTCACAGTCCCCGTGCTGCCACTATGCACCTTGGCGAAAAGTGACAGGCATGAATGGGATATTAGCGCTTATGAACGTTAACGGAACTAAGCAGGTGTATTTAAATCCATATTTTTGTACAGTGAAATGCGTGAAGAGCAAAGTAGGCTTCTTCGCCGAGCGCCTCTACTACTCCATGAAGGGACTGGGCACCAACGACAAGACCCTCATCAGAATCGTCGTCAGCCGCTCCGAGATCGATCTCGGTGACATCAAGCAGGCCTTCCTCGAGAAGTACGGCAAAAACCTCGAGGATTGGATCGCTGTGAGTACTAATCTATATTTGTTCACAGATTCAACACAATTACGGAAGAGTACGCTTATTATAATATGAGGTAATGGTTTCTAAAATTGGCATCATGGTGTATACTTGCGCCGTTCTAAAGGATCAGATTTGACAGCTGTCAACGGAGTAAAAATAACCTTATTACCAACGGGAGAGGGGCTGTATCTGCTTCGCTTATCGAGTTTGAGATGGCGCCTTTTGGCTTATGAGAGCAGTATTTTGAACTGAATGGTTACCACGAACCACTAAATTCGAAACGGAGTGTGGAGTCCCTGTCACTCGTCACTCTAGACTAAATCGACAGAAAGGGATGGAGCTAACGTAACCCTGAGTTGACAGCATAGAGCCTTTTAGAACAGCGCGAGGAAAGCTTTTTGTATTTTCGGTATTCAGAGCCTCTTGAACCTTTATTTCGCAAAGTTATTTAAACCACTTTGCCCTAAATAATTAAGGGGGAGTAACCGTGGAGCAGCTAAGCCATGCTTTGTCGTTATCTCTCATTGTGACATTTGAATTAAACAGATAATGACAAAGCTTGGGTTAGCTACTGCACGGTACTCAACGATTATTAATAACGGCACTTACGTTTAAAAACTAGTACGTTAAAAATATGAAAAAGTAAACGTTCACATGTGTTGTTCCGACATTGCGAAGTAAAGGGGGGCTGATGTTTAATTGGCTTTATAACGTTGATTGGTTTAAAGTTATTGGTTCTTGAACAATGCTTTGTCCGTAGAAATGATAAATGGTAGTTTTTGCTTTAGATTATATGCCAATCATTTTGTATTTTGTTTTTTTAACCTCCAAGGCCACCACATACAAAAAAAATTACATAATATACGGTCATTGGGATAAAGATTAATTGCAAAGGAAATAAAATAGATTTTCCTTTGTTTTTTATGAATAACCATCAAATTAGATAATTGACAATAGGTTCAGATTTTAATAGCAAATTTCGTTGTATGGTGGACCTTAGGAGGTCAAATCCGAATGCGTAGTACCTAATTATAGGTAAAAAACTTAAGAAAGGGACACTTGAACAGTTCCCGAAGAATAGAGAGAGAGAGAGAGATATAAAAAACAATTTTATTAGTATTCGAATTGTCTATACTATCTATATACACATATGTATATTGAAGAGTTCCCTTTCTAAAGTGTTTTACATGTACTGTAGACAAAGCATTGTTATTTATAAATTTAATAACAAGTATATTAATTATATGTTACGTATCTATGTTCTATGTTGTAAATAAACTAATTCTATTATTACTTACACCATTACCATCAATATTATATTTTTTACTAACATTATAATTAAATAGAAGTTCATTACTGCTTTGTGTATTTATTAGTTTTTAGTTAAACATGAGCAACTAACAGCCATCACAAATCACGTAACAATAATAATCATAACATTTGTTTTATCACTAATTAGCGGTTTCATGGAAACGCGTCCATCAAAAACTTAATTTACATAAATGTTTGCATTTTCAATGGTTATGGTATTATTAAGGGAATTCGTTATCTTGACTGCATGAATTACTATTTAAATAACTTTCTATTAAAGAAACTGACCCATTATTTTATTAAGATGTTATTTTGTACTGAAATGTTATCATGCTATATACAATAATCAGCATGGATCAATATATCTTCACCGCCGAAGAAACTACTTTCATCACACCTTTCATCATTTTCAAATTATTTAGTAAACCACTTTATATCGATATACAGATCTATTTACTATTATTATACAAAAATAATTCAGAGTGTACTGACTCAGTATTTTTTATAACTAATTAGGCAGTGACGTTATCAACATGTGATTAATCTTGTGTTCGTGTTCGAAATTACTTTTTTTTTGCTAACTACGTGTCGTGCCGCCGTGACCTGGCTTCGAGTGGTTTGCCTAAATTGATCAGCGTTTAGAAGACATCCGTTTTGGTTGCAGGGCGACACTTCCGGGGATTACAAGAAGGCTTTATTGACCGTTGTCGAATAATTAGACGCGGACCGCACAACGATATTACACGCTAGTTGTATTAAGTTCTCGTCAATTTCTGGGTTGTTATGTGATCTGATAGGCCATCGGCGCACTGTAAGCAAAACTCAACCTCGCCCGACGAGCCACGAGACAGTTTTGCGGCCAGTGTCGCGTTAATTTATTAATTTAAAAAGATCTGTATATTTTGTTCCTTTTGCTCATAGTCATGTAACACTTTCTTTGCACTGTAAATACTGTTAGCTAACTGCCTCTTCATGCATGCAGACGAAGTGTTCAGAGTGGGTTTTTATAAGTAATTATTAATTTTTCAGGAGGAAATATCAGGCAATCTGGGCCTGCTCCTCTCTACAATGAGTTACTAGAATGCTACGAACGCTAATGCGATAACTCAGTATAACGAGCGACATTTACCCGTGTATTTGTGTCGTGTGAAGAAAGTAGTTGTGTATCACAAACGTTATTTTTATTACTATTGTAACTATCATCACTTACTCGTGCATTTTAAAGACATTCTCTAATTAAGCTATTTTTGTAAGTGAATGATATTTTTATTCTTACTCGTGCTTTTTACACGCATGGTTTGTGAAAAATCTCAAATAGAATTGTGGGCCAGTTTCGTGTTAAGTTTCGCTTACTACAGCTTGGATTTCGGTTGTTTGCAGGACGACTTAGACGGCGACTTCAAGGATGTGCTAGTCGCACTCTCTTATTAGTGCCTGATAGTTTAGGCAGATTTATTTTTGTATATGTTAAGGCATGCTTGTCGGGTCCGTGTTACAATCGATGTCATGTTTCCAGGGAGATACGAAAGGGGACTACAAACGGGTGTTGCTCACTCTCGTATCGTAGGCGATCGCATAATAACAACACGATGTTATGAATTGGTGTCGTATTACATAAGTTCCGATCTGAAACTGCCTTTACACTGTATAACTGTTGAGATGTTAGAAAAAGCTTGATATTTTTGTGAATGAGATATTTATTGATGCTGTAGTTTCGTTTACAATATTATATTTACATGATTAATTAAACTACGTTCAACTATTTGTCGTTTTAATCTAAATCCCTTATGCCTTCCTCAGTAATCTGAAAAAGATACATAAATAGCAAATATAACGTCAAAAACGGGACTAATTCGGATCAGTGGCGTGCCTAGGGTTTCAGGATAGGGCAAGCCGAGAGATATGATTTTGTAGTTTTTAAAGTTATTGCGGATAAATGTCTCAATTCGCTTTTTACCAAAATTACTAAAATCGTTCGTGTCTTATTGCAAATAAAATTCATATGCCTTTTAATCGTGTCAGCTAAGTTATTTGATTTTTCTTAATCAGATAGGTATATTCCAAACTTTATGTCGTTCGATAATAATATACAACAGCAGCAATATTGTGTTTTTTACACAGATCTAGGTATTAAACATTAAACCGTCTTTTACTTATGCGAGAAATGAGAAATAGGTACTGAAAATCTGATGTTTTATCAGCAAAGTTTAAAGAGTTTACCTTTCACTCGCCAAACAATATTTATGCACAGTTTAAATAATCACAATCACAAGATTCACAAGGGAATACATCCTCCATTGCCAATCCAATTGAACAACACAACAAACAAAATACTTAGTGACCGCAGTTGACTCAAACAAAGCAATTCACAATTCACAACAAATAAAACAAGTAAAATTATTGAAGTAAGCAAGCAAATTTATAAATAGAAGTGAAGTCGGCCGTCAACGCGGCTCCACACGCGCATGCGCGAATTTCGCATTTTACTCGACTCGGGTACAACTTCAGACGCAAGCAGGGCTTAAAATCTCGTACTATTTGCTATATGAACCTATGAATAGTTATATCTCATTATAAGGCAGTTCTAATGCGTAAGAAAGAGATATGCCGGTTAAGATAGAAGCCCCCCTGCAAGCCGCCGCGTGCAAGCGGGATGACTAGCCGTGTCTCAAGCGAGTTCGGGTCGTCTCAGCGCGCAGCAGTGCTGCCCGCCGTGCGGCGGCGGAGCGCGATCAAATTCGGTACTACGCTGCTGTTGCATTATTTTAAAAATTTAATGAGAGCGCGAATTGAAATAGTTCGTGATCGTGACCTTTGATTTTTGATCGTTGTTATATTTGTAAGGCAAGCCCGGCTTTTGGGCTTGTATGTCAGTACCGCCACTGATTCGGATAAGTGTAGGTAGTCTAATTTTAGGTTTACGGATATTTAAAATTAGAGGACCTACACTGATCCTAATTGGCCTAATCCTAATGGCTACAAAACAAAATCAATATGGGCTACCAGGGTTTTCCAACCATTTTTGCGTCGAGCCTTTCCTCATAATAAATAATATTTTGATGCAAAAAACAAACGCACATTATTTTAACAACATCGACCGAAGATGTCGCGTTGTGAAAACGAGAAAAGCCTCTATTCAACGCGGTAAAACAATATTGCTTTTAACATATTATCGTATTGTCTTAACTCGGCTGCCGCATTTTCAAGTAAACACTTAAGAGCTATCAAAACGTTGACCATACGGAAACACGTCAAAATCAATAAGGTTTTATTCTAGAATGTTAATTTTGAATGTAATCAAAGCGTTATTTATTACATTATTTATGATATTCTATTTACGCGTTAAATTGTTTTTTCCTCGAGATTTCAAAGCATTGCCATGCTTTACGCCCTCTAGGCTAAACCAAAGTAAACGCTCTGATAAATAAATAAATCAATATCAGGGGAAAATTTCACATGATTTGACTTAGTCCCAAATTATGCTCTAGGCTTGTACTATGGGTACAGATGTAGTAGTGAGTCCTTTCCCATCGTTTTTTGTCGAATAACTTCGTATTTATCTAGGTTTCTCAGTTGGCTCATTGATGGGTACTGAAGCTAATTGAGAAAGCAAGATAAATACGAACTTATCCGACAAGAAACAATGGGAAAAGATTATTCACTACATCTGTACTAGATAACGATACAAATACTTATATAGATAAAAATATAATTAAATATATAGAAAACATCCATGACACATAAACCAATATTAATATCTGCCGTTACCGAGATTGAACCCAGGACCGCTAGCTTCGTAGGCAGGGTCACTACCGACTAGGCCGACGCGTCGTCAGATGTGTCGTTCAAAACTCTAGGTACCTGGAAGTGTGCTACAGCGGACGGCGCATCGTTGCTCTTGAGCAGCAGCGCGGCGCAGGCGCCGGGCTCGCGCGACAGCAGCAGGCGGCGCGCGGCGCGCGCGGCCCACGCGTCGCCCAGCGCGCCCGTCACGGCGCCCGCGCACAGCCCCACGCGCGTGCTCATCTCGTTCGTCACGATCACCTTCCGAACAATAGCCGCAGCTTATATTTTTAGCTCAGGATGCGACTAAGAATCTCTTGGCTTGAACTATGGTGTTTCAAAAGTTATGAGTAGACCCCGTTATCAAGCAGGCAGTCAGGTGGCCACCTTACATTAGTGATATGCAATACAAACTATCCGAGTCTCGACGTTGTAGCTATGTATGGGAACTCAATTTTTTTTAAATTAAAATTGTTCAGTTTCATTGGATGAGTTGCCAAGGAAAGTTTTAATGTTAGGTAGCCACCAAACTACTTGCTTGATGACGGGGTCTAGTTATAAGATATATGCAATTTCCAAATGAATAAACAATATTTATAACCACTACAGCAATTAATACTCACAGCGATCTGGTTCTCTAAGGCTAATCTTTGCACATCCGCCATGAGCCGAAACAGCAGCCCCGTCCTCTGCTTGACTGATATGCCTTCCTTGAAAGGAAATGCTATAGAATCTATTGCTATTAGTTTTATCTGGAACAAGATGCAAAACACTTAACATCAGCCCCAGATCTAGGGGAGTCCAACCGGGGCACCTACCCCGGACAGCAGTTTTAGGAGGTGCCAAAATCGTAATTTAATAATGTTGAAAAAACATATGTTTAAAATCTCGAATGCTCAGACATGTGTCAGAAAGATGTATGTATAGTGTTTAACTATGGAAATAAATGGCTTAATATTAATAATAATAGTGTTTAGTAGATGGCAACTTTAATTTTTATTCTTAATTGTATGGAAGTTGTGCATAGGCATCCTTTCAAGATAAGAGACTTGTATCTAATTTCCACTTGACTAGCAGATCAGGTACTTCAAACTTTATAAAACTTTGCAAGTAAGTATGAGAGGATATTAGATTTGATTCAATTACTTCTTCATTTTCATTTATGACAGTTTCATAGTCATTCACACAAGACTGTAATTGGTAAATAAGATATCTAAAGTAAAAGTGGAACATTTTTCAATCACCTTTTCCCCTCCCTGACGGTTAATTGAATACTCACATTAGGATGTTCTTCAATTACTTTAGGTAACTTGTGAATGCAGGCGCAGAATTTCTCTAAGCCAAATGCATTAATATAATGCAATTTCTTGAGGGCATCCTCTTCTTGTATAGCTATACTAGTATGCAACAGAGTTTGGCATTTTTGAAGACTTGCAAAAAGAATTTCTGAAAGCAAATTTAAAAACTTCAGCAATCACACTGCACCACCACAACTACCACAACTACAGTTAAAAACAATAAAAAAATAGAACCTTATGCCATACCGAATTAACCATTAAAATAAATGAAAATATTTTACCCTTAAATCTATAAATACAGAAATTGGCATTGGTGTCAATAAATAAAGCCTCAGCACTTAGCCCTCCAAGAACTTTGGGGATTTGGACAGATGCACAAAATTGTAAACTAAAACAAACAACTCGATATTAAAGTACGAAGATGATATAGGTAATCAAAATCTGAAAAAGTGAATTTGTCGGGATTTTACCAAAGTTGTGTTTTACCAGAGCCAGGAAGCCCTAATATTTCCGTAATAGAGCCCAACTGGATTCCATCATTACCAAGCACATTGTCCAGACTAAGGCTAAACGAGGGTATTGATGGTACACTAGTTTCTCTCTGAAAAAGGAAATGCAATGTAAATATTATTGTGTCGTGTGTTGTACAGATTTCTGGATTTGAGCGTAAGCCTTACCTGCCATAATTCAGTCGCGTTATACACTTTAAAAGCAGTCATCTTATGACACTACATTACATTTCTTCGCGCTTTACATACAAAAAAAACGAAAAAACGATATTTTCATAAAAATTCTCTCCGCTACTTCGCTTTTTGAAATTTCGTGTTTAGTTACTACTACAAAAATACACACTATCCATAGACACTAAAAATGACATTCATTTCTCAAATGTTGCCAGTCCAGTAAATTAATTATTGTCTTTGAATCGTAGTGTTGTAAAAACCGATTTAAACCGATAAAGTAAATACAATGACATCTACCGTGGAGTAGACAAACTATTTAGTTCATTTTTTTATAAAAATTGTGTTGGTTTGACTACTAGACACTAGATGTCAGGTTAGAATTTTTAAATAATGAAAACCACAGACAATACATTCCTTGTGGAATAAATTGATTGACCATTTTGACCAATTAACCTCAATATTCTGAATATTACGTTGAAAATATAGCGATTCGATTAGTACCTTTCGTGCGATCGCAACTATTGTTAATTTGACTTACTTGCAATACTCTGTGCTTACTTGACATTGACATCTGTCAAGGGTGTGTTCTGTCTGTTTGTTTTGCCGATTTGCTTGCTTACTTACCTTGTTCTAAATCAAAATAAAAGAATATAAATCTCCCTTAGCATATTGTTTTTTTGAGTATTATTCCAACATGAATCAGATGAACTTGCATGGCCAAATGCAGCCAGTGGCTGGGCCTTCTAATGTCGGTGTAGGCATGCAAATGCCTGTACCTCAAACTATCATGCAACAACCATCTCCTCAACACACTCAACAAATGCAACCAACAATGCCACAGCAACCTCAGCAGGATAAAATGGACAACATTTCAAAAGTTAAAACTTTAATGGGCTCCCTGCGAGAGTCTATACCGGTAAGAAACGTTCTCCTTATTAACTTCATAGTTTCTACCTAACCTACTTAGGTCAATTGGACGTAGTTAAACGAAAACGAATCAATCCACGAAACAATCGGTAGTGGAGTTATGTATGCCACGATGGTCCGTATGGTCTAGACTATGAGTATCAATCAGCAAAAAGGATTTGGAACATTATTGCGGCAAGTTATTTTAAAATCACACAAGAGACCAACCGACATCTATGGCAAGGATATATTTTAAATCGAAGAAAGATTCAAACCTCTTCGATCGTTAGAAATAATTGTCTTTTCATAGAACCTTGCATATATTTTACAAAGCAAACAAAACCCAAGCTTTTTGGATTGTTTTTAACAAATTATATTTACATCCACTTAAGTCCCAACATCTCGAAAAGTAATGAAAAACTGCGAATTATTTTTATAAATACATAAATTAAAACATTTTTTGCTCATTTTCTCCACAGTATAATTTTGTGTAAAATCAAACTTCAATTACTCGAGTGCAAGTCATGGTGGATTGACACGTTTTTGTTTTACTACATTCAATTACAGAACTGGTAGCTGTGAAGGCCTGTTATATGAATCTTTATTATGGATTTGTGCAGTGCAGATTAAACACTTTTTACTACTTGCGTGCCTTAGCAATTTGTACAAGTTGTCGATGTAAGTTTACATTTTAGATTGATTTCATTGGCATTTACAAACAAACAGCTTTTGATATCCAATAGGTGAAAGAATAAAATGGTACGATATCAATTATTATGATAATAAAATCAAGCTGCACCAGTTTGACTATGAAAGATATGGTTACCCATCATATTATAGAATTTTACTTCATCGATATCATTTCATTGAATTTAATTTAACCAAAGATTATTTTCAGCTGAAACCATGATATTTTTTTAGGATGTATTCATAATTAATTATGTAGGTTAAGTTAGGTTAGGTTAAACTTGAGGCTACCAAAAAAAAATTTATATTTGTTGGAAGGTGTTTCGATAAAATAATAGGTACCCAAACGGAATATATTTCTTACTTTAATTAGGTATTAGGTACCTATCTTAAGAAGGTTGGTGCACTCGTTCATGTTGTAACCCTTCCCAAGCTAGGTGGCAAAGTCTTCTTGTTTTGGTATAACAGCAATACAACAAAGTAAACTGCAATCTGCAAACATAATTTTGCCCTGTAGTATTAATTAAAAGGTTTTCTCGTCCAATTAAAAATTGTGTCATATTATCAACCCACAATTAATTGTTTTGATGCCGCATAAAACACTCTCTTTATTGGTTTTCTTATCAAATATCAATAAACAATATTAAGCTTTGTTTACTTCAAATAAACTCTCATAATTGTAAAACAACAGAAAATTGGATCAACTTGGAACTGGTTTCCGTTGGTTGCTCTAATCTCACTCACTTAATTGAATACATTCAATCAAGACACAACATCCGCAGATAAGTATGGAACCTTTTGACATGAAGCTTGTACGTAATTGATTTTCGCTTCGTTTTCAGATGACTTTGAAATCGGCAGCACAAATACTGCACCAGAATCACAATATTGATTCTAATTCACAGTAAGTTGTGATTTTCTTTTATTCTTAGATATCTAAACTAATGAGATGGGTTTATTATAACTCACATTAATAGTATAGTCCCTGGAAAAATAACAAAAACAAAACAAGCAGGTCTTAAGTTATTGACGTAATTGTGATAGTCATTTGATAACAACTAGCCGGTTTATCTCCTGAAACTGACCTTACAGAGACTACTTATTGGGTTTGGAATGTGACTATTTGATATTTGGTCACATTACACTCTTTAGATCTCAAGGGTCTGAGTATTCTGTCCTCATTGTCACGACAGTAACAACACATTAATTTTTCCAGAAAAGGTATTGATGCTCCTGTACCAAGGTTTGACAAAAACTTTGAAGAATTCTTCTCCCTTTGTGATCAAATGGAATTACATTTGGTAAGTACGGATCTTGTTTAATATTCTAATTTTAACAGAAATTAGGATAAAGAACCAGGTGATTAATTCGTTGAATTTTACTTACTAGAGGCTGTATTAACTGATCTCTGAGATGCCCATCTTAAGACATGTCCAAAATGTCGACCTTGACATTTACTTTGATGTAGGTATCTTGGGAAGAGCATCTCAGCCAAAATTGGTCCCAAGTTTGCATTATATCATAGAGGTTTGATTACATCCTAAAAACGATTACATGTGCTCTAGGTGGTTCTAGTAAGTTTTATCCTAGACTAGAGGACGCCTGCGACTTTGTACACTTTTTATTAGTTCCCTGCTACTCCCTCTATTTTAAACGGAATCTAATGTTGAGTCAAAAATGACAATTTACATTATTTCAATTTTTTTAAAGAGCCACAAAAAAAATCTTGCGAACAATAAATAGTACTTGCATAAATAAAGTTGCAACTAAAGAGCCGCAGCTTCACATCCAAAGAGCCGCATGTGGCTCGCGAGCCGCAGGTTGCCGACACCTGCCTTTGAATTAGAAATCGAAGAATCCTAAGGGATATCCCAGAATATCCAAGGAATATTCCCTCCAAATTTCAAGTGTAGGTCCAGCGATTTCGTCTGTGCGTTGCTCGATCAGTCAGTTTCTAATTTTATATACACCGTGCCCGGGACGTACCCGTAGGATTTTAACCATCGATTCTAGACCCTATTCGGAGTATATAATGTGGTATAACATGTAGTCCAATAACGCATAATTTCCGAGATTTTTATTATTTAAATAAAAAACAGTTCCATATTTAATTAAATTTGAACTCTGTCACCTTAACCTAAAGCATTATTTACTAAGAAAGATTCATGTTGTAAGTAGCAATATCATCAACGTACAACATAAATTAATTTAATCAATTTCTTAGTAAATAATCCTTAAGTTAATGTGACAAAGTTCAAATTAAATTAACTATGGAATTGTTTGTTAAATAATAAAAATCTCGGAAATTATGCGATATTGGACTACATGTTTATGATTATATACTCCAAATAGGGTCTAGAATCGATGGTTAAAATCCTTCGGGTACGTCCCGGGCAAGGTGTATACAGATTGTTTGTTTGCAAAATTAACTAATTGACCTGGGTGCTCTGGGTGGTGCGTGGCTCTTATCTCCGATGTCTTACGTGACTTCTTATCATTGGGAATGTAATGTTTTCAAATGCAAAACATCATGTGATGCCTTCTGATGTTCTCTTAGGTCGTCTCAAAAGGACAACGCGGTGTCGCTCGCCGCCGTACAGACACATTTTAGAGACGTTTAATTAGTTCCTTTTTCAAACGGATCAGTTAAAAAAAATATTTAAAAAAGTTTTAAAAACTTCGCTGATTCGTGATGATTCTAATTATGTTAGATACCACCGAAAAAATGAAACATGAAATTAATTTTTTTTCTTGACATGGACATAAGGGAAAATTACAAAAATTAAGATTAAAATGATCAATATTTTTAGTAAAAATCGCTGAACTTATATAGGGTTAAATCGATGCTTTTTGGCTGCTCTATCAGCCTAAGTCGGGTTGCCGTCGGTTTCTGGGACAGCCTGTATAACTAAGGAACAACTTTACTGTCATCAACTGAGTGCGGCCGTAAGAGCCATAATGAGTAAAGTACAGTAGACTACAAAGTACAGTAGATCTATGCACTTTTGGACCTTATAACAGTGCGATAAGGTAAAAAAGTGTAGGTATACATCTCTTTGAAGTCGACATCAAAGGAATATGAACAAAGATTTATTGAGAACAAATATTTGTATCTGTTTTCCACAACAAACATATGTTGATGATTTACCCACCATGACATGACAGCCGTTGGTGTGGGAAAGTTCTGAAGTGACGGAAGGCGCAATGTTGGCCTTCCACAAGAAGGAGTTCTGATTAAGGGTCACGCTGGATACGAGTATCTCAGGTCCAATCTTTAGCGAAAGTTGATGTGCAGAAGTAGACGTGTTTCTATGTATTCAATGTATGGGAAAATCAAACAAATTAATAAAGTTTTAAACCCTGTGTGACATGATACATTTGGGTGTGGTGTTTTAAGCTCACTACTCTCCCACCCCCTTGGGTATATAATAAATGTTTGTACATATCGTATTTTTCACGGAGGATGTATTAAAAAACCATTGCCGACGCGTTCATACTAATTTGTAAAAAATTTATCTACGAAAAAGCCCAGCAGGGACATTGATAATTACTTGTAGCGGAAATATATTTCACAAGTGACATGAGCGTCATGGGCCCGTAAATATAACGCGCTGTGACAGTTCTATAATCGAAGTCGTAAATCACGCTATCCGATGCACTTGTGCTGAATGTCACTTATTGATTAATTTATTTATTTATTCGGAATTGCAAAAACAGAATGACTTCATAAACAAGAGTTGATCATCTTTATCATTATAGAGTATACCTATTTTCGTTTTATGAAGAAAGTTTTGATAAACGCGGGATTAGTATTATTGGGTATAATAGAACAGCGTAAGCCATCTATCTTTGCATACCCTGGATCAATTCTTTGATGACATAAATTACGGAGAAAATGCAAAGAAATCGCAGTTGGATTAAAATTCTTTAGAAGTCCTAAGGCACCAAGCTACTCATGTTTTCTTGTACAAACCTCTTAGACTGGGATCAATTATGGTCAAAATCCGGGCTCTACCACACTATTACTCGTTAATCAAACTTCCATAAGCAGTATTCGCACTGTTGTGTACCTGCGTGGTGTTAAGACAGCTAGTGAAAGCTAGCTTCTGCCCGCGACTTCGTCCGCGTAGAATTAGTAATTTAGCCATCCCACGGGAACAGTGATTTATTTCGGGATTCAAGTTACCCCTCCAGTGTATAAGCAAACTCTATTCCTAATTTTATGTAACAAAATTCGTCCATCCTTTTTAGCAAAGAAGTAACAAACCCGCGCACGCATAACCTTTCGCATTTATAATATAGGTATGTAGTATAGGATGTAAATAGGTAGGCTGGATGTCAGCGCACAGAATCACTCTGGCCGAAATCGTAGTCGATAAAAATACCCTCGGTATGTGAGTCCGACTCGCACTTGACCGGTTTTCAGCATTTGTTGTTTTTTAAGGATTTGTTCTATGTATAATCATACCAAATTTTGAAGCTTGTGTGTTTTATTGTTGTAACGATACAACAAAAAGAAAAATGGTTTGCAGATATTTTTATCACAATTTTGTATTTGAATAATACTAACTGACAATATCTCAATAGCGCATTGAGCGCGAGCGGGCTTTGCCGCTCCTATTTAAACTCCCGGCGTCCGCGACCCTGCGAAGAACTTTGTCGCTGTACTTCTATGTATAAACTAAAGTCGCACAATTTCACCCTGAACGAATTATATGATTTAAATGTTAGTGCGTAAAGCATAATAGTAGGTGTAAGTACCCAATTAGTTTTTAAATAATAAAGAGAAGTTGGTGTATTTAATTTCGGTAAAAAAAACTTCACTTAACCATGCTGTACTTACTCCCAGTACATTACAGCTAAATATTATCATAATAGCTCATAGCTATGAGTTTTTTAACTTCGACATACTACTTAACCCTCCTTACGAATTTTTTTTCTGAATCGTGAAATGTAATATTTTTTATTTATGCGTATTAGCCTAAAAATACCAATTTTCACTTTTTTAACCACAAACACGACGAAATTCATACAAAATTCTACAACCCTCTTTTACCCCTTAGGGGTAGTTTTTCCAAAATCGCTGAAAGCTATATTTTAAACAGTAGCCTATATACCAATTTTCACGTTTCTTACTTCAAAAATGACGAAACTCATACGCACAAAATTCTACACTCTCCTTTACCCCTTAGGGGTAGTTTTTCCAAAATCATAGAAAGTAACTTTTTTTTAAATAGCTTCTGCCCGCGACTGCATAATAATAATAATAATAAATGCACATTTTATTGCAAATAGTGTTTTGGCCACTGCTCAAAATGGATGTAAGGTTGGGTCCCGCGGTACTAAGGAGCTCCTCCTCATAGACATGGCCATTTGCCAGCAAGTCAGACGAAGCAAGGCGGCCCTTTCGGCTGCTTGGATTGACTACAAGAAGGCTTATGATTCGGTGCCTCACTCATGGCTCGAAAGGATCTTAGAGTTGTATAAAGTTGATGCAACTTTGAGGTCCTTTTTAGGTGTGTGTATGAGGCAGTGGGTCACAGTCCTTCGTCAACCAGGTGCTCGAGATGTCCCCTCTGATTCGCCTAGCTTGATAAAGATTGAAAGAGGCATCTTCCAGGGTGACAGTCTGAGTCCTTTGTGGTTTTGCCTAGCCTTGAATCCCCTCAGCTCTATGCTGACGGATTCTGGGCTTGGCTATCGACTTCGCAGAGAAGCTGAAGTCATTTCTCACTTATTGTTCATGGATGACCTCAAACTGTTTGCATCGAAGCGCCAAGATCTTATTGCATTATTGAAAATCACACAAGAGTTCAGTAATGCGATCAAGATGGAATTCGGTGTAGATAAGTGTGCGGTCATGCATGTTCAACGAGGGAAAGTTGTAAATTCGTCGAATTTGCAGCTTTCCGAGAGAATGACTCTCAGATCTCTCTCCGAAGTTGAAACCTACAAATATCTTGGTATGTCTCATCTGTTATGAGATTGTACATCCCGAGGAAATGTGGAGGACGAGGCATGTTAAATGCTAAGAATCTCCACAACCGCGAGGTGTGCAATCTCAGGGATTATTTCCTTAGCAATGAGTGTGGGATGCATCGTGATGTGGTTGCAGTAGACAAGAGCCTCACGCCTCTTTCCTTGGCAAACGAGAACTGGCGCAAACCAACGGTGCTGAGCACTAAAGACCGCAAGAACGTATGGAAGAGCAAGGAGCTACACGGACGCTTCTACCGGGCCCTAACAAGGCCCGACGTAGACTTTTTAGCGTCTGTGAACTGGCTACGATTTGGTGACCTCTTTGGGGAAACCGAAGGTTTTGTCTGTGCAATTGCTGACGAGGTCATAATGACGAACAATTACCGGAAATATATTCTGAGGGATGGCACGGTTGACATTTGTCGAGCATGCCGTTGCCCCGGCGAGTCCCTCAGACATATAATTTCCGGTTGTTCGCATTTGGCCAACGGCGAGTACTTGCACAGACATAACCTCGTAGCCAGGATCATCCATCAGCAACTTGCTCTTCAATATGGTCTTGTAGAGTCTGAAGTGCCGTACTATAAGTACGCACCGGCGCCAGTTCTCGAAAATGGTCGTGCTACGCTCTATTGGGATCGATCTGTCATCACGGACAGGACTATTGTTGCCAATAAGCCTGATATCGTGTTGACAGATCGATCTCAACGCCGGGCAGTGCTCGTCGACATCACCATCCCGCATGACGAGAACCTTGTGAAGGCCGAGAAGGACAAATTCAGCAAGTACCTTGACTTGGCTCACGAGGTGACCGCCATGTGGGATGTTGACTCAACGATCATTGTCCCGATAGTTGTTTCGGCAAACGGTCTTATAGCGAAGAGTCTCGACCAACACCTCAAGAGACTCTCGCTAGATGGCTGGATCAAGGGCCAGATACAGAAGGCAGTACTCCTCGACACGGCACGTATTATGAGGAGGTTCCTCTCTCTGCAGCCCTAACCACCGGTAGCTTGAGCCTTGCCCCGCTGCCGGCGGCACTCGTAGGTTAGGTTTTTATAATGTCTATTTTTTTGTATTAGTATTTTTATTTTACTTTTATATTTGAATATTTGTTATAAAAAACCTAATGTACAGAAAATTAAATAAATATCTAGAATAATAATAATAATTTTTATTTCAGGCAACGAGGCCCATAGTTACAAATACCTTATAGACTAACATAGATAACAATATAAAACTTAAAACTAACACCGATGTGACAGAACAGCGGGTATCTGTTTTGCCAAAATTGGCGTGATGGTCGCTGCCGGTAGGTTGCCCCGAACCGCCGGAACACGACACCTTTCGGCCAGAAGTCAGGACACTCGACGGTTCCCAGCATAAACCGCGGCACGCGCACTACAAACGAACTGAAGTGCACGTAGCGAAGCGACCGCAGCTGAAACACCGTCAGGCTGCATCCAACCTTCTGACGAACATACTCCACCACGTCGTCTACTGTTGCGGAGTGGTGCAGGCGAGACACGTAGAGCGCCGTGTTCGGTATAGCTGCCCGCAGCTCGGAATTTGAGTCCGTCACTGCAGTACCACACCGAGTCTTATGAGGCTTCCTACGTGGTTTGCTGTGCTGCACCAATGTGAATCCCTCCTTATCCACACCGGTACGAGGGAGCTCCTTCACAGAAGTTGGAGCTCTCTTCTTCGACGCCTTAACAGGCGTGCTAGGCCGCCTAAGTACAGCGGCCTTGCCAGCTGCGTCAGCGTAGCTGCAGGGAGCCGGCGGGGTGGCGGGGGCGGGGGGGCTAGACCCGCGCGGGGGGACCGCGGGTCGCGGGGCGGCGGCGCGCGGGGCGACACGCGGCGATCGAGGCGCTGCTGGCTTTTTAAGCTGCGTCAGCGCGGGCGCGAAACTTGAGACCGACGTAACGACACAAGTTTGTTCGTTCACATTGGAATTTGATGCAACAGCCAATGACCTAATTACCGGGACAGACTTGCGCAAGCAGGTAATTAGATAGATTGCGATGCTGTGTTAATCCGGGTTACACCTAAGCTATCTCCATTTCAAACTTCATCGAAATCATCTATTCGTTGCAGCTTAACAAACACACACACAAACTTTTGCATTCATAATATTTAATAATCGTTGACCGTTAGCATTTTATGTCACTTTAACGTCAAACGTAATGACTAATAAAGATAAGTCTCATTAGTAGGATACTGGCATTAATAGGATTAGTGGATAATAGAATAGCTTTCGCTCCCTCGGGAACGGTCCAATTTTCCGGGATAAAAACTATCCTATGTCCTATTCCAAGGCCTAACCTATATGTGTGCCAAGTTTCATCTCGATCTGTTCAGTGGTTGAAGCGTGAAAGAC
Organism: Acleris literana; assembly: GCA_946894065.1. Classification (NCBI taxonomy): domain Eukaryota; kingdom Metazoa; phylum Arthropoda; class Insecta; order Lepidoptera; family Tortricidae; genus Acleris; species Acleris literana. The sequence continues at coordinate 8,651,810 of OX335689.1, read as the reverse complement.
GGACAAACATACACACTTTCATATTTATAATATTAGTACGGATATGGATAGTTGGTTGTCTGTTGCAGCGCACAGCAATCACGTGCATCGAGCAAGCGCAGTCGGCAGCGCACTACCTGCCGCCGCCCGTCATCCCCTCGCGCCTCGACACCGGACCCAACTCGGTGAGTGCATCGCTACCCACTACCTTACGCTTCAGACTAGCGGGGCTATTATTTATTTATTTATTAATAAAGACATTCTTGTGGACTTACAGTTTAAACCAAAGTGCCCAACAAGATACATACATAAATACAGCAGTTACTATACGAAAAACTATGAATTAAGTAAGATCATATGAAAATATAACATTATTCACTAATTTTACAATAAAGTGCAGTAAAGTGCTCTATGGCACGTTTGTCAACCGACCACTTGTCGGCAAACACATCGGTATCCTGGGACTGTGAGAGGAACTCGTTAATTAATGCCACGTCTGGTGGTAGGAGCGTTATGGTCGCTTTGTGGATAAAATTCTTCACTTTCTGACAAGTGTGACAAAACACCAAGTGAAATGGCTGGTATCAATCAATCAATCAATCAATCAATCAATATCATTTATTTGCAGAATACAGTACATAAGATGTTACAGTCAATTTTAAATAATAATAATGTCCAGTGTATCCAGCTTGCAAAATACATTTAAAATTACAAATAAGAGTGTTAAAATTTATAAAATATACTAAATGTCAAAGATCACAAATTATTACTAATTATTACATTTTATTAGATTGCTCGAGGAAGTCCTTAACACTATAAAAACACGTATCTAGGAGCCAGTTCGACAATTTGTTCTTAAATCTATTTCCCTGGAGGAGCTGTATGTCATCAGGTATGGCATTATAGATTTGAATGCACATGTTGTATACATTTTTGGTGTATATAGCCTTGTGACAAGCAGGTTTATAAAGGCGTTTCATAATTTTGGCCCTTGTATGCCGTTGGAAAACTTCACCACGCCGTTTAAACAATGAATGTTGCGAATTAACAAAAATACATATTTCCTGTATATACAGACACGGCAGTGGCAAAATATGGAGTCCCTTAAAAAGTGGAACACATGTTTCATCGACCTGAGCACCACAAATGACTCTGACACACTTCTTTTGCACCTTGAAGACTCTATGCACATCCACCGAGTTACCCCACAGGATTAGTCCGTAAGGAAGAACGGATGACACATAACCATGATAGGCTGTCAGTGCAGCCTGAACCGAAACCGTATCTCGCAATGTCCTTAGCGCATAAACAAATCGGTTAAGGTTTTTGCAGATTTGATCAATGTGCTCTTTCCAGTTCAAGACTAGAGGCATGTAAGGCGAGGTATCTAAGTATAGAGGCATTCCACCGTAATCCTCAGGGTTGAAAACACATTTTGTAATCTTAGGATTACAAGACGTCTAGTTGCAAGTGTGGACTCAGTTTCCATTTACCTTCAGGTGGCCTGCGGCGCGCTTGCCTACTCAATGCCAAAAAAAACGAAAGTGGCGGATGTCTTGTCCACAGCGATAATAATTGACGAACCGTTTATTTTTGCTTTGTCAGGGCGCGCCTTCATTATTTGCATATTTTTTATTTCCAAGCTATAGGTTGAGGATTCGTTGGCAGATGACCGATTTTTTACCGAAATATATCTTGGATTTGGGAACAAAAGGGACATCTCCATACATTTTTCAAACAAGCTGCGAGTCGTGCTTGATTACCAGACAGGAATCCAGGGGGCAAAATTTTATGACAGGTAGGGAGTTCCTATATCGATAAACTCAATTATCGATGCTTTTTCCATATACTAGTGATCGCCCCCAGCATTGTATTTTTTGTACCTAAGTATTGTTCGTAAGTATGAAGTTCACACAGCATATTCAAAAAAATGTTCTGCCCCTATTACCTCCGCAGAAATTGAAGCCACCTGAAATAGATTTATCCCTTTTATCAGCCAAGACGGATAGGTTTAATGCCCGAAAATTTGGAACAAATTCTGATCGTTTATTTTAACAATAGTAGATGGGACAATTACGAAGAAAAAAATAATGATGAGTAAAGTTTCAAAAATCATTTCGAAAAATGAAGAAGAAAAATACGTTGTTATTTTGTTTAATATTGACACTTTTAATAAAAAATGATTTTACAGGCAAAACTAGGAGTGATCACTACTATATAAAACAAGCATCGATAATTGAGTTTATCGATATAGGAACTCCCTACCAATCATAAAATTTTGCCCCCTGGATTCCTATGTCTGTTGATTACAGTTTTAAATTTATGCTATACCATATACATAACTATAACTACTCTACTTACTTATTCGAAGTATTTAAGCCCTTGTAGTATGATAGCAGTGTTCGTGATTTAGTCGCCCAAACGGCAGTGAGTTGTTCCACGCTCCATACTTTTTGAGGCACTTGACAGAGTTTAAATGGTTAAGATCGTAGTTATCCCTTTGAACGGAACGATCTTAATTTTCTTTTAGGTATCTAATAAAATGTAAATGTTGAATATATTATATGGTGTTTACCTCAAGTTTATTATCTTTACCGATATAGACCACTCAAGGGTCATTCAAAGGTGGTAGGCTACATTATAGATAGATATAGGCCTCGCAACTATGTTGCAACATCCTTGTTATGATTTATGGATTTAATGTTTATAGGAAATACACATTATATTTTAGAGATAGTCGAGAAAGTGATAACAGGCTGGTTTTCCAGCAAAATACGACAGTCCCCAATAATAAACTAATGGCACTTACTTCCTAAGTAATATTTTAATGTGTAAGTGAGTTTTATGTTATTTTTTTACGGTTCAGCAGCTCGACTGGTCGACGTGACATTTAATACACAGATAGTTATTTACGGTCCATGACCTGGAATTAATCTACAAATAGTCTAACAAAGATACTAACTCTCGAACAATAGTCTTACTTGTTCAACTAGGAACATTCGAATTCGCGTATAAAGTTTTGTCGAAAAAACACATAAAATCTTATTATATCTATTCGGGTCAGACGTTAGAATTTGTAGGCATGTGTCTTACGTATTATTAAAACTCGTGTATTTGAAAGTGCATACTTCATCTTACGTAACACAGTTTTTTCTCGAAAATCTTTCAAATTCCAAGATAGGTCGGTACTAATCTTGGTTATTCCTTTAGAGTTTAGAGCATTCTTTATGCAAAACAGAACATAACAGCGTGTTAAAAATCATATATTTTTTTCTTTCTGTAAATGAGTTAGAAAAGTATAAACCCCCCACTTTATTCATTAATGGCTATAAACCCATTTTAGTTAAAGTATAAGTTGTCACTCTGTCAAATGGAAATGTCATAATGACAGATATGGAAAAAGCACATTTTAAACACTAGCTATTATGCGTTTATAAGTAAGGTCTGTTTATTCTTACTTGTCTTATATAGTAAATAACTTTCTAACCTCAAAATGAACCTTTTTTTGGCTAAAACAGCTCTTTTACCGTAATTAAAGTAAACTGAAGTAAACATATTGGATATCACTTGGCCAATGTTTTGTCTGTGATTGATTTATTTGGTTTAAAATAGCTGTTTTAGCCAAAATAGGTTCATTTTGAGGTTAGAAAGTTGTCTACCATATAAGACAAGTAAGAATGAACAGGCCTTATATTATATAGATGTATATAGAGTTCGAAGACAATTTTCCTACATATATCACTGTCAATTAAAGCCCCACTTGCCCTTGCTTCTTCATCACAACTCTCCAATACCACTGACATACTTGCTCGAATGGTTGCAGGACACCACGCTGAGCTACCCCCAGTACCTGAACACCGTCCGGCTGCAGATCTCCTACGCGAAGGACATCCACGACACGCTGGTGGCGGCCGCGCAGACCGAGTGGCTCAAGAAGAACTGATAGTAACGTATGAACTGTATTCCTAAGCTAGTATTAAATATTTTTTATGTCCTTTGTGGTTTTTATTATTAGAGAGCGGATTTGAAGTAGCGATTACAAGTTTTATATGGGTAAGACTAGTACAAGTAAGTATTTATTACAGTGACGTTGTTGACAGGAACTATCAAAAAGGAGAGTAATAAATAGGATCTATTATGTGTGAGCTGTATAAAACTCCTTTAATTAGAATAAATTATTTATCTTTTCATATAGTTTGTTGCAAGAATAACATTTATTGAATTTAATTATCTATAAGATTGCATTGTGGTAAGTAATTAAGTAATAAGATAACTGTAAGACCAATAAACAACATCATATCTAATAAATAAATCTATCTATCTATCTAACCAATCGCACTAGTCATATCCATATTAAACTTGTCAACGCTACTTCAAATCCGCTCTCTATTTATTATATTCCTTGTATTTTACGGTCGTTCTTCGAGCGGTTTCAAGCGTTTCAGATGCGGCTTTCAGTGCCGCCTAATTTCTGATGATAGAAACAACCAACTTCAACGCTCTTAACCAGTACAGGGGTTGTATTTAAAGTTAAATCGTGACAAATCTAAGCAGTGAAGAGGGAAGATATGTAACTGATATAATGCCGTCTACTGGAGCTTAGTCCAGATGCATAACGCTCAGATAGCGGTTTTCAAATATGGTAAAAATGTAGGTATACGATTGACATAAGCTGGTGACAGATACCGTCAACCTTTTATTTCAACTCATGCATGCATGCATTTCAATAGATAAGAAACAGAAACGGTAGCTGCATTTGCACCTGGGCTCGGCCTACTGTATTCTGTGCGCCTATACAATAGACAAGTTCATTTTGCAAACATGACCTGACTGCAGGAAATTAATATGAGTATTACCTATGTTCCTCTAGGATTGACGAAGGCAGCTGTCAAAATGTTAGGTATAGGTTAAGGGAATTCCTTACGTTTTGACAATATAGAATATTCCCAGTCTCTTTCGCTTTTGTAGAACGCAACGCTAGCCTAGCCCCAATGGTTGGTCAGGCATGTCATTAAATTAGGGAGCAGTGTTATGAATGCGGCTTGGGTCGGGAGTAGGCCCCTCTATTTGTCTTAATGAACGAAAACACAAGAAACACGATACTAGCTGCACACACGTTCTGTGTTTGCGCTTGAGGTAAAAGAGTTCCCGATTATCCAACCTATTATTAATGTACCTAACAGTTAACTTAATAAGTAAAACATTATATCATTTAAAATCTTTATTTTAGAGACAATTTAATAACGTTAAGTAAAATAAATTCCGGATACATACAAAAAAACCTTAGTATAAAATTAACACAAACTATTTCAATATGCATCTAAGTTTGCCAATAAAACTTCGGTTTAACCATGAGAATTTAAGATTTTTGAGATCATTTTTTGGGCATATTTCACAGGCCAAATTATACATGACATCGACCTTTAAAATTATGTTTACCTGTACAAAAAATCACAGCAACGCTACATTATGCGAAAATTACAAATGCCAGATAATTTAGTAAAAATAACACTTTACTGAAGGAAAACCACCAAACTTAACTCTTATTTCTTAGAAGTAAACAGACTGTCCAAGCATTTCCAGGAACGGCTATGAGTCAGTCACGCCCGACCCCTCGGGCAGGCCCAGCCTTCCAACATCGCTTCCGAATTTAGACGAGGCAACAACCCAACCATATAATTGTAATAGGAACAAAAATAAAATACTATCAGTCTTTTATTTTAGAAGACTCTTTTGAAGGAACATCAGTTTCACTAACCCAGCGATGTGATTTACCTGGAACAAAATGAAAACATTTTTAAATTTAGTTGTGACAACTGGCAGTATTTGCAAGAAATTAGATGGAATGAGATAATTTTTCAGTAAATTGGCCACATCAGAGGGCTCCGACAAGATGCACTACGCTAACTAACGTTTCCATTCGATTCGTTTTTAAACCAATCGCGTCACTGGTAGATCACGTGACTTTTCGTATCATGTCATCTTCCAGTGACGCGATTGGTTTAAAAACGAATCGAATAGAAACGTTAGCTAGCGTAGTGCATCTTGTCTGAGCCCTCTGGACTCTTTTAGCGTCGGTAATATGAAGTGCATCTGGCAGCGCTTCAAACAAGACGATTGTTGCAGAGAGTTGACACTGGGCGAGAAGCATAATTGAGTCGCTTAACTTGAAACTCGGATATGTCCTTGAAATTTGGTATACGAATTTAAAACTTAATTTGTTTGAAAAAAGACGCAAATTCCATTGTCCTTTTGCATGGACTTATCTGAGTTTGAAGTTAAGCAACTCAATTATTTTCTTCTCAGCACCTCAAAAAGGCGGGTTTTGCTGTTTAAAGTCAATGGGCAAAACTCATTTTTGCTGCAAAAGAAAAACAGTGAGAAAAAATTGTTTTTTTCTGTGAGCGGGGGACAAAATATTTTTTTAATAAAAAAAAAATAAAACAATGGGTGAGTCGCTGGATGGGTACATGTGGTTTAATTTTTACCATGTTGTATTTTTTTCCTTTAGGGATTCTGCTCCCGCTGCTGAGTTGAAAAGTTGTATGTGCAACACGAGACCAAAGCTATTTGCATCTCGTCTCTTTTAATCGCTCGCTGCGCTCAGGATCCTAACCTAACATCAATTATAGAATCCTTCGCTTACTCGGGATTTAAAATCGAAACTCGCAGCAAAAACCAACTTTGCTCTCTTGTTGTACAAATAACTGTTCTATTGTACTTTTGTACTAGTCGCACTACTCGCACTTGCATTTGTTACACCTTAGCCTGATTAGAAAAATAAAAAACCTGTAATGAGGTCGCCACTAATACTTTTGTCATCTGTGTTTCGTGAATTGTAATATAAATGACAGTTCATAGAATTTCCACAATATGGCGAGGTTTTTTATTTTTCTGGTCAGGCTTCACCTATATTTACAAATAAATCATTTGAATTTGATTTTCACGTGATTCAATCCAGGGGCCGTAGCAAAGATGCAAAGGCTTTTCTTTTTTTATCACTCAAAATGTATGGAATTACAATTGACCACGTGGTTTATCGCTACGCAGGAGAATTTCATCCCATACATTTTGAGTGATAGAAAAGAAAACCGTTAGTAGCGTTTGCATCTTGCAAGTTATTGCTGTAAGTTTTGAGATGCAATTATGGGTAAGAGTGAATGGCAAATATCTGCATCTTTGTCTTTAACATAGTTTTGTTTCAAAACTTACCGCAATGACTTGAAAGTGTAACTTGCGGCCTAATAGTTAAAATATGTAAAAAAACTGTAACTTTAATAAGTAATCTCTCAAACTCGCTTGCTGTGTATATAAAGCCTAGTTTAGATTTGGACTAAGTCAATTTGTGTGAAATTGTCCCCCGATATTTATTTATCCATTTTATTTATTATTTATTTATTTATATACAAATCATTGAGTTTTCGATACATTTTTAAGGGTAGTAGTAAAGCTCATTTGCAGCAAAAAAGTGCATTTAGCACCTAGGCCTTTTATATTCGAGTTTATTTTACATAAGTATAATAATTAAATCGTAAAGAATAAAACATTTAACATGAATCAGAATCCATAAAGCATAGGTCAGAAATCAAAGCATAAAATATAAAGCTTAGGGCAGAAATCATAAAGCATAAAAATAAAGAATAGGGCAGAAATCAAAGCATAAAAATAAAGAATAGGGCAGAAATCAAAGCATAAAAATAAAGAATAGGGCAGAAATCATGAAGCATTAAAAATAAAGCTCAGGGCAGAAATCAAAGCATAAAAAATAAAGCTCAGGGCAGAAATCATAAAGAATTAAAAATATGTAAAGATTACAGCAATGAATGATGATAAATGGCACGTGTTTTTTTCAAAATCAAGACCGAAAAAGTGAAAGTTTACGAGCACCCCTACACTAAAAGTCGAAGTTAAATGTTAAACTAGCTTATCAGTGTTGTTTTGAAGTAAATTAATTAAATATGACGAGTACACGTAACGATAAAGTTTAAAATATACGTATAGTACCCCTAGTTAACCATATATGTTTTAATTGTTCAATCTATGTAGCCACCGTAAATAAGATTGCACTATAGATCATTAAACTCAAGAAATTTAGTTATATTTCCATTGCAAGTGATTACGAGTCCGTTGTCTACACATTCAGCTGCAAACAACAGCTGTTTTAATATTATGCAGAGTTCCAAAATGTTTAAACGACTTTATTGTCGTTTAGATTAAAATCGCGTTTTAATATTTTCGGGGCTTTAAATACAATTTTTGCAGCTAAGCTACAAAATCTAGCTTATAGTTTTGCTACCTCGTCCCTTGCTACCGCCATGTTGCAAAAGTTAAGTATTTCACTCGCTACGATACGGTCTTATCGTTGGGAGTATGGCCCACACAACAATGAACCAATAAGACAAGTCTCGATGCTTATTTTATCTGTTCGTGCAAGCTTTCTCACATTTGCATGCATCCTCGACTTACAGCCGAGGCATCGAGGCACCGGGCGCGCCCAGCGACAGCCCCAGGGGGCGGTGATAGCGCAAAGGACATAAATCCTGCTTATCACTGAAGAGAATACGTTGTTTGCGCTCCTGCGACCCGAGATAAACATATTATTATGACATAAATAACTACATCGACTCACTGTGGAATAATACCCGTCCATTCATCTGATCATGACAAGCCTGTGGAAGTTTTGCTGGACGCAACTAGTTCTATTGTCACGTAACCTTTGGAAAAGTGCCCCCAAAGCCTGAAGTCCATAACCATGACTAAAAGGTTTTATGTAGAGATAACACTACTATGTACAAAGTTTTATCCCTCTACTTCCTTTAAGTTTAATTTTACTTAATTTAGGGTTATTATTATTTATTTATTTATTAAACCAACAACAAAAATTACAAATAAACAAAAGCCCTGCGAAACTGTTTTAGGACAGTTTGACTGCAGGAAGACTTTAAAAGAACAGTACTATAATCTTAGTATTATACAATGTTTAGTTCGACACAATAGGTACCAGCTAAATAATTCTAAGGCAGTGTATCTAATAGATGTTTCTTTAGTTTTTTCTTAAATATACGTTTATTTTGCTCGAGACGGATGTCCTCAGGTAAACTGTTAAGAATATAATTTTGAATGTAGTGCCCTAGGGGGTAGTAGAAAGATGAAACTTTGTACATAGTGTTATCTCTACATAAAGCATCGCTTGGTCATAGTTGTGGAACTGCAGGCTTTAGGGGCACTTTTTCAAAGGCCATCCTGCTACACCCTATGTTCCAACAACGTTATCAGGTCGCTCGTAGCATCTTGCGTGCTCCGGTGTGAGGCTGATCGAGAGTCAACATCCTGTTAATTATGACTTCCATAAACAGAAACAACTGGTTTTGTGATATTGCAATAGCAAATATCAATGCTAAATGTACAGTGGTTCTAAACAAGTAGCATTTTGCGAACGTTAATCAAAGATTTCGCATATATTGCGCGGTTGCCTGTGTCGTTCCATACATTTTAACAGGTTCATATAGTCGCTAGCTTTCGTAGAATTGGCCCCCAGACTGTGCTCAACTTCCCCCGCCCCAAGTATTTAAGATCTCGCGTGACAAATCTAAAAATAAACCTATTAAATAATAACATTATTTACCATTAAAACTCCTAAATCCGCTATCAGCTCCCGGACCAGCACTATGGTCGCCTTTATCGCGGTTGATAAAGCATCCCTCACTCTCGCACTAACATACTAGTCAGAAAGTAACAGATGTCTTATCCTCGTTTATCCACATCGACTAACACGACCATAGGGTTAGGGAACCAGTAATGGATAAGGACCAACGATGGACATTTGATTCTTATTTTACAGAATAAGATAATAGGGTTATTCATTTGTTTTGCAACAATCCATTTAGGACCGTATGAAATTTGAATTAAGAGTTAAATGTCCATTACCGGTGCGTGTCAGCTAAAAGTGTCGAACACTAGTGCCATCACACTAATAGGCTGATAGTATTCTTAAAGTTTCAATTTTTAATGTGAGATTACGCAGTCGTACTTGCAGCATTTTGTTTAGGTATTTATTGCGTTATCTTTATCAATATGTGTGGTATTGTTTATTGCCCTTACAAGTACAAGAACCTGTGACCCGGCGATAGTGTGGAGTAAAACTCTCGAGTCCTACAAAATTATAAAAACAAACGACTATCTCGCCAACATTAATGTCAATCGGGATCACTAACTGCTCTCTTGGCAAACCAATAGTACTATTCTAAGTAAGTAATACGTTATTATTACTACTTATGTATTATTTGCTGCTTATTTAATGTGTGTAATATATAACTTTGTTATCTTCTATTGTGCCATTTACCGTTTAAGCATCTATAAACGCCACCTTTTAGTGGGTTCAGGCGCGATTATTTACAAAGTATCGGGTATTCGTCAAGTGGCATTCGTGCCGGTCGTCGACCCTTTGCTCTTGTTATTGCGCTTTGTGGGTGAATATAGGCATCTATGTATAAACGGGCTCTATAGCCAATTATCACGTAGATAATACTGAATCAGTATCAGTAAGAAGTTACCAGCACTACATTGTTGCCTATCAGGAGCTAATATTGAACGTCGGTTTTTATCGGCGATTCATTAACGGATTGACGTCTAATTAATCAAGGCGTGTTGTCTTCCAGCAGTTAATAACAAGTTCATAAATAATCGGGATCGTTGCGATATGGCTGCAAGTACCTACGAGCGTCACTATTGTCGCCAAGCGACTTGGTGATTGATTGTGAATCACTTGATGTCGATCGCAACTTCGCGCGAATCATCGTTCTGGGAAATTGATGTTGAGTAAGAAGATTTACCCTAAAGTAATATTAAGTTTTGTGTGTTCTTCCTCAAGTGAAAAGTTATTTATGTACAGGCTATTTACGTGAATATTATATACTATACATATATAGTTTAATAATTTAGACTCTGTTTCTTTTTGTTTTCTATGGTGGGGCAAAAATTTAAAAACCCGGTCAAAGCTGCCCTTAAAAGGTTTACTCGCCACAAGCACAATAACACAAAGATTTAGTTAGACTCTACTAAGTGATTGAGGTCTCTTTCAGTACAGTTTTTTCCGAGGAAATATTAGTACGAGTTCAGAAGGTGCTCCTCCGAACCACACAAGAACTTATTTCTTTAGCATAATTCTTATTTATTTATGTATTTGCACGCAACGCAAGATAGAGTTTGGCATGTGTATTCAAATGACCTCCAAGTAGGCCGCCTATGTCCTTGCTAGCTTCACGTCTAAAGCACGGACTACTCTACTCACATACATTTTGAGTGATCGAAAAGAAAAACGTTACTAGTATCTGCATCTTGGCTAGGACCTCAGGGGCCTGTTTTATAAAGCGACAAATTACAATTTACAGGTTACAAGTTTCCATTTGACACAATCTTGACCAATGACGACCAGCCATTTGAGCAGTGTTGCCAGTTTAGACCTGTAAAATTGTAACTTGTAGTTTTATAAAACGTGCCCCAGGTCAGTAGCCGCTGGTAAATATGCTGTACCCAGAGTGAGTATAACAATGAGGTCGTGCTTGTTGAGAAGCGTTTGCCTTACATCCTCAACAGCTTACCTGGCTGCGGCTGTTAGTTTGGAGCCTAACAAAAATAGGTTTAAAAGATCCTTGTTTAAACACTATAGGTACCTCAGTAATATTTAAATTTAAGTATTCAAATTTTTGATTCTTTAACAACGGTGATATTTACAATCGAGTTCATAAATATGTATACACAGCAGTCTAAACATGACATTAAATAGACAAGGTTATATATAAAGTGTACACATATTTATGAACTCGACTGTACTAATACGGATCGCGGATACTATTCTAAGCCGGCAACCGCACGCGGGACATTTTTTAACAATTAAGCGTCTTAATACGTTAGATCAAATAAATATGATTGATGTAAGTCTGTCCGCCTGAATTCCTGGAAGACTATATTAGGAATTTCGTTCACGTACCAGCTCAGCCGAAGACCTGCTGCGCGGCGTAGGTGATGCGCAGGAAGCCGTCGTCGCCGCGGTACTGCTCGTACGCCTGCGCCATCGTCATGCTGTGGCTCACCAGCACGCGGTCGTTCACCAGCAGGTACAGCGCCTGGACAACACTGTTCATTAATCTTTTGAACGCCAAATACTTTCAAAATGTGTCACTCACACGCCGAACACGTTTGCTATGCTATGCAAATTACAACTTAATTCTTACGAAACAAAGTCTCTTTTGATCTTCAACTTTTAGTTGTCGGCCAAGGCCGACTGTGGCGTTCAAAAAGTTAACCTTGAACCTTTTGAACGCAATATAACAGGGATTTACTTGCTGAGGGCGCAAAGAAACCGGGGTGGTAACCGTGGAACTACAATTTTCCTCAGTTTTGGGTAAAAAATGTGATCTACGTTACCAGTGACACTTCTAAAAATGACCATAAAAAATTGCCTTACTAATGGGAGACCTAAATGAAGGCTGCTACTTATAGGTAAGCCTATAATTTAATAAAAATAAACTATTACAATTGTTGTATGAAATATGAGAGTGCTATAATATGCCAGTATGCGTAAAAAGTAAGTCAATTATTGGGAATGAAATAAAGCTCTAAATAATAATTTGAAATAAATATATCAATTTACTTACTTGGGAATCCCTTAGTTTCATTTTGGTCCTTATTATAAACAGAAACTGGGACATAGTGAGCTCCTGGGGCACTAGGAACTTTTTTCTGCCCAACGCTGGGACTTCTCTTTCTCGTACGTAACGTTCCACGAACAACTGTAACAAGCATTAACTTATAAATAAAAAACTACGGGATCAAATTTGGTCCTTCGAGCCGTACAAGTATTATACAGAGACCTATTATTCCAGTTAGCTACTTACCGGTACTTTGTTTGGAAACCTATGCCTTATCGCTTCAACCTCTTGTTTTCCATTTATATCTGCAACAGAAACAATCACGTTATTGTTTTGTAATCGTTGTAACATTAACGCTTAAATGTTTACGCTGGGACAATGAGTAAAATCTAGCTCGCATGGAAATTTACGTTACTTCCACCATTCACGACACAATACAAGTAAAAACACCGAAGAATAAATGATTCTTTAAGTTTCTTGTTTATTTATTTAGCTGCGAGAGCGAGACTGCGTGACCCAGGACTCCTTAAGCTAAGTTTTTTGGACTTGGGTTAATAAATGCAGTTGACATTTAATAAATCTTGGCAAGTTCCAGTCTGTGACCGAGATGTAGATAGTAACTGCTATAACGCTGTCCTTTTCGCTATCTGAAACTTCCCCAGGACAAACAAACCGACTGACACTCGGACACATACGCGATGACACTACAAGTCTGAGTGTTTATACCTGCCTCCAAATAGTTCCAGTGTGGGGGTAATAACCGGTGTAAAGACTAGCGTAAAGTATTTGTCCTCAGGGTTGGCAACGGTTCGCCTTTGCAGTATTGAGACGGCAAGTGTCCTCAGGGCCCACCTACCGTCAGGTGGCCTGCGTGTCTTCCCGTGTCATAATAATTATTAAATAAGTATATTAAAGTTAGTCTACCCATTCACTGCCAACCCACGAAACAAATTCCCAATCACACGCCAGCACCGTAGCAGCAAATAGTACCCGATATTTGGGTAGTGCGGCGTGGGAACAACATAATAGGATACCCGATAGTCGGGTTCTTGGCGGTGAATGTGATAATCAAAGCTAGCGGCGGTGTGGGGTGGCTTACCGTCTTGGTACCCGAAGACCTCCTGCGAGGCGTATGTGATGTAGAGGAAGCCGTCCTCGTCGCCGTGCTGCTCATACGCCTGTGCCATCGTCAGGCTCATGCTCAGCATCGAGCGGTTGTTGATGATCAGGTACAGGGCCTGCGGGACAACATAGTTAATTACGGCAACCCTATCGCAAGTCCCAAATTTGGTTGTCAACTGTTTCATTTGTCCTAATTTTCATAAGTTAGAATTTTTGAAGGGGAAATTTTTAAACCTTTGGGGTGATGGAATCAGAACCAATGATGGACACTTAATTCTTATGCAACAGTAAATAAGGGTTATTCATTTATTTTGAGACAGTCAATTTATAACCTTAAGATTTTTGAATTAAGAGTTAGATGTCCTTATCGGTGCCTGCAGCTAAAAGTGTCCAACATGGTGCCGTCACTCTACCTTCTTAGGGGTATAGAGGTACCTATAGGACATAGGTTCGCTTAGGTTTGTTTTATAACAATCCTGAAAATTAAAACGATTTCAGAAAAAATATCTCACATTTAAAATTTCGGACAAATAACAACAGTTGAGAACTAAAATTAACCTTCGGTAAGAAAGTTTCGTATTAGACTCACTATGCGCAAGCGCCCTTAACTTAAGATCTAGAGTAAAGACCTCGTAGATTGTTCAGAATGTCAACTGCACTATTCGTTTATGCAGTCGACTACAAAGACATATATGTAGGTATCCTTTTGCACCTTAATTCAATGGAATAACAGTCTTTGTAATGTACATGACAGTACTCAAATACTAAGTACAATCAACGATACATAAAATGATACTTTAGTATCTTAACGCTCGTATTTATTGGCTAATATCGATAAAGAGACAAGGTTCTAAAGTATCAATGTAGCGGCGGCGATGCCTGCGATGTTTCCGTTATCACTAAAAAAATATTGTCGTCTGTTATTGTTCATCGATTATATAAATACAACTTGTATCATATTGTTCATCGATTATACAATTTGTTCATCGATTATATAAATACAACTTTACAAATAAAACAAATAACATCACGCGGCTGATTTTTTTAAAACCTTGACCTCCGTGTATGCATACAACGCGTAATTAATAATAAGTTAAATTTATTTACATACGGTAAGAAACAGCTCTTGTCTCAGGGCCGAGATTCCAGGGACCCCATTTATAAAGTTAAAAATTACAATTTACAGGTTACAAGTTTCCATTTGACAGAACCTCGACCAATGAAGACCAGCCATTTGAGCTTTAGACCTGTAAAATTGTAACTTGTAGCTTTATAAAACGTGCCCACGTGTACGTGCGTAGGCGGTAAAAACCAATCGTCATTGACCTATTATGGTACCTATTGTTAACGTTTTGATAGCTCTTATTTACTTGACAGTAGGTACCTAATGGCGGCTGAGTTAAAAACAATACCATAAACGGTCAAAGACGATATGGTTTTTACCGCCTAATTAGAGTTAGCTCTTAGAAGATGCTTCGGGGTCGTATTTGTCTCATTTGCTCTCAAACGCTCTTATTTAGAGCGAGTGAAAGAGAAGTACAAACCCGAAGCACATTCTAAGTGCTCACAGACTGTACATGACGTTACATTGTTGCATTATCTATGGTTTACTCTACATGTACCTAAAACTTAATCTCTGATTTGTAAACATGAGCTTGTTTTGATTTGATTGACCTGCACATATAGGGCATGGTCGGATTAGCTATCGATGGCTGTAAAAAGGCTTCACTTACTTGATTGGGCATAATTTTTATTCTGTTTCTTATTATAACTAGGAACTGCGACATAGTGATATCTTCTGGCACTAGGAACTTTGATTTGTCCAACGTTGGCAAGCTTCTTTCTTTCTGGTATCTCTCTACTATTATCTGTTGACAAGAAAAATGTTAAAACTTATCTTATCTTATCTTATAGATAGATAAGAATTTTCATGTACTTCGACCAATTAGGATCTAGGTACAATTACCCTCTTAGCTGTTCGAATATGCAGGTTTTCTCACGATGTTTTTCCGTCACCGTAAAATGATCGGATAATGTACTTGCAAGAAACAGTTGAGAAAAATATGTTTTTGAATAGCTATTAAAATAACCAAGGTAACCAAGAGACAAGCCAACATAGATTTGTTCCTATCTCTTTCTAGTAAAACAGAATGTAACATGGAGTTTATATGCCTGAACTGTAACCTGACGTCACAGCGCATATCGGATCTCTCGTTCTAATCGTTGTCGAATTAGCAGTTTAAAATACTTGTATCAATAGGTGGTACGACACATAGCTGAGTGGATACCATTTTCGCGGCACTGTTATTCAAACAATGTAAAAATAAAGCGAAATAAATGTTTTCTACTCTATTCTATACTACTACTCAGTTAGCTATAGGCTATGACTATACTATAATTGAGTTCTTGTGACACTTACCGGTATTTTTGTGGGGAATTTATTCTTAATCGCTATAACTTCTTCTTTTCTGGTTACTGTAACAAATAAAACATTTGATTAGAGCAGGACAGTCGGCTTTATGAGTAGCTGCATACTTAGTATCTTGTCACTGTAACGCATTTGACAGATTAAAAGTGCAGAAGTTCAAACATTAAGTTAAAGTGACAAATAAATTAGGAATAATCTTCAAACTCAAAAAACCAAACATAAAATGGTATTTATTTCTAATAGATACATTATTTTTATTATGTATAATCAGTAATAATTGGTTTTGATTAGACTTTTGTAATATTCCTATGTTGATATTAAGTTTATCGCATTTATCCTACTTGACCTCATAATTATGCATGATCTAAAGAACTTTCTCTATAATTAGGTAGGTACTGTAAAGTAAATACCATACTTATCATGATTAATGAGACTATAATATGCACTCGCTAAACCCAGTTTAACTTGCAGCACAAATATAACTAGTAAAATTTTATGGATCTGTTATTCCTAATGAAAGCTAGATTTAAGACTTTAACTAGATTAATATTTTACAAGTATCTATCCCACTTACGGGGGGGTTATTATGACATAAACATAACTATGCAGTTAATTTTACGGCGAGCGTAAAGGACAGAGCTATATAACTGTTATAGCTCTGAGGGCCCTGCAAAGCCCTGCAACCAATCGCGTCACTGGGAGATGACGTGATACGAAAACTCACGTGGTCTACCAGTGACGCGATTGGTTTAAAAACGAATCGAATAGAAACGTTAGTTAGCGTAGTGCATCTTTGCAGGGCCCTCAGAGCTATAACAGTTATATAGCTCTGTCCTTTTCTCTCAGCGTAAACTGAACTGCACAGCTATGTCATTATAACCCCCACTGATCTCACTTTTCGGCGGTTTTAAAAAAAGTGTACATAGTTAAGCATTGTTAATGCTTAAGATACGATAACTATAGTCAGGTGAGTCACGAAAATAACTATATCGTTATAAAACAAATGGTAGTACATCCGGCAAAACTCCTGTAGCAAGTGCGACCATAGATTACTAACGGGTAAAGCTTGAATCTGCTTCGTTTATTGAATTTGAGATACCTCCAATTGGCTTATGAGGGCAGTATATAAATGAATAATTAATTTTCTTGACTCACCTGACTAAAGTTCATCATCATCATCATCATGTCAGCCGAAAGACGTCCACTGCTGGACATAGGCCATAGGCTGACTGAAGTTACAGTTCCTTAAATTTAGACCTTAACTATGTACACTTTTATTGAGGACCGCCCTTTTAGCTTCTCAATAAAAGGTTTACAATAAGTTTTTGTCGAAAAACCATTTTTGGTAACTGTAACTACTTTTATTAAAACCAAACTGTCCAATTCAATACTGCCGTAATACCAAAGAAGAGAGCAAAGAAGTCAGCTAGAGTCTTACCACCGAGAGGTGACCCGAAAAAAATGTATAGTTAAATGTTTGTAAAAAAAATGGGGTTAATTGGCATCGTTCAGTATTAAATTTTTAACCAATCTCAATACTTAAGGCGTTGCGGCGTGAAAACTATTGTAGGTTCATCAAACTATTTTTTGCCAAGTTGTTTTAACGTAACGTTAACTTGTTATTTTTTTTTATATTCATGCAGAGCAAGAGCAAATAGGAATGCACTTATTATAACTTAATTGTTGTTTGCCTTATTCGCCTTAATCAATTCATCATTATTCACTCTTTAATTATAGTCTAATTAAAGATATACTTTTAAGGAACGTCTGATAACACATTTACTACCCGTTACGCACAATCACGCACACAGTCAAAACAAAATGAGTTCAATGCACTAAAATTGTTGATTGGCACAGAAGTCAGAACTCGACAATATTATTTTGTTTATAGACTTCTACTTACGTACTTAATACCTACTTTATAGTGAATAGTTGTTATCCGCGCAGAAAAATAAAACATAGCCTATCCCTGATGAACAGGGATAATGTAGGATTCTAATAGCGAAAGAATTTTTTAAATCGGTCCAGGTGTTTCGGAGCCTATTCAATGCAAACAAACCAACAAAAAAACAAACAATCAAAACTTCCTCTTTATAATGTTTAATTTTTAATGTTTATTAAAAATAAAAGATAGATTAGATTATAGAATAGAAAAAAGTTGTAGGTACATAAACGAATATGGGTAGGTGAGTGCATTATAACAATATAACTTGGTAAAAAAGAGTAGGACGTGGTGACAGGTTCCTTTAGGACAGGAAGAATAACAGTAATTCATTAATTTGGTAACAGTCGTTTATAAAGATAATATAAATCACCCATAATAATGGCAACCCTAATTTTAGAGCATGATTACTGTTCACCGGCCCAACAGATTCTTTAAACGTAGCTAAAATAAAACCCAGTTAAAACTGCTATCTTTTTTTTTACCGCGTCGAATCGATCTATTCGTTTGGGAGCTATGCCACAGACAAACACACAGACACACACGATAAACTAATACCACCCCTCCGTGTGCTTCGGGGGTTTATGTTATTACATAGACAAACATTAGTAGATACAACGGTAAATATATTAACTACTCCCCAAAGTTTTAAAATTACTTATGAGTATGAAGACCTTAAACTATGGAGATGCCGTCAATAATCGTGCATATTATAGGTATGTCTGTTAGCGTGGATATTTATATTTAACCGACGAGGAGAGTTAAAGTGAGATTATGATGATAGTACAGTGCGACCAAAAAGAGTAGAAATTAAATGAGGGCGCCACTTTCTTCCTAACTGTCACATTTTTGACGTAAAATGCGTAAACATGGCAACAATTAAGTATGATATTTTATTAGTTCCATTTTATTTAATTTACTCTTTTTGGTCGCACTGTAGTTTCGGATGGACCCTGCACAAAGCCCTACAACCCGCTAATAGTACCGGCGTAGCAACCAATTTAGTTGAATTATACATAACTAGATTATAGAGACAAGTACAACCTAACTGATCGATAACTCTCAGTCTAACAAAACTGTTAATTATAGTAAATTAATCCTAACGGAGTGCAATTAGAAGAAGTAACCAATAGAAAGCGAATGAAGGTCGGAGTAACCTCTAGTTACTACATTCATAGCTCAAGTTACATGAGCAAAAAAAGAAATTAAGGTAGTAAAAGGCCGAATACTATATTTTCAAACAAAAACCATAACATCAGGCAGCAGTTTCTGGTTTAAAATTATATCATATTGCTATACACTTACTTAGTACTTATACTTAGTTCCCCTTACTTGCACCAAACTCTTTGCCTACCAACTACCAAAGAACGAAATGAACTTACCAAACGGCTTTTTCGATTTGAAGCACTGTCTCACATTGTGGTTCACATCGTGTTTAATTAAAGTAGTTACAAAGTTCAGTTCCATTTCGACCAAGTATAAGTTCACTGTATTTAATGAATGATGTATCCTAGTGTTAACACTTCTCGGCGTTCATGCGCTCCGTGCCCTGTTGGGAGCTAGACTGCACTAAAGTAAACAACATCTGTAACTTTTATCATTTAGCATTAGGTCGAGGGTTGTGGATACCGCACACGGAGCTAATCATGTTGCTACACTTTATGTTTACTTTCTTTTTATCTTGAAAAGAAAACGCTTAGCGATTTCACAGCGTCAAAATTGGCAGGTAGGTAGATGTACCTAATAGTTAAATAGGTAATGATGTATTCATACCCGCATTATTAAAATGGAATTGAATGGGGTAAGTCAACCGGGGAAATAACTAGCATAGCAACATTTAATCTTAACGATTGGCAACGCATTGGCATTGGCATTTGTACATTTAAGTCTACTAAAGCTTCGCGTCCACTGGGTCGGATCCGAATCGGAGCGTAAGTAGTAGACGGATTGTTTGCTTTGTATTGATTTCTATAGAATAGAATAGCATAGAAATGATTTATTTGGTGCTATAATAAAATGAACATAAACAACAACATTATAACAAAGTAGAGTAATACAAACTTAGAGTACTTAATCTAAAATTAACAGTAATACAAGCTCCGAACGCTCCGCTAGATGTCCCAGTGGACGCGCAACTTAACAATAGGGTTGGCAACGCCTTTGCCATTTGCACAATTATGTATTTTAAGTAGGCCCAGACAGAACCCACTTATCATATCATGAACCACCACCAGGTAAGTGATCCTCACCAACTCGCTGTACTCGACGGATTTATTATTAAACGACGAGTTAAGTATTCCCATTAGAGCGAAAAAACAACATTAAGGCGTGCATTCTTAATTAGGTACTATTAGGTAGACACCCTTAAACATGCTCGTATGCCTTTCCAATGCTAATGTCATTAAAAAAAACAATATAATGGTACGTGACGCACGTTACCACTACTAAGATAATTATTTAGCGCCCGTTCATTCAGAGATTCCGCAATTATATGTTGATGGAATCATTAACTACTATGTGTATGTACGCTGTTATAGAGATTCTTATAATCTACAATTACATGGACACAAAGATGTCTCAGCTAAAATTAAAGATAGGTACTACTTATAAGTATGGTTAGGTACATTAATATTAAATGTAGTGACCGAGGACTAAAGGAGGTACCTAGTTACCAACTACTTAAATAATGCCCTTTTGTTTCCGCCGGGCCTTCACATTACACCTCGTCATTTCGTTTATTAACATTGTCTAAATGTTGTCTTACATTAAACTTTTATTTTAACTTTTACTCCTACATGTAATTCTCGCATTCATAGTCCAGGTATGTCTATTCTCTCTCTTGTACATAGCTAATCTAAGACGTCGTTTCTAATTCAGGCGTAACGTCCGGCGCCAATACTAAAGAGGACCGACAGTCATTGTCAACCCTTAAGGCATTATTTCTTCAATGTAAACATGCCTATCATGATCATGGTCAGACGGTAGGAAATGGCACGACTTAGGTGCTTAATTTAAGAGAATTATAAATAAAAACGTTGGTACAACAGGTGTGTTATTCTCTTGAAAACTTCGCTCGGTCGGTCGAACGAGTGACCGAGTGAACGCGCCACACCGGCGAGTTAGAGTAGTCCCGTCAAAGCGCACAAAAACACATTTTAGTGCGTGCATTCTCAATTAGGCAGCACGGCTAAAATGTGTTTTGTGCGCTCTGACGGGACTACTTAAACCCGCCGGTGTGGCGCGTTCACTCGTTCGACCGACCGAGCGCCGTTTTTAAGAGAATAACACCCGGTATGTACAGCCAAGGGATATATTTTTTTAACACCGTAAGACCCTGTCGCATTGAGGTGAACGAATGTTGTTATTCTCAGTGCGACAAGGTTCTACAGTGGCACGGACGAAACAATTTGTCTTGTGATTACCTACTTGATCGTGCCTTATTATTTTAACACTTTGTGATATTTCACCCTTTACGATTTGTGTAAAATCCGGTAGGTATCGTATGAAAGGAATGAGTGAGCGAGACAGCGTTAAATACTGAAAGGTTTGATTTCGCGAAGATTTTCGAGATGCGTCTAGTTTTTATGAGTTGTTATAAACAAGTCTAATAAAATGCAAGCTTCAAGAACCCGACTGTATTTTTTGATATTATCGCCTTCTACGTAATATACATATACTTTTAAAAAATCCGCCATTTTCATTTCCAATAATTTTAATATAGCCTATGTCACTCTAGTGTTACGTTTAGTAGTTACGAGGGAAAATAGAGTCAGACATACATACAAGTCAAACACATTACTCTTCCTTTTGGGCAAACCGCAATCGGGTAAAAATATGAGGCCTGTATCGGAAACAAAGAACGTGTTTTTTTCCAATTTGAACAATCGATATTTAATTAATGATCCTTAAATAGGTGACCAATATTTACCTATCTGCAAATTTTAAGGAAAAACCTTTACCTAATTATGAACCTGCGTACCTACGTGACTTGTCCGAACAGATTTCCGTGCCTTGCAACCAATGATATTTTATAAAATATCATTGCTTGCAACTATACAAACAGCAACAGCCGTAAACAAGTGATAAAGAGTAAAGTAATCAATAAGATAATTATGAATTAACAGCTCTAATCACGTACTAATTATTTTAACTACTTGAGCTCGTTTTGTTTTTGCCCACGGCCCTTTATTTGTTTAAATAAATGTTGTGCTTTCATTAATAGGTCATCACTGCCATGTCTCACGTCCGAATCGATAATATCATGCGCGTGAAAATGAGCCTCTTTTTGTTTAGGTTTGCCTAATTCAGAAGTAACGTCGAGTCCACTGTAAAGTCTGTAGGCTAAGATTAGACAATTTAGTACTTTAGTTACTAGCTAGAATCGCTTTACGTAGACTCTCTCCTCTGCCGAGGTACCTATGTAGGCGAAATGATCTTGCATGAGTTGCACGTTTACAACCTCTTTATCTTTCGCCGATTACCTGACAGTATGAGCGTGATATCAAGCTATATGCTTTTTAGTAGTGTAGTGTGCGATTGTAGGAATGACCATTGAGAATAACAGCATTTTTTGCATTTATGTGTTGTGCAGTGAGCAGTTTGCGTCGCATTGCGTTGTTTTCGCGCGTGAATCGTTAAAGTAGGACACTGCGTTATGGCTCCAATACCGGCGGCACAGCCGGCGGGTTTTTGCCGCGCGGGTATGCCGCCGGTATAATCAGGCCATGCCAGCGGCTGTTTGTCCTGCAAGCCCGGCGGCTCAAATACCCGCGGGGAATGCCGTCGGGCTTATTGGCGGCATGTCCACTGGCCGGGCCGCCGACATAGTGTGTAGGAGCCTTTAGCGGTTTATGTGTAGTGCTAAAAATACATTAGAATTTTTCGCATAGAAAATTGTGCTAGTAGGTTCTCCCAATATAAGTGCTAGAAGAGTTTAGTTTATGCATTGGTCGAAGCAATCTTTTACTAATTACGATTCAGATTTTTTGGTTTGTTAAGAATATTAAATTTGATCGCAGCTTTTTTTGACATTACTCTATATTTACGATTCAGTTCACTTAATATGAATAGTAACTTTAGACATATCTTATAATCTGTGATAGTAACTTAAAGTTATACCGAAGCCCATTTATTGATATTTCTTTTATTAAATTTTAATGTCATAGTTCCTTTCAAACATTATCTTGTAGCAATTTATAATCACTACAGAGGATACGTCAATCAGAAGCGTAGAACGGATTTTATCTATATTTCGCGACCAATACGAATTGCTTATTGAATTTTCGAGATTAAATAAATACATAATTTAATCCGATCAGTAGTATTAAACTAAGTACTTATGAAAAAACATTAAGTTTACTTTTCTTCTCGGATTTTTTGGCGCTGTTCCTTTAGTTTTGGTATTGAATAATTCAATATAAACACTGTGTCTTGTCGATGGACTTTAGAATCGATAACCCAATTTCGTTGTGAGTTTATACTAAAAGATTTTAAATAGGAACAGAATGGTGCTCAAATTCTCACGTTAGAACTGCTGAGGTGAAGTGCAGGTTGTGATCATGTTTTTCACGCCGATTTATATAGCAATGACCTTTATAAAAACTTGGCGTATCCGCTCCTTTCGAGCGCGATTATTAGAATTTCTGAGCGGTAACACGAGTGTCGCATTTTGTAAAGTTCCTGAAAATGCTGCAGGTAAACTATATTTTAATACTTACTTATGTAATTATTATTCCCTTCTCAAAGAGTGCTAATAGAGATATTTTTTCTATAAATTAAAAACAAACTTGATTATCCCACTGGCTTGTCAAGTAGCACCATGTATTTTTGTTGATAAATTCTTTATCTATATCTAAATAAACTAATTAGTCTCCCGCTAGAGTACTAAGTAAAGGCACTACCTCATTTACCATATATCTCTTCTTAAATTGTTTGTAATATTATTTACAGAAACCCCCACATTAAGTTCCAAACTATGTACAAATCCGAAGAACGCATATTTGTGTGATTTGTTGGATTACACAAATGCAACGAGAATTTGCAGTATGAAGCCCGCCCAGTTCATTGAGATTAGTGACTGGGTGTCATGCGCAGGCGGCCTGCCCCTAGGCTCCAGTGACCACTCATCCATCAACGAGTTTGATGTTGAAATTTTGCTTGAATGTGAAATGGAACCTCATGAACCTAGTGTGAATACTCTGTTAATGGTAAATATTTATCATTTTTTAAAATGACTGTTTAAATCACCCATGTTAAAAAAGGAAATGATACATGCTGCCTAATTTACAAAAAATAGGAAATTGAATTATATTGTTCACTCATTACACATTTGCATTACGCATTTGCTGGGTTTCTTTGCCTTGGTTTTTCCTCCAGTGCGGCATCTTTTGTTTTATATAAAGCTTGCATACTTTAAAAACCCGAATATCTGCTCAAGGCAGTACAAGGCTGATAAGAAGTCAATCTTGACACATTACACAACCATGAAGTATCTGAATATTGATAATGTTGATTATTTAACAGGCAGCAAATAACACCTGTATTCACAAACGTCACTATGAGGTCTCAGAGTGCTCACAAACGCACAGGGTAGTTCAAATTGTCTCATGTCATAAACAAAAGGTCGGTCAACAAAGACCAATCACAAAGCTGTATTGAATGCAGTGCGTTTACACAGTAAAGGATCCCTTAAATATTGTTTGTGAATACGGGTGTAAGTTTAGCATTGTGTTACTGCTGTCAATATTATCAATATTTATTTACAAACTTCATGGTTGTGTAATGTATCAGGGTGTGACTTTAAGGCAAATAAGTCTGCCTAGTACTATGGGTAAAATAAAAGTCAAGAAAACAGACTGCAAATTGAGCTTTGCAAATTACACAAACATGGTCAAAATATGTGTAGTAAATAAACCTTCATGAATGTATAAGATTACAATGTGTTTGCCTAAACTTTTTATAATACAAGCCTGTACTTCAGCATGTTCACACTTCAAGCAACCTTGATAATGATAACTTGTAAAACTCATTTTGTTGTTGCAGTCTTAATTTAGGTCACTAGATATCTGTGATTTGCTTTTATTGATAAAAAATCTTTGTGCCTGTTGGTTGTGGAGAGCCTTAGGTATAATATGTTCAGCAGCGGAAATCTTTTGTCTGATGTCAAGGAACATGAATGAATGAACAGGAATGTACACAATCTATAGCAGCATTTCCCAAAATATGGGTCGTGACCCAAAATATAATTATGCCCCTTTTTCATGACAATCAAGAGTCAAGTCCTGATTTTGGAAGTTTTTGTGAAATAGGTTGCGGTCCAGTCAACTTTGGTAAAAACTGCTCTATGGTCTTTAACAATAAACGCAAGTGCAGATACGTCTGAGACACATAAGGACATGTTCCAATGTATCTGATGGCAACAATACTTGTGTATATCTATTAGAAATGCGCTGAGTATTCGTTTGGTATTCGTTTTTTGGCGTATTCGGCATCTTTTTCACTATTTGTATTCGGCCGAATTATTAGGTGTTAGTGCCGTATATATTCGGTTCGAGTATTTATATTTTCTTGGCTACACGACATGGTAGCTATAGAACTAAAAGACAAAACTTCTTATGTAAGATTTATAAGTCAAAGAAATCCTAAGAAGAATGTGTTGAATAAAGCTAATAAAATAAAGCAATTAAACTTCAAATTATCAATATTTTTGTAATAATAAGCACCTTTGTTTTCATTTGTAACGTAATCGTGCGATGTTTTGAATTTCGGCCGAATATCCGGTTCGGTAAAGGTTAAACCGAATAGTATTCGGTATTCGGCTATTCGGTGAAACCACTACTCAGCGAATCTCTAATATCTATGTATGCTATTATGTTGTTGTATGTTTACAGTTGGACTCCATGGGGCTGCCAGTGGCTTGGAAGGCCAGCTCTCACTTGGCCATAGTGCTAAAAACAAACATTGAGAGCCTAAGTGCTGCTGGCTTGCATTTTGTTAACAGTGACGAGTTCATTATTGACCACAGGTTGCCAGTAGTTAGGATACAGAGTAAGTGTAAACAATAGTATTTGTCGTATGTATTTGTAGTATCCATGAATTGAAAGTAAATTAGTTTGTTTTCAGTTACAAAATTGGAAAGGTTAACTTGCTATTAAATAATGTTATGATTTTTTATAAATCTGTACAACATTATTGTAACATTCAGATTACAATGGTTTTCAGTGATCAATTTCTACTGAACATTTTACCATTTGAGCACAATTTTTGCAGCTGTTCAATTAACTGGAGAGCCCAACAAAGCAACTGACGCTTCTATGCGAAGCCTCCGCCATGACATACATCAAAGTCTTAAACACCCTCCGGGAGAGTTCCACTGGCCTGTCCATGCAGCCTTACTCAGAAAACTGTCCAAAGTAGTTGATATTAAATCAGAAAGTAATAGTGGAACAATAGAAATGAATGGTGGAAGCAATAATCTCCTGGAACCCGCCACAGTACCCAGAAGACCTGTATCTTTAGCAGACGTTAGTGTAAACACAACAAAATCCCTCACAGAGGAAGATGAAAAAGAATGCACAACAGAGTTAGTAGTATGCCCAAAGACTCCAGAAAGATCACCTGAAAAAAGAGCAAAACCACAAGAAGAGATTATTGTTGAAAATGTCACTGTTGAAATCCAACACAAGATAACGCCTAAAAAATCCAGTCTCAAATTAGATTTGAAGAAAGGCACTAGCCAACTTTCAGCGTCATTACTAAACATATCTAGTCAAATTAAATCTGTTACGACTCATAAAAAGGTGGTCAGTACTACGGGGCCTAAGAAGTCTCAGCCTCAGATTGAAAAGGAATCTCAAAAAGACTCTCCGTCTCAGAGCACGCCAAAGTCTGCTAAAACGTGCCGTCCACTAGTGAATACGAAATCACCTAATATATTGATATATTCGGATAGTATAGCTGCCAGGGACAACTTAGAGGCATCTCTTAGAAAAGTTTTGGATGCTGATAGGTAAGGAAAAAATCAATAAGTAAGCAAGTATACAACAGGGATGTGAGATGACAGATCAAATTGGCTTTTTTATGAAGTGTCACAAACAATGCAAAAATGTCTTATTTTAATATTTCCGTGTATTTGTCACTCTTCGTATTTCGACATTTTCGTGGTAATTAATCTATACTGCTGACAATGTCATTATTACTATGGACACTTCGCAATTAGTACTATTTCATACAACAACTAAGGTCCCGTCTCTCAGCGAGACAAAACCAGGTTGTGCCTATTAGACAGACAACGATGCTCAACTTTCTCAGCAATGACAACATCCCTCATCTCTTTGCGTCAGTGACGGACAAAGCCTTGTCGTGCTCCTCAGTTAGACAGACAATTTTTGCAATCGCTTAAGGGTTAATTAGAAGAGATCACTTAAGAGGGGGGTCCCTTTTAAGGGAAGGGGGTTCACCTTTCGGGGTACATAGTCTTTGTGTTTCTGTTTCTTTTTTAATTTGTTGTGTTCTGTTTGTGCAATAATGAGTTTACATACCTACATACTCGTACTAGGGATGTTACGGAGCTTCGAATCCGGTTCCGATAAGTCGGAACTTCCGATTGATATTGCACTTCCGGTTTTACCTCCGCCTACAATTCCGATTTCGGCCCCGGTTCCAGTTTCGACTCCGATAAACCAAATTTAATATAACTTCCGATAAAACCTCCGTAATTCCTACTACACACCTTAGCGACGAGATATACGTATAATATACGTGGTGAAGTGATTCGTTTAGTATGAAGTGGAAAATGTGTGTTTTTGTGCAGGTACACGATATACAGCGTGACCCGAGAAGCGCTGGAGGCGGGAGCCTGGCGCGGACGCGCGGCGCTGGTGGCCGTGGCGGGCTGCGTGGGGCGCGCGGGCCCGCTGCTGCTGGCGCACCTGCTCGACGGCGGCCGCCTGCTGGCGCTCTGCTCCGACCTGCTGCATGCAGTGCTGCCGCACTACAAGACCGCAGAGGTAACGACCACACATAGCTTATGTCGGGACACGCAAGGTAAGGGAAGTGGGGCAAATTGATACGCGGGGCAGAATAATACACCTACTGAAATAAGTTTTAGCCGCCGAAACCGAAATTGAATTTCGGCTTTGGTTTCAGTTTCGGCCGAAACCGTAACGGAAACTTCCATGGAAAAATAAATAGTGTCAACATTATCATAAAAATGTAAACGTCATTCAAAATAAAGATGTTCACTCGCAATTACTGTCATTAAACACCAAACAAACTGGCACAACCAAAACATTCTACTGCCGCAACTTCAAGAAAGCCTGGACACGACTATAATTACGCGAACGCGGCAAAATAATACTTCGTCATTTGCCGCAACTCAACCGAAACTAGTTTTTTGGCCAAAACTCTGACCGAAACCAAAACCGAAAGTTCTGCTGGACACTACCACCACTATTTTGTTAAGAACAAAAATGTTAACAATATTAATATATCACTAGGGCCCAGTATTTTGGGGGCGGCTTTTGACAAGGGAGAGCACCGCTGTTTATCGATGTTATCGACAAATCGATAGTTTTATTTATTTATTTATTTATTTATTTATTTATTTATTTATTTATGTCTTTGTTAAATAAAACATCAAGTTTTCCGATGATACGTACTCTTTTCACCGGTCTATGATGAAAACAGTTCGAAATATCGGAAAGTTTAATCCGTTTAAATTGCTTTATTGAAATCAGTATAATTACAAAAACCCTTTTTATAAATTGAGAATATATCCCTCTGAGACCACTTAATGTTAGGTGGCTCGTTTGCCTACTCTTTGATATAATAAAACAAAAAATATAATTTTAAAACTTTCCGATATTTTGAACTTTTTTCATCATCGACCGCTGAAAAGAGTACGTGTATAATCGGAAAATTGGAGGTTTTATTTATCAAAGACATTAATAAATAAATAAAATATCGATTTGTCGATAACATCGATAAACAGCGGCGTTCTCTCCCTACAACTTGTCAAAAGCCGCCCCCAGAATTCCGGGCCTACAAATCATAACAATAAAAAATTAAGATTTATTTAATTGCTGTATCAATTCCAATTGTAGATTGTTATTCTAATGCAAAACCATAGTACTGTTATTCTAATATCAAAATAATTGTCGGTAGGTTCGTGAGAATGAAATAGTACAGTTCTCCTTCGACAAGTGGAAGTCTGTAAAGATGAAGCACCACATATTCTGCTACCAGGCCTCGCCCGCTAAGAAGCAGTTCTCTACTGAAAACGAAAGACAGTAAGTCCAACAAACTTTTACAATTTTTACACTTACATCTCTCTCTTTCGGCGACTTTTCTTCCAAGACGCTTGATATCACAAAGTGCTCTATGTGATCTTTCAGCATTAAACTCTTTGTTCTTGCTTTCGATTTACGTATAATCTTGATCGATTTAGAGCGTTTTCCAAAAATGTGCTCATAGTTTTGGACTAAAATTAACAACGGTAACTTTTCCATAACGTCACGACAATTGACTATGCTGCTGTAAGACAATGGCATCTCAGACAAAACTCCTGTAGCAAATTCAACCATTTTACTAACGGGTGAGGATTGAACCTGCTTCGGTTGTTAAATGTGAGATACCGCCTATTGGCGTATGGCGGCAGTATAGAAATGAATGACTAATTATCGCGACGTAATGGACAAGTTAAAAGTAACTATGAGCATTTTGTTTTGGAAAACGCCCTTAACCGATTCAGTGCGGATGACACGCCAGGCGTGTCATCAAATGTTTTTAACGTGTAGCGGATGACACGCTAGGCGTGTCATCATATTCTATGGCAACCTCCTAATAGAACGCGATTGCGCGATCACCGCAAGTTCGCGCGACTGTTTATATGACAGTTTACATAAAAACAGTAGCGCGATGATCGCGCAATCGCGTTCTATTAGGACGATGCCTATGGCGTATGGCACGCCTGGCGTGTCATGAAATAATTGTTCGCCGCCACAGCCAAAAGTTTCCAAAAATGGAAGACGCAACGAATCGGTTAATGCGCGTTTTCTTATACATTGCCTTCAAATATGAGTATGCAAAATATTGTATTGGTGTGCGGATAATCAATGAAATCTGCATTTTACAGAGCAAGTCAGGAAGCTAATATTTATGGGTACGCAAAACGTAGATATCCGCATCTTACACCTCACTATCATTATTATTAAATTATTATGCTTGTAGTATTATATGGCTTGCAATTTACAAATTAAAGTTTACATTGCTTTAAGTTATAAAGCAGGTCATTTTTGCATCATCAGTTTCAACTTTTTAAAGTTTTGCTTGGGTTAATATTATAGTATTTATTAAAATTCACTTTATCTCTTGCAACTAAATATAAGTTATGTAAAGGTTGCGAGCGAGAAAATAGTGCTAGAGATCTAAGTAGTATAAATTTTCGCTAGCGCCTCCTAATTTTCACGCTGCAACGCCTTGTAATATATATTGCTATACTTGAGATACTATTGGCGTTATGGCCGTTCGTTATCCCCATTTATACGAATCACTGTTCCCCTGACAACAAATGGCATGCGATTATTTTAATAATAAATGCATGCATAAAGTAAAAGAATCGATCTTGAAATAAGTACCGTTTTTATATACGATACAAAAATCTTATGGCTGTCGAATGGGACTGTTTTGGCTTCATAATTTATTTATATCATAATAACTTGGCCCGCAACTATGCCTGCAGAATTACGGAATCCATTTTATTGTACTGGTTCTAGATAGGTCATCTTAACTAGCTGTGAAGACGTATTTGTCACTTCCAAGGTACCGCTTCTCTTTAGGTCATTGTGAATTTTGAACTCAGGAGGAAAACTGAACAAAATACGTCAATAGTTGACCTCCGTACTCAGACGTCTCAGACACATTTTAGAGGCAGTTAATTCGATCTTTTTTTCAAATATTTGTATGGAAAATCGTCAATAAGGGAAGACTTAACCGTCAATAACTGGCGCTGACAATGAGTGCGGCTGTAAGAGAAAAAATACAATAGGTAGGTTAGATTAGAAATAAATTTAACTTTGTTTTCTTTGCAAATGATGCCCGTTGTTTTTTACGCTATCCACACCGTCTCGATACTGATATAAAGCAAAAAAGTTCATTTTTTATTCGAAAAGAATCAACTGCTACAAAAATATGGAATAAGTCTTTGGTGGTAACAGGCATCACGTCAAAAACAATAGGGAATATGAATGGATTTTTTAAATAGCATTTCTCAACAAAATATGAACATACCGTATGAGAGATCACCAAAAGTGAAATTAAAATTAAAATCGGTCAAGTAATACGGATGATACAAGCATTTTAAAATGCTAATTAGACAGAGAGATCCGAAGTGCACCGGTGACGTCATCGTGCAGTACGGCCATATAAACTCCACGTAAAATTCTGTTTTGCTAGAGATAGGAACAAATCTTTATTAGCTTATATCTTGGATGTTTTTATAGCTATTCAAAAAAAAAAAACTCCTGTTTATTACATGAATCAGCTTTTATTGAATCTGTAAAAAAAAACATGCATATTCCCTATTGGGTTTTTAGCGTACCCTATAGCCCTACCTATACCAAAATTCTCGCCCGTGACATTATACTACGATTTTTTCTTGACAAATTAACTTTTACATAACAATACGCTGTGTGTGGTGAAGTGTCGGCGTGGTGTTAAAGCTCTGTGTTTCAACATAACCTTAGACGACTCTAACGTTAGGCTTTTCCCTGACTTTGCGGTACAGGACCGTTGCGACATCAATACGCAAATCACACTGTATATTGATATCATATCTGATATCTTAAATGTTAACTGTTTATTGAAAAATTCATCTCACAACACAGGCTAGTGTGAGATTAATTGTTAATTATTAATTGTTTAAAAAATTGTTAAACTATGACATAAGTATCTATTGTAGATAAACTCATGTAAATTTATCATTTTATAAGTTCAAAATAAAGTGCTATACCGCCTAGTTAGGCAGCGGGCCTATTTACCTGAGTCGGTATCTTGGAAGTGATATTTACCTCACCATCTAAAACAAAACTCGGATCAAAAACCTATGAGCCGATGAACGTTATAGGCCGTCCAAATACACCGGGCACCCGGGACACGAGCTGGACGTCCGCGTGCTAGCCTCTGAGGAGACGTGGCGCACGCCCTCGCTGCTGCAGGCCACCGACCTCACCAACAGCGGCGTCGCCATCTTCTCGCAGGTGTGTAGACTTTACACTGTAGGAGATTGCCGAGCCACGCAACGACTGTTACAAATACAGAAAATATGTATTTGCCCTAAAACATCTTCTACACGGTCGGAACAACCACGCGACTCGACCTAGATTAAGTTTGTCTTTGATCCAGTTGAACAAAAAATTGATCGTGTAAACCTCTGTCTGTTTGATTACCAAATTCAATGAAATCAAGTTGAGAAGACAATTTGACCTGGTTAGTTGTGTGGTGGTTCCAACCGCGTAGAATAGGCATTATAAATAAATAAACAAATACAAAATAAACAAATAAATATCAGGGGACAAAGTCACACCAATTGACCTAGTCCCAAACTAAGCTCTAGGCTTGTACTATGGGTACTACACAACGATATAAATACTTATATTGAGAAATATATACTTAAATACATAGAAAACTTCCATGACTCAGAAACAAATATTCGCGCTCATCACACAAATATCTGCCCTTACCGGGATTTGAACCCAGGACCGCTAGCTTCGTAGGCAGGGTCGCTACCAACTAGGCCAGCGCGTCGTCAAACAACTTTACAAACATAGATTGTAATACATATAGAATTACGTCAAACAACGTGACAATTTATTGATGTCGCCCAAAATATTGACGAGTAACTTTTGTTAGCACAAATTCAAAGTAAGTATAGGCGAAAAGATAGCCTTTGTTTACTTTTGTATTCCCATATTTAACTAAATGTAGTAGTAAATAATTAACTCGGGCCTGTTATCACGCCTCGCGTCTTAACATCGGCACTTTTCTCAGGAGCATTCATTATGTAACAGTTTCAGAAATTACTATAAGAAACTGATATCATAAAAGCCGGTGAATTATTTTAATTTACCACCGCTCCAACATTATCATCGCGAAAACAAATGCACAATTCGTATAGTGCAGTCATAAAGCAGTTGCCTTTGCCAAGCTTTTGGCTACTGTTCGAACCAAAAAAGAATAATTAATCAGTTCCCAACAGCACTTTTTAACATTTTGAGCGCCAAAGCCGACAAATCACGTCATCGGAAATTCGTGGCGCTGACGCTGGCTACAGCCGTCACAAGCTCAAGATTTAAAAAAAGAAACTTTGTTTCGTATAAATTAGGTTGTAATTTGCATAGCAAACATGTTTGGCATTTGAGTGAATTTTTTTTTATCCGGCGTAAGGTGTTCAAAAGGTTAAAACCGTCTGTGATGGTTACTAGATTCACCTAGAGTCGGATCCCAGCGATTACCTAGCAGAAGAAGGCTTCAAGAGCAACGAGGCTCGCCTGGAGATCATCCACAAGATCCTCGGAGACATCCTCGACCTGCACGTCCGGGACCCGAAAGAGATCACACAGGTGGACTACACGCAGGGATTCTTCCTGGGCAACCACGTGGTAAGATAGCAAAGTGAATCACATATCACATTTTTACTGCATCGCCATTAAAGTAGTGATTGCTGTACAATGACGTTTACATTCTATGCAAATGTACATGTTTCATTTCATTTCGGATAGGCAAAGATCAATGAACAAACAGCCGCTTCTTCTTACATGTTTAACCTTTTGAACGCCACAGGCTCTGGCCGTCAAGTGACAGTCGTGCCACTGACGCCAAGACAGCTACAGCCGTCACAGGTTCAAGATTAAAAGAGACTTTGTTTCGTATAAATAAGGTGTAATTTACATATTTGGCGTGTGAGTGACACATTTTGTATTCGACGTAAGGCGTGCAAAAGATTAAATGTTAATTGACATCATTTTAAAGGCAACATTTTGCGAATGTAATTGTCCTTGTAGATAAGTTAATTATGAATGAGTAGGTTAAGTAATATGCATTATGGTATTAGATTGTTCTGAGGTACTTAATATGCAAAATTATTACAATATATGTATATGTTTAAATGCTTCTTAGATACACCGTCATTTATTTTCTTATTCGGTTTTAATTACCGACCTAATAATAAGTTTCTACATGTAATATTTGTCAGTAGGCTGTTTCCCAATACCACTTCTTTGGCATAAAATGATAAGTATACCTATCCAAGTCGCACACTTTACACTTTGCCTAAAGCTTTATGTCTGCAACTGACTTGGACATCTCAACGACATCAGGTACAAAATGCCACTACAAATACTCTTTCCAAAATTTGTATACACTAACACAAAGTCACTATTTTATATATATCTGCTATAAAATATAGTCCTCACTTACACCGAGCGTGAAGGCATTCATGACTGAGCGTCCTTCGTATGCCGTGAAAGAGTGAAATTCAAAACTGCTCCTTATGCTCGTTGTGTTAAAGTAATATAATGGGTTGTAGGGGGCGTGGCCTGCGTCGGCGGGCCCCGGCCACGTGACGGTGTGATGGCCGGTGAGACGCGACGATCACGTTTGCTCATTGGTTGCGATATCGATCGGGATTTTGAGGATTAATCTTCCCTTAATCAATTTCATTACTCGATTTTGTAGTAGTAACACGTACAATGCTAAAACCTAGTAAAAACGCACATCTCTTTATAAAGTCACATCTACGCAAGATTAAACCTCAAAATGTCTATCCGTACTTTATATTTTCGCTTTATAATATTTAGATAGAGTTTACAATGTAGTTACCGCTGTATATTTATGTTCACGATTGTAAAGTATAAAAAAGCAGATCTCTTCGGCTTCTACAATGCACGTCATACTTCTGCTTTGTATACAAACAGGGTTGGTAGGTACCAGATTTCATGCTACAGCACGATATTTTGATAAGCATTGATAAAATTAATCGGTTTGACTCAAATTTTACGCTATTTTATTCTGCACAGTCTGACCCCATTTTTAAATCGTCTTGGCTGTACGCTAATTATTTTTAACCTTTTTAATGATTGCTAAAAAAACATCTGTTTTAAGCATAACACGAAGTAATTAATTTATTAGCGATTATGCTAAGGTTTTTCATTAATGCTGCATGATTTTGTATATTTTCAACGTTTTTTCAGAAAAAAACACTTTAAAATAAAGGAATGTTTATGGACTGAACAAGCTAATTAATAAATAAAAATACGAATGTTTTTCAGTAACGTTTTATTATTTAATTTAGTCGGGCTATTTTTCTAATTTTGGTGGTTAAAATAAAACCATTACCATAAGAATAAGTACTATTAGAATGGTAACTTCATCCCCACCACGCGCGCTCTCGCGTGACCTGTCAACAGTCCAGGACTACTTATCGCAGCAAACACTAGCGGGTTGCCACCCAGAATCGGCGCTTGGAGTAAACGTACGACAATATTTCAAATTATGCTCTCAAAGGCGCCACTGTCTACGCAAACTGATTTTACCATACAAAATTATTAGTTCCGTATTTGACCACTTGCTTTACGATAATAATTGTAGGACGATATCAACGAAGTTTGAATCTTTATTTATT
Organism: Acleris literana; assembly: GCA_946894065.1. Classification (NCBI taxonomy): domain Eukaryota; kingdom Metazoa; phylum Arthropoda; class Insecta; order Lepidoptera; family Tortricidae; genus Acleris; species Acleris literana. Next base: position 8,616,012 of record OX335689.1, on the reverse strand, counting down.
ATTTGTAACATAAACACATTAAGTAAAGACCATTAAAATGAAAGAATTAAATAAATACATTGTTTACCTATGCACTTTATGTTTTATACAATATTAATCGTTATTAAGTAAGTCTAAGATATTATTTCAGTGGTAATATTATAAAAGAAGGAGTTGCTAAATTAATTAATAAAATGGACAAATACGTCCTACATATATAAATTAGTTTTATTGGCTTTGCGTTTGTTCTTACAACTTTATATCTGATTTAATTGTAATAAAAGTACTTTAATTTTTACATAGACTAGTTAGCGCAAACTTGTGCTGTTACACTCATACGTCAGTGGAACTATTGGAAAGTCTTACGGATTTGAAATTTTACAAACATTTTAGTTTTATTATATTAAGTATATTTTATTTTAACGTATAGTTTTACAGGTAAATTAACTAATTCTACGCGAACGAGGTTACGGGCTTAGTATTATATACTTGTGACAACCCTAATTTTGCGACAGGCGAGAGAGGGGTAAGGCGGGGCGTGGGGCGCTGTAGGTAATTATTTGACGGCTTTGCTGTCAAATACATACAACGACGCCGAAGATGCCCTTCTAATAGTATTTATTCTTATGCCATAACCATAACTTGACACTTGACAAACTGTAGCGCAAAATCACCACCTAAATTAGACCAGTCTGAGAAGCCCGAAAAAAACTAGGTTAACTGTTAATAATTAGATACTTAAATACTAATGTCTGAATCATCTATTTTATTGTGTTCCTATTTACAAATATCAACAATCAGTCTTTAAACATTCACTTGTCAAAGACTCGTGAGCATACATGGTCCCGTACTCGTAGCACAAGTTGTCCCTGGTGGAGCGCTGGCGCGGCGAGGCGGGCGCGGGCGGGGGCGCTCTGGGCGCGGGGCTGCGCGTGCAGTGGCTGCTGCGGGGGGACGCGCCGCTCGAGCCGCCCTCGGCCGGCTTCCTGCCCGTGCACGTCTACGAGTGCCCCGACCACTTCTCCACCGTCGAATATTTTGATGTGAGTACTCTCAGGTAACCAGTTGTACTAGTATACTATTACTACTAATATTGATATCATTAACGTCAGTCATTCGTCAGTCAGTCAGTCATCAGTTCTATAATGAGCGTTGCCATAGTAATAACAGTTCTTTTATAATTATTATAGCATCGTTACCATGGTTACGCGCATGAACAATGTCAGTGATTGTGACATCTCAATTTTTATATCATACTTGTCAAAAACTGTTTTTACAACAATTTAAATGTGTAAAAATACGAAAAATATTTCATTAATTACCATAAGAGGTGCTTAAAAATGAATAAAAATTAAGAAAAGGTCAATAAAATTAATTGGTTCAGCTATTTTGCAATATTGCAATATGGCGGCACGAGAAAAAGTGTTTGGAGAATACAATTTTGACATCCCAATTCTTATACTTTATTATTCAAAATATTAAAAAGTCTTAAAAATCAACAAAATATTAAAGGAATAAGCTGAACAATAAGCATTATTATATTTAATAATCACAAAGAAACGATAAATAATATAAGTCAATCAGCTAGGTTTAAGGGTAACATGGTATTAACAAACCAGACGGAGCTTTACAAGGTCCTACCAAAAACTACCCGTATTTTATTATGAATGCTCGAGCAAGCTCAGCAGAGTCACCCAAATGTCCCCTTGTTTCCCGACACTCATTTCAAATAACGTATCACTTCGCAGAATTTACGTTTCATAGAAAGCTATTTTCTGCTAAACCCGTGTTCTTAAATATGATTCACGTAGGTTAGATTAGGTTAGACTGTAACCATCACAAGATAACCTGAAATATAGTTCATTTCAAATACCATGGCCCGATTCCACTTGAGACTTAACAATGAGAGTCATAATGTTTAGCTATTGTTGACTAATTGCCTTACTACCTGAGCACTTCAACTTCTTTCAACAATCTTATGTTATCACTAATCCTATTGTTCACGCTTAATGACCGTCTCAAGTGAAATCGGGCCTTGGTATATGAAATGAACTATACCACGAGGTCAGCAGAAAATAGCTTTCTCATCATCATCATCATCATCATCATCATCTCCATGCCCTTATCCCAATCATCTGGGGTCGGCGTAGCATGTTTTATTTAATAGCTTTCTAAGAAACGAAAATTCTGCGAATTCTGGTTCTATGAATTGTCGGCGAAACAAGGGTAAAACCCACCCGAATGTCTCACGATTTCAGAACCTAACGTCTAAATCCCTGGGCCGCCTGGTGGTGTACTCGGACGTGCTGACGTCGACGTCGGCCGTGACGGGCGGCGCGCCGCTGGCGCACGGCGTGGCGGCCGTGGCGCGCCGCATGACGGCCGGCCGCGGCCGCGGGACCAACGCCTGGATCTCAGTCCCCGGCCAGGCGGCCATCTCCATACAGGTACACCTATTTCTTTTTCTTTTTTTACCTATATTCTGGGGTCCTAGTGAAAAAGGGTACATTTCGACTTAATTCGTAATAAAGAAGGGTATACACACACTTCCCTAACCGGGTATCGAATTGGTTGAATATGACAAAATAAAAAGTAAGATTTTTTTACGGTCTTTATTTAATTTAAAGGTGTATGTGTTGTAGGCATAAATGACCACTATTAATGACCCTTTCGATCTTTATCATAAAACACAACTTTATTGTTTTGTCATATTCGACCAGTTCGATTCCCGGTTAGGGAAGAGGATTTTTCAAAAACCCAATAATGCAGTATTTTTTGTTTGTAAAAATAAAAGTTAGTCTCCTTTGCGTAGAATTTGCTATTTCCAATATTTAAGGTAGTTGTCGTCCATGTGGCGTTCGTTTCTCCCACCCTGTGTACATGAACGGAGAATACTAGACTTTAAACCCTTTATCATTTGATCTTCAGAAGACTCACTAGGACCTTAGTATTATGCATAGCTTCTGCCCGCGTAGAATTAGTAATTCGGCCATCCCATGTTGTGGGGGATTACGATTGTCGGTATTCCCTCGGGAACTTGTAAATTGTCCATGATGAAAAGTAGCCTATGTGTTAATTCAGAGTATAAGCTATCTCCATCCGAAATTCCATCCAAATCCCTCTAGCCGTTGCAGCTTGAAGGAGTAATAACGTAACACACACATAAACTTTCGCATTTATAATATTAGTAAGCTATGTAGGCAATGGTTTACGCAATTGTTCTGATTGAATCCAGGATGTTTATGACTTCAACTTAATATTTCTTCTCATCAATTTCATCGTTCGTAGTAATTGATTACCTACTATTACCGATTAAGGTTTCACCTATTTTTTATTTAGCAAATCGTATCCTTTTTCAAGTTTATATTTCTCAGAAAGTACTGTATTGTATGTAAAGGTACAAGGCTATCATAACTTCCTATCTGCTATGCTATCTTTGTTATCTAATAAAATAAGCCCGTGTTTGAGAATATGCTCGTCTCTTGAAGATCCTAAGTTGTAGCGGCCAGGAAATACCACCTCAATAAGCTGAATTCCTAACGCAGTTGTGGCACACTCCACAAGCGTTATGGATAAGTCCACTCTAAACTTAGCTCTCGGATTGTGCGCGAAACCCGCGAACTCTCTACATTTAGCCTGCGGATGAAGGCGGGAAGTTACCGATACTTCGCGGCGTGATAAACCATGACTCCACAAGCGCAGTAGTTCACAGTAATTTCACAGTGAAGTTCGCGGTCACTTTGACGCGGGACAAAAAACCGACAAACCTCGGAAAACAATACGTGGAACCGCAAAAAAATATGCGAAGCGGCTCCACACTTACGGTAGTGTGAAATAATGATTTATCACGCCGCGAATCATCGGCAACTTAGCGCCGTGTTCTACGGACTAACCCCCATACTAATAAACGTTGAGTAACGGTTGTATAGCTACACAATGTTATGTCCTTATCTGTCATTGTGACATTTGAATTTGACAGATAAGGACAAAACATTGTATAGCTATACCACCGTTACTCAACGTTTATTAGTAAGGGGGTAAGTGTAGAGGGGGCTGTGCTATAGATATTTTCGTTTAAAACTGATTGAATGAGAACGCTATGTAATGATGGTGGTAATGCTTTTTGACATTCATAGGTGCATTATATTATGGCTAAATTGAAGCATAAAGAAGTTTGATTTTGAATGAGTCCCGGTGTGCAGGTGTGGCGGCGCGTGTCGGCGACGCTGCCGCTGGTGCAGCACGCGGCGGCGCTGGCCGTGGTGCGCGCCGTGCGCGCGCTGCCCGCCTACGAGCACCTCGACATCCGGTACGCTGCCGCACCGGCTCTCGGACACGCACAAACTAACACGCACCAATCATATTCAAAGATCATACGGCCATTAATAAATTGATGCAAAATAAATTAATAATCCTATCTTCGGTAAAATAAGAATCAAGTGTACCTCATTGTTCCTTGGCCATTACTGATTCCGCCACTCTATAATATTTTATATCCACATTGGCGCGCAGTACGGTGATTTGATGTTGCCCTGTTGCGTGAAGTACGTAAAGACTTCGACTTGGATTATTGCATACACGAATATGCCTTTTAAATACTTCGTCTACAATGAAAATAAGATCCAAATGAATTAGATATTGAATATCGAACTTTATAGTAATAAGCAACTTTCTACTTCGCTATTTTGTAAATCAGTTGGAATAAGACCATTATTACTACATAATGGGTTAAACATTCTGCAACGCGATTTAACTTAATATTTGTTCGCTCAGAATAAAATGGCCAAACGACATTTATTACGGGCGCGAGGTGAAGATCGGCGGCACCACTACCAACGCCGACTGCATCGGCGATGACGTCATTTGCAACATAGGTATGAAGTTATACTAGATACAACTTATAGGATCTTGGGCAGGTCAGGTGATCTAGTCACTAGATTCTAGTGCTATATAACCCAATATCCTTGCCGCCATGCAGCAGTATGTGCCCCGTTGTGTGATAGTTTCAGAGTCGAACACAACCGGCGAAATGATTAGAGCATTAACCAGTTCCATCTTAACGCATTCACTGCTAACAACGCTTAGTAACTTTATCATGATTTTTTTTCCCGAAAATAGGTAAGCCGTAATCCCTTTGACATTTTCGCCCTAATTTCAGTATTAATTTCGCCCTAATTTCAGTATTAATTTACTAATTATTTTTTGCAAAAATTACATCCAATTTATTCTATTTGTTGGAGATTTATTGCTCGTTTCATAAAGACGGTCAAACTGACAAAAAACTTTTAAACCTGCCAGGTACCGGAGTCAACATTTCAAACTTGGTTCCAACGCAGTGCGTGAACCAAATCATCGAACAGCACAACAAACAGCACGGCACAAACCTGGCGCCCATGTCTATCGAGAAGTTCCTGGCTCGATACTGCTCACAGCTCGAGTGGATTCTGGACTATATCGACTCTGAGGGCGGCGTCGACGCGTTCCGCGAGCAGTATTACCAGTACTGGTTACATGAGTAAGTATTATCATCGATCGATCGAGAAGTTCCCGGTTTGATACTGCTAGCAGCTCGAGTGGATCCTGGACTATATCGAGTCTGTCGGCGGCGTCGATGCATTCGGTGAGCAGTATTACCAGTACTGGTTGCACGAGTAAGTATTATCATATCGATCGACAAGCTCCCGGCTCGTAGCTCGAGTGGATCTTAGACTAAATCGATTCTGACAGTGACGTCGAAGTGTTCCACGATGCGAGTGTGTATTATATCATTGACCGATTGAAAAACTTTGGCTCAATACTGCACGCAGACTACATCAGTTGTTTGGTCCGAATCGCATTTGAGGTATCCGTTTCTATCCTCGTAACGCCCAAAGGACTTTTAAAGGCCTTCTGTCAAACTTATTTTGAACTTAATTTGACAAATACCTAAGTTCCAATTTCCTTTAACGTCATTTTTGCAGCGACTGTTACGAGGCTAGACAAAGAAATGTAAATGTTAATAGAAAACTCGAGATTATACTGTTACATTTTTTGTTTATTCCATTTAAAATCATTAAAACAACCCAAAATATAAAACACACATTAAAGATTTGTATTTGAAATACTTCGTAGCGCGTATGAAATAAGGCTTAAAACATAACGCTGAAATGCCACTGTAATTTTTCTAGCAACGAGGAGATCCGCGTCCGCGTACAAGGGTCGAGCGAGACGGTGAGTGGCGTGGTGGAGGGCGTGGACGAGGCGGGCTGGCTGCGCGTGCGCACGGCGGCGGGCGTGGTGGGCGTGGCGCCCGACGGGAACACCTTCGACCTCATGGCCGGGCTCGTCGCGCCGCGCCTCTAGGCCGAGCGGACGTACTACACTACATTTTTTTACATAAGACAACCCTTGAGACGCCTCGTTCCGTATCCGTAATTACCCCCCTCGAGCGCCTTGTGACGGATCCGTCCACAAGGCATTTAAAATTGGATTTTACTACCTTAAAAGATAAGGTTCTAAAGTGATTGTAAAAAAAATGAGATAAAACTTGGTTTTTCGTAACGTGAAACCACTTGACAGCTAGGAGCATGACGTCATAGCATGGCGCTCGACGGGAACAAATGTGCGAGCCTCAGGCGCTCCAACAGTTAATAGTTTGACAGACAAAGTGTTGCCAGACATGAAAATTTAATAATGATGAGGAAATGTTGATATTTCAATATCGATTCGACCTACATGCTGTCTGAGTTATACTACCAAAAGTCATAAACTTTTTAGATATCAATAATAACAGCACTTACCACACAGTGGCAACATTTATGCATTTTAATTAATCAAACTGATTCATCAAACTGAAAATATAGATGAACCTCCATTAGATCACCTAATTAGTTGCTTCTGCCAACTGTAGGTTTTTGCTCGGTCAACTCATCAGGAAGTTGCAATGCGGTTACATGTTCAGTAGTTTTCATAAAGAGTTGTGCATTTTCGAAAATTCGTAGTTAATATTGCCTTCTACAGTCAGAAAAAACTTTTCAAGCGTATTGTTCACATCAAAGTAACTATTTAAAAAAAAACTAGATGTTTTCATTATTGCCTTATCTTCAATAGTTTTACCGTATAATATTTTCTATTGGTGAGTCGGTGTTGTTAGGAAATTGTTATAAAATAATATATGTGGAGTGTTTCGTTAGTCATTAATAATTCAAATTTTAGAATGTAAAGGTATCAGCGATTGTCAATATCGTGTAAATATAGCGATATCATTGTGAGCGATATCATTACGGATAGAACAGCCTGAACACTGCCAGTTCTTCTATCTTATATCGATTAGATAGATCAAATATTGATTATAAGCCTGTTGTATTTTAGATTTCGAACTATTCATATACTGTCTTGTTGCAATACGTATAGTATATACATATTATATTATAACTAGTTGACTTGAAGCGTTATTCATTATGGTCAATTAATGTAAGTATTTATTGTCAGGGGAGGGGTAATCTCAGTAAAGTAGTATGTAAAATATAAAAGTGTTCTAACGTAATAAAAATATCGTGTTCTCAATTTTTGACGCGTTTAGCAATAATAAACCAGTGTGTTAAGCAGTCCTTTATTATGACGAGGAATTAACTAGTTGTTTCATTATCGTATATCCGCGCGTGGTGCAAATGTGTGTTATAAATAGGGTCCTTTGGTGGCATACACTGGTTCTTGAATCCATGGAGTCGCTATTTACTACTATATGTACATAGCACCTTGTGGTATGAAGGATAAACCGAACTAAAAATGTATTTAGTTGATTTTGAAATATGACAATACTGATACAAAATAATATAAAGTGATAGTTGTTATACTAATTAGGACATAGCGACTCCATGGATTGTAAAACAACGATTTGACAGCAAAATCTTAACCATAGCCGCCTAAGACCAGTATACTAAAAACAGTACATAATGGCCATTGAAATAAAGATCTAGTGTACAGGAAGTAAGGTCGAATTTCTTTTATTTTTATGACTAATGATCAAATTAGAAAATCGACTTTATTTCATTCACAATAGATTCATATTCCATTGACAAATTTCGTTGTATGGTGGGCCTTATTTCATTGACAATATATCATATTCCATGGACAAAAGTTGTAAGTCCATACACATGGTCCATCGTGCGCCTTGAGTGCGTGTGTGTATGTATAAGTACTTAAATAAACATCAATGAGTTAGTGTTTTAAAGCATCGCTTGAAGGGTAGATTAATTTGTACATAGTACACTAGGTCATAGAACAATCCAAATAATAGATTGGGTAAGTAAGTAGTGTCAACATCATAGGTAGATAATTAGTTTTGATCCCTATACCTCGATGTACGTGGGGCCGGACAGTCATCAGCAATAATATCATATCAAACATTAAGCTCTTTTTCTAACTTATAAGTTTGAGTAATACAGCAGTCAACTTCTACAATTTTTATTGCTAGTCTAAACCTCGCTTTAGGCTCAAAATAACTGACACATCACTATTACTTCATACAATAGAGCGCGTCGGTAGCTAGAACACAAACACGTCAATTATGTCACGTGTTAAGTATTTAAAAAAGTGGAGTATACTTTCACGGAATCTATCCGTAGCACGAACTTCTGCATCAGATCTACGTTACCATGCCTTAATTTACGTAAATTTCACCTTACTCGGTGACGATACGAAAGTCAACGTCAATGTCAAAATGCTAGCAAAGTTTTGTACTAAATAAGGACACGGGGGGACTTGACAGAAGCGCGTGGAGCTAACCCCATGTGCTTCTGTTTAGTCCATTTGAGAAAATTCTCTTTTACCGAATAATTGTCTTCGCGTGTGATATCCATGGACTTAGTTCTCTAATAAGTCCATGGGAGTGTCTATAAATAAATCGACATTGGCGAAATACACCTTAACAGGAGTGAAAGCCATTAATTAAGAATAAAAAAAGGACACGGGGCGCTGATTCCAATTGTCATACAAATAGCGTGAAACTAATTCTTCTAACTAGTCCTCTAGTATTGAATATGATATTATTGCTGACTGTACAACGCACCCTTAGTGAGTTTTCTTAGGAATTCCTAATAGCGTATGCAACTTTTAGTTACTAATGTAACACCAAGTGTTTTGTGATTTATTTATTAATGTTATTTAGTGATATCATTTACATCTCTCAATTAGAAGTAAATACTTCGGTTGTTGTTGACGTTGTTATTCGAGTAAAATGTAAGTTAGAACAGCGCCTTGCAGGTTCTACTGGGTAAAACCATTTGTCATGTTTATCGTTAAACTCGGCCGCCCTTACTGTCAAGTACATAAGAGCTATATTAACGTTGACAATACGATAACATGTCAAAGGCAATATCGTTTTGCTCAGTAGAATAAAGGCCCTGTAGGTTGTTCAAATATGCCAGCCAATGTCCGCTTGTTAGTAATTATTGATTCAAGTAATTCTATCAGAAATGTGTGCCTAGTAAACTATTTAAAACGTCGCATATTTTTTAGGTTGTATTTTATATATTAACGTATATTTATTAGAGTACTTGAGGATCTTTTTAATCATTTAAATTGCATATATGTATATTGACCAAATTCAATTGAATTTCTTATTAATGGTGTTCCAATTTAAGCATGGTTTTCAACTTTTAAGCGCTAGTGAAGGTTCTCTAATTTATTGTAATTTATCTCTTTGAGCATATTTTATTCTACTCGAAATCTCTCTAAAATTGATGTTATTCACAAATTATGCATGTATACACAGATTTTCGTCGTCTTGCTGTGCTCGTGTAATTTTCGTTATCTGTGTTATTTATTGATGGGAGTTAAAGATGTTACAAAATCTTGTTATATTGTCCTGTTGTATGCATGTCTCTAATAAATTATTTCAGATTACAATAAGTGTTCATTTTATAATTTAGGCATAGGTTTCACGAAATGCATGCTCAGCAAGTTTCAAATAGTTTACTATTATCAGCAAACATTAAATTATTACCATTGAAGTGTTGCACACTAGAGTCACTGACGTGGGGCACGGTGTCGCCAGGCTCAAATGGACATGGGCGGGTCACCTATTTCGTAGGGATGACAACAGATGGAGTAAATGCGTTGCAGTCTGGAGGCCCTGGGCAGGAAGGAGAAGTGTTGGTAGACCACCGGCTCGATGGTCCGATGATATTAGAGAGAATGCTAGCCCTCTATGGACCAGACTAACTCAAAATAGGGCAAAATGGAAAAGGATTGGAGAGGCATATACCCAACGGTGGGCATGTAAATAAAATTCTGCAGAAGAAGAAGGGTTGCGTTTAAAAAAAAACCTGAGACTTTTTAATACTTTTTAGTGGTAATACTTTATACTTTTTACCTTGTGCACTATCTTATCTTTCAACCTACCGCCACGCAGCGGTGTTCGCATTTTTGTGTTCCGGTGTGGGGATTTCACATTTCATCTTAGTCCTCAGGGTTGGCAACGCATTTGGAGTCTTAGGATTGCAGTCTTAACTCATAAATAGACCCCGTTATCTTGAATGTTTGTTTTATCGATCGTCTCTATATCGACGTTTTTAGTTTATATTATGGAACAAAGCGATTAATTTTTTTCCTTATAAATCTCTTCTCAATTTCAATATTGCGTAGGTATTAAAACTTCTTGATTAAAAATAAGTAGATAACTTCATTTGTATTACGAGATGCGATTACCTTATGTAATTACTGTGGAAAAACTAAGACAAACCGTTTTAATTAACAAACACCCGCTACATTATTCCCATTCTTTTTTTATCTCATTTCTAGTACTTAATTATTGTCTTTGACTCATTGTCAAAGACATGACATATAACTTTAAACACAATACCATCGACATTTAGATAGTCGATAAAACAAACATTCAATCCCTACAAAAAAACGACGTCAGTGCGACAAGATAACGGGGTCTACTCATAAAAATAACTATCGGCGAATCCGCTTCCGCTCCTCAGGATTACCGCATCACGATTAAAAAAGCAACTTTAAACCTTATATTTCAAGGCGTAAGGTTTTAATTCGCGTTGCTTTCGACTGAGGTGACATAGCGTTGAGAAGGTAAAAGGAAGAATCATCACTGTCTTCCTACCAAAGTAAGAGGCTAACTGAATAGGTAATAGTATAAGCATTTTAAATTTAATGTGGTATACAATAGAGTATAGAATGCATTGACTACTACAGTCGAGTTCATAAATATGCGTACACTTTAGTACCTTGTCACTCTAATTGCTGTGACAATTCATATTATGGCAGTTAAACATGACATTAAATAAACAAGGTACTAAAGCCTTCTTTGGTAGGACGGCAGCCCAGGTAAGTGTTTTCAATCCAAGACGGCGCTCCCCATTACTTCATTAAAACAAAAGAGTCATGTAAGTAGAATTTAATAATCAGTATTACTTCCTTCGCTGCGCATGACGCGGAAAAGCTCATGCGTCGTGCGCGGCGAATGTGCTACTTACCTTTAAACATTGTTTCTCGAACTTGTGCCGCGTTAGTCTTATAATATACTAATCAAAATACAGTACAAGACTTTAAAAGACTCTAACACTCTTAATCATAAACGCGCAATAACTAAAGTGTGCTTGAAATATACTCTGTCCTTATTCGTCACGATGACATTTGAGTTTGACAGAAAGGGACAAAGAACACTTTAACTAAAATATGTTAATAGTGAGTTTATGAATAAGGGGGTAACGGTTCAGTCGGGTAGACTTAAATAAGACCTTATGAGAGCGACTAAGACAAATACAAACAAAGAATATTTAAGAGCTTTTGCAGTGAACATTTATAAACAAATGAATCTTATTATTTAATAAAACTAACAAATACATTTTATACAAATGCCATTTATCTGCTTAAGTGCCTACACTTAAGCAGGTAAATGGCTGGTTCCGTGGTGGAACCAGTTACGGACAAGAACCCAATAATGGACACTTAATTATTATTTTACAGAAAATAAGGGTTATTCATTTGTTTTGCAACAATCAATTTAGGACCGTATGAAATTTGAATTAAGAGTGAAGTGTCCATTACTGGTGCCTGTCAGCTAAAAGTGTCCAACATTGGTGCCGTCACCCTAAATGAAAGTTTTTACGTTTGTTACAGGCGGTTTATGTCGCAGGCCTTTGATTTTAAACATTATATTTTTAAAATAGATTACAACTTTTACTATACTGCGCTGATTTTGATAATTTAGGATTAGCGCAGACGTTAAGATTGGCGTTACGTTAGAGAAACGATGTTTGTGTGACTGCTGCGTAATGACGGGCGTTGTAACACGAGTAAGGGGGCGTACACATAGCGATCCGTTTTACAGGTCCGTTATTTGATGGCGTATGTAGTTGTATGAGCGAGTTCACACCCAAAACAGTATTCTGGATCCGGTAAAAAGAAGATTACAAGGTGAAACGATTCGTTAAAAAGGATCCTGTAAAACGGACGTTCTATGTGTACGCGCCCTAAAACTCGTTTTATAATAGCATCACGCGAGTGTTATAATGCCAATTACGCACAGCCTATTAGAACTCTATTTACACTCATATCGTAAATTTCCTAAAAATTTTACAACTCACTTCTCTCAAAATAACCGTTTGTTGGCATTTGGAATATATTCGAAATTTGATAGTCATTACAGTACCTGTGGTAGCGATGTATAGGTGAAAAACTTAAGTAAATTACCTCTTGCATGTAGTTGTGTACAAAACTGTAGTTGTGTCAAATTTCAATAGAATGTCGAACGGTATATATAGAAGTGTTACAACTACATGCAAGAGACTTTGGAACACCACCACATACTTATAAGGTTATTAGTTATGAAAACACTGACGTTGATGAAACTGTGTGTGTGCAACAGTCGACGTAATTTTGGTCAAAACCTAACGATTTCTAAACGCGTTATAAAGGATTTACGATATGGGTGTGTAGACAAACGTATACGCAGGGATCGTATCATGACAAGTATATAAAATTTAAAATACATAATGGGTCATAATACATAACGGCTGTGCGGAGTGGCGTCAATTTCAGCGTCACAGAATCACCCATGGCAACATTATCCTACAATAATATTTTTTCCTTGTTTATTGTTTTTATTTTGTTTTCTGTGTTGCCATTATTTTTATGATGTTTTCTCTTTTCTGTTTTTTCTTGTGCTCGTCGAATAAATGTTTCTATATCTATATTTCTGAAACCGTTAACTTTTCAAGAGTTAAAAGGCCACTGTATAGAACCCATTGGGTTAGATTAGGTTTGTTTTATAATCCTCGGCCTCTAATCAACGCGGTAAAAATATCGTTTTTGAGCTGTTATCGTATTGTCAACATTTTGATCGCTCTTATTACTTGACAGTTATGGCGGCCGAGTTAAAAACCATACCAGAACAGGTCAAATAGAGATCCTGAAAAATTTACCGTTTCCGAAAAAAAACCATCATGTATTTTGAACTTTATAATATATACTATGATACGTACCATATACGCATCAGTAGGTATCAGCGTTTTCCATCCTAAAGTAGTTAGGCGGTAGGCCCCTACTGCCGGTATTGCGGAGGGTGAAGATGGCGCCGCCCAGCGGCTCGTCCTTGGTGTTGAGGTGCTCGCGGCCCGTCGTCACGAACAGCTCGTCGAGGCCGGGCCCGCCCCAGCAGAGAGACGTCGTTCGCGCCACGGGCAGCTTGTAGCGGTATACTTCAGTGCGGGTGTCCGGGTCTATGTGAAGGATCTGGTGGAAAATATGCTTTTAAAGAGAAGCAGGCAACGCCTTTTCATTATAACTTTGTAGGGTAATTTCCGGCAGATTTTTTTATATTAGAACGTTTAAATAGTTTTGTATGTATTTCTCTAAATAACAATATACCTTATTGGTTCACTAATGTTTTACCAAATCATCATTTGACAAACTATATCATTTTACATACTTTCAATTCGCAAAGACGTACTTCCCGCCACATTTTTTTTATTTTTTTTTGGTCATTAATCTAACCTAACCTAAACTTATTTAAAAAGCCCAAGTAACCTATGTAACATGTAATGGTTTAAGCACAATTACATTTTTGCGAAATGAAAGTTTGTAAAATGATATAGGTATTATACATATTTTATCAAATGATGATTTGGTAAAAATTCAGGATACCAATATAATTACAATCAATAAACAGGCCATGGCGTGAACCAATTTGTTCTTTAAAGTGGAAATTAATACGGGCCTATTCTAGCGGGTAAAACCATATTATCTTTGACGTGTTATCTTATTGTTTTTAACTCAGCCGCCTTTACTATTAAGGCCCAGCCACACCGGATGCGTGCGCGTAGACGTGACGTGCGCGTACGCTTTCCACTGCGTTGTATAGTGACATGTCGTATTAGAATTCATACTATACCCCGCAGTGGAAAGCGCACGAGCACGTCACGTCTACGCGCACGCATCCGGTGTGGCTGGTCTTTTAAGTAAATAAGAGCTATTGTAACGTTGAGAATACGATATCATGTCAAAGTTATTATGGTTTTACTAAGTAGAAGACGGCCACTGTCATTTACACTTAGTCACTTAAATAACAAAAGAATACTATTGTTAAGTCACTGGTGATACACATATGGGTCTTAACTTCAGACATAAAAGCCTAATGGCTTACTTAATTAAGTTAATAGTAATGTACATATCGATTCGTTCGACCGATTAAAGCGATAATGCACCGCAAAGAGCGCGGGTGTTAGCCGATCGAAATCTTTTCTAATTGTTCCGGTAATTAAATTCTGCTTGCTGTTAAAATTAAAACAACTGCGAGCTAAAGTTTTGTAAAGCATCTCGTGTCGGTACAGTAGGACAATCCTAAATATATTACTTATTAGGGTAACATAAGAGCGGTTTTGCTCTATCGTAGACGAGGCACTATTGGTGTCATAATAATGATTAAGATTTTGTGGCATTTTGAGGCTAAGGATGCAGTGGAGTCGTAGTCTTATATTTTTCGGGATTTTAATAATTATTTATTTTTAGGGGGATTGTATGGCTGAAAATTTCCGTAATAAATGCAGTAACATTTCTCTCCCTTAAACCTAGTTTTAACGATTTTTATATATGTTGTAGATATTATGAAAAACTAGGTCTGTACGTTATCCTTTCCAATAAAATATTTCTAGGGAAGAAACAAATTAAAAATAAATAAAACGGAAAATAACAAACTTAGTTTTTAATAATAACTTAATCAGACTTGATGTACGGGGTGAGAAACGTTACCGCCCCAAGCTAAATTTGAATGGTTTTTTTTGACAGCTACGCCATTTCAGCGTCGCCGTACTGTTAAATAGATTATTTGAGTCGTTGGTTCTCATTTTTCTATTGCTGTTTATTTCATGTTCGTATACACACATCAATAATGTCCAATGATCTAAAATCTCCCAACATTAACATTATTTTGGTACTAAGCAATGTATCGTATCGTTGTAAAAAAAATGTAAGACATAAAATGTATGTGTGTGTGTAGACGTAATAATGTCTAGTACAAAATTAAAAAAAAAACACATTTTTCAGAATTTTTACACTAAAACATAAAGTATTTTCATATTACACGATATAGGTAATCATTCGATGATTAATTTATAAAAGTAGCGACTCCACGGTACTGCTTTCTCTAAGAAAAATGCCACCAAACTCCTATTCCTATACTCAGATTATTCTAAGATGACGATTATGACAGCTTATTTACAAACTTATTAATCATATTTCTTTAACTTTACATAAATACTACATGGTTCAAACCTAGCGGCGCCGTTGAGGAATTTAACCTTTTGAACGCCATACGTCGAATACAAAATGTGCCACCCACACGCCAAACATGTTTGCTATGCTATGCAAATTACACCTTATTGCTACCAAACAAAGTCTCTTTTAATCTTGAACTCTTGTCGGCTGTAGCCGACGTGGCGTCAGTGGCACGACTTTTAGTTGACGGCAAGAGCCGACTGTGGCGTTGAAAAGGTTAAATAATGAATCGCCTAAACACACTTTTAAACACACCGCTTGTGAGTATAGAGATTGAGATTACGAAATACGGCTTCTTACGGACTTCCACGGGATCTTAGAATAATCTGAGTATTATCAAAATTGAGTGGCAATTGATTACCGTTCCTCCAAACATGAGAGCTATCCAGAGGTGTCCTTGAGCGTCGACGGTCATGCCGTCGGGGATCGCGTCTTCGAACCCCATGTCCAGTATGTCAACAATCGTTCTTCGTCCACCTTCCAAAATAAAATAAACAGTCAAATCAGAATATCAGAACAATATCGACAGGTAGACCAAAAAATAACGACTGGATAGGTACGCAAAATGTGACAGCTTGTGTCATAGGTAAAATTGTTGCGATGTGAAGAACAAGAAAAAAAACCGGCCAAGTGCGAGTCGGACTCGCGCACGAAGGGTTCCGTACCATTATCTATACAACATTAGCGAAAAACATCAAAAATATCACGTTTGTTATATGGGAGCCCCTTAATTTTTTTTTTTTTTTTTTTTAATTGAATATACAGTGCGACCAAAAAGAGTAGAAATTAAATGAGGGCGCCACTTTCTACGTAACTGTCACATTTTTGACGTAAAATGCGTAAACATGGCAACAATTTTGTATGGATTTTTTTTAGTTGCAGCTGTCACCACTGGCTCGACTTTTTGGCCAGGCATACAACGAAAGATTCTGTGAATATTTCCAGCGTGTTGTCGTTATTAATAACGAGCAAAAAACGGCAAAAAAATCACGTTTGTTGATATTAATTTTATTCGGTTTTTCGTAATTTTTATTATAGCGGCAATAGAAATACATCTTCTCTGAACATTTCAACTGTCACGCTATCACGGTTCATGAGATACAGCCTGGTGACAGACAGGCGGACAGACGGACAGCGGCGAGTCTTATAATAAGGTCCCGTTTTTACCCTTTGGGTACGGAACCCTAAAAAGGTTGAGACACGACTCGCTAGTCATTTTGTATTGTTGACATTACCGCAATTAGGTAATCTGTACAATTTTCAATATCGGCATTTGATATCTATAGCATTATAATAGGTGCTAATAATTAGGTGTTTTAGCCTAGAAGGATCGGCGCAAAGGCACAGATTGGGACAAAGTGATGCAAAGGCATCGAATATTTGCAGCATAAAGGACAATAGGCATTTCGTTGCCCGCCCTAGTAGCAACCAAGGCACAGTAAATTACTAGCATAGAGGTAGATTGGCATTCCACCTTAGTCCTCAGGGTTGGCAACATATTTGCAGTCTAATGGCCGTATTAATAAACTGATCTCGACTGTAAACCTCGTCTCAAGATGCGTCAAAAATGACAGTTTTCTATTGGTTAAATAAATAAATATCAACGAACGATCTCACACAAATTGACCTAGTCCCAAACTAAGCTCTAGGCTTGTACTATGGGTACTAGACAACGATATAAATACTTATATAGAGAAATATATACTTAAATACATAGAAAACATCCACGAGTCGGGAACAAATACTCGTGCTCATCACACAAATATCTGCCCTTACCGGGATTTGAACTCAGGACCGCTAGCTTCGTAGGCAGGGTCACTACCAACTAGGCTAGCACGTCGTCAAACGTTGACGTTTACTTTGACATATCTTGTGACGGGCATCTCAGCCATGATGACTTTATTAATACGGCCGGCATTTAGGATGGCAGTCTTGTGATTGTAATCTCAGATCCCACTTTTCCCTTGGCATAAAAAAAATCGGAGGACAATGTCACACAAATTGACCAAGTTCCAAACTAAAGCTTTTGACTTGTAGGTACAACTAAACATACGATAAACATTCTTATTCATATAGAGAATTGCATACCTACTGCCGTACTCAAAGGCATTTTAGAGAAAACTCGTTCCTTTTTTTCAAAAACCGGCACTAAGGTTCTTAATCGCCATTAACAGACTCTGAGTGCGACCACATCCGACCCTTAAATACTTAGGGCCGTATTAATAAACTCATCTTGGCTGAGATGCCCGTCACAAGTTAACGTCAAAGCATAGAACACTGTCATTTTTGACGACATTAGAGTTGGGTTTAGTTTATTAATACGGCCCTTAGAAAACAACCAAGACTTAAGAACACATACTCAAGCTCATCACACAAAGAATACTTACTTATTTCTCCCTTGTGCAAGTCATAGTCAAACGCCTCTACTTTAAGCGTGGGCGAGTCGATATAATACAGCACCGTGTTGTTCGGCGACCAGGCCAGCCCGTTGGACACCGAGATCGGCTTGAGCATGATGCGCGGCCGCGAGGAGGTGCTGTGGTCGAGGCTGTAGAACGCTGCTTTGTCTGGGACCACGTCGTCGCCGGTTTGGGGACCCTTTGTGCCTGAAATTAAGTTTTATAAATCGAACTGCCCTAGGTAGTAGTTAGTATATTTTGAAAAAATAAACTTGACTATTTTAACATTCACGCAACTCTAAGAGGGATGCCACACGAGCGTTGTATCGGAGCGTCGGGGCGAGTATGCAGGCATTTCCCCCGGGTCAAAAAGAAAAAGCTAGGTCGTTCTTGATATTAAAACACCGTTTCGCCTTGTCTTCTAACTTCGGCGCTCATATCCTAAAAGTTTTAATTATGTGACAGTAGCATACTAATCTATTAGAGTACGTTGTCCTTGGCGAGTAGTTTTATGTTATTACTCACCTACCCAGAAGCGGCCGTCTGCGTCCGGCTTGCCCTCGTTGGCGACGTTGTCGGGCAGGCCGTCGTCGAGCGTGGCTAGGAGCCGCAGCGCCGCGTCGTCCGCCACGCCCCAGTCCAGCAGGAACAGCGAAGCGCGCGCCGCCACCAACAGCCGCTGCGTGCCCGCCACCAGTGACACCACGTTGACCTGCCCGTAGCCTGCCACATGCGTGTCAATGTCACAGTACGAATCTCGTATAACTCACCACTATCTAATACTATATTATACTACTACAACTATTTAGAGATATTGCTATTTGCGAGTCCAGCGAGTTACGAGATTGGGAAAATATCCTTAATAGGTAGGACTCTAATGGCTATACATAGGTACATAGGTACTCGTAATGCACTGCGCTTCAAGCAGGGACCCTACTTAACTTAGCACTTAACTTACCTACGTTGGCACTTAGCTCCATTCCGAAATTGAATCCGCTCATCCATTCAATGAGTGACGAATAATACGAATGGACCATCCCAAGTATCGAATTTAGTGCTTCATATAGTATACCTAACTGGTAACCAGGGCTGACAAAAAAGATGACTCTTTTTAAATCAAAATTGTTTGATTTTAAATCACGGATTTATATGATATGACGGAAATAAAAAATGTTTTCTGTGTAAACGCCATACGAATAAATAAATAAATCTCAATCCTGCTAACTAGGAGCCATCCGGTTTCTTGATCTGTTGTTAAAGCAACTAACAATTTTAAAAATGCGCTGTTCGAGTTCAATATTTCCTAAACGGTCTCCCGAATGTAAAAAATATAACAACATGTACATATATAATTATTTTTTAAGCACTATTTATTAATACCTCACTCGATGTTATAATGTAAAAAATATGTTTTTTAAGATTGTATTTCACAACTTTGTCGGCGTAATTTAAATGTACCTATATTTCATCACACCTGCTCGTAAATAGTGTCTTAATATGCTAGAAAAATCGACCGTAAATCCAAAATAATATCTGTGGTAAGTCATAGACAATGATGTAGTCTGCCGCTAATTTATAAATACTGATTATAAACTGTGTGATTCCAAAATAATAATTAAAAGGGTGTCTATGTCCACATATAAAAATTTATATATCAATAAAAAATATGTCGTCATTAGAAGAAATGGATATTGCGACTCCGCCGGACATCTCCAACGAGGCTAAAATTATTAGTGAGAATCGTAAGTTAAAAAAAAACTGCATCCAAATCGGTTCATCCGTTTTAGAGCTACGGTGCCACAGACAGACAGACACACACACACTTACACGTCAAACTTATAACACCCCTCTTTTTTGCGTCGGGGGTTAAAAATATGATCTTTTGTCTGATTTTATTTCATTTCCTCGCAATTGTAATGAAAAACATTGTAAGTATGTTATACGGGTTGTAAAGGAAATACAAAGATCGAGTCAAGCCCTCAGCCTTCGGCTTCGGGCTTCTAACAGAATCTCGTTTGTAATTCTGTCTTTACCACCCTTAATACACAATGTAATAATATAACTATGCCACATTACAGCTTTTGTTTACAGACAGACAGACGGACATGGTGCAACTATAAGAGGACCACGGAACCACGGGGAATTTAAAAAATGTTTCACGATTTTAGATAATTCAATATTAAGTAAAAAACGTTTACGTGGAAAGGATATCAACTTAAAATTTAAAATGATATAAATATATTCAACTCGGCAATTCTATATAATTTAAGCTTACTAAACCGTGAAGTCCTTTTTGATTCATTTGTTACGTTTAGCGAACTCGCGCGTGGCACTTACTTGCATTAGGTAATTACCGGCACAATCGTGTTGGTAAAATTGATTTTAATTAGGTGCTAATGAAAATACAAAAGGTAGATGAACTATTGACGTGCGGAAATCAATTTTCAACACACGAAATGAAGCTGTTTACGTTAATTACGCTGTAGTAGCTCCACTTACGTACATTTATATCAACTGACAAATTATTTCCATCTATAAAATGTTACACGAGATTAAACATGAAATGTGGTTTTTGATAATATTTTTCAGGAAAAAACGTTAAATATTCTAAAATATACTTAATTCAAATTAGACTAACTAACTAACGAAACTAAAACTAACTAACTAAAGCGATTTGCGGGTCAGAGTCGCATTTTCTGGTATCCTGGCAAATCTCTGCGTTTACAAGAGGTTTATATTCTATTAGCTATCTTTGTACTAATCACATCGATCAGTTGAGGCGTTAAACTAACTGAATACGGAACAAATACACTTTCGCATTCACTACGTATGTTCATACGGTAGGATGACGGCACCAATAATGGACAGTTTTAGCTGACAGGCACCAGTAATGCACTTTTAATTCAAATTTCATACGGTCCTAAATTGATTGTTGCAAAACAAATTAATAACCCTTATCTTCTGTAAAATAAGAATCAAGTGTCCATTATTAGTGCCTTGTCCATTTCTGGTTCCATCACCCTACTAACTCGTATCATTTTGGAAAATAAAATGTTAACCATCTTATTCAAGAACGAACAATAGCTAGTATGCTTAATATTATTGAGCTTTATCTTTTATTATGACATTTGAATTAGACAGAAAGTGACATAGCATCTTTAATTAAAATAGGTTTGTTGGGTGTTTATGCAAACCGTTTACCGCAAAAGCGAGAAAATATATTTTTTACCATACTACCTATATCGGCTATTTTAGGATCTCCTCAGACCTAATTCTGTTGTTTGCTTTTTGTTAAAAATAGCATGAAAAGTGTTTTTTCTCAACAATAACACACTGAGATAAAAAAATAACAAAGGAAATGAGACGACGATACAGTGGCAATTTTTGCGAAACGATCCCAATTCAGCATGTACTGGCTGAAGCCAGTAGGGTGATAGCACCAATGATGGACACTTTTAGCTGACAGGCACCAGTAATTGTCACTTCACACTTAATTCAAATTTCATACTGTCCTAAATTGATTGTTGCAAAACAAATGATTAACCCTTATCTTCTGTAAAATAATAATCAAGTGTCCATCATTGTTCCTTATCCATTACTGGTTCCGTCTTCCGTTGTTAGACTTCACTTGTCTTTATCTTACATACATAGTATAAAACAAAGTCGCTTCCCGCCGTCTGTCCGTCTGTATGTATGCTAAGATCTTTCAAACTACACAACGTATTTTAATGTGGTTTTCATTTCTCTTTTTTCCGAAACTGTAAATATTTCAGGATTTATTTCAGGACCATCTTGTATAACCCTATAGGTTAGGTTACGTTATTTTTTATAAATATCCTAAAATATTTACAGTTTTGGAGAAAAAAGCATTTTGCAAAATGATGTTTGTGAAATGAATCAGAGGGCTCGACAAGATGCACTACGCTAACTAACGTTTCTATTCGATTAGTTTTTAAACCAATCGCGTCACTGGTAGACCACGTGACTTTTCGTATCACGTCATCTTCCAGTGACGCGATTGGTTTAAAAACGAATCGAATAGAAACGTTAGTTAGCGTAGTGCATCTTGTCTGAGCCCTCAGTTTGGTTGCCGGGTTAGAGTAGTGCCACTCCATGTCTTCCCGTGGATGTCGTCAGAGGCGAGAAGGGAATAAAGGCTTGTATAGGAGAAAAACTTAAGTAAATGACCTCTTGCATGTAGTTGTGAACAAAACTAATATGGAATGTACGTCAAAGTTCAAATATAGAATGTCAAACGGTCTATACAGATGTATTACCACTACATGCAAGGTCATTTATACTTAAGTTTTTCACCTATAAGTACTATTAGGCGATGGGCTTGCAATCTGTCACTACACTGGTAAACATCTTAGCCTAATTTTACAAAATGTGGTTAAAGAATTATTAACAAATGTTTACAGTTGTTGGTAATTGTGTGGCTCTGCCTACCCCACTCTGGGAATGAAGTCGTGAAGGTATGTATGTGTATGTATGTACCTATGAATCAGTTTGAAAAGTTTTTTAGCAAGTGATGGTAATCCAAAAAGGTACTTGCCTATATGCTTCGTCTGAATCTTGCCGGACTGGTAGTCGAGGCGGTGCACGTTCTGCTCCAGCGCGTCGACGAACACCAGGCTCTGCGATTGCGGGTCCCACACGGGGCTCTCGGCGTGCGAGAACAGCGCCGGCGACCCGGGGTGCTCCTCCGACGACACCTGCGCAAGCGCATCACCATACGAATGGGTCATCATCATCATCATGTCAGCCGAAACACGTCCACTGTTGGACATAGGCCTCCCCCAAGGCTCTCCACTCAGACCGGTCTTGTGCATCCACCGCGTTCCCGCGATCTTTACAAGGTCGTCACTCCATCTTGTTGTAGGCCTACCTACAGCTCGTCTCACGGTCCGCGGACGCCACTCAAGAACCTTCTGACCCCATCGGCCATCAGTGCTGCGAGCAATGTGCCCCGCCCACTGCCATTCTTCGGGCTATGTCGGTAACCTTAGTTCTACTGCGGATATCATCATTTCTGATTTTATCACGCAGAGAAACCCCGAGCATAGCCCTCGCCACAGCCCTCTGAGTGACTTTGAGCTTCCTTATAAGGCCCATTGGTAGCGCCCACGTCACAGACCGTAAGTCATCACTGGCAACACACACTGGTCAAAGACTTTTGACTTCAAACAAACTGCGGTAATTTGGACGAAAAGGTGCTGCGAAGCTTCCCGAACGCTGCCCAGCCGAGTTGGATTCGACGAGTGACCTCTTTCTCAAAGTTAGACCTACCTAACTGGACCGTTTGTCCCAGGTAAATACAGTCGTCGACAACTTCGAGCGCCAACGAATAGGTAGGCCAACCAAATCAAGTGGTCTACACCCCAAAATTAAGGTACAAAAAGATTCTGTCAAAAAATAAATGTTTGAAACCAGCTTCTGTTGCTGACTGTACTTGTTTTGTAACAAACAACAGAAAAAATACTTACTCGTAATACCTGCCCAATGTACTCTAATAAATACATTTGTTCTTCGATAAAGGGAAAGCTGCCCTAATTGTTGGCATCATGAACTTTATTTCAAGTTAATTGAGGCGGTTAGTCAAAAATCATAGGGTGCCAATAACCGGCATTTTAGATGCCAATAATTGTGTGTTTTATGCACAGTTGGGGAAGATGAGGAGGGCCTGGCGAAAATCAAGGTGGCAAGGACTGCACAGGACAAGAATCTTTGGATTACGTTGACTTGTGTTCTTGGGTCATACACAGATTTAGGTTACCGTCTTTCCTGTGGACATACCTTAATTTAACGTTTTTAAACCCATATCGCGAGCGTCAGCTCTACTTGAATCCTATCAGATAAAAACATAACTTATAAGTAGAGGTCGGAATAGGTAGTGCTTATTAACCTAAACTTGACGCATGTTTATTCATACGTGAGTGAGATGGGAATACGTTATTGAATGAAGATGCATCAAGTTTAGGTTAATAAGCACTACCTATTCCGACCTCTGCTTATAAGCACACAAGCCTTTAACTATTGACCACAGGAAAGACACACTTTTGTTTTTTCGAGTGTGCATGACCCTCTTATATTCAAACAGCGGATAAGTAGATTAGATCGATTAAAATTTAACATTTGCCATATATTTGTATATGGCAAATGTTAAATTTTAATCTAACTAATCTATTATATTAATATTATATTATATACATCGTATATGAAGTGATATTACCTATCCGCATTTTGAATTTTAGAAGCTTGAATGTTTGCCACCTTCTAGTGACCGTACACAGACGGACGCATGGAGAAAAAAACCAAAAAAAAAAAGTTACAGGCAATTAGTTGCAAGATTTCATACAAAATCTAAACCCGCCTCTTTTTTAGGTCTACTTACGTATGTTGGGGTCCTAGTGAAAAATACCCTTTCTCTAGTCTTCTGAAGAT
Source organism: Acleris literana (assembly GCA_946894065.1). Taxonomy (NCBI): domain Eukaryota; kingdom Metazoa; phylum Arthropoda; class Insecta; order Lepidoptera; family Tortricidae; genus Acleris; species Acleris literana. The sequence continues at coordinate 8,591,416 of OX335689.1, read as the reverse complement.
CAAGACTTGATCTTTGGAACAAGTTTTATACTTAGTTTATTATTTTATTTATAATTATATATATATATACCTACCCTTTTTACTAGGACCCCAGGATTTTCAATATCAACAATTGCAGATTCGTTAACTATGTTTATGAAAAATGAAATGTCCCTATGTTTATCAAATTGCGTACTCACCATGGAAATTTTATAGTCCTCATTTGGAGAGAATCTTCCAATAGCAGCTTGGTACTCTACAATAATTATGTTTACCACTAATAAAAACAAATAGATGGCGGCACCACTCATTATTTTCTATTGATGGTAAACAAATGAATGTATTTCGTGGGGCAATTGCTCTTTAAACAATGTAACTAGTCCGCGCGGTACGTAGACGCATAGCGGCCGGCACAGATTCAGTAAACGAATGGCATTGCTTAGTGTTATTGCAAAAAAATACAGTGAAAAACAGACGTTATCAGGAGGCACGTATGTCCGCCGTCTTATTGCTACAATACAATGGCTTCTCGTTCTGTAAACACCAGGGGAAAACGGTCAATACTATCGTACAAAATAAAACAAATTACTATGGATACTTTTTTATTCCATAACGTCTTGTTATGACTTACTTCTTAAATTAATAACTTACAATACTTCAGTATTCCCAAACGGGTCATTCATTACGCATACACCCAATACATAATGCTTAACATCTCAATAAAACAAATTAAAATATATTTTGACAATTAGTGTGACGTCAACACTGGTTGCCGCTCCTGGTTCAATAAGCAACTAAAATCACGTGCGATTACACTTTTCACGAGTTCTATTGACAAAGAGTAAAGATTCTATAAGAAATTCATAGTTTACGATAAATTCACTAAGTATATTTCCTAACGAGTTTGGTTTTGAGCGTCGTCAAAGACGTGTTTTTGTCTATTATATTGTTTATCCACCTCAACACTTAGAATGGGGTCTTACTATGGCGCTCATTCTTTATAGTTAGAGAATAAGTGATGTGTATGTATGCATCCATTCTTATCATACCGTTGTCTTTTATAATAAGAGCACGACGGCTCAGACCTTTTGTAAACACCGCATGCGTCCGACTGTTTCTTGGGCTTGCGTGAAATGTGAACCTTAGTTTATTTGTATCAACATTTTGCATTTTTAGAAAGACACTGGTTTAAAAGATTAGAATGATATGAGACATTATAAATCTATGCACATTGATTTTAGGCAATATTTGAGCTCTATTATACGAGCTGGGGTTAAAACCAGACGTATGTTTATGAGGCTGCCTTTTCGTTGCAGTGCTTCCGGCATGTTTGCCGATGCGCACACGGACGACTTTTTTGCGCTGATGCGCAAGAAAGTTGCCTCCGTTGTTCGCAGAGTGAAGGGCAGCAGCAACAGCCTCCTTGAGGTGTTCGCGGGGCGGGGGGACAGCACGGTGCGCGAGCGACTGCGCCGGCTGCACGCGGGCGCTCCCGGCGGGGTCGCTCGAGCTCCTTGAGGCTAGATATATATCGTAGTTCTATAGTTACTAACAATAGTTATAAGTTTTTGTGTAAACTAACATCTATGGACCATAATAGTTGTCTGATAATAAAAACATATTATTATTATTATTATTATTATTATTATACCATTCCGTCGTTAAATGCAATCTAGGACGTGACCAGATGGTATGGAGGTGTTCTATCCTACACTAAATCCTTTGTTATAGCTAATGACTGCCTCGGCGCCTATTATTTCAATTTTCCGTTTAGTAATCCTTCGTGACGTGTCGAGGACCTCCTAATAAAAATCAACCAGTGAATATTCTGTCATTACATAAAACATTTTCGCTAGAGCACGCTCACAAAGTGGATGCATATTTGTGTCGCCGACGACCCTTCCGATCGTTAATAAGCTTATAAACACTGCGAAGAATTTCGTACATTGACCTTTAACTGTAGGGCGCCGTATTACTATAGTGAAAAGGTTTACAATCTACGATGCCGGCGGTCAATGTCTGGTCGTCTCCGAAGTCTCCAACGTAAGCCACTGATACGCGCAGCTCTGTCGCTAACGAAGGACACTGCGTAATGCGGTGGTGCCACTTAAGAACATTGTTCCACCTGCCACGTCATCTCTTTTTCGCCAAGCTATAATAAACGAGCGGCTAGGCATTTGTCACTTGGCCAGCGTAGGAAGGAGTGTTGTAGCTCGGCGTGAGAGCAGGACGGAGGCAGCCCTAGGCGTGCGCGGGCGCGGCGTCGGCGGGCGGCTGGTCGGCGGCCGGCGTGGCGCCGGGCGCGGGCGCGCCGCCCTCTTGCTGCATCCTATAACGATAAAGATAAACTATGACCGTACTTTCTCGCCTTTAGGGCTATTTTTATCCGTAACAGGTTATAGCACATTGGAGTTTAATGCGATAAAGAATTATAACAAACGGTTTTTTTTTTTCGATTTTAGTTACCGTACTTTAAAAGGAAATAAATATCCGTCCGTCTGTGATGAAGTTATTTTTTAATCAGATTCTCTCATCACGGGCAAATTACAGGCACATTTCTTCAAAGAACGAGTACGACAATGTAAAACACAGTATTTTAATTTTACCAAAACCCGCGTCGCTAAAATTTACTATACCCGGTTGGCTTTGTTGGAGCTTATAAACTACATGTTCGTACCTGCCAACTGGCTGTTAGTAGGCTAATATTTTAAAATTGACGGTTGTCATGTATACTTATACAATAACATTCTGCTAAGAGATCCCCTCTACATTTTGTGCTTATGGAATAAAACCTAATTTAACTACGTTGTTATTTCTCTAATAGGCTTAATGCACCTACGTAAAACGTATTATACTCTAATCTAAAAAAGCTGTAAAAGAAGACAATATATTTGCTCAGCATTCTGCAGCTTTTCTTCTTGTACTTCCCTATAATAAGAAAACGTAACTATTCAAATAGAAAAGAGTGCATTGAAACCTTTATGTAAGGAATTAAGAAGCGCGTATAGTAGTGAATAGTTACCGCTGGTGCGCCTGGTGGCGCGCGCGGAACTCCGCGGCCTTGAGCTGTTCCAGGTGGAACTGCTGCCGCTCCTGGATGAGCTGCTGCCGCTGGTACTCCAACCCTGCACAGAAGCAACTGGTTTAACTCTTCGTTTGTCGGACGGTGGACTTGCACCGTCGTCTAACGCAAAATGGCGCGTCAAACGTCAAATTCAAATTTAGAACTGTTTTATACGTTTCATCCAACGAATGATGAATGTTTATTGGTTTGGGATTGGAAAAATTAAAACATTTTATAGTTTATAAGACTTGTAGAAATGTTGATCATGTGACCTTGCATTGATCGTGCTTAAGCAGACAGCGGGGAGGTGCACTGATATATGAATAACTAAGAAGTTGAAGATGACGGCTATTTTTTCTCATTCTGTCCACGGATTTGCTGTCGGAGAACACACAGATCCCCAGATCGATTTTGGAAGCAATCAGTTGAATAACAAAAAAAAACAAAATGGCGGCTACTTTTTCCCATTCTGTCAACGGATTCCTTGCCGGAGACCACACATCCTCAGATATCGATTTTGGCAGCAATCAGTCGAATAACTAAAAAGTTCAAGATAGTGGCTACTTTTTCCCATTTTATCAACGGATTCCTTGTCGGACACCAACCAGATCCCCAGATATCGATTTTGGAAGCAATCAGTCGAATAACTAAAAAGTTCAAGATGGCGGCTACTTTTTCCCATTCTGTCAACGGATTCCTTGTCGGACACCAACCAGATCCCCAGATATCGATTTTGGAAGCAATCAGTCGAATAACTAAAAAGTTCAAGATGGCGGCTACTTCTTCCCATTCTGTCAACGGATTTCTTGCCGGAGACCACACAGATCCCCAGATATCGATTTGGAAGCAATCAGTCGAATAACTAAAAGGTTCAAGATGGTGGCTACTTTTTCCCATTCTGTCAACGGATTCCTTGCCGGAGACCACACAGATCCCCAGATATCGATTTGGAAGCAATCAGTCGAATAACTAAAAAGTTCAAGATGGCGGCTACTTAACCCCACTCTGTAAAAAGGATTCCTCGTCGGAGACCACACAGATCCCGAGGGGCACGTTTTATAAAACTAAAAGTAACAATTTTACAGGTTTAAACTGGCAACACTGCTCAAATGGCTGGTCGTCATTGGTCGAGGTTGTGTCAAATGGAAACTTGTAACCCGTAAATTGTAATTTGTAGCTTAATAAACAAGGTACTGATATCGATTTTGGAAGCAATCAGTCGAATAACTAAAAAGTTCAAGATGGTGGCTATTTTTTCCCATTCTGACAACGGATTTCTTGTCGGAGACCACACAGATCCCCAAATATCGATTTTGGAAGCAATCAGTCGAATAAGTAAAAAGTCAAAGATGGCGGCTACTTTTTCTCAATCTGTCAACGGATTCGCTGTCGGAGACCGCACAGATCCTCAGATTTTGATTTTGGAAACAATCAGTCGAATAACTAAAGAAAGAATATAAAATGCAAAGGAAACCATTCGTCTCAACACGACACTCGCGACTGACAGCACTGCCATGTCCACTTACGCTCCTGCCCTTATCCCGCACTGTGGGGTCGGCACAACATTTTTTCTTCTTCCACTCTCTCTATCTGATGTTAACTCAGTACTCATACCTTTCATAGACGTATCATTCTTCAAAGTCTTCAAGCGGTCCATCCACACCTTTTTTCGTCTTCCTCTACCACTATATCCAGCACATTCATTCTCATTACTCTTCTAGTTATGAGTCCGTCGTCCCTCCTCATTACATACATACCCATACCACGCCAATTTATTACCTTGTAACTATGAACAATATTCAATAATTGCCACAAAAGTTTCACAAAAGATGCCCAAGTAAATTTTTATTTGCCTCAAATGCGCAGAGGAAGCCTCCCCCGTTACCTTCGCGCTCCCTCTCCATGGTGGCCTCGAGCTCCTCGAAGTGGCGCAGCTTGATCTCGAGCTTCTTCATCTGCGTCTCGACGAGCAGCGCCACGAGCGACTTGATCTTGCGCTCCTCGACGCCGGCGAGGTGCTTGGCCTTCACGGCCGCCGCGGCCAGCGCGCCCGCCGCCGCCGCCTGCAGCGCCGCGTCCACCCCGCCCGCGCCCTCTGCACGGTACATACAACATTCATAATTATTACTGCAACATGAGAGCAAAGAACGCCGCACGGAAAGTATGGAAAAAAATATTGGGTGAATTTTGATAAAAAAATATAATTGTTACGTGTCTTGGTCAATATATAAAAATACTTGGTGCGTAATTAAATCCTATGTCTAGTTTAAGAGAAAAATTTTTTTTCGTGAAAAATTATGTGGATATTGGTTCCATAGAAAAATGAATGGAGGAAAAATAGTGGCCTGTTTTGAACGAAAATATTTTTAACTGTACATAGAATATGTTTGAATTGGAATCAATTACGTTAACAATAAAACATGTTATGAAATATTCGAAATCCACAACTTTTCACCGATTAATTAAAAAAAGAAAGACAAACCAAGTATTTTTCGTTAAAAATCATTTCTAATCCAAATACTGAAGAAAAGGGCGCTGTAACACCAAACTTATACTAATAAAAATATGCACAAAGTATCTCTTTATTTATTTTGACTATTGCATAAACCGGAAATATCACGACGACGTTATCAGACGAAAATGCAGACCAAGTTTACTTATTTTTATGAAACGCTACAACTTAAAAACGTAACACTTTTTTGTAACAGTTTTTTTGATGTAGTTGATTAATTAAATGGTTCCTAAAACATATATTTTTTTTGTTCAAAACTAACCACTTTTTTTTCTTTCATACATTTTTCTATGGGATCCATATGATTTTTTACTAAATATTTTTTCTCAAAAACGTGTCATAGGCGTGCGGCAGCCCCAACACTCTCCTGGACGCGGCAGCAGACAGGTTGGACTCTCCAATTGTGGCCTATTGGAATCGTCTCCATATCCACAAAGATGCTGCTAGTTTCATTTAAATTATTTCCATTTTATTATTAATATTGTAATTTGTAATATTGTAATTTTTAATTTGTTATTGTAATTTTAATTTATATTTTATTTAATTTTAATTTTATTGTACGAAACTATGGATTGAAAGGTCTGAAAATAAATTTTATTCTATTCTATTCTATTCTATAGGATTTTATTGCCCACCAAGTACTTTTATATATATACCAAACACGCAACATACTTTTTTTTCATAAAAATTTACAGAAGTTTTTTTTTCCATACTTTCCGTGCGGTGTCCTTTAGGTTTTGCTGCAAGTGTTGTTTTAGAATCTCGAGTAGTCGAAGGATTCTATAATTGAATGACGAGAGTAGCGGGCGATTCTAGGTTCCTCCTGAATTATCCTTAGCGCAGCGAGGGATTCAAAGACACGAGATGAAAATAACTTTGGTCTCGTGTGACACATACAACTTTTCTCGTCAACAGCAAGAACATATTACCTACAGGTTCTTAAAAGTTTTTGATTTTCTAAGTTTAGAAAATGAGGATTGGAAGAGGTCGTAATATCACTACCGTGGAAGTTGATCTGTAACTTTTGTAGCTCTATGTTTTTCAATCTAAGAAACTGACAAGACAACAAGACATAACGCGCTTTGAAGTTCATGTTTCTCGCTAGCTCAAGCTTCACGATAAGGATGTGTACCTGCGGGCGGCTCCTCCTTGGCCTCCTTGGGCGGCGCGGGCGGGTCGGCGGGCTCCTCCTTGGGCTTCACCTCGCCCTCCTCCACCTCCATGGCTTCCGTCTTCACCTCAGATGCGCCCTCTTTCTTCTCTATAATAACATGTTAGAAATTAGAATCTCTGGCATCACGCCCAAACAGAATCATCTCCAGTCTGCCAGACTTTGATATTCGTAGTCTAGAAAAGGTGCAGAACACAATAAAATGTTTTTTTTGTCGCTTTTCCAGGTTATCAGAGTTAGAAAAAGGTGAACTATTACTATGTTATTAATGTCATGTGTAGATATTAATATAGATACACTCTGAAAATAAATATTAAAACAAGCCAAAACTTTATTTACTATGATTAAATTTAGCTCGAATCCGTCAAAAATGTTAGTTGTTGTTTTTGTACACATCCCTTCAATTGAAAATGTATAAGAGACTTGATTGACATTGACTTTGAAATACATATATAAAGATAAAAAAACTTCAAAGTCATGTCCATGTGGATATCTTATCCAAAGAGGTTTGCTATAAAAGTAGTTAAAACTCTTCCGTAGATTCTAATTCACTTGTGTTCGTTTTAACGGCGACGTAAAGCTCGTAGCAGAAAGGTACGATCAAAGTACGACAAAGAGTTTCATTTCAGTTCTACATACGCGTGAATTTAATGAAAAGCAGCCACAGCTCGTCCCTGGCACTGTAACCGTTTTTTATTAGACACCTCTTGTCGATTTGGGCGCATAACCTCCCACTCGCAGAATGTCCCGTTTTCCCGTTCGCGAAATGTCCCTTAAGCAAAAAGACCCTTCTGCAAAAGGTCCCATTCGCAAAACGTCCCTTTCGCAAAATGTCCCGTTCGCAAAACGTCCCTTTCGCAAAATAACCCATTAGCAAAACGTCCCTTTCACAAAATGACCCGGTCGCAAAACGTTGCTTTCGTAAAATTAGGTTAGGTTAGGTTAGGAATAGCATAGTTAATAAAATAAAAAATTGTAATTAAACTTTGCCTTAGTAATTTATGTTGCTTTCGTAGCAACGTTTTGCGACCGGGTCATTTTGCGAAAGGGACGTTTTGCTAACGGGTCATTTTGCGAAAGGGACGTTTTGCGAACGGGTTATTTTGCGAAAGGGGCGTTTTGCGAACGGAACTTTATTTATGTAAAGAGACGTTTTGCGAATGGGACGACCTTTTGCAGAAGGGTCTTTTTGCGTAAGGGACATCATGGCCGCGGGCACCTCGTGCTGCGGGCCGACACAAGTTACCTGGTGGGGGAGGAGCGTCGGGCGCGGTCCCGGCGATGCCGGTGGCGGCGAGCGCGGCGGCCGGCCCGTGCGCGCCCGCCGCCTTCACGTGCGCCTCCATCATGGCCGCGGGCACCTCGTGCTGCGGGCCGACACAAGTTACCTGGTGGGGGAGGAGCGTCGGGCGCGGTCCCGGCGATGCCGGTGGCGGCGAGCGCGGCGGCCGGCCCGTGCGCGCCCGCCGCCTTCACGTGCGCCTCCATCATGGCCGCGGGCACCTCGTGCTGCGGGCCGACACAAGTTACCTGGTGGGGGAGGAGCGTCGGGCGCGGTCCCGGCGATGCCGGTGGCGGCGAGCGCGGCGGCCGGCCCGTGCGCGCCCGCCGCCTTCACGTGCGCCTCCATCATGGCCGCGGGCACCTCGTGCTGCGGGCCGACACAAGTTACCTGGTGGGGGAGGAGCGTCGGGCGCGGTCCCGGCGATGCCGGTGGCGGCGAGCGCGGCGGCCGGCCCGTGCGCGCCCGCCGCCTTCACGTGCGCCTCCATCATGGCCGCGGGCACCTCGTGCTGCGGGCCGACACAAGTTACCTGGTGGGGGAGGAGCGTCGGGCGCGGTCCCGGCGATGCCGGTGGCGGCGAGCGCGGCGGCCGGCCCGTGCGCGCCCGCCGCCTTCACGTGCGCCTCCATCATGGCCGCGGGCACCTCGTGCTGCGGGCCGACACAAGTTACCTGGTGGGGGAGGAGCGTCGGGCGCGGTCCCGGCGATGCCGGTGGCGGCGAGCGCGGCGGCCGGCCCGTGCGCGCCCGCCGCCTTCACGTGCGCCTCCATCATGGCCGCGGGCACCTCGTGCTGCGGGCCGACACAAGTTACCTGGTGGGGGAGGAGCGTCGGGCGCGGTCCCGGCGATGCCGGTGGCGGCGAGCGCGGCGGCCGGCCCGTGCGCGCCCGCCGCCTTCACGTGCGCCTCCATCATGGCCGCGGGCACCTCGTGCTGCGGGCCGACACAAGTTACCTGGTGGGGGAGGAGCGTCGGGCGCGGTCCCGGCGATGCCGGTGGCGGCGAGCGCGGCGGCCGGCCCGTGCGCGCCCGCCGCCTTCACGTGCGCCTCCATCATGGCCGCGGGCACCTCGTGCTGCGGGCCGACACAAGTTACCTGGTGGGGGAGGAGCGTCGGGCGCGGTCCCGGCGATGCCGGTGGCGGCGAGCGCGGCGGCCGGCCCGTGCGCGCCCGCCGCCTTCACGTGCGCCTCCATCATGGCCGCGGGCACCTCGTGCTGCGGGCCGACACAAGTTACCTGGTGGGGGAGGAGCGTCGGGCGCGGTCCCGGCGATGCCGGTGGCGGCGAGCGCGGCGGCCGGCCCGTGCGCGCCCGCCGCCTTCACGTGCGCCTCCATCATGGCCGCGGGCACCTCGTCCTGCATTCATTCATTAGGGTAAGCCGAAAATATTACTGATTTTAGCTCTAGAGTAGGTGCTCAATGCGGCGCAGGACCGGTCCTTGTGGCAAACCTTGGGAGGGGCCTATGACCCTATGTCCAGCGGTGGACGTCTTTCAGCTAAAATGACGATGATGATGAAGTGCTCCAAAATTTACACATAATATTATGCAAGTACTCGCTTTAAATATCATTGTTTAATCGTAACCATCAGACTCCTGGTAGGGTTTTAAATTAAATATGACGTCGTTGGATTCATTCGTTTCACGCTATAGAAAACGTTTAATTGTAGGATTTCTTTACTTTTTTCCTACACGCCTTAACAGCTGAACGCCATCGATGCCGACGCATTACCATTATGCCAACATGACCTACGTACTAAAAAAGGATTTCTCTCACTCATCGCTTCTTTTGACTATTCCTGGAGATTATTTATTATGCAACGGACACGAAAGAAGAAATAAATTTATTTTGCAAAGGCCTTAATAGTAATCGCGGCGTTGTAGCTGTACCTTGATAGCGGCGAACTCGTCCATGGCAGCGCGCGTGGCGCGCGAAGCCACGCGCGGGTCCACGACAGACGCGAGGAAGGCCACGGTGCTCATTACGGGGTTGCCTGCCTTGCTGAACGGAACCGGCTGGTACGCCAGCGGGCCCAACACGCCGCCTGCACAAGCGACATACAAATAACTAAAGGACCATAGCTCGGGCGATACGGGCGGGGCGCAATTTTTTGCGCTGCGCTAGCGTCGTACCACGCGAGCGTCATGCTCGAATCTTTATATCACTCTACTGTTCTCTAAACATCAATCCAAAAACTATTATACACTTTTTGTAAATAAAACACACATATAAAACTGAAAAATAAAGAGTGACAGTAACTTATCAGATCCCAACTTACAATATATCTTATCTTCTCCATTCATTACTCATTTTAGTCCTTCTAGAGATAGAACTCACACAAATTGACTTGATGTATTGAATTGATAGGCATATCATTTATATTTAATAAACGAGGAATAAATTGAATATTAAAAAATGTAAAAAAAATATTAGCCATTACGGATGGCTTTTACAAGCGATACACATGATTATGCACGTACCGTCAGCGGCGTCGGCAAGGTAGGGCTCCTCGATGGGCAGCCGCAGGAAGTGCAGGATGCACTCGTCGTGCGCGCGCGAGCCCACGTGCGCCGCCACGCGCGTCCAGTCATCGCGGTGCAGCTCCAGCCCCTCCAGCAGCAGGAGAGTCTCTTGTTCTGTCCACTCGCGGCCACGCGCGCCACCGCGGTACTGAAAACATATTTTTATTAGTCGGGCTTTCGCTACTGACTTCTAATTTAAAAATGATAGAGATTAATGTACAGATTTACGTAGTTCATTCTAAAGTAACTGAAGATGGCTATTAATATTTGATATTGCTAACCTCAAAATAATATGTCGGGCGAGGTGGGGGCAGAAATAATAAATAGGCATTTCAATACTTTTCTCGAGTGATTAAAAATAAAGTGTTTCTTTAGAGCCCGTTCAGACTAGGGCGATAATCGCGCGGTTCTTATTTACTTGAACATCTTCAAGCCTCGTAAGGCCCACATTACTACAAACAGGGAGTTTTTTGTGAGTGGGACTTTGAATCTACCGGCAAGGCAATAAAGTTCAAGTTTGTTCGATAATGTCATTTTCAGTTTATGAAGATAAAAATATAAACTTTATTCCCATTGTGATACAGTTCAAATTAAATTGCCTTGATTGCCTGTCGCACACTGGGCCTTCCGAGGCTAGGGATTCAGACGTAACCGCGTAGGTTTACTAACAAATAATCAACCGCGCGGTTCCCGCTAGTCCGAACGGGCTCTTATATCAGTAGTAAATACATTTTTCTCAAAAATGTCCGGAAATGTTGACATTCCTATCTACATATTGAGACGCGAAGTACATAGTTTACTAACAGTTCTCAAATTAAAAAAAAAAAACATTGCGTGCTCGCTACACAAGCCCGCAATGTTGCATACAAATTCCATTACTAACTATCTTGTAACTTTTTAAAAAGAGAAAAAGGGCCATAATAAAATGAGGGCACAAGACATCCAAATTTTACTCGAAACATAACTTCTTTATTTTTGCCTGGAATAGCTTATGTTTTTTTTTTTAAAAAAGAACTGCGTTTCTCCTTGCCATAAACAAAAAGGCGGTAAGGAGTGATGGTTTTTTCACATGAAGTTTCTGTTTGTATGCAATTCAAAAAATGAGTTCAAGCGATGAAGATTTGACTCCAACACCAATTTTTTCTTGCGATTTTTGAGAAAAGCACTATATTTGCCTGGGCAGGAACAGCAATTGCGGGCTTCGTATTTTTAAACGGACTCGCTAGCTCGTCCGTTTAATCCAATACTCGGCCCGCAATTGCCTACTTCCATGCCTAGGCAATAATGTACTATTGTTTCTTGTTACGAAGAAAGGCAATATCTATTAAAGAAATAGTAGTGCTCTATCAAGACATGTGTAAAGTAACAAACCTGATCAAGCTTGAGCCCGGGGGCGCCGCCCATTTCCAGCGTGGCCTCGGCCTTGATGGCGGGCGCCTCGGCCCCGTTCGGGAGCCCCGCCTCGAGCTTCGGCACAGCCGCGTTCTCCACTGGAATTAAACAATAATACATTAACAACATTTACAACATCGTTGAAATATTTTACAGTTTATTTGGTTTACAATAAATGAAATAGAATTGGTAAGAATAGATATTTCGTGTTTTCCTGGTTGCTATGCGTTGCTAAAATATCTAGGGCTTGTGAAATATGTCGTCGGGTTCCGAATTCATCTAGGAATTAATGGAGGAAAAAGGCGTATGTTGTTTTTGTTTTTGTTGAGCTGGCCTATTGCCTAACGCACTCTCAATTGTAATCGACTTCAAAGTGGAACAATTGTTTTTATTTTGAAAGCAGACTCGCCTTCGGACTGTCAAAATGAAAATGATTGCGATTGCAAGTGCGTTAACCAATAAGCCTGCTCAGTGGCGTGCCTAGGGATAGGGCAAGCCGAGAGATATGATTTTGTAGTTTTTAAAGTTATTGCGGATAAATGTCTCAATTCGCTTTTTACCAAAATTACAAAAATCGTTCGTGTCTTATTGCAAATAAAATTAATATACCTTTTAATCGTGTCAGCTAAGTTATTTGATTTTTCATAATCAGTACCTATATTCCAAATTTTGTCGTTAGATAATAATATACCTACACTACAACAGCAGCAATATTGTGTTTTTTACACTGATCTAGGTATTAAACATTAAACCATCTTTTACTTATGCGAGAAATGAGAAATAGGTACTGAAAATCTGATGTTTTATCAGCAAAGTTTAAAGAGTTTACCTTTCACTCGCCAAGCAAAATTTGTGCACAGTTTAAATAATCACAATCACAAGATTCACAAGGGAATACTTCCACCATTGCTAATCCAATTGAACAACACATAAAACAAAATACTTAGTGACCGCAGTTGACTCAAACAAAACAATTCACAATTCACAACAAACAAATAAGTTAAATTATTGAAGTAAGTAAGCAAGCAAATAAATACAAGTGAAGTCGGCCGTCAACGCGGCTCAATTTCGCATTTTACTCGACTCGGGTACAACTTCAGACGCAAGCAGGGCTTAAAATCTCGTACTATTTCCTATATGAACCTATGAATAGTTATATCTCATTATAAGGCAGTTCTAATGCGTAAGAAAGAGATATACCGGTTAAGATAGAAGCCCCCCTGCAAGCCACCGCGTGCGAGCGGGATGACTAGCCGTGTCTCAAGCGAGTTCGGGTCGTCTCAGCGCGCAGCAGTGCTGCCCGCCGTGCGGCGGCGGAGTTCGATCAAATTCGGTACTACGCTGCTGATGCATTATTTGAAATTTTTAATGAGAACGCGAATTGAAATAGTTCGTGATCGTGACCTTTGATTTTTGATCATTGTTATATTTGTAAGGCAAGCCCGGCTTTTGGGCTTGTATGGCAGTACCGCCACTGAGCCTGCTGTACAAATATATGCTCGAGAAGATGATGATGTTCCGTGTACCTGGGCGCGGCAAGGCCGTCCTCGTGAGCGGCTGCAGCCCGGAGGGAGTGTCCGACAACACGTGGAAATGTGAAGTTGGCGGCGGACCCATCGCCGTCGGCCGCGACTCCGCGTCCAGCTGTCGGGGATATGAGTGTATTATAAAACCATTTTTTAATATGATATTATTTCTATAAGTCTAAGGAGCCTGGCATTCACACACAGGGTTAAACTAAACTTCCAACATCTTGTTTCTACATAGTAATCCTGGCGTTAACGTTATGGTAGCTTTTAATTACTTAACAATATGAGCTAATCTATCCGGCCGTCGTGGAGATCCTTGGGGGAGGCCTATGTCCATCAGTGGACATAGGCCTCCCCCAAGGAAGAAGAAGGAGGGAAGTTACGTCAAAAATATGATATAGTAGCAAGAGGCTTATGCAAATTAGAATAAACCTTTGGATGCTTAGACCTCACAAGAATTTTAAAATTATGTAATTGGAGATAGCCAGCCTTTTCAGAGACATTCGAGTCGCTCGCTTCTCTCGTCGTCGCACACTCCTACGCTGTGTCAATTTCAAGAACCAAATCAGTTCTCTCGTCCGTAAGTAATAAGGTTGATATTTCCACAGCAGTTTTATCTGAGATACTGCCTACTAGCTCCGAGCAGTACGTTACCTGGTAGTTGATGAGCCCCCACTGCTCTAGGAAGCCGTGCACGCGCATGATGGCGCATACGTCGCCGGCGAGGTTGCGGCGCGAGGCCGTGCTCGTCAGGTACTCCGTCGGGTTCAGCCGGTACGTGTCAATCATGAAGTTTCTGCAGAAAACCGAACACTAGCTTCAGCCGTGTCTATGCCTCGAAGGCCACACAAAGAGGTATGTTCTATGGGTTTATATCGTGTCATAATTATTTTTAGTCGTGTGTTTTAAGTCACAATTATCGCAAATCATTACGCAATTTTTTTTAGGATGTTTGTAAATCAAACTTTACATAACCTAGCTTTATCTGAAATTCTGATAAGATTACGGTTCCGGCAATATAAACATGATGACCACTAATAATTATGTCATCAAAGTAATTATGACTAAAAAATATTATGGGAAACACCTGGCTCCCATCTTCTATACTTATAAAAAAAATCCGCGACTCTCTGACTGAACACACAGCCTAATCCGCTGAACCCAGGTACTACAAATATTTGGAGGGAATATTCCTTGGGTACCCTGCGAGGAATAACGGGCGTACTCTATCTAGATAATATAAGATACGTGGTTAACCTATAGCTTTCACGTAGGAAAAATCATAGTTCTAACACTCTAGTAGTACCTGTAAGCGAGGTAAATCTCCGGCGTCTTGGACTTGTTCTTGCCGTTGAAGAACTCCGGCAGCGCGCGCTTCTCGATGGTGTGTATGGAGTTGTAGTCGAACCAGGCAGAGTAGGACGGCACGACGATGTGGTGCGTCTGGTCCGTTACGTTGTCTTCCAACTCCTCCTTCACAGGCATCTCCTGCAAAAAAAGATATTGAGATTATATATGGCCTCCTAAGGCTCACCATTCGACGCAATTTGTCAATGGAATATGAATCTATTCCGAATGAAAAAAAGTCAATTTTTTAATTTGATAATTAAACGTACAAAAAAGAAAAGAAATTCCACTTTACTTTCTTAGCACTATATGAAAATACCGTAAAAGAGATCACCAAAAGTGTAATTAAAATTAAAATCGGCCAAGAAATACGGATGATACAAGCATTTTAAACTGCTAAGTAGACAATATGAACCGTGACGCCATGTAACAGGTTGTCCATATAAACTCCATGTTAAATAACGTTTTACAGAAAGAGATTGGAACAAATCTTTGTTTTCTTATATCTTGTTTTTTTTATAGCTAATCAAAAAATGTTTTTTCTCGAATGTTTGTTACATGAGCTTTTATTGTAGCTATGAAAAAAAGTAATGAAAATTCGGAATCCTACGTATAGTTCCGTAGTGTACCTGCGTGTTGGAGTCGCTGTGCTTGCCCTGCGAGTCGTCGTGCGCGTCCAGCGCGGGCGCCGGCGTGGCGGGCGCCTCGCACGCCGCGGGCTCCGCCGCGCTCGACGCTCCCGCCTCCGGCCCTGCCCGCACACACACACACACACACACATTATAGCTACATACATGCCCACATTATACACTGCAACGCTAAACCAAAGCGGATATTACATTGTACAATTGCAGAACCTTAATTTTATTCCGCTAGGTAGTGCTAGCGCGGCAGACCACATACGATCGCACTAGATTGGATCACTAACAATTTGTATAATTTGCCCGCTTAAGCTCGACGCTGGCTTGACATTTATAAGCGTAAGTGTCCACACTGGGCCGAACGAAGGCAAACGAAGATCTTTGATGACTTTGTGGATGGTTCAGCAAGCGCCAACGTAGTCAGCATTTCACAACATGGCGGTAACATGATGGAAACCGCACCATTCAACCTTAAGTTAATAGCTAATAAAATATTTTCATTTCATTTTTTTCATTTCCTTTATCTTGTACTTGAATTTGTTTATTAACGTTTCTTATGGTCTTAGCCCAAATAACGTGTTAACCAATAAAATATGAGACATCTTGCAACAGTTGCAACCCTACGACCACTCCAGTGTTTTTAACCTCAACGCACGTTTGCTCGAACGGCAAACCACTATTGCACTAAGCTTAACCTGTACGCACACGTTAAGCTTAGTGATCCAATTACTTGTCTCACTGCTATTCGCTTTGATAAAATCATTTACGTTCATTCATGTACATTTATATTAATTTGTGTACGTATGTATTAGTTAATTTGTTTAATATTTATCTATTTATACATATATAAGTATTATCATTTCTTTTTGTAGAAACTTGTATGTGTCCAAAACCCTATGCATTGTCCTCACTCATTTACTTCAGGGTTAGCTGGAAGAGATTCCATTTAGGGATAAGTTCGCCTTTATACATTAGTTTGATATTAAAATTGTAATATTTTTTGTGCACTAAAGAGTTTACATACACACATACATTTACCACGAGTCAGGAACCCCGCAAAGATAGGCAAGTTAGGTTCGTTAGTTCTCTATAGATGCCCAGAAATAGGTCCGTCGAATAGCAGTGGGTGGTCCCACTGCCTTTCAGGGCCGGAAATTACGAAGTCGGAAGCGTACGCACCAGCGGTCTCCTTGTCGGCGGCTCGCTCGGGCTCGGGCGCGGGCGCCACGTCGGTGTTGTCGCGCGACGCGCCGTCGTCCTCGTCGTCGCCGTCGTTGTCGCGCCGCTTCGTGATGCGGCTGCAACCACACAACAAGCAACATATTCACTGCCACCTGTTCATATTTAACACTGGGGTCGGTATGAAACAGGTCTCTAATTTCACATATTATGATTGGCTAGTCACTTTTTTGATAATAAGATTTTAATCACAAAACGCAGAGTACGCAATGTACTAGCTTACGACCGCTTACAGATATAAATATTTATATCTTTTACTTTAAAAACCATAAGACAAATCAAAATTAAAATTGGCCAAGAAATACGGATGATACAAGCATTATTAGCTGCTAATTAGACAGCGATTAGACAGAGAGATCCGATATGCATTGTGATGTCATAACAAATCGGTCATATAAACTTCATGTTAAAATCTGTTTGCTAGAAAGAGATAATCTTTCTTGGCATCTTGGTTATTTTTATAGCAATTCAAAACTATTTGTTACATGAATCAGCTTTTATTGAAGCCGTGTAAAAAGATTATGAATATTCCCTATTTTTTGGTATTTTGAAATTGAAATGGTGTTATATCGGGAATGAACAGTCGAAGTCATGGCCGCACCTCTTGCGCTTGTTGTGCTTGGCGGGCGGCGGCGAGGGCGAGCGCTTGCGCTTCCCCTTCTTGCCGCGCGGCGGCTCGCCGCCCACCAGCTCCTCCACCGACAGCCGCAGCTTGTGCACCTGCACACACACACGTGAGTCTTCCAGCGTTGTAATATACGTGGTGAATAATCGACATGGGTCAGTAGGTATGCAACTTAGGGAAATTTGTTCTTAGCAACTAAGTAAATAAACACATTTTAAAATTAAGAAAAACTATATTGAAAGATTTTCAAAAACTCCCATATACGACACCGAGAGTGGGAGCGGATTTTTAAATAATTTCACGATTTGTTTAAATAAATAATGATTCTTACATAGGAACAGCGTGCACAAAATAAATAAAAGACCAAACTCTTTTTTAAACAACTACAGAATTATAAAATATCCTTATTTATATCTTACATTGAATCGCAACGTAATACATTGCGAAACATGAAAATACATACATACATAAAATCACGCCTGTTTCCCAGAGGGGTAGACAGAGACCCCTTCTTGAAAATCATGTAAAGATATTTTTTTATCCCTAGATGTTTTAAAAGTATTTATTACATAGTTAAATCAATCCAAAAAGGAGTGTCTCGCCACTCAAATCGACTTTGTAAAGTTGCGTTAATAGTGTAGCGTAACTTCTTGGATTGCAAGCACTATAGACACGGAACACCGACCTTCTTCTTGCCGGCGGCGTCGACCTCGTAGTCCTCCTCGTTCATCCACTCGTTGTACTGCGGCAGGTCGAGCGCCCAGGCCGCGCCCACGCGCCACGGCTCGCTGCGCGTGCACTCCCAGCTCGCCGTCTCCGGGACCTCCACCTGCCCAACACACCCACCCATAAACCATAACATTACAACAATATTGTACCATGTTTATACACCGTGCCCGGGACTTACCCGAAGGATTTTAACCATCGATTCTAGACCCTATTTGGAGTATATAATATGGTATAACATGTAGACCAATATCGCATAATATCCGAGATTTTTATTATTTAAAAAACAATTCCGTAAGTAGTTACTTTAATTTGAACTCTGTCACCTTAACCTAAAGCATTATTTACTAAGAAAGATTCATGTTGTAAGTAGCAATATCGTCAACGTACAACATAAATTAATTTAATCAATTTCTTAGTAAATAATCCTTAAGTTAAGGTGACAGAGTTCAAATTAAATTAACTATGGAATTGTTTTTTAAATAATAAAAATCTCGGAAATTATGCGATATTGGACTACATGTTATACCACATTATACACTCCAAATAGGGTCTAGAATCGATGGTTAAAATCCTTCGGGTACGTCTCGGGCACGGTGTATAAATAAACAGATATTATTTTACGGTTTCAACGCCAGATACGGATATATCCGCACCACTGGTTGGATATTTCCGTCATAGTTGCCAGCGCAAAATAGGCCGGTGTGTAGTCAGCAGCAGAAGTAGCTACGCAACCGAAGAGGTCAAAATGATCTGCACTCTACTCTATTGTCAAGAGAATACGTCGGTCTAGAACATGTTATTCTGCTTTTGATGCTGACTGTATGAGGCAAGGTTGACATTCAGTCTTGTTTTAAACTGTCATTGGCGTATGAGTGACGTCTTTTGTATTATACGTTACATTGCGATAAAAAGGTTACCGTACAGGTTTTGTCACTAACTTCGCGTTCCACTTTTATGAGATAGGTTAGGTTATGAACGTGAAGTGCAAACAACATTATTATGAATCACAATATTTTAAAACGCGCTTAATAAGCAACGTCAGAGGTACTCGACCTTCCTGTTCTGTAATTATTTGCTCAATAAACCTATTTACTTTGAAGTAACGACTTAATAATTTGTGTCACATGAGTAATACTGAAACTCGGTGGAGCTCCTAAACCATGTAACACTTAGGCAGTAAGGGACAATGCTACAAGGTTCCTATAGCCGTATCCCTTTCCAGGTAGTACCAGTGGAGCACGTGCCTCCAGCCGTAGTCCACGCGCGGGTACAAGGTGTGTGTCGCCTCTTCCTAGTCCTCGAAAGATATGAAAGTACATTCTGCGGCCCTAATGTACAAGTTAACAAATCAACTTAGATCATCATGTACTGGACTTAAACCGTTTTTCACTTAAAACTCGAAAGACTTGTATACTTTTGTACCAGGGCCACAAGAACATTGTATTGGTTCGTACCGGCAGGTCGACCTGCGCCCAGGTGTCGTGGCTGTCGGGCAGGTAGTACCAGTGCACGAGCGCGTGCGCGCCGCGCCGCAATACGGGCCGCGCGTACTCCTCCTCCAGCGGGTCCACGCACGGGTACACGATGTGTGTTGCCTCCTCCTCGTCCTCTGTACACACGGAACCAAAAAAACGCTAGAGGAGTAGAGACCCACATAGGAAACTCATGAATCGTCACATACAGTAAGGCTAATAGCATTTTTAATTTGATGAATTATGCTGACAGGTGCCCAAGTCCATGGGGTCGGCAACGAATTTGCAGTGTTTGGATAGCAGTCTTGAGTTTGCAAATGACCATTCTCTCAAAATAAGTATTAAATAAAGCGTTATAAAACGGTACCATAACTAAAGTCTTCTTTGCAATCTTATGCAAAATTCAAATGTCACAGTGAACTATAAGGACAATGCGTATTTTAAGCATACTTTTGATACTATTTGTTTATGAATAAGAAGGTTATTATATAATAGGATCTGTAGTCACAGATCGTGATATTGTTTATTGTTTATTGTATAAGTTAGGAATATTTTCTCACTGTATGACGGTAATGAGTGAGTAATTCAGGGAAATGCTTTATCTTTATCACACGCAGCAATATTAACATTCTATTTATTTATTTTATATCAAGTAAATCTGCAGTAGCAAGTACCCATACCAAAACAAAATAAATTGTTCTATTATACAGGGTGTTAGGCAGAAGGTTGGACAAACTTCAGGGACTAACTATGTAGGTCATACTCATCAACTTTTATAATGGGACCAACATAAAAATCGCGAAAAAAAAAACAGCTGTTCCATACATTTCGGCTTATTAGCTCTCAAAGTTTGTATGGAACAGCTAGTTTTTTTTATCGCGATTTGGATGTTGGTCCCATAATAAAAGTTGATGAGCATGACCTACAAAGTTAGTCCCTGAAGTTTGTCCAACCTTCTACCTAACACCCTGTATACTACCTTAAAAAACATCTCAACAACGTCAGTTAACTTTGTCTTATATGACTGTTGTACAGTCAACAGCATAAATAAGTGATCATTTATGTACCTTGTCACTTTAACGTCGTATTTGAAATGTCATACAAAATTGTGAAACGATAGAAAGCGACAAGGTACATAAATGATCACTTATTTATGCTATTGACTGTACAATCTCCCAAAGCACTCACCACAAATCTCTCCCTGATGGTTCACCACTATATCCTTGACCTTGTTCGCAGTGGTCTTGTCGACGTCCGGTCGGATGTACACGCAGGGCGAGCGGATGGACTCGGCGCCCAGAAGGGAAGACTCAATCTCCATCATCATCTGCACGTTAAGATCCTTGCGCGAAGGGTTCTGGAAAGGGTTGGAGGGGGACGGGAAGAAACGGAAGACGAATTAGTTTTTTGGCCGGCGTTACAATCAGTGAATGAAGTTTGAAAAGATTAATCTAACTACCTTTTTAACATAGTGTAAATTGCTAACTTTTAAATTTAGACTCGAAATAGTGGTCCAGGCCTCTATTAGATGTGCTATTCTTATCTACTGGGTAAAACCATATGTGACGTTAAATATGAAAAGGGACCTTATTGTCCATGGCGCTTCCGCCATTATTAAAGATGCTCCGATATAAATACAACGTCGCGTGTCGCAGTGCGGCGTAAGCGCCATCGACAATAAGGTCCCTTTACATAGATAACGCCACATATTGCCTTTGATGTGTTATCGTATTGTTTTTAACTCAGCTGCCATTACTGTCAAGTAAATAAGACCTATAGTAACGCTGACAATACAATAACACGTCAAAAACTAAGGTTTTGCCATGTACAATCTCAGCCCAGCGCCTCTATTCTAGGCTGTAAAATCCAAATCGTATTTGGCCTGTTATGGTAGTTTTTAACTCGGTCGCCATTACTGTCATGTAAATAAGAGCTATCAGAATGTTGACAATACGATAACAGGTCAAAAACGATATGGTTTTTACCATGTTGAATAGAGGCCCTGGTCATTATGATATTCAAGGGTCTGGTACACGATCAACTTTTTACGGCAATGTGTCGCTGGCAACAATTGCTGTCTTACTCTTATTTCGTATGTTAGAGCAAGATGCGTATAGTTGCCGGCCACAAATTGCTGTGAGAATGTTGCTCGTCTAACCGGCCCTTAACAAATAACAAATTGTAAACCGAAATAATAGATAGAGATACAAATAACATTTAAATTGTTTTGTCAACTGTATTGTAAGCTATTTGCGTATAACTAAATATCAACATAGATTACAGCACGTCGGAGGACACTATACCTCCATTACAAATAAAATGTATGAACATTGAAAACATGCAAAACCAAATTGGGTGAGTAACAAAAGTCATTTTTCAAGTATTAGTTACAAACATGAAATGTTATTAAAACAACAAGGAAACCTTCAGTTATTAATGTCACACAACAAGAGAATTACAGATATTTTGCAATCAAATTATTTCTGCCCACATAAAATAACAAACAATATGAGTCTGGCATGAAATGGAACAAATAATGGTAACTTTAAAAAGCAAGGATTCGATGAAAAGTCATTTCATATCTAAGTAAAGTTGTAAAAAACGGTGAAGGTGGTATAAAATCCATAAAGTAGGGTGCCTATTCGACAAGTGATATTTACAAATAAGTTGGATCAACAGAGTAGTGATTAATAGAAAATAAACTTTATAATACAAAACTTTATTCAGCGCTTTGAACTAAAACACAAGGACGTCATAGGGGTCTGTAATGGAGGGAGATGTTAGTAAAACATTCACATGGCCATCTGTAATTTTGATCCGAGTGAGCGCAAGAATCTTCCAAATAGTTTAAACGGACTTACGTCGTCTGAAATCATAAGCTTTGCTCGAAACCGTTTGAGTCTACGCTTGCCGGAAAATATCAAACCGTTCTTGTATCAACACGAACAGCAACGGTTAAGCCAAGATAGAACCCTGTCGTAATTACGTACCGTGGAGTCACAAGAAACAATATATCAACATTTTGTCATTGACGCTCGTCGACGCGGTTCCATAGTGGTTAAACAATTAATGGTCGGGAATACGGCGGTCTATTCGCCTATTTTTTATATGAACGACAATACACAGATGGCGTGCGCGTTCTGTGTTTTGTGCTTAAGTCCGTGATTGTTTGAGGTTCTAACCGTAAGTTAATTGGTGAAATACTATTCCTCTTTGAAGTATGGTGCGCGAGGTGAGAACAAACCCCTTTATTTTTAAACTGACCTAAGACTCACAAGAGGGATCCTTTGAAAACAATGAGAGGAGTTATACCAGCGATGCGCCATACAATAAAAGCCAAAATTTCTCACATTCCTAATGATTGGCATGAAAATATTCTAAACATGGCCAGCAAAGCCTAGGATTTTCAGACCAACGAGTTGTTTTTAATGGCTTTTTGTTTGGACGTGTTCTTGCACTCACGGGCGTGTTGCATCCAATTTGTAAACAGCTTCAGAGCGAGGACACGCGAGAACGAATTCCTGTATCATTTGCGCTCTAACCCACTGTATACGGTACGAAATGCGTTGAACGTCTTCATGGTCGAGACAAAGCAGTACGAAAAAAATGTGCATATCTATTTCGCTATTATACAGCATTTAATTAAAAATCCCGTATGATTACAAACTTTTTATACTTATATTTAACATGAAAGAAGGAGTATATAAGTTGACACCTTAGACATGTGACCGATATAGGAAGTTGAGAATAGAGGAAGAGTTAGGATGTTGATACAGAAATGTGGACGTTCGTCCTAAAGGAAGATATTATATACAAGCGGAAGAAAAAATCGTTTCGAATTTTATTTTATAGCAATTAGGAATGATTTAGATAACGTTTGTTTTTATAGCTAATTGGTTTGCTCTTGACTAACTCTTGTTGTTGGAGGAAGAAGATTTTGTTGATGATTAAGCGAGCTCCCCCAGAAGATGCCTATTCACCCTAGCTTTAATCTTTTACGCGTCCAAGTATCCAACGTTGGATACTAGAATATTTTAATTTATAACTCAGAGTGGTTGGAAATAAGATTGAGATTGTAATACATATGTATATGACACGACGTCCCACGGGTTAAATAGGTTTACATGTTAATGTCTCGCCTTTGGACGTGAACGATCGACCACATACAGCAGGTTCTGAACTAACACAGGTATAGGTTTGAGCGTGGCGCGAGCCGTGAGTGAGCCGTGAGTGCGGTCGGGCGGGTGCGGGCGGCGCGTGCGACGGGCGTGCATACCTTACCGACCTGGAAGTCGAACTTGCGCCACCGCTGCTCCGACTTGAAGCGGAACATGGTGGCGAGCGCCGTGCACAGCGAACCGCCCGGCTTCATGTCCATGAATACTTTCATCTGGAACAACGAGTGTCTGGGTTAGTCAAATGTTTGGCGCGCAGAAAAATAAAACATAGCTCATTTTACTCAGGGGTAATAATAATAAAGCATTCTAATGGTGACATAATTTTTGAAATCGGTCCAGTAGTTTTGAGTTCATTCGGTACAAACATACAAAAATACAAATATTTCCTCTTTATACATAATATTAGTGTAGATTAGTTTTACATTCACACTCACCGCCAAGTATCTGACTATCGGGTATTCGAGAATGCCTTAAGGCATTAAGTCCGCCATTTGTACTTTTCTTTTATTGTGCAATAAAGTTTAAATAAATAGATAAATATTCTTTGATGTTCCCACGCCGAGCTACCTATAATTGTGGGTTACTATGATACTATTTGCCGCTACGCTGGAGTGTGGTTGGTAATTAGTTTCGTGGGCTGGCAGTGAATGTGTTAAGAAATCTAGTAAACCAGTTTTCTTAAAAAAATGTCAGGAATTAATAATAATATCGGGAGACAATGTCACACAAATTGACCTAGCCCCAAACTAAGCTTAAGGCTTGTACTAGACAAAATCCAAGACTCAGAAACAAATACTTGACCATACCGGGAATCGGACCCGCAACCGCTAGTTTCGTAGGCAGGGTATGCAGGGGTTCCTACCAACTAGGCTAACGCGTCATCAAATTAGTAGATTTTATACTCCGGTAGACGGGAATCTCTCGCAATCCCTAAAAGCGTTTGTCTTAAAACATGGCGAGTCCGAATTACAATTTGTCCTTAACTGGTGGTTTTTAATCGACTTTTAAGACCAAAAATACCTGCGGCTAGGTTAGGGTTTCTTATAGTAACACTAAAAAGTTTCATTATTCAGGCGGGAATGGCTTTAAATTTCTGAAATTTTAACTTTCAACTTCCATATAAAAATCCGACACTGATGCGTTAATCAGGTATCAAGTTACCCTGTGTCGATTGAGTCATTGCTATTATTACTGAATACGAAACAATAAGTTCAAGGCCTTATATTTGAGATCTACAAATAAGTACTCAGCGCCTAACCATTACAGCCTTATTGGGCCAACTACTCGTTCTATTCAATGGGTCATTAACGTCGTGCGAAATGTATTCGATTCAGAAATAGCAAACAAAGGCAGATAACGTTATAAATTCGAATGATGACTTACAAATTTACGTGCTTAGGTATCTTTTCTATTCTTTTATTTAAGTGTGAGTAGGTATAGGTATACTTGTAAAGTGTACTTACTTAATATCGAAGCAGCTGTCGGAAAGTAGCAGACGTGAATCGATTTATATGCTAATTGCAATATCCTTGCCAACACAATATCGCTACCAGGTAAGTTCTCTACTGTAATGTCAAGGGACCAAAAAAAACAATTTATTTTGAAATATTCTTGATGACGAGATCAAAACATGTTAGCGCACACACGTGTTTAATGCCCTAAGATGTAGGAGTACAAGACCCCTCATAAGTGAGAGAAGAAGGTAGAAACCCGAGGGATATTAAGAGCCATCGCACTGTACATTCTGTTGGAAGACATAGGCCTCATCTCACGATAGAGTATACTCGTGCCCAGTGCTGATTGAACCCTTCTTTAAACTGATGACCCTTTAAGAAATGGGCTACCATTAGGCCAATAAGTAAAAATTAAAAAGAAAACCGGGCAAGAGCATGTCTGACCATGCTCAGTGTAGGATTCCGAAGCCGTTACTACACAAAAACCTGTCTCAAACCAGCAAAAGAGCGCATCTGCATGGCACTTACGACCTTTTGTTGAAAAGCGCAATTTTTCGACAGTAAATAACTCAAAAAAAGCAAGCTTTCAAAACCAGACTGTTGCTAACCAACTTTAAATCGTTATAATTCCTAAATGATCATTCAAAATGAAAAATGATGAAAGAAACCTAAATATGATTTTTAAATCCCTATTCAATGATACCCCACTTGTAATACTTGGTCTACTTTTTTTTAAATTAGCATAATATGGTTTCTGGTTGCCACCATATTGAATTTTGATTACTGTTATATCTTCAGTGACAGTCACCAGATTAAGACAAATCGATTGACATAAGAATCATCAAAATCGGATAACGGGTTTAGGTTTTATAGTGACACAAATGAACAAACATACATATATAGGCTGCGAAACACATTGCCTTCGGCAGTCGGGTAATACAAACGGTTTGTTTTTAAACTATCAAACTAAGTAGCGGCTTCTACGAGACACTTACACTCAAAATTTCTCTGTTCAAAATTTCAATGTACCTCATGTAGTTTTCGAGTAAAATGCCTGTGACATGCGGACGGACGGACTTGACGAAACTATAAGGGTTCCATGTTTGCCATTTTGGCTACGGAACCCTAAAAACTATACTTATGGTAACTTAGGTCAAACGCTACGCAGTTCCGTCGTGACGGATAGAATAGACAGCAGCGGAAACGAGCGACATTGTTTAGAAAGAGGACAAAAAGAACAATAAACAGATCGCAATTGATTGTTGGCAAAAAGCATCTTCCTCAAAACCTTGATCAGATTATATCCGCGATGCAAATGCTTGCCTCTTCATTAGTTTTCGACATTCAGATTCCAGTTTCAGTTATTTTAATAGAATTTATTTCCAGGACCTATATTTTACTTGGTAAAACCATATTGCTTTGACATGTTATCGTATTGTTAATGCAATTATAGCTCTTATTAGTCTTAGTTAAAGCTAATTTGCGAACAATAACGATCAGCATTTTTATTCGTTTTGATCTTCTAATTCTACTTAATCTATTTTTATGAATGGGATAAGACAACGAGTGCACAGCGCAGACCATTCTGATGGTAGGTGGGCTTCGATTGGGGTCCTAGCTGAAAAGGGTATATAAGTCTTCTGAAGATCAAGTGAAAAAGGGTTTAAGTCTAGTATACTCCGTTCATGTATATACCCTTTTTAGAAATCCGAACCAAAATGGTAAAAAAGGAACCCTTATGGTGAGACTTCGTTGTCTGTCTGTCTGTCTGTATGTCACAGCAGTTTTTCTCAGAAACTATAGAAGCTATCAATTTGAAATTTGGCATAGTTGTATAACTTGCTTGCCTGCATCTGTTTTTAGTAAAAAAAAGTATGAAAATATTTTTCTAAGTATTTGTTAAGGGGTCTAGAATGAGGGGTTAAAAAATGAAAGTTATTTGATTATAGCAAACGGGGTGTCATATGAAAGGGCTCAGTCTGCACATTTCGAAACTATTTTTTTTATAATTTTTCGGGACGTACTTTTTGATTTATAGGCAAAAATGTACAAAAATGACCGTTATCCCCCCCCTTATCTTCGAAGTTTATGGACCAAAAAATCTGAAAAAATCCTGATTTAAAGATAATTACTTATATTTTACAGGAAAAATAAAATGAAGTTGTCAAAATTTACAGTTTTAGAAAAAATATCAAAAAACTTTAAAAATCTGTATTAAAATTTAGGCTAGTCAAAATGGGCCTTAAAGCATAGATAATAAAGTTCATAACAAAGTATTTTCTTTTGCTTTTTCCAGCCATATTATCTTAAATACGGAACCCTCGGTGCGCGAGTCCGACTCGCACTTGACCGGTTTTTATTACGAGTTAAGTAGACTTGTACCCTTTTTCACTATTAGACATTTAAAATCTCAAGATTGCTGCTTAGCTTCCTGTTTCCTTATACCTGTCACCCTTTTAGTAATCTTAACCTACTTCGAGCACATATGATTCTGTTTGGTCTGTAAGTTCTTGGACAATGGCCAGCCTTCGCAGTCACGACAATGACTAGTAATTTACACATTTTACACACACACTATTATGCGCTTTGCCAGCTTATGCGGACATAAGTACTGCTCAATGAGGTTGTGCCATTGTAAAATTCGAGATATTATTTTTAACAATGTCACATTTTTTTATAACCGCCGCAAAAAGGAGAGTTAAGTTTAGAGTATATGTGGAACTGGACTGGACTGATCATTGGATTTGGACCACGAAAAGAACATAATATTATAAAAGTGCAATAACTTTTATTATAAATGCAAAACTGTGTCTGTTTATAACGATTTATACCCAAAGATCTAGCTACCCCTATGCTAGATCTTTGGGCATACATAAATCGTTACAAACAGACACAATTTTGCATTTATAATATCCATCTAGGTCCTCAGGGCAGGCAACGCATTCGTAGTAGCAGAGATTGCCACAAACATCACAAATGTCTAAGTCTAAGGGGTGCTCCTTTGACATCCCCATATCATAAAAAAAATCTTTGATGAGATTTGGTACTACGGAGACAGTTTAACCCACAGAAAATTTGATATCCCTAGAGGAAAAAGTGTTAAAAAAGGCGAAGCCGCGGAAAAAAAAATTTAGGTACGTAATAAAATATAAAACAATTGCTTGTTAATTTGCTAATTGATCACTTATTAAATTCATGTGGAAGCGCATAAAAACTCGTATCGCTACTGTCGTACTCCAGTTCTGCCTACCAAAGTAAATAACAGCTAAAACCTTTTTAAAAATAAAACACTTTAATTGGCGGCATTTCAACATTTCCTCTCCAACTTGTACACTTATTCAACACGCGTAGAAAAGTGTTTACACGGCTGACAAACTACGAGTCTCTGTTGCGGCTTTATACCATTAACAATAAAATATACGAGGCAGCGGCAGTGACCGGTTCTGCCTATCGCACCACGGTCGCGGCGTTGCGAGACCGCATGCATTTAAAATTCGTTCTAAACAATACTATAATAACTATGAAGTCTGCTACAAGTGGAATAATACTTTTATTGACTGTGGCCAGTGCCTGCGGATCTAACTCTAATAGTTCACCATTGATAACTAATGTAAGTTTTTTTATATAATGTATTAAGTCGAGCTTGAGCAATGAGATCAAACGACCTTTCACTTAAGCTTATCACATACGAATCTCAAGTATGAATATGTCCACAATGAGTAGGTACGGTGCCAGTCGCCAGTAAATATATTATACTCGTATAAAAGACGGTTTACTAAAATCTGATACAGCAAGCTTGCACAAAAAATGTAACGCGACCTTCTGAGGTCAAGGTGTGGCAGTAAAAGGTTTAGTTAGGTATTCATTTGGTGTTATTGAAACACTAATTAATAAAAACAACTGTTAGCGTATTTATGTAAGGGCCGATACACAGCGTGTTCCCTTGAAAACAATAAATATAATAAAATAAATGTTTAAAAAAAAAACCGCCTTCAAAAACGCAAAAAATTACTTCTTTAAAATTGTAGGCACCTAATAGGTTAGTGCAACTGATGTCGTCTTTTTGTTGAAAATGTTGTGGTCGCCGACTTCAGTTGCACTAACCTATTAGGTGCCTACAATTTTAAAGAAGTTATTTTTTGCCTTTTTGAAGGCGGTTTTTTGTTTTTTAAAACATTTATTTTATTTTATACTTTTTAGTGATCATAATACGCTGTTACGTAGTCCCACTTCTAAGTTGAAATGAAACTTTAAGTTATTTCAAGCGCGCCGCAAGCAACGCCGCGGGAAAGTCATAGTCATATTTCAATAACCTCCTTTTTTGAAGTCGGTTAACAAGTAAATATTCTTCGTTGTAGTCGCTCAACTATCTTAATCGAGATATCTTATCGCCACCCTTGAAATCGGTACCGTTAAGGAGTTCCGGTGGCCATCTGTGGTCTTCATCATCATTTCCACTTCACCAAATGATACTTTCTGAATGCAAATGCTGGACTTGTTACTAAAAATACTAAAATCGCTATATGTTTGCCTACAATATTTGAGGAGTTCCCTCAATTCCTCACGGATCCTCTCATCAGATTCAGATAACTACTCGATACTTTCGAGGTGGTCGAACCAAAAAAAAATATTTGAAATCGGTCGACAATTGACGGAGTAATCGGTGAACATACATAAAAAAAAAACATACATTGGAACGTATAACCTCCTCCTTTTTTGAAGTCGGTTAAAAACAAAGTTAAGACCTACGATTTTGTTGGTCAAATAATTGCCACTTCTCTTTTTTATTTTACGTATTTTATTTATAACAAACATCTCTGTTTCCTCCTCCAGCCCCCTCACATCATATAAATAAATTATCTAAAGAACTTATTGCAAACAGAAGCTTAGGTTAAGGAGTGAAAATTAATAGCTAATATTGTGCTTGCATCAAGCATTTCAGAAACTTGTTTTGAAAACCAATTTCCAGGTCCGCCGCGGTGGAGTCCACTTCGAAGGGCCTCACTGGGCGAAGGAGGAAAACTCGCTATACTGGGTAGACATCAGCGGACAGATGGTGTACCGGCTGGACGGACAAACCGGCAATATCACCACGAGGGAAATCGGTAGTGTACTAACACTATTAACGAACCACATGACTTAACTTATTATAGACTATCCGTAAGGCACTGGTCCCACCGCCGGCGAGTAAGAAACTCGCCGATAGTTCATCGCTTACTCGCCGGCGGTGGGACCAGTGCCTAAGGATTATTATTATAAATCCCGATTTTAGACAGAAATAGGAGGTAAAAAAAATTACCTACCGTTATTTTTAAAATATCCTAGCATAGCATGACCAATAACTATGGTATGTTACAGCTGATAGGATAGTAAATGCAGTCTACACACCTCGGCTAATTGTTATATGAAACATTGTTGAACCTGTTCGATATAGCTAGAAATATACTTAGTTTTAGTTTTGCGGGCCAGTGTATATTAAAATTGAAAATTTAGAGCCCGGCCTAAAAAAAACTCATGTTTCAAATTTCATATTCGTAGAACTTATAAGTCCCTTAAATTTTAAGCACAATACTTTTATGGCGTAATGAAGGCAAACCTGATGGTAAAAAGTTTTTAGGCTCATGAACAAATTGTACCTCAAGATTGCAAACGTCGCCGTCAAAGTCTTAGATAGATGCCTTTATGCTCGTAACAAATTAATACCAGATAGCAAAACCCGTTGATTAACGAACCAAACGTTAAACAGTCTGTATTTCACAGGTTATGGGCCCGTGACGTTCGCTGTCACAGTGAAAGACAACCCCAAGCTGCTGGTAGTAAGCGCACGCGCGGAGGTGTTCCTGCTGCGCTGGGACGCGCCCGCGGGCGACGCGGCGCTGCGCCTGCTCAGCGCAGTGGACCTAGGGCTGCCCGACAACCGCTGTAACGACGGCAAGGCCGACGCGAACGGGAGGCTCTGGTTTGGTAAATTACTTATTCTTCGGTCGTGAGCGTGAATTAACGAAATATCTTACAGTAGATTTTGCTTACAATCAACCACGTTCGTGACTCACTTCGAAAAATACAAAAAGTCCTTTTTGGGACTCAAATCTATCCCTGTTTCGAATTTCATCAGTCTGTTACGCGGTTTTGCCGCTAAGGTACAATGAACAAACCGACTCACTTTCGCACTTAGTGTATTGTAGGGATGATAGAACTCTACGATAAATGAATAAGAGTGTGTTAAATTTGAAATAAAACATTTCGTTATTTTATCAGATGTCAGAGCTTTGGATTATACAACCACAACGTTTACTGATAAAAAAATGCGCCTAGATATCAAATGGCACGAAAAGCTTTTGAAATAGCGTATGGTTACAGGAACAATGGGTAAAGAAGTGGGCAAGAACATCGACAACGACCAAGGCACCCTATACATGATGGACGAGACCAACTACATACACCCAGAGGCGAAGGTCCGCCCGGTGTCGATCTCCAACGGCATGGCGTGGACCGCCGATAACAAGTTCATGTTCTACATCGACTCGCCCACTAGAAACATAGATGTTTTCGACTTTAATCTTGCTACTGGCTCTATACGTAAGTTTTTACCAGTTCTACGTGTCAAATATTCGACCACTACATCGCATTTGTGTAGCGATATTGTCAACCTGCTTTTGCTCGGAACTCTTTCTGCGTAGAACTCGTTTCACGCTATTTACTTGAGAACTGTTCCATCTTCCGGAATAAGAGTGTTCCGGAATGTCCGTCTCTTGGGATTTATGCTATCTATGTACCAAATATAATTTGGAGTGGTCGAGGTGTTGAACCGTAAAGGTCAAAACAATAGGTCTCTAACAGATCGGACTGCGTGGCAAATCTACAGAACTTCTTACGCCAAATGTGGACAGTGTAAATCATGCGCTCGGGATGGGTCACATCGCGCATATTGAATCATGTACACATAACGTCCCCATAACCGGTACTGACACGGTCAAGGAACCTACTAAACATTACGATGAAATATCACGAATGTGGACCCACCTTATTTCGCCTCTGCGATATTGGTAAGGATAAGGATTAATAAAGCCAGAAGCAAACTTTTCACTTTTTGTCAAAGAACATAGGTAATGCCAATAAGATTTCTATTCACCCCGTGTTACGGTATTTATGGTGACCGTGTTTGAGTTATGATTAGTTATTGAATTCTTTTTCATATTTCAGGAAACAGAAGAACCCTGTTCAGTTTCCAATCAAACAACGTGACTGGAGTTCCTGATGGCATGACCATTGACAAAGATGGGAACCTGTGGGTCGCTTGTTATGACGGGGGAAAGGTTAGTAACCTCAAGAGCTTAACAATAAGCCTATTGGACTTTGTTCTTAATGAGGAAAGTTAAACAAATTTTTAGAATTATCATACTATTGCCAACTAAGTAAGACCATAAAAAAAAATGCAATAAAATACTGCCTAACTTTATGTATTTAGGCAACAAATACATTGATGAAAGTTGACTTGGCAGGCATATATTAGGATCTGTAGAAAAATTCAAGTATCATCCTAGATAGGAGATTGCGTATTCTAGTATGGGGCACTGGCCAATGCAAATGATCACGTAAAGTAGTATATTATACATATAGTGTTAACTTTTTATAGCGATCGGCAATCTTCGTTTTTGTATTGGCCCCTCTGCACATTGGCGGAACATGGGCTAACGTAAGGGACGCATTTACACCTTAGAGTGCAACATATTCTTGCATCTCACTCTTACGTATTTATCCGTCCCTTACGCTGGCCCATGATCCGCCGACGTGTAGAGGGGCCATATGACACACAAGTGACAAATATACTGTCAGTTGCCACGTTGCGAGTGTCAGCGTGATAGCGATACCCAGCCGAAAGCTATTAAGAAGCTGGGAATACTTAGAAAAGTAGGTCATCTCCAACCCTTGGAGTTTCTCTTACCAAATACCGCTCGGGCGCAATGGTTATCCATATATGACATTAACGTGACACGCATTTGTCAACTTATCAATATGCACTCATGACCTAATGTGATTTCTTTTTGCAGGTGATCAAAATAGATTCCAGAGCTGGTAAACTTCTAGAGCATCACAAGTTACCAGCGTCCAAAGTAACATCAGTTGTTTGGGGCGGCCATGACCTCTCCATCTTATATGTGACCACCAGTCGAGTGGGAATGAGTCCCGGAGAGCTGGCCCAGGAAGCCGAGGCTGGCTCCCTGTTTGCTATCGAAGGAACTGGGACAAAGGGACACCCGGAATACCAATTTGTGTTTGCCGATGCTGCTAGTTACTAAATTGCTTTTTATAGTTTTATTAAAGGTATAATAAAGTTTAATATTTGACTATGATTGGACCCCTTTTTGCATTTTAACACTTTCACTGCCAGCAACCAGCTAGGCGGGTTTTCAGTTCGAAGGTAGGCAGATTTTGTGAGAAGAGGATACTGAGTATCCCAATACTTTTTTGATGTGTGTACTACTGCTGCAGACTCCTACTTTCAGAGCGTACTCTTAAATGGACAAACTGATTTCGATTTTTGTAATAGTACTTGAATTTGATTGTAACAGTAAATAAAAATACAAGATCATATTTTATAGATTGTACAGGTTTCAATAACCTACCTGAAAAACGTACATCTCTGACAAAATATGATGCTCAACACTTATTCAACATCTGTAAAAAGCTAATTGTTTTTTTATCCATCAAGAAGGGAAACAAGCGCACAGGCCACCAGGGCCCATTTCTTGAAGCGTATTAGTCTTATAATATTAGTGTTTTGTCTTATAAATAAAACTAAAAATTGAGACAAAACACTAATACTATTAGGGCCGAGTTCACCAACAATTAAACCGACAATTAGCAGTTTAACAGGTGTCAAATGTATTGATTAACAGCTGATTAAGACTTAACCATCCGTTTAATTGTTGGTGAACTTGGCCCTTAGACTAATACTTTTCGAGAAACGGGCCCCTGATTGTAAGTGGGATCCATGGCCCATTACACATTTGCATTATCAAGACTACAATATTAAGACAGCATTCCTAAGACCGCAAATGCATTGCCAACCCTGAGGGTTAAAATGGAATGCCACTACACCAGATATTTCACCAGTTGACTTATCCCCACACTGGAACACACCAATGCGAACACTGCTGCTTGGGGGTAGGTTAAATGATTGTGGTGGTGAATTGGACAAACCCTGCACAAGGTACTACCACTAAATTCGATTAAACAAGCTTTATTAAAAAAAAAACACATGAATCAATATATCCGTTTGAGAGCTACTATACCACAGACAGATATTCATGTTAAACTAACATAACATATAACACCCCTCATTTTGCATCAGAGGTTAAAAGTTTCAAAATACTTACTGGAAGCCTCATGAAGGGTGGATCTGTAGCATTCTTGCCAAGTTTATTCTCCTGGTACTGAATGAGCTGGATAACCAGTTGGGCCAGACCCTCCTTGGTGGGCGGGTCAGTCTGGACATGCTGAAAAAGTAAACACAATACATTTAATAATGTTGATCTCCAACTGGAGGAGAGTCCCAAACAGCAATGGGGATTGTTAAAGGAGGCAAGGCACGCTAATCTAAGAGACAATAATTTAAAACCGATGTTCATTTTAATAATGGTCATGATGTTCCTTTTTCATTTCAGAATGCTATTGATTGATTAAATCTTAATATGAGTCTGGTACTAGAATATTAAAAAAAAACAATAACATTGTTTTGGGTGATACATTACATAAACCATGTCAAATAGCAGCATAACCTTTCACATTATTTCATACAGCCTCATTAGCAAAGTGGAAATGCTGGCTACCATGCTATTATTAGTGGTATTATTTTGGTCAGTGACTTATCTTTATTATATTATATGTTTGCTCTTTATTATAAGAAAATTTGTAGTCTGTTAGGGTAAAAAGCCCAGCAAACGTACACAACAACGTACCATGGTTGTTATTGTTAAGTGTAGTGATTTACATCGCCACGAATAATAAATAGACTCAGACTTGTCTAAATATATTAATAGCTGTTATAGGTAAGATTATTCCTTATGTACCTTTTTGCAATTCTTCTGCAACCAAACACGAATTTGATCAAATTGTGCCAGCGATTCCGGCGACTGGAAAAACTCAACGTTTGGCCCACCGTCCTTCTTCGGGCCTATAGTAGCCATTTTCCAAGTGGGTTACACTTACGAAATGCACAGTAACACTTTATCTTATAATTTATAACAAATAATAAGTTTATCCTGTAGTAGTTAACCGAATTTCATGAAAAAACAATACTGCCTCGCCTGCAAATTCACATTCACTTGAAGTTCACTTGGTATTTTTAATCTGTGATGGCGTCCTTTTGATTGACGTTTAGGTAATGATGTTGCCATTCTAATTCTGTCTTGGTAAAAATCGGTTTTACAACACTAGCGTAAGAGCGACATCTATCGTCGAGTAGCAAAACTACGATCTACTAATGATGTTACTTTTACTTAAAAGATGGCGTTGTTGTCTCAGTTATGGTTAGAAAAGTCGCCATATCGCGGTGATTTACTCTTCAAAAAGGAGGTTCTATGTTCCACTGCATGTTTTTTTTAAAGTACTAGGTAATATTTAATATAATGCGGCAACACCTGTGATATTTATTATAAGCTCCGTGTTTAAAATAGCTGCTTGTTTACATATCCGGTATTTCCTTAAGCAGTAAAGAAGTGATTTATAAATATTTAATGATGCAGGAGCAGGTAACGGGCTATTCCCACCGGTTACCATCGTCATTGGTAGGAATAAAAAACAATAAATAACAAGGAGTTATAGTAATAATGACGTGGGTAACACGTAGCAATAGCCATAGGCTGCAGATAAGAGTTGAAAGCAAGAAAAGAACGTTAAACGTAAACATGTTTATTAAACATCTACAGCTAAAAAAAGCGCGTCTAATATCTGGCAGGTTTTCTTACCAAGTCGGCTTTAAACTTATTTAGAAACAACAAGTACACTGACGGACTCATAAACTGCATCAATTTGTTTGAAAGTTTTTCGTAAGTTGAGGCAATTTGTCCGTGAGTGTATATTTGTTTACACATCAAAACGAGTCATGGAAGAATTGAAGTAAGCGATAATTGACATGATATATAATTTTTATTCTTTTGGTCTTTTAATTCTCAAAATAAGATTGGCATTGTATTGTCAAATAATATCTATAAATATCTACACATTTTAAGACAAATTGTATGTGACGACTAGTACATACAAAACGGACACGGAAACATGCAAAACATCGTATGGTATTACAACATCGAATTTTAGGTCACTTCAAATTTACATTTTTGTATAGTATTTGTTTACTTACTAATTGATCTTTTTTTAATAGTAGTGCTAGAAATATCAATATACATAAGAGACCCTGATCAAACAAGAAGTCACTTTTACATCATATTTTAATTCGGTAAATATTTCGACTTGGTAAAAGTCAACTCTCTTTGTAAACTTCATTGCAAGACTAGTGGTCACACTTTTTTATCACACCGCACAAAAGTTGCACACGGATTCGACCTGCCTAATTATGATTGTAAAAGAAGGTAGGTTAGGTTTGTTAAGTATCTTCAGTTGCCCGAAGGGCAAACCGCCCAGAAACGGGAAACTTAGTGTACAAAACGCAGTGTGACCACGAGTTAGTATAGATTTTTTCGACACAAGATTGACATGATCTTTCCCTTGAACAAAATAAAATAATTGTATACATAGCTAAGTCACTCTGGGGATGCATTAACACATTGGTACAAATTCAAGCTACTATGGAACTCTGTCGCTGAAAGCCAATGATTTATTTTCACCGAAATTTTTTCATCGTGCCTAGATGCTCTCATTGTGACAGGGTCCTATCATAAAGTAAGATCAACAATTAAACTCCATGATGGTAGTGTTTCCAATACTTTTCAACCCACGACAGCGCGCCGCGACATTCAAATTAACTATATGTACGCTCGAACAGATAGCGTAATCGGAAAATCCAACTTAACCTCCTAAGGCCCACTATACAACGAAATCTGCCAATGGAATATGAACCTATTGCGAATACCATAGGGTCAATTTTCTATTTCGATTGTCAGTCATAAAAACAAAGGAAAATCCATTTTATCTCCTTAGCAACGGATCTTTATTCTAATGGCCGTATTATGTATCACTCATTATTACTTTTTGTACGGGGGCCTTACGAGGTCAAATGGGTACCGAGATGTCTGTAAGTCACAAAAAATGTTCTAATAATAAGGGCCGAGTTCACCAACCATTAAACGAACGATTAGCGGTCAAATGTATTGATTAACAGCTGATTAAGACTTAATCGTCCGTTTAATTGTTGGTGAACTCGGCGTTAAGTGATGCATAATCAAAGTGATTTAAATATAGTAGGTAGCGTAGTGTTTTATTTTAAAACGCACACATGACGTTAGCCCGTCGGCAGCGGCACTCAACATATACACAATCTCTTATCAGAACTGGAGCTATGCGTAATCTTTGATTATAAATCTCCAAGATCTGTAATATGACAAATACATTGTAAACCCAGACGTTGTGTCACAATCAAATATTTATCGTGCTAACTCGAACACATACAAGGCATTATTGTCATTAAAATTGATTAATACGTTAAAATTTTCAATACACGCATTATTATTAAGCAAAACTTAAATCATTAGTATTAATAGAGAAATCGGCGGATGTTAAAGAGATAACGATGTAATAAAATAGAATACGCTGCAAAAAAAAAGAATAGAAATAAACACAGCCATAGGACGTAGCAAACAAGTCTACGGATAAATAAAGCATTTTTATAAAAATAAGTTATTTACTATTGTAGCTTTTTACATTTAATGAAACGTCTTTTTTAAATACCTGGTTATTAAAAAGTAAAATATAATTTATGTTACAAATTTCATTACAAGCTCTTATCTTAAACAACACTAACATTTTTACATTTCATGCAACATCTTTTTCTGTATACCTGATTATTAAAAAGTAAATTATGTTACAAATTGCATTAACAAGCTCTAATCTTAAACAACAGTAACAAAACTATGGCAACAATTAAATAATGTAATATCACCTTAAAATGCTCTTTACAAATAATTACCTAAACATATCAAAAAATTGAGCTATAAGCGTAAACAATTCCTCAAACGAAACCCATTAAGTTATTTAATTTGCTATCCGGTGTTGTTGTAATAAGTGTTAAAAACAAACATTATTCTGGAGATAAGTAATACTTTACACGAACAATAAAATTCATTAACAATGTAGATAATCAATTGAAGTTACTATCTCAATGACGATACTCTCAAAACCTAATCGAAATAAATTAATAACACAGTTATTTCAAATGCATTTAGCATGAATTAATATGATAATTAACTCTATGATATAAATAAATAACTGATTATATAGGTATATTCTTATTTGTTCCAATAAATACATTTCAATGATGTGCATAACTAATGAACAATATGCATCGAGACACAAGCAAAGGAATCGGAGGAGGAGAGCTCGCAAATATCATAAGACCTTTCAGATTATAAAAACTCAAAGTTGGGTTGCAAAATATAAAAATCAACAAATATTACAAAGTAGAAAAAAATATGTGAAAACATTTATTTTTAATGGCAGTTTCTCTGCTATATCGCATTTCATTGCTTAGTTACATAGCGAAGATGCTTAGCATCGGTGGTTTCAAAAAGCACCACCAAAAAATAATTGTCAGAATGCGGTGTTGCCACGCTAGCTAAAATCCATTACTTAAAACTTCACGGTGTTTCAAGCACTGAATATTTAGGTGATTCAAACCCTCTAAACCTAATAAACCCTCAAATGTATGGTTTCAAAAGTGCAGCTGCCATCGTGTAAATATCCTATTGTCCGCTTGATGTCAACAACTGAATGTGTTTTGATTCCAGCAAGGTTGATCTTTACTTCACTGGTAGTATATATTGTTTACAGAATTTGTGGCGAGTTTAACGACTTGAGTCTTGAAGTAGTACTCACCTTCTATTTATATTTAAGGACATCCACTAGCACCGAAGATAGGAACGTGTTCGAATACTTCATGTTGGGTGGTGAACACTGTACAAGCATTTAATAAGTATACTCTAATCTATAAGCAATATCGCGGGCAACTGCATCTCCGTTTCAAAGCAGACATTTCTCAGGCTAGATACCGGCACTTCTATACTACCTAGTAAACACAGAAGTTCTTCATGTCTGTTTTTTGGTACAATTTACTATCACGATCGTTAATTTGTGACCCATTTCAAGAAAAATAGGCCTGAAGTCGTCAATGTCATTAGAGATGCCAAGTCATTTGTAACTTATGGGAGAATCAACCTTATTGTTGTAGAATCTCAGAATGACTTTGGACCTAAGGTGGGTCCCAAATTTAAGTTCGTGACTGTACACGGTTCGGACGCTACTTTTCATAACACATCCACATTGGTTGTAAAAACATTATCCCACGTAGAATGGGACTCGAGTGTTGTGTTGGGTTTTGTTTACTTGATCCCGAGGTAGTTTTCGGCGAGGCCTATGTAGTAGACGGCTTGGGCGATACCGAATAGCGGTGCGATGACCATCATGCGGCACGCGCCGCCCTTGAAGAATGCTTTCGGACCCTCTTCCTTCATTGTCGTCCTGCGTACCAAGTAAATAACTGTTAGGTACACCAACTTTCTTCAACGTTTATGGGAAGTATTGAGAGTGTTTCGGTAGGAATCCTCTAAACAAAAAGAAAACATCGCTTCTAGTTACTTCAAGTCACTCAGGAGTACTTAGTTTACGATGTTTTATAAAATGATGCCACTTGGCAACACATTAGTAGTCATGGGATTGGAGTCTTAAGATTTTATTGATGCGAAATTCTAAATGCATATGGGTCTAAATTCCCATTTACCATCAGGTAGCATGTGTGCGTTTTTGCCCTCTCTACGCTATTAAAAAAATCTTTAAACGCAACATATTTCTAGATCAACTTTACTTGGTCAAGAAACTCACAAGTTAATGTTTTCAAGTGGAGGTTACAATAAATCGGTATATTAAACCAATGATCAGTAAACCCTATCAGATTCAGGTAACACGTTGGACTCACGTGATGCAGTCAAGGATGGAGGTGTACTGGCGGCCCTCCTTGGAGATGGTCTGCAGCCGCGTCTTCACCACGTCCAGCGGGTTGACCGCCAGCGCCGCCGAGGAGCCCGCGATGCAGCCCGACACGAACGACCACCTGGGGGAGGAGGCGGACACTTTACGGAGGATTCGAACCAACGAATCGCATTTCTAACGACGCAAGCAGTGATCAGGAGAACACCCATGGCGACTTTTTGCAGTCGTCATGGGTGATCTCCGAGTGGCATTATCATTGTTTCTTCTTCTTCTCAGCATGTACTCGTCCACCGCTGAACTTGCCGCC
Source organism: Acleris literana (assembly GCA_946894065.1). NCBI lineage: Eukaryota > Metazoa > Arthropoda > Insecta > Lepidoptera > Tortricidae > Acleris > Acleris literana. The sequence continues at coordinate 8,550,807 of OX335689.1, read as the reverse complement.
GCTTGGATTTCCATGACGTCCTTGATGCGACGATTCTGGTCGATCATTGTTGGACCTAATGTATTGTTAGGTCGAAAATCTATTTAAAATAAAAACTAACCTAACCTAACAACTTCTACTTCTACAAAAATAACGTATGTTTATTAAATTCTGTAATTTAGCCTAAAAGGATGTTAGGCGCAAATATTCGAGACCATACATTAGGACAATCAATTTTAAGTGTGTCAAAGGGATACCTGTCGGGATAGTCGCGATACTGTCGCTGGCCGGGTACCTTACTCCCTTACCTTGTGTAACCAGATATTCGTCAAAGCGGCCATGTGTCGCGTCGCGATGCTGTCGCGCGATCAAAACGCGACAGCATCGCTAAAAAAGTCGTCGTGGGCGTCCTCCCTTATAAGTTTAACGAGTAAATCTGTGGTTTCGTGGCTCATAACGGAAAGGAAAATAGAACGCTCGTGTATCTGGGCCCGGGACTTCGTCCGCATAAAATTAGTTTCCCGCTACTCCCCATATTTTAACCCCTTAGGGGATTCATTTCCAAAATCCCCTAGTGCACCCCTACTATATAATATCCAAGGAATATTCCCTCCAAATTTCAAGTCCCTAGGTCCAGCTATTTCGGGTGTGCGTTGATCGATCAGCCGGTTTCTGATTAGTACACCAATCTAGACTGAAGAAAATTCTAATAAAAGTCATTACATTTGGGAATAGTTGTTCCGCGTTAAACTGTGGTACAGTAACTATTCCTACTGTACCACAGTTTAACGCGGAATAACCAAGCTTATCTAAAAATATTTTATTGGCCTCCGAGTAATAAAATCGTTCATTATTCGCTCCGCTATTAACGTTTAACGTAACTATACTTTAGAGAAAATCGAGTAAGAGTATTTACCTTCTATACAATACAAGCGTGTTATTAAACTTTAGTTTCTGTACTTCCTGTGTAGTGCGGCATTTTTAAATCAAGTAACCTCATCGTATTTGTCATTTATTGGCAATAACAATAGATATTTGATAGATTTATGGATAAGTGGCGCTATTGTTTCAGAGACGTGCGCCGCGCCGGTGCGAAGCCGCCGCCGAGTGTTTCATTACGCCGTGGCCGTCGCCACAGTCCGTAACCTAACCTAACCTAAGCCAATAAGTGGTAACTCAGACTCAATTGCCAAAGTAGATTCAATCCTCTCCTGGTAGTAATGAGGTTGTGATTGCTACAGGAGTTTTATCTGAGATGCTGCTATTTGACTTAGCATACAGAATAGTAATGCCGGAGTATGGTGCTATACTACCGTCGTTCTAAATAGCCCGATTAGACCGCTGTCAGTACAGAATGTGTTTGAGGTTATATTTTGTACTGCGTTGACAGCTGTCATATCGGGCCTTAACCTTAAGAGCGACGAGAGTATAGTTAGCGGCATAAAAAAGGGACGGGATCTAAATGCAAAAAATAACGCATTCAGATGCAATAGATACAGCTGAAGTCGAGAAAAGCTTAAGAGTCTATAATAGAAGTATTAGTATTTACCAAAATGGCGGAGCGGACGCGCCCGGCTCTTTGGGTCCCAGGTCGTTGAGGATGGCGAAGGTGGGGAAGTAGACGACGCTGAAGGACACGTCGCGCGCGCCCGTCGCGCCCACGCCGCGGTACAGCCCGAACACCCCGCGCTCGGCCAGCAGGCGCCGCGTCAGCTGGAGGGCTGTCACTCGCTCCACCGTTTTACCCTCTAAACAAGGGCCAATTAGTAAAAATAAAGTCATTTAATTACAATGTTAAATAGGGTCAAGATCAATTAATTGCAAGGTCAAGGTCCATAAAGAACCCTACTCGGATTTGTGTGAGAGCTCACGTGTTTTGGCGAGAGCGGCAACGCGGCCAGCGTCCTGCATCTGGATCTTGAGCAGCTCCATGGGTGTAGTGATGACGATCTGACACGCGCCCGCCAGCCCGCCGGCCAACATTTGCCGTGGCACTGATAGTGACCTAAACATACGTACATTAATTAGGTAGTAGGATAAAAACAAAGTCATTTAACGAAAAGGTCAAGGTCAATTAATGACAATGTCAAGGTTAATTAACGACAATGTCAAGGTCAATTAACAGCATGTAGCCTAGAATAGGCCTTTAAAATTTCAGAATTGCGCTGTCCAGGGCTCAGTGAACTTTTAAGTAGGTAAGTTCAGATTGTTACCCGTCCGGAAGAGTGAGATGGAACCGGAACATGTCATTGCACGCCAGCTTGATGGCCTTCTCGGGAGTGATGAGCAGTATATTGACAGCTGACCCTCGGTACATGCCGAAGTATCCCTCGGTTGCATAGGTCTTCTTGAAGCAATCAAGCCTAAGCAGAACAAATAATTTCCCTATCAATTTCATCTTTGTGGTATGTCCGGCCTTACGGGCATAGAAAAATTCAATGAGATTGATATATTAAAATAATAAACCAAACTAGATATTTCGAGAGTCGTATTAGTCAAGCGTTTTCCTGCACGCATACTGACCCAGAAGGGAGCAGGCTAATCTACTTATTAAGTAGGTATATAGACTTCATATCAATCATGAATCTGGATCTCATTCTATCAACAGTACATGACTTTACTCACCTAACCTAACCTAACCTAAGTAATGAATCAATCGATCAAGGGAAAATAATACTGACATGCTCTTATACAGTAGTTCTCCATTGGGTCCGGGCTTCTGGTTCTGCAGCCGCGTCTTGACGAGATCGAGCGGGAACACCACAGACACTCCCACGATGCCGGCGATACCGCCGTTTATGATCTTCGGGAGTAGGCTGCAAATTGACAAACAATTACATCACCTCATCTAACTTTTAGGTCCTAGCCCTTATGAGGTACAGCGACTGTCTACTATTGGTAAAAGCGTCGCTGCTGCGTTCACTAGTGACTAATATACCTCCCGTTTAACGCAGCAAAATTTGCGACCCCATTTTTAACACAAACTAGTACTCCTACAACATAATTATAATGCATGGGCGCAGGTGTTTCGGGATCAAACTCGTTGCGCTTAGTATCGAGTTCTATAGTCCAAGTTCTAAGGTTGGTTGGTCGGTTAAGTCAACAAAACTAACGCAGTCGCATACATGTCAAGGCACTGGTGCAAGAATGAATATCAGTTACGATTGCCATCCATCTGTGGCTATACAGTACACGTACAGCCACACACACAACAGAAGCAACGCTGTTATAGCTAAACGCGTGTTCATTCTTGATATTCTCTTGGAAAAGTTTTCCAGGAAAATATCGTTACTGATTTCACCTAACATTCCTAACAATCATGACCCCTGAGTTTGTATTACATCGTGTTAGGAATTTGACTGCGAGTCTGGTTGATCTTCGTCGAACTACGAACATGATCGAGATACCTTCGAGCACGCAGTTCTTATGTACAGGCTGATCAAATTAAACTCGACAGTGAAATAAGTGACGAAGTTGACTAACACAATAGCTGTATCAACTTTTGAATCAGTATAGGCACGCTAACTGTTCGGCTTTCACATACGGTAGTAAAAGACACAACAGGCGCCTCAGTGTTCTGTGTATAGCGACGGAACCGGGCTTTATAGTATATCTTTAAATCGAGTAAACAATGTAAATAAGGAAAGAAGGAATAAAATAGAGGCGATTCTGGTAAAAATCTAAAAATAGTAACTCCTTGAAATAACGTTACGTATTGATATTTGATTGATACTCGTATCGTATGACATGAACACGTTTTTGTTTATGATTGATTTAAATGAAGATAATCTTATCAGATACGAGATAGCAGTAACCAACCGAGTTGCACGTCATCTTTATTTGTTTTTTTTTGCGTAGTTTGCTAAATTGCACTATTAAATAACAGATTTTTTATTCAACATCCTTAAAATGAACATTTATGTTGTAGGTGCAAAGAGAAAGATGGAAATGAGAATAGTAATTGCCACACAATTGTACCTACGCTTAAAAATAAAGACCACTTCATATTTCTAATTATATTTCGTTGAAGGCGTGGGCGGAAACCTAGGTAGTAGGTAAATATTGTTCATTGTTTTTCGGAACGAACAAACTTTCAAGCGAGACATATTAATATTGCTCTAGTAAGTAAAACGAGAGTTTAGGGGCGTCACACACATAATTTCGAAAGCCCATTACAGTGATGGAACCAGTAATGGACAAGGCCCAATGATGGTCACTTGATTCTTATTTTACAGAAGATAAGGGTTATTCATTTGTTTTGCAACAATCAATTTAGGACCGTCTGAAATTTGAATTAAGAGTGAAGTGTCCATTACTGTGACCTGTCAGCTAAAAGTGTTCCACCACCATTGTTCCTGCACCATTGGTGCCGTCACCCTAGGATGTCCTAAGGAACTACTATAATAAAAATATGAGTTGTAATTTTCTCGAATTAAATGATTTCAATTCTAATACGAAATCAAGGAGACAAACGTAATCGCGCGACCATTAAAGCATCCCATGCGCGCGGACCCTCGAAGCCATAAACGTTAATGGGTACGTATCATTGTCAGTAATTTAAAAAGGCCGTGAGCCTGTTAGTTTGCACGGTTTTAACTAGCGCTATCAGTGTTATTGTTGGCGATGCCAAATGAGTCTCAGGTTGTCTGCCGCACGCTCTATGGGCAATATGCCAAGGAAATTGGCAAAATTGCAGAATACTAAGAAGTAGCGGAATGTGTACTGCAAAAGTTAGGAAGCCCAATGGTAAACATCATTTTATCGAATTTGAATTACTTCATCGACTGTATACCTATGTATCATTTCATTGAACGTTTTTTTCTGCAGAAACCATGATTTATTCAGGATATCTTAAGCATAAATTACGTAGGTTAGGTTAGGTTAGGCTTGTGGCTACCAATAAGATTAACACATGCGGCGAGAAATGCCTTTCGATGAAATGAAAATTCACGCTTCAATTCAAAAGCTGTTTCAATAAAATAATAGGTAACCAATCACTTAGCTGGATGACATAACTAACTGGACATAGATTTCCTACCGATGGTAACATCAAGCGATAGTCACGTCACAAGTGGATTCCAGCGACCTTCATAAGGTCGACTCACCTTGCCTTCTCGCGCCGTTTACCCCGGTATGAGGTTGCCATACAAGGAATCTTTGTCCCTATCGGTCACCTGTTTTACGAACCAAGTGCACTACATCGTTGCCGAAGTCTACCAATTAAGTATTTGAGATATGTACCTGACCGACCTTGGCCATTTAGTCCTTTTGAACCGTAAGAGATAGCGAAGAGTTCTTTATTTAGAATGCGATGTTATTACGGCGAATTTCCTAACAAATATCTAAAAGAAACATCTAAAGTAAAAAATGAAGGGGTCCCCATCCAAAAGTGCTTTTTTTTTCAACGTAGTGGTATGATAATAGTACAAACCCTAAAAACCGGTCAAGTGTGATTTGAACTCGCGCTAACGGTTATAGGTATTTTATGTTCGGTAAATACATATATAACTTTCAAATTGAAAATCATTTATAACCAGTAATAACGTAATGTGCGGCGGTACGGAACCCTCGATGCGCGAGTCCGCTTTTTGGTAATAGGTACCTACTGCGGATCTTACTCTGAATAGATTTACAAAGCGACCAAAGAAAAACCGTTTATTTAGCAATTTGCGTAACACTGTCCATAATGATTGTTAGTGCAGCAGCTTAGCACGTCGCTAACACACGTTAATGCTCAGTTCAGGTACTCGTGACTCTCGTAAACCAGTGATATACCCCCAGTTAACTGGGACAAAAATATTGCACATTAGCTTTAGTATTACCCCTTTCAAGGAATAGGTCTAGTTACCTGTCACCCTGTATGTACAAGTAGACACTGACTACCTGATCGATAATATTCTTTGGATATTTAATTGATATGCAATAAGAAGGGATTTTTGCAAATTCATCCCTTAAGGGCCACTTCCATCAAAAATTTAACACTGGATAAAGACACTAACTCGAGTTAGTAAACGTCAGATTCATACAAAAACTGTCATTTTAACTCGAGTTAGTATCTTAACCCAGGGTTAATTTTTTGTGCAAGTGGCCCTAAAGCGCAATTCACACAGCGGGCGGGAGCGGGTCGTGCACCGGGCGGGTCGGGAGTTCGGCGGGTGTTTTAACATGGAGTTATATGGAAGCATTCACACACGCGGCGGGACGGGTTGGGCGCGGGTCGGGACCGCCGCGCCCGCCGCTCGCCACTACATGCGCGCGGGCTTCCTTGGTCGTAATAACACGCATTCTCCGATAGGCATTCTCACAGAGCGCGTTGTAAATTCTACTCTATATACTCGCCATTAACATCCGATCTCGAATGCCCGCCTGCGATCACCCGCGCACACCCGCGCGGGGCCCGCCGCGTTTCGGCGACGGGCCCGCGAGGGTTCTGCCGCACCCGCGCGTTGGTAGTGGCGGGCGCGGCGAGCGCGGCAGGCCCGTCGCGGGTCCCGCGATGAAAACGACATGCTCGGCGCCCGACCCGCTCCCGCCCGCTGTGTGAATTGCGCTTAAGGGGTTGAAATAGGGGGGAGTAGCGGGAAATTAATTCTACACATACCTACGAAATGACGGGCGTCCTCTAGTTGCTTATTAGTCCTAAATCGTTAAAAGCCCTTATTAGTTATCGAACCCAGAACGGCTAAGCATCCACCTAAGTTAACCGCGTCTCGCTACTTACAAATCCTACTAACTATCTTTACAAGTTGGTGACTAGCACTTACCTCGTTTAACTATTCTCTACTGAATGACAAATAGCCAATAAGAAGCCCGCTTATTCCATAATTTGTATAACAATGTCAGTAAATTACTGTTACCATGCGCGATGTAGCTAGCAGTCATTAAAATTCAGTCTAAGTGACCTTGACCATCAACTAGTCTTTATGATTGCACGCTTAAAATTTACCCGGTATTTTTTATAGGAAAAACAAAAATAGTTTTATTACAACATTTTTTTATTTCACTAATCTTGCAAGTCCATTTTGTAATCAGGTTCTGTAAATGGAATCGGTGAAGTCGGAATATTTAAATGTATAAACCCGGTAAAAATGCAATAAGAGTATTTAAGAGCACTGACGACGCGCTGTCCTGGTTGGTAGTGACCCTGCCTACGAAGCTAACGGTCCTGGGTTCAAATCCCGATAAGGGCAAATATTTGTGTGATGAAGGCGAATATTTGTTCCCGAGTCATGGATGTTCTCTATGTATTTAAGTACTTATGTATTTCTCTATATAGGTATGTATATCGTTATCTAGTACCCATAGTACAAGCCTAGAGCTTAGATTGGGACTAGGTCAATTGGTGTGACATTGTCCCCTGATATTTATTATTTATTATTATTTACTGATCTGATTATTGAGTCTGTAGATGACAAGAGGATCGCTGCTATACCTAATTAACGTAAGCTCACCGAGTTGGAAGTTCTTAGTTTGGTCTTTAAGACTACAAGAGCATTGTAAAGCTAAAAATTCCATACAAAATGCGATAAACTTTTTCTTCCCTTAAACTTAATCCTATTTTTACGATTCTTGAATATGTGGTAGTTGATATGAAAAACTAGTTTGGTACGTTTTCCTTTCCAAGAAAATATAAGTGCAGAAAAAAAACATACAAACCTAGTTTTTCATAACAAAGCTACAACATATTCAAAAATCGTGGAAATCGGTCTTCATTTTAGGACGTGAGAAACGTAATCGCTCGGAGCTAAATTTGTATGAAAAAAAAGTCAGCTACCTGCGCGATTTAAGTAAACAGATGGTTAGTACAAAATTAAAGTACTTCGTAGTCGTATTTTTTCAGACACATATTCTAATGTTCAAGAAGCGCGCAAACCAGCTCTTTATCAGGGTAGAGTAAATTCTGATATTATCTTTTGGCGCGACTTGGTCGGCCCGGTAAAGGAGGCCCGCGACTTCATACGCGTAGAATTAGTTTCCCAGTACTCCTCCTATTTCTTCCGGTTCAGGGTCGATTTTCAAACGAAAGAATATTCTCTCCAAATTGTATGTCCCTAGAGCACTTTAGGCTACGCCTTGTCTGTCATAAGTCACGAAATAATTCTATATCTAAGAGAGAGATAAAGGCCTTTGCTACCTGGTGCCTAGACCGGACGCTCTTCTCTCTGATCTTATAAGTTACCAATTAATTTATTGTTCAACAACAATAGATGGGTAATGGTCACAGTGGCATATTAAAAGCACATGAGTTAATTATTTGTTGTATATATGCCGTGTCTAGTTCATAATCTCTAGACATCAAATCAATAGGAGTGACCATAAAGTTTATACGAGTATGTGCAAGTGAGAAAATAAAATACAGACAAATAAACAATAAATGAGTGTAGATATATTACAGCAGCAGCAGTGTCCAAGTAAATAACATAAAATGATCATAATGCTGTAGAAGCATTATGTAACCTGTTTTTTTGTTCAGATTACTATTATTTTACTATATATTTTTACAATTTTAAACAAATAACAGCAGTGTGTTATAACAGTATTTTAAAATAACACATTTTTTTTAAGTTTTTCATCCTTTGGTAAAACAAAAATCATCACTTGGTCATTCATTATACTGTTTGTGGGTCCCTAAACTAAAATATATTTAGTAGTACGAGGGGTGATCCATAAGTTTTCATAATCGGTATTAAAAATGGTAGATATGTAAATCGTTATATTTTAATTGGAATGAGCACACTTTCTATATTTCCGAACACTTATTAACGTCATTCATTTGTTTTATTTTACCACTATAAAAATAATTTTAATTTTGGAGGTCAAAATGGCCAAATTTTGTACCTTCACTATGTCATCACCGTCGTGATTTTTATGTAGTTGTTTTTGAACATTAGTGAATGAGAAGTAGTAGTCGAAAGTTAGGGCTAAATAACAGGGAGAGCGGTTATCAGTTCTGATCTTTGGTCGACGAGCAGCACCCTTATCAATTAGAAGGCTCTGAAGCACAATTCCTGCCAAAAATTCGTAATTTTTTTTCTTCAGCTTATTTTTATTATTTTTCCATAATTAGGATAGAATAATGTTATATAACTCTCCTAGATTATTTGAACTCAATTGCTAAAAACTAATATCGCAGTATTTATTTGTAGGCCTCAATAATCCTGGAAAAGGCCGAAAAAACCACCCTAAATTTTGGTGACAGAGCTGGAGATAAAAAAATCCACTGCAATGATAAATTATTTATCCTTAAAATCATAATGATAAATCAAGGTTTCATTTTCAATAACAATATTTTTTATTAGTGTACCAGAACTTTTTCCACACAGCTCCAAATTATTACAAAACTAACTCTTATTTTTGCCGTCTTGTAAAATTGTTAATACAGATGTTTTTTGTTTAGCTATCGCAGGAAAACAAATGAATAATGTATACATATTTTTTCTCTAATTTAAGTTTAATTAGTGTCATGGTATAGTCCACATTAAAAGAATATCATTATATATGGATTTGCCACTTAGTTGAAAAATAGTGCTTTCTATACTTATAACCAGTGATAGGAATAGGTAGAGCTAATTTGCCTAAACTTGACGCATATTCATTCATGCGTGAGAGAGATGGGAATACATTATTGAATGAACATGCATCAAGTTTAGGCAAATTAGCTCACCTATTTCCGATCACTGCTTATAACTCTTTGTCAATAGTCATAAAAAAGTAATATTTCTGACTTGGCTTCATAAGAAAATTAAAACAAAACAAATTTAACAAAACATAACATTATACTAGTGCCCGATCCAGGAAAGTACTGTTATAGTTAATGAATTTGTAGTTTTTGAATACTTGTTTAATATTAATTGAAATTACTCTATTGGATATAGGCATTAATTTAAACAAAGCTTTTATTTAAATGTTATTTTATAAGCCTTTTAAATATGTTTAAAGCCATTTAAATACATTTCACAAAACATAACATGCTTTTATCAACTGAAATAAAACTATTTAAAATTATCAAAAAATGGAAACGCTTGACACAAGTGACTAAAAAATTGCATTACTTGTTCAATAAACAATTTGTGTAGCCAAAAATGGTTTAAAAAAAAAGTTTAATGTAAATGTGATTCTAATTGTAAATATTAAAACTTACTTAAAGTGTGCAGGTGGAAGACCCGCCTTTGGGGCAGCTGCTTTTGCAGCCATTTTTGTGAGTATTCCTGGTGTATATCTGCAAAACGAATTCCTAGTTAACATGGTACGATATCGCATGAACCTTAATTTGGTAGAACATACATATAAAAATATATACCCTAAATAAAGTAAGCGTGTATATGAACTTCATACTCTGAGACTGCATTTTTACTGCACACATGTAATACCTACCTTAAAGATCTTTACATATCTTAGTAGCGGAAAGGTTGTTCAACAAAATGAAAAAAATATAAATGGCTAACAAAAATAAAATTGCCAGATCTATTTGCGCTAAGCACTCTTTGGGCTTTTAGCTACATAAAATACAAAGATTTTTCAAATGTAGTTAAATAGTAGCAGAACCTGCTTAGGCACCGGTTTTGCTATTATTTTTTATTCACGGGGCTAAATACATTATCATGATTGTATTAAAATTAACTGTTTGTTTCACTCCGAAATCTAAAGCATTCTGATGAGACTTTGTTTATCAAAATTAAATATTAAAGTTATGTTCATTAGTAGGTAATATAGGTATCATAACATTGACACACATGGATGTAAGTGTCAGTACTGTGAGTGTTGCTGATACCTATCTTTGGTTATTGGGGAGGCCTCATTTCGCCTAAGTATAGATCTAGTTGGCTTGGTTGAGTAGTATTTTATGAATAACAGAAAAAAATACGCATGAAATATCATTTTAATTTATAGTATTGGAATTTTTCAAGTTAATAGTATTTTGCGATAGTTTATGATGTTAGTTTAAGCGTGGAAATAAATCAATATCGACCGATTGATCACATTTTCCGATATGTTATAAGTTCCCAACAATCAAGATCCTATGTCAAATAACAAAACTAAAACAGCAAAATCAATTGAGACAATCATATTATTAAATGAACGAATATAGAACGCCAATTTAATCAATTATCAAATAACAGGCGGATTCAAGAAGTACCGCCAACTATTTACGTAACTAACACACGTACCTGTGTAATCTGTTTTAATTTAGATTCGTTTGTCACAACAATTGATTAACTGATTTTATAACATGATTTATTTACATAATTAATTAAAATGAAAAGATCAAACCCGAAACACTGACAAGTGCCCAGACGAGCGACTTGGCTACTTGCTACTTTTGAAGACTACTTGTCACTTGTCAGAGTTGACACTTCTTACTTCAACTGTCACTACTGTCAGTGATTAGCTGATAGCTATTTAGAGATGTACTACTTTGAACCACATCGGTGCTGCCAACCGATTCGATTCATTCAGCCTATAAAAAACTCGATTTCTTTGACACAACTTTAAATGTTATGCCGGCACCACACTTCGCTATTCGCTATTCGTTATGCGGCTGCGCCGTATTTGTTATGCCGGCACCACACTTCGCTATTCGCTATTCGTTATTCGGCTTATGCGCCTACATTCGACGAAGTCAGTCGTCTATGTTTTCTTTATTCGCACGCATAATGCATAAGCGCGATAACAAATATCTTAACAAATACGGCGCAGCCGCATAACGAATAGCGAATAGCGAAGTGTGGTGCCGGCATTAATATTTGCTATCGCGCTTATGCGTTATGCGTGCGAATAAAGAAAACATAGACGAATAAGCCCTCCACACTTCGGCGAATGTAGGCGCATAAGCCGAATAACGAATAGCGAATAGCGAAGTGTGGTGCCGGCATTATGTATCCTATTCGAATAACAAATTATAAGGCTGGACGCACTCAAAGCATTCTTCTGGCAGTTTAATTTCAACTTGGAAACATAATAATGGGTATTGTTATGGAAGGTTTTTTTTTTAGAATAGAGCTAGCATAAACTCGGCGATACCTTAGGTATTAACTATAACTTAGCAACCTACCTTAGTATGTATTATAGTTGAAGTACTTATGCCTGTATTTATGTAACCCTGATTTTATCTGAACTGGCACATCCCTAAAAACCCATTTCTATATTATTATAAATTTTTCAAATAATGGTTTTCACTCCTTGCTATTTTGGCCATATCATATCTGAATCGAATTAACGAGTACATTACCAAGTGAACATGACATGACGACTGTCACTTCGTAATCGTAGCATTCGCTCGGAAAAGAGACCTTGAGTTCCGTGTAGACAAACATGCATATTAGAATAAAACTGCAACAAGGTTATTGCCAGGAGCTTTTAAGCGCTTTTGTTTACTATTATTATGTTAGTTTCCTTTTATAATAGTAATTTAGTAGGTACGAGTATACTTATTTACTCACAGTAAAAAGCGACAATTTGTTTCTAAAATAACTTTGTTCACAAAGTCGAAGCGGTCGGTGTGTGGGGTGATTCCCATTTATAATATAGAACTAGGTATGTTTTTTACATTGAGTTATTACGACGTCTAACATTGACATGCCATACTTTACTCGACAATACGCGATAAATTTCTCTCAATACCACATGATTTCACATGAATCACGCTATTTTTTTACCGGTTATTAAAAATAAAACTGCACGTGCTGCAAACGTTAAATTTATAATTATTAATTACACACAGGTGCATCGCGAGTAGTTACATGGTAGACATTTTATGAAACGTTATCGTATGGCTTTATTGTATTTAAACAATACTTATTACGAAACACATTATTACCTCAGTAATGAACAAATATCGTTGCCAAGACTTTTGTTGATGGATATTATTATGTAATTTGGATAAATCATACTAATTTCCAAAACAATTTAGCATTTTAAGGGTTCCGTACGAAAATGGTAAAAAAGGAACCTATGGTGAAACTTCGGTGTCTATCTGTCTGTCTGTATATCACAGAAGTTTTTCTCTGAAACTATAAAAACTATCAACTTGAAATTTAGCATAGTTGTGTAATTTGCTTGCCCGCTTCTGTTTTCAGTAAAAACCATAAGAAATTATTTTTCTAAATATTTTAAAAGGGGTCTAGAATGGGGGGTTGAAAATGAGGCCTTTTACCAACTGCAACTTTTTGCAGCGATACAAATGCGCATTCGAAAGCCGCAGCACTGTATCGCGACTAAACCTAGACGATTTGTGACTGTATCGATATTGCATCGAGACTAAATCGCGATTGTATCGCTGCAAAAACTTCGTACAATTAAATCGTGTTATCATTTATATACAACTTCAGCATTGGGTTCGATTGTGTCATGCAACCGTTTTAATATAATTGAAATTGGGGTTTCTCATTTTGTAATGACAAATTAAACCAATTTCAACTAAAAAATAATGGGACCTAGAGATGAGAAAATTATATGACAATTTAAATTTCAACGGTTGCACGACAGAATAATATTAATAATGTTGATATAACAAACCATATTTTTATGAACATAGTGATTAAAAATACATTTAAAAAATAAAGCAATTTATTACTTAAACTTAAAAACTTAATATTTAGAAAAAAAAACCTTGAAAAAACTGGCAACACAAATTGTCATTTTTGTTTGTAATTTGCGTCAAAGTAAATAAACACATATTTAAGAAAAATAACACCAATAATCATAACTTACACGTGATAAGTGATACCGTGTGGCTTTTTATATTTACTAATGTAGATTTTACACGTTTTTACAACACAATACGACATTTTCTTCGGCGTAAAATTGAATGTCACTCGTGCTGTGGTTCGACACGTAATGGCGGCGGGTTAACAGACCTAGTGCATTTGTGAGACGGTAGTTCGTGTATGACGGAACGAAATAACAGACCTTGCATACTTCACACCTTTTTAGTGTAACGTTACGTCCGTATTTTTTTAGGTCCGTGGTACCTACACCAAATTTTACTAAGTACCTACCATTTTTACGAAACGTTAAAAAAACCGGCTAAGGCAGCGCTCCACACGGTGCTATTGAATGTAAAATTTAATTTTGTTTAAGATAAATATATTTAAAAAAAAAACAAAGAAAAGACGAGCGGAGCTGAGTGGAGCAGAGCTGTGAAAAGAGTTCCACTGAGGCGGAGACGAGTGGAGCTGAGTGGAGCCGCAGCCTTAAGCAGCATACAGGGCGGCCCAAGACTCCACTTGACTGTTTCCACTGAAGCGGAGCGGAGACGAGATGTGGATTACAACTAATATGATTGGTCGACTCCTACACGTCTCCTCTCCGCTCCGCTAATCTCCACTTGACTGTTTCCACTGAAGCGGAGCGGAGACGAGATGTGGATTTCAACTAATATGATTGGTCGACTCCTACACGTTTCAACTGTCTACCCTATTACGGTGCATATCGAGATACAGCCCGTTGATAGACAGACGGACGGACGGGCGGAGAACCATGACTTAGTACTTTTTTAATACACACTCATTTACATTTCAATTAAGGTACGGAACCCCAAAAAAGGATCGTCGTCGTCCCCCTTATTACGAGGGCAGAGTGAGAAGTCTGGTAAAAATGATATTAGGAGTATTTTTTTCACAAATTCATTAATGTCAAGTTGTAATGCAGCCTTTTTGGAGGTAAATCGTATATTTTCAGCCAGTTCGCACGGCTAGTTTTTTTTTGACAGGTATGAAAAACAAAATAATCACTTTGGTGTTTGCAAACATTGAGAAAAGTGAGTTTCGTGTTCTGATTAAACATTATTGTTTGCGAAAAAAAACAATTACGGAAACAAAATAAAATTAGATAAATATTACGGGAACTCTGCTCCATCGATTAAAATGATCCACAAGTGGTTTACGGATTTTCGTTGTGGCCGTACAAGCACTGCTGACGCCGACCGACCCGGACGCCCAGTTGAAGTCACTACACCAGAGATGATCACCAAAATCCATGACATCGTATTGAACGACCGAAGAGTAAAGGTCCGTGAGATAGCTGATATTGTAAGCATTTCAGACGAACGGGTTCGTAATATCCTTCTCACTTGTTTGGATATGAAGAAGCTCTCCGCCCGTTGGGTGCCGCGATTACTCACAGTGGATCAAAAACGCACTAGGGTGACCCTGTCAGAGGCATGTTTGGCGAAGTATAGGTGTAATGAAAAGGACTTCTTGCGTCGTTTCATAACTGTTGACGAAACCTGGATTCATCATCATACACCAGAAACCAAGGAGCAGTCAAAACAATGGATTGCTTCAGGTGAACCTGCACCAAAGAAGGCCAAAGCAGTTTTATCTGCGAACAGCGATTTCATGAAGTTTTAGTGGAAAAACGACCCCATTTGGCGAAAAAGAAAATCATTTTTCACCAAGACAACGCACGGGTCCACATTTGTGCCGTTGGTATGGCTAAAATCCACGAGCTGCGTTACAAATTGCTCCCGCATCCGCCTTATTCTCCTGATATAGCCCCCTGCGACTATTTTCTTTTCCCAAACTTGAAGAAATGGCTTGGTGGAAAAAGATTTGGTTCCAACGAAGAAATCATCGCAGAAACCAATGCGTATTTTGAAGGGTTGGAGAAATCGTACTGTACGGAGGGAATCGAAAAGCTAGAAAAGCGATGGACCAAGTATATTGAGTTAAATGGGGACTACGTTGAAAAATAAATATTTAGTTATACAAAAAAAAAAAATGTTTAATTTTTTCCAGACTTTTCACTCTGCCCTCGTATTTAACTTTTTGATTTCTTGAACACATATCGTAGGAATACCAACCGTTTATCTAATACCAATATGCTGCCGTCCTTACCAAAGATGATGACTGACTGAATTGTAGAGGTAGTAGTCAAAGCATACTGGGGGGTTACCACGACATATAAAGCAGTTCAGTCTAGGCTGAGAGAAAGGGACAGAGCTATAGCAGTTATATAGCTCTGTCCCTTTCTCTCAACCTAAACTGAACTGCTTTAGTATGTCATGGTAACCCCCCTGTACTCTATTGGTAACCAGATTAAATTTAAAATGCTTATACTATTAATATTAATAATAAATAAATATCAGGGGACAATGTCACACCAATTGACCTAGTCCCAAACTAAGCTCTAGGCTTGTACTATGGGTACTATACAACGATATAAATACTTATATAGAGAAATATATACCTACTTAAATAAATAGAAAACATCCATGACTCAGGAACAAATATTTGCGTTCATCACACAAATAACTGCCCTTACTAGGATTTGAACCCAGGACCGCTAGCTTCATAGGCAGGGCCACTACCAACTAGGCCAACGCATCGTCAAACTATACTATGCGTATTACTAGGCAGTTAGCCGCCTTCTTTGGTAAGACGGCAGTATGGTTCAAAAAATAAAGCTCTTTAAAGGTAGGACAGCCTGGACAGATCGACGGACAGTGTAAAGTTAGTTAATGGATTTCCGTTAGTTACCCTTTGGTAACGAAACGCTAAAACGGATTATAAGTGTTCCCGAAGGAATAGAAAAACGGTTCACTGTTGGATCGCATTTTTTTTTTACCCGTAATGTATCTTTACGCATAAAATCGTTTGACCTAAAACAGTTTTTATAATAAAAAAGGTTTTACATTAATTTTTTTATGAAAAACTAACCTAACCTAATCTACTAAATAGTAGTAACCTAACCTAACCTAACCTACTAAGTGGTATCTAATTTTTAAAATAGACGTTTATTAAATTTTGCAATGGACCCGATTCTACGTGCACATCGCTTAAATAGCCTAAAACTAAATTGCCTAATTCTTAGACTTAGTTTAAAGACGGTAGATTTAACAAGTGCTATTCCAGAATGTCAATATAATATATATTGCATATGACCGCCTAAAATAAGAACTGTCAGATTCAAATTAGCGCTGTCATTTGATTATGACAGCTGCTCATAGAATAGCAAAGTGTTTTACCGACACCTAAATAAAATTAGGAAGTTTAGAGGCCACAGTAGAATCGGGTCCAATGTCAGCCTAGGAGGGTGTTATCATTGGGTGTTATGCGAAAAAAAATTACGCATATTTAACTTTTAATAAGTACATCAGGACAAACGCCTCAAACGCATTCGCGTGCAAAAGCTAGTTGTGTATGAAGTGACCTAACACATTCTCAATCTTCCTCTTCACTACGACAAGGTTCCATCTTTAATAAAGATTATTACTTGTATTACACCACTCCCTTTCATTGCGTTTTATAATGACTTGATTGTTTGCCCCAGTCTATACGTTGTATAGGGAACGTTCGATCCCTTTCTACGGCGTCGGCACTTCCGAGTACGATGATATATAACGACTGAAGACTGGGGGACCATCACAGTACCAGCCGGTAGCAATACACAACGCAACAATATGTCTTTCAAAGTTTTGGTGAGATCTTTAATATAAGTAATAATAATAAACCAGCTTTTTATTTATTTATTTATTTTATTTATTTATTTAGGTTAACAAACAGTAACACAATCTAGGCTTATGATTAAGTCGTATACAGTGCAAACAAGTTATGTTATTGTGCCACCAACACCGTTAACCACAGATTACTAAAGAAAACAAAAGTTATTAGAGGTCGTACTTCTAATTATGATATGGTGGGATATCGTAAGTTCTTAAATTTAAACTAAAACTAGTACAGTCAAAGGCACCAACATCCATACATCCATCGCGTCAAATATATGTATTCACGGACCTTATTATAAGCGGCATAAAGATGCGTAGATATTTGTGACCTCGACCTTACATACATCACCCGATGAGTTCCCAAAATAGACTTAAAACTAGATGTGACATTGCTTCAGTATTTTCATAACTTCTTTTTTAAATTTTCCTTTGCGTGTAGACATTGTATCAACTGGTATAAAGTATTTATTGTATGTGTCTACAAGTCGATAAAGTGGTGACCGTTTACCAGTATTCGTGCGACAGGTGGTAACTGCAAAAACGCGACATTCGCGTACGAAGGGTTCCGTACCATTATCTATACAACATTAGCAAAAAACGGCAATAAAATCACGTTTGTTGTATGGAATCCCCCTTAAATATTTATTTAATTTTAATTTAATTATTGATTTTCAAAGTGAATATACAACTAAATATTCTGTGAATATTTCAAGCGTCTACCTACCTGTTGCCGTTATTAATATCGAGCAAAAAACGGCAAAAAATTCACGTTTGTTGTATGGGGCCCCCTAAATAAAAAAAATATTCGGGTTTTAGTATTTGTTGTTATAGCGGCAACACAAAAACATCTTTTGTGAAATTTTCAACTGTCTAGCTATCACGGTTCATAAGATACAGCCTGGTGACAGACAGACGGACAGACGGACAGACGGACAGACAGACGGACAGCGGAGTCTTAGTAATAGGGTCCCGTTTTTACCCTTTGGGTACGGAACCCTAAAAACGGCTATTTTAATGAATCAGCTTTAGTCACAGAATCAGTTTCATAATTCGACACCTAGGTCTGGAAATGGTTCTGAGTTTTTTATATATATTTTTTTGCTACCTGTTCAGGTTTTCGGAATGGCTCTGGCGGCGGCTTCGGCTGGCCCGCAGCCCGACAAGAGAAGCCTCGGCTGGGACTCCGTCCCGGCCAGCCCCGTCGGAGCGCCCTGGCCGCCCGTCGTGCTTTCACATGGTGAGGACTACAGTACCCTTACCATGAGTTACAATTACCATACTCGCTAGCGAGTCGGATGCTCTGTCCCTCGTACTCTATGACAATACTGTGCACAGAGCATTCGACACGCTAGCGAGTACGGTAATTGTAGCGCATGGTAAGGGTACAGGACATAGTTCTGAGAAAACAATTGACAGATAGATTATTTTTTATCTTATCATACTTTCCATGAAAAAAATCATTAAGGAGCGTCCTCAGAGGCCCCACTTTGAAATTCGAAGTTCGAAATTACGTTACCTTCATCCCTTTCTCTCGATTTAGTCTCGAATGACGAGTGACAGGGGTGAAGCTAACGTAACTTCGAACTTCGAATTTCAAAGTAGGGCCTCAGTTCCTCACTGAGAGCATTCGCGTGTAATGAGCATTCGGCGCGAACATCGAGTGGTGTGTAAGCTTTGTACGGTACATTCACTAAAGTTGGCACGAATGGAATGAACAAAAGTAATGTCACCTATCACTGTGTGAGTGCCGCCCTTTAAACCGATGTTCGAATTTCAAACCTAAAATCTGTTATTATTTTACACACTTGTATACTTTCGTTCACTCATTCAATCCATTCGTGCCAACACTCGTGAATCGACCTGTATGTAACGCTCGACTCAACGTCCACACAGCTCGGATATTCACGCGAATGCTCTCAGTGAGGACGCTCAACACAACAAAATACAAGAAAATATCAAAGCTGAGCTTATTTTTGAATTCGTTATGGGTTTTAGATAGATAGATAAGATAGAGAAAACGTTTGATTAGGTAATACAAATCACACAGACATTTAAATGAGGAAGCACAAAAAGTATCAAAAAATGTTACTACTATAAATTTCACTTCGGTCCGAATTTAATGGTGTATTTTAGTAGTATATATTTGCTGATTGCTATTGCATACTACCTATGTTCAGGAGAATTGCTCGATATGGTAATTTTTTTTAAGTCTTTAAAGAGTCTTAAAAGGACTGTTAAAAACATGACCAATTCCTATAAATTCTGTCGGTATAAAGCCCAACTATATTTTGCGTTGCAACTCCGTAATCACCCGGTTCTTTCCACATCCTAGTCACCTGTGGTCCTTTGTACTAAAAATAAATGTTTTAAAAAACAAAAAACCGCCTTCAAAAACGCAAAAAATAACTTCTTTAAAATTATAGGCACCTAATAGGTTAGTCCAACTGATGTCGGCTTTTTGTTGAAAATGTTGTGATCGCCGACTTCAGTTGGACTAACCTATTAGGTGCCTATAATTTTAAAGAAGTTATTTTTTGCGTTTTTGAAGGCGGTTTTTTGTTTTTTAAAACATTTATTTTATTTTATACTTGTTAGTGATAATACGCTGTTACGTAGTCCCACTTCTTAGTTGAAATGAAACTTTAACTTATATCAAGCGCGCCGCAAGCAACGCCGCGGGAAAGTCATAGTCATATTTCAACAAGTAAATATTATTCGTTGTAGGTAGTCGCTCAACTATCTTAATCAAGATATCTTATCGCCACCCTTGAAATCGGTACCATTGAGGAGTTCCGGTGGCCATCTGTGGTCTTCATCATCAGTTCCACTACACCAAATGATACTTTCTGAATGCAAATGCTGGACTTGTTACTAAAAATACTAAAATCGCTATATGTTTGCCTACAATATTTGAGGAGTTCCCTCAATTCCTCACTGATCCCCTCATCAGATACAGATTTGGTGACAATGGGACCACCTCGGAAGTATACTCTATCAAACCAAAAAAAAATTTTTGAAATCGGTCGACAATTGACGGAGTAATCGGTGAACATACATAAAAAAAAAAAAATACATACAGTGGAACGTATAACCTCCTCCTTTTTTGAAGTCGGTTAAAAATAGTAAATAATACGGACATTGCAATAAAGATCTAGCGCAAAGGACGTAAAGTGGAATTTCCTTTGTTTTTATCACTATTGATCAAATTAGAAAATTAATTTTATTTCATTCACAATAGATTCGTATTCCATTGATAAATTTCGTTGTATGGTGGCCCTTAGGAGGCTAAATAATTTGTACCTCATAATATCATCATCATTCAGATGAGGATGTTTAGTCATCCTATTACCAGGAGTTTAGAACCTGTAAGGGTGTGCTCCAAACTGGCTGGCCTTACGGTCAAACAGCTGTTAATTGATAATTAATTAATGTCTCACATCATAAACCCGCGTGTGCTTCCAAGATTCGAGCAGCGACGTGGCTGGAGCAGTGGCAGCGGCCAAGGCAGCTGCGGCAGCGGTGGCTGCCGCGCAGCACCAGGTGACGGCTGCCAAGCACGCGGCCCTGGAGCAGCAGAGCGCAGCCAGCGCTAAGGAGGCAGCCGCCGCCCACGCTGCCCATAAAAGGTCATTTTCTCTACATTCAATTATTATCATGAAAATCGTACTTAAATTGAGCTAGTCTCAAACTCTGCCCTGCGTAGACAAGTAGCGGTATCTCTGACAAAACTCCTGTAGCAAGTGCAACCTTATTACTAACAGAAGAGGGTTGTATTGTATTTGCTTTGGCTATTGAGTTTGAGGGCAGAAATAAGCTATGAGCTTGGCATGAGCCCAATATAAATACACTATCGTATGCTTTGGAATCTAAATACATATCTACTCATTTTTAAGTAGTGTACTAAATTAACTGTACTTCTTCTAGTGGCATTATCATTTACTGTTGTTAGAGCCCTCAGAAAAGGATCAGGCATGATATTGTTTTTTGGTACTGGTTTCTGCGGCATTCATATTCACCTGGTCCCAAACGAAGCTCAAGGTTTGTACTCTAGGTATTAGATGACGATAAACATACTAATATAGAGAAATACATAGCTACTTAAATACCTAGAAAACCAATGAATTATAACTAGGCTAAACATGCCGTCAATCAAATATTTAGGTAGGTAGGTAGGTAATTTAGGTATTTAGAACTTATTCATAAAGTAAATTCTTTAATATATTGGTCTAAGCGGGAGTCTTAACCTTTAAGACAGCTAGTTACGTAGGCAGGGTCACTACCAAATATACTCTGTTTTTTTTCTATAAAGTACTGCCCATAGAAATTACTACGTGGTGCTAATTTGTTTCTCGCATAGAACTTGTATGGCGTAGTACTTTATAAAAAAAAACAGAGTATAGGCTAGAGTACACAATATCGATATGAATCTCACAGCGAGGAAGCCGCTCGGCACGCGCGCGCGCAGTCGCTGGCGGCAGCGCAGGCGGCGGTGCAGGCGCAGGCGCAGCTCGCGGCGGCCAAGGCGCGCGCGGCGGCCGCGCAGAAGATCGCCGCCGCCCGCGAGGCCGCCGCCGCGCGCGCCATCCAGCGCGCCGCGCACAGCCAGGCCGCCAGGCTACACAACGCTGGTAAACCTGACTCTACAAACAACAGGGCCTCTGTTCTTATCAGCCTTGACATGTTATATCGTATTGTTTTTAACTCGGCTGCCATTACTGCCGAGTGAGAGCTATATTAACGTTGACAATACGATACGATAACATGTCAAAGGCGATATGGTTTTACGCAGTAGAATAGAGGCCCTGAAGGCGAACTTTAAAGTGTCAAAACCTGCCAACTTCTAGGCAGCGAGAGGGACAGAGTTAACCTCGTGAGGCCCGCGTCAAATTTCGTTAGATCGAAAAAGAATCTTCGGTCGCTCGACTAAGGTCAAAATTCACTTTAAGAAATGTCCTAAATTTAGGACGTCGGGCCTTACATAGTCATATCATAACGGTAGTCATATATCTAGATCTGTAACAGGGTTGGTACCGTGCCGCTACAAAAACAAATACAAACGATTGTCTACCTGTAAAGGCGATGCACACGACACGTCATGGAGTAGACCATGGCTCCCTAGGCGTCAGATGAGCGCACCTGGATCCGTCCATGGGGTCGGTCGCTATAATTAGCAGAGCACAGATAAGAATTAATATAGCGTATATTTCGTTAGACCTGGAAGCGGTGAAGCTGTCGGTGTTGTCGAGCTCGGGCGCGGCCGGCGCGGCGGGCGCGGCGCAGCACGCGGCCTCGGCCGCCGCCGCCGCGCTGCAGCCCGCCTGGGCGCCCTGGCAGCCCTGGCCCGCGCCCACCTGGGCCCCGCCCGCCCCTTGGGCTTGGTCTTAAACCGCGTCCAGCTCATATAAACCTTGGAAGGAAATCAAAAGGCCTGGAGTTGAATAAACATCTTTATCTTTAAGTTGTACAAAAACTGAGGGCTCTGCTGTTTTTTTTATTGTTACTTGAGTTTATGTTTAACTTGTATAATTTTGTATACCTAAAATTAAATACAAGACAATAAAAAAATACTTACATGTTTTTTTTGTTAGTAATATCTTCTCACTACCCACGTTCATAAACATTTGTTGAGGATGCTTCTCAAATATTATTGGTTTCATCCTAGCGTAGTAAATACCGCTCATTCCCGAAATACGAGTATTTTAAAATACCAGATATTCAATATATCGGAATCCCAAAACTAAACATTCAAATTACGGTATTGTTTATTATCTTCACCCAATATTTCGAATCTGGTTATTTGAGAATCTGGTAAAAAGAGTAATTTTGTATTTTGAAATACTGGTATTTTGGGAATGAGCGGTAAATACGAGTAGTTGGCAGGATTGAGCGCGTTAAACAAAAAATTATAAAACACCTATGTTTTAAAACTTAAAATGATCCTGTAATATATCAAATTTATTTATTTATTTAGTTTACAGAACAAGTAACAGTCGAAATTCGAACATAATAAAAAAAATACACTAATATTTGTAAGAAACACCATCTAATGTCTACCACCAACGCTGGGAAATAGCTGATATTACTTTTCTGTCTGGCCCTAGACAAGATGTATTGCGAGAACGTTATCGCTATATGCAGCGAGATTGAAAAATAAAATGTTTAAGAAAATATAAAACCGCCATTTTAAAATAGAAGATAATTAATAGGTTAGTCCAACTGAAGTCGGCTTTCAGTTGAAAATATTGTGAGTCCACGACTACAGTTGGACTAACCTATTACTTACCTACCATTTTAAAAAACGTTATTTTTTGCGTTTTACGAGGCGTTTTTTTGTTTTCTTAAAGTGTTTTTTAAAAACTTTTTAGTGATCATAATAAGCTTAATGTAGAAACTTTAAGACATTTCAATTTTATTTTTTAATTATCAAAAAAACACAGTTTTTTTGGATTTTTAAGTATAAAATACGTTATCTTATTTATTTATTTATTATAGTCTATTCTTGTGAACTTACAGGTAAACCCAAATGCCCAACAAGATACGTAAACAAAATTGTGACAAAAATATAAGACACAAAAGGTACAAATAGGTAAATAAAGAGAAAAAACATAGAAATTACGTAATTTTACAATACCAAACGTTAATATAGCGTTGTAAAGCATTTTTTAGAGCTGGCCAATTGCCGGCGAACACGTCAGCGTCCTGGAACTGTGCGAGGAACTCGTTTAATAACGCAACGGCGCTGATGGTAGGAGCATTACCAGCATGCAGAGTGCGCGCTCTAGGGATGGAAAAAAGGTTACGGACTCGCCGCCCACTTCGGCCCACAGCAGTCGTGTAGTGGTCAGGCACGAACAAATTGAGCGTTTCCAAGATGGTAGGATTGTCTACTTTATGTCGTAAGAGCAGACAATAATGGGTGAGCGATGTGATCTTTCGTCTCAGGTCAAGAGTCTCTAAACCGACCATCCCGGAAACAAACAAAGACGGGAAGAGATATGGGTAGGATCCATATTTCAGTTTATAGAGGTACCTAGCGAATTTTTCTGGACTCGCTCTATCATGGAAACATACTTTTCTTCACGTGGATCCCACACTATAGCGTTACACTCGAGTTTCGAGTACGCGTTATATAAAATGATGGCTATTTTAGGATCACGAAACTAAGACGCGGTCCTTATAATGAAACCTAGCATTTTATTAGCACTTTTACAGGTGTTAACGATATGCTCGCGCATGTCCATACGGGTATCTAAGGAGAGGCTTAAGTCCTGAGTTGTATTAACGCGAGTAAGGGGGATGTTCGACAAGTTGTACGTGGCATAAACCGGATTGTTTGAACGAGTGAACGTGATGACCTTACACTGAAGTACGTTAAGCTCTAATTTATTGACTGCGCTCCACTGCGCTACTGAGTCAACCGCCTGCTGGAGCGGTTTGCAGTCGGAAATGCTATTGACGGGGTGCAGTAGTTTGAGGTCGTCTGCAAACAACAATGAGCGAGTACCCTTAATACAATTTTTAAGATCATCTATCATTGCCAAAAATTGCGTTGAGCCAAGATTACTCCCCTGACTTACACCAGAGCGAGTATAAAAATCCCGCGATCTTAAATCTGCCACTTGCACATATTGCCTTCGGTCCTTAAGATAATTGAAAAAAAAGATAAAAGTTTTGGAGTGAATCCAAGAGCTGAGAACTTTTGGAGCAGGATGTCATTGTCTACAAGGTCAAATGCTTTTTTGTAGTCAAAATAAACCGCATCTACTTGTTTATGTGAATCCATGTGTCTCAGGACATAATCAAACAAACCAATGTGGTTCGTTGTCGTAGAGCGTGCGCGACGGAAGCCGTGCTGAGAATCATCCAAGTAATTATTAAGTTGCGCTATAAGGCAGGAGTTTATTACACTTTCAAAAAGTTTGCCAAAAACAGACAGAATAGCAATTGGTCTGTGCATTAGTATATCCGCAGATTTGGTATCTTTGGGAATAGGAGTTACTCTTGAGACTTTCCATTTTGCGGGATAAATAGGTACCGGTTTTTAGAGAGAGATTAAAAATATACAATAGCGGCTTTTCTAGTATTGACATACAATCTTTGGCTAAATAAGGTGAAATGGTATCAGGTCCAGCTGAAGCCGATGGTTTGAGCCGTTTGGCTGCTTTACGCAATTCCGAAATATTAACATAAGGAATGTCTACTCTTCTTGATTCGCTACGATTCCCTGCAAGTCGAGATGCCTCCTCCGAGTCAAGTTTCGGAATGTCCGTATGGAAAACTGAACTGAAGTATTCGGAAAACGCATCTCCTGCAGCCTGACCTTCTACGCGCTTGCCATGGTAAGTGTACTCTATTTGCTGACTCGAATGTTGTTTTTTGGATTTAACGAATTGCCAGAATTTGCTGGGGTCCGTGCAAATATTACGCCTCATATTGTCCAAATATTCAGTATAGTCGCGATCAATCAGTTCTTTAACTAACGTTCTGTAGTATCTGAATAGTTCTTGATTAAATTCCAAACCGTGTGATTTAAACTTCTTTAGATTGAAATACTTTATTTTTATGTAGTGTATTAACTCCCGCGAATACCACGTTGGATCTTGCCTAGGGCCACTGAGTTACTTCCTTATATTTCGATTACCTATAGGTACTCAAACTCGGTTAAAAAGGCAAATCCGTTGGATTTCCTGGACGAATAAATAAGCAAGTTTTAACTCGGCTTTGAGAATGAAGGATGATTTCCTCCAAACGGCTCACGTCGCATCGGATCGGAAAGGATACGTACGGATGCGTCGACAGCCGATCGCGTCCGGCATGTCGACGCATACGATCGGGCGGTAACAGCCGTTTGCGGTCGAAAGGATGTCGACGCACACGATCGGCACCGTACGGTTGCTTGCGAACGTATCCGCACCCAGTCTAATAGTATCGTTCCTACCACGTGTTTGAGTGCACTTTCGAGAATGAGTGGGTTCGCCCGTTCACGGGCGAAAGGTTCCGATCGCACACGACGATAAGCGAAAGGGGCCGATCGCAAGCGAACGGAGCCGTACGCGTGTCGCAGCACTCGCAGCCTACTTTCGGTGACGTTCACATGTCGCCGAAGACGCCCGCGGTCAAGCTGTTGTGCGCAGCTCGGTAATGTAGACTTAAAAACAGTTCATATATGATTCAGTATCGTTTAAAGACCATAAAATTCTTTCCGATCCGATCCGTTGCGGGCCGGTCGGTGGAAATAGTGCTTAAAAATCCCATTGATGCTATGAAACAAAGACGTCATGGAAAATAACACTATAGTACTCATTTGTTTCATGGTAGAGGTGCCAAAGTGCCAAACTGAATTTTCGAAAAAGTTCCATGTCAAATGTTTGCCCATTTCTATTTTTATGAAAGGCATAATTTTTCAGTGGTTCCTAGTTGACATGTAAGAAATTGATCTTTGGAACCTAGGGCTTTGCCAAGCTTGCTATAGGTACCTACATTGTCCCCGTGGTCTGTAAATTAAATACACTATGGAGAGTGGGACAACAGACAATGTAGGCTTATAGAATTTAAAATAGGAAACCGACCCGACGCAGTTGTTTTAAGGTTTTAACATTAGTCGCAACTCTATTAGCAATCAGATGAAATTCGAGCCTTTAGACTGTCGCATATATTATGATTAAGTCCTTGATTTAGTAAACATAAAACTCATTCTTTTGTCGTTTCACTTAACGAGGAAACCACTGCACTATAAAATAATGAGACAGTAATGTAACCATAACCAATTTAATTTAATAACTAAATACAATGCAATTCTCGTAGCACTAGATATTTTAGACAATTACATTGCAATAAAATAATTACGTAATAAATAAATAAAAGACAGAACTGGTAGGTGATATTCTTACGCGGAGTGGAGAAGAGATGTGGATTTCAACTAATATGATTGGTCGATCCCTAAACGTCTTCTCTCCGCTCCGCTTGTCTCCGCCTCAATGGAGCCGCAGCCGTACACTCAGCGGACGTCGAGTTGAAGTTGTCCCGTCAGAGAGTATACAAAAAGTATCTTTAAACTCGCTCGTATCACTTCGCTCGCTCGAGCGACGCGTTCCACAAGAAGCAGTTTTTAAGAAACAAACACCTTAGAGATACTTTGAAAGAAAATAACATTCATTATTCATAACACTCATAATCATAACAAAAAAAAATCGCTCATCCAATAGAAAATGACGCAATTGCAAAGAATCGTTACCTATTGACTGATTCAGTAAAAAAACACTTTATTTCTTGCGATGATTATGAATAACAATACATTCGGACTACAAATTTTTATATAAGCCAATATGGACCCAAAAGAAACAATATGAATTTGAATGTTAACCTTTGGGAGGCTAGTATATTGAGATAGTGGTACTTATTTTAAAATTCTGATATATAAGAAACAAGCCCAACAATTAGACCGAAGAACTAATAAATAAACAGACAAGCGAGCTAATAAAGTCGTGGTAGATGATAAGTAAGACAGGTACACTACATAATCTTGAAATATTTATTTCCGCATTCATAAACACGCGTTTCAAAATTCCGAGAATTTGAGTTTTACGAAGCATCAAAATCATGATAGTTTAATTTCCGAATTATCTAATATCAGACTTTTTAAAATCCCGAAAAATATTTTCCCTATTATCATATCTGCGACAAAACCGATCACCGATTTTTTATATAGCTATCAAAGCTAAACCTAACGCTCCTCCTCGCTGCGCTCGTCGTCGCACCTAATTTGTGGCTCAAATAAGGGTAAAAAAGTATCGAACGATATCGGCTTCAATTCGGAATTATTTTCGGGGAAAAGTAAATTCGTGATTCGTCTTATATTTTATCGGTATTGTAAAACTTCGGTATTATAAAATTGAGTTTTTGAAATTTCGGGATTAAATAATTCAAGATTAGGAATAGGGGAAAACATATACAAAAAAATAAAAATGACTTCAGAAGTTATTCAGAATCTAGAGGAAAACACGTATTAGATTGATTCTAATATATCATCATTATCATCAATTAATGTTAGCAGGCCTGCTGGGACAACTTGCCCGCAACATGTTCGCCGCTTGCTATTCTGCTAGATTTTCAATACACTTAAACACGAGTTTTAATAAATAATCCAGTAACTTTAGTCATCATGTGTGTGCGTCAAATCCGATAGTTCTGATTTTTTAATCCAAGTCAACCTCGAACGCCTAACGCAACTTTGTCAAAATTTAAAAAATACCGGTCAAGTGCGAATCGGACTCGCGTACCGAGGGTTCCGTATTTAAGATTATATGGTTGGAAAACGCAAAAAAATACTTATTTTGTTATGAACTTTATTATCTATGCAATATGCTAGTCAAAATGGACCCTCCATTTTGACTAGCCCAAATTTTAATACAGATTTTTAAAGATTTTTTGATAATTTTTCCAAACCTGTAAAGTTTGACAACTTCATTTTATTTTTCCTGTAAAATATAAGTAATTATCTTTAAACCAGGAATTTTTCAGATTTTTTGGTCCCTAAACTTCGGAGATAAGGTTGCGGAACGGTAATTTTTTGTACATTTTTGGCTATACATCAAAAAGTACGTCCAAAAATTATTAAAAAAATTGTTTTGAAATGTGCAGACTGAGCCCTTTCATATGACACCCCGTTTGCTATAATCAAATAACTTTCATTTTTCAACCCCCCATTCTAGTCCCTTAACAAATATATAGAAAAATATTTTCATACTTTTTTTACTAAAAACAGATGCGGGCAAGCAAGTTATACAACTATGCCAAATTTCAAGTTGATAGCATCTTTAGTTTCTGAGAAAGACTGCTGTGACATACAGACAGACAGTCAAACAGACAGACAACGAAGTCTCACCATAAGGGAGACAAAGAAAAAAATTATGAATTTTGAAAAGCTTTATCTCAAAAACTATTGGGTCTACAGAGACAATTCTAGTCTCATATGGGAGCAAATTTAGTCTGCTTAAAAAACGTTTTCGGGAACTACTTTCAAAAACTAGTCCTTTAGGGTTATAATCGCCAAAATCTGAAAAAAGTCTGAAATCTTTCCGGTTTTTTTTTACTTTGACAAAGTTGCGTTCGGCGCTCGAGGTCACAAACTTGGATTATTCATGGGCTAACATCATAAACAAGTCTGCAAAAAATCAAAACAACCGGATTTGACGCATACGACGCCGTACTTTGAATCTCCAATTTTACTGGACTTAAAAATTGCCGCATCCAAAATTTAGGTTGGCCGAGGCTCCTGTGCTGAGTAACTTTACTTGATCCCGAGGTAGTTTTCGGCGAGCCCGATGTAATACAATGACTGCGCGATGCCGAACAGTGGCGCGATCACCATCGCTCGGCACGCGCCTCCCTTGAAGAACGCTCTCGGACCCTCTTCCTTCAAGGTTGTCCTACGCAACAACCAGTACGCTATTAGCTTTAATAGTACCTGAACGCACAGTAGACGTATCGGTTATAAATAGACCTCGTTATCTCAGGGCAGTGACATCAAAATAGGGTAAGTAAAGTAATTGTTATTTAAAAAATGACAATCACAAATTACAAGAACATTACTATTTAAGTGTGGACTGTAAGGCTCTAAAATTAAGATATGAAGATGAAAATATTCGAACGGCTATTATACAGTATGTATAAACATACTAAATCCATCTCTTTAACCCAGTTGATGGCCAAGTCGAGTTAAGTGTTTTACCACATATTGTTACGTACGTGGGGGTAGGTAACTGATAGAAATGCACGAATACACCGATAATCAAAAGTAGACTTTAATTACGCACTCACTTAAACCGTTACAAAACAATTATCGCACAATAAACTTCGAATACTCAGATGATCGCTCGGGTCGCTCTTATTCGCACTGATCGCTTTCCAAGTAAAGACTGACTCGTCGCAACCGGTGTCCGCCGTTTTATAGTTCCCGAGTCCGATTATTCTAGAACGCCTTCCGGAATGTTCGATGTACTTCGCCCCGTCAAGGTCGATCGAGACTGTTCGTTGCTGGAATGTTCTACGCCTTACTACCTTGTTGTTTTTACGATCGCAATGACCTTGATTCACGGATCTGGATGAGTCTGGAATGTTCCGCGTGTTGCCGTCTCATTTCGTGTTATCTCTTTCACACATTTCTGGAAGGTTCTCAGTATAGTTGTCTCTTTCTAATCATGCTATCTCTTTCACACGCTTCTGGAAGGTTCTCAGTATAGCTGTCTCTTTCTAATCATGCTATCTCTTTCACACGTTTCTGGAAGGTTCTCAGTATAGCTGTCTCTTTCCAATCATGCTATCTCTGTCACTCTTAGTGGAAAATTGCCATATACTGAAATTTACTTCAAAGGCCCATAAGGGGTCCTGAAAATGCCTGAAAATGGGTTTTCAGGTTATGGCGTCATCTGATAGAGGGTGGCCTGAAACGGACTGAAAACATGTTTCAGGCGCCTGAAAACAACGGCAAGTGGGTCGAAAATCTAATAATTTGGTATGTGATAGAGCTACCTCTGAAACGGACTGAAACGATATTTCAGCCTGCTGAAAACGCTTCTAAAGCCCCAAAATTAACGATAAAAGATGAGACGCCTTATGCCATTGGCGTAACACTACCCCCTCCTAAGACATGCTCGTCCCGAGCATTATTAGTTCCGTAGTATCTCGCCAGTCGGTCAACGTGGACAACCTTGCAGGGACTTCTCTGGCTCCGCTGTATCCGATACGTAACGTCGTTGATCTTTGTGACTACTTTGTATGGCCCTTCCCAATTCGGTGATAGTTTCGGGGATTTCCCTTTTCTTCGCATGGGGTTATGCAGCCATACCAATGAACCTTCCTCGAACCCTACTTGGTTAGATTTTCGGTCATAACGTGTTTTCATCTTCGCACTGGCTTGAAGTCCGTGTTCACGAACATGACTGTGAACATCGTCTATCCGGTTTCGCAAATCACTGGCATACTCGGTGATCGATTTCGGCGAATCTGGAGGACGTCCGGTTAAAAGGTCTGCAGGTAAGCGAAGTTCTCTTCCGAAGTTCACGTAAGCTGGAGTGACAGCCGTACTTTCGTGAGTTGCCGACCTGTATGACATCAGGAAGAGAGGAATATGCCTATCCCAATCCTTTTGGTGACTTTCAACCACCTTGGCCAAATGTCTTTCCAGCGTCTGGTTGAATCTCTCGACCATTCCGTCCGATTGTGGGTGATATGGCGTTGTCCTGGTCTTATGAATACCCATAATTCGGCAAGTCTCCTGGAACACCTGGGACTCAAAGTTCCTGCCTTGATCACTGTGAATTTCGAGAGGCACCCCAAATCGACAACACACTTCCATCACTAATTTATCCGCGACTGTGACTGCTTCTTGGTTAGGAATCGCAAATGCTTCAGGCCATTTGGTGAAGTAATCCATTACAACGAGGATGTACTTGTTCCCGGATTCGGATGTTGGAAACGGGCCTGCGACGTCCAAAGCAATCCTTTCCCAAGGTGCTCCAACGTTGTACAACTTGAGCGCACCTCTACTGCGTGTTTGCGGCCCCTTAACTGATGAGCAGTTTGTACACTTCCTGCACCAGTCTTCCACATCTTCACGGCAGTGAATCCAGTAGAAGCGTTGCCGAACTTTCATTAAGGTCCTCTTCACTCCAAGGTGCCCACCGGATATTCCGTCATGGAAGGATCTCAACACATCACTTACCCTTTTTCTTGGAACAACTACCTGTAGGTGAGCATCCTTTCCATTTTCCTTCTCCCATTTTCTGCACAGTACGCCATTATGCATGATCAGACTTTCCCATTGGGCCCAGTAGCTTTTTGTTACAGTACTCATTGGGGCTACTTCACACCATTTCGGTTTGGGAACGCCTGCTTTGATCCAATCGAAAATGGGTTTAATGTCCTGATCTTCTTGCTGCGCTTGTTGCATGACTTCATTACTCCATTCTTCACTTACAGTATCAGTCCGCAACATTCTCACACAATCTTTGCCCTCTTGCCTTAAACAATGTTTACAGTCATCCGGACAAGGTCTTCGGGAAAGCGCGTCCGCGTTGCCGTGTGATTTTCCACTGCGATGTTCAATGATAAAGTCATATTCCTGTAGTTGTTCAATCCATCGTGCTACTTGACCCTCAGGATTTTTAAACTCCAATAACCATTTCAAAGCAGCATGGTCAGTTCTGATACGAAATTTGCGCCCAAGCAGATATTTACTGAAATGCTGCAAAGTCTTGACAACCGCCAGCAATTCTCTCCGAGTGACGCAGTAATTCCTCTCTGGTTTCGATAGTGACTTACTAAAGTAGGCGATAACAACTTCCTGATCTCCTTTCTTTTGTGACAAAACTCCTCCGACACCAGTATTACTTGCGTCTGTGTCAACAATAAAATCATTCTCAGGGTCTGGGTATCCCAATATCGGAGTTCCACAAAGCCTTTGTTTGAGATCGGCAAAAGCTGCTGCACACTGATTATTCCAGTCAAATCTTCGTTTCTCTTCCGTAAGCTGGTGCAAGGGCTTCGCTATATCTGAGAAGTTTTTCACAAAACGTCGATAATATGAGCAAAGTCCCAAAAAGGCACGAACTGCGGTCTTGTCCCTCGGTATAGGCCAATCCTTAACGGCACTTATCTTCTCAGGATCTGTCTGGATACCGTCTGTTGACACCACGTGTCCTAAATAATTGTCCTTACGCTTGAAAAGTGAGCATTTTTTCGGGCTGAGTTTCAGGTTCGCATCTCGCAGCTTAGCCAAAACTTGCTCCAATTTTCTAAGGTGATCGTCGAAGTCTCTACCAACAATTATAATGTCATCCAGATATACCAGACAAGTATCTCCAAGTAGACCAGCAAGTATTTGTTCCATCAATCTCTCAAAGGTTGCTGGTGCATTACACAGTCCAAACGGCATAACATTGAACTGCCACAGTCCCTTTCCGGTCGAGAAGGCGGTTTTCTCCTTATCGTGGTCCTTGATTTCCACTTGCCAGTAGCCACTTTTTAAATCCAACGTGGAAAACCATTTCATTCCATTTAAAGTGTCTAACGTGTCATCGATTCGTGGCAGTGGATAACAATCCTTTTTGGTTACATCGTTAAGTCGGCGATAGTCAACACAAAATCTCATGGTGCCGTCCTTCTTCTTTACCAAAACTACCGGTGAACACCAAGGACTTGTTGATGGCTCAATAACTCTGTTCTTCTTCATCTCTTCAATCATGTCTTCCACTTCCTTTTCGCGAGCTACTGGAACTCGCCGAGGACGTTGTCGGATAGGCATGGTTCCGCCAGTGTTGATCTCATGTTGTACAACTCCAGTTCTTCCAATATCACCGTCGTGCGCAGAGAAAACATTGCTGTAACGCAGCAGTAAATTACGCGCCTTCAGGAGTTCTTCCTTCGTGAGATTGTTTTGGCAACCATCCAATAATCCTGTAATGTCCACTCCTCTACTTGCAGGTTGTCCGCTTCCATTCGATCCCTGGCAACTTCGTATCCAAGAAATTTCTTCGCAAGTCCCGATAAGGCTTCCTTTACTAAGGGCATGTTTAGAGTCGCTGAGGTTTAGGATCCTTATAAACGCTGCAGATGACGTTGTCACAACCGTGCGAGCTGTTATCCACGGTTGACTACCATCAATTTTTTCTACTAATACGCAGCGATGATCCTCGTCCTGCATAGTGTGGTAATTTTACAGGAACTAGGGCTTGCGATCTTGGTTGAAGAATGGTCCTTCTGGCGCAGTAGACTTGTCCACTTACGCCACCTTCCATAGGCACTTCATCAACTCCGAATTTCAGGACTCCGCCTTTCAAGTCGATTTTGCAGCCATGTTTTCTCATAAAATCCAATCCAATAATACAATCGTCGATGATGTTAGCAACGATGACTTTGTGCCAGTAGTTCTTTTCCCCAATTTGCACCGCCACTCCTTGCTCCCCCAGGACGGAAATGTACTGGCCGGTAGCCGTTTGCAGCTGAAGATACTTGGGTCGGACTAGATGATCTCTGGTTAAATGTTTCAGTAGTCGAGAACTGATCACAGTCCGAGAAGCTCCGGTGTCTATAGTAAGGTGACATGGTATTCCACCAATTTCTCCTTTGACGACCAGACTGTTCCCATCATTTACCTGTGAGATCATTACCGGGACATTTTGACCACCAGCCAGCACTCGTCCCTTAGTCCTGGCTTCTACTCGTTTCCCTGATGCGGCTCTAATGCATCAGAGCCTGCTGGCCTCTCCGTTGGGCCTGTTGTATCTCGTTGTGTTCTATTTCGTTTTGGGCAACTAGATTGTATGTGCCCGCGTTCTCCACACCAATAACACCTTGGCCCAAATTCACGGCGAGGAGCAGTTGGCTCCCTGGACGAAACCTCTCGTACCCTAAAAGGCCTCGAGTCCCGGCGTACAGCTTCGACCTCCAAGGCGTGGGCAACTGCATCCTTTACGCTCCCATGATGTCCTAGTCGCACAGCAGCTCTGACTTCTAAATCACGGATTCCATCGATGAAGGCCTGTACTAGCATGCTGTCCACAAATGAGGCCGATGCACTTTGATACGCTTTCCTGACCAACTTTTCTATTTCCAGGGCCCACTGTTGTAATGACTCATTACGTCCCTGGGCTCGATCCTTAAGCTGAGCTCTAAAGACGTGCTCGAGATGGCTGTCACCATAACGTGCCTCCAAAGCTTCAAGAAGGCGGTCGTATGTCTTATTCTCTCCCAGAGCTTCCAGCACGGTGAGGGCTTCATCTCGAAGTGCCAAAGTTAGAGCCGTCTTCGCCTGGTCCTTGTTCCAGCCATTCGCCTGGGAAACTGACTCAAATTGCAATTTATAGGCCGTCCATGATGATGTTCCATCAAATGGAGGTACTTTGAATCTTCCAGCTACAGGGATGGATGTTTCAGGTCCACAGGTACCGTTGACCACTTTGATTTCTAGCTTTTTCACTTCGTTTCTTATGGTCTGGAGGCGATTTTCGTGGTCCTCAACTTTTTCCTTGACGTCATCCAGTTTTTCTTGAACCTCCGTCATTTCCTTTTTCCATTCCGAAGCGGCTTCTCGTACCTCTCGGAGAATTCTATCAGATTGCTCCTCTTGGGATCTGGATTGTTCCTTTTGGAATTTCTTCTGACTGAGTAGTTCATCACGGATAAGTCTCGATTGTTCCTCTTGTGCTCTAAAACGTTCCTCTTGAGCTTTAGATTGTTCTTTCAAGAGGATCAAGATTGCGTTCAGGTCAAACTCCGGCTTAACTGACGCTGTTATAGTACCCGGTGCGGTAGCGGTGGACGTTCCGGCGGTAGCTGGTGAGTCATCAGCTGCAGTTTGGCTCCGGGTTTTGACCCCCTCCTGCTCTTGATCTCGCGGAGTTACTGGCATTTTCTATCCCACTTCTGACACCAAATGTTACGTACGTGGGGGTAGGTAACTGATAGAAATGCACGAATACACCGATAATCAAAAGTAGACTTTAATTACGCACTCACTTAAACCGTTACAAAACAATTATCGCACAATAAACTTCGAATACTCAGATGATCGCTCGGGTCGCTCTTATTCGCACTGATCGCTTTCCAAGTAAAGACTGACTCGTCGCAACCGGTGTCCGCCGTTTTATAGTTCCCGAGTCCGATTATTCTAGAACGCCTTCCGGAATGTTCGATGTACTTCGCCCCGTCAAGGTCGATCGAGACTGTTCGTTGCTGGAATGTTCTACGCCTTACTACCTTGTTGTTTTTACGATCGCAATGACCTTGATTCACGGATCTGGATGAGTCTGGAATGTTCCGCGTGTTGCCGTCTCATTTCGTGTTATCTCTTTCACACATTTCTGGAAGGTTCTCAGTATAGTTGTCTCTTTCTAATCATGCTATCTCTTTCACACGCTTCTGGAAGGTTCTCAGTATAGCTGTCTCTTTCTAATCATGCTATCTCTTTCACACGTTTCTGGAAGGTTCTCAGTATAGCTGTCTCTTTCCAATCATGCTATCTCTGTCACTCTTAGTGGAAAATTGCCATATACTGAAATGTACTTCAAAGGCCCATAAGGGGTCCTGAAAATGCCTGAAAATGGGTTTTCAGGTTATGGCGTCATCTGATAGAGGGTGGCCTGAAACGGACTGAAAACATGTTTCAGGCGCCTGAAAACAACGGCAA
Source organism: Acleris literana (assembly GCA_946894065.1). NCBI lineage: Eukaryota > Metazoa > Arthropoda > Insecta > Lepidoptera > Tortricidae > Acleris > Acleris literana. The sequence continues at coordinate 8,514,196 of OX335689.1, read as the reverse complement.
GTGGGTCGAAAATCTAATAATTTGGTATGTGATAGAGCTACCTCTGAAACGGACTGAAACGATATTTCAGCCTGCTGAAAACGCTTCTAAAGCCCCAAAATTAACGATAAAAGATGAGACGCCTTATGCCATTGGCGTAACAATATTTTGCTAGTATGTGTCGAATATTTTTAATTTTATAATTTTTTTTTAATGATAAAAACTTACCTTTTTCAAAGTCAGTTAACCCTAAAAGTATCACCCGTGTGTAATATTTACGTCGTGACAGATTTATGTGATTTCAATTTCACTGGTGACACTTTATTGTTAATTATAAAGGCGATTACCAGACTGCGTAACAATAAAAACAATTTGCAGAAAATGCTGGCTCAAGCACTAGAAAAGCAGGGGGTTGTATGATATTAGTTATGATTAATCACAAAATTCAAAACGGGACCAACAGCATCGATTTTCTGTGGTCAAGGCTGCAACATGCGTTGAAACAAGACGATTTTTACGGTGGGTCGAGCCGTGTTTATTAACGGATCAATTAACTCAAAAAAATGCAAAATTCATAATATTTTTTCAGTTAATTCCGCATATATATCCCTATTATCCCTACTAACATAAATGCGAAAATGTATATGACTATGTTTGTTATCAGATTCCCAATTGCACCAATAGTATTTTGTGTTTTGAAAAGGGTTAAGTACCTTTCATTGTTTTTTTAAAGTGCCATTTATACTAAGTATTCAGACTGCCAATAAATTGTTCCAATTGGCCCCATACCCCCTATTTTGACATTTGTGACTTTTCTCTGCCCTGAGATAACGAGGTCTAGTTATAAACTATAATGTGACTCGTAAAGTTTTTATTATGCAAACATGTCAAACTTCCAACTTTTTAACTGTCCATCACGATTGAAAGTTAAAAACATTGTGCCGTTGAACTATAATGATGGGTCCCTAACTTTTTGAAATAGTCTCCTAGGGTAGCACTACAGGCGCGAAGTTACAACAAGTACTTACCTAACTATGTCGGCGGGCACGAATGCGAGTGCGAATAAATACGATGCGATCAAGATGCGATAAAAAGGGAAGCGTAGAGAGCATCGCAGGCAGATACGATCTGTGTGTAAACTATTTTTTTTAAAGAGCGCCGTTTGTACACGTATGTAATGTACTATACGCGGAGCGGGTGGACTCACAGAGCGCAGTCCGTCCAGCCTGTGTACTGGCGGCCATCCTTGGAGATGGACTGTACACGCGTCTTTATCACGTCCAGTGGGGTGACAGCCACCGCGGCGATCATCCCGGCAAAGCCGCCACTCAGGAACGACCACCTGACAATCACATACATATATGCTAATATATAATTTGCGGCAACAAATTTCAAATTCTTAAAAAAACTTAAACAATCTGATAGTTTTTGTTTGGCATGGCAAAAGGATAACATACAAGTATAAGACTTCTGAAATCTCAACTATAACTCTGTTACTTATTTGAAATTTGATTTAAGTAACATGATGTACCCTTATGGCTTATAAAATAAATGAGATAAAAAAAAAAAAACATGATGTACCCAAGTTTGCTCTGAATCGCAATAGTCATCTAGCCTTAATACAGCATCTATAGGTATAGAAAATTAGAAAGTTTGGTGAAACTGTGCCTGCCTGTACTGAGGCTAACATTGGAGCTTCCAGTTCCGTGATTTTCGAAGCTGATTTAGAATGGCTCGAAAGCTCTGAAAATCCCGGTTCTGGCATTTACATTTGGTCTCGGGACTTTAAGCCCTTGCAAAATAATTGAAAACTTTATCCTTACTGATAGTCAGAGGTCGGAATAGGTAGTGCTTATTAACCTAAACTTGACGCATGTTCATTCATGCGCGAGTGAGATGGGAATACATTACTGAATGAAGATGCATCAAGTTTAGGTTAATAAGCACTACCTATTCCGACCTCTGCTGATAGTACAAATGCGAATGTAACTCTGTTCGTTTGTTTGTTTCGCTTTCTCAGCTAGCCCGCATAGCCGTGTTTAAAGGATATAGATATAGTTAGCTTGAACAACCGGGAAGGGTTTAAGATACGAACGAAGATAAGAACAAAACCGAGGGAATAAACCTTTTTTACGCAAATAGAGTCTTGGGCTACAGTTGAAGTAGGTATAGTCACCAAAAAGGGGGTTGGGTGGCCGGCGGCTCCATGGGACCCATGTCGTTGACGATGGCGAAGACGGGGAAGTAGATGATGCTGAACCCGACGTCGCGGGCGAACGTCGCGCTGAGACCCTTGTACAAGCCCATGATCCCACGCTCCGCGATCAGTCTCCGCGTCAACTGCATTGCCGTGACGTGCTCCACTTTCTTGCCCTCTGCCACAACACTATCACGTTACACATTTTTTTTCCCAAGGATTTCCGTATTTCAATAGCGGGAAGAAAATGGCATTTTCATCCCTAGGGAGAAAAGTGATTTAAAAAAAGAATTGGTCAAACCCTCAGCCGTTTTTGGTACCTACTCGTTTTTAAATAGCGTCAAAAATAAAATTACACATATGTTTTGAATGACAGTAATAAATAAGACAAAGTAAAATCGTGATAATAACATAGAACATTTTGGTTCAGTTTCCTCTCAGTTAAAGTGAAAAGTAGAGTGTTTAAGGCCGGGTAAAGGCCCAGCCACACCGGATGCGTGCGCATAGACGAGACGTGCGTGTGCGCATTCCACTGCGGTGTATAGTATGAATTCTCATACGACATGTCACTATACAACGCAGTGGAAAGCGCACACGCACGTCACGTCTACGCGCACGCATCCGGTGTAGCTGGGCCTTAAAAGTATCAATTTATTGCACCCTCGGCCTATAGGCGCACTATAGGTCCACCGTCCAGCCTGACTACTTGGAATGCAATTTACCAATATCATCCGTTGGTTAACAATCCACTATTTGCCTTTTGAGTTTCTTGCGGCGCTCCTTCTAAATAGTGGTCTTCCTTTGAGGCTTAGCACGCACTACGGTTAGCCTCATACGGTTTCTGAACCGGACGTCATGTAACTAAGTTATGGTTTCCTTTACAAGAGCACGTTCCTAGCTGTCTAGACATGATTGTTAGAGAATTGCATTTTTAGGCATTACTCCAATATTCTCTCGTAGTCTACCCGTAGGATCTAAACGCTTGGATAAACTTTATAGTGTTTCCGAATTCCATGTTTCTGAAGTCATAAGGATGTTCTTCTAGATATAAAACTGGGAAAACAAAATAGACAAAACACTTGAGGTGAGTAACCAAACTTCACTTGACATGAATGTTCTTCTTCTTCTCCTCTTTAATGGCAGCCACAGGGCTTGTGCCGATGTCAGTTGCGAACAGACATGAATGTTCATACCACTCGAAAAGACTTTAGTGACAGTTATTAGTAGAGTTTTCGAAAACTTTCAGACTTCCTACTATGCATTGCATTCATTTCTATAACAAATTACCTGACGTAGTTTTAAAGTTATCCTTTCCAGCACTTAAAAATTACTTGAAAAAGTCGTTAATGCTAAAGCGTATTATAGGGTCGAGGATTATCCAACAGACATAATGCATGGCCTAAACCCGAAACTTAGTCAATAATAATTTATTCAAATGCAAAAGCTTTATCTTGTCTAGGGGACACCGTTGATGTAGGAAAACATATCGAAACTTTTATGTGGTCGTTTTGTACCGTCTAGTATAAACATAAATAGGTGTTTTTTTCCCCGTTCTCCCTCTGTCTCTCTCGTAAGATTTTTGGCATGTTTTCCTGCTGAACTACGCATGTTATTTTTATAAGTATAATAAGTAATTGAATATTTATTGCTTTATATAATGCTAGACTAAGTAGTAACCATTGTAATATGTTTAAAAAATGACTGACTGCTGAGTTTCTTGCGGCTTTTCTTCTCAGCAGTGGTCTCCTCTTGGGAAGCGCTAGTAGATATTTGACGTGTAAAAGTGCCCGTGCGGCCTACTTACTGAATAAATATCTTTATCTTGATCTTTTTCTTTATCTTCTAAACGCCGTCAAATCAAAACCACGACCACCAGAAACCTCAAATTATACACGAATAAGCAGAATAAATGATAATCACAATTACACATTTTTTTATATGTTTGAACCGCCATATTTCTCCAGTACGCACCTCGTAGCATCTTGAACGTTCATTTAATAAACTGCATGCTCGAGAAGCTTTTTAATACTGAGGTCCTTAATCATAGAGCTAAAGAGTGCCTACCTAATAGGTTAAATTTTAAAACGTGATCGTGTCAATTAAATTTTTCAATAGGTTTATATTTTATAAGCGCGAGGACGTACAAAATGTCTGTCTGAAGAATGACCGTCCCCTAGTTCTTAAAGTTGTATTCAACTTTACGAACGCTTACCAGCCTTGGCCAGCGCAGCGAGGCGGCCCTGGTCCTGCATCTGGATCTTGAGGAGTTCCATGGGCGTGGTGATCACGATCTGACACGAACCCGCCAATCCTCCCGCCAGCATCTGACGCGGTATTGACAGCGACCTAAACACGCGACGGCGTGCAATGGCAATGAATGATATACTCAAAATACGCACACGAAAATCTAATGCCGCTGATGGTAAGTTAATCTTTCCCTTACTTGAGAAATGAATGTGATAACTTAAGGGAATCACGCTTATCTTAGAAACTATTAACAAACCACGTATGAATATTAGTAGGAGATCCCGATCTATGTTTAAACAATAAAAATTGTTAACAAACACGACTTGTCACCAAAAATTTGTTCCAGGCTGTTTCAAAAGTATTTTTCGTTTCGAGTGAGAGATCCACAAGATCGATTGGAACCTTATATATATTACAGACAAAATAAGAAAATCCGTCTAAGACTGACCAAAACTACTATCGCAATTGCAGTTGGTAAGCAGTCCACCGGCAAATGGAACCCACTTGGTGCTCGATTCTGACTAAGTAGGTATAATTAATCTATTCAGTGGTTTTGTACGTGACTCAAATACTTTGGTACCCACCCGTCTGGAAGAGTGAGATAGAACCGGAACATGTCATTGCAAGTCAGTTTGATAGCCTTCTCTGGAGTGATGAGAACAATGTTGACAGCGGACCCCTTGTACATGCCAAAGTATCCCTCGGCGGCATAGGTCTTCTTGAAGCAATCGAACCTGTTCACAAAAAAATCATTAAGTACCTACCTGGGTGAATTTCAACACGCGTCAAATTATCCAAATTTTGGTTTTTTTTTTTATTTTGTTAGTAGGGTTCACAATTATACGTTTAAGGGGCGTCATTAGTCATAATTAAAACAGTGTTAAAATGGCCCTTCATTATACCAAGCGATTTTTAAGATATAACGATTTAACCAATTATGTACCACCAAAATTGCTATTATCCACCAAAATTGCTTTTCTAAGAAACACTCACCATCAATAATAATACACCGTGTCCGCGACGTACCCGAAGGATTTTAACCATCGATTTTGACCCTATTTGGAGTATATAAATATAAATATACATGCATGTAGTCCAATATCGCATAGTTTCCGAGATTTTAGTATTAAAAAAATTCCATAGTTAATTTAATTTGAACTCTGTCCCCTTGACTTAAAGCATTATTTACTAAGAAATTGATTAAATTAATGTATGTTGTACGTTGATGATATTGCTTCTTACAACATGAATATTTCTTGGTAAATAATGCTTTAGGTTAAGGTGACAGAGTTCAAATTAAATTAACTATGGAATTGTTTTTTAATTATAAAAATCTCGGAAATTATGCCTTATTGGACTACATGTTATACCACATTATATACTCCAAATAGGATCTAGAATCTATAGTTAAAATCCTTCGGGTACGTCCCGGGCACGGTGTATATCGGGCTAATTTTTTAAAATCAGTAACGTATTTTTCTTAATATATTAAATAATGATTATTTGTTGTTTAAATAATTTTGGTGGAACCCAGCAATTTTGTCAATTTTGTTGTCTTTGGAAAAGCCACCTAATTTGTACAACCAAAATTAGAAATTGAACTATTGTTTTATTAAAAGCGAATCTTTTAGTTTAACACAATTTTAACTCAATACAGTTAAAAAGACACCATAAACCTACTTGAAATAACTATCACACAATAAAACGATTTACGAAATAATAACTTATCTAAGTTACCACTATATTTTTTTTTAATTCTATACCACGAAAGGGGTCCATATTGGCTCACCTAATTATTTTTACTCATAACGACTCATAAGTCCTAATTATCGCAACTCCTAACGTATTTATTTCAGCAACTGTTACATTTTCAGGATTTTTATAAATCAAACCTAACCTAACCTAGTCTTATCTACACATTGAATATTTCAGAACTTCTGAAAAGTTTACGGTTTCAGCGGTATAAAAATTTCATTTTCGGAGTTCCGATAATAGGAGTTGCAATTTTAGTTGAACTTTGGCGCTCCCCCACGAAAGATTTGATACTTATGTGCCTAGCCGGATGACGCATTAAGATGGTACAAATCTTTCACCATCTATCGCTGGCTTGGAACTGAACGAATAACTGACACCATATTTGTTTGTTTAATCACTTTTCGTTCGAGCATAAAATCAATTTAATATATTCACCACCAAAATTGACTACTTATTTCGCTGGGACAGTTTTATTTACACTGCTCCCAGTTTCCCTTTATTTGCAAATGCAATAATTGTAATATTTTAAAATTTTAATATTAACTAATAGGGAATACAGACACATAACTACAATATTAATCTAGTTGATACATGTACTTCACACCCCAATTATCACGTCCGCCGCTCAAAAATGTGGTTGGGATAATTACCCACCTACGCTCCTTTTTTGGGCATTCATGTCTAACATGCCAATTATATATGATACGCCGGTTGGCACGAGTGCAAGGCGAATGCGCATCCAGCGTGCTATCTTTAAAAACAGTTATCAAGTGATCCTCCAATTACTGTATGATTTATCTATGCACAAAAGGAAGTGAATGATCGTGCTATGCTCGTATTTGTTGCATACATGCCAACATTTCCGACCCAGAATGGAATGCGCCGAACTACACATTGCTCACTTGATTTACCCATAACATGCCTATAACCAAATGAGAGTTCAATCATCGTATCTACAGTGCGACCAAAAAGAGTAGAAATTAAATGAGGGTGCCACTTTCTACGTAACTGTCACATTTTTGACGTAAAATGCGTAAACATGGCAACAATTTAGTATGGAATTTTTTTAGTTCCATTTTATTTAATTTCTACTCTTTTTGGTCGCACTGTACTGTTAAGTTTAGAGCGAGGGTGGCCTAGTGGCTTAGGGGGTCGACTCGTGATCGTAAGGTACCGAGATCGACCCCCGCGGTGAGCCAATGAGTTTTTCTAACTTAAGTGCATTACCCGATGCTCTTACGCTCAAGGAAAAACATCGTGAGGAACCTGCGATTTCAAACAGCAGAGTGTGTAAGAGGGTAATTGCACAAAAGATCCTAAAGGGTCGAAGTGTATCCGAAAGGGCCCATCTGTAAGATAAGATAAGATAAGATACTATTAAGTAAGTAATACTGACATGCTTGTATAGAGCAGTTCTCCATTAGGCCCGGGCTTCTGGCTCTGCAGCCGGGTCTTGACGAGATCCAAAGGAAACACCACAGTCACCCCCACAATACCCGCGATACCGCCGTTTATGACCTTCGGCAGGGGGCTGCAAAGTTCTTATTCATTATCAAGCACCTACAGTGCAATAGCACTTAAAAAGTCTTTTGGTTTTGTACTTCTCTCTCACTCGCCTCTCATGGGCTCTTATTTATGCTAATCTAACCACTTTTAAGGCTTTTTAAAAGATATCATGTGTATATAGGTACGCCTTTTGACCATAATGTACTAAATGCTTAAACGAAACTTCCAATGGTTAACTTTTGTCTAAAATCGTTACGTTTCGAAAACTAAAAAAATATGCTGGAAGTTAACTTCTTTTGTTTCAACCTTTCAACAGGTACATTATGAACATTTAAAAATAAAAACTCACTTAAACTCTAATTTTGGTGGTGGAGGATCCGATGGCGATGCTGCTCTTAGAAATCTTGAAAACATTTCATTTGAATGTCAATTTTTCTAGTTTTTATAATCTGTGAAAAACTTTTTTAGTAAAGATCGCGTCGAGCAAATGCGTAGCTTATCCTGACACGCGGCAGCGTGTCCAGCCAAGTTCACGCAAAAGGAGCTGGCGAGCACAGCCGTGTGTTATTTACACGAACCGTTTGGAGCCACTTTTGACGCCTCAATAACTCCAAATATATTTATCATACAAACATGAAATTTGGTTTACGTATTAAAACGCTTTAGATCAACTAGAACCCTAAATTTCATAAAAAAGTGAAACGGTTATTGAGATATTAACGTCTAAAAATGGGCATTTTTACCACTGACTGACTGACTGACTGACTGACTGATTAATCATCAAAAACCTAACCCACTTCCAGATGACCTAGAAAGATGAAATTTGGAATCAAGATAGGTAGAAGAAGAAGAAGAAGAAGAAGAAATACATTTATTCACCAACCATAAGACACACAAATATACAAATTATTCAAGAAAACAATGAAGGTAACAGGCACAGCACGCAAATGTGTGTCCTCGCGGCGGTGAAACGGACACTGGCTCAGCAAAATGCTGAGGTGTCAGACACCTACAGCGCTGATTTTCAGCCAGTACCGGCAGTGACTCACGGAACGCTGTACAAACATACTATACTATACGTGTAAACTACTTACATAATACTTAGTTATTATAGAAGAAAAATAAATGGGAATATAATAATTAAAAATAAAACGCATACATAAATACCGATATACATTCAGTTAACAAAGTATCGGGAATGGATGATTTGTTTATGGTTCCAAATTCAAATTTTTGTTTTTTTTGTTGTTGTTAGATTGGCACAACTGTTTTCTATTTTGGCGCGGAGTTTGAGTTGCATCTGTTATTTATATTAAATACAGTGCTGTTTTTAGTTATATCATATCTAGTGTGTATTGCGAATTTCATAATGGACAAAAATATTGAACAAAGAGTTTGTCTTAAATTTTGCATCGCCAATGGAATTTCGTGTTCGGAGTCACTGAAAATGTTACAGAAGGCTTACGGTGATTCGACTTTATCAAAAACACGTGTTTATGAGTGGTACAAAGCGTTCAAAAGCGGTCGAGATGTGATGGAAGATTTGCCTCGCTCTGGTAGGCCATCAACGTCTGCAACTGAAGTTAACATCGCAAAAGTGAAGGAAATAGTGACTGAAAATCCTCATTCAACTTTGAGAGAGATAGCCGCCGAACTTTCTGTATCTCACGAGTCGATCCGTACTATTTTAACTAATCATTTGGGTATGAAACATGTTACCGCTCGGCTAGTCCCAAAAGACCTGAATTTTCTCCAAAAACTCAATCGCATGAGAGTCGCTGAGGACATGCTAGAACGAGTCAATTCCGACCCAACATTCATGAAACGCATTGTTACTGGTGACGAGACGTGGGTTTACGAGTTTGACATGCAAACTAGTCAACAAGCTTCGGAGTGGCGCCTTCCAACTGAACCGAAACCGAAGAAACCACGCCAAAGTCGATCAAAAGTCAAAGTCATGTTGACTGTTTTCTTTGACTATCGCGGTGTTGTGCACTCGGAATTCTTGCCGGAAGGTCAAACGGTAAATAAAGAATATTATTTGAGCGTTATGCGGCATTTAAGAGAGCAAATTCGACGAAAAAGGCCAGATTTGTGGAATGAAAATTCTTGGATTTTGCACCACGATAATGCGCCTTCGCACAAGGCCATCATTGTGAAAGAATTTTTGACCAAACACTCAACAAATACCATCGAGCAACCACCATATTCACCAGATATGGCTCCTGCCGACTTCTTTCTTTTTCCTAAACTCAAATTACCACTTCGTGGCACCCGTTTTCAATCGGTAGAAGACATAAAGGAGAATTCGCGCCGAGAACTGAATTCAATTCCGGAAACAGCGTTTAAAAAATGTTTTGATGATTGGATTATTCGTTGGCGTAAGTGTATCGTTTCTGAAGGAGCATACTTTGAAGGTGATAAAATAAATTTGGATGATTAACAAACAGTTTGTGTATTATTGATCTTTTCCCGGTACTTTCTTGACAGAGTAGTACAGCCTTGATAAAACTGAAAATGAATTAAAAGGTCAATTTAAAAGCAGCAGGTTGAATTAATGATGAGTGTAGGTAAGTGCTGGATGAGGGTTAGGATTTCTGGAGTGTCAACAAATAACCCTTAAGCTTGCGCTTAAAGGTGTACCTGCTAGACACTCCTTGGATAGGAGGAGGGAGATCATTCCAGCACTTGGACGCCGCAAACCTGAAACTACCTCTGAAAGCCGCAGTCCGGTGCTATACACCGCACGATGGCGATTGCCTTATACCTGCGCGCACTTCTCGACCATTTAATTCGGTTAAAAAGGTAAGATGGAGTCTCGCTACGTACAACACCAAACAGCAGAGTGGCGAGGTGCAGGCGCCTGCGTGCAGGCATGTTCAACAGGTTTGCGGCGTTCAAGTAGGGAGTGATGTGGGAGCGGGGAGGGACGCGGAAACAAAAACGTGCGCATGCGTTTTGAACACGTTGTATCAACCTCTTAGATCTACCAATAATGCAGCCATCATAGACTACATCACAATAGTTTAATCTAGATAATATAAGCGATTCACAAAGGTCAACACGCAAATAGGTAATTGTGTGTATACAAATAAAAAAATCAGAAAACAGTGATTTTTTAAGTTTTATTATTATTATTATTATTTATGCTAGTTACCTCAGAACTCCGTCATTTATTAACCTATTTGGAAAATTCTTTTTTGTTTTGATAGGACATACTTCCGGAGTGGTCCTACTGTCATCAAGTCAGAATCTGATAATGGGGTCCTGGAGACATTGAGGGAAATTTTCAAATATTTTAGGTACACCTGTAGCGATTTGGGTATTTTGCATAGCGTACTCTTGCATTTGCTCTTGAAAAGCACCATTTGGTGAAGTAGAACTGATGATGATGAATGAAGATCACAGATTCACCGGAACTACCTACTCAATAATTATTAGTATTACATGGGTTGCGATTTATGAATATTATTTAATGCTAATTTATTTAAGGAAACGCATACCTACTTCTTTGACAAAAAAGAATGATATCCCATCAAAAACATAAATGTGAAAATGGGAGTCAAGTTCAATATTTTAAGATTATGCGATGCATGGTTATCGACTTCACCGACAAAAGACTTGAGATCTAAATGGGTGCTAAGTTCCGTAGATAGTCCTGATATTTATTTATTAAGAACATACGACATCCTAAATCAAATTAAAAACGCCATTTCTTATTTTTTCTGCTACAACAATGTTTGCTAATTAAAAGTATAACTTCTTAAATTTGAACACTTGAATTATTTACACAAAGCAGATAACTTAGGATAAATTGAAGCTCAAAATTTGACTCTGCTAGTTTTTACCAGCAAGACAATTGTTTGGAAGAGTAAAATATGACCACACAATATAAATAGAGTAACTTGCGTAAAACATAAAGTAGATAAGTTCATTAGCCAAATGTAACATAACTTGTAAGTGAAAACTAGCCAAGTCAAAAGTTATCTACTTTGTGTAAATAATTCGAGAACTTAGGATAAACTGAATCTTAAAATTTGACTTGGCTAGTTTTCACTTACAAATTATGTTACATTTGGCTAATCAATTTATCTACTTTCTGTTTTACGCAAGTGGTCACGAGTCTTACTCATGGTGGTAAAAACTAGCGGAGTCAAATTTTGAGCTTCAGTTTATCCTAAGTTATCTGCTTTGTGTAAATAATTCGAGTGTTCAAATTTAAGAAGTTATACTTTTAAATAGCAAACATTGTTGTAGCAGAAAAAATAATTAATTGTGTTTTTAACCGACTTCAAAAAAAGGAGGAGGTTCTCAGTTCGTCTGTATTTTTTTAACCGACTTCAAAAAAAGGAGGAGGTTCTCAATTCGTGTTTTTTTTTTAATGTTTGTTACCTCAGTACTTTCGACTGGGTGAACCGATTTTAATGATTCTCTTTTTATTTGAAAGCAGGTGTTTCCCGTTTGGTTTCATTTTTATCAAAATGAAGATCTGATGGTGGAATCCATGAGGAATCGACGGAACTCTTCAAAATTTATAGGCACACCTATAGCGACTTTTGTATTTTTCATTGTAACTCGTGTATTTATTCTTGGAAAGCCCTATTTGGTGAAGTGGAACTGATGATGAAGACCACAGATGGCTACCGGAACTCCTAAACGGTATATATTTCGAGGGTGGCGACAAGATATTTCGATTAGGATAGTTGAGCGACTATGACGAAGCATATTTAGGTTTAAATATATGACTATGACTTTCCCACGGCGTTGCTTGCGGCGAGATTGAAATGTTCTATTGTTTCTTATTAATTGAGAAGTGGGAGAATAACAGCATAATTATGATCATTAAAAAGTATAAAATAAAATAAAGTTTAAAAAACAAAAACCCGCCTTCAAAAAGCAAAAAATAACTGAAAAATGCTTTTTGAAGACGGGTTTTTGTTATTTTTTAACTTAATAAATAAATATCAGGATTATCCACAGAACTTGGCACCCATTTAGATCTCAATTCTTTTGTCGGTGAAGTCGATAACCATGCATCGCATAATCTTAAAATATTGAACTTGGCTCCCATTTTCACATTTGTTTTTGATGGGTTATTATTAAGCTGACCCGGCCAAACGTCGTCATGTTTTATTTCTTGGCTACCATTCTAAAGAAACTTATTCGGAATATTATTATTTTATAGTATTTTTACTATCTTATGTCTTTACCAATCACAGGGCTTTGAGAGTCCCGTAACTTTTAAAGGCTCGTGTACATGGAGCCCAGGCCAACAGAGGTCCTCGATACAACTTTAATTTTGTTAAGTGATGAGACGCCAACCGGTTAAAAATTAAGTCAGGCTTGTATTATATCAAGAGTAATACGTTTTAAAATGAAATTAATACAGTTTAGGTTCTCGTTGGTTGAAATGAGGTAACAGAATCCCTCGTCTGTCCTGACAACTGTTTATAATAACCTCCGATTCCCACCCTTTTCAGGAAGAATCGGCGGGAAAACAAAATGTTGCCACTACATACCGATAAATAGACTTACTTTTTAAAAAAACACTACAAAAGTTAACGTTTTTCATACACGACAAGGGTTTTTTTACTACGTGACTGAATATGTACCTGCTTTTTGAAAATGTATCTAAATCTAAATTAAACGAATTAAAAATAAAGTACGAAGAGAGAAGCGAGGGCGGGTCGCTAGTGCAAGTAAGGATTTCAAAATATTTCTAATTAATTTTGTGCAAAACTTACACATTTCTCGGGTCAGGAGTCTAACACAACAGCTAATGCCCTACCAGGCTTACGATTCGAGATTCGCTATCACCAAGTACTCCCTTTAATACTCCAATAATAATTTACTTGGCGTTTTCTTCGAAAAAGTGATTTTCTTTGTGTTTCATTGAAAATACTCAATCTTTTTTTATTTCGCAACAAGAACAATGGTCATGATTTATTTCTAAGATAATTAAAAATTAATTATCTAACATTTTTGATTTACTCAGCCATGACATACAACCAAAGACTATATACAATACTTTTGAAAATAACATGCATAAAAAAATACTGTGTTTAATGCTTGGAGATTACTAAGTTGACCAAATACCTCTATGGTACTTATGGTTAAATATTTGACCCGCTCAACTGGCTTGATTTCCTCCTACGCTGATGTCGGTCGCTGTCGTCGGTCGAGCGTACCGTCGGTCGGAAAGAAAAGTCCCGCAGCGCGAAACCGATCGCTGTACGGAACCACAGAATAAAGACTAAAGGCATAGAGACCGTACTAAATAAGCAGAAAATACATTATTCAAATTCAAATTCAAATTCAAATTCAAATTCAAATTCAAATTAATTTATTTCGAATGTCTCAGATTCATATTTGTTAGTGGTATACATATACATTCTTATAATCTAGTTGTTAGAACACACATTAAAAATTTATTTGTGGTAAGGGGCATGCAAACTACAACAACGGTTCATGTAGGGACAGTCAAACCTGTCCGCGATCATTGCGAGGTTACTGTTGGAGCTGGCCCGCACTCTGCGCACCAGAGAAGTACATCGTTTGCGGAGTGTTGCGTAAAAACAGTCAACCCTTGCCTCCGCGAACATTCCCGACGCATTACAGAATCTAGGCAGACCCAACAGCACCCTGAACGCATTATTGAATTGGACGCGAAGGGCGCTGAATGCTTTTTGGGTGTATTTTACCCACAGGCTACTCGTGTACAGAGACGTGCAGTACGCTCTAAACAGGGTGATCTTCACCGCTCCAGAGCAACGAGCGAACCTGCGGGCTATCATATTAGCTCTCACTGACAGCGCCCTTCGCTCCCTCTCCATGTCGTCATCATCTTTGAGGTCCTTAGTAAGCCAGTGCCCCAGATATTTAAATCGGTATACCCTTTTTAAGGGGACACCGTGTAGCTTAAGCGGAGGCACGCTAGATGGGCACTTACCAATGGCTTCAAACACCATGACTTCACTTTTTGCCACATTATATTTCAGGCCACAGCTGACTGCAAACTCCTCACACGTCCGCAACAGTTTCTTGAGCCCACACGGCGAGGCGCTCAGCAGCACCATGTCATCTGCGTAACTGATGTTATTGACGCAAATGTCGTCCACGTGACAGCCGACATGCTGCCTGCTGAGCGCGACGATGAGTTCATTTACATACAGGTTAAAGAGCGTGGGTGAGGTGAGCCCCCCTCGCCTCACCCCGCACTCCAATCTGTATGGTTCCGAGTATGATCCCGACCACCTAACTACGTTGACCTGATTTCCATACCAATACTTAAGCATGTTTATTATTTCTAGAGGAACCATCTGCTCCTTAAGTTTCGTCCAAAGGATGTCATAAGAAACAAGGTCAAACGCTTTCGATAGGTCGAGAAAACAGGCATATACAGGTGTTTTTCGGTCGGTATAATATCTGACGGTATGCTTTAAGCTTAAAATTGCACTTTCTGTCGACAAACCGGAACGAAACCCAAACTGATTGTCGTGCAGTTTAACCAACTTATTTAAATGTGAGTTAAGCATACCATCAAATACTTTAGCAATGATTGTGGCCAATGAGATGGGTCTATAGTTAGTCTTATCGGATGCATCCCCCGTTTTATTTTTAACTATAGGCACCACAACAGTTTTCATTAGCACTGCAGGAAAATAGGAGTGTCCCATACAAAAGGAGTAAAACATTGCTAGCACTCTCGCTAAATGAGGGCCAGCGTGCTGAAGGTGCTCAATGCTGAGGCCTTGAGATTATGGTTCACTTCTTTTTACTTATGGTTTTCATAGTGAGTTAGACAGAGATGAATCTATAGCTGTTCTTTGGTACATCGTCACAAGTAAGGCGTGATTTGGACCTATAAGCACTTATAGTATTTGGACCTACAGACAAGGAAAGACAAATCCTTCCTATAGGAAGGACAGAGAAGTCACTGTGTAAAACCTTGTGACAATGACAGTTAAAGAAGAAAAAACAGCATCATGTAATACGTAATCTAAAAAGCAGAGAAAGATAGCTGACGCAAAGTTCGTCTTATAGTCCGCTTTCTATGCTATATGTTCTTATTCTGTGTATGGAACAGTTTCTGCTCGCCTGCGCTGCGCACGTGCGTGCGTACAGCCAACCGGTCAGCTTTGCAGTTTTGCGCATAGTGGTGTATAGCGCGTCAGCGCACCGACGTACGCGGCGCTGACGAGCGAGACCGACGCTCACCATCAGCGTCGCGTAGCAATAAATCTGTCGCGGATGTTAGCGTCGCTGTGCGGTGTCTCACAGAACATGGTGTATATTCGTACGATCGACCGACGTCAGCGACCGATGTCAGCGTAGGAGGAAATCAAGCCTAAGATATAATATTTTTCCTGAGACTAAGTATATGTCGTTGATTCAATGATTTCAATCTCGCGCCTTTCTTAACATTGACATTGGCGGAATCATCGACAGTCGCGATGGCCGATTGAAAAATGCCCGGCTTTTACTTTTGTTAATTTTGATTTACTGTTCTATTTACTGAGTGATTATACTCTCTCACTGACACTGGCGAAATTACTTGGTGGACCGTCATTAATTGAAAGAAGAAGATGGAGCATAACCTACACTACAATTGAATTGAATGGACTAGAGTCATCCCACAATAACTTTGCATAAGATATTAAACGGCATCCCATAAAATACCAATACACTTATAATCTGTGTTCTTTCATGTCACTCAAACATGACATATTGGTAATACATGGATATTTTGTTGAGGTTTTTTTAATGATTCCTATTTTCAAAATGGGTAAACCAAGGGTAAATCTATTAAAAGTGGAGTTCGAGAACTTATATTCAAGACGATAACTCATTTCCAAAATATACAACAAGAAATGGAGTCCGTCTGTAAGCAATGTTTACATGAAATTCTAAACTCTACGAGTAATGGCGCAGCCACACCGCTTGCGTGACGTGCACGTTTACCACTGCGGTGTATAGTATGAATTCTCATACGAAATGTCACTATACAACAACGCAGTGGAAAGCGAACGCGCACGTCACGTCTACGCGCACGCAGCCGGTGTGGCTCGGCCTTAAGTCCCTAATAAATTCTTGATATTTTATTACTACCTACTTTCTGTGTTATTTTATATTGATACCATGAAATAATATTTTATTATGAAAAAATAACATATTAACTAAATTATTAGGCTAAGATCAAGCTAAGATGATGTTATTTTATTATAATACTAGCTTCTGTCCGCGACTTCGCCCGCGCAGATTTCGATTACCTACAGTTATTCCCTCGGGAATTTTTAAATATTCCGGGATGAAAAGTAGCCATGTGTTAATCCAAGGTATAAGCTATCTCCGTTTCAAAATTAATCCAAATTCGTCCACCCGTGAAGGAGTCACAAACTTAAGGGGCTTCTAAACGGGCCATATTTTCACTGCAATATGTGGTCGGCAACTATTGGTGTCTTTCTCTAACATACGAGTAAGAGAGGGACACCAATAGTTGCCGGCCACATATTGCAGTGAAAATATGGCCCGTTTAGAAGCCCCTTAACACACACACACACAAATATTCACAGTGATGATGAGAGTTGAAAGAGGAGAAGGGTTCGGAGAAGTTGAAGTTCAGAAAGAACTGAACAGTACGGTTAGAGTGGAATTTTTAGACTCAGATATCTTTTTACTGATTAAACATGTCAAAAATTGTTTCGTGTTTTATTAAATAAAAACAAAGAATTTGATTCGTGGATCGCATTGGACTATGTCAAAGTGGCACTGTAAATAAAATCTTATGAAGTCTCTTACTTTTTAACCGACTTCAAAAAAGGAGGAGGTTATACGTTCCACTGTATGTTTTTTTTAATGTATGATCACCGATTACACCGTCAATTGTCGACCGATTTCAAATTTTTTTTTTGGTTTGATAGATTATACTTCCGAGGTGGTCCCATTGTCACCAAATCTGTATCTGATGAGGGGATCAGTGAGGAATTGAGGAAACTCCTCAAATATTGTAGGCAAACATATAGCGATTTTAGTATTTTTAGTAACAAGTCCAGCATTTGCATTCAGAAAGGATCATTTGGTGTAGTGGAACTGATGATGAAGACCACAGATGGCCACCGGAACTCCTCAATGGTACCGATTTCAAGGGTGGCGATAAGATATCTCGATTAAGATAGTTGAGCGACTACCTACAACGAATAATATTTACTTGTTGAAATATGACTATGACGTTCCCGCGGCGTTGCTTGCGGCGCGCTTGATATAAGTTAAAGTTTCATTTTAACTAAGAAGTGGGACTACGTAACAGCGTATTATGATCACTAAAAAGTATAAAATAAAATAAATGTAATATCAATACGTGCTGTGTGTTACAAGAAATGTATGAGCGTAATCACAAAATCACACACACACGCTTACTTTTTATTTAAACTCCGTTCTCATGACTACTCCCTGAAACTTTTCTTGGAACGATGTTGGGAATGAGGACATCTCTAAATATACATCAGCGCACATGACATTCAATACCGTATTAACTCAAAAATAAATTGTAATGCATAACTATTTGTACTAGTTTGAAATTAGAATAAATTTTTCAACAGTGTCACATTTTGAGTTAAGACGGTATTGATTGTCATGTGCGTGGTTGCGTTCTGTTTGTACTATTACTTATTCAGTGGTTCTGCGAAAGCAATGATCAGCAATAGCATATTAGAGCCATATTAGAGCAGGCTCCAATAGGATTTTCGTTTGCAAAAATCGCGGGACGCGAAATGTTTGGTGATTTCTCTGCCTGAGACCCTCGACTTTATAAAAAGCCATGGTGCCGCGCGCGCGCACGGTCCTTTGTTATTCTGTCCCCTCCTCCGCCCCTTTACCGCTGCTCTAGCCTCGCTACGCGCGCTTTTCTTACTGAGGCGGTGAACAATAATTATTTCATGACCCGACTGGCGTGCCTAATATAACGCCATAGAAAGTGATGGCACGCCTATTGTGCCATCAGCCATGTGAATAAAAAAAAACTTTGGTTTTTTTCGACGATTTAAACTTACGTTGTTTTAATCGGTTTTGAGTGGCTAATCTACGTGCTTTCCTTGAAATGGATGGTAAGTGATTCAGATGTTTCAAACCTGTGAAAACATAGGCTTTTTCGACAAGAATAATATTTACCTTCTGGGGCCTGTTTTATAAAGCTACAAATTACAATTTACAGGTTACAAGTTTCCATTTGACACAACCTCGACCAATGACGACCAGCCATTTGAGCAGTGTTGCTAGTTTAGACCTGTAAAATTGTTACTTGTAGCTTTATAAAACGTGCCCCTGATGCATTGCATTTTTGGTTTCGAGCTACGCGAAAGAAACCTTTAGGGGAGGTACGCTCAAAGCGGGTACGCTAAGGATGATGGTTAAAAAAACAAAGTTTCTTTTATTTTATTTCCTTTATTAGTATGTATGTGTTTTTATAATCTTTTACGCTTTCGCACAAATCAACGGAATGAGAAAATACGTCAGTTTTTATATGAAAAAAATATTAAAATGTGCACCCTTCCAATAAACCGCTTTGCCCGTGGGGGGTGCCTAAAACGGGTAAGACCTTTGGGCAATGCGGGTAGTGATTGTTCTTATGCGAACAAATCAACTTGGAAATTAATTAAGCTCACAGATTTGTCCTAAAATTATCAATTTATGCTAATGGTCAGCTTTTATTCATGTGTCTTTTTACTGTACATAAATTAATACCAAACTTTTTGGCTACACTTTTGACCGATTTTTTGGTCGCCTCTTACATAGTAGCCACAATGTGATCTCGCCCCACGGCGCTTGGTAAGTTTTTCCTTTATATTTACTACCATCTACATAATAAAAGTAACTAAAATATTAGTCCGCTTATTAATTTATACAAATAGAGGCCAATGGCGGGTACCCGCTTTTCCCATACCCGATTTGCCTATGCACACGTTTTTGTTTTATCAGTATAAAACTTTCAAACCGAAACGATAAAACACAAAGCAGCTTCATAAATAACAAGACTAATAGCCAAACAAAATATACTTAAAACAAATTAGAACATGTTATTAACCATTTCAGAGTAATCACTTGTAAAAAAAAAGAAAAAAACTAGTGAAAACACCAAAAAACTTCGTTAGCGTCTTACCTTGTCAACACGTACACCATGCAACTGGCATTACTGCCTGTGATTGGCTGACGTGTCGAATGTCACTTCGCATCCACAGATTTTTATTAGTGCTAAAGGCACGCAAATTTAAAAGGCTACCTGCTTTAGGCAGGGTACCCACTTTAGGCGTGCTTCCCCTACCTAAAGCGAATGATGAAAAAAACTCTACCTGACTCTTTATTAAAACCGTGTAAATTTCGATCTTATTGTCGAACAAAGTCCCACCTGCAAAAAAGTAGCACTGAAATAAAAATAAATAAATTCCTTGTGTAAATGTGTAAACAATTATTGCAAAAACTTGTAACAAAATCAAACTGTTTCTTTATGTGTAAGCCATTTTTTTGTCATTTTCTTATTTATTAATCAAAATAAAAGTTTTCTATAGCTGCACTGGCTATAAGTACTAATTTTCTAATTAATTTTCTAAATTAATTAAAACCCAAAATATTTTGTAATTTACTAATAATATTTGGGAGGAGGGGAGAGGGGGACCACAAAAGTGGTCGGCAATTATATCAGAAGTCAGAATGCGGTTCGCAATTTTTGCAAACGGAATTCCACTGAGAGCTTGAGGTTTTTGTATACCACAGACGACAGCTGCCAGCGACCCGTTCTTTAGTGACATTAAACTACGTATATGTATAATATAACTTGGGTGGTCAATGCCATGACAATACTGCAATAATCTAATTTTTTTAAAGCGAATTTTAGAGTTGTTTTAATGATCTTGTATTATTTTACACATATACCTAGTCTGTCAAGAAAGTCATGAAATGAAAAATGATTTTATAATCGATGCAAAGAGTTAAATCACAGTATAAAGTAGCATAATAAAAAAATACAGTAAACAAACTAGGTAATTAATACTACATAAGTATATTGCTGTGTTTTATTAGGCTTAATACTGTAATTTAGCTCATTGGATCAATTAGGTATAAAATCATTTTCATTTTATTATTATTATTTTATTTATTTATTCCAAAAAAAGTGTGGTACATTTTTAATTTAACAGTTTGCCAAACGTAAGTTTATTGGCAATTATTGCACTCACTTTTACATTCTGCATGCACCTAACAACTGCCTATGATTGGTTGACCCTTATATGACTTATACCTAGTCGGTTTCGTTTAGTCAGACATGTGGTACCCATAATAGGCCACATGTATCAACCGCATAATAGACTGTACTTAAACTACTTATAATAAAAAAAATTCTAAGGTTAGTTACTCGTTGTTGTTTCTATTGACAATATTAGAGTGTTACATTAAATATTCTTATTTCAAAGCATCTAATAATAACTTTTTTAGCCTAGTTTTAAATATGTTTTTACTGCTACATTCATGTTCCGGAAAAATTTCGTTGAATATTCGAGGAGTTATGTAACTGCGGGTCCTCTTGCCGTAATAGTTGCTGGCCGCGGGCTCCGCGTACCGCCGGCGCGGCGTGGCTCGCAGCCCAACAGTGTGAGATCTGATAGTTTTAAATTCACTTCTTTTAAATTGCTCTGTTGCTATTAGATACTTGACTTTTTCATGCACTGGCAGAATCTTCAATTCTTTATATAGGGTCATATAGTTACCTCTACAGTTTTCTTTGGTCTTTTTATCAACAATGTTTTTTAACAATCTAGTTTGCAGCTGCAATATCTTATCTAAGTAGGTTTTGAAAGTACGACCGTAAGCTATGATACCATATCCAATTAATGCGTCTGCCAATGCATGATATATCATACACAGTAATTTCTTATTCACTATATTTCTTAAACTTATAATTTTGTAGAGTATTGATCTCAGTTTGTTACATAACATGTCTATATGAATTTTCCAATTTATATTTTTATCTATATTTAGGCCTAAATATTTATACCTGTCCACGTTTTCTATACCTATACATCTACATGCGAGTTTATTAGTATGCAAACAATCAAATGTGTGTCCAATTACTGTGATAGGCTCGTGGCATTTTTTTAAATAAGGGGAGTGTATCAGCATAAATTTAGTTTTTTCTAGGTTTAATAGAATTCCATTATCATGAGACCATTTAAGTATATTTTCAAAATCTTCTTGTATAAACATTTCTATATTCTTAATGTCTGCATCCGAATACAATAGGCACGTATCATCAGCGTACATATAGGAGGAGCAGTTCCGAACAACGTTCGCTACACTGTTTACGTGCATAATGTATCCGACCGGGCCGTAGACCGACCCGGTCGGGACACCGGACCGCACCTCCGCCTCGTCTCCGCCGACTCCGTCGACGGTGACGCGCAGGGTACGTCCCGACAAGTAGCTACGGAACCATTCCAGCATTGGACCACGAACACCACATTCGCTCATCGCTTGCAATAGTTGTTCGTGGTCCAATGTGTCAAATGCTTTTTTAAAATCTATAAATAGGACCCCTACATACTTTTTATTATTCAAGTTATCGTATACTTCATCAGCAAATTGAGCCAACGCAGTAGATGTACTTCTAGCTCGTCTGAAACCATGCTGTATACCCGATATCACATTGTTTTTCTCTAGGAAGTTGCATATTTGGCTTACAATATTTTTTTCTACAATTTTATTAATAACCGATAAAGTTGCTATTGGTCTATAATTCGAGTAGTCCAGATGGCTTCCTTGTTTGTATATCGGCCGTATGAGAGACTTTTTTAACTCATCTGGGTATTTCCCCGTTTGCACGCACATATTCACAAATTTCTCGACTTTCTTGACATTACCCGATGCTCTTACGGTGAAAGAAAAGCATCGTGAGGAAACCTGCACATTCGAACAGCTGAGTGTGTAAGTGTACCCGAAAGGGCCAATCTGTAAGATAGGATAGATAGGCACAACGGGCCCTAGCTAATCGTTATAAATCGTAACTAATCGCACCTTCAGAACAATAGCGACCTAATTCAGAAATTATAAATTTCGAGTTAGGTCTCTATAATAAATAAATTTACGACTTGAAGTCTGAAAGCTAAAATTTTGAATTAGGCCATTATTGTTCTGAAGGTGCGTAGGTAATGGTCCCTCGAATGAATGAATGATCCTCGGATGGTAACGTAATCTCGAGGGCCCCTTTTTCTGATCAGTAAGTTAACTCAACTTATTGTTAAAATTCGAAAAAGGAATCGAAAATTTGACACATTTCCTTGAGATTTAACCATTTGTTACGGTTTTTAACGATTAGTTAGTTTAAGTACTGATTAAACAACAGGCCCTAAAACACAAAAATCACTTTGAGAAAAGGCTAAGTACTGTACTTACGTATGAAAAGTTACGTTCTCCGATTTTCGCTCACTGCGGTTTGTACAGCCGATCACACAACAATGCACCATTTTATAAATAAGAGTTTAGAAAATATCAATCAATAACTTTTTTGGTACAAAACAGCTATTCACTTGTAATTTCTTGCTTGAGATAATATGCAAAACCGGTTTAAATAAAGGGTCTAGCCGGGTAAGCATGGTGAAACTGCCCTTGGCGAGAAAATGGTTTTTCTTTTACTGGAATATTTGCGTGATATTTTTTTATAGTGAGTGTGTCAAAACAATTTTTTTTTAAATATATAATTCATTATTCAATTACCGTGTTATTTTTGTATTAAACCATCCAAGTCAAATGTTGAAATACATGGCCGCGTTCAAGTAAACCTTATGAACAAATATATTGTCAAATAAAATTCTTGTGTCAGAGAGCTTGTAACCAATTGCAGATTTTTGTCTTTCAAACGGTATAAAAGCTTACTGAAATTACTGTCTACTCAAACGTTATATCAATATCTGACATAAATGATTTCAAACCTTAATTCAATTAATATTTAGTTGATTATCCAAACCACTCGATACATAAGATGTTTTCATTTCAAAAAGTGGGCGTTTTGGACCGGATTTGGCTGTCGTTTTTGTTTGAGGTTACCCTTCCATACTAATTATATTTCGATGCCCACTTCCAAAAAAGATAGAAGCGTCATGTTTTTTTTAAAGCGACCTTAATTATATGTACAATATATCAAAATTACAAAAAAAGAGTCATTAGTTTCGCAAAAAAAAATCCTTTTTTATTTTATTTTTCAAAAACCTCAAGCATTTGAGGGTTAATATTTGGTAAAATTACATCATACATTAAGGCAAATATTCCAGTAGAAGGAAAACCATTTTCTCGCCGAGGGCAGTTTCACCATGCGTACCCGGCTAGATCCTTTACGAATATGATCTTTTTCAAAATTAATCTAATAAACACATCGTGTTTCTAATTCGCGCGTCGCTCAAAAGCGAATAATTCTAATTGACGCATGACGAGTCGCTTTTCTAACCAACGCACCACACAATTATAAAAACCTCTTTAGTTAATTAACCGCTAAAAATAATTAAGTGCCCAATAAACGATAATGTTTGAATGGTCGATACGTTAGTACCTTTTTTTCTATTCTATTCTGTTCCATTCTATTCTTTCAAAAAGTAAGTCAAAAAATACCAACGCGTTAATTTGAGAACAGAAATCTGAAGAATGACCGTAAAGCAGCCCGCCAGAGTTAGGACTGGAGGGTACCTGTTAGGCTTAGGTGCCCTCGAGGAGTGTGTTTAGCAAATACTAACATTTACGGGGATCCTTTACATAGGGGGAGCAACAAAAGATAGTCCGTTCACTTCAAATGAAGATAACCGCATACTATTTAAAATAATAAATCAGTCGTAAAAAATATAGTTATCCATAATAGTTTTTATTTTCATATTAGTATAGTTTTAATACTTATTTTTAGTATTAATGTACTGACATTATTATACATAAACGTTATTTTGATTTAAAGTAATTGAACAAAATATACAACGATTAAATTTACACAATATACTACACGATATTTATATTTATAAATGCATGCTTGCAAGCGTGACTTATAGGCAGTACAAAGATGGAGTAATTTGAATCATTTGTACTTTTAAAGGCCCAGCCACACCGGATGCGTGCGCGTAGACGTGACGTGCGCGTTCGCTTTTCACTGCGTTGTATAGTGACATGTCGTATGAGAATTCATACTATACACCGCAGTGGAAAGCGCAAAGTGAATTCTCTCCGGATAGCTAGCCCAATCCTTTGGGAGAGGTAAGCACCAGCTCTAGGATCTCCGGAGGAGTCTATGAGCCGGGATGACAGGGCCAAAAAATAAAATTGGTTGACAACTTTTTCATTTGTTATCAAAATTGAAAAGTATCGGGAAAACGCAAGCGTCACTAATTATGTGACCACCACTGTATACAGGGTGTAATCGTTAAGTGTAGCCAGGCTATTATTCCGTAAATATAACAGATATCAGAAAACTTTAAAGTGATACGAAGTGTTACGTTACCTACCCAATAAGTAAAATCACATTAATAACTTTTTTTAATAAAAGTAGTAATATTAAAAATATTAAGTTTAAACGCTCCCATACCCATATAGTGCGACGTTAAAACTGTTTAAGATTCATAATTTACAATAATAAACTATAATAAATAAATCATAAATGATAATGGTGAAATGTCTAGGCCTTTTAAACTAAATCCTCTCAAGTCTCTCAACGAACGGCGTACTAAATTTATGGGAGGGTTTGAAGTTATAAATTGGGATATTTCTGGTTTTATAAAAAAATATATTGATGGGATTTTACTCATTGGGTAACGTACTTTCGATATCAGTTTAAAGTTTTCTGATATATCTGATATATTTACTCCGAGTACACCCTGTATATTTTTAATTTATTTGCTCTTGTTATTCTGAGTTTGGACACGTTTTCCTGCTCAACTACACATTATATTTTTATTTTATATTCATTGCTTTATATAATGCTAGGTTAAGTATTGCCATAAGCAATATTTAATAAAATAACCGACTGTTGAGTTTCTTTCAGCGTTTCTTCTTAGCAGTGGTGTGCTCTTGGTAAGCGCTGGTAATTTTTTTTGACGTGTAATTGTGCCCGTGCGGCCTACTTACTGAATAAACATATTTTATCTTTTTTTTCATCTATTGCATACTTTCTCGCCTCTGCAATAATGTACTGTAGTGCCTGCGCCGCGCGAGAGTAGTGCTGGGATCCAATCTACGTGATCCCGAGGTAGTTTTCGGCGACCCCGAAGAAGTAGACGACCTGTGCGATGGCGAACAGCGGCGCGACCACCATCACCCGGAGCACGCCACCCTTGAGGAACGCTTTTGGACCCTCTTCCTTCCATATAGTCCTGCACATCCAATCAGTATGTTATGTGACTTAATGATTGAAAACTCCCCGAAATTTCTGAAAAGGTTACTCAATAGTCCAAAAAAGTTAGTGCCCGGCACAGTATAAACGAACCAGTAGTACATCTTTCATGTCACACTGATAGCGCTGATTGAGGCTGAATGTTGTGGCCTGCGTGTGGGCATGTACCTAACTCGAGCTTCTAAAGGGCCAGAGTTTAATAACTTTTCTGTATATACTTCGGTGCTCGGGGTGATAGATAGGGAAGAGAGGCAACGTACTTCTTTTTCGGGCTACATATCTAACTCACACTAACACCTAGAAGCTCTCTCCCCGCCAACATTCGTCACTCGGCGGGATAGTCGTACTCGAACTTGTTAAGACTATAGGCATAGTATAAATAGAACAGTAGTTAGTTTTAAAACAAAAGCGTGGCTTGCTATTGCAAGCCATCACAAGCAAACTGAAGCGCCGGCGCCGCCGCCACGACGCACGACGACGACGACGACGACGACGACGACGTTTCGAGCGACGCAAAATGTTGAAACTTATTTCATACTAAGTATATGGACAACCCCAGCACCCGAACGGTATTAAATAACATAAACTCCTTAAAGAGCCCTTAAGGGCCAGAGATGACCTACATTTATATTGTTACTATAATAGGGCAGAGTACACGGTGCTTGTGGACTCACCTAATGCAGTCTATCCAGCCTTTGTACTGGCGGCTGTCCCCGGAGAGGGATTGCAGGCGCGTCTTCACCACGTCCAGTGGGTTCGTACCAAACGCGGCTGCCGACCCAGCAGCCAACCCGGACAGGAACGTACACCTGACAACAAGTACAGCTTGACGGCAAGCACATTTCAAAGTTTCACTAAATGCGTTCTCTACTAATCAAAAAAGCAGCGATGTATAAGCGCAATTTTACGGAAATTGTAGATACTCATAAGCAAGTCCCGGATTGACGGGGGGGAAATGTACCAGAGGGCCCTGCCAAGATGCATTGCGCTAACTATCGTTTCTATTCGTTTCGTTTTTAAACCAATCGCGTCACTGGTAGATCACGTGACTTTTCGGATCACGTCATCTACCAGTGACGCGATTGGTTTAAAAACGAAACGAATAGAAACGCTAGTTAGCGTAATCCATCTTGGCAGGGCCCTCAGTGCTAGTGATTAATTAAATATCGACTACTTAAGAGGATTGTGCAGAGCCGCTAAAATCGTGCAGCTGTCAAAAAAAAACCATATTAAACTAGCTCCGGGCGAAAATGTTTCTCACCCCCTAAATCAAGTCCGATTTTCCCGATTTTTGAATATGTTGTAGTTATTATGAATACCTAGGTCTGTACGTTTCTGTTTTTTGTTTTTTTAATTTGTTTCGTTCTAAGAAATATTTTCTTGAAAAGGAAAACGTACAGACATAGTATTTCATGATATCTACAACATATTCAAAAATCGTAAAAATCGGACGAGGTTTACGGGGAGAGAAACGTTTTCGCATTTTGTACGGAGATTTTTACCTTCACAATCCTCTTAAGTTCTATAATAAAAGAGGTTTACAAATTATTAAAAGGTATATTAAACTTGGCCATTAATTATGGTGATTGAAAATTGCTTTTTAACGATGTCGATAAAACTTAGTCGATATTTAATTAAATACTAGCACCGGTACATTTTTGCTCCCGTCAATCCGGGGTTTACTCATGAGTAGGTAGCAGTACATTTTAGTACCTTATCGCAATAACTTATTAAATTGACAGTGGTTTGAATTTAGTATGTCAATAGCTGCGATAAGGTACTATAATGTACAGCTACTTATGAGTTTGACCTTACTGGGAGAAAATAAAACAAAGTGAATTTATCTACACTCTTCTGGCTATCGCTATCACACTTGCACTTGCAACTGACAACATATTTGTGTCTCGTGCTTCATAAAAAAAACGAACAATGCAAACTTTTCGATTAACGTAAGCTGATGGCATACATTTCGAGCCGATAAAAAACCGGAACGTTGGGAGCGTTTGGATCTTGGCTAGGCCTGATGGTAGTCAGCAGCAGAACTAGGTGGACAAAGCTCCAAATTATCTACTTATACACGATTCTATTGTCAAGAGAGTATGTACCTAGATAATTTTGAGCTCTTCGACTGACCACCTACTTCCGCTAACTTTACAATATATATGAATACGAGTATTAGTAGCGGGTGCCCTTCGCATGGTCTAAAATTTTATGAGCTAATTTTTTGTAGTCGTAAATGTTTGGCATATTGAATGGCATACTTACTTCTTTTTTATCATAAAGATTTTTTTGCATACCTTGTTCTTTGTTCTAAAGAACTCTTGGTCTAAAATTGTATAGTCGTACGCATCGGACGCATCGCATCAAACGGATCGTAGTATTCTTTGTATAAAAAGTCACACAAGTGCGTCCACTGCTCCGTACCGCACGATCGCACGAATCTGCTCATCGGCAATGCCGACGCCGATGCTTCGAGAGCCAACTTTTGCGATGTGTGCCGATGACGTCATACGGAATGCCGATCAGTGGACGCGCCCCGATAGTATCAAAATCGTACTAGTCGTAAGTACATTCAAATTTCGAACATTTTTGAAAAACAAAACAATTACGACTTCTTCTTCGCTTAACTCCATTATCTCACCCCGCACGTGCGGTCACGGCGAAAATCCGAATGAATTGGCATCGGCAATCCGATTGCTGGTAGTCGCAACGGCAAATCCGATCGCTGCCGATACAGTGGACGCATTGTGAAAAAACTCATCCGTTTGGTGCGATGCGTTCGATGCGTACGATACCGACATGTGGACGTTACCTTTAGGCGGAAAAGGAACACCGTAATTCCCATCAGGATCAGGGTTCATTAAAAATTAGCGGTAACAATGTTCGGAATAACAACGTTATACCAATAATACATTCGACAAAATAACGTTATTCCGTACAAATGTTATAAACAATTTTTCTACCAAACTTTATTATGCAAAACCAAAAAGATTTAACTAAAAACATTTAATGTCTTTGTGCAAAACAATTTCGATCTCACAATTTTCGACATTTTAATCATTCGACGAAACGTTAGTATGTAAAAAAATATGTAGCGAAAAAGAATAGGCTACCAAATTTTCGACCACTCATATACACCCATTAGTAGCAAAGTTACCAGAAGGGCGGCGTGGATAGACCGGGATCCATGGAGCAGAAGTCGCTGAGGAAGGAGAAGGCGGGGAAGTAGACAACGCTGAAGGAAACGTCACGCGCGGCCGTCGCGCCGATACCCCTGTACAGGCCAAATATCCCGCGCTCCTTGAGCAGGTTTAAGGCTACCTGCAGCGAGTTCTGGCGCTTCACAGTTCTGCCCTCTACGATAATACAATTACGTTTCTATACTAAGTAAGGAAAGGTGGGGCAAGTGCGTCTACGGAGCAAGTCCGTCTAACCAACAATATCTCCTAAAAAATATATTGTTTGTCGGGGTAACCCGTTGACGCTCTTATCCTACCTGACGGGGCAAGTGCCGTCTACGGGGGGTGCCCTTTGCTTGGTCTAAAATTGTATGTGCTATAATTTTTTCGTCTAAAATGTTTGGTATAATATTGAATGGCATACTTCTTTTTTAGCATAAAGGTTTTTTTGCATACATATTTTTTGTTCTAAAGCACTTTTGGTCTAAAATTTTAGAAATAAAGAAAGAAGAAAGAATGAAAAAGCATTTATTCAGTGAAACACATACAGCACCTAAGTGCAAACAGCAAGTAGGTACAAGGGATTAAAAAACAGAAAAAGAAAATGGTGAACTTACTACTAACAGAATAGGAAAAATCTACTTATTATTAAGGTGCTGTGGGTCACACTGAAATGGATCGCCACTCAGCTTAAAGTTGCGGCACCGACAGGTAGGTACTGCAACGCTGGTTTTCTGTGGTGACCGGGGTGTGTTGTTGAGAGCGGTACAGCGAGCGATGAGTGATTAAAAGTGTGTTCGGTATTTATTAGTGTTTTGTATTGGTAATAGTGTGGCGTTCTTTTTATAGTAAGACGATTATAAATAAATAAATATGTAAAAATTTAATTAGTTAATATTATATAATTAATTTATAAAATTTGTAATTTTGTTCACAATTGTTGATAAGTGATCAGGAAGGATGGCTTAAGAACAACTCAGGACGGCTATGTTGAAGTCATCTGCAGTGAAATTAAATGAAGTTTTAAATATTTTCTGAAATTGAATAATGAACTAGCGTTTCTGATGGGTGGTGGGAGATTATTCCAGCACTTCGTGGCAGCATAACGAGAGCTGCCACGAAAAGCAACCGTCCCGTGTCGCGGGCAAATAAGGCGGAGGGCTTGTCGCTGATGCTTATTAGAGATTATGAGCTTATTATACAAGTATGGAGGTAGTTTCTTCGTAACAATGCCAAAAAGCAACGTTGCAAGATGCATAGTACGGCGAGCCTCTATCTTGAGTAAACCGCCTTTATTTAAGAAAGGTGTAACATGGGAACGTTTAGGGATGGGGTAGCAAAACCTTGCACAGGCGTTTTTCACGCGTTGTATTAGGTTTTTGGATCGAGACAGCAAGCAACCACCAATAACCGTGTCAGCGTAATTTAACTTAGACAGGATCAGAGTGTCACACAATTTAATCCGAAGATCTACATTTAGATATTTTCTTACCCTATATAGAACCTTCAACCGATAGAAGCATCCACGAACCACTTCCTTCACATGACCCTCAAATTTGAGCATACCGTCCATCAGGACACCCAGGATCCGCGCCTCTGACACAAGGGCTAAACGATCATTTACCGTAGATACCTGGGGATTACAGGACAAGATTTTCTCTCTTTGTTTTTTTGTGCCAAGTATAAGCAACTTAGATTTGGAAGGATTCAAAGCCAGACCATTGACATCAGACCAACGAGCGATTCTACATAGATCCCGATTCAATTTTTCTACAGCTTTTAATTACTAAAAGGTTCCATAATATTCTTTGGTCGAATTGTTATTTAGCCTATAACATTCAATGTCTTTGTTCCGACTTGTATACTAGGCGTTAAATTTATCAGCGTGTACGAGTAGTAGGAAACATTTTTAGTCCTACTAAAGTTTGTGAAGATAGATGAAAGAATGTTTGATACATGGATAGGCGGAACAGTAGGTGATGCGGCTCGGCTGGCGGCCAAATATAAAACACCTAAGTAGGTCACATGATGGCTCAACTAATCTGTAGGTTAGGTTAGACTAGAATTGTGTCTAGGCGCAAAGCGCCGCAACTACGCGGAATGGAGCTCCGCCAAGCGAAAAAAAAAGGCCAATCAATTTTAGACCAACCGATATACACCCGTCTTGTTTGTCGCACTTACCCCGTCGACGCTCTTACCCCACCTGACCTTACAGTAAACCAGAGTATTAATTAAGAAGCTTATAACCTATGGAGTTTGCACAGCTAACAAACGATCGAAGCTAGGAAAATTGACCTTGAATTATGTCAGGTATCTTTTACATCTGTTTCTGCAGAAAGGAAACAAAAAAGAAACAATAACATCTTACATCTTCTTTGACTTCTTTCTTCATTCCAAAGAGAAGACATGCAAACCATACTGGGCTTAATTAAAGGTTATATTGTTTAAATTAGCTTCACTTCAAAGTTTGCTCTGCATTCTCCATAGTATAGAAGCTTCTTGGTATATTAGCAGTACTCATCTGTCATTTGCTGTCACAGTCTCTCTGGTCAGTGTATTTGTTATGCCAGAGAGACCATAGGTTATCAAAGTGTTAGGCGCCCCCAGTGGGCGCTGAACGTACTGAGTGGGGCGGTAGGGCCCTCAGAAAAAAATAGGAAGCGCTGACCTTATTGATAAAATATGTCGCACGGTGAGAACGAAAATGACCTAATACGAAAATCAAACTTTTTTTAGAAATCAACAAAATGTCTTTACGTTTTTGGAATTTTCTCCTTAATTATATCATAACTTTCCGAAATAAAGAGCTTAAGGAAGAAAAACAACTTCTTCGTGTTCCTTACGCATCCCTTAAACAATTCTATTTGTTTTTAATGTTTTATTAAATGTACTAAAGTTAATATCTGCCCAAAAAACCTTCCAAACATAGTCACTCTAGCATTACAATTGACATAAATTATCAATGACCTATTTTGAATTAGGTCAATTTAAGACTAAAGTGTCATTGGTTTAGGCACAGCTTAAAATGTTAAAATGACTCAACTAGTTTTAAGTCTATAGAATGACTCAAAAAGGACATCGGTCACTTTAAGGCTTAAATCCATTGATAGAGCTTAACTTATTACACGTGATGTAACGACGCACTAAGTTGTAGGCCAATGCTTTTTTTAAATTACGTGCCCACACTTCTGACGCAATACTAAATTTGTCATTATTGCAAAATGGAGAGAGGGGCGCGGGGCGCGCGGGAATGAAAGAGACCCAAAGTCCACGTTTATCCCTTTCCAGCCCAATTTTGTCAGTTTTTGATAGATTGAATAATAAATAATTCTTAAACAAGTTGAAAATCTATCGCTTTGGCTAACACGATTCACACTATTATGCATAACTCTATGGTCACTTATCACGTAACGACAGGAATATCGGTAACGTTATAGTGATTTTAACGAATAAAAATGGAATAAAAGGAACAAACTGAAAAATTACAGAACCTTTATGCCTTATACAATTATTCTAAAAAAAAAACTACCAAACAAAGGGGACCCGGGTGGAGCAACAACATCCGCAAAGTTCTGTCAGCGGCTTGAAGAGAAAGAGTTTTTTAAGGGCCGTAAGTACCGATTAATAAAAATAAACAATCTTTTTAGTTTATGGCATCCCTCGCGGAGATATGCCCGACACAACATATGTCAAAGAAAACGTCAAACCATAGGGAACTGTCATTTTAGACGCATCTTGAGACGAGCATTACAGTCGAGATCAGTTTATTACGGCCCATGACCATGACGTTTACGTGGACGTATCTTGTGACGGGCCTTAATTGCATTCTTAAGACAGAGGAAGAGAGCCTACCAGCTTTGGCGACCGCAGCGACGCGGCCCGCGTCCTGCGACTGGATCTTGAGTAGGTCCATGGGAGTGGTGACAGAGACCTGACACGTCCCTGCTAAGGCGGCCGCCAACATCTGTCGCGGCACCGACAGTGACCTAAGCATGCAACAATACGTAATGAAAGAGATCATCGACAAGAAAAAAAAGATGCCGCGAATAGATACTCAAACCCAGGATATTCCATAGGCTCAAAGTCGCTAGGGACCAGTTCTAACAGATTTTTTTCTTTTGATAATATTCTGGTATTCTGGTATTCTCAGGGCTTAGCTCCTATCTACTGGCTTCTACAAAACTAACAAACTGTTAACTGACTCTATACCTACTAGTCCTCGCGGTACGCCAAAAAATGCTGCAAATGGTGTTAAAAGCATGAAAATTGGAACGATTGATCTTTAGGCCATAAGAATCAATTTGACCCGTAGCACGCAAAAAAAAAACAAAAAAGGAGACGTCATCTTTATTTTGTATGGTTTTTTTTTTTGTTTGGATACCTATCGTGTGTGGCATCTAATGAAAGGGCTTACTAAGCAGATTCTAAAAATATATCACATCATTATATTTCAGTCACTTGTTTTAAATTAAAATAAAAACCATTTTTAGGGTTCCGTAGCCAAATGGCAAAAAACGGAACCCTTATAGATTCGTCATGTCTGTCCGTCTGTCCGTCCGTATGTCACAGCCACTTTATTCCGTAACTATAAGAGCTATACTGTGGAAACTTGGTAAGTAGATGTATTCGGTGAACCGCATTAAGATTTTCATACAAAAATAGAAAAAAAACAATAAATTTTTGGGGTTCCCCATACTTAGAACTGAAACTCAAAAATTTTTTTTTCATCAAACTCATACGTGTGGGGTATCTATGGATAGGTATTCAAAAATGATATTGAGGTTTCTATTATAATTTTTTTCTAAACTGAATAGTTTGCGCGAGAGACGCTTCCAAAGTGGAAAAATGTGTGTCCCCCCCCCCGTAACTTCTAAAATAAGGGAATGATAAATGTAAAAATAATATATGATGTACATTACCATGCAAACTTCCACCGAAAATTGGTTTGAACGAGATCTAGTAAGTAGTTTTTTTTTAATACGTCATTAATCGTAAACCGCAGTTTACCTTTCACGGAACCCTTCATGGGCGAGTCCGACTCGCACTTGGCCGCTTTTTTTAAAACATACCAAGTTTGGGCTCCTCCAGATGTGATACGGTTCAATCATTATTTATAAAATATACCTAAAATGATACGTAAAGCCTCATTTCCAACCCCAAGAAAGCAATTTTGAAAATATTTAATAAATAAATAAATAAATAATAATAAATAAATAAATAATAGTAAAAATAATTAGGTGAACCAATATGGACCCGATGTAAGGCCAACGCTCACCAGAGCGGCACGGTGCGCGGTATGGTGTGGCATAGTGCGGCATGGTCCGGCAAAGTATTTTCGGAATCACTGAAGGCGTTCTACAGCCTGCCGTGACGTGATCAAGGTAGGTACTACAGTTTCTTGCATGAAGTATTATCAAGTTTGCTGTGGAGATATAAACAAAATTTTAATGCTAAATGTATCAAAATAAGATTCAAAATAGTGAGCGACCTACGAAGTAGTTGATACATGTATAAAAAGTTCGACTTTAGACACTGAGGATGATAAATACTAATGCGAGAGGAGTTTTCAATCATATTTATATTATTAAATAGCTTTCGCCCACGACCCCTTCGAGTTTTTATCCCGGAAAATTGGACAGTTCCCGAGGGAGAAGATAAACCGCCTTCTACGCGGACAGAGTCGCGGGCGAAAGCTAGTAAATAATATAAATATGATTGAAAACTCCTCTCGGGTTAGTATTTATCATCCTCAGTGTCTAAAGTCGAACTTTTTATACATGATTCAACTACTTCCCAAAAAAAAATAGGTGAACCAATATGGACCCCAGTTTTTGACGAAAGGTTACTCACTATTTTGAATCTTATT
Source organism: Acleris literana (assembly GCA_946894065.1). Taxonomy (NCBI): domain Eukaryota; kingdom Metazoa; phylum Arthropoda; class Insecta; order Lepidoptera; family Tortricidae; genus Acleris; species Acleris literana. Next base: position 8,479,064 of record OX335689.1, on the reverse strand, counting down.
TTGATACATTTAGCATTAAAATTTTGTTTATATCTCCACAGCAAACTTGATAATACTTCACGCAAGAAACTGTAGTACCTACCTTGATCACGTCACGGCAGGCTGTAGAACGCCTTCAGTGATTCCGAAAATACTTTGCCGGACCATGCTGCACTATGCCACACCATACCGCGCACCGTGCCGCTCTGGTGAGCGTTGGCCTTACATCGGGTCCATATTGGTTCACCTAATTATTTTTACTCATAACGATATGTAAGTCCTAATCATCGCAACTCCTAACGTATTTTTTTCAGCAACTGTTACTTTTTCAGGATTTTTATAAATGAAACCTAACCTAACCTAGTCTTATCTACACATTGAATATTTCAGAACTTCTGAAAAGTTTACGGTTCGAGCGGTATAAAAGTTTCATTCTCGGAGTTCCGATAATAGGAGTTGCAATTTTAGTTGAACTTTGGCGCTCCCCAAAAATTGCGACTCCCTTTATACCCATTGCAATTGCTCATGGACAATGGACATATTGGATATAGTGGGATCTACAATATCCACATGCTTTAAGTACGTTCGTCGAGTATTACTACCTGTTACCCACCCGTCCGGCAGAGTGAGATAGAACCGGAACATGTCGTTGCTAGCCAGTTGGATGGCCTTCTCCGGAAAGACGAGTATTCTGTTGGAAATCGACCCCTGGTACATGGCGAAAATCCCCTCGTTGGTAATGGTTTTCTTGAAACAATCGAACCTTATCAAACCAGAAAAAATGTAACAAATTACTTATACTTTTTAAAAATCGTAACGCAAATCCGACTAATTACAAATAAGACTCTGTTTCCGATTGATCGTTGATTGACCTCTTCCTCCGAGCGCAACGGCGGATCAACAGATTTGATTTAAAACTACTATAAGGTACCTAACATAATACATACAGTCACGAACTTAAATTTGGGACCCGCCAGGTCCAAAGTCATTCTGACATTCTACAACAATAAGGTTGAGTCTCGTATAAGTTACAAATGATTTGGCATCTCTAATGACATTGACGACTTCAAGCCTATTTTTCTTGAAAGGGGTCACAAATTAACGATCGCGATAGTATGTAAATCATTTGTTAAAATGGTTTTACGGGTTGTCACTTAACACATTGTATTCAAACATCATGTTTACTTGCAGTTAAAGAAATCTCACGCGTTCTTATAGAGTAGTTCTCCATTACGTCCAGGCTTTTGGTTCTGCACTCGAGTCTTGACGAGATCTATCGGGAACACAATGGTCAAACCGACAAACCCTGCGAGTCCGCCGTTTATGACCTTCGGCAGCAGGCTGCAAAGGCCTCATAAATTTACAAGCTACCTACCACAATCGAGGTCGTGCTTAATAGTAGTTTATGTGGCTGGTGCATAATAAGATCACACGAGGGTTTTAATGCCTAATTATGTATAGCCACATACATAACTTTATCTACATGCATATCATAAGTTTTCTATAATATGTTCAGATATGGCCTGTATTAAGTTAGTGTTACTGTTAACTTGTTTGTAGTACCAAAGCTTAGATAAAAAATAAAAATAAAAAACTTCATTTATAATGTACAGATATGGCTTGCATTTTCAAGTTAGTGGTACAGTATTACCGATACTTTAATGTTTAGGTACCGACACTTTAATGTAAACATTACGATGCACTATACTTGAAAGTAAACATTAAGATGCAACCACAGATACAGGTTTCTTAATATAGGCGATTTCCTTATCGCTTCTGAACATATTGTAGGGAAGTTATGATATGGATGGAGATAAAATATTATTTTATACAACTGTTTCATAAGGGATCTTGCAGAATGAAAATTACGTCATATTTGACGTTCGCTTGTATTTTGTATTTGTAATTGGGCTGGTTTCCGCAACTCGACGTCTAGCGCCTATTTTGCGTGTGGTTGATTTTCGCTTTCCGCGACACGGTTCTATAGTGGCTCAGCGACTAAGTTGTTGACCGTACATACAAAGACTGTGGTCATTACTGGCTACATATTTTGAAAAAAAAATAGCTAAATGTTACCTAAATTTCTTCTTAGGGGGTGGTTCCTCTTTAGCAGCTACGTTCACTTTCCATACAACCATGCCATGGAAACGACTGATTCTGCCAATAACACTTTATTCTAAAGATGGTATTAATTGTAAACTCGGCAGCAGCTGCATTACATACATTGTACGATCTGGACCAGCTTAACTACAGTTAGACATACTTAATAATAGCACTGAAATTATTAATTACCTGTCTATTTTTTAAAGAAAACTAGTCCATCCGTTTGGGAGCCACGATAAAGATCTGGTAAATGGAATATTATACTATTCCTTTTTTTTTCATGACCACAGTAATAGAAGGCATTATTTAAATCGAAGGCAACCAAAATGCAACGACTTCTTCTTTTATTTATGGCGGTTTCACAGTGATTTAGTTATGAAACGACAATTTTGATTTTCTTGCCATGACACTGCCAGACTGTCACAGGCTACAGAATAAAAGCCCTTTCTTTTCAAACTTCAACTGACACGAGGGCAAATTGCGAAGGTTTCATTGCGGACACATTATCTATCGTTTATTAACCCATCACACCCACCTATCAAATAATAAATTTTGTATCTAAAATTTCATTTTTAGGACCAAGCTTTTGAAGCTTTTGTTGTCGATTCTACTTTTTTTGCAGAGTCATTATCTGCTTATCAAGACCCAAAGAATGAGTCCCAACACGGTGCATCTATATGTTAAGTGTGATGAATAAGTCGTTCATTACCCGAAATATTAGGTTTTATTTAGCAAATCTGTAGTTACAAGTCCGAGGGACACACATGACAACAGTACTCCAAATGCTTTATATGGCATTCACCACATTAAGTATAGCGGAAATTCCGCCGCCACCTTCTGACTTTATCATCAGATCAGCTTCATGTCATAATAGTAATGCATTGTCATCCAATTCACACATGTGTGCAAATTTTCAGCTCCATCGGAAATCGGGAAGTGGGTCAAATTTAACTTGCAAGATTTGTCCCGTCCATACATACATACATACATACATAATACATACATTGCATACATACATAATATCACGCCTTCGTTCCCAGAGTGGGGTAGGCAGAGCTACAGAATTACAAACATCCTTAAAAACTTGTTGATAATTCTATAATTTGCACAATTAGGCTAAGATGTTTACCAGCGTATTAGTGACAGGTTGCAAGCCCATCGCCTAACAGTACTACAAGCCTTTATTCCCTTACGGCCAAACCCTATATTCAAACCGCGGATAGATAAGCCTTACTACGGGTTAAAATTTGACATTTCCCCATACAAAATGTGTCAAATTTCAATCCGAAGTAAGCCTATCTATCCGCGGTTTGAATATTGGGTTCCGATATTAGTCGTCTCTTACGACATCCACGGGAAGACATGGAGTGGCACTATTCTAACTCGGCAACCACACGAGGAATTCTAACTCGGCAACCACACGAGGAACATACATTGCAAGTTAAATAAAAGCTTGTAAAAATAAATAAGTATTTTCTTCAATAGCAATAACTTGGCAAAAAATAGTTTGGCATAATAATATAAAAATGTTGCCAAGAGTTGAACTTGCATCTCTTACATATGACTTACCAAATGAAAGAGAGGTGACGAAAACACAAATATTTGACCAAGTGAAGTGCCAGCTTAAAACCCGACCGGCGATATGCCATGGCCATGACACTACTGCGGACATGGCACCATGTTGAACTTACATCCCTTACATTTGACATAGGTACCGAATGAATGAGAGGCGACGAAAATACAAATATGTGAAGTACTAGCTTAATACCTGGGGCCTGTTTTATAAAGCTACAAATTACAATTTACAGGTTACAAGTTTCCATTTGACACAACCTCGACCAATGACGACCAGCCATTTGAGCAGTGCTGCAGTGTTGCCGGTTTAGACCTGTCAAATCGTAACTTGTAGCTTTATAAAACAGGCCCCTGACAGGCGATATATGGCTTGGCACTTGACTAGCGCGACTTGTTTATACTTCTTAGGGCCATGGAACCAGTAATGGACAAGGCATCAATAATGAACACTTGATTCTTATTTTACAGAAGATAAGGGTTATACATTTGTTTCGCAACATATGAATAACAATCAATTTTGGTCCGTATACAATTTGCATTAAGAGTGAAGTGACCATTACTGGTGCCGTCACCCTATAGGTTCGTGGTTATAATTTTGTAGTAAAGTCTATTGTTGAGGAATTAATTAAAAATGAACCAATTTTAGCACATTCAATTCACGATTGAAAAGGTCGAAAACTTGGATTTTTATGAGGACCCATTAGATACTTAACAATTGTAGGGTCGAAGTACCGGTTTTGGCCATCTTAAGGCCGTTTTTGGCCACTCTAAGTTTAACTAATATCTCAAGCATTATGAAATTACAAAAATATTTTTATATTTTATCTTATTATTAATCTTCAGTCTTAACTATTTATGAATAAAATTTCCATTTTACAGTTTTATTTTTAAACTTATTTCAACCTTAAGTGGTCAAAAAGGGTACAGTGGCCACAAACGGTACTTCTACCCTATGGTCTAAGATCCGAATAGGAGACGATTTGCACCGGGCTGTTTATTCGATGAAAAGTATTTTATATCAAATTTAATACGCTAAATAATATGTGGCGAATAGGTAGGCTGAAAATTTTCAGTACTTATTCCAGGGCTAAATTATACTCAGAGGTCGCTAAATCGGCTTCGCATACAATAATATAATGACGCGTTCAGGGTGCTGATGGGGCTGCCTCGCTGGTGCAGCGCGTCCGCAATGTTCTTGGAGGCAAAAACTGACTGCTTTAAAGCAATTAGGTGCAAACGTGTTGCCTCCATAATGCGACGAGTGCAGGACAGCTCCAACAGCCTCCTGAATGTCGTACTTAAGAGAGTTAGTTGTCCAGTGGTACGACACTGGAATCACATACATATGGGGGATCGAGTCGCACTCTTTAGCATTTAGATAATTATATAAATAATGCGTCAATTTAATTTTAATTTAATTTAATAATTAATTAATTTTAATTTTAATTTATGTACTTTTTTTAAAACTGACACGTTTACCTTACATAGTGTTAAGACATTAATAACAAAATGTTATATGATGAACTTTTTTTTTTAATTTGCAAATGTTTGTTTAATATACAAATTACCTACTAATCGAAATTATGAAGTCTATAGAATATGAAAACGTTAGGTTTGGTGCAAATTATTAGTAGGTACCGACTTACCTGTTTATACCTGCCTACCCAATAGTATGACGGAAAAAAATAGTCAACCTAACGTTTGCATATTCTATAGGCTTCATACTTGCGATTGGTATGTAATTTGACCATTAAACAAGATATTGCATTTTTTTTAAAGAAAGTTTTTTTTTTTAATTATATACTGGACTGAAATTTTTCAGCCTGCTTATTCGCCATATATTACTTAGCATATTAATTTTGGTATAAAATACTTTTTATCGAATAAACAGCACCGGCAAATCGTCCGCTATTCGGATCTCCCACTACTATAGATCAAAAAAATCTATGCTCTACCTTTTGTATAGTAAAGGCATTTTAAACGCCGTACAGATTGGACTACTGTATACATACATACATATTAATATACTTACATCCGAAGTATGACGAACCCGCATTATCATTATACACTGTTGTTCGCTTTCTGGACCAATCATAATTCATAAGACACCCCACCCCATTCATTTAAATTAATTATCAGTTCAAGAGCTAAAGTAGGTAGATCATCTAATTATAGATCACATACATACATTATGTTAAACTCATTAGCCTTATTTTGGCTTCACGCAGTCGAGTAAAGACTAGCATCGATTAAGGTCCTGAATGCGGCTGCGCGGTAACCATGGCAACCGGGGAGGAGGCTCCATCTGCCGCCTGTACCACAGCATCCCTCAGCTGTTTTTCTTCCGTAATCATTATTTCACAGCCCTAAATTAAACAAGACAATGATGTTAAAGTGACAAAATTATTACTGTGGTAAGTCTGTTGCTTTATAATCCTACTGTAGCGGTGTTTGTGGCCAATAGAGACAGCAGAGTCTAATTTCACGTAATTCAATGCAAAGGGCGGGACCCATTTCCTGACATATTAACGATTTACCTTATACAAATCTTTACCTTTATCTGTGAAATCCAGGAAGAAACAAACGTTATTTTGCGCTACGTAGACATCAAGGATTGTGAAATATTATTTTGTTTAGAAAGGACTTGGTTATTTATCTAATTTATATAATCTTAAATACTGGCAATGAAGAATAACGCACTCACTGCCGGCAAAGCGGAGACATAGTGTTTTTCTGACTGCTAACCCCTTGAACGTTTATGTGAATTTTTACGGTAAACGAACGTCGATTCACAACAAAAGATGCAGCATCTGCGGACACATGGACGGACGAATTGAGATTACGCAGTTTTAGAAAAACTTTTGTAGGTTGATCTCAAAATAAAAAGTTCATTATTATCGTGATTTTAGGTAAACCAAATCAATAAATCATTTTCATTTCATTTTAGTGGTTGTATATAGCTTGTGTAAGGTCCGTCCGGATCACTACCACCTTTAATCTTTTAACTTATAGCGGTGAAATTTATCGAGGCATTCCATCTTAGTCCTTAGGGTTGGCAACGCATTTGCGGTCTTAGGATTGCAATCTTAAGATTGTAGTTTAGAGAATGCAATGTATATATGGGTCACAGATTCCACTAACCATCAGGTGGCCTGTGTGCTCGTTCGCTTTCCGCATGCCATAAAAAAACCCAAGGTGAAGCGATTTAGCTGTGGGTAAATAATAAATAAGTAATAAATATCAGGGGACAATCGCACACAAATTGACCTCGTCCCAAACTTAGCTCTAGGCTTGTACTATGGATACAAGACAACGATATAAATGCATATCGCACTGCTAGATCAAAACAGTACTAACTCAAAATTCAACTGTATTTTAAAATCAACTTTAATGCAACTTCTATGAACTTGAAACAAACTAGCAAGCATTTTGAGTTGATACTGTTTTTATCTAGCAGTGCGATATATGTATAGAGAAATAAATATGTACATAGAAAAAATATATACATAGCAAACATCCAAGACTCAGAAACAAATACTCGTGCTCATCACACAAATATTTGCCCATACCGGGAATCGAACCCGGGACCGATAGCTTCATAGGCAGGGTAACTTATACTAACTAGAACAACGCGTCGTCAAAATGCTAAGGTAGCGGAGTGGAGCGGAGCTGTGCCAATATTAACCAATAGAATCTAAACTAACGTGCGCAAGGCGCGCTCGACGTGACCGCATGTGCCTTCTATTGGTTAATATTGGCACAGCTCCGCTCCGCTCGTCTCCGCCTCAGTAGAGCCGCAGCCTACAAAAGGAACCATTATGGTGAAACTGCGTTATCTGTCTGTCTGTCTGCATGTCACAGCAGGTTTTCTCAGCAACTACAAATGCTGTCAACTTGAAATTTGGCATAGTTGTACAACTTGCTTGCCCGCATCTGTTTTGAGTAAAAAAAGTATGAAATTAATTTTATAAATAACTAGAGGACGCCCGCGACTTCGTACGCGTAGAATTAGTTTAGTTAGTTCCCGTTGGGGGTCGATTTTCGGAAAATCCTTTCTTAGTGCTCACTTACATCATGAAAGGAACCCTTGAACCAAATTTCAATTTCTAGGTACAGTAGTTTCGGCTGTGCGTTGATATCTAAGTCAGTCAGTCAGTTTTGCCTTTTATATATACATATAGATAGATATAGATCGATTGAAAAGGGGTCTAGAAAAATGAAAATGGTTTGATTATAGCAAATGGGGTGTCATATGAAAGAGCTCAATCTGTAAATTTCAAAACCACTTTTTTATATTTACTGTCTTGTAATTTTTGATTTATAGCCAAAAATGTACATAAAATGACCGCATTTTTTCCGAAGACTATTAACCAAAAAAAAAACAAAAAATCAAAATGAATAAACCTATTCATTATTTACAATTTTTGTGAAATAGTTAACAAAATACTTTGAAAATATGTCTTAAAATTAAGGCTAGTTAAAATGGATCTTATTGCATTGAAAAAAAAGTTCATAACAAAAAGAGTATTTTATTTTGACGTTACGAAGCATATTGTCTTAAATACGGAACCCTCGGTGCGCGAGTCCGACTCACACTTGACCGGTTTTTTTTTACACGCAGACTATGTCAATCCTGTGGTTGCTGCTGGCTATATCCGGCTCCCAGCTGGTTTCCGCCAACAGTGACAAGCGCCGGTTCTCCAACCCGACGTACTACAACGTTGGCGGGGTTCTCTCGAGCAACGAATCCATAGCGTTTTTCAAGGACACTATCTCCGTAAGTATCCTAATTATTAGTGGAGTTTCTTGCGGCGCTTCTTCTCCGCAATGATGGTCTTGTCCGAAGCGATGGTAGATTCACTCTATTACCCACGTTTAAAAGAGCCCTCATGTGGCCTATTTGCTGAATAAATATTTTTTTGAATGTTTTTTTTTTAGAGTTTTAGGGCCGCTAGCACAAAAAATTTAACACTGGGTTAAGCCACAAACTCGAGCTAGTAAACGTCAGATTCATACGAAAACTGTCATTTTAACTCGAGTTAGGCCCAGTTTTATAAAGGTCCGTTAGTAAATATGTCAGATCAAATTTTAGTAACTTCATACATGTTTTGGCATTCCTGACCGAAATTTGATCTAACGGATCTTTATAAAACCCAGCCTTAGGGGCGTATTAATAGACTCATCTTAGCTGAGATGCCCGTCACAAGATACGTCAAAATAAAAATTGGTTTGGTGGAAATAGAATTCTTTGATCATATCCGCAAACAGATAATTAATGTTCGCTCAGATGTTATAGAAACGAAGGCTTCAATTCTACAAGGAAGTGTAATCGGATGTTTGTTGTTTCTTGTGTATATTAACGACCTTCCAAAAATCATAAATGAGACCTGTGTATTATTTGCAGACGACATCTCTATACTCACCGCGTGCCAAAGTAATAATAATATAAATGAAAATCTCCGTTCAACTTTAAATAAAGTAACGCACTGGCTTAAAGATCATAACTTAGAAATAAACTTCAATAAAACGAAGATAATTTCATTTTACCCGCATCAAAGAAAACCTTTAGAAATAGATTTCACGTTCAATAATATAGCAATAGAAACTGTAAATAATTTTAACCTTTTAGGAATAAACATTGATACTCACATAAATTGGAAGCCCCATATACAAAAAATCTGTAATAAAATATCTAAATTTACCTTTTCTCTCCGCGAAATAAAGAAAACCACCAACTTTGAGACGGCTCTGGGGGGCGATTTTTGACTTTCGAGCGCTCGAAAGTTTCACTCGGAAGTGAGCAAAATCTTCGAAACCGTTTTTTGAAATACGAGCGGTAGAATTGAAAACGAATGGTGTGGACCACTCGCCTTTAAATTTTCTATCCCTCGTAATTTAAAAAATACGGTATCACAGATTTTGCTCACTTCCGAGTGAAACTTTCGAGCGCTCGAAAGTCAAAAATCGGCCCCCTGGCCACTTACTATGCGTACGCGCACTCCTGGCTCAGCTACGGAATCGTCCTATGGGGAAACAGCACGGATGCACCGTCACTATTCACCCTACAAAAAAAACTTGTACGAATATTAGTGAACATCACGCAAACTGATAGCTGCCGACCGTTCTTCCAAAAACATAAATTACTGACACTTACTAGCATTTACATTTTGGAAGCCTGTAAGTTCGTACGCAAACATGACGAATTCTTTAACAACCGAGACGACCTGCCCACAACACGACCAATACGCCATAAATACAAATTATTATTGCCCTCCTCTCGCTTAAAAATTCATTCCTCCGGTCCCGTCGTAATGTCAGTCAAAATGTATAATAACTTACCTGAAACAATACGTAAAGAAAAGAATCAACACCTATATATAAATAAACTAAAAAATATTCTATATGAAAAAGCTTACTATAATATAACAGAGTATCTAAGCGATAAATTATAATATAATAAATAAGAGTATAAACATAATAAACTATACTACACCGAGTAATTATTAAGAAAATAAACAGATAGATATATAGGTAAATAGAAAAATGGAAATATTTAATATTGATTAATTATTAATTGGATAGTCCTCCTCTCTCTTATATTGCTGCGCCCAACAGGGTTCATAGTGTACGAATATCACCTATGTAAGTGTATTATGTATTATTATGAGTGCAATAAATAAATAAAAAAATAAATAAATAAACGTCAAACCATAGAACACTGTCATTTTTGACGCATCTCGAGGTGAGCATTAGAGTTGAGATTAGTTGGCCTGTTGTTTGATCGGTAGTTAAGCTAACTAAAGGTCAAAAAACGTTACTAATGGTTAAAATCTCCAGGAAATGTGTCAAATTTTCCATTCCTTTTCGAATTTTAACAATTAGTTAGTTTAACTACTGATCAAACAACAGCCTTAGTGTCTTAATCTTAACCCAGTGTTAATTTTTCGTGCAAGTGGCCCTTAAATAGATAAAAACTAAAAACCCCTCGATTTAACCTCGTGAGGCCCAGTGTGCAGTAGGATGTACATTATCCAGGCAATTTAATTTGAACTGTATTGCAATGGGAATAAAGTTTATTTTCTTTTCTTCGTAAATTGAAAATGGCATTTTCAAACAAACGTAATTGAACTTTATTGCCTTGATGGTAGATTCAAAGTCCCACTGACAAAGAACTGGCTGTTTGTAGTACAGTGCTGAGAACCCTTAAACGGCTCAACCGTTCATCAAAGCTAGCTACAATCCCTATTAAACAAGCTTTCTTTAAAAAAATCGTGTTGTAATCGGTCAGTCCATTACACACCGATACACAAATACACACACACGCACATGGATACACGTTAAACTTATTACACCCGTCTTTTTGCGTCGGAAGTTCAAAATTCTAAGAGCTCAACAAGACTTCAAAGTATGTATCCATGCTATATCCATATCTGCGACGAGGTACTTAAATATTCAGCTACTTATGACTTCGACTCTAGTCATAAGTAGCTGAACATTTTAGTACTTTGTCGCAGTTATTGATATAGCTACCACATAAGTTCAAACCACTCTCAGTTTAATAACTACTTTATTGGTACAAGGTAGTAAAATGTACTTATGTTATGAGTTCGACTCTACTCGAATTGTGTCACCAGCAATAACATATTTACCAACATTGGGCGCAAAAATATCTGACACGCTCTTATAGCTCTAGTAATAAAGACGTGTCCAAGAGTTCCTTATACTTTTAAATGTTTACATTTTCAGAATCTTAACTTCAAAGATCAGTACGTGCCTCGCGGCGTCACGTATCATGACTATTCTATTCTCATGGACCCCAATCCGATAAAGACTGCTTTGAACGTTTGTAAAGATCTAATTGCTCATCGGGTAAGTAATCAATCCAGTTAGTAATGATACAAAATCATCATTTAAAAACGGTATAATTTTATAAATTTTCATTTCGCAATAAGCAGACATCATTTTTGGTTCCATATATAATTTTAGCTAACCTATGTACCTAATAAGTATCTAATACAAGATTCGCTCGCATTGTATTGGTAGAGTCTGACCGAGTCGTGACATGAAGCATTTTTTTTAATTCTTCTCATGGCAACAATTTTACCTATGAAACAAGCTGTCTCATTATGCGTACCTACATAGGTATATACAGTCGTTATGCATTTGTTGTTACCAGCTAGTGATATTCTAAAGGACATCATCTTTTTTGGTCCAAATATGATAGTGCCGGCCAAAAAGATATAATGCTATATTTTATTATAGCTTGTCCACCTGAACATTTATTATTATGGCACCAAAGCTGTAGTACCAATATCCATGGTTTTATGAGGACCTTGTGTTGAGTTTATTTAGGGATTTGTTATGATTGAATATAAATATATGGGCAGGCGTATCTTCGTTTAATTCGATGATAAAGAATCGCCATCGTCTGGAACAACAATAATATTCCCAAGCCATAAGCTGAGGGTGTTATTCCTGCAAAATGTATCGCGTGGCCACTATGCACTAATACCATACAATGCACATATGTAGATGATTTGTTTTTGTTATATTTATTTAAAAAAAACAAATACACGTCATACACGATTCTCATGTCAAAAATAGGTTTTGAGCCACCATATCTTACCAAAATAAGTTCAAATGTCAAGTTATGGTAGAACAATTCATTTGTTCACCGAAACAAAGAATTTAAGAACTTAAACAAAACCAAGGTCATTGGCCCTACCACTTTAGTGCCATAACAATAAATGCTCAGATAGATAAGTACTAACATAATATATCATTATTTCTCTTTGGCCGGCACTTGCACATTTGGACCAAAAATGTACGAAATCCGGATGATGTCCTTTGTCGCCATCTTTTCTTGTCACCACTCACTGGTCAGACTCTATGTCTTCGCCTTAACAAAGCCAGGTTTTTGAGTTCCTCGCGACTGTGTACAGCCGGAATTAGATTCTCTGTACCCTTACCATTGAGTTACAATTATCGTACTCGCCAGCGAGTCGAATGCTCTATCGCTCACAGTACCTATTCTTATAGAGTGCGTGGTACAGAGCTACCGAGTCGAATGCCCTGTCCCTCGCACTCCATAAGCATACTGTGAGAGATGGAGCATTCGACTCGCTAGCGAGTACGGTAATTGTAACTCATGGTGAGGGTACTGCTCGTGCCGTGAATACTTAACCACCATTGTTTGCAGGTGTATGCTGTAGTGGTTTCCCATCCGTTAACCGGGGACCTGTCGCCCGCAGCGGTGTCCTATACCAGCGGCTTCTACCACATCCCGGTTATTGGCATCTCCTCCAGAGACTCCGCTTTCTCCGACAAGAACATACACGTGTCATTTCTACGCACTGTACCTCCGTATTCCCACCAAGCAGACGTATGGGTCGATGTCCTAAAGCATTTTAACTACATGAAGGTTATTTTCATTCATAGCTCTGATACGGATGGTAGAGCAATTTTGGGACGGTAAGTAAATATAATCAACTCGAAGTACATTTTTTTACGAACCAGTGACGTTATTTCACGGAAATGACGTCAGATACATCTAATAACGACGTCACCTAAACGTCCATGACGTCAGTTTGCTACCTAAGAGTAAGATAATGAACCTTAATCTTAATTTAGTAAGTATTAAATTTATCTGTCAACCGAGAGCCTAACTTTGTATTTTCTAGATTTCAAACCACATCTCAAAACGTCGATGAGGATGTAGACCGGAAAGTCGTGGTGGAACAAGTTATTGAATTCGAGCCCGGCTTGGATTCCTTTAGCGATAAGCTCATAGAAGTTAAAGGTGCGCAGGCACGAGTTTACTTGATGTATGCAAGGTAAGACACCTGACTTGCTCTCATGGCATTCAAAATAGGCATTATGTTTTAAGCATATGACATTATCTACTTTGATTGCAGCAAAACTGACGCGGAGATAATATTCCGAGATGCAACCTTACTGAACATGACAACGGCGGGTTACGTTTGGGTGGTGACCGAGCAAGCCCTGGACGCTGCCAACGCGCCAGAGGGTCTGCTTGGTTTGCGTCTCGTCAATGCCACAAATGAACACGCTCATATCCAAGATTCCATGTAAATACAGAACTTAACATTCGTATATATCATTAACCTATTGAATGCTACAGTAACGTCAACAGATTTTTGTGCCCCAGACGCCCAACTATCTGAGTTGTAACGCTTCATAAATTGATGATGACATAACGTTCTGGCGTCTGAAGCACGTAAATTAAATTCGACTGTAGCATTGAAAAGGTTAAACCATTTTTTTTATTTTAAATTGCAGCTACGTCCTTGCATCTGCGATACGAGACATGAATACAACCGAAGAAATCAATGCGCCGCCATCAGACTGTGACAACTCCGGCACGACTTGGAACACGGGCCGACATCTGTTTGACTACGTTAGGAAACAGACGTTGGAAAATGGAGCAACTGGCCACGTGGCTTTTGATGACCACGGAGACAGGGTCAACGCCGAGTACGACATGGTGAACGTCAGAGCACAAGGAGAACATGTGGCCGTTGGAAAATATTTTTATTCGATGGTATGAACTGCTCACGTCCGAATTTATTTTAAAAGTTTTTACTTAGTCAAAATAGGTCTATTTCGACTAGAGATTAGTTTAAATATATTTATTATTATACAATAACTTTTCTCTAGCGGGTTCAAATAAAATCGAACTGCACAAAAAACTGACATAAAAACAAATAAAAAAAACTAAGTAATAATATAATAGTAATAAAATAAATAAAAACTTTTGAAAAATCGGCCTCTTTCCAAAATACTAACGAAATAAAACTGATCTATCTCTACAGGAATCTCATAAAATGCGGTTAGAGTTGAAGGAACAAGAAATAATATGGATGGGTCGTAGCCCGTCGAAACCAGAAGGGTTCATGATACCAACACATTTAAAGGTATGTACGAGTATGTTATACTTATATAATAACTCACTAAAAGTAACGTCTAAAGGAAACATCCAATAACACTCGATTGAATGTAAATTTCAGGTATTAACAATTGAGGAAAAGCCATTTGTGTATGCTCGTCGTATCGACGATGGCAGCGATTGTTCGCCGGAAGAGATACCGTGCCCACATTACAACGCCACTGACGACACAGGTTAGTTACAGTAGATAACGGGTGCCCTTTGTTTCCCATAATTTTATTGGTCATAATGTCATTGTTGACATAATTATTAATAGTCATAATTTTTTTTATCGCTGAAACTGTAAACTTTTCAGAATTTCTGAAATGTCTAACGTGTAGACAAGGCTATATGTATAGGTTAGGTTAGGTTTGATTCATAAAAATCCTGAAAAAGTAACAGTTTCTTTAAAAAATACATTATGACTTGCGATGATTATGACCAAAAGCACATTATGACTAAAAATAATTATGGCAGACAATATAGACCCTACAGTAACGAACTTCTAGTGGGGAACAGGCTCGCGAGAGGCGTACGCATCACGATTTTACGTGCAACCGTTACAGTTACGGCTCGCTAGTGAGTAGGTACTCGGGTTAACATGCTTACTTACTGGACGTCATCATGTCCTCAACGTTTCAACATCGTTTACAGATCAACTATACTGCTGCAAGGGGTTCTGTATGGACCTGCTGAAGCACCTTTCCTCGTGGATCAACTTCACGTACTCCCTGGCACTATCTCCTGATGGCCAGTTCGGACATTACGTCATAAAGAACCTGTCTCATCCGGGAGCCAAAAAGGAATGGACTGGACTAATAGGTAGGCCCTTAAAAAGTCATTGCTACCATATTAATGTAATTTTGACATATTGAGCTTTAAAGAGACATTTATTCGCAACAACTTAGTATACAAGTTGTTGCGAATAAATGTCTCTTTACCTTTATCTTTAAGTATATTCACGGATTGATAAAGGACCAACAGTGTGCTGGTTGCTGTAACTTACCTAATGTTCTTATTAAGATATCAAATATGATAAAGTTATAAGTTTCTAATTCCAAAACCATCACAATTTAAATAAGCCCCTATTCAAGTCTCAATTAAAATTAAAATGTAGTCAATACTACGAAACGTCAGCTCAGGGGTGTTATACTCTCAAAAAACGGCGGTCGGTTGGGCGGACGAGCGAATCGAAGCGGCGAGTTTAAGTAGTCCCGTCCGAGCGAACAAAACACACTTTAGCGCGTGCATTGTCAATTAGGCAGCCTTATACCTACGTTCGAGAAGTCATGCTGCCAAATTGAATACACGCGCTAAAATGTGTTTTATTCACTTTAACGGGACTACTTAAACTCGCCGCTTGGACAATCACTCGTTCGTCCGTCCGTCCGTCGTTGTTGAGAGAATCACACCCCAGTATCTATCATGTTTTTAATAGCTTAGCAGTAGCACCTATAGACATGTTAGAGGTAGAACTGGTAGCTATGCAGGTCATTTGCCTTCGGATTCCGAACCCATCTTAGAATACTTAATAGTGTGTATATAAAATAATGTACCTATGCAACTGTAGGCTATGTACATACCTAATTAGGCCTTAAAACACTCGTGTGATCTTTTTCCACCAAACCACACTCCTGTTTTAAGACCTCTCCTTATGTATCGGTTACATAAACTAACTAGGTACGTTACCGCCGCGTGGTGAACACATTATCGGCGCGGCCAGATGGATCGTGGACGCTGTACCGAAAGTCGGGAGTTGATTGATATGATTTGAAACAGGCTTTTTTCTTCTTCTTCAGCCTATGGTAACCAGCGTTTTGCTATTGGTTTTGTACATAAATAAATAAGAGGGAATGTTTCTCCAGGTGAATTGGTATATGAACGTGCCGATATGATTGTGGCGCCTCTAACCATCAATCCAGAACGTGCAGAGTTCATAGAGTTCAGCAAGCCATTTAAATACCAAGGTATAACTATTCTGGAGAAAAAGGTAAGATTTAATGCTACACAATAGATATTTATCGACATCCATATCATAACTTCCCTACAATATGTTCAGAAGCGATAAGCAAATCGCCTATATTAAGAAACCTGTATCTGTGATTGTATCTTAATGTTTACATTAAAGTATAGTGCATCGTAATGTTCACATTAAAGTGTCGGTACCTAAACATTAAAGTATCGGTAATACTGTACCACTAACTTGAAAATGCAAGCCATATCTGTACATTATAAATAATGTTTGTTTTTCATATTTTGTTTGTTTCTTTTTTTAAGCTTTGGTACTACAAACAAGTTAACAGTAACACTAACTTAATACAGGCCATATCTGAACATATTATAGAAAACTTATCATATGCATGTAGATAAAGTTATGTATGTGGCCATACATAATTAGGCATTAAAACACTTGTGTGATCTTATTATGAAACTCGCCTTCGGCTCGTTTCATAAAACCACACTCGTGCTTTAATGCCTCTTATTATGCACCAGCCACATAAACTACTATTATGTAACTGGTATATAATGAAGCTTCTTAAGGTACGAATGCCGAGGTTAGGTTAGGTTAGGTTAGGTTGTGCAGCGACAGGTCCTGGAGGCCTGGGAGCGTGAGCGCGAGGAGACTCCTCACGCGCATCCGCGGCGTAGACGGCGGGGGGTGAGGCAGCGGCGTTTTGCCGCCCGCCTCAACCCTTAGTGACTGCGGGTGGGGGATGGGAGTCCCCCGCCTGCCGTAGGCTAGTCACTTGGCGGACTGGGAGAGGGGCCACGCGTACTCGGCCTCTCTCTCCTTCGGCGCGGGAAACCCCGGCAGATGGCTGGGGCGGCCGGTAGACGTCGTGGAGAAAGCTTCGGCGGGTTCCACGGCGTCTTGCCAATCCGGCTTGGGGGGTACCTACGCCAGGGTGGTTTTTAGTGGGTTGCGCTTCGTTGCTTCGTCTCATTCGGAGGGGGGGGTGACGGGGTGAGTCCCACATATCCCCTCGCCACTCCCATGGCATAACAGGCACGAGTACTTACCTTAAGAGCTAATTATGTACCGTTGAATACATAACTTATTCTACAAGCTTAAAATGATAATGACAAACATAAACAATGTTATTACCATGGCACCGCTCATTATATAATAGTTTTGACGTTTCGGTTACGCTATAGGTGGTATTTTGGTACGATTAACGATATCAATATTAGCGGTTTATAGTACGCGAGTAGAAAAACGAATTTACAGTTAAATATGACGACCAAGGTATAGGTAATAAAACAAACTTTTTGTCCTTTACAGCCGTCCCGGTCTTCAACGCTGGTGTCGTTCTTGCAACCGTTTTCTAATACTTTATGGATATTAGTGATGGTATCCGTACACGTGGTGGCTTTGGTACTGTATCTACTGGACCGATTCTCCCCATTTGGAAGGTTTAAGCTGGCTAACATTGATGGGACGGAAGAAGATGCTCTGAACCTCTCAAGCGCTATTTGGTTTGCCTGGGGAGTTTTACTAAACAGCGGCATTGGCGAAGGTAAGCCTCATGGCATGGGCAACAGACATAGAAATAGGGACTCTGTCATACATGTATTAATAAAATTAAAAAATAGGGTTACGGTTTAACCTTTTGTATGCCACAGTCGACAATTTTACGAGCCCATGTTATCGACGTAAAATACATTAAACTAACCACTGACATTGGGCATCTGGGACTTGAAAATCCGTTGTTATGATTTTTTGTAAGTATGTGGCGATGGAAAGGTTGCAATTGCTTATAATGTTATCCTAAAAAAATCTAATTAGTCCGTCTTTTACATTATCAAAAAATATTGAACGCGTATTTTTTCTTTTGTCAATTAAACAAATAATGAGGAAGATAAAGTGCGTTGAAATTTCGCGTGACGTCACGCCGTGGCACACTTTATACCACGTTGTGACGTCACGAGCCCACTCCCGAACTTTGATGTGCGTTATAATTGTCAATTTTTATTGATTTGAAAAAGCAAAAAATACGTGTTCAATATTTTTTAATAATCTTACTGATGGACTAATTAGAATTATTACTTTTTTACCCAGGACATACCCCTAAACAAACCCAAAAATTTCTAAAGTGAAGGCCAAACCAACGCGTTTCGCCCTCGTCCGCGTGGTGTTCACGATCGCACTTGTTACGTTGGGTTGGCTGGGACGCTGATCGCCCACGGTCGGTGCACGCCATCGCTCGGACTCGGGCTGAACGCGTGTTAGTTTGGTCTTAGCTTAAAACGTAACTTATTGTCACAATCAATATTATTTATTAGGTACGCCACGTAGTTTCTCGGCGAGAGTGCTCGGCATGGTGTGGGCGGGTTTCGCCATGATCATAGTCGCTTCGTACACCGCCAACCTGGCCGCTTTCCTCGTGCTCGAACGCCCTAAGACGAAGCTGACCGGAATCAATGACGCGAGGGTAAGAACTAATGTTTGCCATAATTTCAAAAGTAAATGATTCATTATAATTTGTCATAATTAAAATGAGCTAACTGAGCCAGAGCCGGATTTAGGAAGTCGGGCGTAGGACATTGCGGGTTGATTCTGATATGTGTACAGTACTAAAAAAACATGACCGAGACTGGCAAGAACGATTTAGACGCTTGAAATTTTAAGTCAGTACCCTAAGAATGGTGGTTCACTGGTCAAGAATGTACTTACTTTTTACTAAACTACTTAATTAATGGGAAGATAATTTATACGCGTAACGAAGTCACAGGCGTTATCTATTATTCATATATAAAATGAATATATTTTTTAATGTTTACTTCAAGCTCCGAAATACAATGGAAAACCTAACGTGCGCCACAGTGAAGGGGTCTGGAGTGGACATGTATTTCAGGCGCCAGGTGGAACTCTCCAACATGTACCGCACCATGGAAGCGAACAACTACGACAATGCCGAGCAAGCGATCCAGGACGTTAAACACGGGTACAAATATTTATTCCAATTAAAAAACCTGTATCAACCAAGGGAATAATAGTCACAGTTTGTGGCTCACTGTAAGCCATCAGTTAATTTCAATAGGTAATTAATTACTAAGGACGCACACACACGACGTAACGTACGGACGTATTCAACTAAATAAGGTGCTTTTTCCGCTGCGAGGCGAGAGCCGCGAGAGTGAGCGAGTAAAAGATCCACCAATACGAATTCTTTATTTTCCTAGCCTCGCTTGGCGCATCTCTCGGTGGATTTTTTCCTCGCCCGCCGCTCCGCTGCCTCGCTCCACTCCAGTGGACAGGCAGCCTTATAGCTCGCTAGTTTGATGACAACCCACTTTCCTAATAAACGTAACTTACAATTTTTTACACTTTCGTGTTTTACAAATAGCGGTAACGCGACAAAGGAATCTCAGTACAAAACTGATTTCAGGAAGTTAATGGCTTTTATTTGGGATTCTTCACGGTTGGAGTTTGAGGCGGCGCAGGACTGTGAGCTGGTCACGGCGGGGGAGCTGTTCGGACGGTCCGGATACGGAGTCGGTTTGCAAAAAGGATCTCCATGGGCTGATTTAGTAACGCTGGCTATACTCGACTTTCATGAGAGTAAGTAACAGTTTCTTTACTTTGCCACTAAATATATCGAAATATACGAGGTGCACAAAAATATCTGAACCCGACTCAAATGTTAAAAGGCGTTATTAGAGTATCTCTGAATACTTTGCATGCATAAGATAAGATAAGAACCGGACACGAAATAAATCACACAGAAGGACCGAGTGAAATATTAACTGACACAACTTTTGCAGGTGGCATCATGGAGTCCCTTGACAACAGTTGGATTCTTCGGAACAACCTTTTAAACTGCGAGGAAAACGAAAAGACTCCTAACACTCTAGGTTTGAAGAATATGGCGGGAGTGTTCATTCTCGTGCTAGCGGGCATAATCGGGGGAATAGTGCTCATCGTGATCGAGGTCGTGTACAAGAGGCACCAGATCAAGAAGCAGAAGAGGATGGAGATAGCCCGGCACGCGGCCGACCGCTGGCGGGGCACAGTCGAGGTAAACAAGACAAAGAAACCGCAGCCGTGGGCCACCACAAACTCCAAAAGCGTTGACTACGACGACAAACTCGCTTATTAAACGGAACATCACCCGACTCTCTAAATATTCTATTACTAAGTAGTATAGTCTAGTTTTGGATCAATATGGTTATTGTTAAAGCGCATTAACAGAATATATTATTCATACTATTATTTATTTTCACTTATTTATGTGCTGTGGTTAGTTCCCTGCTTTAAGCTTTCTAAGCTCTGAATAAGGACATGGAATTGCAGTGCTATTAAGCAAATAAATGAAATAGAGCCAACAATATCAACTAATATTGGTTTTTCTTCAATTGACTAGATACTACTTATTCATAAACCAGTTCCACGTCCAGTCATTCAGGCAACTTCATACCAAGAAATAAACAAATCAATCGGATTAGCTAGAAGTCTTGACGACGTTGGACGCGTTAATATATAGCTTTCGTAAGTAGATGGACACAGAGTAATCAGGCGTCGGTCAGTTCTCAAGTGACACCGTGTTTCAGAAACGGAAGACCCTGAGAGCGTCGATACTGCCGTCGCAGCGGCGCGCCAAGTCCAACGGTGTGAAGGAGGCTGGCAGCATCAGCCTGGCCGTGGACCGCGGCGCGCGGCGGCGCGACGAGGCGCGCGTGCCGCGATACATGCCCGCGTATACGCCCGACGTGTCGCACCTAGTCGTCTAGCTTTGTAGAACCATTAAGAGGCCACATATGCTGCCACGCCCACACAAGAATGAAAAAAAATGGTTTTATGTGCTTCCGCGCGAAGAACGTGAGATAGAGATAGTTCGCGCGCGCCTTGATCGCAGCGTCAAATTCAATTAATTGCTGTTTACTTACTTTAAAACCACACACATTTATTGAAAAAAATAGACGATATATATACTCAACTATTGAGTCAAAAATCATCGTTAAAGACCGTAAAAATATGCAAAGAAGGTGTCATGTTTGAAAAATAATATTATCGAGGATTTTATTTCTAATCGTGTTTTCACGTTTATCAGTCTCAAGGAAATATGATCAAGTTTAATATATCCAAAGAACAGATTATGGTTATTGAGATTTAGATCGGGGAACACAGATGCCGACTTCATCGTATGTGGTCTCTTAACAACTAAGGGAAGTCCTGTCGTGTCGTGGTGCTGTTCCAGTTCATTAAACAAAAAAGAAAGAGACTGAGACAAAATGCGCGGCGCGGGCGAAACGTCGCCGCAGCCATAGTCCGCAACGCCTCAACCTCGACCGACTTCTATGCACCTCGCGTGGACGACTCGATTCTGAGCGCACTGCCATGAATTAGGTAGGTATGACCAGTAAAACCATAGCACTTGGCTGTATGGCTGTCACACTCTCTGTCATCTGTCAGTGTATTTTTAATTACAGAGTTAAAGCGATAGACAGTTGAGTAGGTACTAATACTCTGGTTTTCCTGTACCTCCATATAAAGTATAGATGCGGTGCATCTCGACGCCTCGTCGATCGACCTTTGACTGAGTGACTTCCCTAAGGCGGCCAACCGTCCCATATTGTACCAACTGCCAACCGTCCCGTAAAGTAATTTTAAAACAACTCTATTGCTTGTTCGCTGATTTTTATATAGTTAGAATCTGTAGACAGACAAATCTACGATAAAAAATCCGGCACTGGTCGGTATCAATGCCGTCAAAAAGGCCCCGCTTCAACATGACGACAAGTTGGCCGCCTTCAACAAACCATCGGAACCGCAAGAGCTTCTATTAAAGGAATTGATTTTGAGCAACTCTATAGGACGCATCGACAGCTAAGCGACACTTATACTATTTATAAGTTTAAGCATTATAAGGAGCTGGGTACTAAAACGTAGGAGGGGGCTGCTTTGCGTTCAAAAGGTTAAAGGCGCGGATCCAGCTTTCAGATTAGGGGGTGGTCATTAACTGCTGAACGCAGAAGTTCGGTCAAGTGCGAGATAATGCCACACGACTATTTACTTTCTGACCCGTATCTACGAGTGCAGAAGGGGGTGGTCATGACGTACTTGACCACCCCCGTGGATCCGCCACTGAAAGTTAGATTAGAGCAGAAATAGAACCGTTGCACTGTAGTGTGAAGTCAAATAGGACTCAGCTCAGCATGTGCTGCAGCCGGAGCCACAGCGCTGGTTTTCAGCTGAACCTATTCGTAGCTGAACGCGAACGCGTGATGGTCCCAGCCCTTCCTTACATTTCTTCGCTTATAGGTAAAGTAGCTAGAGTAATGTTTCACGATTTCACTGATTCCTATGTATTACGGAATCATGAAATAAATAGCGTATTTTGCTAAAAGGCTACAAAGTTTCGAGGCCTAAAATTCCATCGATTACCCATGTTTATGAGTAAAAGAAATATAACGATAGAGTTTTAAAATGTTGCAAAATTTATTATTTATATGACTGAATTTATGCTTAGTTATAAATTACGCGACAGATTACCTATAATCCAAAAGATTTCGAAAATATGACCAGATTTTATGCTTAAATGTATTTTACGTTATTGATATATAAACGATTACAAACCCCGGAATAAACCCCGATAAAGCCGCCTACTAAACCGATATTTAAGCTATAGGAATTAAATCTGCGTTAATAAACAACAAACACCATATTTACATGAATATGGAATAAATAAATTAGGTATTATTGTTTTTAAAATGAGAAATAAATAGGTTAGTATTACAACTTTAGGAAGGTCATGTAAACCAAGTATTACGACAAAAAACGAATAGTATTAAGTAAATATATAAATAAAGTTGATGTTTCGTCTAATAATAAACGTGTTAACTACCCAACAATATTGTCTTTTCCATTTGTGACAATCGTTTCAGAGATTTCCAACGCCTACAGTAATAAAATAGCAAAATGCTTCAATTGAAGGTCGTAGAACTAGGAAAATACCACGCGCAAGATACTGCAGAACTCGTGACTTCAACATAACCACGAGATATTTCTGTTATTTATGGTACAGTCGTACACTTCTTTTGACCTACCCTGGTCCATATTTTTTACAGCTAAAGTTAGCCTGAGTATTTCTAGGACTTTGTCAGAATGTTGTTGCCCTCAACAAATACTAATAATAATTGGTTTAGTTTATACCTACGCCTACGAACTTTCATTTGTTGAGTCGCCTCAGAAAAGCCTTGCAGAAAATTATTATTTATTACAACAGGGTTCTATGTTGATATTACAATCCACGATGTAACAATTTGTTTCAATAAACACTAAGGAAAGTGCTACTGAACAGTCGTCGACATTCGCCCAGATTTTGGAGCTTCAGATGGGTTACTCCGAAACGTGAAATTAGTGTCGCCGTTTTTACCTTAGCAAAGGGTAATTTTCACTTCTAGGGTCATACACACTCGAAAAAACAAAAGTTCAAAGTTGTCTTTCCTGTGGTCAATAGTTAAAGCAGCACATAAATTATGTTTTTATCTGATAGGGCTGAAGTAGACCTAACACCGTTTATGCGGATACGGGTTCAGCCAAAAAATTAAGCCTTAAAAACGTTAACTTCGGCTACGTCCACAAGAAAGATGCTAACCTAAATCTGTGCATGACCCTCTAATGGCCTGTTGTTTGATCGATAGTTAAACTAACTAATGGTCAAAAAACGTTCCTAATGGTTAAAATCTCAAGGAAATGTGTCAAATTTTCCACTCCTATTTTGGAATTTTAACAATTAGTTACTTCAACTACTGATCAAACAACAGGGCCTAAGACATCACATCACACTTGCTAAAGCGCAGTGTTATACGTTAATAATAACTAACTACTAGGTCAGGAATTTTAGAAATGAAAAAAGAATTTCAACACATCTATATATTTACATAAGAATTTTAACAGTGCCATAATGGGGATTACATATTGTACCTTACTATAGGAGCTATTGTGCTCTGTCGTCAAAAGCAAGCCAAGGGTTACTGTAATAGCCAGGGAACACCGAGTAGGAATGTGTTGCGACACTGAAAGGGTCCCGCGCGGCGCTACACTGCGCGCAGCCAAATCCGAGCGATTTAGGTGGACGCAGCATAGGATGCTGCCGCCGCGCCGCACCCTTCCAGCACTCAATGATCCTACGTGATACGAACAACAATACAGACGAGAACTTTAATTCCAGAACATCCAGTTTCAACAGCAGCTACTATGAATACATTATAACATTTTCACAATAAATAATGCCGATTACTGACGCGGAGCCGCTCGTGGTTTCATGTAATACTGTGGTCGAAGATGCAGTGCCTCTCGACTCCGTAACAGCGTCGACTATAAGGGAACTCGTATTACCTAATTATATGATAACATCCTAATGAAAACGTTTTCAATCCCTATAAACTACTCTAAAATACATAGAATATATGAATTACGAATGAATTGTAATAATAAAATACTTTGCTCTCGGTGATAATGGCGTTGTTCAGGCGAAACTTACGTACAGTTAAGAACACGGCAATGATTTAATGCTAGACAGCGATAAAATTGTACGCATTATTACAATATAATTAATTAGACAAAGGAAAACAGTTATTATAATTATTTAGTTCTAAGAGTAATGAAGATATATACTTAGTACACTCGCAGGCGAAAAATAAATGGCCCACCCGGCTTTCGTGCAATCGAATCGTTACATATATGTCTCTTAAAAGGATTATTCGTCGATGTAGGACCTGGCTTTAATGCATGTCAATCCTGGGATCTGTTATGTGTTGATATCGCTCTCTGATTTGGAGAGCGATATTAGTGAACAAGAGACTGGTGGGCCAAGTGTTTTTCCCGCGAGCGTAGTTAGAAGTGGGGGAAGTTTAGTCGAAGAACTTGCGGTTGGGGTTCCCTCCGAAGAGCGCCGTGCGCAGGTCGGGCAGCAGCTGGGCGGCGATCAGCTCCAGGCGCGACTCCAGCGTGTTGGAGATCTGCAAAAACCCAGGAGTTAACAACAAGCCAACCGGTGTAGCAGAAAAACCTTTCAAAACACGCCCCTGGACTCCTAACGTTTAAGGCCGAGCCACACCAGATGCGTGACGTGCGCGTTCGCTTTCCACTGCGGTGTATATTATGAATTCTCATTACGACATGTCACTATACATCGCAGTAGAAAACGAACGCGCACGCGCACGTGCACGTCACGCAAGCGGTGTGGCTGGGCCTTTACCCTTAAATCGCCAACACTCATTTCATAGAATGTTTTACTTTGCCGAAATTTCATTTTATCGACAGGCATTTATGTACACACAGAGCAGAATTTATATTTTTTTGGTAGTCACAGGTCTAACCTAACCTACCCTACGTAATCCTGCTTAGGAAAACCTAAGAAAAATAAGGTTTCAGCAGAAATTAGCTTTCGATGAAATTAAATTCGATGAAATGATTCATTCGGTCAAATTAGTGTCGGCTAATCAAGAGGGTCCCCCCCTAAAAATGGTAAAACTATAAATAATGTTTCCATCCTCTACGGCCCCTGGAGAGCCTAAAGCTTAATTATAGTTTATCAAAGGCTAAAATATAAAACAGCGTCGCTATTGCCTAACGCACTCGCAATCGGCTTCAAAGTGTAACAATTGGTTTCATTTTGTATGATCACTCGCCTTCGACTTTTAAAATGAAAACGATTGCGATTGCGAGTACGTTAGGCAATCCACTGGTCAGCATTTTACAGACCGTCAAGTGCGGAGTTCAATAACAAATCTAACAATTAATAATGCAGTCTTGAGAACTAAAATTTCTTCGGGTCTCAGATCAGATCCCACTTACCATCTGGCCTGTGTGCTCGTGTGCCTTCTACATGCCATAAGAAGTTTAGTATGCAATCTTAAGAAACAGCTGATAAACACGTCGTATACCACATGATAGAACGCTCTAAACACTAGAATCTAATGTGCGTAATACTAAAATGGGACTACTTCAAAATGCGACCCAAAAATATTTTCCCGCGTCCGTCACTATTTTGTGTTGTTTAAAAAGCTACCATATTGAGAATAAAAACAAACAAACGACTTGACAGAAGCGCGTGGTACAAAGAAATGGTTAGGTAAGAACTGCGACCCCTTACAAAAACGACCGGCTGTCAGAAAAGTAGGTTAGGTTAGGTTAGAACTGCGACCCTTTACAAAAAGTACCAGCTGACAGAAAAGTAGGTTAGGTAAAGTTAGAACTGCGACCCCTTACAAAATATCATTTATGCATAATACTATTTATCCTTGTATCATTATTCAACATAATATTAGTATTATATTCCTTATGAAATTACTATAGGTATTTAATGTTATGACCAATGGTAACCTATCGCAATCGCAATTTTCTTTGACTGAATTTCATTTGACTAAAAACGTTTCGTTTTTTAACGTTTCTCCGACGGCAATATTCGTCAATTTTTTATTTCATTATTTGACATTAAGTAAACATATATTTAGTCCGAGCAACTTTTCTCCTTGTAGTCGCTTGCCCTATTTATTGTTGCGTATTTTATTTCAAAGCCTATTTTTCATTTCACCAATGCTACAACTAGCCTAGGGTCGTTTCGTATTACCTACGTCAATTATTCATTTCAGCCCAGAAAATCGTGCTTGTAATTAGTTTAAAATATCCACAAAATACAACGAGCCAGACGAATCAGGGCAGAACTGACTCGGATAGGTTAGGTGATGTGAGGTTATTTTTTTCTGTCAACAGAACAAAGTCGATTTAAAAATAGGTAAAATATTAATAAACCGAGCCGTTACATTGGGCAAATGATACTAAGGTAAAATCAGAAACGGGAAATAGATAAATTGACAAACCATTACATTGGACAACTGTTTGTACGCCGAAATCAGTAATAAGGAATAGATAATTTGTCAAATCGATAAAAAAAAACAAAACAAGTAATGACTAAATGAAAACATTCAAAGTGATCTTTCGGACAAATGTAAAAAAACCCAAACCATAATTGTCGAATAATATTTTTCGAACAAAAATTCGGTCAAACATTTTTCGGAGTTCAGATAGGTAACCATGACCAATCACGATAGGATAGGCAAAATGATGATGTATCTACTGTACTAAAATTTTCTGATTAATAATTTTTATTCTTGCAAGCGTTATTTAAAATATTAATATTCCTTTTGAATTTCTACCTTTCAATACAATCACCACATTGAATGTTATATTGGTCATAACATTCAATGTGGTGATTATTACCGGTATGAAATTCTATAGTTATGTTATGACTAATGAAAGGGGGTGAACGAAAATGATGGCTATTGAAATAATAACCAAAGACAACATAACAAGCAACGATTATGAAAAACAATGGTATGGATAAACCAAATCGAAAGATTAATGTTATGGGAGTCAATCTAGACCCAGTCCAGTTCACAAAACAGTGCCGGACAGGCATTCAATATTTTTTTACTTTGAACCTTATGGAAATAAGTTTACGCTGGTTATTTAACCAACCGCATGACTTCGGATAGTTTCCTATCCAAAGACTGTCGTGTATAAGACCAACCCTGATGCGTCCCTTGGACGCGATGAGGTCGACGCCACCGGCGGTGTCGGCGGGCAGGCTCCCCTCGGTGTCGACCTTGAGCTGCACGTCCAGGTTGATCTTGGACTTGTAGCTCTGCTGCGCCTGGCTCAGCAGACCCTCCACCAGTCTCCTGTCGGCCTCGCGCACGCGGATGGTCACGTTGGGTTCCATCAACTATACAGTAACAAAATGCAAGCTTTTAAAAACCGACTACTCTGCAGCACCTTGATGAATGGCGTTCTTCCACTGTGCATTTCACTAGGCACTTTTTACCTTGTACAGTGAAACTGTGGAATGAACTCCCTTCGGCAGTATTTCCCACCAGTTATGACATGGGTGCCTTCAAGAAATACAATAAGAAGAAGACGAAAGGTAAAGATAAAGAAGACTCTCATCTTGATGTAAACCTAAATTATACTAGACTTTAAAATACTAATGATACAGTTCTCCTAAAAGTTGGAAAGTGATCAAGTATGCAAGATAAGATATATTGCTTATACTTCTTAAGATGCTGGTGTTTATGGGCAGTGGTTATTACGTCCCATCAGGTAGCCGGCATGCTTGTTTGCCTCAATCTCTTATAAAAAAAAAACCTTACCTGGAACAGGGCCTGCACCATGAGTGTGACCAGTAGTTCGGAGTAAAGTTGGTTGTTGTTGGGTACTTCAGCCAGGCGCTTGCGAGCCTCGTCTAGTACGTTGCGCACGTGGTCCTCACGCACTTTGAGCACCTTCAGACGAGCCTGGTTCATCATGTTTGAAGATTGGCTGCCGACACACAACTTTCATTAGACTAAGAGTAGTGTTACCTAATTATGTGCAGCTAAATTTAGTTACTGGCAACAAATGATAAATGATGTTATTGTTATCATAATTTTACAAGTCAAATGGAATAATAGTATCTACTTATCAATGTTTCTATATTATTATGGATAGGACACAAGTACTTATTTAAAATTGTAAAAGTTCTGGTTTAGGCAGTTGTTACAAGTTACAAACATTATTATCTGGAAATTACTTCATGGTAGGTAACAATAGGATATTTGACGTTATTTTCAAATGGATAGATATCTTTGGCAGATTAATTTATTTGCTCTAAAAATCAAACAAGAGGCTAGACCGTGATAGATTTGTGAAGAAATACGTTAAGTTATTCAGAACTGTTCATGCCATTCTACCCAAAGTTGGAAAGTGATCAGTATGCAAGATATATTGCCCGCAAACGAACCAAAGGTGCCTTTAGAATGGATCTAATAGGCATTCATTTTTCATTAAAATTTTGAGACACCTTATTTGTTTGACCTTCAATTTTGTCTATTAATCCGTAAACTACAACTTCGCAGGTCATTTGACAAAAAAAAATTTTTTTGACCTGAATGCAAGTCCCCAGTTAAACCTGATGATTTTAATTATTTATTATCGAAGAAAAGAACTAAACGAGGTTTTACAAGCATGCCTTGACAACGAGGCTAAATGTTTAAAAATAAAGTTTTTAAATTGATGTAATCTCTTGTACTGAAACTTGCCACCCATCACTTCTTTTGTGCTGGAGATGTACAAGCCTCTAACACACAAACTCAATTGTCTCTTCCTACTGCTGCTGCTAGGATATAGACTGAAAAATGTTAAAATATAGCTTAGTGTAATAAAACTTTAACTCTGCTTTAGATATTTAATTTTAAGATCCTACTATTTATCGATAAATTACATTACAGACTTTGTGCCTATTCCTTTTGTATATTTAGCATAAACCTCGATGTAATATACACACTGCAGAACTGGTAGCATAATATATTCCATAATGGATTAATTTTAAGTTTTTAGGGGTCTGTACTCAAAGGGTAAAAACAGGACCCTATGACTAAGACTCCTCTGTCTGTCTGTATGTCACCAGGCTGTATCTCATGAACTGCGATACCTAGACAGTTGAAAATTTCACAGATGATGTATTTCTGTTGCCGCTATAACAACAAATACTAAAAACCGAATAAAAAAAACATTTAAATGTGGCCCCATACAACAAACGTGATTTATTATAGTAGCCGGTTTTTATTAAATACCTTGTTGTAATGCTGATTTTAGCATTCAGCAACATTCAATGCTATTTTTTTATAATATTAGAATATCATGATCAGTAAACAAATATTTTTTATTAAATGTTATTCATTGGCGTTGTCATTTGTTGCCTAGACTGTATATTTTGTCACTACTAGAATAGCTGGTCGTTAAATTCTATGCGGCAAAGTTGGTGATGGTTAAGGTAGTAAAGAGGTTAGAATGTATCAAGCTCCCTATTTTTAAAATTTGTTAAACCAGCAGGCCCTTATTTCGCAGATCTTACATTAACAGGTGACAATAACTTTGTGCTTCTCGTATATAAAGATCAGTGATGTAGGATCTTGACAGCTTTGCAAAATATACCAAAAAGTTACTGTCAGGTTAGCACTTCTGTTTAACTCACAATATCTTGAATTGTCATGACAAAAATTTGACTACTGATGAACATGACCTTATTTCAATCACTCTGCGGGTTCAAATACTAGCCAGTGGCTCCTATCCCTGTCACCCGCTAGGACATTTTTAAAAACAAACTTTATTCTGCAAAGCATTTTTGGTTTATTGACCCCTGATTAAAAAAAAAGAACTTTCAACCTTATTTCAATGTGTGTAAAATTAAACACAAATTGAAATGTTAGGTAGTTTTGTTATCGTCTTGTGCACAAATTTAAATTGATATGATGACAGTTGTTTCAGACATAACCCTGTCACCAGCCTAAAAACTGCACAGATCTATAAAAACAATTTCCTTATACACTTTTCAAAATTCATTCCCTCATTAATTGGCTAACTAAATAATATACTGAATTCTTGTAAATAACCCAATACAACTAGAAACATTACTTTACTTGTAACTCATAAATTCATCTTAATAACTTCAACAAACTTCAATAAACTAAATCACATGACCAATGTCAGGTGTGAGAAATCAGAGATAACACAAGGCTGTTTATTGGTCCAGCAGGTACTATGAGAAATCAAGACTAAAAACAATTTGTAGCTAAATTTTCACTTTAAAGTTACTACTTAGTATTGTTTAACTTTTGAACACCTATTAGAACCTCATTCATATGATTTTGAAATTTGCTAATTATAAAGGAATACTACAAGTAAGCATACAGGAAGCACTAAGTATGACATAACCTTCTAATTTACCACTATTATATGATACCCATCAGACTAGAGTAGTAATTCAGTTGCTTTCTGCATGTTCTTGGTGATTAGTGACAGTAAAGGTAACCTACATCTTTTTCTGGAGCTCAACTTGTTTCTCCTTCTTCTCATAGTACTCCATGATCTTGAGCCGCTGCTGTTGCACCAGACGGCCCTTCTCGATGTTGAACTCCTCCTCGGCCTTAGCATCGATTTCCTCAGCCTTTTCATTGGCCTCTTGTTCGATGAAGGCCATCATATGCTTGATCTGTTAGATGGGAAACCAGCACGTCAATATACGTGGCCAGAAATCATACATTTTAACCTAATCATGAAGAAACCAACGCAATTGAACACGAGATTTCTATCGCAATCCATATCATCTTCATTCAATCAATGAGACAAGTAATTAGAAGAATATACGTATAGGGCATACGATGTTGTACGGCCTTTTCCACACATACCTGCTTTTGAACATCGGCATCACTAAGCGCCATGGCTGATAGTTTATATTTAACACCGCTCACAAGTAAAAACTAAACAGCCGATATTCAGCCAAAGTGGAAAACTGGCCCGAAGAGGTAAGTCGACGCCTACTCAGACGTGCTCCTTCATTGAACGATCATATGATCCTTGGTGTTGCCAGGACTTTAAAAAATCTCCCACTTTTAAGCCAGCGACAATAATAAGTTTAATGAAACTGGATAATGTCCTAAACGTATATACCAAAACAAAACAGTTCCTTTTAATTTTGGATAAGGTGATTAAGTATGAATTTTATTTTTAATGGTTCATATAAAATTTGAGACGATCTCGAACCAAATGAATTCCTAAAGCTGGATTCACATGCAACTTTGCTAGTTAGAAAATCATAGATTATTTTCGTTGCGTGCAAGAAAAGACATGTTATTCCTTTCAATCCTTACTTTCATGGGTTTAACCGATGCTTGTGGCTATGTCCACGTGTCCACGTGTATAGATAAAAGAAAACAATATCCTTTTTGTAAGAATGAATTAAAAAATAAAGTGAATTACGAGTATTAGTGAATAGCAGTGAGGTGGTTCACTAACAAGTGAATTATTTATACCTACATATATTTTATAATATATCCAAATATAATGCAAAATTAACATTACAACAAAATAATATATTAACGTTCACCTAAACCACTCGAAAATAGCCGAACTCCCGTAAGAATGCTTTATCTTGTATATTATTTATCTGAATTATCTGGAGTGTATTTTCCGAAAACGTTGAACGTGTTATAAGCAGTATCCCTTAATTCCAAGTCGCGTGATATAAACACCCACCCCCATTTCAAACCAAGAGTCAATTTTCGAATAATAATGTGCCTGCACCAAATTTTAAAAGTAAAATAGTATTACAAATGATTCTAAAATGTTTTAGATTGGCGGTTACTACGTTATTTCTTATGATCTACTGTCTTATTCATTTTTCAAGGCGTAAAACACTAAAATAAAAATCAAAGCATGTGGGTAGTAGACGAAATGTACATCTTTGTAAAAATAGTAGACAAATTTTAAACGAAACGAAGAGCAATCCTAATTAATAAAATATTAATTATAATTGACACAATGAGGAATCAGCGACCTTATTTTGACAAGAATATTCCAAAAGGACTTCCTCGCCAGGTTAGTATTTTGTTTGACTTTACAAGAAGACGTTGAAATTAAACAGAAAAGAATGAATTCATAGACAATTTTACCCAAATTTTAGGATCTTATTTTACTTGCGGTATGGCCAGTATTATAAGTCAATTTAGACACTAAATTATTAGAATTGCTGTCCAAACAAAAATCAGATGATTGAAAATTATTACGACTAAACAAATAAACCAATTAAAAAATTTCAAAGCTGCAATGATACTTTTTTGCGAGGGTATAATATGTTTTCAGTGAGGGTGAATATTACTACTAATTTCCGCTTTCAGCAACATGGCCGCCATAGTTGTTTAGGGTAATGTGGCGTTCGACAAAACAGAGTGAAATTGTTAAAATATTTATTTGTGACGTAATGATGTATAAAGTTTTCAACGTTTTATAGCAGTGTTTGAAGCGGATACTGTGCTACAAATGTTTCTAGTTGGTGTATAAAAAAATTAATGCATACAGATCGTTTTGTAAATTGAACAGTCAACAAACTTTTGTTTATTCCATTCTAGTGGGTTCATTATTTTCTGCCAAGAACATTTGATTATGAACCATCCATACGTTTCTTGAAATAGTGGACTAAGGGCTGTCGTCGACAATTTAGGTAAATATTCCGTATGTTTTTGAGAAGTTAGTGAATTCACCCTGGGTCGCCATTGTTTGACAGAGGACGAATGCTAATCAAATAATATTGCAAAGGTCTAACCCACTTTTTTGTTATTGTCGATACATGTTTTATGTATGCAATTAAACTTGCGCCAACTGTTCCTCAGTGATACTTCACAAGTGGGATACAGACGATTTTTTATTCATGCAAATGTCGAGATCTGTTTTCTCTTTAAATTCAGCAATAAAATTGTAATTGGATAAAGATGTCAACACGATCTTTCTATGAATGTTAGCTTTTATTGAGATACTTTGACTTTCACCAAGATCTTGTTATTATTTGTATCACAATCATGTTGATGAGTTCCAAGCTTTGAGTTCAATGACATATTGAAATTATCTCTGTAATCAAATAATTATTTTATGACTATATTAACCACTTATTAAGCAGAGTTGCCATATGGGGTTGGTGTAGAGGTCTATGCCATTTGAGATTGGGAGGCAGACGTCAATGAATCTTTTCGGAATCTTGGTTTCAAATCCCTAAGTTGGAAGGCAGTTGTTGGATTCTCTGAAATGTTAGTATGTCAGTTCCTGAGCATTGAAAAGTAATAATTTGAGTGTAAATGTGAGTAGATCACATATCTTTAAACTTATGTATACCTGCACATGCACATGTCAATTACAATATGCAAGTATTTAATCCTGTTTTCTATAATGCTGGCAGCATCAAAAATTAATTAAAGATGCATGCATGATGTGTGGCTCTAACATGTTTATTTGATGCTGTCATCAGTATAACATTGGTAAGCGCCATTTCTTCCGTGTTTATTAAGCAGGAGTTCATGAACATTTACTATCACCTCTAGTGTTATAACATTATACATTCATCAAATCACTGTACAGTTTTTTGTTTTAGGTTTTTGGGGATAAAAGTATTGTTGACCACCATTGTTATCATTTTGTTAAAAGTATTCTGTGTATGTAGTAAGTTATAAGTAGTAATTATAAAATTTATCAACAGTTTACACTTTTACTGCAAAGGGCTCTGATTTTTATACAAAATGTTAGTGTTAATTTTGAATAATATGCAGCAAAAACCAAGATTAATAGCTTTTTATTTCCAAAACTAGTCATGGAGACAAACACTATAATTTTATATTATATTATGGATATAAACCTTGAAATTTTTAAAATTTGATTCCAGGTTATGGCAAACTTGAATTTCCAGCAAGCGCCTAGAAGCCTAGCAAGCGGCGGAGTGGGAGGTCGTGTAGGCTCTGGGCTTGTTGGAGGTGTTTCAGGCCATGTGACACCGACCTTTGGCGGAGCGCTCTCGCCGGGCCGGGGCGCAACTGCAATGCCCGGCGGAGCGCCACCTTCCATGGCATCTCGATCAACACTTTTTGGACAGCGGGCATTTGCAGACCGAAGAGTACCATTACCAACTCCATTATCTCAGACTAATTCTAATGCTATGGTAAGAAACTGTTTTTTTTTGTAGAAAATCCAAAGTGGTTATTCTTTCTTGCCTCCGCCATAGCAAATATATAATTTGAGATTTCTTGGACTGTACTAGATTTATGGATGCAGCAGAACAGCTAAATTCCACTCTAAATATGCACACATGCAGGGACAATTGACACTGACTGACTTTATGCACAGTGTTGCATTATTAGCTCTGTGTCTAAATCTGATTCATACAAAATATTTTAAAAGTTTTTTTTTATCAATTGACTGCTATAATTTGTTCTTGAATTTTACATAAATTAACACAAGGCCCCTTTTAAGAAATGACATGTAATTTGTTTTAGTTTATGCATTCAAATATTTTATCTTGGTGAGCTGTAATAGCACTGCATATGCAATTCAATTACATGTTAGTACTGTTGTAGCAAAAAATCTAAAAACCAATATTTGTAATTTTCAGTCAAGTATGGGCAACCTCTCTCGTTTCAACGCTAGCAGCAACTACCATTCTGTGTTCGGCGAGGGCGGCGACACGTCGACGCCGCCGCTGCTGGACCTAAGCGAGTTCCCGTCACTTACCGCGCGCGGCGCCGGTGACCAGGCGCCCGCCGCCGCGCCCCCCCCGCCCGGCTCTAAACCTTACGGTGAGGGACCAAACACACAAACGACCATTCCCTCTGTTAGTATACAGAGGGATTCCAGGATTTTAAATTGGGGATCCTATGCCCTGCAAGCTGAGACCTCCGGTAAGACCACATATTCATTCAATAGAGTTAACCTATGATATTTAAGAACGCAGACATTCTTATTTGTTCCTCCTAAGCATTTCATGCAAAATTTTACCCAATCTATTGCTGAGGGCAGTGAAACTAGCTCAGATCCTTTGGAGACATGAATATCCTGTTATTGTACACATGGGTGGATAAATTTTCATTCAAATCTCTTCTCAGTTAGTCTTTAGTAACTTTTTATTTTAAAGTATTAAAAAGATAAAAGTCGAATTAGTTAATCATGAATTCTACAGACCATTGTAAAAAACTCACACTACAGTGTTTTTTATAACAATGAAGACTTTTTTTGCATAAAATGTGTTTATTATGTGTTATTGTAAACATGATTTTGTGTAATATTGACACAGCTTTTGACATTCATTAAAAAGATAATTTCTTTAAAAAGTATAATATCAACTGTTCATAGTTACTTTTTTGGCCAATCTTAGTGTTTTATATTCTCCAATGCTTCAAGGAATATGAAACTCATTTTCTTTTTATTTTAACCCTGGTTAATATTAAAAAACCGTCCGCCCGAGGCTTTTAATATAATAGTAGAATATATTATTATAATTGGAGACTTTAAATTTAAAATACGCAATTGAAATTCGCCAGCTATCAAACTAGACTAGTAGCAAGAGACATACTTCTAGCAAGACACATACGGTTCAGACAGTGGTAGAATGGGATTTCTGACAAACGAGTCGCGGAAAGGACTAGAAGCCACACTATTACCAATGTTAGTGTAATTGATTCGTCAGTGGGTATGGTGAAGCAGCCAACGTCGGAGCAGTCCGAGTTCACGATGTCCTCGGAGGACTTCCCCGCGCTGCCCGGCACGTCCACGACGGGCGCGGCGCCGGCGCCGGCCCCCGGCCACCTGCTGGCGCCCGACCACACCAACCACACGCCCGACAAACCCCGGAAGGGCATACAGACCTCGCCTGAAGGTAATATTCTATGCTCCGTTATCAGAAGTAAGCCTACTTCACACTCCATTTACTTAACAAAAAGAAAATTAGCTTCACAAATATAGTTTGGATTTGGTGACAGAAGCTACAATATCTTCACTTAGCAACAACTATATTGAGGTTTACGTTATTTTGTTGGCTAAAAATTGGATCATGTTGCCAGTTTCAGTCCAAACAGCGCCCTCATATTTACTACTCTTTTTCTAAGCTATAAATTTATTAAAAAAATAATATTATGTAAAATAGGGTCGGTCTCGCAGCAGGGAATCGGACACTGGTTTGACATAATGCTAGTATTGTCCATGGCCCATGACCTGTGTATTGGGTAGTCTTGTACGTCCTTCCACGCACTAATAAATAATAGTTACATTATATAACATGTACGTAATAAAGCTCATATAACTGGTACATAATTAATAAAACTCTGTAAGGTACCAGTGCACAAGGCGCGAGCTTGCGAGCGCTCAAATGACAGGCACGAGTGCCTTGTACCGGTGCCTACTCAACTTTTTCTTCATGCCTAAAACGGAAACTACAAAGTTTGTTATTTTTTCTGGCGATTTCTAAATTTGACAGCGACCACAGAGAAAAACCCTAGCCTAGTTCATTACAAATGAAAATTATGTATCAATTCTATGTGATTATTAAATTATAAAGCTTATTAATTTTATATTTTGCAGATTTTGATAAATATTTTTTAATACTTCAAACAATAATGTATAAAAATAAAAAGAACGAGACGAGAAGAGTTTAAATGAATGAATGTAGAGGGCTTTAGTGGAAAGGGGGAGACCTACGAAGAGATGGGTGGAATGTGGAATGTGTGAAGAGCGATATGAAAAACAAGGGAGTGAATACTGAGATGACGGCTGATAGGGATGTTTGGAAGAAAAAGACGAGTTGCACCGACCCCATCATCATCTTGCCCTTATCCCTGTAATGATTGGAATAAGGGCAAGACGATGATGATGGTGAATTGGTGATGACTTTGTATAATAGTGTATATTATAATAAAATCATCATTTCATCATCATATTTCATCATTCATCATTTTTACATCGTGATTTTTTTAACCAGACGCCTTTTCTGGTGCCGACATTTTGCCATGCATGGCAAACCAGCCGATCCAATAAATTTTATTGATCTATTCTTAATTATTATTTGTTTTAAAGCTTAAAGCACCTGTTATGGTATTAAATTAAATATTTTTCGTATTTTACAAATTTTTTAATTGTTGTAAAAACAGTAAATACAAAAATTGAGACGTCAGTTGATCACCAAAAATCATCACTGACATTATTCATGCGCGTAACGATGGTAATAACAATGCTATAATAACTATTAAAAAAACTGTTATTACCATGGCAATGTTCATTAAAGAACCTGTTTTCACGTTTCGGTTACATTAACGATATCAATATTAGCGGTTCATAGTACGCGAGAAGAAAAACATATTTATATGTTCTCAAGTTCTTTGTACCATGCAAAACTTTTTGTTTTTGGTCACTAAACTGCCTATAAATTTTATTAGAAAAGCAGATTCATATCATTCATTAAATTCATTAATTTATTGAAAACTCTGCGTGTATGATGATATTATTTTGCAACATAATGGCTACATCATGTTACAAAATAATATCATCATGTTTTGTGCCACTGCCTAATAGATGAATAGACCCTCCATTCATTTATCAAAGGATAAATAGGCAAATTTTTGTATTTTCAAACATACGTTTTTGGTTTTTTTTTTTCATTTTATGTTTCTGCATGTGTGGTAGTGTAGTCGTCGAGCATGAATACAAATAACTTGATCTGTAATCACCATTCTTAATTTGCTTATTAATAGGTAAAAACTGCTTTTGGAAACAATTTAGCTTTAAGAGTTAAATTAAGTTCAAAGTTGTTAAAAACTGATACAAAAATAGTGTTGTTTTCTTGCAAGTGGCAAGAAACGTAAAGTACTTTCGACTAGCTTACCATTTCTATAGTTTTTTTTAAGTAGTACTCATTTCGCATGGCTTCGAGACTTGTAATTTAGTAGATAAATCAATGTACAAATCAATCTCAATGTTTACATAAAGTTTTTTTTCTCCCCAAGTTTCCGAACAAGGAAGTCATACGGAATACTATGGTGTGTATTGGTCAAGCAGGGTGGTCATAATATATTAAAGTAGCTCTATCACTTTTAGAAAGGCAATTGGCATTAGTAGAGTGCAAATCACATGCGTGTTACCTATTGTTACGTGAGTATGGGTTACCTATGCTTCATTAAAACATCACCAATGTTTGATGTAAATAATATATTAATGAAACCCAGTTGTCAATGGTTTAAATTTAAATCATTCAGCCAATGCTAAATATCTAAAAGATGCACATAATAAAGCAACTTTAATGTACTGGCCACATTCTAATTTATTGTTCATCAGAGCTCTTGTTTAATAAATTATAATTTTGTAGGAAAAGTGACGAATATACCGGAGACGATGATACCGAATCAGTTCGGTATTGTGGGGCTGCTGACGTTTATCCGCGCGGCGGAGTCGGACCCCAGCCTGGTGTCTCTGGCGCTCGGGCAGGATCTCACGGCGCTAGGACTCAACCTCAACTCGCCCGACAACCTCTATCTCACCTTCGCCGGGCCCTGGGCGGACACGCCCTGCAGGTAGGGAACTGTAAAAGTCGAGTCGGACCCCAGCCTGGTGTCTCTAGCGCTCGGCCAGGATCTTACGGCGCTAGGACTCAACCTTAATTCGCCCGACAACCTCTATTTCACCTTCACCGGGCCCTGGGCGGACACGCCCTGCAGGTAGGGCACTGTACGAGTCGAGTTGGACCCCAGCCTGGTGTCTGACGCTCGGCTAGGATCTCATTGCGCTAGGACTCAACCTTAACTCGCCCGACAACCTCTATCTCACCTTCGCCGGGCAATGGGCGGACACGCCCTGCGAGTAGGGCACTGTACAAGTCGAGTCGGACCCTAGCCTGGTGTCTCTGAGCTCGGCTAGGATCTCACGGCGCTAGGACTCAACCTCAACTCGACGGACAACCTCTATCTCACCCTAGCCGGGCCCTGGGCGGACAAGCCCTGCAGGTAGGGCACTGTACAAGTCGAGTCGGACCCCGGCCTGGTGTCTCTGGCGCTCGGGCAGGATCTCACGGCGCTAGGACTCAACCTCAATTCGCCCTACAACCTCTATTTCACCTTCGCCGGGCCCTGGGCGGACACGCGCTGCAGGTAGGGCACTGTACAACTCGAGTCAGACCCCAGCCTGGTGTCTCCGGCGCTCGGGCAGGACTCAACATCAACTCGCCCGACAACCTCTATTTCACCTTAGAGCAAAGCGTTTTAGGGCACTGTACACACAGTAACAATGCACACCTTCTCCTCAATCACATAATAATTTTGAGCATCTTAGTCAAATAGTATAAATGGCTTTCTACAGAAGACAGGAAAAATTTAGATGGTCGAACGCGTGTTACGGGTAGGATACGTTTTTCCCATCTTACTAGTGCATCCCTCTGATAATCAATTAATAATCCCATTTGTTACATGGAACTACTACGTTTTTTTGGATTGAACTATGACGTTACGCGAAGTTCAATACAAAATTTGTAATATGAAACAAATGGAATTTATTTTGGGCCAGCGGTTTAGCACTTTTAGTTACGGAAATGTTAAATAATTACATACTCATTAAATTAGAGTGCTTGTTTTACAGACCACAAGACATGGACTACCACGTACCTCCTGAGTATTTGATAAACGGTTCCATTAGAGAAAAACTGGCGCCGCTACGACTGAGTCGATATAAGGAAGACCTATTATTTTATTTGTTCTACTGTTTCGTCGGAGACGTCTTGCAGATAGCAGCCGCCGCCGAACTGTAAGTACACTCAAATAGTAATGATTTATTTTACATTCTGTTCTACTTGTGAAAATAAAATCATACAACTAAAAGTAGTTATTATAGAGACCGACACCGACACGCACAGAGCAGAGAAACTGAAGTTTTGAGTTTAGTTCTCTAAGATGCAAACGCTACCCACTTTTTTTTTATCACTCAAAATGTATCTATGTTGTTGTTATTTTGAAAAACTAAGTTTATAAATTTGTGTTTTTAGTATTCTAAATTTGTTGCATTCTAAGAAATATCTTCCTGGAAAGGAAAACCTACAGACATTACATTTCATAAAATCTACGACATATTCAAAAATATGAACTCAGGCTAGTTTTAAGGGAAGAGAAGTTATCGCATTTTGTATGGAAATTTTTACCCTCACAATCCTCAAACATTACAAACGTTGATGAGCCTCAAATTCAGAGCCCACTTACATCAGGGTAGCCGTGTGTTTGTCTTGTTATAAGTATGTACATGATGGGTGTCTGTTGCAGCTACAACCGCGAGTGGCGGTACCACATGGAAGAGAAGGTGTGGATCTCGCAGGCGCCCGGCATGCCCATGGTGGAGAAGACGCCCACCTACGAGCGCGGCACATACTACTTTTTCGACGCGCATAATTGGCGCAAGGTATGAACTAGCATAATGGTCATTGCAAATTACAACGCTCGGCACCAGATCAACACCGCCCCAGCTGAAAGTGAAACATTGAAAAGTGACTTTGAACTGTGTGCATGTACGATACATTTTTGGGTCAACGACGCGAGGCCCGCGCCACGCCAATTGTTTTACAATTACATCAAATGCATCGTAGTATTAACAAATCCAAGCTCACTTTTCAATGTTTCCCTTTGAGCTGAGGCGGTGCTTATCTGAGGTGTTTTTCTCTTAAAAACGGCGCTCAGTCGGTCGAACGAGTGAACGAGTGAATGCGCCACACCGGCGAGTTTTAGTCCTGTCCGAGCGCACGAAACACATTTTAGCGCGTGCATTCTCATTAAGCCAGCAGGGCTTCTGTCGATAAGATCGAACGTATAAGGCTGACTAGTAAAATAAAATAGCGAGTGTTTATATTTTGAATTTTCAGCTGGTTCGATTCCCGGGTGAGACAAGCAAATTTTAGAAAATCTTTGAATGCAGTTTTGTTTCTTCCTTTAAGTAAAATTATGTAACTAAAGGAGTTAAGGTAGTTCTCGTCCAAGGCCCATAATTTTTTCCACCCTGTATAAAACCAAAAAACATATAAACTTGTTCAGCTGGCTAGTATAGTTAGTCGAATGGTCCAATTACGATATGTAAGGTGTCGTCGATATAGTCTTAGCGTGTGTTTTTAACATACATGTCATACAAAATATAAAAACGGTTTTTTAAATCTTGCTTGTTAGAATTGTTGACACAAGGAAAAATCGATGGTAAATCGTTAGCTCTAGCTAGAAGCGCGTTCCCACGGTAACGAAAGCCTTGTCTGTTGTGTAATCAACCTTTATAATTACAATTAATTGCAAAACTAATTAATAAATAACTACTACTACTACTAATTTATAATTAATTAATTTTAAAACTCTCTTATGGTGAGACTGGGCCGAACTTCCAATCAGGAGGTGCGGGCCGAAGGTTCACGTCAATATATTAATAAGGCAGACATTTACAGTAAATTATTATCAAAAATCACACCTAATGTTATAAATGCATGTCACGCTTTAACAGCCAAACCGCTAAACCTATTTTGATAAAAAAATGAGATAAAGGGGAAGGATATACGTACTGAAAATTTCTTAGTTACGAGCTTGCGATAAACTAGCTATGCGCGAACCATGTCGCATATGTTGCTTCGCTGCTTTAATCAATCAGTTGCAAACGTTATTTAGGCTGCCTTTCCACTGGAACGGAGCGAGGCAGCCGAGCGTTGTGCGAGGAAAAAATCCGCCAATAGGAGAGCTGCGCTCCATATAGTAGAGTAAAGTATTTTTATAAGGGCCTGCCGCGTGGAAAACGCTAGACCAATATTTTTTAACCATTTTGAATTCGAGACTTCCTTACCATTGAAAAAAAACTGGTGGTCCCTCAGGTACGTCGTAAGAGCAGTGAAGTAATATAGTTTGTGGAACATGTAAAACCTACACTTCTTGTATTTTTATATCGTCTTTGACCTGTTTATAACTCGGCCGCCATTACTGTCAAGTAAAAAAGAGCTATCAAAACGTTGACACTACGATAACCGGTCAAAGACGATATGGTTTTTACCGCCTAGAATCTCGTCCCAAGGCATCTGCCTGTCTTGTG
Source organism: Acleris literana (assembly GCA_946894065.1). Taxonomy (NCBI): domain Eukaryota; kingdom Metazoa; phylum Arthropoda; class Insecta; order Lepidoptera; family Tortricidae; genus Acleris; species Acleris literana. The sequence goes on along the minus strand of OX335689.1, from coordinate 8,436,024 downwards.
CCAATTTCTCTTTAGTAAAGTTCGGTTTGTCTTCAGGTGGCGAAAGAGTTTCACCTGGACTACAGCAAACTGGAGGGCCGGCCGCAGCTACCGCCGCACGTGCTCACGTAGCGGCTCCGGGCCCTCTCTCACACACCTATTGTAGTTTTGTTATATAAAAGTACAAGTTTAATAAGAGACTTTTATTTTTCTCTAATTATCCCCGCTTTCCTCATGGACTGGACATGGACTTGCACTAGGCATGCACAACTAGTTCAACCGGTTCTTTCAATATTCTTCAAAATCCAATTTAACAGAGTCTACGGAGCTCCGTTAGCGGAGCTGGTATTTCTTAGTTTTTCGGCCCTTCGGGCCAGCTGAAGAACTAACATAACCTAAACCTGCCTCATATTTATGTTATGCTTAAGTTATGATACAAATTTTGGTCAGTAGAACTAGTGCTCATTCTCATGGACAAACTGGGTATCTAGTTGGTCCATGAGGATAGCGTCGGTGTATTGGCATTGGAAATTCCGGTTAATGTGCACCTGGTGGTGGTATAATGATGAGTATTACCAATTCTATTTAAATTAAAATGAAGTTCGTAGTGCCAATAAACGGCAGGGTGTCGACTGCTGCTTACCTTATATTGTTGGTTCGGGTTTAAAGGATTCAATAGCTGGGTAAACAAGTTAAAATAACTAAATGAAAAGCAAGCTTTAAAAACCCCACTGCGTTATTTTATATTGTCGTCAATATACCTTCGTCTTCTTTTCTTAATAATGGCGGTCCACCGCGGTATTTCGCTATGATTTCGCCAGTGTCAAGCGAGTAGAGTATATCAGTAAATATAATAAATCAAAACTATTAATAAATAAAAAGTACAAAGCCGGACATCTTTCAATAAGCCCTCTTCCCTCCCTGAAGAATCCGTCGATATACCTATCTATGTTAATATTGATATTTGGCCACTGTTGTTATTTCAATTTTAACAGTGTTGGTATTCTATGTCAACCGGGATGATGAAAGGATTCTAACGATACCAAACACATCTAAATCGGCTCAGGCGTTTAGAAGTTATGGTGGCATAAAGAATCATACATATATACATACATGAACCCTGAAATGAAAACATTACTCTTTTTTTTGGGTACCTAGTCTTGTAGAAAAAAGGGCAGGGTTGTTATGAATTGAGCTGGTGCGTGTATATCACTGCACTTGTGTCTATAAAGTTCTTAAAAATTATCAATTATATTTTTAAAGGAGTTCACTGAGAGTGCACTAATAACAGTTTCTGGTAAAGTGTTCCACAGTTTCACCACGCGACTATCTAGCCCTTTCCTTTCACGCAACAAAGATAGATGAAGAGCACCGTTTAATCTTACGTGTTACATACGTAGGTTCTTTTGCGCCAGCAATCATGACATGACGGATAAAAAATCAGCGACGGTCTCGTGTCTTCCCTGCTTGACCCCGCCACTGCTATTAGTCAGAAATCATTTTTTATTCCGCAAAAGTAGGTAGGTTAAGCTCATTAGGTAGCTTTACATGCCCGAAGGGCAAACCGCCCAGAAATAGGAGCCCTGCCTTTTGGCAGAAATAGGCGTGATCACCATCAGGGGGTCCAGCAGGGGAGACATGAGTCGGAAGGGATAAAATTATCGTTGAACTTATATTCGTCAATGTGTCGTTAAAAAGGTTAGGTATGGCAAATTTAACCAAGCACTAACGTTAACGTTGATAGAATGCAATTATCTAACCCAGGAAAAACAGGAGAGGGTTTTATGCAAATAAATAAATAAATACTAGGTCTCATATTAAATCTAACTTTATTAATAAATGTGGAACGTTACAAAACATATTCAAATAAATACATTTAATTGTGACAAATATTATTGCTCTACAACCATAAGCATAGGTAGGTACGTAAGGAAGACTGCAGTTTAACGACTTTGAGGGGTAACATTTGACAACGCCTGTAAATATTTCAAATAAAAAACAAAAAAATTACGTAGTGTTCATTTTTTTAATTTAAAACAAATGTAGAAATTGGCATGAGAATAAAGGAGAAAAGCAGAGACATGACGGTAAAAAAATATAATAAATGAACTTAGGTTGATCAGTAGTTTTTATACATCACTAATATTACATTTGCAAACATAATCTCAGTCTAAATCTTCTGAACTGACCGTTGCTGGGCCATCCCCAGATTTGGTAGCATTTTCTGTCATAGTGGGTGCATCATCATCATTTTTACCAGGAACCCACAGTCCAGCGTCAATGCATCTCTTCATATGGTAAATGGCTTCTTGTTCAGGCATTTTAGCTATTGTGGCTTGTAGCAATGGCACATCTTGTGAGTCAAAGCATTTCTTCAGTTCCTGAAAAATATTTAACGATTAAATTATATCGGGTTAGGACAAGTAAATACTATCATAATATAAGTGTTGGTGTAAACAATCCCTAAGCGTCGTAGTAGGTAGGGCACGATTTTGGAAGTCATAAGAAATACATCATAACTGTAACACAACAAATCAAACAATGATTATTAATCACACAGAAAAGAAGGCCCTTTCATATACAGTTCAGTCCAGTTTTGTTTGTGCAATTACACCCTCTTGCACACCCAGCGGTTCTAATGAGCAGGATTGCTCACAAGTTTCCCTTACTTTAAGAGCTTCAAGTAATGTACTTAATTTAGTAAACTCATTTGTCCATGGCAACTGCTAGGACTTGAACTCTATACTTTAATCAATATCCTAAGCCACCTTACATAGCCTGCTGCACTGATGCTTGGAATCATTAGACTTTATTAACACATTCAGGGCCAGCAACTTTCTAGTCAAGAGGGCCCTGCCAAGATGCATTGCGCTAACTAACGTTTATATTCGTTTCGTATTTAAACTCCGATCGAATGGAAACGCTAATTAGCGTAATGCATCTTGGCAGGGCCCTCAGATTCTCTGTTCTTAGGCAGTTTTTCCTACAATGCAGAAAATGCTGGGTTTGGCTACATGGGTAGAGCTTCGTGGCAGCAATACTTACATCAGGCAGTTCAGCATACACCTCGACTGGGTCCAACCCACCAGGCCCAAGCCTTTCCTTCCTCTCCTCTTCTTCTTGTTCTTTGATGGCTAGCTGTATTTTCTCCGCAGCGCGTCTTCTTATTCTCTCTTTGAACTGGTTTAGCTCATCATCAAATGAATCTTTGTATGTTTTCTCTGCAACTTGTATCCTGTCACAATCAAGACAAATTAAAAAAGATTAAAAAAAATAGAACAGTCCTGATATTTTACTACTGGCAATGTTTTAAAGGACCATATTCAATAAGGTGAAAAAGTGGATAAATCTCTTTGTAGGAGACTGTACTATCTTTTATGAGAATTCACACTGTAATATTCAAGCTTTGATATGATTCATACGACACTGTAGTAAAGTTATCCTATAAGAACATTTTGTTCGCAAAAGATTTGGACAGTGATTTTTAGGGTTCCATAGCCAATTTGAAACTTCAGCTAATAACATGACTGTTCAGTTGCTGTTGAAATTGGTGAAATAATTACCTAGAGAAGAATGATCCAATACAGGCTCGAGGATCCACATCCAATTGCTTGGAAAGCTCCAAAATATACTGCATGCAGATGGTTTGGTGCGCTACATGGGCCATAAGTTCATGTTTCTGAAAATCATAAATGTAATATCAATTGCAGAATACAACATAACAAGTGGTAATCAACTTGTCACAAGAATTTGCCTGACAACTATTGGTTGGTATCATACTCTTAGAATGTTGCTTGTCTAAATGGCTCCTTACTGAAGTCCAGAACTGTATAAAGAAAAAGATTTAGTCCGTTGGTTACAGTAATGCTCTCGAGGTAATTGTCTTACTAGGAAAAGCAGTAGTTTTATGGGGATGTCAAGTCCCTGGTAGCAGTAGCAGTAAGGATAGGGTTGCCATGTGTCTGGCTTTGGCTGGTTTTTACTGTTGTTTCCAGTTAAATATATACAAGACCGGCCCTCCAGCTTTTGTTAGGCTTTTGGTCAAAACCCCCGCCAAAAGATGCTGAATGGAAGTGTGTGAGAGACTGACTCGGACTCGAATGACGCTGGTGGCGGGGGGTGATCCCAATGTAACTCATAATAACATATAATTAAGAGTAGAGTAAGTTGCAAATGAATAATAGTAATAAATACACAAATAAGTTTTTTTCCAGTGTGTCAGGCTTTTAGGGCAAAATGTTCTGCTGAGTGTGGATCGGTGTCCGGCTTTTCTTTTTTTGGGCATGGCAACCCTACATGAGGAGGAACAACAGATAGAAAAAGACCTCTTCTCATAACATTTTAACCATACCTCTTCCATCTCCAAGTTGATGCACCAAATAACAAGGTAGTTGGCAGTCTCTTCACAAGCTAGTTGCATGTGTTGCTGAAGGAATGCCTTTGAGTCTTCATACTTCCTCAGCATTCCAAACTTTTTCAATAGAGGCTCGTTTTCTTTCATGAACTGCCTCATCTTCTCATCCTTTTCCTCCTCTGTTAAATTCTCATCTTTAGCTCGCGCGGGCTTAGTATTAATAACAGTTTTGGTGAATCCTGGCTCACTGATGGTATCCACATTCCATGGAGTCTGCCGCTCCTTCTTTTTAAGGTCATCTTCTTTGCGTTGTAGTTCCTGATCCTCTTTTTCTAATTCCGCTAACGTCTTCTTTAACGAGTCTAGATTTGGCCCATCAGGTCCAACATCCTTGATCTTGTTTTTGGTTTCTTCCATTTTTCTTTTAAACTCATTCTTTTTCCGCATGAACTCTTCTTTTTCCTTCTTCCGTTCCTCCATGCGTTCGACTCGAGCCTGGTGCCTCCATCGGAACAGGGACGGTGTGTCGATGTTTGGGTGCGTCTCATCCTCATCATCAGAAATCTAACAAATATGATAACAAGTTAACTCTCATTCTGAGCAACATGTGTTAGCGATTGACAAATCACAAGTAGCATTGAATGAAACCGGCGTTTTTAATACATTATAAAATACCAACCTCGATATCTTTCCATTTGCTGTAGTCCACCATTTTTACAAAACAATACTAATAGGTCGGGTTCAGAAACTATAATATCACGCAATATCGGTGCGGTACCTATTATATGAAAGAAACACACTGTCACTTTTAATAATTTAACAACTTTTCTGTTCTTTTATGCTAACGCGATTGTAATTCTAATAAACCAGGATATTATTTCGAAATAGACAGGCAATGCTCATATTATTTCAATTTCACTTTAGTTAGTGTTCATTTCATTCACTTCACTTCACTTCATTTCTATTTCTAGACGATTCGAGTATTTGACAGAACACAATACCAGGTGAAAAAAAAAGATAAAAATATTAAATTTGAACGTGACGTGTATTTTGGCACTTGGCAAGTAATTCTTACGAATACTTATATAAATAAATAGAAGTAAATTAATGTGTTTGCATCATAATAATAATAAACCACCCGTAAAATTTCTCACAAAATATTGTAGCCTGTGACTAATAGATGGCGCTATAAGCAAATAATTTACTTCAATCTTTCTTCTTCGTGCGCTTGTAAAACGAGGTTTAGACTGTTTCTAGACTAGCAATAAAGATTCCACGAGCCCAACTCACACATGACCATTTTTTTGTACTTGTTGATGACTTGTTGTTGTTCTTCGGGGTTCGTACTAGATTCATACTAAATTTGACGCTTGTATCTTGGACCGTTTAGAATCTAAACGGTCCAGCGGTTCTTAACCTTTTTCCGTCCACGGACCCCTAGGAAATCAAGCGCAAGTCCAAGGAAACCTTAGTAAAAATAAAACAACAATACAACAATTTTGTTAAATGAATAAATAAATACATTTATGACCATTTATTTTAGTACTTACTGCAAATACAAAAAAAAATCATAAAAAATACGTTAAGGTTGATGCCGCTTCTTCGCAACTACATAAGTTGGCGATATTTGGGTTGATGTTTCTGCTAAGTTGCAATCTCAAATCGGTTTCCACTTGTAATCTGTTTCTGTATTTGTTTTTAATATATATAAGAGAGGAGATTGCCTTTCCACAGAGGTCTGGGGTTCGGTCTTGGACTCCGCTCGCTGGCGCACGTTCGCGCACGTGCTTAGTAGGCGTAGCGATTACGAGACTTTTGGTGGCATTTATTTATTATTGTTAAATGATCCATAGGTGAGACTGCGGCGGACCCCCGTACATATACTCGCGGGCCCCAGGGGTCCGCGGACCACAGGTTGAGAAACACTAGTATCATCTAAACTTTATATGATACCTAATGCTAAAATAAAAAAAACTTAGAAATTTCATGTATTTTACTTTCTTGTTTTTATTTGTTAGTAAATCCACCGAAATAACGCATCCTGAAAAAAATCAATCCGCTATCTATTCCGGTTCTAAAGATACAGCTCTTTCAAGTTAGGACGGGCGGACGGACAGACTAACGGACAGCGCAGGTATATTAATAGGGTCCCGTTGGACTACCTTTCGGGTACGGAACCCTTAAAAAATAGGATTGATAGGAATAGGTAAATCGAGCTCTAATCCAAACATGTCAATCGCATACAAATTAACCAATGCCCTGCACTGAGCTTGTTTGTTTGTGACTATGGATTCTAAATTCTAAATATCGACTGGCTGATGCGATTAATTTGGATTCAGTCGAGGAAAATATCTTGTTCTTGCTTGTTGCTCTCTAAAATATCGTTTAAGAGTGTTAGAGCGTGCTTGCACTAACAACAAGATGGATTTTTAACCGACTTCAAAAAAGGAGGAGGTTATACGTTCCACTGTATGTTTTTTTTTTATGTATGTTCACCGATTACTCCGTCAATTGTCGACCGATTTTAAAAATTTTTTTTTGGTTTGATAGAGTATACTTCCGAGGTGGTCCCATTGTCACCAAATCTGTATCTGATGAGGGGATCAGTGAGGAATTGAGGGAACTCCTCAAATATTGTAGGCAAACATATAGCGATTTTAGTATTTTTAGTAACAAGTCCAGCATTTGCATTCAGAAAGTATCATTTGGTGTGGTGGAACTGATGATGAAGACCACAGATGGCCACCGGAACTCCTCAATGGTACCGATTTCAAGGGTGGCGATACGATATCTCGATTAAGATAGTTGAGCGACTACCTACAACGAATAATATTTACTTGTTGAAATATGACTATGACTTTCCCGCGGCGTTGCTTGCGGCGCGCTTGATATAAGTTAAAGTTTCATTTTAACTAAGAAGTGGGACTACGTAACAGCGTATTATGATCACTAAAAAGTATAAAATAAAATAAATGTTTTAAAAAACAAAAAACCGCCTTCAAAAACGCAAAAAATAACTTCTTTAGTTAGTTAGGTTAGTCCAACTGATGTCGGCTTTTTGTTGAAAATGTTGTGGTCGCCGACTTCAGTTGGACTAACCTATTAGGTGCCTACAATTTTAAAGAAGAAAGAATTTTTTGCGTTTTTGAAGGCGGTTTTTTGTTTTTTAAAACATTTATTTTATTACCATTTCTTAAGACGATTGTGAAGCTAAAAAAAGCTATACATAATGTGATAACGTTTATCTCCCCTGAAACCTTGTCAAATTTTTACGATTGGCGAATTTTTACGATTGGCAAATTTGTTGGCGGTAAAAACGATATCGTAGTTTGCTTGTTATAGTATTGTTATGACGTCAGCCGCCATTACTGTCAAGACAATAAGAGCTATCAAAACGTTGACAATACTAGTTGTAGTTGTAGTTGACAAACTAAAGAAGGCTGGAGTACCAGGAGATCTGATACGCATATGTGAGAGTTGGTACTCGTGTCAGGTGAATGTTGTCAAATGGGGTAACGATATATCTGAAGAATACAGGTTGGAGTGCGGGGTGAGGCAGGGGGGGAGAACCTCTCCCAGGCTTTTTAACCTGTATATTAATGCACTGATCGAGGAACTCAGCAACACGCGTGTCAGCTGTCATATTGATGGTGTATGCTTAAATAACATATTAAGCTATGCAGACGACATGGTGCTGCTGAGTCCGTCGCCCTGCGGTCTCATCAAACTGATTCAGATGTGTGAATTGTACGCTGATAAACATGGCCTTAGATATAATGTATCAAAAAGTGAATTTATGATCTTTAAAGCCGGTACGAAGTGTCCTTCCTACGTGCCTCCCATACGCCTAAACGGAGATCAGCTGAAAAGAGTAACACACTTTAAATATTTAGGACATATTGTCACGGATACGTTACGAGATGACCTCGATATCGAAAGGGAACGCAGGGCGCTGGCGGTCAGAGCAAACATGTTGGCCCACAGGTTCCGACGATGTACAGCGCAAGTTAAGATAACACTTTTTAGAGCGTACTGTACGTCGCTTTATACCTGCAGCCTGTGGGCAAACTACACACAGAGAGCTATCAGCGCCCTTCGAGTTCAGTATAATAACGCGTTTAGGGTGCTGTTGCGGCTACCGCTTGCGTGCAGCGCGTCCGGCATGCTAGCGGACGCGCGCGTCGACGGTTTCCCGGCCGTGTTGCGCGCGCGCGCCGCCGCCGCGCTGCGCAGGCTGCGCGCCAGCTCCAACAGCATCCTGCGCGTCATAGCGGACAGGCCGGATAGTCGCTATCTACAGCACTGGGCAGGCCTGCATCGCATTTTATGTACTTACTAGCTTATATTTTCTACTAATCTAAACACTAATTTAATTTTTAGAAATATTGTTACTAACTGACTAACTGAAATATGGATGTATAATGGCCCGAAATAAATGATTTTTTTATTTTATTTTATTTATATTTAATACGATTACAGATCAAATACGATATTGTTTTTACCGTCTTTAATAGAGGCGCTGTACGTTTTCCTATCCAACAAAATATTTCTTGGAAAATAACAAATGAAAAAAAACAAATCGGCAGGAACTACTACTATATTGAAGTCTTTTGCACTGCGGACTCCGGATTTCAAGCCTCAAGAGCCAGCAAACCAATCTGCCGGTTTTTAAGACGTCGGAGTTTTAGATGCTCCATTGGCGATTTTCGCACGCTTGCACCCGTCGTCTGTCGCAAAATGCCGCATCAAACCTCAAATTCAAATTTATAACTGTTTTATACTCAGGTTTTATACGTTTCATTCAACGATTCATGAATGTCTATGGCTTATTGGTTCGTTGGGATAGAAAAATAACAAGACTACCTGATCTCGTAAATATTTAAGTAATAATTGCTAGTACCGTAAAACGGGGTGAGTAGGGACTAAGGGGTGAGTAGGAACACAACCTAAAATGAGTCATAGCTTGTTACAAATAAGAACAAGTATTAAAAGGACACTAACGTTACGTCTATTGGAAATAATTTCAGTCTTATAATTAGTAACACATGCTTCATTTTAGGTTGCGTTGTAACCCTCCCCTTTTAAAACCAATAAAACTTTACCTAACTCTCAAACTAACGTTAAACTAAACCTAAAGCTAAATAAAAGCACTGAAAATTACCTAAGACAACATACGAAATGAAAACTATCTTCCTGTCTTAAAATATAGAGTAAGAATGCTAGGGTAACTTTTATTGAATTGGCCATATGATCGTCTAGAGACTAGGAACCTACATTGTGAACCTGTTATAGTTAGTAACCTAAGTACTTTTCATGTATATAAGAATGGTATAGTTAAATGAATATATATAACCTATTAGCCTAGAATATTCAATAGGTAAGAAGTAAAGAGAAGATTTGTTTAAAATGATAATTAGTTTAATAATTAATATAAATCAGTCTTAAGTCGTGGAACTAGTTAAGGATGTATGCATGAACCTGGAAAGTATGCCTAAGGCATTTTATTTTGCGCCTATGGTCAGAGCCCAAGACTCCCCGCTCATAACTGCGGGACTCGTCTACCAGACTGGACATCCCTCCAGCGCCTATCTCTTTTTTTTACTTTCTTTCCAGGGGGGGAAATAATCGATTTTACAGTCTTTGTCAGTTGTTAGTAGTAGTTTAACCAGATATAGTCTGTCATCAGTCAACAAGGGACAAGAGGGTTTTCAAACGCTCCATACTCAATGCAAGAGTGAATAATAGAATGATAATCATATCATAATGATTATTATTATTCAAGCTTCATTAACTTGGCTTATATGACTACTTACCATTACTATCTACATCCTGACAGTTTGACTATGAAATATTAATAATTCAGCTCCTAGTAAATTTAATATGATTTACATACAATACCATATGATTCATATGGTAATTTTTTATATTTCATTTTTTTATTTGAATATTTCATAGTCAAACTGTCAGGATGTAGATAGTAATGGTAAGTAGTCATATAAGCCAAGTTAATGAAGCTTGAATATGTCTAAGACAAACTGGCAGGATGTAGATAGTAATGGTAAGTAGTCATATAAGACCATAGCATTGGTAAGTAGTCATATAAGTTCAAGTTTATGAAGTTTGAGTTAATTTCAATACCCTGCATTTACCATGAAGAGTTTTGTTTAGATTATATCAATGATGATTTCTCATATGATAATGAATCTTTCTAGTCATGAAGAATGCTGGTATTAATGATGATTTCAATCGTAATTTGTAGATATTTGCTGAAGTATATTCCTGTAGGAATGGTAAGGTGGTTTCAACTGCTCACTGACTATAAGGCCGGTTTTCCCTTGAGAATAACCAAGCAGGGTGCGTAACCCATAGTGTAAACAGAGAAAACACTCGATGTAAAATATTCAATATAAATAATAATCAAAGATAATCACTCTTATGATAGTGAATCTTTCTAGTCAAGATGAATGCTGGTTTTAATGATGATTTCAATCATAATTCGTAGATATTTGCTGAAGTATATTCCCGTAGGAATGGTATGGTGGTTTCAACTGCTCACTGACTATAAGGCCGGTTTTCCCTTGAGAATAACCAAGCAGGGTGCGTAACCCATAGCGTAAACAGAGAAATCACTTGATGTAAAATATTTAATATAAGTTGAGAGAAATCAGTCGATTGCATTGGATCTTTCGTTGTTGAAGTATATTTGGCTATCTGCCATAGACTAGAAATAATCACGTATCTTTAGCTTACTTTGCTCAAGCTTTAGATATACTGGTACTGTCGTTTATAATGAACTATCTGTTCATTGATATTTTTTACAAGTTGAGGCTTACTTTGCACAAGCTGTTTTGTTGATATTATAATTTGTCAGTAACAGTAATTGCAGTAGATATTCAATTTATTATGGGAAGGAGAAACCAATTCACTTAGTCTCAATTAAACATTTTTTAATGTAGCTTTGAAGTAAAGTTGATAGTAAGCCAGCCAGTCCAGTCTTGAAGCAATTTGATGTTTTAAATACATTTACTAGAAGGAGTGACCTCGGTCATTGTAGTGCATGTTTTTATGCATAAATCCCATGGGAATGGCTGAATGAAATTACTATACAGTGACTAGCCGATGCTCGTAAGCAGTGACGGCCGAGTCGTAACTCAGTATGCATAGCAAATCACCCGCCCAGAAAATCAAATGAGGGAAGACAGTCCAACTCATAAATATGACTATGAAATTTACTATTGAATGCTGATTGTCTGATAAAGATTAGAAATATTTACTTTCTGATTAACTTGCTCAAGCGTTATTGGTTAAGTCAATATACAACTGTTTCACAATAAACTGAGAACTCCTTAGGGTAGAATTGAGTATTATATTTCCCCAAATTTTATTATAGTTATGACGGATATTATAAATTTAAATAAAACTTCCTACAATAAATGCGGTTTTCCTATATTAATGTGGTATAAGACGTGACGCAGACGAATTTAAAAGATTAATTCAACACGCAAGATTAACTCCTACATACTTAGTTAAGATCCTACTGATTTAAATGCCTAAATCCCTATTTCCCTATGTTTGAAACTACCCTAATCCTACTGTTAGGCCTACTCTACTAACTACATCCTATGGGCTTACCTCTCCCAGTAATTAGCTAAGTCCCTAAGTAAACTCTAGAGTTCAGCTGAGTCGGCTGATAAAGGCAACCTAACACTCGTGTACTCGTCTCCCTCCTCACAAGTGCCGCAGCCGAGACAGTGAGAATAAGACGCCCTATTGTGTGGTTTAGTATATGTATATAAATATTAATAAATTTATCGGGACCCATACTCAACTCCAAAAAGGCTTCCGTGGGTGCGCGCCGGCATGCCAACTATGTGGACCCCACTTGTTCCTCTAAGGCTGACATTGAGAATAAGTAGGCATTATTGTAGATATCTGTGCCGAATAAAAAGATATCTAGGCTTGCCCAAGGCTTCTTTTTGACTCTAATAGTTCCAAATCAGAGGCTCCGTTAGGCTTTCTCGGACTTGTCAGACACTTACTAGTCTGACCACCCGCTCTGACACAATCAAATGCAATCTAGCTTAATTTAACTGACAACTCCCACCATAGTAAAATTTACCACTTAAACCCCAACTAATTTAAACAATGTATCAGACGCAAGTGATAACTAACCCAACCACGGCAAAAACTAACGTGAAGAAGAACCTTCCATCACGATAGCCCCAGCCCGAATGCCCTATCCTTTCCGAACTCTATCTCTCTCTCAATAACTAAAAACTCTCTACCGCTGTCTCCCTTCAGTATTTCAAACCTTTCTTGCCTTTTGTGCCTCCTATGCCTTTTAAACCTTTCAGATCATAACTCTGAAAATAGTTCTTACGCCAATTAACATTAAGTATATTCTTAAATTTCGTGCAAATCCCTTAAGTCATTTTGACATTACAATCTTGTATCGTAAGATTCAAAATTCGAACAATTCAAATTCAAATTCAAATTTATTGCGTGATTACATAATTGAAATTAATCCTTATGCTACCCATTATACATTATATTTTTCTTTGCATTCGTTTATATATTTTTTAAATAGTAGCCGCCTGAGTCTGTATTACGGTCGCATCTTTTACAGCAGATATTGCCTTCACTCTCGCACTTATACCTACTGACGTCCTATGTAGTTCCTTCCCACTCCCAATCGCGTTCGTAAATATATGAAAATAAAGCGCACTCATTATGCCAGCAAAAAGGTTGCAAATATTAATTCTAATTTTTTGATATTACATTTGATTGTAAATAGAATTACTTAGATATAATGTTACTTTATTAAAAACTTAATTTATATAATAATCATCTCTCGTTTGAGCTTAATCTGAATAAATATTTGTGAATTTAACGGGCATGCCTAGACCGTTACAGTCCCTACTCTCCCCGTTTTATGGTAGGTACTTTTATTTGTAGGGTTAGTTAAAGCTAAACGTTTTGTAGCCGAAATCTGAGCTTAACTTCACTGCTTGCACGTCTCTACGCCATCATTAAGTGAACCCACCCCTTCTCTTCTCAAGTTATGATACTCGCAATATGATGTTGGTATTAATAAAGTGAATATTGTAGAATTGAATTAGAAATAAAAACAGTTTTTTTTTATTATTTTACTCTAACTAGCAACCCGCCTTAAGAGGATTGTATAGCGACGCCTAAATCGCGTAGTTGTCAAAAAAATCCATACAAATTTAGCTCCGGGCGATAACGTTTCTCACACCCTAAATCAAGTCCGATTTCCAAGATTTTTTTTATATGTTGTAGTTGTTATGAAAAACTAGATTTGCACGTTGCCATTCCACCTAAAGATATGGATTTAGGGGGTGAGAAACTTTATGGCCCGGAGCTAAATTAGTATGGATTTTTTTTGGACAGCTATGCAATGTGGGTGATAGATACACGACCTATAAAATCACGTTTTTAAAATTCGTGTACTTGACAGGTCGTGATACGCGACAACCTTACTTATAACGTGACGCGATTGTAAGAACAACAAAAAATTGCTAAAATCAATCATTACTCGGGGTCCAAAACCAAAAGGCATTTTTTTTTGTCATGTCTGTTTTTCATCTGTTAACTTACATTGTTCTGTCTGTTCTGTGTCTTCATGTAACTTTTATAATAGTACATAGCTATTACTTAGTACCTATTTAGGTATGTCATAATTCAAAGACAAAGCTACCTACTCGAATATTTTCATCACCAGGGGCCTGTTTTATAAAGCTACAAATTACAATGTACAGGTTACAAGTTTCCATTTGACACAACCTCGACCGATGACGCCCAGCCATTTGAGCAGTGTTACCAGTTTAGACCTGTAAAATTGTAACTTGTAGCTTTATAAAACGTGCCCCTGGAGTTTAAATTCGGTGGTATTGAAAAAAATACATCTTGCCACAATTTGGGTGGCACGGAACCCTAAAAGCTTTCGTGCTCGAGACGCAGTTGACTGGTTTATTTATGATTAATAAAGTACTCGGGGATCATAATATGACATGGATATGCAGTTCATTTTACGGCGAGCGTAAAGGACCGAGCTGTGGCAGTTGTATAGCTCTGTCCTTTTCTCTCACCGTAAACAAGGTCTCTATTTTAGGCGGCAAAAACCACATCGTCTTTGGCCTGTTATGGTATTGTTAGTGACTCGGCCGCCATTACTGTCAGGTAAGTAAGGCGCGGGCCAGACAGAAGAGACGTAAGACGCGGACGCGTCGGCGTCGCGGCGCCCCTTTAATGAATTTTCAACCAAAATGTATAGAAGTTAAAGAATACTATTATACATATGGAGACAGAAGCCATAGAAGGGCGCGGGCATGGCCTTCTATCTCCGTATGTATAATAGTAGTCTTTAGCTTCTATACATTTTGGTTGAAAATTCATTAAAGGGGCGCCGCGACGCCGACGCGTCCGTCTTACGTCTGTTCTGTCTGGCCCGCGCCTAAGAGCCTATCCAGACGGAGCGTTTTGCGCGCGTAAGCTCTCGCGCGTAGACACTCGCGCGTTCCCGAAATACTAGAGCTACATTCAACCCGTCCAGATGCTCTCGCGCGTTTCAAAACTCGCGCGTAAAACGCGTGCCATGCGCCGGACTCTCGGCTCGCCCGTTTTACGCGCGAGCGCCGCGCGAGTCGAGATACTCTGGCGCCATTGGAGCGTTCAGTATAACGCGCGTATGAAACGCGCGAGAGCATCTAGAGCATCTGGACGGGTTGAATGTAGCTCTAGTATTTCGGGAACGCGCGAGTGTCTACGCGCGAGAGCTTACGCGCGCAAAACGCTCCGTCTGGACAGGCTCTAAATTGAAACGCGCGAGGGCTTACGCGCGCAAAAACGCTCCGTCTGGACAGGCTCTAAGAGCTATCAAAACGTTGACAATACGATAACAGGCCAAAGCGATTTTTTTACCGCCTAGAATGTCAGCGATATCGGTCCTGTGCTATTCTAGCCGGTAAAGTCCAAATCGTACTTATTTGATCTGCGTCGCTATTGTCTAACGCACTCGCAACTCGCAATCGCCTTTAAAGCGGAACAATTGCTTTCATTTTGTATGCAGACAACCCTTCGATTTTCAAAATGAAAACGATTGCGATTGCGAGTGCGTTAGGCAATAGCCCCTCTGTTTTGGTTCTGTTTTTAACTTGGCTAATGTTAATTTTAAGCAAATAAGAGCTATCAAAACGTTGACAATACGATAACAAGTCAAAAACGATATGGTTTTTACCATGTTGAATAGAGGCCCTGAACTGCATAGCTATGTCATAATAACCCCCTGACGGCCTGCACTTCAGAAGGCCGAAACCAAGTGGCAGCTCGCGGCTCGCCATGAGTGCCATGTAAGGGACAAAAAAAACGGGATATAAAATTATTCCCCGGAACAAATGAAAAACATGTATTTTACGTTGTTTTTATTGCTACTTAATAGTTATATTTTAAAGACGATCGTGTAAGTTTTAAAATATCTTTGTCATGCGCGACGCGGTGCGTATTTTAATCGAATAATGTTGAAATACGGGACAGCCTGTCCCGGCGAGACGTTTAAAATTATGCCTGAAATACGTCCGTCCCGGGAAATACGGGACGTCAGGCAACGCTAGCCATGACGGACGTGTGTGCCCGGCATAGCTACCACAATTTAAACCTGTTGGATCTCCGACATAGTATAGCCATAAGTAGGATGCTTAATTACTCGCGTGTCTATCACCCCCTTTACAAATAAATATTTAAAAGCAAGCTGTTTCCGAAACTCGACACCTTGCGCCTTTTTGCATGTATTACAAATATTTTAATGTTTCTTTTTTTTCTTAGCAAGTGTAGTAAGCATCGTAGTAATAGTAGTGAAGGTAGTGGGGATGTCGGTGACGGAGGCAGTGGTGTTGGCGAGATTATCGTCGTCGTAGGTCCTCTGCGATTGAGAGTCGTCCGGAATACTGATTTGGAATTGTAACAGCACCACCAGATAGGTCACCATTGTGGCCAGTAGCTGTAAACAAAGTTAGGCATTAGGAGAATGCTTCGGTAGATTATGGCATAAGGCACAAGGAAGCAGAATTAAATATTTCCAGCGACGATAGTATATTTAATCCAGATAATTTTGAGTACCGAGAAGTAAATTTTGAGTGTAGAGAAACCGCAAAAGACGAAAATAATTAAGTTACCAAGTGAAACATGCCTACTTCTTTTCGCTTCATCATTTAAAAACTCCTGCTCCTCTTGTACCAACCATCGTCCGTGGAGGCCAGCGGCGCTATACAAACTATATAGTTAACGAAACTTTTCCGTACAGATGGAGTTAATAAAAGGTTATGTCTACGGTTGTTGTGCTTGTTCTTTGTTGCCTACTTTAGGTAGTTTCCAAACAACGGCATCATTGTTTGTCGCCGTGTCGGTTACTGAGAATCCAACAAATATATCTTCGTTAATTGATTTTCTGGCTGCTGAGCCATGCCAGTGCCTTGCAATGGAAAAAAAACAATATTATTAAATAAGTAATTAAATAATAATTAGCTTTTAATTGCCCACAACTCCATCCGCGTAAGTCGTTATGCTTTTCGTACCCTGTTTGGTCTTTGTGCTATCTCTGTACAAAAAATCACGCGGTGTTGAAGCGCTGCACCGTGTAGACGGAACAAAAACAATTCTCTAGAATGGTCATTACCGATTTGAAAAGAGTCCTGTTGACGTCGAAGAAGCCGCCGAGGCTGATCTGCGAGGGGTTCATCTCGGTGGCGCGCAGGAACATGTTCACCTCCGTCAGAGCGTCCGAGTTCATCCAGGACAGCTCCACCATCAGCAGCTTCTTTTGGAAGTTCAGTCGCACCTGCAGCATAGTACCTGGATTAGACTAGAGGTGCAATTTGTAGAAATTATGAAGATCCAATGCAAGGCTACGTATCAGAACGCCTAAAATTAAAAAGCCTAATGTATCATAATCCCTAAAAGTTATAATACCTAATGGTTTTGTTTTCTGAAACCGTAAACTATTCAGGATTGTTACAGACCAAACCTAACCTAACCTTTTTTTTTATTGCCATCGACGGGCAAACAGACAGACAGCCCACCTGATGGCAAAAAAATCCTGAAAAGTGTACGGTTTCAGAAAAAAATACCATTAGGTATTATTAGGCTTATTAATTTTAGGTGTTCTGATACAAGTTCCTACCGTCACCAATCAAATTACAGGATCACAGTTTACATATCACTAAAAAAAAATCCTATTTTGAAATGAGCGTTCACATTGGGTATACATATAGTAGCAGCTGGCAGCATTTTACGGCTAATCGGAGGTGATTTTTCAGCGCAATTTCAGTTTGCTTAGCTACAGTCAGTTGCTGACTCAATTAGGCATCCACGAAGATTTGTCAGAATTATGGCTTCGCATCTTATTCCTAACTGTGGGTTCTTTACACGCTATATTTAGACCGTTTTGGGGCTCTTATGAACTTTATGAGTTTTACATAAGGGTCATAACTGGATATATAAGTATGGATAGACAGAATCTCAGTGTATTTAAATTTGAACTTATTACGTAACTAGGTAAAGAATAAAATATAATAAAAGATAAGTCACGGTTTATTACCCTAAACAAATATTGGCAGAAGTCTTTACAAATGTGAACGCTTCTCATCGTGTAAGCGACTGGAGACTTATTGAACCTTCCATTACGTTCGTGCCGACTGCCGACATGTATTGTTTTATGTAGTCGCTAAGTATGTTAAAAAATTAGGAATTGATTTACTAGGACAGTAATATATTTTTAAATATAGGTAATTTTGGATTGCATCAATGTAAATAATACCTATTAATAACTTTTGCTTGCTTAGCTCTGTAAGGTATATATATTTTCGTCTACATAAAGCTTTTTTAATCGAACTCACGTTATGTGAAGCATAGTGGGCTTCATCGCAAATAAAGAACAGAAGCATGATACTGCAGAACGCAGTTAATGCGAGGCCGATGTCCTTGGTGCCGAACCCTTCGGAGATCTGGCTGAGCAGCCCGTAGATGGAGAGCGTGATGATGAGGAACAGGTAGAGGCTGACGAAGGTAAAGGTGTAGCAGTTGGCGATGCCGGTGTTGCGAGCGAGCATGCTGAGGCGGAGCCACAGGGCTCGGTACTCGGCCACCTTACCCGCTGGACCAATATGACGAAGGGCCTACAAAATAAAAAATGCATTAGTTAAGTATTGGATATTTAAAAGATCTCGCTTTATTGTAAATGTTTACCTGTTGAAAGTCCTCAGCGAGAATGTGCGCACAAATGCTAAGCGTTTCACACAGAAGATACCAGTATCCCCCCAAAATATAGGTCAATATTTCGAGGAATACATAAGGAATGATCTGCGTTGGCTTAAAGTGCACCATGGTAACGTGGGTTATGATCACTGACGCGGTTGAAAGGATCGGAATTGCAATGGCGATGGTCAGAGATTTCTTGTAAAACATCACAGGTAGAACCCGCCCGGACAGTTTCTTGTAGGCAATCTGTTAAGTATATTATAGCATTAGAAAACTAGTTACCTACCTAATTGAAATTATCAACTTAATATAAAAAAAACATCAATACCTCGTATTCTACCCATCCGTTGAGAACTCCAGCAATTTTTCTTGTTTCATACCATAATATGGGCACAGCGGTCATTGGAAACAAGTAAACTGTAAAAAGGTACTCGATCACGGCTTCCTCGAACTTGCCTTCTTGCGCTCCAGTTCGAACGATTTGAACTTTGTGCAACGACAAGTACAGCAAATATGCAACTAGCGAAAAGAACATCATAGCGGAGTACAACATGGACGGTGATGCAATTTGAAACTGATTCACGCCCGGAGACGGTCTCGTCAGGGGAAGAACGCCCATGATCCTCAGAATCGTGAAAACTGGTTTGATGTTCTCATAAACGATGTCTCTAGAGATATCGGGGTTGATTAAGTTGTCTCTCATGGGAGCGACAGCGTTAGGCGACGGCACTCTCATGTTAGGAGTGCTGGCGGGCGTGACGTCCAGAAAAATAACTTTATTCTTCGACTTATCCTTCATTTTCACCGCGAAGCCATTGGGAAGGTTTGATAATGAATTTGGATATAAATGGTTATCGTTGTAAAAAGGCATTATAGAGTTTTTATTCCGTCAGCTATTCAGCTCTACGGCGACGGACTGAATGAGACGGGCCAGAGAAGAGCGCTATAATGGCGTCACGCCGGCGGCTTTTGCTCATATTTCAAATGTTGACAAGTTGATTGCAGCCACGTAAACATTTGTCGCTCTTGCGTTAAAATTTTAGTGTGTTCTTCACCTCGAAGAAGACCTTGAGTTACTGGTAACTGTAGGGCTAACACACATTTTAATTGAAAAATGCGCTATTTAATCTGCGATAAATAATAATAAGCAAGAATATTCGCGGGTTTCCTATTGTTTTAAAACTCTTCGAGTTAGCTACTCAAGATTATTTTTTACCACTCTTGAATAATTACTTTTGAACATGCCGCAGAGAACTTAAACATGTCAGAGAGCAAGAAGAATAACTTCAATATGTCGTAACATTCGTCATATTATCCTTTCTTAACCCCCCATCCTTTAAGCATATTTGCTTACTTCGAGTCGGCACGAACTTTGCCTTCGTACATTATGTAGATTTATTATAATTCTGCAGGTATACTTTGGTGCGTGAAATAATCCTGTAAGATCATGATGAATTGAGAACCACTTTAGAATCTTATTACAGCTTGTGGGATTGTATGGTTGCTGGTTTCAGAGTTGTTGTGACTCGTTCGTGTTAAGGCTTTTACGAGATCTCTCATCTCGTGTATATTTAAATTTTTATTTACTGGCTATACCCAGATCGCTTTTATGCGTAAATTTTATGTATTATGGCTGATCCCTGTCCAATTTGCCGCGATGTAAAAGTAATTAACTTGCGTCGGTCGCTACCCCCAAACGATTTCTCTCCAAAAATCAAGCTCAATTATTTTGTTTTGTATTTGGGATACATTTACAGAAATTTATGTTCGGTTTGATTTAATAATTAAAACAGATTTTAGGAAACCTGATACTTTTTATTATATATCTGAAATGATCTACAATGAGTTCTTTTCTTCTTTGACTTCTTGATTCAAACAAATATCCCCAAGATTCCTAGTCAAAAAATATATACTTATGGTGAAGTTTTAGTAAAAAATATAACGATGCAAAAGAATATTGTCGATTTTTTCTTAGTGTTGTTGTTTCTCGTGTGTTCCTTGAACATAACAAAAATAGTTTTCCATATTGTATAAGGCTGGCAATATGTTTAAAATACGCCTGAAACGTAAGATAAGAAAAAGACCGGCCGTTGTTAGGTGACCCTGAGTGTCACGAGTTCTCGAGTTTTAAATGGTGGGCGCAACTGGAGGTATCGATTTACAGTACGAAGTCCATGGAGGCGATGCACAAAGTTAGCTTAGCAATCGATTAGGTATTGGTGACCTTGCATGTTCCTAATGCCATTACAACCGCTTGAACAGTATTTTATTTCGGATACTTTACATTTTCCCTGCAAGGTTATTTTTAAGAAATATAGTGTAGTCGTTTGATCTAAATGTAAAAAAATCAACAAATAAAATAACTGTAAACTTCCACATACAAAAAATCATTTAAAATAAACATTCGCATACGAGGTATATATACGTTAAGAGCATCCAAGGTGCTCAACAATATCTATCCGAAATGTTTTTCATCGAAGAGTTTTATAGTTCCCAAGGATAAGCGATAAACTTTCTACAAAACATCCTTGATCACCCGCTAATCTAGTATGGTTTTTTATGGCATAGAGAACGCAAACTGCTACTCACTCAGGCTACATGATGGTAAGTGGGTTCAAGACTCAAGTTCAAGACAAGTTGTCTCATAGTATAGATACTTAAAATATTATGTTACTCGTACTTGAAAGTTCAACTCGAGAGTCCTAAATCTCAGCGTTTCCATTTAAGAATAACACGAGCCAAGTGTGAGTGTGTGTGACGTGAACGCTCTCGAAGGCACTCGGTGCCGCGACCAGGATTTGATTAGGCCGATGACTCGCGAGTCTCTCGAGACCGCTCGGTCTCAAACGTTTCTTATTTAATCTGCTCCAGTAACATAAATGATGACTTATTGTTGCATTTCATTTAGTAATATGTTTAGTGTGATATAAAATTTTTGGCTACTTTGGACATTTGGTTTGTTAAAATTTGAACGGTTGAATTAGTTTGCATGAGGCGCGATTTTCTACGGCGATGACATTCGGACTCTCTCAGTTCCTTCTAAAGGAATAAAACAAAGTCAATTATTCTGAAATCCAATTTATCTAGAGCTTATTCCCTGGAAAGTCCATCAGCTCTATCAGGTCCATCAGGTGCATCAGGCCTATTAGGTCCGTCAGACCCATCAGCGCAATCGACTTACTCCTCGATTAACACGTTCAGTGCCGCTTGCTATAGTTTGTATTTAAATAGGACTCGCCAGGCGTATCGTGGGCACAGAATAAGGCCGCGATGCAGCTCTGCGTAATTGCCCGCGATGGGATGAGCCTGTTTCGTTCATCCAGCGCCGTTATAGGAAATTAATTGTTACTTCGAACTAAAATTATTTAGCAGCTGACCTCATTCTTTTCTTGTTGATCGCATTTCTAAAATTATTATATATTATCATATGAATAAGGATTGATAAACAAACGATAAACATACTTTTTTAAGTATTCATTGTTCCTTTCTTTCTAATTCATAGTGACAGATACAAAGCATATTTAAGCACACTTTAGCTATTGTGAATTTATGAATAAGTTGTTCAAACGATGACTATAATATAAACGCAGTGTACCTACATGGTGTTACATATTGTGCTTAGAAGGGGCGTGGTTGAAATCTATATCCAAACTTTGTGTAGTTATGAGCACTAATATTATATGCCTCGTTAATTAAGCCACTGTAATTATTACGATATTATAACCCTTAACTAAGTTATCTAACCTCGTAAGGCTCACCATATACTATAACTAGGGAGCTTTTTGTGAGTGGGACTTTGAATCTACAATCAAGGCAATAAAGTTCAATAACGTTTGTTCGATAATGCCATTTTTAGTTTATGGAGATAGGAAAATAAACCTTATTCTCTTTGCAACACAGTTCAAATTAAATTGTCTTAATAATGTACATTCTATTGCATACTGAGCCTTACGAGGCGAGGCTAAGATTAAATGCAAAAGACATGTTTGCTACGAAGTCGTAGCATTCGCTACGGTACGCGTAGCAGGCCGTGTCAGTGTAGATAATTTTAGCTAGGATTCTACGACGGGCGTGTTGTGGGCCCGATAGTAATGTGGACTGCACCTCGATTTCCAAAAAATTACCAGAAAATATCAATTTAAGTACTCGTAATTTACTTTTAAAGGCTTAAACTTGAGACCCAACCGTTCAAGTCTAAGGGCCGTATTAACAAATTGATCTTGGCTGAGATACTCGTCTCAAGATGCGTCTTAAATGACAGTATTCTATAAAAAAAATGTACGTCTTTAAAATGTTGTAATAAGCGATCGTGCTCGACTTAACTACGCATTGCAAGATTCTTAGTTTGATTCGTAACTCACTCGTGAAGAGAGAGTCTGGCTTAAATCTACCAATAAATTAAACATGCCCATCACCATTAGGGGCATGAACGTTAACGTTTATTTCCTATTTTTCAGCTGAAGTTTAAAAGTGCTACTTAATAAACATCAGTTATCAACTCAGTGGGTAATGTGGATTAATTATCAATAAAACAAACACTAAAAAGTTCAGATCGATTCAGTAAGATACTATCAAGATATTTTTAAAACAAGGTAGCAAGTCATGGTAGTCAATTTTTCAAATGAGTTAAAATCTGGTGATTCTGCAGGCCATTTTTAAAAACCATCGCAACCCAACTACTTCATATTACTCGTAACACCAAGGTCGTGTTGATTTTTGAATGTATGTTGAATGTAGGCCAATGCCGACGCTGATGAAGTTACAGTTTGCTCGCCCATTTGCGTACAAGAATGCTTTCAGTTTATAAGCCTGATGAATATTTATCGGCGCGTGTCGCTCCCGGCTGCCGAGCCTCGCGTCATACGAATATCGATAGGCAGGTTACCTTCAAATATAAGGCGCCGGGGAAAGGCTTTAGCATAATCGACGCGTTTGGCCAAGTTTGTAGTGTGCCTACGAAGCTAGCGGTCCCGGGTTCGCGTCCCGTCCATTAGCTATAGTACAATCAAAGAGCTTAGTTTGGGATCAATTTATTAGATTCTTCCATGATATTTATACTCATTATTTATTTTACTACTCCAAAGAAAACGAACTGAACTATCTACCTAGCCTTTAAGTCAACTTTAAGTCAAAATAGTTAATTTGTGTCGAATAGTCGAAATACTCAGATTAAAAAATTACCGTAGAAAACCACCAAACTTTTGATACTAGAGGCCATGGTCTACAGCGGATACTTACTTACCAGTATTCGTGACGTCGTTAATTAAGGTTGGTACATCGTCAGTCTAACATTGTACTACCACACAATTTTAGGTTCAGTGTCAAAGTGGATCGGTTAGGTGTCGGTATGATTTATTTATTTATTTACTTTATTGGAGAATACAAAAATGAACAAGTGTACAAAAATTAATAAACAGAATTAAATATGATTCTAAACATGGACTTACCGGGTACACTACATAATCTCGAAATATTTTTTTCCGAATTTGATAAACACGAATTTCAGAATACCGATTTTGAAATTTCCGAATCATCACTATTCCGAATTTTAGTTTCACGAAGCATCGCAATCACGATTTTTTTAAATTCCGAATGCTCACCTTTCCGTATTATTAAAATCCCGACATTTTTTTTCCGAATATCACAATTCCGAATATTCCTATTCCAAATCCCGAATATTAATTATTCCGAAATTTTATCAGCCCGAATTCGAGATTTTTTATTTCAAATAAACGCCTGTAAAATATTGTATAATACCTTATATATAATGCTTGCGTGCACGCATAATGCTCAAAATCTGTAAGAAATGTCAACGTCGACGGAGTTCCGATTCGCGGAGCTCCTGTTCCGCGTAACTAAGGCGCGAAGAGCCTTGATGCAACTCTACCCTAACCTAACCAATCAATGTGAGATTGACCTAATTTAGTATTGTGCTAGTGGTCGCGCCTAACTTTTGCTTCAGGTAGACTACTTCAATTACATTCAAGTGGTTAGTTTCATAATTCCCAATTTTACATTACCGATCCGGTTTGTGAATATTCGGAATTCAAGTAATCGGAATTATAATTTTCGTAAAAAAGAAAATTCGGAATCGTCAACATTCGTAAATTTAATATTCGGAAAAACGTTTTCGTGATTTTAATATTCGGTAATATAAAATTCGAGATTTTATGGTGTTCCCGGACTTAACCCCCTTGACAGTTCTCACTAAAACACAAGTATTAGGTGGGTAGTTTTGAACTACCGTACAACGACAAGGTTCCAAATATGCAGTATGCTCAACACCTTGACCTGGCCACTGCACAATACCTATATACTCATATGAAAAACAACAAAGCTCATTAAAAAAATTGAATTTATTCAGAAACTTTAAAATTTCCCGAGGACATGACAATAATCGAAATCTTAGAAATCTACGCCGACGAAGTCACAGGCCGAAGCTAGTCAGTAATAAGGTTACAAGAAACCAATACAAACATATTTAAATCATAATTATTTTTTCACAGTTAGTAAATTTAAGTAAATAGGAACATGAGTTTAAATATACCTCTAATCTAAATTTGTCTATCCTGCACTAAGCTTGTGGTGACAACGGTTTGGACCCGACTAGTTGATGCAATTCACTTGGACTGAGTCGTGGAAAATATCTATTTTGCTGTTACTTATTTTCAGTTGGGTAGGGAAGTGGAATAAAGCGTACGATGCGTGGGCAACAACTAGCCCACGTGTCGCCCATTCCTGCTACTTATATTTATTTAAATACATTGTACGCAACACCAAGTAAAGCCCTCATATGAATGCTGTATTAGAGTCGATTCAAAGTTGAATGAATATTATGCACGCCGACCTTTATCCGCGGCGGCTCATCCAATTGCTCGTTTTACAGCCGCGCGTCTGTTTCCAGCCTAAATTCATCTTGTCCACTACACGGGAACACTTGTGTTTTATTTATTACCCACCTTAAGCTTTATGGTCCATAAAATGGCATTTCCCGCGTTCATTTGTTGTGACAAGTATCTAATGCCCGGCTTTGTGTGTTGTTGAGCAGGTGCCCTGTAAACTCATATTTTATATCCGCGACGTGCCTGCGATAAACTTTTTATTAACTTTGAATTTTTAGAACGAGGCGACTAGTGATGCTTTGGTTTTTGTTTTTTTTCGCATGTGTTTTGTTTTGCGTCTGGGAAAATTCAAATCGAGAATTGTATAGCTGCCGTATCCCAGGACTAGCTGGACGTAGGTAGTACTCGTACTACCTACGTCCAGTACAGTACAGTGGGAAATGCTATTTAAAAGTATTTTAGGGTTCGGGTAAAATTGGTACGACATGCGTATGAGAGTGAACATTTCGTTATACATCCGAAAAACATGACCCTCCTTTAACGCACTCGGGTAAATAGTGGTAATTCAAATTCGGTCGACAAAATGTATAGTAGGTACGTACTTACATCGATAATGAACAATATTTTGAAATTTTGTCCTGATGGAGGTAAATTCTGAAAAGGAAACAAACCCAAAACAGTTTCCTTCGGTATTAGTTGAACTATCACTTATTTCATAACTCCCCACTATCTCAAGGAGCGTTTTAGTTATTTTAATTCTGTGCATTGCTCGGAAAAAATGATCTTAACTGTTCCCTCTTCTTCTTTTAAATTATACAATAACTCCTTTATATTTCACAGGCTGTTAGGTTGTGGAACTCTCTTCCTTTGGAACTGATACAGGCTAAATCACTTCCTATTTTTAAGAATCTTTTAAAAGAACACCTTTTGTCAATTCCTTAGTTGTTGTTTTCCTTAACTTTTATTTTGTATTTATGTATACATGTATTTCTTATTTACGTACCTATCATCTCTTCTTTGTAATGTTGTCTGAAAGACATCGCTATTTAGCGATAAGACCGCCTGTTGACTCACTATGTAATGTTTATTTTAGTTTCTTGTATATCCGTTACTTGGTGTTTGTGGTTTTTCAGTAAAGTGTTTTGTATTGTATTGTATTATATTGTTGGCACAAGAACATACACAAAGAAATCCACGGACCCCAAACTAGGCTGAGCCTGTATCCTGTATGTTTGGTTCGAATACAACCACAACAAATAATTTACCTGACTAATTGCTCAATCATCAGACCACAGTTTGTAGGTACATAAATCAAATAACAATTTGAGTAAATCCATACAATTTGCTATAACACGCTCTAGTGAGCTCAAATCTTAATACACCTCGCGAAAGTGATTCATCACGGCATGACGGAGTTGTTTCCAAGATGAGTAACAGGACAAGTTAAATGACAAAGTTGTGTGTAAAGCCGGCACCACTATCATGACTTGCCTCTTGTCAGTCAAGCTCGTTGTTTGAAGTTGCTCGCGGTTTCTTGCGACTTTCACTAGACAACAAAGGCATTGCAGACGTCGAAACTTTCACGAGTTCCATGACGCGGCACCGGCTTGCGTGGCCCCGTCTATAAACACAAAATATTGGTCGAAATGCTCTAGAATATACTTAATTAAATTTCGTTACTGTTTTTTAAGCGAATAGTAATTACTGTTTTAGTATAAAACAAAAGTATTTATTCTGTACCTACGACGTAGTAACCAACTAAGATGCATATAATAATGTCATGATTAATTTTATTAAACAACTAAACACCTGTATTTCCTATGTTATATTAATACGTACCTAATACTTGTTTTTAGTTTTGAAAGGTAACTTAACTACAACAAAAAAAACCTTAACTAAGTTAAACTTAATTGCTTCTCTCTATTACACTAAATATAAGGTCATATTACTTCTTATATTTTCACAAGTAATTTACAAATAAATAAATCAAACGCTGCAGGATTTCAAACTGCTATTAACCATAATTACGTTTGAAAATTGGCGGATTTATAAATAATTAATTTTGTTTCCTGGCAAGGTTCTTAGCGCTAATTCTGCTGTTGTTCAGGAGGTGAAAATTTAAATATTTATTTTGAAATGAGCCGGTAATTGGCACTGGCCGGGATCGCATTAATTCGCGACACGCCCGCGGCTCCCGCTGTTTGCTGTGGACCTAGGTTTCCTTTTAATTGTACAACTAGTATTTGTTTCTTTCCTGGTGCACTTTACTGTTTCGTAGCGCGGCAAACCACTAGGTTTAATTACGGGTGGAATCTGTTTTATGCTGAACCAGCAGCATTTGTTAGTGTTTTTTTTTGTTAATTAATTCAAGAACAAGAACAAGACCCAGTATAATAAAGAGGTGTATTTTAATCTATATTTACATTTATTTCTAACTAGCTTTCGCCTGCGACTCCGTCCGCGTAGAAGTCGTTTATCGCTGCTTCCTCGGGAAATGTCCTTTTCCGTGATAAAAACTATCCTATGTCGTATTCCAGAGCCTAACCAATATGTGTGCCAAGTTTCATCTCGATCCATTCAGTGGTTGAAGCGTGAAAGACGGAAAAACATACACACTTTCATATTTATAATATTAGTACGGATATGGATGGATGTCAGGGTTCGGAGTACTCAGATTATAGTCGGTGTAGGTACACCTAAGTATTGACAGAGATCATAAAATGTTTTTAGTATATTTTATTTGTTAACAGTCCTTTTACACGATCTCGGCTGCACCTGGTCGGACTGCCAGCATCTTATTTAAAACTTAATAATACTCTAGATCCGGTTTTGTCTCCGCTCACATCAAGAAATCATAAATTTTAACTACTTTTGCTCTACTTTCCGAAATATTCGCAGTGATAAATATTTTATTCTCCTATATTATGTGCAAGTAGTAAAAGTTATTTACTTAATCGATAGAAAACATTGTTAAGACCCTAGTCTTAAATCCACGAAGGTACGCCCCACTATTTAATTCTACATACATTGATGCAACTGTGTAGGCAATTTGATAAGGGGGGGCGCACCGCCGTTGAAAACATCATAATGGCTTTTTTTTCATCTGATTTAGATCATGATATTTACTGAAAACCGCTTATTATCAAATCCCCTTCGAGTTAAATTTATTGGTAAAACAGCTTTCTCTAGGTGGATTATAGAGACAAATCGAATATAAAAAGTGGTTAAATTATACGATCGCATTTGGGACGTTACCTTATGTCATGTACGAAACCTATATAAAAATCTTTTTTTTAAACACTGTTAATCAAGAAATACTTTCATTGAAGACGTTCTTTACGAGTAACTATTTCGCATTTTAAATGATAAGTAAATTATATGGTATCATAAAGTAAAAACATTTTTTTTCTCAAACTGCTATTTTTGCTTTTCTCATTTTTTCTTCCAAGACTCAGGTTTACTCGAGCTAATCAAGAACTCACTAAATCAAACTTTCAGAGGCTTCAGTGAAGCTAGTAAAGGGAAGCCAGCTATAATTTCGTCTTTTTCAGAGGAATTCTTTATCACAAGTCTACCGAGTCTTGTTTTTGTTTGAAATTGCGTTAAAAGTAAATGAAATTAAATAAGTGTCTCTATTAAATGCGAGTTTAATTCAATATTCTTAGCAATTCAACGAGAAACGTGCCTCATGGACACTACTCCTAGGGCGCTTGTCCACTCTGTTAAACCATATTGCTGTTAACATGCTATCGTATCTTCAACGTTACAATAGCTCTTATATATTTGACAGTAATGACGGCCGAGTTAAAACAATACTACAACATGAGCTCCATGACAGTGACATACTTAGGCGATATCATTATGGTATTATTATCATTTATGTTTAGCTCATTTTTTAAGGTAAGCACCAACCTTTGACTTGTTGCTGTTCGGCCAGTTGGTTGTCTGGTAGAGAATGCCTTAAGACATTAAGTCCGCCATTTGTACTTTTATTTTATTGTGCAATAAAGTTGAAATAAATAAATAAATAATAATATTAATTGTACCAACATATGAGTACCTAGTCGAGTATAGTTATTTAGATTAAAAAATGCATTTATTTCGGACTACAGGATCCATATATTGTTAGTATTACACACAGAACTTAAATAACAAAATAAAATAAATGTTTTAAAAAACAAAAAACCGCCTTCAAAAACGCAAAAAATAACTTCTTTAAAATTGTAGGCACCTAATAGGTTAGTCCAACTGATGTCTGCTTTTTGTTGAAAATGTTGTGGTCGCCGACTTCAGTTGGACTAACCTATTAGGTGCCTACAATTTTAAAGGAGTTATTTTTTGCGTTTTTGAAGGTGGTTTTTTGTTTTTTAAAACATTTATTTTATTTTATACTTTTTAGTGATCATAATACGCTGTTACGTAGTCCCACTTCTTAGTTGAAATGAAACTTTAACTTATATCAAGCGCGCCGCAAGCAACGCCGCGGGAAAGTCATAGTCATATTTCAACAAGTAAATATTATTCGTTGTAGGTAGTCGCTCAATTATCTTAATCGAGATATCTTATCGCCACCCTTGTAATATGTACCATTGAGGAGTTCCGGTGGCCATCTGTGGTCTTCATCATCAGTTCCACTTCACCAAATGATACTTTCTGAATGCAAATGCTGGACTTGTTACTAAAAATACTAAAATCGCTATTGTTTGCCTACAATATTTGAGGAGTTCCCTCAATTCCTCACTGATCCCCTCATCAGATACAGATTTGGTGACAATGGGACCACCTCGGAAGTATACTCTATCAAACCAAAAAAAAACCTCCTCCTTTTTTGAAGTCGGTTAAAAATAACTTATGTTAGTATCAAGTAACGTGATTTAGTTTTAGTGGTACACAATTTAGTCAAGTATTTAGGTTAGTTTTTAATGCTTCATGTATGAGTTACTTAATAGTAAAAAAATTAAGAAGCAGTTTCAAGAAAAACACAATGTACTTAAAAATATATAAAAAATATAATTTAATTTATGTATTTATCATGTGATATTTTACTATAATGGGTATAACTATTAATCATATACGACAAGTAATACCGCGCATACAAAGTACAAGAATAGAAAGGAATTACAAGAAAAAATAAACTTGTTATTTTATTTTATTTTATTTATATTCGGAAAACGAACAGCCTTCTTGTCACGAAATAAATTTCACAGTGTATAATAAACTAGGCCATTTACAAGTTTTCATTTACAAGTTATGGAGTGAATGACGGTTGAAAGCGGAGGCCATGCTGCGTAAACATTTTCATAATGAATGTAAGGCAACTTCCAGAAGAAGTCTTTGTTTACATTCCATGTAGATTTAAACAAGACGGTCTAGCAATATCTTCATGAACCTTGAACTTTAATGCTACAACATAATTAATAGATTTTAAGCTAAAAAGGCTGAATTTCCACATAACATTTTAATACTTAACGATATTGCAAATATTTTGCTACAATTTAATAGCTGTTTAACTTGACAGCATTGTAAAAAACGTTTTACTTCTTCAGAAACAAAATCAGATAGAATCCAAGCATTGAAAACAACACATTTATGCCCTATTGTTGCTGGCACAAGCCCAATTTAGGACCACGCAGTGTAACGAAGTAAAACCCACGCTGTACCTTGTACTGAGACCATAAAATAAACTGTCAATACCTGGCAAGTTTTATGGAGTGAAAGAGACACACATATATGACTCCTACAGCTCTGTCGTTTTCACTGACTAGAACTGCATGTTTAAAACATAGAGACTAAGAGTTCACAGCTGCCTCTGGGTGAGCGTAGGTGCAATGCAATTCCGCACCCACGTCAATTTTAGTTAACCTACAAGTTTTTTTTGTGAGAAAAAGCCAAAATTAACTTTTCGGCTGTACTTTTCATGACATAAATAAACTTTTAATGTATTTACAGTGTTTATTGATGCAAATAGCAATATGTAAGTATGGGTAGGGCCGATCAACCTGAAGACCAAGGTTATGAACTCCTGCCTTATACCATGCTTGACCTACGCCTGCCAGACCTGGAAGTTCAATAAAATTATAAAAAATAAAATTACGACGTTCCAACGCGGAATAGAGCGCACTATGCTAAATATTAGAATTCAAAAAATACGGCATACAAAAGTACGAAATATCACAAAAGCAATAGACGGTTTGACAAGCTCTTGCACTAACATGGAAGTGGGCTGGACACGTAGCTCGCCTCCAAGACCAGCAATGGACAAAAAGTGACAAAAGAGGAAGTCCCCGAAATAGATGGGAGGTCGAAATAAAATGCACAGCGGGTCCAAATTGGATAATTTCGGCAAAATCCAGAGAAGACTGGCTTACTTTGGAGGAGACCTGTAGAGGGGTTTTTGCAGAATAACTAACAAAAAAATTCAACTATTTAATCTAATTATAAACACTAAAAAACTACTATCACTAAATTTAAAAAAGTAATTACACTTTTATGTTATATGTTACTTACATGACTACTTTGTAAACCTAGATTCTGTAAGAAATATAGGCTTTTTTATTTTTATTTATTTATAAGTATGGGTAAAAACGTGCTTGAAATTTTCAACATATTTAAGTACTGTTTAGTAAATAGGGTTAGGGAGAAATGAGGGCGCCTTGTGGGTTAAAATTGACAACATTATAAAGTTTGTACTGTAAAGTACTGCTCAATTGGTGTTTCCCACGAGACAATAGGCGGTATGGACCATATAGCCTTTGAAGTTTTATATTATTTCAACTCGGCCGCCATTACTGCCAAATAAATGAGAGCTATAAAAACGCTGACAATTCGATATCGGTCAAACACAATATGGTTTAGAAGGTCCTGTCACCACGTCTAACTTAAGCTGTCAAGGTGTGGTTCTATTAAGTCACTTCCGCACAAATTGATACAAGAAAATAGTGTCTAAAAATATTCTATTACAATGACAGGTCAAAGTTTTAACACTAGTATTTTAGTGTTAAAACTTTGAACTGAGTTGTAGTAGGTACACTACTCCCCTCTGATAAGTCTGGGTTTGTACATCCCTATTTTATTTAGATAGTTGTTCTGTCCTGCACCGTTATCTATACAGTGTTTAAATAGAATACGAGCAAACATTTAAATGATTGTTAATATGCATCCTAATTAACATAAAAACATGTGTATCGTTAACATAAGTTGTATTTATTTTTTTCATACATATTAATTCGCCACGCAATGTATCAGAAAGAGCCCAATTAAACTGCAATTAACTGAGAATTAAATCTTCGTTTACATTATACATTGCTGCTCGATGGGACCTTTAAAAAATAATTGCGCTCTATGTATCAGAGTTATTAACGAAATTCCACATTTACATGACTTGTAGGGCCAACCTACGTCTAGTTTACACTTACAGTATGATAGCTCTTGAAGCAATCTTAGGGTTTTTTCTTTTCTCATGTATGTGTACACTCCGCAGCCTAAACGGCTAAACGGATTTTAGCATATAAAGTAGTAAAGTTAATTATCTCCACCACAAAGTATACAGTTTTTACAGTAGGTAAATAAAAAAAAACTTAAGAATAATACCCGAACTAGGGGAACCTGTATGTCAGGTCACCCCTCCAACCCTCCAGATGTCTATAACGTCATGTTTGGGAGGTGAATTCAAAGTTATAAACCTTACTATACTAAGTAGTAAGAGTAAAACATTAACAGATAATAACGAGATAATGAGGTGTTGTTAGATTCGTCTTGGTCGTGGGAGTGACATAGGCTATAACTTTTAAATCAAGGTAATGAGAAGAGGGGGTATTTTTTCAACATTATATCGACAGCAATACATATCAATGCAGTCGGGTTTTCAAACCTTGCTTTTTATTAGACTTGTTTTAGTAATTACTTTATTAAGTTTTATTATACAAGTAAACAATATGATCCCAAAAATCAACCGGGATCGAAAAGAACTACGGCCAACGTGGTTTTAATGCATCTACAAAATGGCTGAACGTTTTCATCACAGCCCGCTTTCACCGCCAATCAATGGCTTATGAAAAGAGCCATTCACGGCTTTTGAATAAGTGATTGCACATTACGTTGATGGCCTTCGCCGACTTGAACATGCCGCAGTCTAAAGGATTATGACGTTGACCCTGAAATTACTTGTTTAATTACCTATATGCGATATGGACATTCGTGCAACAGCCCTAAGTGGCCATAACTCGACGGAAAATATCGATTGCTAGCCTTTCTCTCTGCAGTATATACTGTAGCATTACCGCTACAAATCGCGTTGGTTCGCGTTAATTATCGCTAAATTATTTCGCCTTTTTCGTTTCTCAGCCTTTTTGGTATTGCGGACTTGTTCATTGACCGGTTAGAGTTTGTTATTTCTACTGACAGTTTTGAATTTTGAATTCGTTTTTGTTAAATCCGTTCCTTGTAATGGTACTGTCATTCAATCTCGTACTCTCGCCTTGATACTTCGGAAAATTTGATAGAGTCTCTGCTCCGCCAGAGTTATATTGTTGCATGGAGTCATAAGCCTTTTTCGAGTGCCGCGTCCGGTAATGATGTTACGCGAACGCCTTTCCTACAACGCCGTGGTGTCGATTATTGACCGATCGAGATAGTGCTGTTGTCTTCTGTATGTCCGGATAGCGGGTGAGTTGGTTTTTGTTGCCGTTCAGCTTTCACTGCCCCCCATCTTTAGGAAGCCTTTCTTCCGTCCTTTTCGTTCTATTTTGTGAGTCAAGGTGTTCTTTGCAGCACCTCCGCTTACCCCATATCACGCGACTCTTCGCCACCCGGCGGAAGATCTGGACGGGTGGCTTTGCAGATCACCGTGTGGTTCGCCAACGAGTTCGCTGGCGACGGCTCGTCGTCTGCGGTAGTGCCCGCAGACTTTTCCCGCTGCGTCAGTTGCGACGAACGCAGCGTTACGGCTATATCCTCGTACGGCGGCAAGTCGGCGACGACGGAAGTTTACAGGATAGTCCCACATTTCGCTAATTTTTATTAATATCTAAATTCTAAATGAGTCTGTGAACTCCACCCTAACCAATGTAAGGTTACATTCGGGTTTTGTTTCGGCCGTAAATTTAAATAGGTATCAGGACCTCTTTTTACCGTTCATCACCTCAAATTGATATCCGTATTTCTTACTCTCCGAACTCATCAGTTTTAATCATGAAGCGCTTCTTGAACTTAATCTGATTCATTCTAACATAGTTCGATTTAGTTTTACCTGTAAATTTTATACAAGTTTTGGCCTGACCGTGTTCTAAGGTGGACTTTTACCTTTATTAGGCGATGTGTTTTAATTTAAAAATAGCTTTATTAGAGTGACAATCCGCAGACCGTTTCATGATAATTCGTTTTGGTTACCAAAGTAAAGATCTGTGTCAGCCTGGTAATCTAGTTTTTATAGTTGCATTGTAAGTAATTTGTTTTAATCTAATCATTGTGTGTTCCTTAATTATATAACCTTGTTGAAATTCGTTCGGTTTTATTTTACTTTTACAGGTCCAAATTAACGTGCTGATGGTTTTATCGCAACCTTCCCGTGTAGTGTTCCGTATCCCTATTTTTTATGGAGCGCTACAATATCTACTAGCTTCTATCCGTGACTTCGAACTCGTAGATTTCGATACTCGTTATTCCCTCGGGAACATTAAAAATTTCCGGGATGATATGTAGTAGGAATGTGCTAATTCAGGGTATAAGCTATCTAGTAAAGGCCCCCGCCGGAAGGCCAAAGGGCATCCGCTATTGGGAGGCTACATTTTGACGCTATAGCGGTCCCGTAGCTCCTTCCTAAAGCGATTGACAACGACCCGGGTTTAAGTCCGTGCAAGTCGGACATAATCCGTCCTGGTCCTCGTCGGGGCGGGTATACATAGGCATTTCCCCCGGGTCAAAAGAGTAGGTATAAGCTATCTCCATTTCAAATTTCATCCAAGTCCAATCAGCCGTTGCAGCGTGAAGGAGTAACAAACTTTCGCATTTATAATGTTAGTAGGATAACTGACTGGCTGATCTAGGCTTGAAATTTGGAGGGAATATTCCTATAGGGTGCACTAAGAAGGGATTCTTGGAAATTCATCCCCTAAGGGGTTAAAATAGGGGAGTAGCGGGAAACTATAGGCCTACGCATAACTGAGTCTGTTCAGACTAATCTTTGGTAGCAAATCCCGTGTGTGTTTACGGTACATAACTTCAGTCGGGCGTCAGCCTTGCTGTCGTCAATACGTGTTAATTGAACAGGTCCCTTCAAGTAAAAAAGGGATTTGCTACCAAAGATTAGTCTGAACAGACTCAGTTAAGCGTTAGACCTATAATTCTACGCGTACGAAGTAGCGGGGATCCTCTAGTACTAAATATTGGGTCAAACACGAGTCAGACTTTAGTTTCGGGGTTTCTACGTTTCTACACTTCCATAGAACTATGTACGGTCGGGCAAGAAAGTGGTCTACCAGTTTTGACAAAAGTTTTAGTGAGATCTAATTATCGCTAAGGTTGTCACTTGTCACTGCCATGATATTATTGCAAGGGAAAATCGAACTTGTTGTATCATGACGTGCAAATGAACTTCAACCGTAGGGGGTAGACCACATTTTTGGCCGACTGTACCTAATTAGACTCTGACTAATTTTGGTGTTTCCTGCTGAATTGTACCTTAGTAAACTATCCATTTTTACAAGCTTTTACTTATTTATTTAACTTGCAATGTTCGTTTGTAAGTTGTCCGTAAACATTTTTGTCATGTAAACCCGATGACAATGCAATATTATTAAAGGAGCTGATGTGAGGATGGAGTCGGAAGGTGGCGATAGGATCTCCGCTATATTTAACGTAAACCCGCCGTGTTGGGGCTCCTTACTTTGGTCTTGATAAGCAGAAAATGACTACAAAAACTTATCCAAAAAATTAAATATTTGTCAGAAAGTCTTCAATACTAAATATGCAAGCAGTTAAAAACAATTTTCTATCAAAATAAAATTATTTAGGTAGGCTGTTTTCCTTTAGGTACCTATATATGTTGGCCACTGGTATTAGGTTCGACACTCCGTCTACCGGTGACATAATCAAACCAAACCTTTTACAATGCTTAGTAAGACCTGTTTTCTGAAAAAGAAAGTTAAGTTCAGCTAAGAAAAACAATTGTGTTTTTAAGTCGACCCTAACCTTTGTAAATTTCGCGTCGAAGGTCCCGCGGGAGGCCGGGTTATCGGCGGGTTCTATCAAGATGTTGGGGTTTTCACTCTTCTGTTCCCATACATTTTTATTACAGGGCCTTTAAAAAGAATAATAAGAAAAAGAAATTATTTATTGTTACATGTTCCAACAGTTGGCCGTTTCAGGTGTACAATATCATTTAGCCTTACAGTTAATAACGTTATAATATAACGTATATGGTGATTGTAATTGTATAGGAACTGTACCAACAGCTGTGGTTCAGCCAGATGTGGCTCTTGATTCTTCTAAGCTAAGTGCCCCAAAAATAGTTTTAGATGAGTCCCCTAGACAAATTAGCAATAATAAAACTATTATTTATTCGGATCAGATAGGGTCTGGAATGGGTTCCATGTTAAGAAACAAATTGACACAAAATGTAACAAATTTTTGTTATCATAATGCAAATCTTATGCAATTATGACATTTAATATCAAAGGGAAGTTATGACAGTTCTACTACTCTAGTGATTCTAGTAGGAAACAGTCTTGGTATAGATAAGTCTAGTGTAGGTAGATTATTGTCAACATTAAACCTTATTGAAGAGGCAGGCATAGGTAAAATTATACTTTGTGCATTACCATATTCACAAAATATGCCATACAATTATAATAATAAAATAGCATACTTAAATTCTTTAATGTATAATGCTATATGTCATAATAGTAAATATCATTTCTTCGACTTAAATAAATTTATTAAGCACCTCACGCTAACATCTGAAAAAATTCATTTGCCAAAGAAATATATTTTGACTTTGGTAGAACTTTTGGCTTTTAATATAGAACCAAATAGATATAACAATGGTACAAATTCCATTCCTAATCATTTAAACTAAAGTATAGGACAGCGGAAACACCTTTGAGTATAAATATAGTTCATCAAAATATTCAAGGGTTTTCCAGCAAAGAATTAGAAGTAGGATTATTTTTAGATACTGAGAATGTACACATTATGTGTATTACTGAACATTGGCTTAGACCAGATCAATTAATTTTTGATTTCGTTAATTTTAAATTAGTTAGTTTTTTTGCCAGAAAATCCGCCATTCATGGTGGTTCGTTAATAATTGTTAAAAGTACCATTAAATCCAAAGAAAGGAAAGATATTGTTAGGCTATCCATAGAGAGGCTTGTAGAAATCTCATGCATAGAATTAGAAAATTACATAATTATCTGTGTTTACAGACCACCGTCAGCTGATTTTAGCACATTTGAATCCAGTATGGAAAATGTGTTAAAATTAGTATGTAAAACCCAAAAGCATGTTATTGTCTGTGGAGATTTTAATGTTAATTTACTGGAATCTTCAAATAATACTATTAGGATCTTAAGTTTATTTAAATCTTTTAACTTAGGTAATTTGTTCTTTGAACCTACACGGATAGGAGTTTCAAGTGCTACCTGTTTAGACAATATTTATTGTAATTGCGAGTGTTTGGATAAGGAAATATTTAATTGCTTTAATTCTGATCATAGTGGCCAGAAGGCTTCTTTTTTAAATGATTTTCATCAAGAACCGCAGGCAATAACATACAGACCCATAACTAGCAATCGTTTAGAATTATTCAAAAATAAAGTTGAGAGCAATCTCTGTGGGTTATCCTTTTCAAATAATGATTCAAATAGTATTTATAAAGATTTGTTTGATGTAATTCTTCATCAATTTAACAACAATTTTAAGATGAAAACTGTTTCTGGGTCAAAAACTAAGTTTAGTGAATGGGCTACTGTAGGCATCCATAGAAGTATAAATAGGCTTTATGAACTATATAGAGAGAGGGAGGAGAACAAGAATGCTGACTTCTTAGTTTACGTTAAGAATTATTCGAGGACCTTCAAGCGAGTTTGCTTAACTGCTAAGTCAAACTTTTTAAGTCTTAAACTCAAAGCTTCTGATAATAAGGTAAAAACGGTGTGGAAAATTATAAATAGAGAAACGGGTAAATCTAAAACTCGTGATAATCAAGTCACCCTAAACAAGGGTGACAAACAAATCACGTCAAACAAAGACGTGGCCTTAGCGTTCGAAGATTATTTCTCCACTATAGCTATTAATACAACGAAATGTCTTCAATCATCTGCGATTGTAGCTCAAAAACTACTTTGTGCTAATGTTACTAAATGTAATGTAACCTTTGATTTTAGCCATGTAGATTCAATTTCTATTGTTAAGGTATTTAAATCGCTCAGTTTAAAAAAAACTGAGGATTTATGGGGAGCGGCAGTTAAAGTGATCCATCATGTCATAGATATAATTGCACCTCACTTAGCTTTAATCTACAATAATTGCATTTCAGAGGGGGTTTTTCCAAATCTTATGAAATATAGTAAAGTCATACCACTTTTTAAATCGGGCGACATGTGTGATTTAACGAATTTCCGTCCCATTTCTATTCTACCGGTTTTAAGTAAAGTTTTTGAGAAGTTAATGTTAAAAGATATGTTAGGTCACTTCAATAGAAATAAACTGCTTAACAGTAATCAGTTCGGCTTCACCAGAGGACGATCCACAACTGATGCAGCATCTGTACTCATTAAATATATATACAATATTTGGGAGAAATCCTGTGATGCAATAGGAATTTTTTGTGACCTTTCCAAAGCTTTCGATTGCGTAGATCATGCGACTCTTATATTAAAATTAGAACATTATGGTCTGTCAAATAATTCTCTAAATCTTATGTCTTCATATCTTAGCGATAGAACACAAACGGTTGTTGTAAACCAAACACAGTCCATTGGAGCAACTGTTAAATTAGGTGTGCCTCAGGGCTCTATATTAGGTCCTTTCTTATTTCTGGTCTATATAAATGACTTACCACCCACGGTAGATAACGTTTGTGATATTGTGCTATTTGCTGATGATACTTCATTAATTTTCAAGGTGGACCGAAAATCCGTCGATTACAGTAGGATAAACGCCACGCTGGTTAAAGTACTTAATTGGTTTACTATTAACAATTTGCTACTTAACGCTAAGAAAACTAAATGTGTTAGGTTCGTTTTGCCTAATGTTAGACCGGTAAAATCTAGTATATTTCTAAATGATGAGTGTTTGGAGATGGTGGACAAGGCGCTTTTCTTAGGGATAACTATAGACAAAAACTTGCAATGGAGTCCCCATATAGCAGTACTAGCAGGTAAATTAAGTTCGGCAGCTTATGCTGTTAGGAAAATCAGGCAACTTACCAATGTTGAGACAGCTCGCTTAGTTTATTATAGTTATTTTCATAGTGTTATGTCGTACGGTATTCTGGTTTGGGGAAAAGCTGCTGACATACAGACTATATTCGTGTTACAAAAAAGAGCCATTCGTTCCATATATAACCTAAACTCCCGTGATTCCTTAAGATTACTATTTAAAGAAATTAGTATTTTGACAGTAGCGTCACAATTTATTTATGAGAATATTATTTATGTCATTAAAAATCAAGACTCTTTTGTTAAGAATTGTGATATACATAATTTGAATAAAAGAAATAAAAATAAAATTGCTATTAAAAAATTTCGTGTCCGTAAGGTATATAAATCATTTGTTGGTCAATGCATTCATTTCTATAATAAATTACCTGACGAAGTTTTAAAGTTATCATTTCCAGCACTTAAAAATTACTTGAAAAAGTCGTTGATGTCGAAAGCTTATTATAGGGTCGAGGACTATCTAACAGATAAAAATGCTTGGCCTAAATTAAACACCTAAATAACTTAGTAATAGCTTAGTCAGGAAAATATCTAAACATTGTAGGTATAATTATTGTCTAGGGGACACGGTTTCTGTAGGAGAATGTATCAAAACTATGTGGTTGTTTTGCACCGTCATGGGTAAGTATATGTATACTATTATTATTACAATTTAAGAGTTCATCTGAACATACTGAGTTTTGACACATTTTCCTGCTCAACTACGCATGATATATATATTTTAATGTTAAATTCATTGTTTTATATAATGCTAGGTTAAGTTCTATAATTGTATAAGTAATTTTTAAAAAAAACGACTGACTGTTGAGTTTCTTGCGGCGTTTCTTCTCAGCAGTGGTCTCTTGCGAAGCGCTGGTAGATTTTTGACGTGTAAAAGTGCCCGTGCGGCCTACTTACTGAATAAACATCTTTTATCTTTTATCTTTTATAACTTTTTTATCTTTTTTATCTTTTAAAGCGCAATTTTTTACATTTATGTTTGTTCCTTTCATTTGTGAATAAATTTCTTAAATTTTAAATAAGAAATATAGTGAGTCTCTATAGAACATGCAAATACATCATCATCACACAAATTTTAGATTTTAGCAAAGAGACGTGCTACGTTTTCATGGTAGGTACGTTAATGTTTGTCTTTGACCAAACAGGAAGTTCGCCTTGGTTTGGTTAATAATAAATAATAATAAATCGTTTATTTACAGGCAAGAGACGCGTTAAGTGTGATGATAATATATGATAGCCATTTCTTTGCACGACATGTTCAATTTCAACGTTAGCTGTACAAAACATTTCGTGCTCGCTATTTTCACTGTATACCTGGAACTAACACAAAAAAAACAATAGCCCTGGTCAATTTGGACAACGTTAATGGATCACTTTAAGGAGCTAAATGACAACTCGATCGATGATAAATAAGTTTCGATATTGAATAGTTACCTAGTCGGAAAATAGAAGTGTGGAATCTGACATTATATTTACTTTATCTACACACATAATCATAAGTCCTCCATTATGCGTTCAAAACCCGTAGGGCCTAAAACCTAATAGGTTAGTCCAACTGATGTCGGCTTTTTGTTGAAAATATTGTGGTCGCCGACTTCAGTTGGACTAACCTATTCGGTGCCTACAATTTTAAAGAAGTTATATTTTGCGTTTTTGAAGGCGGTTTTTTGTTTTTTTAAACATTTTGGAAGATGTTCTAAATTTGGATCTCATTAATGTTTGTTTTCTTTGTAAGTATATGAATCCGAAACATTCGATGTATTTTATTCCTCTTTTCCAAATTGTTCCTTCTTCGTTAAAACGTGTGCCTTCCTTAAACCTGACATTGGCGAAATCATAGCGGCAACACAAATGACATATGCCACAAAACAAAGATCTATCTATCTACCTTACAATATTCGATAACGTCATTTGCCTTTCGGCTTCTGAACCCATCTTAGAGTACCTACTTATAACCTGTGTGTTGATAAAGTATTGTACGCGACTCTGCGTATTTGGCACGAGTGTTGTATCGTGTGATCTATTATGAAACTCACCTTGTGGCTCGTTTCATAAACCACACTCATGTTGTAATTGCCTGTCATTACGCAACCGTCACGTAAAGTACTATAACCATTCACCATTTGCTCGCCATTTGTAAAAGACTTACTTTGTGTGTTGCGCAATAAGGTTTAAATAAATAATATTACTGTGATAATCTGAAGTTTTTGAAACTAAACTGTTCAATTGGATAATTTAAGTTCAAATTTAAAAAAATACCTACTCAACATTCAGAAATCACACCATAGACAGTTTGTGCGGTGTCAAATTTTGTTTGCAGTAGTTTAATTTGGTTCGATTTGATTAAATTTAGCTCTGAAAGATACGCAATAGAAATCTAAAATGATTATTATATTGCTAACTTACATATCTTAATATAGTAGGTATTCAGTATTTTGTTGCTTACTAATTTCCACACCCAATCATCTTTTGAACCGACTTCATTAGACAATGCGAGCGCATTCCAAATTACAGCAACTTTTTCTCAAGAGGTTTTTTACCGTCGCGCGCAATCTACGGATCCCCTAAAAATCAGCAATGAGCACCTGTGTCGCAACACATGCTGAGTTTTATCGTTTAATGCGCTATCCATTATTAATAGAAATTTCGTTCTCAATACTCTTTGCTTTTCGCACGTATTTCTCCCGGAACACCCTGTATTTGATCCCCTCTGGCCAGAACTCATTCGACAAAAATTTGTTTACTGGCTTTTAAGTACTTTAACTTTAAAAGAATTAAATGTTGTGGGAAACTTTTGCTGAAGCAACTGGATATCCAGACATTTTTCGCCCATTTCCTCAATGTGCTCTTTAAGGTGTTCAACATTCGTCAGTTTGGAAACCCGCGACACATAGATCGCAACTGCCATGTCCGCAGCCATTATTTTGCACGAACGTAACGCTGTCCCATTCATATTAATTTTAAATTTACGTTTTTTGCGCTCCACAATAGTAAAGTCGTCTTCAGTTAGATTACGTATTGGCCGCAACTTACGGTTGACTTTCGCTTGCTGTTTATTACCGCGTTGGATAACGTCTCGGTACGACGGCGTGTACTCAGTAACCGGTTGCAGCGCTTCTCCGCTTTCAATGGACTTGGTGCGCCTGCGTGTGTGCGTAGGGATACTCGCGGGGACAGTATGCACATCTACATGTGCAGGCGTGCTTATTGACTCAGCGTGCGAGATAAGCACGGCCGGGGTAGCCGTAGAAATCGCAGCTACCTGTCGTGCAGGCGATAATACGGATCCATTTTTTTCGCCTACATGATTATTTGCTTTGTATGGCTGGGAGGAAGTTTGATCGGTATTTATTATCGGCTCAAATGATTGCTGTGACTGCAATTGATACATCACTTTTTTAATGTCCAACACGTCTTTTTTAAGGCCTTCCATTTCTAATACATATTTTTTTGTCTCGACATCAGAGGATGACGGTGATTCTCTTTCTTTTAAAGCCAACAAATCTCCTTTAATCAGTGTCATTTCTTTTAGAAATCCCGTCACATCGATATGGTCAAATGTGACCGGCGGTAACTTTCTCAGATTCTTTGCCACAAAAACGGGCAACTGTTCCGATTCGTATTCACCAATTAATTTAATAATTTCTTGAATACTCTTTTGTTCCGAACCCTCCTTTCTTCTCGTAATTCTTTTCGATGGAGCAAGTAGCATCATTGAAATTCGACGGGCTTCTTCAATCTCTTCAAATGAGTATGTGCTTTTACATATTTGTATAATCCCTGGCTCGGGTATCACGTCAATCTTTTCTGCTACAAATGCTAACAGTTCATTGATAACCACATTACACGAAGCACATTTTTCACAATGGTTTAACTTATTAATGGTCACCTCATTGTTTCTATTTACAGAAATCGTTTCGGTCAAACCGCTGGGCGGCGGCGGCGGCGAACGTATCATTGCGAACGCGTACTTGCAGCGCGTAACGCGTCCGCGCGGAGACTGAACAGTGTGATGATAATATATGATAGCCATTTCTTTGCACGACATGTTCAATTTCAACGTTAGCTGTACAAAACATTTCGTGCTCGCTATTTTCACTGTATACCTGGAACTAACACAAAAAAAACAATAGCCCTGGTCAATTTGGACAACGTTAATGGATCACTTTAAGGAGCTAAATGACAACTCGAT
This sequence comes from Acleris literana, assembly GCA_946894065.1. NCBI lineage: Eukaryota > Metazoa > Arthropoda > Insecta > Lepidoptera > Tortricidae > Acleris > Acleris literana. Next base: position 8,391,948 of record OX335689.1, on the reverse strand, counting down.
CGATGATAAATAAGTTTCGATATTGAATAGTTACCTAGTCGGAAAATAGAAGTGTGGAATCTGACATTATATTTACTTTATCTACACACATAATCATAAGTCCTCCATTATGCGTTCAAAACCCGTAGGGCCTAAAACCTAATAGGTTAGTCCAACTGATGTCGGCTTTTTGTTGAAAATATTGTGGTCGCCGACTTCAGTTGGACTAACCTATTCGGTGCCTACAATTTTAAAGAAGTTATATTTTGCGTTTTTGAAGGCGGTTTTTTGTTTTTTTAAACATTTTGGAAGATGTTCTAAATTTGGATCTCATTAATGTTTGTTTTCTTTGTAAGTATATGAATCCGAAACATTCGATGTATTTTATTCCTCTTTTCCAAATTGTTCCTTCTTCGTTAAAACGTGTGCCTTCCTTAAACCTGACATTGGCGAAATCATAGCGGCAACACAAATGACATATGCCACAAAACAAAGATCTATCTATCTACCTTACAATATTCGATAACGTCATTTGCCTTTCGGCTTCTGAACCCATCTTAGAGTACCTACTTATAACCTGTGTGTTGATAAAGTATTGTACGCGACTCTGCGTATTTGGCACGAGTGTTGTATCGTGTGATCTATTATGAAACTCACCTTGTGGCTCGTTTCATAAACCACACTCATGTTGTAATTGCCTGTCATTACGCAACCATCACGTAAAGTACTATAACCATTCACCATTTGCTCGCCATTTGTAAAAGACTTACTTTGTGTGTTGCGCAATAAGGTTTAAATAAATAATATTACTGTGATAATCTGAAGTTTTTGAAACTAAACTGTTCAATTGGATAATTTAAGTTCAAATTTAAAAAAATACCTACTCAACATTCAGAAATCACACCATAGACAGTTTGTGCGGTGTCAAATTTTGTTTGCAGTAGTTTAATTTGGTTCGATTTGATTAAATTTAGCTCTGAAAGATACGCAATAGAAATCTAAAATGATTATTATATTGCTAACTTACATATCTTAATATAGTAGGTATTCAGTATTTTGTTGCTTACTAATTTCCACACCCAATCATCTTTTGAACCGACTTCATTAGACAATGCGAGCGCATTCCAAATTACAGCAACTTTTTCTCAAGAGGTTTTTTACCGTCGCGCGCAATCTACGGATCCCCTAAAAATCAGCAATGAGCACCTGTGTCGCAACACATGCTGAGTGAACCCCTATTGGCGTCAGGGTGCAGCACCACTAAATTAGTTAGCATTAAATGCTTGTGTTATGTTATGTTTCTTATGGTTAAATTAATTAATCAATCAATCAATACATCAAAAAAATTAAAAATACATCAAAAATAAAAGTAGAAAGTAAAATCAGTAGGTACAATTATTAAAAACCTATTCCTAATCCTAACAAAAAAACACTATTTATTCAATTTAAAAGTCACCTATATCTACTTAAATCATATTATTACCAATTTATATTTATTATCTATACTTATACTTATATTATTAAGTTGGTGGAGGTGCTCTTTTGATTCTAATAATAGTACATTACTACAGAGGCCGGGACAAAAGGGGTTGCCGGCCGAAGACATATAGATGGCCGAGCAAAGCGAGGCCGGATAGGTCTGAGGCGGGCAACCCCATATTTCCCGCCGAGGTATGTATAGTGCTTTTCTCAAACATCAAACATATAATAATAATAATAATAATTCATTAAAAAAATTAAAACAAAAATTACATTGTCAAATTACTAGGAGTGCATAAACATTAAAAGTAACCTACAGTGCTCAGTCATCCGCGCTGTGTCGTGTGCGCCCGCCCGCCCGCCGGTGCCCCGCAGCGCACCGCCTGCGATCTAAGTTGCGGTACGCACCCCTATCCTAGTACTTTACATAAACATGCAAACGGTTTGGTTGGATGCACGGCTTAGTATATTAAAAAAAAAACAGCTATCTAGCCTGTTCATAAACACAGCCGCCATGTTTACACTAAAATTAAAAAAAAACGTTTATTGTTTTTTTTAATACGCATAGTGGCCGAATGTCATGATGCCTGTGCCACAAATTTAAGTGGAATAAAAATCAAAAAAGAGGACTTTGCCGGCCTAGGCCTGCAAGATTTTTTGAAATTCCATAAACGACCTCTTGTCCTAACGGCACCTGAAACGTCATACTTGGCGGCCTATTATAAGAAACATAACATCAATATTTCATGGCATGTTTGAGAAAAATATTTTTCTTTCTTCTTTCTAATATTTTGCGATTTTCATGAGATCTTTGATTAATTTCATAAATCTCCCACAAGTGTGTAGTCCGTTTTGTTGACAAAGAACAGAAAAGAAGAGTAGTGCAACTAAAAATTATAAAACCTCTTTGGTATCGTTAAAAAGCGGTAGTAGGGAATATTTCATAACTTTAGCTTTAAATGAGTCTAATGGTGGTTGTTTGCTGGCGGCCGTCTGCGGCGCGTCTCCGGCCGCCGGAAGCGGAACTCACAATATCCGTCGTCTCGCTCTCGCACTCGCCCGCAAACTGTGCTCAAAGTAAATTAATCGCAAGCCAGGAAGGAACTTCCTTAAAGATACATGTATTCTAGTTTAAAACTCGCTCGGCGAATATAGGGAAGGCGACAACTACTTATCTCAGTCAGAAATGTGACTTTTACAATACCTTATCTTATCTTGCTTCGACCGTTTAGGATCTTTTGTGCAATTACAATTTCGAACCCCTTCTTAGCTCAGCTGATCGAATGTGCAGATTTTGTCACGACGTTTTTTTTTTTATCGTTAGAGCATCGGTGTACAAATGTATTTATTTTATAGGCCACTATGGAACTACTATTTACGTATACGTAAAAGTGACACAGCAAGTCAAATTTCTCTGTGTCTTGTTAATTTTGTATCTACCTATGTAGTGTGATTTTGTATTGTTGCGAATAAATATCTCTTTATCTTCCTCTTTTCTCTGAGGGTTTTATTTATTACGTCACTGTACTTCTCTTCTGTACATAGTATAAAATAAAGTCAATTTCCGCGTTTGTCTGTCTGTCTGTTTGTATATCGGCAAACTCCTTCCAAACCACGCGGATTCTCACCATCAATTGGTTATTTTTTCACCAAAGGTTTTTTTATGGGTGTTACAGAAAAATCACATAAACCGAAGCGAAGCGAGGGCGTGTTGCTAGTAAGTTATAAAAAGTCATTGTTACATGGAAACTGCTGGGGCTTGAACTCGGTACCTTACGATCACGAGTTGACACCCTAAACAACTAAACGACGCTCTTTTATCATTAGAAAGTCAACGAGTTTTCTTTGAATGTGAAATTTCAAAGTAAAGGTACACAAACTCACACCCAGGTTTTGTCAAACAATTAAAACTCTTGCATGTATGATGAAGCGTAACAAGTGAACAAAACGACCTATGCTGATAAAATATACTTGTAAGTCACGAACTTAAATTTGGGACCCACCTTAGGTCCAAAGTCATTCTGACGTTCTACAACGATAAGGTTGAGTCTCCTATAAGTTACAAAAGACTTGGCATCTCTAATGACATTGACGACTTCAAGCCTATTTTTCTTGAAATGGGTCACAAATTAATTATCGCGATAGTACAGTCGAGTACACATGTGAACTTTAGTACCTTGTCTATTTAATGTCATGTTTAAAGTGCCATATAGTAATAGGGAATATGCATGGATTTTTTAAATCGCATTTCTCCACAAAATATGAAAATACCGTAAAAGAGATCACCAAAAGTGAAATTAAAATTAAAATCGGTCAAGAAATACGGATGATACAAGCATTTTAAACTGCTAATTAGGCAGAGAGATCCGATGTGCACCGGTGACGTCATTGTGCAGTTCGGCCATATGAACTCCACGTAAAATTCTGTTTTGCTACAAAGAGATAGGAACAAACCTTTATTGGCTTATATCTCGGTTATTTTTATAGCTATCCAAAAAATATTTTTTCTCACCTATTTGTGACATGAATCAGCTTTTATTGTAGCTGTAAAAAACATGCATATTCCCTATTGTCACAGAGATTACACGAACAAGGTACCTACTAAAGTGTACACATATTTATGAACTCGACTGTACGTATAAAATGTAGAACAACTAAATGACACTTAAATTAGTTGATAACGTCTTGTCGACCGAGGCGTACAAAAGGTAATCATTAATAAATCTTTATAATTAATCAAGTTAATGAACTCCCAGACTCATTTATCTTACTCCCATTACAGCATACCCCTACTTCTTCTGCAGTTTTTCGCAGCGAGACTTCGCCTGCAGATCTGAAGTGTAAACCAATAAGTGGCTGATTAGGTGAATATTTGCGCTGCAGATCGAGTATTTACCTGCGGGGGTAGAGGCAGTAGGCGTGATCTGATTTGCCCCTCAACAGCCATATTCTCCCCGTCTAGCGATAGGAGACTTCATGCAATTGAATTTAAAATTTCAGTTCCCATAGTTAAGTCTGGTTTATGATATTGCGCCATTTAGGTACTTAGGTAGTAGCAAATAGGGACGCGAGTGAAACTACTTACTCGTGTTGTAATATCAATGTTTAATCTAAGCTTTTTGTTTTCCTCAATAAACATAAAAAACTTGCTTTATTAAGCAGACACATATCATATATACTTAATGAGTCTAGATTATTAGTCGTCAATGAAGGTGAACTTAGAGTGAATCATAGTCAAGCAGACCTCGGCAGCTTATTGAGAAATATGTATAGAAAACCAGGCAGAATTAAAAAAATACCGGGAATCGTACCTGCAACCTCTAACTTCGCAAGAAATGGCACTTCACTACCAACTAGGCTTATCACGTTGCCGATAACTGACATAATACTCGTAAGACCTTTATATCCATTACAAATGAAAACGATGTATTGTGCATCAAACGTTTTATTGCCACTAATTAGCGATTGTATGTAATTTCAACATACTCAGAAACTGCTAAAAACAGACTTATACAAGCGGCATCCCTTGAGAGAAGTTCACTAAATTGATTACTGTAAATTGGCTTGTTTCGACTTACTGCATAGAAGTTCGAATCACCAAAGAACAATAGTTTCGCTAAATGCAGCACCACCGCCATGTTTTAGAGCAAGTCCGCCAGATAGAGAAGTTTGAAGTGTCTAATTGGAGTGCCTTGTGCTATGAATTATGCACCGAGAAAATTAGCGCCGGTCGGGATGAATCAACACAATTATAAATGAACAGGGAATAGAAGAAACAAACAAGAAGATGGAAATAAACTTTGACCTAGTTATTAAGGGAGTCTTTTCAAAATTATCGAGTTAAATCAACCGCATTCAAAGGAGTTGTCAACTATTTCTTGCTACGCTTTACTAAAGTAGTGTCTTCAAACATGTGTGTAGGTGTTTCTCTTAGTCTTTCTCTCAAAACCAGGATAGCGATTAGTACAAGCCTAGAGCTTAGTTTGGGACTAGGTTAATTTCAGTGAGATTGTTCCTCGATTGTCAAAAATCATTACTGTATAGATATTAAGAAGCGATAACGCTGCCACACTTTCCACACGATTTGATTTTAAATTGAGTTGAGAAAAAAGACTAAGTTTACATATTGTAGGTATATATAGTCAATAGCATTTGGCCCGTACCTACACTACCTTTTAAATGAACAAAATCTACCCATGCCCCACATTACGCAGTATAAACCATATTATATGTATCTAATTAAAATATTTACCCTCTGTAAAGTTACTAAATTAACCTTAATACAAACCAAACTTTTACACGGTTAAATAGAAAACAGTCTAGACTAACACTTGATTATACCCTGAGGATATGCAGAGCACCGCCGTGCGGGGACGGCTTTAGGACATTGCGATATTGTGAGGCGTAAGTAGAAAACAAACATTCCGCAAATCCGTTTACTTTTCAATCTCTGCACCCGCTGCGAGGACGGAGCCTGGGCACGAGATATATAGCTACTGAAGGATGCTCGAGACTCCGCACGCGTAGAACTCATTTTTGATGCTACCGCTGGAGAAATCTTTGCAAAAGGAGTCAATTTTCGATAAAATGTTCATGTACACGCCAAGCCTTTATATCTCTACAGAAGTTATTTTCCTTTGGCGGCGACTTGTAGACACTCAACCCCGACGGCGATTTCAACATTTCTACATATTTTGTGATCAGATGTATCAACTAATACGTCAATCAATTTCATACACAATTAATCTGAATCAGAGTAAGTGATGAAACAGTTTGATATGTTAGTAAAGACCTTATAATATTTATAATCCACGTTATGATGGTCGGCCGGACGAAGTAAATGTCGAAGTTTATCAAGAAATTAACGCAGTGGTTTCACTCTTGCAGAAATCAGATACGTCTTGCTTGCGATTCCAGGGGCCAAGTTAGATTACCATTCCAAAGAGCTAGTCTGGGAGCAAACTCCCCTTACAAACGTTAGAAAATTACTCTCTATGGCGTTGTTAATTATAAGGGACTCGAAACCAAAATTGTTAGTCAACAAATTCTTCAGTCTTCGTGCATCAAACTGCAGCACGTTTTAGTAACTACTTGTTACCTTTATGTCACTGTAAAAGGTGAGAAAGAGAAAGATGAGAAGTTTTTAAGGACTAATGTTTAGGACGCAGGAAGAAAACCCACGTCTTAATTATCTATGCATCATATTTTTTATGAATTCACTACTATGATACTTTTATGTATTGTGCTGCAATGTGGATTCTATCTGGGGTAAAAGTACTTATCATGTAGTCATACAGCTAAAATCTCTCAGTTTATACCTACTAGTAATAGTTATTTAAGGGAACCATTATTACCACCTTCCTCGTTGTAGAATTTATTAACCCACTAATTTATATCGTTCTATATCAAACGTAATTGGAGTAAGAGAGTTAATTTAGCCGGTTATAAATTACTGTTAAAATCAGTGGCAAAATAAGAGGATATGAAGCGACGCAATATCGCGTAAGTTTCAAAACTTTTCCAAACTAATTTTGCTCCTGGCAATAACGTTTCTCACCCCCTACATCAAGTACGATTTCCATGACAAGAGAAAAGTGCAGACCTAGGTTTTCATAGTATCTACAACATATTCAAAACTCGTACGAATCGGACTAGATTTAGTGGAGAGAAAAGTTACCACATTTTGTATGGACATTTACAGCTTCACAATCATTTAAAATCGTTGTGGGCTGTAAGTCAATATATTTTGACAGCTGTCAACATTGAGGTATATTAACTAGAGAAGCAAATGTCAATCAAAAGCGACGCATAAAACGTGCCAACTACTAATAATCGCGACGTAGCTTTGAAACCAATAATATTTGAACAATAAAACTATATCTATCTCTTTTACAATAATACACTAGTAGAAAGCAGTCATATGGAACAGACAAAGATTGCGAGCTCACCTGATATGAAAAGTTCAGTGTTGCCTAGAACATGAAATTTTCCCCCAAAAAATCGAGTAAATTCTTTGATAATATGAATCGTTACAATTAATACATTGTTTTAATATTTCATTTTGTTTCATTTCTCGCTTACAAGAATGGTAGTAATAAATTTACAATTATTTTATTTGGTGACCCAGCCTATGAAGCTAGCGGTTCCGGGTTCGATCCTTGCTTTGCAAAAGGTTTCCTTTACATTTTATATTTTTTCTTCTTTCTTTAGTTATTCGACTGATTGTTTCCAAAATCGATCTGGGGATGTGTGTGGTCTCCGACAGAGAATCCGTTGACAGATTGGGAAAAGTAGCCGCCATCTTGAACTTTTTAGTTATTCGACTGATTGCTTCCGAAATCAATATTTGGGGATCTGTGTAGTCTCCAACAACGAATCCGTTGACAGATTGTGAAAAGTAGCCGCCATCTTGAACTTTTAGGTTATTCGACGGATTGCTTCCAAAATCGATATCTGGGGATCTGTGTAGTCTCCAACAAGGAATCCGTTGACAGAATGTGAAAAAGTAGGCGCCATCTTGAACTTTTTGGTTTTTCGACTGATTGCTTCCAAAATCGATATCTACGGATCTGTGTGGTCTCCGACAGGGAATCCGTTGACAAAATGGGAAAAGTTGCCGCCATCTTGAACTTTCCAGTTTTTGGGCGGAATTCTTTCAAAGTCGATATTTCGGATCTGTGTGGTCTCCTATAACTCCCGAAATTGACACTTGAATGACAACCTAATAGCTTTAAGGGGGTGATAGACGAGGTATTTTTGAACATTTTTAGCTGTATATGTCTTAGACGAAATTTGGTAGTTTTTCTTTTATTGAAAATTTAAGGATTTTACAGAAAATATCCAGAATTGGATAGTTACGTGTTAAGAATAAGCGTTGCCTTGTAAACAAAATAATTTATTTTGGATAGTTTAATGTCTATTGGACAAAATTATACAAGTTTTAAGCGTCTTTATTGTATTAAAAACAAAATGGAGGCATTCGAAATTATTAAAAATGTTTCAGATTTCGGATCAGTCATTTTTGTGCCTAAAAAAATTAAAAAAAATCTTTTGTTCTTTCTTTTAAGGTATCAGTCATTCACATCGCTTGCCAAATCTGATTCTTTCCAGGCAAAATTTGCAAATGGCAGGAACGGGCCAGTAAAATCATAGTAGTTATATATTTAATATTTATAGTTTTATATAATGCTAGACTAAGTAGTACCATTGTAATAAGAAATATGTTTAAAAAATTACTGACTGCTGAGTTTCTTGCTGCGTTTCTTCTCAGCAGTGGTCTTCTCTTAGGAATCGGTGGTAGATTCTTGACGTGTAAAAGTGCCCGTGCGGCCACTTACTGAATAAATTTATTTTATCTTTTATCTTTTATTTAGGCGCGAAACTGAAACAACCATTGCGCGAGCGCGAGGTGGAGTAATATTTTAACTACATTTACGTGCTCTGTACTTGCTAAAACGTTGGCACCACACAAATCCCGAGATATCGATTTTGAAAGCAATCAGTCGAATACGTAAGAAGTTCAAGATGGCGGCTACTTTTTCTCATTCTGTCCACGGATTTGTTGTTGGAGACCACAAAGTTCCCCAGATATCGATTTTGGAAGCAATCAGTCGAATAACTAAAAAGTTCAAGATGGCGGCTACTTTTTCTCATTCTGTCCACGGATTTATTGTCGGAGACCACAAAGTGCCCTAGATATCGATTTTGGAAGCCATCAGTCCAATACCTAAAAAGTTCAAGATGGCGGCTACTTTTTCACATTCTGTCAACGGATTCCTTGTTGGAGACTACACAGATCCCCAGATATCGATTTTGGAAGCAATCCGTCGTATAACCTAAAAGTTCAAGATGGCGGCTACTTTTTCTGATTCTGTCAACGGATTCGTAGTCGGAGACCACACAGATCCCCAGATATCGATTTTGGAAGCGATCAGACGAATAACTAAAAAGTTCGGGATGGCGGCTACTTTTTTTTTAATCTGTCAGCAGATTCGTGGTCGGATGTCACACAGATCCCCAGATATCAATTTCGGAAGTAATTCGAGGAAAAACTAAAAAGTTCAAGATGGCGGCTACTTCTCTCAATCTGTTTTTTTTTTTTTTTTTTTTTTTTTTTTTCAATTTATTTACTATAATCAGCAGTTACAATTCTTTTTAAATTAAGACGCGCTTCGGAAACCTGTGAGAGGTTTATATGCAGCGCGAATGAAATACGCCTCGCTCACAGAATAAGAAAGTACCTATAAATAATTATAATAGTAGTTAACATCGTATTATTTCTTAATTATTTCTTACAACCACTACCAGTAATTACCCATTTTCGTTGAGTGCCGTAGTGTAATATTTTTTGATTGCGTTCTTGCATGAGTTCTTGTTGTTACTATTTAAGACCCTTGTTTGTACGTCCTCAGGTAATTTGTTTAAAATATTAGGCAACATGTATTCCCACGTCCTTCTACCATATACATTAACATATTTAGGTAATACATACCTTGGTTGATTAATTAAATTTCGAAAATTTGTAGGTCGACTCTTAGTTGTTAACAATTTTATTTTATCACATTCTTCGAGGACTATTGACATATTTATTTTGTTAAAAACAGACAAAACGTTACAATGTTTAAGTAGGTCGAATTCGTCTTTTATTTTATATTTCATATGTTTAGGTACAATTTGTTTTAGTATACTTATTTGTAGTTTGTAAATGTTATCTATATTAGTTTTAAATGTTCGTCCGTAGCTACTCAGGCTATAACTTATTACCGAGTCAGCTAGAGATAGATACAACATTCTTAATGTACTATAGGGTAATTTAAATTTAAGTACGGCTAACTTGGCACGTAGGGACCTTAGCTTGTTACACACGTGTTCTATATGGGGTTTCCAATTTAGATTCTTATCAATAATGAGGCCCAAGTAAGTATGCTTATCAACTAGTTCGAGAGTCTCACATTTGCACGAAGACGGCCGGTCGTGTAAACATATATGATCATGCGCTTTGATTTGAGGGCAACTAGATATTTTTATATATGGAGACCGTATGTGTAAGAGTTTCGTTTTACTCGCATTTATGACCAAGCCCACATCGTGCGCCCACTTACAAAGTAGGTCGAAGTTGCCCTGCATCATAACTTGAGCCTCTCTGACATCCTTACCGAATGTGACTAAACATGTGTCATCTGCAAATTGGTATACAGAGCCCTCCGTGAATAGATTGCACATGTCGTTAACGTAGACCAAGTATTCGGTCGGACCTAAAATGGACCCTTGGGCCGTGCCTTTATCAGTAGCGATGGGGTCACTGTCACAACCATTCACACGCACCACGGTGTTCCGGTTTGTGTGGTAGTTGCGGAACCACTCCAGGAAGGGGCCCTGTATACCAATTTGGTTTAATTTTGAAAAAAGTGTGGGGTAATTTAGGGTGTCGAATGCCTTGCTGAAATCTATGAAGACAACCAGCACCTGATCACGGTTGTTCAGATGCTGGTTGACTTCATTAACAAAGCTCGACAATAACTGAGAGGTATTTCGGCCTTTTTGAAATCCGTACTGTTTTTGGTTAATAAGGTTATTTTTTGTTACGAAGCTTGTGATTTCATTTCCGAAGTACCTCTCTATTACCTTATCTATGCTAGACAAGATCGTAATGGGCCTGTAGTTATTTACCTCGTTATGTGCACCTTTTTTATAAATAGGTCGAATTATACCCATCTTCAACCGGTCGGGATATAGGGACGTGGCAATACATGCATTAATTAAGTGGGTAATTACTGGTGTGATCTCTATACTGATACATAACAGGTCTCTTACACGGATATCATCTATGCCAGGGCTTTTTTTCTTATTCATATATTTAATTATTTTAAATATAACATTGTTTGTAGCTTGTTTTATTCTCATTGTTACAATAGGTTCCCTACGGTACAGTGTATCAGGTAACAATTTAAGATTACATGAAGAATAAATATTGTTAACATTTTCGCTGAAACCCTGGGCAAAAATGTTACAGACTGATTTTATTCCAAATTTAAAATGTTTTATTATTACATCATCAACTGATTTGCTGACCCTGCCACAGATATTGTTAATTATTTCCCAAACTAGTTTCTGATTTTTAAAGTTATTCGATATTTCCTTTTTTATGTAGTTATTCTTAGTTATATCTATATACTTATTTGATAAATTTCTATATTTATTATATAATAATCTATTTACTTTATTATGTTCGTCTTTTTTACATATTTTTAGCAATTCTATTTTTCTCTTACTCATATTTATAATGCGATTGTTGACCCATTTACAGTCCTGCCTTTTCCCTACTTTTATTTTCGTGTTTGTCTTACATTTATTATAAACTTCGCTAAATTGAGTTGCTATAAATTTAAAAATGTCATTTGGGTAGACAAGTTCTAAGGCAGGGTCCCAATTTATTTTGCGTAGTTCACATTCTAGTTTCTTATTATCTAACCTATTTTCATACCTATAGTGACAGTTTGTAGTATTCGAGTTTTGTACTATAACTAAACCCGTCATGAAATGATCCGCGATCGCATTGTTTATCACAGCGGAGTACACCTCGCGGTAATTTACTGAGCGTAGGAACACATGGTCTATGCACGATTTTGTTATAAGGTCGCCTTTGCTTTCAACGCGCGTGTATTGCGTGATGCCACACTCCAGTCCTAGCTCACTCATACAGTTCAGGTAATGGGTACGCGTGGGGTTACGATCACACAAGTTGATATTCATGTCGCCCAGCAACATGTAAGAGTACTCACGTGGATGCAGTCCGATCAATCGAGTTATTTCTTCAACGAAAGCGGTTTTGTTCAGGTTGGGGGGTCTGTACACTGCACATAAACCAATTTTTAACTTACTAGATGTTTCGATTTCTCCTGTTATGCACTCAGAATATAATGTGGATACCTCATGCCTGGTGAAGCATACGCTTTTATGTATATATGTGATCACGCCGCCTCCTCGTCTATGTTGTCGAAGTGTTGCATGCATATCGTAATCTTGTAATAAAAATAAGTTTTTACACTCGTCCTTTATGTTCACCTCCGTAAGTATAATGACATGTATGGTTTGTTGGCTGCTAGATATTAGATATTCAAGATGGGCAAAGTTTTTCAGCAATGAACGTATATTCATATGTAGTACACTAAGATTGTTGTTAAATTGCAAGTCAATGTTATTTATGAAAGAATTCCAATCATCATGTGTTTTTTCTTGGATAAATGAATATGCATCATTCATATTGTAGATATTTGTAAACTTGTACATAGGTAATGATATCCGTGCTAAGTAGGTAGATTATTCATGTTTGTGCCATGTTTACCGCCTGGTCAGCAAGGTTCTTTATGTCGTTCTCGCATCGTATATTTATGACCTTATCATTGTCCGACTTTCGTGCCAAGATTTTCCCATTCTTGTACCACACGTACTTAAACAACTCGGTGTCCTTTAGGCTTGACCTTGCCCTCCACAATAGATATGACATGTGGGGTGACAACAGTTCGCGGATATAAATTTTACTGTCTTCGTTTAAGCCCAAGTTCTGGCCCGTTATTTGGGTATTATTCGATGCCAACAACCATTTTTCGCGATGACCTTCACGGAGCGTGGCAACTATGGTCGATGTTGAGGCGGTAGTCCGCGCGTTTCCCTTTTTATTTTTACGGTACGCCTTGACGATCGCGTCTGGGTTAAGTTTAAATGCAGTGCAGACATTATTGCACACACTTGAGATGTCCTCTTTATCGGTTTCCTTTACACCACATATTTCTACACACTCTGCCAGCTGATTTTGCTCCAAAACAGCTATTCTCTGCTCCAGTGCCTCATTTTGGACCTTGGTATTTTTATATAAATTTCTTAGGTCACAGCACTGGTTTTCTAGGTTTTTGGCGTTATCTTGGAGTGATTTCATTTTGACCTCGTAGTCATCGATCTTATCCGAGAAGAATTGGAGTGACGTTTGCATTTCTATGCGGATTGCGTCACGTACTTCTCGGCGGAGCTCCATTAAAATGTTGCTGGTCACGCTGTTTGTTAGGACTTCAGTGTCAGTATTTTCATCATCCTCAACTTCAGGTAGTATGCACGACAAACGTTTCGGTTTGGTGGAACCCACGCACAGTTTGCACTTCCAGTCGACCGAGTTAGTTGACTGTAAAGCACTTAATTGATCTGTAGTAATAGACATACACTCCGCATGAAACCACTTGTTACACTTACTACACATTATCCCAGGCAATCTTTTGCTAACCGCTTTAGAGCATTTACCGCATTTCATGATTACCGAGCGCGCGGCGGTAGGTGCGTAACTATAGATAACGTTGAGAGCGCGTGCGCGTCCGAACCGATTGGCTGCGAGCGAGTGACTTATCGCGGATTACCGCGATTCGTTGTCACAGACCACACCAGTGGCCCGTTTCACGAAGCTACAAGTTACAAATTACAAGCGGAAGTCTCTTTCTAGCTAAAGGAGTTCTTTACATATATATATATACTGTGGTTTTGAGTTGTTGAGTTTGATTGTTTTCGTTAAAGTTAAGAACTCCAAATGTCTAGATATAAGACTACACCGCACCACTATTAAGTACGTAACTTGTTAATGTTCAAGCAGTCAAGTTAAGCGCCCACAAGTGTAAACGTTTAGAAACGTTAATTATTATAACTAATTTTACTTGTTTCACGGAAGGTCGAAAATATTGAATTCCCCCGAAAACTCGGGGATATGAAACAATGCTTTACTTGCAACACTGGGGCTATAATAATAATATCTGATATTTTATTAAAGTTTTATTGTTAATTACATTAATTTAGATACAGAAACAATGTATAACCCTGTGAAAAGTAATTATTTGTGCCTTAGTGTGTCTTTCAGACTTTGATAAGCACTGTTACACCGCGAATTTCCCCATTTTTCGCAGGTTATTTTACGGTCGGCGTCCGTTTGACAACTAACTTGACAAATGGCCGCTATGAGTGTGCAGGCTCATCTGAAGTGTCACGGGTTATGCGTGGTTACTGCCTCTCTAGTTAATATACCTCAATGGCTGTCAAACTTCCATTCGTCAGTTTAATTGAAGGTAAACTCTGCAATTACCCGTCTCTATGGATCGTTACACTGCGCTCCTTAAAAAAAAGGGCGTATGTCTCAAAGAACAGAATATGTATTAGTGACCTTAATTCTTACGATGGAGGGTTAAATTTACTTCGACCATCAAATTGCGCAGGCGTCATTTTTAGGAAGGCAGTCCACGAGCGGAGGCTGGCGGGTGGAGACCGCCTACGCCGATTCCGCCGATCTCGCGCACCCTCTACTAGATCATTGATCTTCCTGATTCTCTACCACGAACCAAACATTTCTATACAGGCAATTAAAATGTCTGCTTGCGGATAATAATAGGGCTTCTATATCTGCGTTCGAGTCTCTCGAACAAAACTCGTACCCGACGAACAACGTGCCTACATTGCGCTTTGATCTTCTATCTAATAATATCGATTTTGTTCTGTTTCGACTGAAAATTAATTGTTTGCTTTACCAAATAATGCTAGTCACCGGTCGGAAAACAGAAAGCAACTAAGGGTAATTCTCAAAATAGTGGCATCGGCAGGGTAAAGTAAATGAAAAAAAAAATGAAAGGGTTTTTTTTACCTTTTTAGATTTAAATATGTTTTTGAGTGCATCAAAGATACCAAATTTGCAGAAGGGAACGAAATAGTCGTAAAAACGTAGAACTTATGGCGAATTGAAATTTTAGAGATACAGGAGAAAGTGACAATAGACAGGGCAGTAGGGAAAATGTGGCAGGGTAAAGAGAGTTTGTTAAAAAAACAAGTTTACCACTAATAATTCAACTGTTTTATTGAACTTAAACTTAAAATATATCGACCGTTATGATTTTACGCCATAACAGCCTCATGTTATGATTCAAACAACTTTCTTTAAGTAGAAACAAAAACAAAAATATTTTTTTAAACAATAATCAACTTTTTTTTGATAACGGTCTGAAGTATAATCACAGTCTTGTAAAATATCAAGCATGATGTATCATGATTCACAATGTAAGTTGTACTTGTAATGTTCAATCACAGAACTATAACAGATGATATAAACCTAACTAGTATATTTTAGTACGCTACTTTCAATGGTCAATAACTAAATGACACACAGCCTCATGATTATGATCACAGTATTTTATATTAAGTAGCAAATCACTTAAGTTTACCTAATAATAATCAACATTTATCAAAATATTAAACATCAGTTATATTTAAAAGAGCCCTAACTAAAAAACACTAACTACTCGTATTACACAGTCTCATGATTATGATCACAGTATTTTAAATATTAAGTAGCAAATCACTCTTATGTTTACCTAATAATAATCAACATTTATCAGAATATTAAACATCTGTTTTACATTATGAAACAATGTCTAGACTAGGCCATGTTTTACATTAGCCAAATACATACAAAAATATAAAAGTTATAGCTATATGTAACCAAAATAATTGCTCTATGCGTACCTAATTATATTATACACCCAAATCGTGCAAATCAATGAATATTTAATTATCATATTTGGCTTTACTCGTACTAAAACATTTATAATTATTACAAACAAATGACTCGATTTTCATTTTCAATTAAATTTAGTATGTAAACAGCTGTTTTGTGTTACTATTACATTTTTAATCAAAGGCAACGTAAAATAATAAGTACTTATTGTTATAACTTTTAAGTAATTTTTAAATTCTTCTTCTATTAAGAAAGTTGCGGATTTTTCTTGATATTAAGGTATCTTTTTTTCTCATTTTCTCTTTTCCAAGTTAATAGCTCTTCTCTCGTCTTTCCTTTCTTCTTTGCTTTGACCATTTCACTCCTAAAATCAAAAACTCAGATCTAATCTATACGCAAATAGATAACAAAGATAAGAAACCGAAGGAAAATAGGTAGATGACCGTATACAATTTTATTTTTATCTACGTTTTTTTCGGAATATACGAGTCCAAGTGCAAGCCGAACCAAACCTACTATAGTAATAAAAATATTTTCAGTTATTTATAATCACAAGCTTTGAATATGCGAATAAGTTTTTTGTCAAAAAAATATTGTTGGTTTAAAGCTTTTATCGCCAATATAATATGCATTGTCCTCATTATTTTCAAACTAAGTGTATATTCAAAATTCCAACTCAATCGGTTGAAGATTTCTGCTTTAAATTTGAGTTGCAAGATTTGACCCAAACATACATACAAACATACATACATTGCAAGTTAGTAAAAACTTTATATAAATAGCTTTTTTTACTTTATCCTGCCATAAGAAACATTATCCTGGACATGCGTCTCTTTATCCTGTCAACAGTCACTTTACCCTGCAGAATGATTGCAGGGTAAAGTTACACAGGGTGTAGTGAAAAGCCGATTAACTAGCTATTATCTCTTAAACTGTTAATAATACAAATGTCATAATTTTAGTATAAATAGTTATACCCTAATACAATATTAAAATGGTTTTAGTAAAAAAAACTGCCGTATTAATATTTTAAAATAATCATGCCAGAATAAAGTGTACATACCTGTTACAAACTCCGAACGTGACACTTCGAAAACTTGTCGACACAAGACCGCGGCACCTCACGCACAAACCTTCACACCAGGGGCTGGAGTCATACTGACTGACGTGTTTTGCGTGTTTTAGGGTCTCAATAAGACTTTCTATCTGTGAGTGAGGTGCAATACCGCGAACGCACAGGATGTAGAGAAAATATCGCTGGACAAACTTCGAACGTGAATATTTGTGTTAAAAAGTAATCTAAACATCCGGTGTAAAATCATATTTAATAATGTAATAGTATAGTTTCTATAAAAAACGATGTTTTATTATCATAGAACTGTAGTTCAATAATCTAAAGAGCTAAAACTGGAGCAGTGTCGAGTTTGGACAAGGCAGGGTACAATGAAAAACGGTATTCTTTATTTTTTTTACAAAAGTATTATACCTGTTTATAGAAAATTTTATGTTTTGGCCTCGATATGTCATGTTAGTGTCTATCTATGAAAATTTTAATTATATGTGAAAATTCGATATTTCGCATACTTTCTATTCAAAAACGTGATGGCAGGGTAAGATGCCACTATTTTGAGAATTACCCCTAACTAAATGGCATGGGGAAGGCGAACGATCACACAGGACACCTGATGATAGTGGGATCGGTGACCCATAGATATTTGCATTCTCAAGACTGCAATCTTAAGACTGCGATCGTAAGACCACAAATGCGTTACCAACCCTGAGGACTAAGATGGAATGCCTCTATGTTAGTAATTTCACCGGTGGTCTTATCTCCACACCGGAACACAACAATGCGAACACTTCTTAAGTACTTATTGACTGCTTTTACAGACCCGCCCAGTAGCGTTTTGTAACGAATTTTCAGTACTTACTTTGTACAGATACTAAACTTAAGTAAGTACTTTAGTTTTATAACGATTGCACGGTCATCTGTAGGATTCCGTACCAGAGGGGTGCTATGCCAACGAAACCCTAATACTAAATCTACGCTACTCATCAGTCCGTCAGGCCTGACTTTAAGTTTAAGGCCCTAGTCTTCTTAGGAACCGTAACATCTAATCGGTTAAACGAAGTCGCGGGCGTTCTCTAGTTACAAACTAAATCTAAGTATGAAGGCGAAAACTGTTTCAATGCCCTTGGCGGAATTATTCCGCGCGTATTTCTACGACTATCTACACCAACAAACTTACTTAAGCTTGAGATTCAGTTAGGCAAGTATATCCATGTCTCATGCAATCTCACATCATAGTTCAGCTTCCTCTAACGAAGGACGTTTGCGCTTAATGTAAATTTGCATTTCGTTTCACAGATCAGGTTGAGTACGTATGTCATGGTAACACGTATAAATAATATTGCTTTTGACGGATTTTCGTATCGTTATGATAGCTCTTATTTACTTGAGAGTAATGGCGGCCGAGTTAAAAAAAAATGATAACACTTCAAAGGTAATATCGTTTTACGTAGAATAGGCCCTAACATAAATAGATTCACACTAGAACTGATGTTGCAGCTGTTGGTGTATTTGCCCTGTTTTTTTCTTCCTTTTTCGTACCAAAGTACCGGATACTTTGTCTAACTTCTACCACAGGATCATAAAACTGTGATAAATCCAATAAATAGTTCACGATAGAGTTTAAATAAGAGTCTAATAGGGTCCAATTCGGATTGTGTTCTCTTATTTTAATATACTCTAAATATATACCCGTCAAACTCGATTATAATGTAACTAGAATAGAGTTTGACGTTTATACATTTAGGTTTACAGAAATTAAGAGAGGACAAGCCGATTTGTCCCCATAGTCTGTTTTTGATGTCACTAAATAATAAGGTTGTCTGGCAAGGATCGCTCTATACCTATGTATGTAAGACTCCCAATTATATACCATGTTCAATTAATTGATATTTTGTGTACATTTGTATTCATTGTGGAGTGGTAGTGTAAGAGGAAATCTTTTTTGTTGTGAAAACAAGACCCAGAGGCACATTTAGCTTGAATTTATCATTTTTCTTCAAGCAAACACTGCAGTATCTCCTGCTTTAGCGTCAGCTATCAAATGAATTTGCAATGTGCAAGATCGAAATTTATGACAAAGAGTGCAGTTTATTTCAATCTAGAATGCTCGGGAGTCTTCAAGGATATTCTTTTTATAAGGGAAATAGCTGGGACAGTCCTCGGGCGGTATGAATATGCAGGAGACAAACAATGCACCGAGCGTTATGCGCGATAACGCGCTTCTTGGCTTTATACTGATTTATTTGTTTTCATAAAATTTTACTTGACATGAAACGAAGTTGAAATTTCATTGTTTATGTTAGACATTACGTTGATGACCTCATGCGCTACTAATGTGACGACATTTTTGTTGCGTACAAGCATTTCTTCACTTGGGGTCTTTATTTTAACTGTAAAATTTTATCATTCTTAGCATTTTTACACGACTGCCCCAAAAAAGGAGTGTAATGTTGTCAGGGTTCATGTTTGTATGTATGTGAGTTTATTTATTCCACTATAACTTCTAAATCCCTTGACCGATTTAGATGTGTGAGGTATCGTTAGAATCCTTACGTCATCCCGGGTGACATAGGATACCTTAACTGTTAAAATTGAAATAACAACAATGGCAAAATGACAATTATT
This sequence comes from Acleris literana, assembly GCA_946894065.1. Lineage (NCBI taxonomy): Eukaryota > Metazoa > Arthropoda > Insecta > Lepidoptera > Tortricidae > Acleris > Acleris literana. Next base: position 8,372,257 of record OX335689.1, on the reverse strand, counting down.
AATATATGTAGGTATATCGACGACAGTATAAAAAATGCAGTCGGGTTTTTAAAGCTTGCTTTTCATATAGTTATTTTCTTAATTTATTGCTGTCACTCCTGGTTTTAACACGGTGTATTTCGCAAATGTAGAGTTTTATAAAGTCGCCTTGGACTTATTTAAGAAAAAAGGCAATGGATATCACACGCGAGGACAATTGTTCAGTAAAAGAGTATTTACTCTTGTGGAATAAACAGAAGCCCATGGGGTTAGCTCCACGCGCTTCTGTCAAGTTTTCGTTGGCCTTGCTAGGCGTGTTGGTGATATAAAGTTATGTCGGAACTGAAATAGAGTAATGATGGTTGAACAATAAGAGAAAAGAGAGTTCGAATTCTAGTTAAGTTTATTTTCAATTCATTTGTCCACCGCAAAACGAGTGTAGTAGAGTAGAGAAATATAACACTACTTTGTGTATCTCGTTGTGCGTATGGATATTTCTCCACGAAGTCAACCACCTATCGTGTCGGTCTTTAATGTTTGTTTTTCGTCGCTCTGAGCTATAAAAACAAAACGCTTGTAGCCTAGGGACGCCGGAGCTATTGTCATAATTTTCTATTTGTATGGCCTTGGCCTTACAATATATATTTTTATTGCGAATGTTTAACGTCAGTGGAAAACAAATTTTCATTCTGCCAGTTTCTTGCCGTTTCTACATTGTTTACTCATACACAGTAAGAAGAATTAATCCATTGGTATTTCCTAAAATATTATAAAACTACAACTATTTACCCAATAGTTTTAGGTATTTATTAAAATAGCGGATAATTAATAGTTAATTAAGATTCATCTTTGTGTAAATTGTTTAAATCGTTAATAGGACGATTATCAAAAGTAAGTGATGCTGAGAACAAAGAAGTTAGTGATCCGGTTATAACCATACACCGGATTGACAGGGGCAAAAATGTACCAGTGCTAGTGATTCTTTAAATATCGACTAAGTTTATCGACAACTTTTTTCGTGACATATGGATCTTACATTTCTTGCGAAAGTAAGTCGTACCATTATCTTCTATATCAGAATGATTAGCTTTCCATGAAGATAAACGATCTTTTTTCTTTCGAGGCATTTTTAACCGACTTAAAAACCTAAAAGATTCTCAATTCGTCGGAAGGCTAAAGTATATTGTTCTGCTGAATGAATTTGTTATTCAATGTAATTTCAATGGTTGTCAAAAGTGACTCGAGTCCAGAGTCAATGTCAGATACCGGTTGTTTATAGTTGCGATAAGTAAAATAAAAGAGGTTGGCACATATAATAATTAAAAGGTATTCAAACTTGGCCATTACTTATGATAATGATGATTAAAAATTGCTTTTTATCGATGTCGATAAACTTAGTCGACATTTAATGAATCACTAGCACTGGTACATTTTTGCCCCCGTCAATCTGGTGTTTGGTTATAACTAACGGAAACTTGAAATAATAACCCTGTGGTTGTTATAATTGTACTTACCAGTAAAATTCAATTTCAAATTATTTATTGCATATCACTTTACATACCTACACTAAACTCACTTTAACGACTAACTAAAGTATATATCTTCAACACAACTTTTATTTAAATAATACTTTCCTTGAATTAATCGTTAGTTTGAATTAACTGCGCCTGCTAAAAATATCATAAAAATACAGGTTGCTTTATTGATTTCGTGATGAAGTCATACATTTCTTTTGTGTTTACCTAATACTAACTATTAGGTACAGTTCATTCAGTGAATTTTGGCCAGGTCTTATAAAAACACCTACATCTGCTTATACATTTAAACATTTGTGTATACAATGCCTACTTCATAATTATTTATGTACCTATCTATAAAAGGCACTGACGTAACTGACTGAAAAACAACGCACAGCCTTAAGTACTGGACCAAGAGACATGAAATTGGGAATAGATATACATATGCATGTATTCATGTATCTCCCTATAGTAATGTAGAGGACCATTACTTCGAAATTCAACTTCTACCGAAAGGTGCAATAGCGGCGGAAACGAATTCCACAAGCGTTCTACTTATTCTTAGTTTGATTCTCATCTGCGTCCCGCGTCCCTACATTTTGTAGAGAGTATCTGTATTATAAGCCGCTGTCACATGTCGCCTGCGATTGACACAGCGTTGTTGTCACGTATAGTTCGGCAGTGAGGCCGAAGTTCACCGCTCAGTCGTTCTAGTTAGTATGCAACGCGCGGAGGGCCAGGATCTTGCCGACCTTCGTCACGGGGACGTGAGACGATTTCCGTCCTCCGATGCCGCCGGCGTCGCCAGGAAATAGATAAAGTAACTTTACTCACAGAAAGATAGATTGCGGCCCTTTACCTAACTTTTATTTGTTGGTAAATGAAATTGGCTTAGTTATACGGGTGCCGCTAATTGGGTCAAAATATATTGTTTTTGCGCTCGCTTACTCTCAAGGTTTCTGCCCACTACACCATACACTTCCATGACCGTACTGTGAACGTATCAGGCCCGGAAGGTAATTAGTATTAAAATGTTGGTCAGTGACGGAACGGTCTAATAGGCATAGTCTCATACTTTTCAATACAAATATATATTTTTTGTCTGACACGTTCCTATTACGATCATGGTACTAGTATATAGCTTGCGATTTTGTGAATTGACTGCATTGACGCTAAATCAATATTTATAATATGGATACTTAAAAACGTATTGGTAGAATTTTAATGTAAAATTCCATGCAGCGTAGCATGGTTATACAAGGTGTCCCAGAAATCGGCGAAATTATTAATTATAATAGCGCAAAAGAGCTTCCATAATCAGAGTTCAGACAATGTGTTAACGTTCACAATGCAAATGTCTCATACTAGGAATTCAACTCAGAATTACACTATAACGATTGCGAAATGGAATTACATGGACTAAACTTAAAAAAATATGGTTGAATCAAGATCACGTACACATGGGTAGGTACCTATTATTTTATCGAAACACTTTTCAAAGACAATTAAGCAGAATTTTCATTTCATCTTGCCGCATGAGTGATTTGTTATGGTGTTCACAAGTCTCACCTAACCTACGTAATAAATGTTCAAGATATCCTGAAATTATCATGATTTCAGCAGAAAATAGCGTCCAATGAAATAATAAAATCGTTGAAGCGAAATTCGATAAAATTATGAGTTACCGGTAAACGTTGCTTATTTGCAACTTTAATTAGAAGTACAGTTTTAAAAGTAAAGTACTTTTGCGGGCTAATTCACAGCTAAATAAGACCTTCAATAAGTCCACTGATGGCTATCAGTTTTTCTCATTTCCCTGGAGTTGATCTGCGGCCCGTCGGCGAAGATTTATACCACTAATTATGGTGATCCACCTCTTCCGGACGTCTTGGAATGATAAGGACTGAGCTGCACGTATCGACCTTGCAAAACCCGCAGATGTAGTTTACTTTATAACACAGCCCTCTAAGTTATTACTACATACATTATATATAACTGTAAGGATAACGACTGTACGTACTTGTATTTCAAAACAGGGTGTTGTAAATAAAATCGTAAATAAGTAATTTATTGAATTATATAATACCAGTAAAAAGGACTGTGCAATAGAAATTACTGAACACCATATTTTTTTGCTTTTCACATGAAAATGTTTAATTAATAGATAATATTACACCGTAAGACCGAAAATTCAATCTTGCGCTGCAGTACGGTCTCATTCGCTTAGCCCAGGGGTTTTACCATGACACGGCTAAGCGATTTCAGTTCAGGATGAGTGTAAGGGAGCTATAGCAGTTACACGGCTCTGTCTCGTTCCGTCATCGTAAACAGGTTGGAAGGTAGCAAATGGAGAATTGAAGCGTATCGGATTTTGTAGCTACTCGGAATTCTATCCACATATTTGTGTAAAAGATAAAAGGAAACCGCAACCGGATAAGTATTTTAAGACGCCTTATAAGTACCTAAAACGGATGCGCGGCAATTACTCCAAATTGGTACAAGCGTCGCGTCGCCTTACGTACGTCTACTTACACACGTTTTTATTGAAGCAAGCTAAAACAAAATCTAATAAAACTCCCCCGAGGGCTCTTCATTAACCGGCATACGTGCAAAAGAGACGACGTAATAAAATGAGTTCTTTTTGCGCGTCACGCGTCGATATGGTTATCGTTATGTAATTATGCGCAGCCGCGCACGATCTAGTTAGCGACTCGGGAGATTTGATTAACACTCATTTTACTCGGCGCGGCGCGAACTACAATCCGTGACTGAATGATATCTTGATAAAATTCACGGGATGATAATAAAAATAAAAGGATTTGGATAAAAGTGTTGTCATTTGTTAGATAATGTGTATTCACAAGTACATCCCAACCGAAATACTAAAATATTACCTGCGCTTACTTTAGTTTTAGTACTTGAAATTTAGATCTGAACTATCTCAGCTCCGATATTATTAAACACCTTCAATTGTATAATACTGGTGACCCGCCCTCGCTTCGCTTTAGTTTATGTGAGTTTTCTGGAACCCGAACATAAACCAGAATTAATTACATATTGCTTTGAGCACTTCCCTGGTCACAGCTTTGTATGACCACTGGGGCAAGTGCGTCAAACCAACAATATCTCCTAATAATAGGTATATGGTTTGAGATGTATATTACCGGTGTAAGTCCCCATCCCTTTATCGCCCACAGCCTTGAGAACTTCTTTTAGTCCCCTCCAACGCAATAGATGTAGTTCAAGTCATATTTTCAATGACAATATCATCCGCATACTTCTAGCGATACATTGATAAGTTGGTATTCACGTTATTGAGTCGAAAGCTATTAAAGCGACGTATTGTACTAGATACGTAGAATGCGGGCTATCGAACAATGAAATTGAACCTTTAATGGAAAATAGCGTGTGCTTGCAACTTCGTTCGCGTAGAACTCGTCTAAACATCCTCACAAACGTTCACTTTTATGGTATTACTACCTATAACTAGGATAGGAAGTAGGTAGGAACCATGTAGGTACGCAGTAATTCAACGTACACTTTTACGTACACGTTACTCTTTATTTATTTATTTATTTATTTATTTATTTATGGATCCATGGAAAACCAACAGCTTTACAAAAATTTAGAATTAAGATTAACAACACAAAGCCAATTACAGGTTCTCACATTTAGCAATTAAGTATGTTGAAAAAGAATGAGCCTTACAGCGATTATACAGTGCAAATATGTTACAACTACTACAGGTCACCAAACATTTACTGTGAACTATAACTATGCTACCGGCAGCACAAACCCCGCACTCGAAAGGCGGCGGCGGCGGCGGTTTAGGGCGCTCAATCGAAGCGGAGCGAAGCGAAAGCGACTAATCAACAAGTTACACTCAGATTATTCGAAGAATTGGATTCCGTTAGTTCAGGTACTTAAAAAAAATTGTAAACAATTAAAACCACGTGGCATTGTTAAACAGCAATTCAAGTCTGTTTTATCGCACTTTAACGTATCAGTGTTCTGCTTCCTTTGGCTGATGAACTACTCACGTGGTTGTTTGTTGTGTACATTTTTTAAGTACCTAAACAAACAGAGTATAGGCCTAGCCAATATGCAAACGCTGCACGCTGCTAACGCTTCTGTTTTCTATGAATTCTAAATGTATGGAGTAACATAAGTGGCTGATGCAATCTGTTATCAGCTTACGTCAATCCTATACATATTCTCTATTTTCTAAAATCGCTAACTTAGCGTTATGCATCTTGACTACACTGTTAGGAACTTTACTATTCGTTCTAGTCGTTTCGACTCCCGAACATATCTCCCCAAATTACTTTAAGCATAATGGCCCTTTGAGCCAAATTCTTTTTAACCTCGGTAGTATCAAGAAACAAATGGCCTTAATAAAAGTGAGGCTTACTCCGTACGAATGTAGCGCGCGGACAAATGAGTCCAATTCGTACCGGGTTCATAGACGCGTACGACTCCATTCGCTCACCTCACGCCCGCGGGCTGATCTCACGTTATTACCGTTTACCCAAATGGTTGAGACGATTTCTCAAGTGAAAAACACGTGTTAAAATAATACCTACTGGGGAATAGCTTTTGAGACTAAAGTTTTTAGAGAAAACAGCCATTTTTTACACGACTGCCCCAAAAAAGGAGTGTAATGTTTTCAGGGTTCATGTTTGTGTGTATGTGAGTTTCTTTATTAAACTATAACTTCTAAATCCCTTGACCGATTTAGATGTGTGAGGTATCGTTAGAATCCTTACGTCATCCCGGGTGACATAGGATACCTAAACTGTTAATATTGAAATAACAACAATGGCAAAATTACAATTAATAATATATGTAGATATATCGACGACAGTATAAAAAATGCAGTCTGGTTTTTAAAGCTTGCTTTTCATATAGTTATTTGAATGGTTGGATATGAGATCTGGAAATCCATGGGCGTTTTCATCAAGTGACCGTGCTAGTTGGTTTTGCTTTCGAGCTTGGAAAAAACTAGAGGTATGTTTATGCTTGTCAAGAGGATCAAGAGCATGTCGGGCCAACTCAATGTCGGGTCCGATACCGTTAAGCCTTTTAAATCTTTGCTGCCTAAAAGCAATACCTAATGACTAAGTTAGCATTCATCTAAGAAGATCCTTAATTGAGCTCAGCTTTAAAATCAGACTAATACAATAAAATCATTTCTAAAAAGTTAAGGTTGAGTAGAGACCAAAAAAATAAGTCATATAAGGGGAGTACCATACAACTATAGCCTGCAACAATAGTCCATTTTTAGGGTTCCGTAGTCAAACTAGGAGCCCTTATAGTTTCGCCATGTCCGTCCGTCCGTCCGTCCGTCTGTCCGTCCGCAGCCTAGCTCAGAGACTCTTAGTACTAGAAAACTGTAATTTGGCATTAATTAGCAAAACATTTTTTTTAGTGTGGACCCACCTACTCGTATTGTGGGAATGTATTTTTTTTTCTCGTCTACCCCAAATCTGAAAAATATATTAGATGAAAGCACATATAACGAATTTTAAAGAAAAACTATGACGACTAATTAGACTTGATTACATCCTGAGATACGGGCGACTAAAATGTTTATACCTACTAACTTACCACCAAATAACTTGAAATAGAGAATTAGTTCATACTTGTTGTTTTTTGAGATGGTGTTTGTGTAGTAACTTCGGCTCCGGCTTCGGAACCCTACACTGAGCATGATCATACATGCTCTTGCCCGGTTTTTCTCATTATGTTATTCTTACATACGATACATAGCATAAAACAAATTTAGCTTAGATCTTTCAAACTACGCAACGGATTTTAACGCCGATTTCACCATCATTTAAATATTTTTGAAAAAACGACGAGCCATTATTAAGGAGGTTCTTCATCTTATGCTAAGTTCCATAATTAATTAAGCATTTTACGGTCTCGTCTTCAGAATAGGGAATACGCATGTTTTTTTTTACAGCTTCAATAAAAGCTGATTCATGTAACAAACAGGTGAGGAAAAGCATTTTTTGAATAGCTATAAAAATAACCAAGATATAAGCTAACAAATATTTGTTCCTATCCTTTTCTAGCAAAACAGAATTTTACGTGGAGTTTATATTTATTTATTTATTTATTTATTTATATAAACAATGTCTTGAGGACTTACAGCGTCAGCCAAAGCGCCCAACAAGATAGAAGCTTAAAAGCTAGGTACAAATTTAACACAAGAACTCTACATAACATAACAAAACCATGAGGAAAATTAAAGCTAGACATAACCCTAGAGTTTATTTAAATTTAAGAAGCGACTTAAGGCCACTATAAGGACAGGCCACTTGTCCGCAAACACGTCGGCCTCCCGCATCCGCGCAAGGAACTCATTAAGTAGCGCGATGGCTCTGGTGGTGGGAGCGTTGCAGGCGTGCTGGGTGCGCATCCTATCTGGCAAAGCAAACAAGTTGCGTGCGCGCCGTGCGCAGCGGTCCGCGGCGCTTAAATAACGATCCGGCACAAACAAACAAAACTTTTCTAAGACGGAAGGATTATCCACCTTATGGCGCAATAATAGGCAGTAGTGGACAAGCGTTATAAACTTCCGCCTTAAGTTAAGGGATTCTAACCCAACCATTCCACTGACAAATAAAGATGGGTAGAGGAAGGGGTAACAATGATAACGCCTTTTATATAGGTATCTTGCAAATTTGCGTTGGACACGCTCTATCATTAGGCTATATTTCTCCTCCCGTGGATCCCAAGCTACTGCATTGTACTCGAGCTTACTCCGAACGTAGGTATTGTATAACAATATGGCAACTCTATCGTCACGGAACTGGGACGCTGTCCTAATTATAAGGCCCAGTACCTACTAGCGCTTTTGCAAATATTACGCATGTGATCACGCATATCTAATCTAGTGTCCAACGTAAGACCTAAATCCTGAATTGTGTTAACCCGTTCAAGCTGTGTGTCGGAGAGGTGGTAGCTCCCATTGACTGGATTATTGGAACGGGTAAACGTAATGGCCCTGCATTTAAGTTTGTTCAGCTGCAATTTGTTGGTAGCACTCCACTGCACAACTGAGTCGACCGCATGTTGAAGCACCTCGCAATCAGAGCTTTTGTTTATAGGCTGCATAATTTTTAAATCATCAGCAAACATCAAGGGAAGGGCTCCATCGATACAATGCATTAAATCGTTGATCATTATTAAAAATTGCGTCGGGCCCAGGTTACTCCCCTGACTCACGCCGGAACGGGTGAAATATTCCTTTGACCTAAAAACAGACACTTGCACGTACTGCTTACGGTCTTTAAGATAATCTGCAAAGAAAGCCAGCAGTTTTGGAGTAAAACCAAAGGCCGAGAGCTTCATAAGCAGGACGTCATTGTCTACCAAGTCAAACGCCTTTTTAAAATCAAAGTATACAGCATCTACTTGGCGATACGTATCCATGTGTTTCAAAACGTAGTCAAAAAAACAAACATGATTCGTAGTGGTTGAACGCGCACAGCGAAACCCATGTTGGGCATCATCAAGCCTATTATTTATTTGTTTCATGAGACAACCATTTATTACACTCTCGAAGATTTTACCAAACGCGGAGAGAATAGCTATTGGTCTATGTGAAAATATATCATTCGAGTTTTTAACTTTAGGTATGGGTGTGACCCTCGAAACCTTCCAATTTGTCGGAAAAATTCCCATTTTCAAGCACAAGTTAAAAATGTATAGCAGAGGTTGTTCTAGTGCCGAAATACAATCTTTTATCATAAAAGCGGGAATACCGTCTGGGCCAGCTGAGAATGAAGCTTTTAGTCGCCTAATGGCCGACCGTAACTCCGTGGCAGTCACATGGGTGATTTCAATTCATATGGCCGTACTGCACGATGACGTCACCGGTGCACTTCGGATCTCTCTGTCTTATTAGCAGTTTAAAATGCTTGTATCATCCGTATTACTTGACCGATTTAAATTTAAATTTTACGTTTAGTGATCTCTTTTACGGTATTTTCATATTTTGTTGAGAAATGCTATTTAAAAAATCCATGCATATTCCCTATTGCATAAGTATGGAAAATGTCCGACTGTTAAACGTAGGCTAAAAACCTACATTGATATTTGCCACTACTACTTCCTTGTTATTTAATTACACACTTAGTGAGTTAGTAAGCTAGCTACATACATACAAGTGAAGCTAACCGTGTTATAAATGACAACGGTTAATAACTTAAACTCACACGTGCTGCAGTTTACGAGCACCTGCAGTCGCTCATATCGCTTCAGGCACCAAGACCACATAGAATAGAGCACTTACTTAAGTTAAAGAACATTTGTGTTTTTTCTCTTGTATACAAATATGCAATTCATATGCATGCAGAAGAAGAACGATTAATATAAAGTAAACCGAAGATATTACGTTGAACATGATCACTCTCAGCATTCACTATAGTATTTTTTTATAGTTAGGTTTTATTCGTTAATTAAATTTTTATGCTCTTTTCCTAAATAAATTTGTACACTTGTCTCAATCTCTCAAGTTTTAGGTGAAAGAGATCCCTTAAAGGGATAAGTTCGCCTTTGTACTTTTTTTTAAATCTACATTGCATTGTTTTTGTTTTTGTTTTGTACAATGAATTTACATACATACATACATTATTGAATCATAGAATCATAGAATCATTTATTGCTATCAAGTTCATTACAATTATAAGGTGGTTAGTAAGTGGTTAGTAGTAGGTACTTGATACCCTGTCAGGGCACTGCAATGTCTTATTAACTAGATTATTTTAGAAATTAAAAGTTGAAAGTTTCAATTTATACAATAAAGTCATGTTTAAATGTTCGAAAAATAACATCTTTGAAATTAACAGATGCAATATAGTTAGGAATGTTGCATTAAATCTATCAATCAAATTACAATTAATTAAGAAAATAAACAATAATAAATGAATATGTAATGAGCTATCTAATTAGCTACACAACATCACCATAATGATAGTTGTGGTATTTTGATAGTTGTGGTAGTAGTTGACAATTGTACTAAATACGCTTCCTGCGATGTCAACATTCGTCGAAACTCTATTCTACCCTCATAAGCCAATGGGCAGTATCCCATATTCAATAGCCAAAGCAGATTCGATCCTCATCCGTTAGTAATAAATAAATAAATAAATAAATATCAACTAAATTAAACCAATTGCATCACTGGTAGATCACGTGACTTTTCGTATCAAGTCATCTACCAGTGACGCGATTGGTTTAAAAACAAATCGAATAGAAACGCTAGTTAGCGTATTGCCTCTTGGCAGGGCCCTCTGATTGGACGAAATTCTGTAGAATAAGGACATCGTATAGAATCACATCTAGAATTACCAGCAATTTATAAGCTGGCTTCATTCCTATTGTGTTTGATCTGAAACTACGTACTTATAATTGTCGGAATTGTTACTTGAATGAGTAGTTAAACTAAACAAGCCAAAAGACAGACAAATTCACAAATCCCCTTAAAGATAGGAGTACCTAAGTAAGATCGTTAAAAATCGTAAGAGCGTCGAAATATCTTTCAAGTTGGTCTTGAGTTCTTGAATGAAATATTGTATTAAACCAATTCACCGCTGGCCATAAAGATAACTTGTTTTTGTCTAAAAATAAATTGGGTTACCAAAGGCCGGCCCATATATAAATGCACCTCTTTCCTTCCTTTCGACGCAACCCAACCGTAACTTTTGGGTACAAGAGTAGATTATCCCGACTCTGCTCTATGGGGTCTCGACTCTGCAAACTGAAGTTCCTAGTTACCCTAGCCTTGTTTCTTTCTTTCGATGTTGTCACAATTAAATATAAACCGCCGTACTCAGAGATATTTTAGAGCCAGTTAACTCGTTCCTTTTTAGGGTTCTGTTGCCAAAACGGAACCCTTATAGTTTCGTCATGTCCGTCGTCCGTATTTCACAGGCATTTTACTCAAAAGTACAAGAGGTGCATTAATGAAATATGGAGTATAGGTGTCTGCTCCTAAGCAGTTTTTTTGATTAGGTGAATATTATCGGAAATAATCGCTCCGAAAGTTGCATTAACGGTGTGTCCCCCTTTATCTTTTAAACCGTATATCCAAACAAAATAATCACAAAGGTAACGCTTAATAAATACTTTCTACAAAAAATATTTTCAACATGACCGGATATACCGTTTTTGAGTTATTGTCGAACAACTGCGACTCGCATTATTGAGCATAGTCCGATATCCTCTTCCCCGGTTTTTCAAACTTGTGTATGAAAACAAGGAGCGACTCACTCGGTATTATAACTGACTCTTGAGTGCGGCCGAAAGAGGGAGAGGCATTCCTAAGGGTTAAGTTTTGTGTTTCAGAATAACCCCCGTGTTGCGGAAAACCCCATAAAGGATAACGGTTTTGGTCTCGGCATCGATATTAATATTTTCATGTCAATAAGCAAATACGAACTTTGAACGACACATCCCTTCATACCTACGAAAAGTTGTACAAAAATGACCCAAAATTGTTTGCTTCCAGTAGGCGTAGCCAAGATGCAAATACTGCTTACGTTTATATTTTCTATCGGCTTGAAATAATATGGTGTTGACACAAGCGGTCAACGCAAATCAATACATTTTGTCCATTTTCGAAAATCGCTAACTTAGCGTTATGAATCTTGACTAGATCCTGTGGCATTATCGCCATTATCGTATAACCTAGTTAGATTTAATAGGTATAAGTAAGCAGAATAATGTCTTAATCTTTGTGTTACGCTAATTGCAGCTGCATTAGTTTTGATTTAAGGGTGAATATTTGGACGTTCCAACCGCCTTCATTGTTGCGAGAAATATATTAGCTAAAATATACACCAGCAACCTCTTATGTAAAAAACCGGGCAAGAGCATATCAGACTATGCTCAGTGTGGGGTTCCAAAGTCATAACTTCAAACGTAAAATCTAGTCCCGATATAATTCCTTTTAAATTCGTTAAAGTGTCACGCTACGCTTGAGGTTATTTTATGAACATTCATGCCCGTATTTTTGAAATCGTTTAAAAAATTTGAAAGGTTACCCTATCGGTCCCCGAGAGATAATCTAAACTCAGTGTCGTGCTACGGCTTAGGCAGCGAGAGGAGTTTAAATCAGTAAAACGAGGTGACAGTTCATTTAATATTTGCATACATTTAAATCTTTGAGGGACAATCCTTCCCTAGAGTTTAGCATATTTTAATGGCGACGGCAATTTATATAATCACGGCGTAAATAAGTATCGCTATAAAGTTTTGTAAACAAAATATCATGGTAAAATGTGAGCCGTTTATTTTATAACTAAATGGAAAGCAAGCTTTAAAAAACCGACTGCATGTTTATACCGTCGTCGATATATGTAAAAGTACGTATCTGTAAAAAAATTGTATACATTGTTGAGAATTGTTCTAGTTTTTAACCGACTTCAAAAAAAGGAGGAGGTTCTCAATTCGTCGGGTTTTTTTTTTATATATGTTCCCCTATTACTCGAAGACCACTGGACCGATTTGAAAATTTTTTTCGTTGTTTGAATGGGTATACTTTCTAGTTGGTCCCATTGTCAACACGTCAGGATCTGATGATGGGATCTTGGAGAAATCAAGAGAACTCCTCAAATATAATAGGCACACCTATAGCGATTTTGGTATTTTTCACTGTAACTCGTGCATTTGCTTTTGAAAAGTTCTATATGGTGAAGTGGAACTGATGATGAAGACCACAGATGGCCACCGGAACTCCTTAACGGTACCTATTTCAAGGGTGGGGATAAGATATTTCGATTAAGGTAGTTGAGCGACTATGACGAAGCACATTTAGGTTTAAATATGACTATGACATTCCCGCGGCGTTGTCTGCGGCGAGCTTGAAATGTTCTATAATTTTTCATTAATATTTAGAAGTGGAGCTACGTAACAGCATAAATAGGATTACTAAAAAGTATAAAATAAAATAAATGTTTAAAAAAACAAAAACCCGCCTTCAAAAATGCAATTTTTGTTTTTTTAAACATTTATTTTTTGTATGTACTTAGGTACTGTGTTATGTTTTGAGTGGCAGTAAAACTCTTTCTGATTCTGATTCTGATTCTGAAATATCATTCTGTGATTTTTGGTAACTTACCTGGAATCCTAAGGTCTTTTTTGGGTGCCTGTAAGGGTTCCAGTAGCTGGCCATCCTGACACAACTCAACTTACCAATTCCTACAACCCTTCGAATGAAATGGGCGAACGCAAGACATCGTATATCGTTCTTATACCATTGATTCTTTGATTTTATAATTGTTAACATTTACAAAAAGATTCGCAAGCGCATAAACCGCACACAACCAAGAAATAGCTAGCACGCGCATTTTGTGTTGGCCGCAGGCGTGAGGGGGGAGGAGCGGGGGAGGGGGGATTATACGAACGAATCAGTCAACGCCGAAGTACTGAACGTGACACGTGTGACTATTGCGAGAGCTTCGTTTCCAGAATTTTGAGGTAATTTCCATAATATTTACATTATAATTATTGCGCGGACTTGTTGATGATAAGGCAATTATTTGATTTACTGTTTCCATACGCTACGTCATGGTGCTAGACTTTATTTATAGTTTTAACATCAGCACCATCTGTGCGCTTGGCCATGAACGAATTGATTATCTTTGATACTAATTTGTACTGTTTAGCTCGCGACATGATTTCAATCAGATCAATAGAGGCGCTAAGCCAACGCCATCTGTTTCAATTGTATCACAACTTTTAGAATAAGTCAATAGTTGCTTAAAATCTTCGCATAAAGGTCACAGCACACATATCAACTCGGAAAGGGATCGTCACCCTATCAACTCGAGCCGTTCAGTATCATTTGTATGAAATTGTCCCGAGGTGAGGCGATGCCGTTCCGATGCCGATAAGTGTGCGTTGCAGTAGGGAGTTTCATACAAATGATACTGAACGGCTCGAGTTGATAGGGTGACGATCCCTTTCCGAGTTGATATGTGTGCTGTGGCCTTAAACTATTAAATATCCTTACGCTAAGTAGCTAACAAGCTATGGAGCCACAGCTATTTTTGTTTTCTGTACCGAACCGGATTGGTAGAAACACTAGTGCAATACAAGAAAACCATCTTCGGATTAGTATTTCTGTCTCACTCGCTCTTGTACGTTCTATGCCATGTTCTGCGACTTTACTATACCCGCACCTGAAAGACTTATAACTATGTTTTAACAAAAAAAATAGTTCAATAAGGTTCTTTATGAATGCGGGTGTCATAAGTGAATGACGCTGTCTTTGATTTTTGTTGCTAGTTTAGGACCGTTCCATATTTTAGTGTATTTTATGAAAAAATCTCATATACTTTTGTATACCTACTATAAAGCACGTACAGATGAATATGAATAAAGGGATGGATTTATTGTTTCGTATGATCACTCGGCAATATATAATATGTGGCTATGTGTGTGTGTGTGGATATGTGGCTTACAAATATTCCAGAAAGAGAAAAACAGACAATGTGCCAGGTTAACGTTTAAATAATTGTCCAAAAGCCATTTCAAGATAACAGATATTAGAGAATCATAAAGAGTCACATTAGACTCGTCATTAAATTTGCCATCACAATATAACACCAATTACTAAGTTCAATTCCGATAGATAGCCCAAATTAGTATGCTATTAGGCGATCATTAGATAATTGATACTAAAATATTGCGTAAACTAGCCGTAACTATTTTGGAGGGAAAGTTGACACCCGAATTTTAAACATCTCTTTAATTTTAAGAATTTATTATGGGTACAGTTTTATTCTCAGGGAACATTTTATGTCGAAACAAGTAATCCTAGTTTATAATATTATATAGTTATGTAATGGCTCTACCAAGCCGAAATATTAATTTTAAAACGGTAACATTTTATTGTAGTGAACTTTGTTTCAGATAACTCTGGTTAACTGTAAGGAATAAACAGCCAATGACATTGACTGTTACTGACAGAAGCTTATGTCAAAACACTCGTTTATCTTATCGCATTCATTTAAAACTATTTAAAAAATAGTTATGTCGCAGCAGACAAGCGCGGGTACTATGCTAGCAGAATACAATTTAAATGCTATTGTGAAGAACGTGGCCGAGAGATGTGATATTGCCGAGTGGCGCTACACTTTAAACAACTTTGAGAGTGTGGGACAGAACTACTTCGGCGTGTTGGTGCCCTTGCACTTATCTGGTATCGATCGCAGTAAAAAAGAGGTCAGTATTCGATTAGTTCTCAAATTAGCTCCAACTGATAAAAGATTTCGCCTGAGTGACGCGGTCACGCGCATGTTTGACCGCGAAATATTCATTTACTGCGAGGTCCTTAGCAAGTATCAAGAAATACAGAGAACTTTGTCTACGACTAATTGTGTTGTACCCAAATGTTACTACACTTGTAAGAGTTATTGCGAGGAAGTTATAGCAATGCAAGACTTGCGAGAAGAGGGCTACATGCCTTATACCGAAAGGACTTTTTTGGATTTGGATCACATTATTGTATCTGTGAAGTCTTTGGCTAGGCTTCACGCGTTATCGTTTATATTAAAGCAAAAGGATAAGAAATGTTACGATGAAATAACACAGAAATGTGTGCCGCTTAATGAAATAACTGACAAAAGATTTATGGAAGTTATGAAGGATAGACTTATTAAAGCACTGGATAAATTTGCCGATTCCGAATATGTTCCACTTCTGACTAACCTTAAGGAGAACTGTAATAAGTATTTAAGGCAAGTGACAGAATCAACCGCAGAAACCTGTATTTGTCACGGTGACATCTGGAAAGAGAACATTATGTTTAAATACGAAGTAAGTGTTTAAACTTTGAAACCTAGTCGGATTGAGATAAGTACTCTTTTGATAACTTGTCTTTTATTTTTCAGAATTCCAAACCCTCAGAAGCCTGCCTGATAGATTACCAAACAAGTCGCACAGGTAACCCGGCGTATGATATTTTGTACCTTATTGCGAGCAGCACAGAGTCAGAATTAAGACAAAAACAGTTTCGGCAACTTTTGGACACTTATTATCATACACTCGAAAACTTTATTAGCGTAGCTGGCTATGATACCTCTATTTTGTACGCGAGAGAGCAATTTGATAATGATTTAAAAATAGTTGGGCCCGCGTGTCTCATAGTGGCTAATACAGCCATATGGTTGTCAAGCGGTTTGCAGCAAGAGGGTCATGTCCGGAGTAAGCAGGTATTGTCGACGGATGAAGAGAAAGCGAATGCCGAGCAAAAGTACAAATCGATAATTAAGAGTATAATTGAAGATTTTTCTAGTTATGGTTATCTGTGTGATTGTTAAGATATAATTATATATCTTAAACTATTTGTTTTAATTTTGGCACTGGAAAACAAAACAGAAAAAAATTGGTGTTTTTTTTTATTGTTATAGAAATCATAACATAATCGATGTTCCTGTTTAGTGTTTTCTTCTATTGATAAAAGCATGGCATATTCAGCGTATCTTTGTAATATTAACGGCACCGTAATAGTTAGAATTTAATTTACGATGTGCGTGCCCAGCACTCATTAACTCATTAATTCATTTACTTATGGCTGAGTAGAAATTTAAGTGTACAACCTCAGTAAGATTGTTCGTGGCTTAAACACCTTTTTTTAAAGCACAGCATCCTGTATTTTTTATTGTTTCTGAGGGGGCGTAAATGACTGCGACTCAGTCTTTCCTGACTAATGCAGCCATTAACGTACTAAATGTTTCTAAGTAGGTACCTAAGTATTTTATTATTATAATGTTTATTTATTAGGCAACCCCAACTAAATATGTACATAATATTTTAAATAATGCATAACATTTACTTACAGAATTCCACAGTAGACCTACACATTTATATTATAGGTTAGCATTAACCTTTAAAAGCGTTGACCGTTAATGTTGACATTTAAAATAACTAACCCCAAAAACTTATAAAAAAACTATGTTTCTTGTTTTTCATGAAGAGTTAATGAGCAATATGGGAATACAGTAGTTGGTAACTACTTCTAACAGTGATCATTAATTTCACCCAGGCCTTATTCCAATTAGGTTTACCTCCATTGCATTGTTTATAAATTGACTGTCAAGTTAAAAAGTTGCTATTACATCATTAAGAATAAGAATACGACAACAATACAAGGCCCAATATTCACGTATTACCGACACAAAGAAGCTCACTTTTCATATTTGTAAAGGCCCAGACACAACGCTTGCGTGACGTGCACGTGCACGTGCGCGTTCGCTTTCCACTGCGTTGTATAGTAACATGTCGTAATGAGAATTCATACTATACAATGCAGTGTAAAGCGAATGCGCACGTGTACGTGCACGTCACGCATCGGGTGTGGCTCGGCCTTAAACCATATCTCATGAAAACAATATCCCGCTGGCTTACAGTTGCATAGCCATAAAAGTCCCCGAGGTATCATCAGATTGAATAATAGCGAGCAGACAAGTGGCGTGCACAGCTTTTTGTTGAAAGCAGGCAGAAAAAAAGCCATGCCAGGCCAGTTGCCAATTATATTTCAAAGCGAGTTACTCGAGTTGTAGATACGACAGAGTGGGGTGCATGTGGTTCAATTAAAGTAATTGGACGAGCTCAGGCATCTAACAAAGTCACTTTCATTAACATGCCACTGGGAACTATGACACTGCTAATACACATACATTTTATACATCTCGCTATATTCTGATCTCATTATCTTCATAGTTTATGCCACACTGAGGGCCAGATTAGTGTGTATATTTACTGGCACCACAGCTAAGTGTGAGTCGATGTCTAATTACTAAATAGGGTTTCCCGGCGGAACCGCACACGACCCGACACGCGGCGACTGGCGGGAAACTGAGGGGCTATTATTTATCGCTGTCAATGTCTATGTCGAATTGACATGACACATACATTCGGCATTCGTTAAAATGTATAGTAAGCTTTTAGACGGTCGTGTCGAGCGAATTCCATTCATATTGTCCGTTTTCGAAAATCGTTTACGTTAGCATTAAGAATCACTGCGGGCTGGGCTGGGGAGTTATTATGACGTAGCTATGCAGTTCATTTTACGGTGAGCGTAAAGGACAGAGCTATAGCAGTTATATAGCTCCGTCCTTTTCTCTCAGAGTAAACTGAACTGCATAGCTATCTCATAATAACCCCCTGGTAGCGTTTATCGCTGTGAATGAATGTAGTATCTGCAAAAAATGGATAGATAAAGCATCTGTCACTTTCGCACTTATTTAATAGAAAGTAATGCGTAACTTTTTATAGCCTATTTTTCGTGTGGAAGTGACATACCTATAGGGTTTGCAGGCCGGAACCGCGGTTTTCGAGGCGATTACGTTGGTCACTACCAATGTAAACGCCCAGTGAGACTATAAGCCGTAGTGACGGATATTTTTTCGCATATATACAAGAGGTAAACGCAACTATAATAGGCGCGCTAACCCCCGTCGAATAATCGGCCATTTTTATATGCTGTTTATTAGTGCCAATTTTTTTATGTAAGTTCCTTTTAAGATTACCCGAAAACGTTGAGTGTTCAGTAAAGCCTTGCCCAACAATCAGGGAAGCGTTACTGAAAATATGATGTTATAGCGTAATTAAAAAAAACCTGTATGAAGTTCACGAACAACGTGGGATGAATCTGATTTCCATTAGATTTTCGTTTTCCATATTATATATTTCCATAAGACAGATGTAAACTTGGATCCAAAGGTGAAAAAACATTCTCAGAACTCAGAGACTGAGACAATTAACTCGTTTATTGTTCAAACATGTGTATGAAAAATCGCCATTAAGGAACTACTTAATCGTCATTAACGATTCTGAGTGCGGCTGTAAGGCTACAGTTAACCACTTCTTACCCCCCTAGTAAGGAGTGGTTAAGCGAATCCTAAATCTGTACGGAACTTTAGGGTTCATAAACCATAAGATGAATTCGAACTCGGTATAAATTCAACGTCGAAATCCAGAGTATTCAAGAATAACCCTCTGTAGTGGAGCAATGAACGCCTACGACTAATTAGAATGGAGCCACTAATCTTGACGGATAGATAGAGCTTCTAGGTTTATCGAGTTGATTACGTCATTATGTGATTTTCAGAAATGAGATGGATCCGAATTCCCCCAATGTCGCGGCTGGGGTTCAGGAACGATGCATTATGCAGGGAATGAAGCGCTGGCTAGTTCAGAGTGTTTCAATTTGTTTTCTCCCTAAAAGTGGTTTTCTGGCTTGCGGCTTGCATAAATGATTAAAATAGTTTATTTAAAATCTGATGATGTATAGCTTGTCAATAGAGAATTTGGTAAAAATGTGGGCGCTGTTAGTAGTAGTTGGCAACATGATCCAATTTTTAATCAAAAACTTCTACTGGGTGGCTGTCATTAGAAGTTACTAAAGTCAAACTCTTATTTCCCATGATATTGTTTAAGTTACTCCGTAAATAGTCTCTACATACTTGAAAACAGGGCCTCTATTCTAGGCGGTAATAGTAGATTGTTAATCAAGAGATGAAAGTAATCGATTGCACCCCGAGATATTCAGGCTACACGAGCGACGGCGAGTGCGCCTATAGTTCGAGGGTGCAATTGATACTTTCACCCGAGTTAAACACTCTACTTTTCATTTCGATTATGAGGAAAGCGCATAAACAATCAAAGTAACCTACAGGGCTGTAGGGCTGTGCATTGCTGTGACGTGTGGGAGACAACCGCGCTGTATCCGCGCCGCACCGTGCTACGTAATCGCCTGCGATCTAAGTTGCGCTATACACCTCCATATCCGCTACGCTCCTGGTACTTTATTTACCATGGCTCAGTATAAACTTAGTTTTTTTTTAAATATTCTTACTATAGAGCGGCTGTATAGGTTTCTGCTACTGCACAGGTCTATTTACATAGTTCTTTTTTCAAATTACTTTTCTTCCCAAGGGTGGACATGTATCACTTTCAACCCGCTTCAAAGATAAACTTCTTTCAGAGTATGAGACATGAAAAAACTATATTTTCTTGACCTGCAGGCCTTTTACTTAACTCACCCGCAATCGCGATTGGCTTCAAAGTGGAACAATTGTTTTCACTTTGTATGCAGACAAGCCTTCGATTTTCAAAATGAAAACGATTGCGATTGCGAGTGCGTTAGGCAATAGCCCCTCGGTTATGGTATTGTTTTTAACTCGATCACCATAACTGTCAAGTAAATAAGAAGTATTAAAACTACGACAATACGATAACAGGTCAAAGATGATATAGTTTTTACCGCCTAGAATCTCGGCCCTGGTGAAATATAACACCTGAATGAATAGGTATCGAAGAAGAAACTACTTTTGCCGGTGACGTACTTCTTCCCAGTTCCCAAGGGAAATTCCCAAATTAGTTCCTTAAAAGAAGCCTTTTGTCTCTCTCCTAATGCCTCTATTCTACTAGGTAAAACAATGTTACTTTTGATATGTCATCGAATTGTCAACGCAATGTCACCAATGTCGCAATGTCATGTTGTTGTATTCCATGTCTCCTTTTAACACGTGTAGCTAGACTATTAGTAAGTGTTAGTAATGGGAGCTATAAGTAAATACATAAATAAATAAATAAATAAACGTTATTATAACTTTGACATTAAAGTTATAAACAATACGATAGGATGTCACAAGTAGGTAATATTGTTTAACCGCGTCGAGTAGAGACCCAGATATTTGTTGAACATAAATCACGCCGCTCCACTTCAGCGCGAAATACTTAATGACTAACGAATACAATTTCAAATTGATCATCAATGATTTTATATTACTTATCTATTTGATCGAAAATCATTTTCTGCTTTTGGTTTCATTAAAATGCTGAAAAGGTAAAACCTTTTCTGAGTTCGAATTATTCACATAATGAAGCGAGCTTTTGTATGGTATGGAGAAGGCAACAGACACACAGACTGCTGGCGGTAAGTGGGTAACACGGGATTGATAATTAAGGACGACGCGGCTAGCCTAGTTGGTAGTGACCTTATTTGGTCCTGATTGAGTCTTGGATGTTCTCAATGTATTTAAATATGTATTTATCAGGGCCAACCCTGAGGCCTAAAATAGATACTTTGTAGACACACGTTTTTTTAAACACGAAATATTCACGTTACGCGTTATAGATAATGATGAATATTAGATGAATGGTGACTTGCTGAAAAAAGTTTTATTTTGTGGAAATGGCTAGTAAGACGTTGGAGATGTATCAGATATTTTTGAGCCCAATGTTGGGTAGTATGTTATAAATTGCTGGTACCTACACCACGAGTTAAGTACACTACCTACTATTAAAACGCAGGTAAGTATTCGTTTCATGGGGAACGCTCATAAACGCCGGGATTATTGCTAACAAAACATTAATCTGACGTTTATCTTGATTGGGTAATGTTGCCAGACGTTTGCCACCTGCGAGTTCTCCGCATATTTCCGGATTTTTTGACGTTCCCCTCGTAATGCACGCGAGTGTTGCCCACGTTCGTGCACAAGTTGTACAATATTTTAAAATAAATTACTTCATTAACAAGCCGGATTGACAGTATTTTTACCGTTTTAAAGTTGATACATCTCCATCTTTATATTGTGTATGTTAAGAGGAGTGTGAGGCTGAAAATATCCACACAAAATGCGATAACGTTTGTCTCCCTTTAAACCTAGTCCGATTTTTCCGATATTATGAAATAGTAGTTTACGTGACAGTTGCGTAATGCTAATTACGCAGAGTCCAAATTTGCAACATCTTCTAAAATTAACAGCTGTCATCGCTGTCACCTACTACCACAGGTAATGCTGGTCATTTCTTACGGGTTTTGAACGCATAATAGAGGACTTATGATAATTATGTGTGTAGATAAAACTCATAGAAAAACGAAGATTGCCGATCGCTATTAGGAAAATGGTTGCACTGTAGTACTGTTAGGCGATGGGCCTGCAACCTGTCACTAATGCGCTGGTAAACAACTTAGCGTATTTGTGCAAAATGTGGTTACAGAATTATCAACAAGTTTTTAAAGTTGTAGGTAATTCTATAGATCTGCCTACCCCACTCTGGGATTACAGGCGTGGAGGTATGTATGTATGTATGTAAGTATGCATGAAAAACTAGGTCTAGGTAAAGAGAAACAAATTGAAAAAAAAAACAAAACCGAAACGTACAAACTTAGATTTCCATAATACTCGTAATAGTGGAAATCGGACATGATGTATGGGATGAGAAACATTATCGCCCTGAGTTAAATTTGTATGGATTTTTTTGATAGCTATTACGCAATTTAAGCGTCGCCTCACAATCCTCTTAAATGGCATGAATAAATTACCTACGTGTACACTTAACCAATTTGATTCACAGACCACGATGGAACTCTGTCAAAGTGAAGTTATAATACAATTCTTAAGAAGTCTCATAGGATTTGAATCATTGCGTCACTTTGACGTAGTTTCATAGTGGTCTATCTATGATTCAAATTGGTGGACTATACAGTCGAGTTCATAAATATGTGGGCACGTTAGTACCTTGTCACTTCAATCGCTGTGACAATTCATGTATGGCAGTTTAAACAAACACTTAAATATACAAGGCACTAAAGTGTACACGTATATTTATTATCTCGACTGTAGAAGTTGTTTTCATATACGCAAAGTTTTACATTACAAACTTTGGACTCAAGCAACAATAGGTGGTAGGACATATAGCTGAGTGGATACCATTTTCGCAGCGCTATTTTTCACACATTGTAAAAATATGTAAAAATTAAGTGAAATAAATATTTTCCATTCTTTTCTATTCCATTCAACAGATGCAGTCACAGGGAATAATTTCTACAACCTAATTTATATATAATTTTTACTACAACCTAATTTTATATTTTATTCATTAAAATATATTTCGGATGGTGGCGACTAGCTCCTTTTGTAATTTCAGTGGAAGACTACCTAAACATATACGACCGCCGTCGCCATTTAACTATACTACAAGTTAATTTTACCAAATTACTTCAGCTTACAGCCTTTGCATACGTAGGTATATGTCGGCATGTATAGCAAAGCTAAGTCAAATAAGAAAAGAAGAAAAACTATCGATAATGAATAAAGTGTCTACATAACGTTGACAGATGGGGTCCATATTGGCTCACCTAATTATTTTTACTCATAACGACTCATAAGTCCTAATTATCGCAACTCCTAACGTATTTATTTCAGCAACTGTTACATTTTCAGGATTTTTATAAATCAAACCTAACCTAACCTAGTCTTATCTACACATTGAATATTTCAGAACTTCTGAAAAGTTTACGGTTTCAGCGGTATAAAAATTTCATTTTCGGAGTTCCGATAATAGGAGTTGCAATTTTAGTTGAACTTTGGCGCTCCCTGACAGATGTACAGAAGTGCCGGTCATCGACCCTTTTATTAGATCTCCAACACATAACGACACCTCGTAAATGCCACAGACGAGTAATTACAAGATGCTGGCACATAAGCTACGTTAATATCGTAATAAATTAGCTTTTAATCCGTGTAAGGAGAGCAATAAATAATCTGGCATAAGGCATCGACTAATAAAAATAAAATGGTGTTTGTGGCTGGAAAGATTTGTCAATATTTTTAATATTCATAGTCCGAATGAGTTTTTTAGAAAAAAGAAGGAAAGTTGCCCATTTTTTTAAACAGGTTAAAATCCGTCAGCTGTTCAGCTAGTATTTACTACAAACTTTAGGATCTTTTATGCAATTACCCTCTAACACACACAGCTGTTCCAATGTGCAGGTTTTCTCATGATGTTTTCCTTCACCATAAAAGCATTGGGTAATGTAAGTTAGAAAAACTCATTGGTACATGGTGACCGCGGGGGTTCGATCTCGTTCACGATCACGAATGGACCCCCTAAGACGTTCCAGATAAGATACCTAAGACATATTCTGTGATTGAGGTTTAATAGTGGTCGTACTTACTTCAAGAAAAGTGGCAAGAGTAAATAGGAATGTTGGAAGAAGATGGCCAAGGCGAACGTTCCACGATCAGATTGGGGACGTATTAAGTAAGGGCCAGGTCAGGACTTCAGGTGCTCTAAACCACGTGTATGAAGAGAGTTATGACTGTGGAGGAAGCGAGGGAAGTTTTTCTAGATCGTATTTAGCAAGTGATCTCTGCCTACCTCTAAGGGAAACACGCGTGATTGTATGTCACGGGGTGTGCTCCGAGGAATTATTCGGATTGATACCAGCCGCTGGATTCCACCATCGTACAACTCGTACCAAACTATAATTTCATCAACACCATCTTGATAGTTGGAAATCCATACCGTGTGTTTTTCGAGTGCCTTCTTTCCACGCACCTTATATATGTGAGAATCAGCTCTCGGCGTTTGTATTTCCGAACCAATACGACTTGGGGGCCTTCAAAAAACGAGCCTACTCTTTTCTCAAAGGTCAGCAGCGCACCTGCGAATCCTCTGGTGTTGCGGGTGTGGATGATCACTTACCATCAGGTGGCTTGCTTGCTCGTTTGCCTCTTTTTTCACTTAAAAAAAGTGTGTATGCAATCCTCTAAAATAAAACTATCATACATATTTATATCAGGTTCAAATGACAAAAGTTGCCGTGTTATTAATATTGGGTTAAAAACGAGGCCAAAGTTAACTCCTTTGTTATCGCTAACGGCGCAACTAAAGCCATTAAAATAATAAAAGCTTCAAACAAGACTAACAGCTCCCTTCCTGTCTGAGGTAATGCTGTTTGCAAGTTGCTATTCAGTCCACAGGATGCTGCGGATCTTTTAATAATGTATTGATCAATATTTTCTTTTTAAGCCATTAGTTATAAGCTAGTGGTGCCGTTTGGCACTTTATGTCGTGGTTTGAATTTGTGCTTTATTGTTATATATATTAAAGTTCAAAATAAATTTAAATTATCAAACAATTCAGCCTATAATGGGTAAGTGCGTTAGTAACATTACACACATTCTGAGACTGTTTTTAGGAATGTCAATTAACAACAGGAACTTTTTGAACTGCTGTTGCCTAAAGGGCGCTGCATACGTAACGTGATTTTACACGCACGGGACGAAAATATCGTTTCATAGAAAATGTATCAGAATGTGCATACGTAACGATTGCAAAACCAAAAATGTATGCAATCACATTCCGTCCCCGTCCCGTCCACGTCCTGATCACGTTACGTATGCAGCGCTCTTTAAGCACTCGCAATCGCAATTGACCTTAAAGCGGAACAATTGTTTTCATTTTGTCGCACACTCGCCTTCGGACTGTCAAAATGCGTTAGGCAATAGGCCTGCAGGTGTTCTGAAAAAAAAACATCCTTATAGACCGTCTCAAAAGTATACTTTACTAAATTTGATTTTTCTTAATGATTGTCTGAGAAAATAAATAAACACATTTTTGCTAACGGCTAAAGAGCTTCGCCACATGGTCTTTTCTACGTCACAGGTAGTCCTAGACTTAAAAAAAAACGCGGTTGCAAACAAAAAGACGTCATTCCGACCACTTAGTTTTATAGTGCGTTTATGAATAAGGGGTGTCTAAAACTAAACAGAGCAATGCGCGATGCAAGATAGCATTTTTGTTCCAATATTAATATAACAACTAAAGATGAAGAAGATTGATTAAGGACATATAAAACTAGTTTTTACCTTTTATTCGGTCAAGTCACAATAACCTAACGAGGGTTAAACAAAAAATAGCAAAAAAAAACCAGTATTTGGCTCTTATGAACGTTTTTTAGCTCATCTTCATATTTACTTTAAAATCTACAATATAGAACACCCATACTCAACCTTATTCTTAGACGGGCCACAAATACGTTATAGCTATGGATCCTTGGGCCAAAAAACAAAAACAGTATGCGCAAATTTGAAAAAGTTGACAATTTATGTAACAATACAGGATCTCCAGGTGGGCCACTCGTAAAAGCTCAGTGGGCCGCAGATTGAGTATACCTGATATAGAAGAACGAGGAGCTGCATAATATTAATCCCAATCCTCTCCAAGAGCTGCTGATACATTTTAGTATTATATTGTATAATGGTACTTAGTTTGCGTAATTTTCATAAACACACATTTAATTTTCATTTTCATATCGAGTAGTTGACAATGACGTCGTCTGCAGTAAGTTAGGGTGAACCATGGATTGCATCTGCATTTTAGATTGGCCGCTCCCCCGGAGCTCCGCCGGTGGCACTCAACGTTTGTTTTATTTCCATTAACCCCTTAATTTCTAATACAGTAAAGTACAGTATTTGGTCCTTATGTAATTTGTTTAGTCCATATTTTTTTTTAAATCTACATTAGAAGCACGGCAAGCTAAATAAGATTGGAGTAGAGCCGCTGCTGGTAAATTTTTGGTATTAATTAATGGTAGTTTGCGCCATATCGAGTAGTTGACAATGACGTCGTCTGCAGTAAGTTAGGATGAATGTGGATTGCATCTGCATTTTAGATTGGCCGCTCTCGCCCGGAGCTCCGCCGGTGACACTCAACGTTTGTTTTATTTCCATTAACCCCTAATTTCTAATACAGTAAAGATAATGGGCCTTTATGGACGTTTTTTAGTTCATTCAACATTTTAGTAGTAGTAGTGGAGGTAGGACCTTATGCAAGGTCCGTCCGGGTCACTACCACCATTGTATCCTGTACCCTACCGCCAAGCCAGCAGTATTCGCCCTGTTGTGTTCCGATATGGGGATAAGACAACCGGTGAAACTACTAGCATAATATATTTAGAGGCATTCCATTTTCGCCCTCTGGGTTGGCAATACGTAGTTCTAGCGTTACGCCAAGAAATGCTGCAAATGGTCGTAAAGGCATGGAAATTCGAACGATTGATCTTTAGGCCATAAGAATCAATTTGACTCGTAGCACGGAAAAAAAAACAAAAACGGAGATGAGTTATGATTTCATGTTTATAATGTATGGGAAAAAAAAATGTTCTGAAACCTATCGTGTGTGGTATCTAATGAAAGGGCTTACTAAGCCGATTCTAAAAATATATCACATCACTGTTTTTTTTCCATACAAAATAAACATGACGTCATAACTCGTCTCCGTTTTTTTCCGTGCTACGGGTTAAATTGATTCTTATGGCCTAAAGATCAATCGTTCCAATTTTCATGCCTTTACGACCATTTGCAGCATTTCACTGAAAAATCGGGGTATACCGCTAGCACTACTTACGCAATTGCGATCTTTGGATTGCAGTATTGAGAAAGCAAATATCTATGGGTAACAGATCCCACTTACCATGAGGCGGCATGCGTGCACATTCGACTTCAACATGCCATAAAAAAACTGCATTTACTTTAAAACTACATTGTACCACGACGACGGGCTAAATAAAGTTGGAATACCGCTCGTATATTTTTGGTATTGTTGGGATCTTAAAAACATCGTATTCTTAACAAAGAACGTCTAGACAAACCTAGTATTAACACTAAGATCTTTAACCTTTCGCCAGACACTTGCATTACAAATGCGTTCCGCATACAAGTGTCAAAGTACGGAAGACATCTTTAGACTGTATCAAAACAATATTTACCCACACATGACACGCTGCTCACGTGAGATTGTATGTTAGGTATGGTCGAACAGAAGTGGCTGCGCATTTTAGTACCTTGTCACAGCTATTGATATACTAAATTAAACCCGCTTTTACGTTTATACGTTACTGTGACAAGGTGTTAAAATGTTCATCTACTTCTGAGTTCAACTGTAAGATAGTCATTTATTTGTAGACGGTGACAAACACGTATGCAGACGCAAGGCAGAAGCGATTCAGCTTCACCCTTAGCCGGTTTTGCCAACGGTATGAGAAACGGAACGTTGACTTTGCACTTTGTGTTTGCGAACTATTTCCTCAACTTCCTCTTAGATCTATATTAAGGCTCATTTCCCTGCCGTACAAATACTAGCGTGCTTGAGTTTATGTTGAGAGCTAACTTAGAATAAATTGCTCGCAATTTGAAGTACGAAGTTTTTTTTTATTGATGATGATGGTTTTGCTCTTGACTCTTTGGAAGACGTACAGTCACCCAATAAAATGTTGAGCATACTTAGAATCTTGTCATTGTGAATATCATTGTCATTGTCATGTGTGTCATTTGATGTTCTGTTTGAAGCTTACTATGACAACGCACTAAAGGGCTTAACATTTAGTGTCATAAAGCGAGTTCACCCAGAAAAACGCCTATTCACCCAAGCTTTAAACAGTTTAATTTTTTTACATATATTAGACGAAATCGTCTAATTTGTCATCTGAAAAGGAATTAATGATTTACCCTCAATTTGGCCACAAAAAAAGGAGAAGTGCTTTGGCTTCGTGTCCGTTGCCATCATAAGTAGATGATAACTTTAATTTTGTTATCTGTTTTCACTGGTAATAATTTCGTGTAGCAAAATAAAACTTCACGTTAAAGCGAAATGGCATCTACAATATTATAGTGCTCTGACAAAGGCTATGGAGTAATCAATCAGAGACCTAACATCTTGGATTCAAATTGGTTTCCGTGAAGATACACTTTAAGAATTAAATAGTATTGGTAAAGGAGAGGTTTCAATTAACAAACAAATGGTTTTTTGAGTATATATTCGATACAAAAAACCCCTCTTTCCTATGAAAGGACAGAGTAGTTACAAATAAATGGTTTATTTGCCACCATGCGGTACCGACCGTTTTCATCGAAATGAAATTTTCGCGCCATTGTACTTTTATCAAAAGAATATTGGCAAGACCGGGGAGCTTGCGGAAAGATATTACCGAGATCTTTAAACTGCGGTCTGTAGGCCGGAAGCGTGCGCGGGGATCGCAAGAAAATACTTTACAATATTTTTCTTTGTAATACCTAATAGATTTTTAAAAGAAATGGCTTTTGCTGGCGATATTACCTGCTTAGATATTGTTTGTAGCTCTTTACTTGGGAATTATGCGGTTTTTCAGGACCAGCAGTATTGCATTTTGTACATTATACCAAAGAAGGGTATAAGGAAACAACATGTCTAGCCACTTAAAAACCGGTCAAGTGCGAGTCGGATTAGCGCCCCGAGTGTTCCTACCGCCGCACAATAGGTATATTCCAAATTCAATACGAATTCGAATCGAATCAGCGGGAGCCCAACTCACACTTGTTTGTACTATACGCTTGTATGTTTTACTATTTTTATAATATAACAAAACAGCTCTTTAGGCGGCCTTACGGACGGACAGACGGCCATTGTTGGTATATTAATAGGGTTCCATTGGGCTCCTTCCAATGTACAGTAGTTTTTGTTGATCAGGGGCCTGTTTCTCAAAAAGTATTAGCCTAATGATATTAGTGTTGCGTCTCATTTTTTAGTTTAATTTATGAGACAAAACACTAATATTATTAGACTAATACTTTTTGAGAAACGGGCACCAGGCATTTTATGGATCAACTCACTACTCGTATTTTTGTTCGTATAAATAAATAAATATCAGGGGACACTGTCACACCAATTGATAGTCCCAAACTAAGCTCTAGGCTTGTATTATGGGCAGTGCCGGATTAGCCATTAAGCAAAGTAAGCAGCTCCTTAGGGCATCACGAGTCAGGGGGCACCAAAATCTCAGATCAAAAATCAGACTATTATTTTTTTGCTTGAAAAATACTTGAGAATCTCGAATCTCGATGCAGCTTATAAGAAAAATTACAGTGTGTGGCAAGCTTCATAAAATTGCAATCGCTTTATGGACTTTTAAACGAAACGCTTTCGGTTTCAGAACGAAACATTCAATTTTGGTTTTCCCGCGAAAATCATAAATTGTCGAATCGAAATCGATTGCTTAGAGACCAATTTAAAGTTACCAATTTCTGTGGATGATCTATGCACGATACAGTATAATTAATAGATTATATTTATACCTGATTATACACAGAAATTCTTAAAAGAGGAGAAAACTATCAAATAGCAAACAGGTTTTCATTTTTAAATTTAATTCCTGATCCTGGCAAAATTATGTGTCCCGATCAAACCATGGAATACGAGGGCAGAGTGAAAAGTCTTGAAAAAATTTTATTTTTAACGTAGTCCCCATTTAACTCAATACACTTGGTCCATCGCTTTTCTAGATTTTCGATTCCCTCCGTATAGTACGATTTCTCCAACCCTTCAAAATACGCATCGGTTTCTGCGATGATTTCTTCGTTGGAACCAAATCTTTTTCCACCAAGCCATTTCTTCAAGTTTGGGAAAAGAAAATAGTCGCAGGGGGCTAAATCAGGAGAATAAGGTGGATGCGGGAGCAATTCGTAACGCAGCTCGTGGATTTTAGCCATAACAACGGCACAAGTGTGGACCCGTGCGTTGTTTTGGTGAAAAATGATTTTCTTTTTCGCCAAATGGGGTCGTTTTTCCACTAAAACTTCATGAAATCGCTGTAACAAGTTGGCATAATATTCGCCATTAATCGTTTTACCTTTCTGAAGGTTTCAACATATATTACACCACGAGCATCCCAGAAGACAGTAGCCATAACTTTATTCGCAGATAAAACTGCTTTGGCCTTCTTTGGTGCAAGGTTCACCTGAAGCAATCCATTGTTTTGACTGCTCCTTGGTTTCTGGTGTATGATGATGAATCCAGGTTTCGTCAACAATTATGAAACGATGCAAGAAGTCCTTTTCATTACGCCTAAACTTCGCCAAACATGCCTCTGACAGGGTCACCCTAGTGCGTTTTTGATCCACTGTGAGCAATCGCGGCACCCAACGGGCGGAGAGCTTCTTCATATCAAAACAAGTGTGAAGGATATTACGAACCCGTTCGTCTGAAATGCTTACAATATCAGCTATCTCACGGACCTTTACTCTTCGGTCGTTCAATACGATATCATGGATTTTGGTGATCATCTCTGGTGTAGTGACTTCAACTGGGCGTCCGGGTCGGTCGGCGTCAGCAGTGCTTGTACGGCCACAAAGAAAATCCGTAAACCACTTGTGGATCATTTTAATCGATGGAGCAGAGTTCCCGTAATATTTGTCCATTTTTTTTTTGTTTCCGTAATTGTTTTTTTTCGCAAAAAATAATGTTTAATCAAAACACGAAACTCACTTTTCGCCTTGTTTGCAAACACCAAAGTGATTGTTTTGTTTTTCATAGCTGTCAAAAAAAAACTAGCCGTTCGAACTGGTTGAAAATATACGATTTACCTCCAAAAAGGCTGCATTAATGAATTTGTGAAAAAATACCCCTAATATGATTTTTACCAGACTTCTCACTCTGCCCTCGTACCAAAAAACATAGTAGGTACAAAATTAGTAAATTTATATTCACAGGACCTCAACAGTTTCACTCATGCATGTCGCCCGTAAAACTAATTCCAGCGACGTGTCTGCAAAATTTTAGATACACGCTGCGCACGCACAACTTTATCAAATCATTCACGACGACCACCTCACTTCAACGTTCAATAATAAAGACACAGTGTTACGGATATTTCTAAGTTTAACGATGACCAATTCAGCAGAGAGATCATTTTCAAACATGAAAATAAACGTTTTAAAAAACAAACACACAGTTTTTTTGTTTTTAACCGACTTCAAAAAACTTATATGTATGCCTATAATATTTGAGAAATTCCTTCCATTCTCCATGGATCCTCACGTCAGATTCAGATTTGGTGACAGTGGGACGAGGGACCACCTCGGAAGTATACCCTCCTATCAAACAAAAAAGAATTTTCATTATCGGTCCAAAATTGTCAGAAAAATCGGTGAATATACACCTACATAAAAAATACAGTGGAACATAGAATCTCCTCCTATTTTGAAGTCGGTTAAAAATACTGAAAAATTAAAGGCGTTCTACAATGAGGCCAGAGAGGCTCGATGCATATACATATATAACGATTATACATAGAATCTGCTGTTCTACGGAAACTTAAGTATAATGTTATTATTCGACAATTTGCGTCCCTCAAAAGTCGCAAATTAGAATTTATAAAGATAAGTTTAAAATAAATCTTTTAGATTTTTCTTCTTCTTGTCCTTGTCTAAAAGCTTAGGAAGTCTAGGCGTACTGTGTTGTCAAACTGAATATTTGTACACTCCGCACACTTGTGTTTGTATGTACGTTAGTACTTAATTGTACAAAACGTAATAAAATACAAAGATGACAGAGGCAAACTCATCCCTGTGTGCCTATAGGTTGTGGCGGGCTCTTTTCGGCAACTCGACGACTTAAAAATGCGCCTATTTTGCGTGAAACTCATCCCTAAGGGATCTCTTGCAGTTAACTATGGGTGATTGAGAAGAAAACTAATTGAATAGGTAGATAACGGCAAACGAAAGTATAGTTTAACTACGAAATCTTAAGGAAGGCCATCGGGTATGTAATGGCTAGGGTCACAGGGGGCACCACACACGAAAATGCTTAGGGCACCACGGAGGGTTAATCCGGCACTGATTATGGGTACTAGACAACGATATAAATATTTAAATAGAGAAATATATACTTAAATACATAGGAAACATCCATGACTCAGGAACAAATATTCGCGCTCATCACACAAATATCTGCCCTTACCGGGATTTGAACACAGGACCGCTAGCTTCGCAGGCAGGATCACTACCAGCTAAGCCAGCACGTCGTCAATGTATGGTGATAAGTAGTATTAAAATAAATAAACGAATTAAAAGCTTATTCCTTCATACGCTATTTGGTTTCCATCAAAGAAACACTTTCGAGAGATTTCAGCCGAAAACAAAAGTCAACAAAGGCTATTTTCAAACCGCAATGAGATAGAACGGTTTTAATTCCCTGATCCTCGAAATTGTTTCAAAAGGGTTCAATGCAACAATATAAGCAATTACAATGAGTCAAACTCCCATATAATGATGGGCAAATTGGCCTTTATGACCAATAAGGACAAGCGATATGTCACCGGATAGGTAATTCTAAGTTGTAAAACTATTACTATGGCAGGTAGTTCGAAATCTTTGGGCGAAATAAATTATCGCCATGCAAAGACGGCAGCATTTCATAGTAATTATGCTAAAGTCGTCTATGTAGGCGTCCCGATGATCCAGATTTAAAAAAAAAACTCCCAGTTATTTGAGGTTTCCCGCTACACATAATCGTTGAAGAATTAAAAAGGATATCCGATGATATAGTGTTTATTGTTATTGGTTTCTAGGCCAGCGTTCATACATTTTTGCCCATCATTCTTTTAATGATTATCCAAAAATGACATATTAGTAAGGCTTAAGTCATTTATGACAACACAGATTGTAGATTGTGCGGCGAAGAGGTGGAAACAATGAAACACTTAGGGCGCGTACACATAGCGATCCGTTTTACAGGTCCGTTATTTGATGGCGTATGTAGTTGTATGAGCGAGTTCACACCCAAAACAGTATTCTGGATCCAGTAAAAAAGAAGATTACAAGATGAAAAGATCCGTTAAAACGGATCCTGTAAAAACGGACGTTTTATGTGTACGCGCCCTTACTGTGTGAATGTGATGCCCTCGCCGGAGTAAAAATGAAAATCCTCGGTTGTGGCTACCCAGAACCGAACGATTTCATGGCACTGCCATTGCACTCCACTGAAAGAGGGGTAATTACACAAAAGATCCCATAGGGTCGAAGTGTATCCGTAAGGACCCCACCTACTAGATAAGATAAGATAAGGCGGAAGTCATAAGAGTGATCTTACCTTTATCTTATCTTTCAACAGATGGGCCCCTTCGAAAACACTTTAACCTTTTAGGATTTTCTCTCCAATTAACCTCTTACACACTGTTGCTGTTTAAATGTGCAGGTTTATTTACGATGTTTTTAATAACCGGAATTAAAAGCTCCAAATAATGTAAATGTATGTTGTATCTGTTGGTGACCTTCACAGTCATTAATATATTTTAATTTTTGTTGTATAATTTTTAATGTCTATTGTGTAATTTTATGTCTTTTTCTTCTTCTGATAAGTGTAATTTTGTTATATTGTTAGGTTAAGGTTATTGTATGTTTTTTAGTCCATGTTGTGATCACCTTTAAGAGGGAGATCAATTAGTTACAGCATTTATTTTAGACCATGTAATCTTTTAACTGTATAAGCATTGTAATCCTGTTGGTGATCCTTAAATAAATAAATAAATAAATTGGTACGTATTGTGCTACCATTTTCTTAATAGCGATCGGCAATCTTCGTTTTTCTATGACACATGAATGACAAATATACTGTCAGTTGCGAGTGCAAGCGTGATAGCGATAGCTAGCCGAAAGCTATTAAGAATCTGGGAATACTGTAAGTTAGAAAAAAATATTGGTAAATGTAGGTTGAAAAAATGATGGCATGAAATTCAGTACAATCCGAATGTATTGAGCTTGGGCGTGATGTTGCTGTCAGAGGTGATGACCATTGCAAACATTGACAATATCACAGACGGGAGCCCGTTGTTTCTCTTTTTTTTTGGCCACAATGTCACTGTTGACATAATTATTAATAGTAATATTTTTATATCGCTGGAACCGTAAAATTTTCAGAAAGTCTTGAATAAGTACCTAACGTGTAGACAAGGCTAGGTTTAGTAAGCGTAGGTTTGGTATTAAATCCTGAAAAAATAGTTTCTTAAAAAAATACGTTATGAGTTGCAATTATTATGTCCAATAACATTATGACAAATAATAATCATGACAGACGATAAAGACCCATCACAAACACCTGTCTCAGTACTGAAAACCACACACTTCAAAACAAAAACAAAATACTTGGTGGTGACTGAAAGATTAACTTCATCTCAGATGTTGTTCGGCGAGCAAGGAAGCACAGCCATGCGTGCTGATTGCGTCCAGCCGTGCGAGAGCCGCAGATAACGATATTTATACAAAGGCCGTGCCGTTGGAATGAAGAAGGTAGTATAAGAGTGTGAATACAACACGCGTATAGCGCCCTTTTGGTTGGAATGTCTGTAGCTATCTGTTAGAGGGACTGCGTATCGCGCTTTTAAAACCTCTACGTTTTTTGTCTGAAATGTAGGCTTTGTTTTCTCGCTGATTGTTACCGCGTGACGACGGTGAGACAGGTTTTTTTAAATATCCATGTATCTAATTTAGAACTAAGACTACCTACTTGGTTTTTTGTTGCTGATAGTGAAACTATTTTTAAAAGTAAAAGAAAGCTACAGAAACAACTGAATAAAAATTGTCAGTTGGTACTTTGTTGCTAATCTTTGGACCCTCAAGTCATTAGAAATGTACATAGAAAAAAATGAATTTATTGACATCATCACATTAGAGTTGCGCTGTTGTCAGAGCTTTTTTTTATTATGCCCTACTCAAATCAATTTTAGGTTAGGTTAGGTTATATAGGCATCTCCTGAATTCATTGTGAATACGATGCTCACCTATAATTATATAATTATGGGTGAGCATGAGTTAAATCATATCATGAATACATACTAATATATTAGTGTATATCTAATTAAGTACCGCTTTTATGTTATGTGTAGTGATCAACAAGCTGGACCGAAGATTCCGCAGTCAAACTGTGTAAACAGTTTTGTGGAACAATGCATAATCTGTAAACTTTGTGTCTGTTATAATAAATAAATAAATAAATAAATAAATAAATAATAAATAATAATTCGTAAAAGTGATACATTATAACAGATCTTTTGAAAATAAACATATTTATTAAAATGACAATAATGTTCATACAAAATTAATCTCCTGAGGTTCCTTGTACTAATAATAGTACAAAATACGGCCATTCAAATAAAGATCTAGCGCAAAGAAAGTAAAGTGGAATTTCTTTTGTTTTTATGACTAATGATCATATTAGAAAATTTACTTTATTTAATTCGTAATTGATTCATATTCCATTGACAAATTTCATTATATGGTGGGCCTTAGGAGTAGCCTCGTGTGGTTGCCGAGTTAGAATAGTGCCACTCCATGTCTTCCCGCGGATGTCGTAAGAGACGACTAAGGGAATAAAGGCTTGTAGTACTGTTAGGCGATGGGCTTGCAACCTGTCACTAATACGCTGGTAAACATCTTAGCCTAATTGCGCAAATTGTGGTTATAGAATTATCAACAAGTTTTTAGAGATGTTTGTAGTTCTGTAGCTCTGCCTACCCCATTCTGGGAACGAAGGCGTGAAATTATGTATGGTGGGCCTTAGGAGGTCCAATGCCCTTTGTTTAATCAACGTGTATTTTATGGATGATTACCTACATCAAATCAAATACATCCTCTACAGTAAAATAATAGAAAAACCAATGTCTAATATTTATTAAGTTTACCAGTGCACACGACCTGAGGGGTTCCGGACACAAAAGGTATAATGTAATAGAGTGCAAGTTTCCAAAGGCTGGCATTATTCAATAAAATGCTGGTGCCGGAGAGCTCGCTCCACAGGTCAATTTAAGTAATGCGGCCTGGAAAAATGTTTTTATCATTCTGTAAAATATCTTAACATAAACTATTTAAAGTTGAAATTGCGGTGCATTAAGCTTTGGGCTCTTTAATAGTGGAAAAGAAATAATTACAGCGGCCTGTGTAAAAGTAAATGCATTAAGTGTCCAGGGATAAAATATCCCTACATTATTATGATACTAGCTTCGGCCCGCGACGTCGTCTGCGTAGATTTTTATTATTGTTATTCCCTCAGGAAATTTTCTGGGATAAAAAGTAGCCTATGTGTTAATCTAGGGTATAAGCTATCTCCATTTCAAATTTCATCCAAGTCCGACCAGCCTTTTGCAACGTGAAAGGGTAACAAACAAACACACAAATTTTCGCATCTATAATATGACGTACTAGGATTTTAAGGGATATTTTTGATGCCTAAACATTTTGGATGTGTCTTTATTAAGATAGTTTGACTTAGTACTTATATAAACCGAACGGTTGCAATAGATAAAGCATTTTTTAATATGTCAAATAAAGCGTAGGCCGCGAATTGTTCACAGTTCGCTTATTGTTCAAGTTGGTTCGTATATAAATGTGTTGGCGTCTGGCCGGCTTAAAATAGTTCGCAACAAACTACTAAAACGGAAAATTATGTCCATTCCATATTCATTAGGCTTCGCGAACTGGCTCAAATTTGAGCCAGGCTGACACGAGGAACGTTGGCCGCCTTCATTATAATTGAAATGTAATAGAGCCGTAATATTAAATAAAACTTCCCAGTAATCTCAAATGATTAGACAGCGTTCTGGTATTTTATAAATCTTGGCCTATTTTCCTAACAACTTCTTTATTTAATTTTATCATCTTTTGAAATTGAATTAAAGACCAATATTTGATGATCTGATTGAACCCGGGACCGCTAGCTTCGTAGGCAGGGTCACTACCAACTAGGCTAACTTGTCGTCACATGTCGTTGGTATGAAGACAACAGATGCATACCACCTATTTGCTTTGTATGTCAGCGTAGCTTTCTGCTTGGGACTTCGTCAATTTATGTACTATCGCGATCGTTAATTTGTGACCCCTTCAAGAAAAATAGGCTTGAAGTCGTCAATGTCATTAGAGATGCCAAATCATTTGTAACTTATAGGAGACTTAACCTTATTGTTGTCGAATGTCAGAATGACTTTGGCCCTAAGGTGGGTCCCAAATTTAAGTTCGTGACTGTACAACAGGCATTTTCTTTGGCCCGTGTGGTTGCCGGGTTAAAATAATTCTACTTCATGTCTTCCCGTGGATGCCGTAAGAGGCGACTAAGGGAATATAGGCTTGTAGTTAGGTGATGGGCGTGCAACCCGTCACTAATACGCTGGTAAACATCTTAGCCTAATTTGTGCAAAATGTGGTTAAAGCATTATCAACAAATTTTTAGTGTTGTTGGTAATTCTGTAGCTCTGCCTGACCCACTCTGGGAACGAAGGCGTCATTATGCGGCATTAAGATTTATAAACATTTTCGTAACTAAGCCGTTCATGTGTTGGTCGTGAGGTCGACCCGCTAGGGAAAAAACTTTGTGCAATCAGCTCGAATACTTGAACTCGAGTAATGGATGTTTCATATCCTACCGTATGTATTTCTCTCTCTATCCTAGCTTAGTGTTCGTTTTGTTGTCCAGTCGTACTAGGCTAGGTTTGGATTTTTAAATGGTTCCCTGGGGCTACCATGACATACTAAAGCAGTAGTTCAAGTTGAGAGAAAGGGACAGAGCTATATTACTGCTATAGCTCTGTCCCTTTCTCTCAATCTAAACAACTGATTAAGTATTGTTCTTATTTAATTTAGCTAGCGATTGCCCTCGACTGGACCGTTATTTTCATTGGAACTATAAAATATTCCGTAACAAAAAGTATCGTATTTTTATATCGTAGACTACTACACCAAAGTGGTTTTTTTTTTGTTATGCTCGTTATTGTCACGGTGGGGTTTGTATGTAAGAAAAAAAAAACTTAGAGCAGGAACAAAGCAGCTGGCAGGCCGCTAGAGTTTATTATATGTATGAAA
This sequence comes from Acleris literana, assembly GCA_946894065.1. Classification (NCBI taxonomy): domain Eukaryota; kingdom Metazoa; phylum Arthropoda; class Insecta; order Lepidoptera; family Tortricidae; genus Acleris; species Acleris literana. Next base: position 8,333,289 of record OX335689.1, on the reverse strand, counting down.
GCAGAATTATTATGCAGCGGGCCTATTATGGTCGTGTTAATCGTGTGGATGAAACTTCTGTCACTTTCTGACCAGTATGTGCGAGAGTGACGGGAAGCTTTATCCACCGCGATAAAAGCGACTATAATAATGTTTCTCAAGATAAGTTGAGCGTGCTAAGGTCGTGTCACGCTCACTGTTTCGTCGATTTAGCACAACGCCCTGGATTATTGATACTACGCCTCGTCTTGTTGCTGTACCGATCAACAGAACAGTACGCCAGCTGTAAAGGGTTGTGGTTATGGTGATGGACTCATTTTTCCGCTCTTAGCCCGTGTATGGCGGGCCATTGTGCGTAGGGTACCCAGCTAGTAGTCTAGCCAGCCTAACTCCGACCAGAAGCGCAGGATCCTCCTGGTATCTCCGCATGCTTCCCGGAGTGACCTCGGTGTTTTGAGGATGTCGGTCCGTTGAGTAGCTACGCCTACACATTCCAGGATTACGTGGGGAGATGTTTCGTCGGCCGACAGGCATCCCCTGCATAGGGGGCTTTCGGTCACACCTAGAAGTGTTTGTTTGTTAAGCGAGCAATGTCCTGTGAGGTTTCCTACAATTATTCGTAGCTGTTAGCTCTTAATCGTATTAAATACCCCGTCTATTAAACTGTAGTTTGATGTGGTGGTTAGCTGGTTCTTGCCCGTCTTACAAAGCTAGCCGTTCCGATGGTTTGGGATCAGTCAATTTGTGTAAGACAGTCCTATATTTTTTATAGGTAGTTAATATGTCTCTTTTGAACAACTTGCACAATATACAGTTGTTTTCCGGTTACTCAGGATGCGGTGTGTCTAAAGACTTGATACAGAGCTGGGATTTGGTTCAAATTCATCTCGAGGCAGTCAGATTCGTCCATTGTTCTATTAAACAGTTGTGAGGAAAAACGGCTGATGGACGTAAAAACGCTAACCCTGTCCATCCATCTTAAATAGTTGGATAGTTCTCTCTATACGGTTCTTAGATACGGTTTTCTCTATAGGTCAAAGGTAATGAACGGTTTTTAGACACAGGTAAAGCGAAATCCCTCCTTTAATATTAAAAAGGAGAAACAATTTCGAATGAAGATTTATTAAAACATTTTCAAAGGCAGTGAAGTAATGCTAACATAATCCAAACACGTTCACGTACCTACTAAGTTTAAGAAAACTTTGTATTATAATATGCCTAGATATTGACGGTAACAGTAGGTACTCCAGGCATGAGGAGAAATTCTGCTTATGATGTAGTTCACCTTATGCAAGCAAAACGTGTGTGCGTTAAATTTGAATATTAATTTTAAAGAAAAACACTCTTTTAGCGGCCGCATTAAGAGTCTAGTAATGAGGTTTAAGTCGTTCCTTACTGGCGATTTTTTCTACAGTAGTTACACAAGCACCGTTAGTGACGATACACAAGTTTGAAAAAGAAACTAGTTAATAGGGAATACCTATGCATGGATTTTTTAAATAGCACTTCTCAACAAAATATGAAAATACCGTAAAAGAGATCACCAAAAGTTAAATTATAATTAAAATCGGTCAAGACATACGGATGATACAAGCATTTTAAAATGCTAACTAGACAGAGAAATCCGAAGTGCACCGGTGACGTCATAGTGCAGTTCGGCCATATAAACACTACGTAAAATTCTGTTTTGCTAGTAAGAGATGGGAACAAATCTTTGTTGGCTTATATCTTGGTATATTTTTATCGCTATTCAAAAAAAGTTTTTTCTCACCTGTTTGTTACCTACATGAATCAGCTTTTATTGAAGCTGTAAAAAAACCAGCTTATTGTCTCTGTAATGTCTCTGGGTACGTCGGTAGGTGTTATAGGTATGTCCTGTTTGTCATAACCTTGCTAAACAAGACATGTAACACACTCAGCCACAAATAGAACATGTACAGATATTGAAAAAAAAAAGTAAAATTGATCAGGTTCTCGAAAACGATATATAAGAGTTAAAACTAAGTTAAAAACCAAAAACAACTGCCTACCTTTAACTAACAATATTATTTTTAAAATCATATTGCACTTTAACGATACGGCCACGTTCGCAGTCAAATTAATAAGAGCTGCCGTATCGCAGCAAAATTAATTACGATGTCGTAAAGGTCATGTCAAACATAAGTAAACCTAGCCAAGAAGCAAACGCTGATAACGCTTCTGTTTTCTATCAACTCGAAATGTATAGGCTTGAAACACGTTCAACACGTCACCAAACGGGTCACGTAAATCCTATGCATTTTGTCGATTTTTGACAATAGCTAATAGCGTTATGCAGATGCATAGTTGGTAGTGACCCTGCCTACGAAGCTAGCGGTCCTGGGTCAGTGAGGGCAGATATTTGTGTGATGAGCGCGAATATTTGTTAATGATTCATGGATGTTTTCTATATATTTCAGTATATATAAGTATTTCTCTATGTAAGTATTTATATTGTTGTCTAGTACCCATAGTACAAGCCTAGAACTTAGTTTGGGACTAGGTCAATTGGTGTGACATTGTCCCCTGATATTTATTTATTTATTTATGTATCAACGCACGTATCCTTATGAGGTCTATTGAAAATTCACCCCCTAAGGGGTTAAAATAATTCCACGCGTACGAAATCGCGGGTGTTCTCACGTAATCCATAAATGGAAAAAAGATTTTTTGTTCGGATTCTCCTCTGTTTTCCTACTGTACGCATGTGTAACTTGTCCCCACGTAGATGAGGTTATTGTGTCCCGTCGCCTGTCGCTCGAGATTTGAATCACGTCCCGTGTCGTGGATACCTTTCCAGAGATCCGACTACTGTGTGACTCGCATATTTAACGTCGAGGTTTGTTTGTAAACAGCGTATTAATGGGATAAGCGTGTAATTAAAGGTGCTCTATATTCAGAAGCTTCGATAAGTCGACGAATTGAATAACTAATTCGATAAATCACTATTGCTTGTGTGCACAGGTTGTTAAATTTATTAGAGCAGATTAGATGCTCAAAAATGTCTAAAGTAGACCCTAATTTCTGGGCGTGAAATCGTGTTAAGATTAAAATTTAAATTGAAATTAATAACAAATATTATAGATTTACATTAGTTTTTCTACAATAGATAATAATAATCACAGTTTAACAATTACTTTTGTATGCTTTAATATACTCCGGAGATCCTAGAGCTGGTGCTTACCTCTCCCAAAGGATTGGGCTAGCTATCCAGAGAGGTAATGAAACCAGTGTCATAGGGACCTTGCCGCGAGCGGACCTGCCAGAGGGGGTGTTCTTTTTATAGTGGTGATTATTATTTATATCTTTAATATTTGAGTAGTTTAGTTTAATTTTAATTTAAATACGTTCAGTTCTTTTAATGGTTTTAATGTTGAATTTTGTGAATATTATGTTCATTTAATGAATAAATATTGTAACTTTATACCTAATGCTATTTCTCTGCGCGTGTTTTCTTTGATAGCAATAACAATTAATAAAGAAGAAAACGTAATGATTTACATGAATAAAAGATTTAGAATAACGATTCACATAAATTTGGAAGTTTAGTTGTATTTTTATTGTGTCACAAATTATAATTTTGTGAATAATATTGGATCTACGGTTAATCCAAAAGTTAATTTGGACGTAATATCGCACCTCAGCTCGCAATAAACGGGTTAGGCGGTATCAAAACTATTACGTCGGCCAGGCGTCCGAATTAGTTTGCATGTCATTTAAATTACACTAAAGCCGGAGCCCCGCTGCTGCGCACGGTCAAGCTACACACGTGGGTACAAAAGCGTGTCTGTGCGTAGCGTGCGCAGTAGTGGGGCTCCGACCTTAAGGGCGGGGGAAATGGGTCAATGCACATACACATTATGTATATCGAGGCTCGTTTTCATTGCTCTTAAGTGTACTAAAGCTGTCGCGTAGTAAGTTAAGTGCATCGAAGTAGACGAGTTTATAAAAACTTAAACACAAACTCTTTATTTGCTAACATAACTATTCATTTAACTATTGAGTGCTAAAACACAAACTATCAGTACGTACATTTATTTTGTAAGTTTGGATTAATTGAAGCATTAGTTAAACTTTGATATATACAGAAATAAGCACTTTTATTACACGCTCGGACCACCAACTACTGGATACCAAACTGTACTGTAGCTGTTTGGTACTGGATGTACCAAATACTGAAGAACGCAACCCTTATAAGATGACTGTGTTGTCTTGCGACTCGCACTTGACCGCCTTTTTATATAAAAAAATATTAACTAATAAGATCTGTACTGTGGCAGACGAGTTTTTATGATATCTTGACTAAAACCTTCCGAATTTCTACTAATACAACCAATTAGAAGTACAATATAGTTCTAATACTACCTAAATCCCCCATATAAAAATATTACCTAAATCAATTTTTGATTGTCAGACTAATTAAAAGTTGGAGGTCGCGATTTCATCACATTCCGTTCAATAGCCCTCAAATATTATAAAATCGAGCCTTCTAATAACAAAATGGGCTATGTTTTTGTACAACGTTTTCATTACAAATAAAAAGCAGAAAAAATATTGGACCTTTCAACCTTAATCGATTATTGAAATTTATTTCTAGAATTAATTACGTAATTATTCAGCAAATTAAAGACAAACAGTCTTGAGATTAAATATAAGAAAGTTTGAACGAAACTTCGACCATTCATTGTTTGTAACGTATCGTAGCAATGATCTACACCGTAGCACTGACATTTCGTAGCATTACGAGTAGTGCTAGGAGGATACGTAAGAAAACTTATACAGGATGTCCCAGAAACAGACGTCAACCCGCCTAGGGCTGATAGAGCAGCTGAAAAGCCATCGATTTAACTCTTATGTACGTTCAGTTACAAAAATAGGTTTAAAAAATTTGTCATGATCAAAATTTATTTGTCAATTAAGAGGATTGGGTACCGACGCCTAAATCACGTACCTGTCAAAAAATTCCATACAAATTTAGCTCCGGGCGATAACGTTTCTCACCCCCTAAATCAAGTCCGATTTTTAAGATTTTTGAATATGTTATAGTTGTTGTATGAAACTAGGGTTGTACGTTTCCGATGTTTTTTTCTTTATTTTTTTTCTTGGAAAAGAATACGTACAGACCTAGTTTTTCATGATATCTTCAACAATTTCAAAAATCGAAAAAATCGGACTAGGTTTAAGGGAAGAAAAACGTCATCGCATAATGTATGGAAATGTTTAGCTCCACAATCCTCTTAAGCCGCACGCGAAGTCACATAATGACGATTAAGTCTTTTCTTAGTGGTGTTTTTTCATACACAAGTTTAAAAAATCCGGACAAGTGCGAGTCGGACTCGCCCACCGAGGGTTCCGCACATGACACGGTTAACTCAATTCAAAATTTGCACCGCCGCCGTTCCTTGCATAAAGACCCTGTTTTTTTTGTGATTCTTAATTTAAAATGTTGGGTTTTCAGATTTTTTCCTTACTTCCTACTTGTAGTATACGGTTTACTTGCCGAATGTCATAGTTCTAGGTCAACGGAAAATACTCTATAAATTTCGATTCCTTTGAGAGTGTCGAAATATACGTTTTTGCGGCATAAACGGCCGTATCTTTTTTTTACGTTTACTTAGAAGTTTGTTTTTTTCACAGCTTCAAGGGACTGTAGACTTGTGTATATGGTTTTAATTTCAATTCGATACCTCCACGCGTTCTGGAGATAAAGGGTCTTGACAGACGGACAGACAGACATATGGACAGACGGACAGACAGACGGACAACAAAGTGATCCTATAAGCGTCCGTTTTTACCTTTTGAGGTACGGGACCCTAAAAAGGAACAAGTTTATCGTTGGAAGAATGCCTCTAAGTACGACTTTAGTACTTTAGCACTAGCATTTGCAGAGTACGGGTACGTCTGATAATTTCCATAGCCTTTCCTATCCTAACCTAAATATAGGGTGACTTCGGGGTCGTGATCCTAACTTAATTTTCCCAACTCGGTAAATAATTGAGATTCTGTTAGTATAGTGGTTTTTGAAACTATGAAAGTTAAGCATTTTATTAAAATAATATTATGTTTCCGTATTTATTGCTAAAATTATGGTCACCTAACGTTTTCATGTTAAAAACAAAGCATATTTGAAAATCAACCGATCAAACAAGAAAGAAATTGAGTATGTAGGGTGGCCATGATACCGAATAAAAATAATTCATGCAATGTTTTTTTCAATAAAAACAAAATAATGGTCTTAACGCTTTTAAAACTATTACGTTATGCATACGTTATGTTCCTAATGGTGTAGTGAGTTTTAGTTTACTTTGTTGCTACACGACCCCGCAGTCACCCTGTATTTACCCGTAACGTTAAAAAAAGACTATTTCATTATTTCCCAACGCTCAAGCATCTTTATTCTGCAAATATCTAGCCGCAATTACAGGTTGCTCGAGGAGGCTACTTCTTGCGGAACGCGGCTTCTAGAAATGACCCTCGTCGAGGTTTATCTAGTTATAAAAGAGGGAACTCATAAAGTTGCAGGAAGATTATTTGTATTTGAATGCAGCTGTAGCGAGATAGAATCAAATCGCGTTTCCAGGGTACGCCAGGTGCAATTGTAAAGGAGTTTTTACACTGGTCAACAATCGGCATCATCAGTTAATATTAGTACGTATAGGTGAAAAACAAGTACATGACCTCATGCATGTAGTTGTAACACATCAGCGGGGCTAGACAAGTTGCCATCGAATACGAACGCTAGCGTTAGGTGATCACCTGTGATGACACTGACTCAGTTGACAGTTTCTTCGTATAGTTGCCGCCCTTGGATACCGCCGTTTATATTGTGATAGTTCTCGTGTTGAATTCGACCTGTCAAGATAGTACCGCGTAACGACCGAAGTCGTCAAAACTATCACTATTTGATTAGTGTCAGTTGTAACGAGTGATATATTACTTGACTATCTTACGTCAATTCCATACATTTTTCAAAGCGACAGGTGATCACCTAACGCCAGCGTTTGTATTCGATGGCAACTTGTCTAGCCCCGTTGTATAGACCGTTTAACATTCTATATTTGAAATTTGACGTAAATTCCATATTAGTTTTGTACACAACTACATGCAAGAGGTATGTACTTAACTTTTTCACCTATATCATTATTATTTTACCGCAGCATTTAAATTGTGTATATGCTTACCCAAATAGCTTCCAATTCATTATATGTATTTATTTATTTAAACTTATTTGCACAAAATACAATAAAGTAGTCCTACAACTCAGGCGAACAGAGTAAAAACCAGTCGTTACTTTTTACAAAATTGCACGGGCTCTATTTTACTCGGCAATACCATATGGTTTTTTACATGTTATCGTATTGTTTTAACACGGCCGACATCAATGTCAAGTAAATAAAGAGCTGTCATAACGTTGACAATACGATAACATTTCAGAAGCAATATGGCTTTCCCGAGTAGAATAGAGCCCTAGGTAAGCTGCGGTAATCAAAAATCGCTTTAGCTTGTAGCGACGTTCTTAGCTCGTATTTTATAAATAATGTGGACGTTCCTTGATATCCTAAGCTCTACAGAATGCGAAATTTTGGTGTTACTCTCTTATCTCTTAGTTAAATTTCACACATTAATAATGTGCAAGGATCAAAAATATCCTGATTTTATTTTACGCATACACATACATACCTTGACGCTTGTCTCCCAATAGGGTAGGGTAGGGTAGACTGTGGAATTTTTGAAGTTGTTGTTACAAACAAAATGACGTTATTCCGGCCACAAGTCCAAAGCGGACGTGGCAAACACTGATTGTATACTCGGTTACAAACAAAACGACGTCATTCCGGCCACAAGTCCAAAGCGGACGTAGCAAACAATGATTATATACGCAGTTACAAACAAAATGACGTTATTCCGGTCAAAAGTCCAAAGCGGACGTAGCAAACACCGATTGTATACGCGGTTACAAACAAAATGACGTCATTCCGGCCACAAGTCCAAAGCGGACGCAGCAAACACTGATTGTATACGAAGTTATAAACAAAATGACGTCATTCTAGCCACAAGTCCAAAGCGGACGTAGCAAACACTGATTGTATACGCGTTTATAAAATTTTGGAAGATGTTCCAAATTTGGATCTCATTACCTTAAAATATTCGATAACGTAATTTCAAAATTACGTTACAGCTGCCATCGCTATCACGTACTACCATAGGTAAGGTAATGCTGGTCATTTGCCTTTCGGCTTCTGAACCCATCTTAGAGTACTTATAATGTGTGTGTAGATAAAGTATTGTACGCGACTCTGCGTAATTAGCATTACGCAACCGTCACGTAAACTACTATTATGTTAGCGTGAAGGTGTGTAAATAGTTCCAATAAGTGCTATTCTATGTTAAAGGATATTAAAATATTCGTAGTTGGAATCCCTTATTCTCGATAAATGCCAAGTGATCCGCGCCGTAGGTAGACGTGCGTGGTTCTCGCAATCTCTAATGCGTATTTAATGGCACCGTACCAATTTTATGTAAAGCATTCCCTAGAATAGCGTTACATCATCTCAAGTAATATTCATTGATACCTATTAATCCAAAATCCGAATCGAGTCAACAATAAAGTAAATACAGCCAAAGGCAACAAAACAGCGCCTCTATTGTAGGCGGTAAAATCTACATCGTATTTTTATATACAGGTGTTCCAGAAACCGACGGCAACCCGCCTAGGGCTGATAGAGCAGCTGAAAAGCTATCGATTTAACCCCTATGTATGTTCAGTGATTTTTACTAGTTTCAGAGATATTGATCATTTCAATCTGAATTTTTGTAATTTTCCGTTATGTCCGTGTCACGAAAAATCATTAATTTCATGTTTTATTAAGTTAATTTTGTTCCTCCATACTAGGAGTCCCAGTGTTTGCTTTTAACTTTGTATGGAAAAAACCACTTTACGTGATTACTTAAGAAATAATTTAAAAAAAACGGGCAATAGGTTTAAATATTTCGGTGTTTCGTAATGAATTTAATGTAAGATACCACTGAAAAACTTATGAAACAAAACATGAAATTAATGATTTTTCGTGACTTGGACATAAGGGAAAATTACAAGAATTCAGATTAAAATGATAACTATCTCCGAAACTAGTAAAAATCGCTGAATCGCTCTGTCAGCCCTAGGCGGCTTGACGTCGGTTTCTGGGACACCCTGTATTTATTGTTTTTAACTTGGCCGCCATTTCTGTCAAGAAAAAGAGAACTAATGCGACGTTGACAATAAGTACGATAACACGTCAAAGGCAATATGGTTTTACCCGGTGGAATGGAGGCCTATTTCGGACCGTGTTAATCTCGGATATCGACCAGATTAAGTGTGTAACCGCACCAACAACGCCGCTTTCCAACATTATTATTAATTATGTACAAGGGTTCTAGGGTTGTAAACCCAGAACTATATGGTTAAGTACTTCTTAAATTAGGCGTATAGTTATTTAATATTTAACTAAAAGCATAAATCGTGAAAAAAACTAAAGCATTTTTTAGGGAGGCGGTAGTTTCCCATTTTGTTTTTGGTCGTTATGTTTTTGTTTACGTAATTATTGAAAGTCATTTAATATCGATGGAATAGTAAACTTTTCAGAATATCTTAAATATCAAACGTGTACGAGTACAAAACTTGTAGTTTTTGAGATAATATTTTGTGTTTGTGTTGGAACCCTATACACTGTGCATGGTCCGTCGCATGCTCCGCTCGGTTTTCATTTTCGCTTATAATAAAAAAGTCGGTAACATTAGAGCTCATTTTCATATTCTGCCAAGTGTAAAGGGCAAGGTCTCTTTATTTGTAAAATCAGCATACAAATTAGGGAGTCTGGGTTTATTAAATTTTTATCGCGAAGCTTTTACATTTATGCTGTTGTTTGCTGGTGGGTGCGTGTCTTGCATGGGTAAAGTGTTCGGCCTACTTTCGACTCGCTCATACATTTGTGCTCCGTGGCAGTTGATTTTTTTATAATAAATATTAAGAGCGTAATGTGTCCCACTGCTGGGCCTTAACCCTACTTTTTCCATGTTTCACTGTCCTCTGTCTAGTTTGTTAATAAAATGTTTTTTTCCGAGTTGCATAATAAACCAAAACGAAAATACTGGTTCAAACTTTAGTTGCGATATTTAAACTAAATGAGCATACTTTAATAAACAATCATACTACGTTTTACATAAAAAATTTCAAAGAGGGTGTTTATTAAAAAAAACGGCCACGCACGGACGCACGAAAGGTTCCGTAGGTACCTACCACCGTACAATGTTAAGATCGATCAAAAATGCCGCGAACTTTTATTGATTGTTATGGCATGGCCATCAACATTTAAACGATACAGCCTTGTGACAGACGATCGGACAGCGGAACCTTAGAAATATTGGGTACGGAACTCTAAAAACAAAAATTGGCTTAATAATAAACTGTCATCAACATCTTAGCCTAATTGTGCAAATTGTGGTTATAGAATTATCAACAAGTTTTTAGAGATGTTTGTAATTCTGTAGCTCTGCCTACCCCACTCTGGGAACGAAGGCGTGAGATTATGTATGTATGTTATGTAATAAACTGTGATAACTCATTTAAGACCCTTACAACATTAAATATTTCAAGGCATAATAAATTTGAATTTTTATAGGTCCTATTTCTAGAGAAACTTGTCAAATACAAATTCTTTATAAGTAACAAATTGTCACCTAATTGCCCTAACTATTGTCGATGAGTTCATTGATAACTTGACCAATGAATGACAACATGGTGTTACGTGTCTCGACCTTAGTTATCTCAACGACAAAAGTTAAATATACTTTTGCCGTATTCTCGTAAAAGAAAAACAACACCCTATAGAAACCGACATCATTTCCAAACGCATGGTATTTTACATGCCATTAAAACCTTTTAATGGTTCAGTCAGCGGTTTTTCGACTCGTGGTGGCACAGTTCAACGCCCAACACCGACATTTGTATGGATTCCCGGGGCAGCGTATGGGCGGTGTATGCAAACCAAGGGCCTTGCTATATTGTCAGCTTTAATGCTTCTCGAATAAAGCATTCGTATGTGAATAAAGTTGGCGTGTGTAAAGGAAAATAATGTTGCAAATTGTAAACCGAAACGGAATATCAAATGAAGATTGCTGTTTTTTAAACTGATATTTATTTAATTTTATGATATATTCACAGGGTTTAATAACAGGAATTGGGGAAAGGAAGAAAGAAAGGAAGACACCAAGATTTAACGCTTTCACCATGTATGTTTCGAATTTTAAGCGAGATTTTCGCTTTCTGTAAAGTTTTAGTATCAAAATATATTTGATCAGTTACGTGTTTCGCTGGGATTTAAATTGTATTGGTAGTCAGATTATTGGCTTTAATTTTCGAGCAATACAAGAAAATGGAACAGCCGGAAAAAAAACATCCTATTTTCGTAAGTATTTACTACATAAATTAAGTATTGCGCTGTCTGTCGATCAGTAAACGGTTTTGTTTTTTCTCTTAGAAATCAGATTCGTTGTTTTATACCATAAAAAATATAATCCTAGGTTAGGGATAGACTATGATACAATAAAAAATAAACAAACGGATTTCCGGAACCATGAGACTGGAAAAAGGCTTGAAACGACAGAACTTAATTGTATTAAGTTCTGGGACATCCTGTATACACACATAACAAAATAATATAATAGTAAAAGCTTTAGTCCATTTTGTTAAATTTAATCAATGTTAATCCAGTTTTAGTTCCTTATATTAAATTTACTCAATGTTAATCCAGTGTTAGTTCATACATTTTAACAGCTGTTAACGTTCTAAACGTCTGTTACGTAGTTAACATCGTTTGGTGAAATTGGTAATAAATTTAGTCAATGTTAATCCTGTGTTAGGTCATACATTTTGACAGCTTTTAACGCTCTAATCGTCTGTTAAGTGGTTACTACTAAGTGGGTACTTATTACGATGTATTATAATCCCACAAACCTCAGCACTAATAAAACAGAGTAAGCAAAACTATCCCAAGCAGGTCAACATGACAATGTAACTCCGAAACAAAAAATCACATTCTGGGTCGATGTTTGCCCAGCGATTTGGGCGCGGCAACTATTTGTGATTCGGCACTTTCCCCACTGTTTTCCATTTGCCACATGCTACTGGAAATATCTGCGTCACGAGCCGACGCTTATGTTAAAAGCAAAGTTTGACAAACATTGTTCGGGTATAGCTAACATGCGACAGAAAAAAATACGGGGAATCTTTACTGTACCTAAAGTCTATGCCAATAGACTTGTCTTATTTAGTAAACACTTTTATAACCTCAAAATGCTCCCTTTTCGCCTAGAATAAAATTATTTTCATTAAAAATACCATTCGGGATGTAAAATCAGGAAAATGGTATGCAAAATGTGGTCTTTAGTTGCTTTATTCAGCAGAAAATGGCCAGTTTAGCCAAAAATTATGCATTTTGAGGTTATAAAAGTGTTTACTAAATAAGACAAGTCAATTAGTATGGACTATATAGTCAAGTGTAAAAATATGGGAGGACAGAACATTTCAAAAATGTGTCCCAATGCACTTTATTCCAGTGTAATAAGAACTTTGTAACATATTTGTGAGAGGATTCTTTCTATACATATTTTTGCGCTGGACTGTAGAGTCAGCCTTATAAGTAGCTACACACTTTAGTACCTTGTCACTTTAACGCCTTTAACAGCTGAGTGCAGAAGTTCAAACATAACGTTAAAGTGACAAAGCAGTAGCGACGGTAACAGGAGGGATCCTGTTATTTTCATTTTTTAACTTTTATCTACCACGCCACAGAATAAAAATGCCTATAACAATATTAATAAGCGTCTTATCCTCATACAGAAAAGGATTTAATTTTTTTGAAAGTACCTACTTACGTTGAAATATGATGCTGCAAAAAAAGTTCGAGCCACGAGGGAAAAGTATTTTAGAAACCTTACATTGCCCATTCAATAATTCAAAATGTATGCAAAGAAAATTGGAGTAGCCAATGATAGATATCGGTTAACTTTGTGCCGCTTCCCTCCAAGTAATCTAAGTTTCCCCTTCTTTCCTTTCACAACACTTAAGAGTAAAAGTTCATTTTTATTTAACTTACTTTGTGATTCACGGGATCTTTACTCGCGCGTGTAGATAAATAAATAAAAAAAATAAAAAAAACCCACATAAAAATAATGTAGTGGCATAAATAAAGTGGTGGTCACATAATTAGGGACACTAGTTTTTTTCACATACAATTGCCTACAAATATGACTTTTAAATTTTGACCACCATTCAAAAAGTTCTTGACCAATTTTATTGCTAAATACAATTTACTTTAGATCATTAACTAAGGTTTAAATTTATGCACGATGAACTACTGTTAAAAACGAACCTTTGTTGAAGTTTTACAACTTTGTATGAACGCGAGGTATTTATTTTTTCAAATCCTTATAATATGAAAGATCCGTTTTCAACAGAGATGAATTGTTCATTAATGAACGATGTGTGTAACCAAATATTAAATTAGTTTAGAATTTTTTGAATGGTGGTCAAAATTGAAAAGTCATATTTGTAGGCAATTGTATCGGAAAAAAACAAGTGTCCCTAATTATGTGACCACCACTGTATGTTGGTGTTTATATTTTGTGCTGCATGGAGAAATGCAATAAATCAAATATTGAAACGATGTGCGTAATATGGCCTAATCCAAGCTTGTGTAGATATCTTGCCTTAGGGCTGATTTATCAATCACCAGATAAAACTATTTGACAGATAAAAAATTCAGTCTGTCCTTTTCTTTCATATGACAAAGAAAAGGAATAGCGATAACTTAAACTGTCAGATAAATCAATATGGAGATTGAAAAAACCAGCCTAAATAGTTATGAAAAATTAGAAATTTAAATGTTTTCTAATATCATCAGTAAAGTTAAACTTTGTATGTGAGTATATAAGGATTAGAAAAAATTTTTGCCATCAACTGATAAGATAAATCTGATTTGACATAAAACTAATTAGCTATGTTAGGTTTTAAACAATATTTTGCTCGTAATGCGACTTACGACCGCGATAAACCCCTCCCGCAGCCCGCTTAATTTGATTTATGCCCCGTCGTCGCAGCATCTTAAATAAAATCACGTTCCTCTCACATTTTATAAAAATATCGAAACGCTAAAAACGCTGTGTAATTTTGAAACATGTAACTTAAAACTTGTTTCCTTTTAACAAGCGAGACTTTTTCATGGTCCATCCTCCGTCTGCACTCTGGAACAAAATGAATGTTTAAAAGCTTGGAGGTCTCATTTTACCTAAGCTCGTATTATTCCATGTGGTTTAACAATGGTAATTTTTTAACTTACACTTTTTACGCTTTAGGGTTTGATAGGATGAAATAACACGTCATAACTAGTGATGGGCAGCTCGTAAGTTACAAAAGTGAAACTTTCATTTCATGTAAGTTACTGGAAGTTTCAAATGGAAAATTTCTGTTAAGTTTCTGTAGTTTTCAGGTGTAAATTATCTTTTGTGAGTAATTTTCTACTCCCCGATAAACAACAACATTCTTATTAGTTATCTCAGCAACCACTTTAACATAATTCCTTTAATTACTCTGTATATTGTGTTTTCTATTACGACAAAGATAACACAATATACCTACTTTTAACCTACAAAACAATACCATTAGGCATTAAGTCCGCCATTTGTACTTTTTGTGCAATAAAGGTTAATACCAAAAAAAAAACAAGTCACTTGGTCTTGAACTTCCGTCCTTCGTATTCGTAAATCAACTGGGAAGTTGGGAACAGACAACCCTAGGCCAAGCGGCCACTGACATTATAGTCCCGAATTTTATAATCATAACCCGTTCTACTAACGTCAGAAGTAGCGGACACGTGACATGAAATTTAAGTGTAATTTATTCGGTAACATTACTGTCAGAAACGTTTCTCGTCAATTTTGTAATTTTCAATAGTTGAAATATTTCACAGTTAAGGTAATATGTGAAATGTTTCAGAAATTGCCCATCGCTAGTCATAACGACACACTCTCTACGATATTGGTTCCGTAAATACTAAGCATCCTTATTCATATACGCATTATTAACCTATTTGAGTTCGAGTATTCTTTGTCACATTCAAAGATAAGGACAAAGTTAGTAAGCACACTAGCTATTTTACATTTATGAATAAAAGGGTAGGACTTTTTTGATGTTCCAAATAGAAATTCTGCCTAAGAAAATCAATAACTAAATGAAAACAAGCTTTAACCCTTTACCTACGGGGCCTTGAATGACCCAGTCACCGCTCAATACGGGCATGTTTTGGCGAGAGTCAGCGGTTAGGCATAATTTGACTTACTTGAAACTTTTGAACTATTACAGCTACCAGGGAATGCAATTTAACCGGTTATTTACCGTTTTTGTATGAAAATAACCGGTTAAAACCGGTTATAACCGGTTATTTGCATTCCTTAACAGCTACACACTTGAAATTTCACACACACATTAAGTATAATGTTCTTAATCAATAAATAATCACTTGAAGTAATAAAATTCACAATTTTTACTGATATCAAGCAATATATCAGTCACGAAGAAATTGAAGATTTTTAAGTTGCTACACGCGGATTTCGCAAGTTTAAGTTTAAAAACATTCGTTTATAGTATGTTTAACACAAATAAACACTTAAATGACGATAATTGTTAAAATAATGCATAAATATCAATCACTTAAAACGTTGCATAAAAACAATTTGCCACTTATGAAAAATAGTGATGTGCCTCTATAGTGATGACACAGTTGTCGATATGTCGATAACCTAGTACACCATCGATTATGGGCAAAAATTCGAGCAATAATTTGCTATTGTGTATAAATTATAAAAATCTTTATTTATTACAAGTTATGATTGTGGTGAAATTATTATTAGGTATTATAATATCTAATAATGATTTCATAACATGTGAAATTACAATATTTGAACCAAAAACGGTGAAATAAACTAAAAATAACACTCAAAACACCCCACGCCGTACTCTCACAACAAGTCGATAAAATCAAGTCGAGTCGATGAACAACACTATTGTCCGCCATATTGAGTTCAATTATTTGCACTTCTGCAGTACGGGTGTCAACCCCAGTTGACAGCAAAAGAGCGGTAATTTTAAAAATATTTTTATGTCAGTGCCATCTACCGAAAAATTATGATAATTTTTCCTTTGCATCTATACTAATCCCAATACATAATGTGATCGCTATAACCAAGATACAAGGTCTCGTTTTGTTTAAAAAATATATTAAATATGACCCTCGATTCGATCAACTATAGTTGACACCCGTACTGCAGCGGTGTTGCCGTACTGGCAACTCTGGTTGACACCCGTAGGTAAAGGGTTAAAATCCCAAATGCATTTTTTAAAATATTGTCGTCGATATAACTATGTTAATAATTGGCATTTTGTCAGTGTTGTTATTTCAATTTGCACAGTTTAGGTCCCCTATGTCACCCGAGATGGTGAGAGGATTCTAACGATACCAAAAACATTTAAATCGCCTCAGGCGTTTAAAAAAAAAACATGGTTCTAAATTCAAACATGGTGGTGTAACTATCCTACCTACACTCGGTCAACGTTTCCCAAATCCTGGACAACGTGTACCAATTGTAACCTACCTACCTGTCTATCCTAAAGTTTTCACGAATAAAGCTCCTAAACCCTGATCTACACAGAACTAATTGTAAAGGCCCGGGCCAATACTCCTACTTTACAATCCTAGTCTCGGAGACACTAATAGTAGTAATACCTTTCCTTTGGCTGGATTTATATTTATTTATATGATGATGATATTTATAGTATCTAAAGTCCCTAATACTCTGCTCTACCTAACTATATTTCTCTACAATTTAAATTTCATACTTAAACATTCTTAGTTCTTAATACTTTTAATATCTGTCTTCCCTACATCTAATCAAATGTAATTTCTATGTCCTACCTATACTAGTCTTATATCTCTAACCTAATTAGTTCAATATAATTTACCTATCTCTCTTACTATCCCTACCAATCTATTATAATGTAAATTAGTTTTGGCACGTGATCGTCAAGTAATTTAAAAGAACCCATTTGTTGTACCCATAAGTAACCCCAGAATTCTTTAAGTCTTTGTTTTAATTCCTAACTTTACCTACCTAATACACCCTAGAAATATACCTAAATAATTACAACAACCTATTATTTATAATTTAGTTATCCTAACTGAATTAATGATTCCTTTCCAGTTGAAAGCCATCCTACTAAAAATATAATTCCTAAATATATTATTATTATGTTTCTATAGTATAACTTATGTGACCTAAGTCTAAAATAAAGCAGATCTAAGAATTTATGTTTTGTGGCCCCCGTAGGGAAGGAAGGCTCCACCATACGCCTTAGGATTGCTATCCCAGGACCTTAGTCCTCCTCAATAGACATCCACCATAGACAGGACAGTCTCCTTGCCAAATAAGTCCTATTAGTCAGTCGGTTGAATAGTAAGGGAAGATTTGGGATATGAGCATTCTTTACTCAAATATTCAGTAGATTATTTTATCCTTCATTAGAGTGATTTTCTCAAAAGAATATATTTATATTATATTTATTAAAGTGACTCAAGATAGATATTGCTTAATTCACTTATAAGTCTTTATATGACTTGAGTTTTATATAACTATATGAGATGTTCAATTTCACCAAGTATCCATGTTTAACTTATATAGTAAACAGCGGGACACAGAAGTCATTTTGTCTTCTAGCTAGATTGAATCCTCATGTTAGTCAAGGATAGTAAAGAAAGTGATCAGACAATTCTCACTATTGTCACTCCAATATTTACTGGTATATTTGCTTCATATCTTATAAAAATATTCACTCTAAAAAAGGACTTATCTCTTTAAGCTAACTATTGATATTCTAGATTTGCTTTATACTCATATAATACTCTCTATAGTATTTTGGTTATCTTATAGTATAGTTAACTTAGATGTTATTAAATATTCATTCTAATTAAGGACTTATTTCTGTCAGTTAACTATTGATGTTATAGTTTGGCATTATATATTTTCCAATAAATATCAAGTTTATATATATTTTCCTCATGAATTACTATATCAAAATCAGTTTATTACTTAGTATTTATTTATAGTTATATTTCTTTAGAACAGTTAAATACTAAAAGTTACTTTTACTTTTATAAGTTAACTATTAGTTAAATTTATACTTCAGTTTATTTATTAATTAAATTTATACTTCAGTTTATTTATGAAGTTAAGATTTATGAAATTTTATAAGTTTTCTAATTTAATTCCTATTTCCTATTTTCCCTATCCAATGAAGTTAACCTAACACTACTTTCAAGGCCTAAACTAAAAATCTAAACTATGGGCTTACCTCTCCCAGTAATTAGCTAAGTCCCTAGGTAAACTGTAAAGTTCAGCTGAGTCGACTGATAAAAGCAACCTAACACTCGTGTTCTTGTCCCCCTCCATACTTTTGATGAGCCGCGGCTCTCAGGGATAGTATGAATAGGACGCCCTATTGTGTGGTTTAGTATATATAAATAATAATAAATTTATCGGGACCCATTCTCAACTCCAAAGAGGCTTCCATGGGTGCGCGCCGGCATGCCAACTATGTGGACCCCACTTATTCCTCTAAGGCTGACATTGAGGATAAGTAGGCTTTGTTGTAAATATCTGTGCCGATTTAAAAGATATTTAGGCTTGCCCAAGGCTTCTTTTTGACTCTAATAGTTCCAAATCAGAGGCTCCGTTAGGCTTCCTCGGACTTGTCAGACACTTACTAGTGGTAGCCTGACCTCCCGCTCTGATACAATCAAGTGCTAATCTAGCTGAATTCAATACACAGTTCCCCACCATAGTATTAATTACCACTTGAGCCCCAAATAATTAATGCAATGTATCAGACGCAAGCGATAACCAACCCAAAATTTCCTAAGGGGAAGTACACAGAAAATAATGATTAGTTAAACAAACAATTAATATCACAAATAAGCAAATGAAACCTCATTATTGCAACTCTGGCTATATGAACCAGAATTATCAACAACGAGAGAAAATAAATCCAACAAAGTTTAAACCTCACCAAGTTATTGATATAACCTGATACACTCAACGATTGTTATTGCGTTCTCCCTTCTATTTGATCTGTAACAGAAATAAAATTAATACATCCTAAACACTAGGTATTCGGTACCTAGACCTAAATAAAGGCTCCCGATTCCTAAGCAAGAATTACTGTTATCTAATTCCCCTTACAATATTTAGAATTTAAAATTATCGAATTAATTTAATTTTTAATTATCCAAAACTCAATACAATAAACTAGAATTATTGCGCGAATTCAAACAAATATTACTCTCTAAACAACCCCAGCGAGCAACACGTCCGTACGTGACAAGCGACAAAAGTCAAAAAGCCCCTTCCTCCGCGCGTCATCGTATATAAAGCCACCTATCCTCTTCGGAGTCATTGGCGTCATCGGCGTCTTCGGCGTCTTCGGCGTCATTAGCCTCATTGGCTTCATTGCCGTCCTACAGAGCAGGCATGTGTCACTTTTTGGCAGCCATCTTTAAATTTGAATTTTGTATGCAAATGTTCTTACATTTTGTTTTTAGCTTTATTTGATTATTTTAAACAACTATATATTCATTTTTAACAAAATCGATAATAGATTAATGACTCTTTATTCTCAAATCTACTAATGTTTACTCATTGTTTACCAAACAAAGAAATATGTTATCATAAATAATTGATATATGTCTAACTTTTCATTTCTTTGTACAAGTCCATCTGGAATCGAACCCTGGACCAACAGCTACACTAACTAAGCCATTTAAAATTAATGAAATAATATTTCTTTATTCTCTTATCTAAATATCTTACTTCTTCTTAGCTATATAAACGATATTATTTTATTTATTATAAAACATTACTTATTTCCTTTGTTCTTTAGTTAAACTATTAGTCTCCTATAAATATAAATTTAATCATAAACATTCTAATTGATAATTTTGTTTGTTCTAAAGCCATTTATTTCTATTACTTTTAAATGTCTTAAATGTAATATTAGATTTTGTTGGAATTAACTGGACATACATCGTTTGTTCCGTTACACCCTGCCTTTAGATTTATCGCAAAATGTCAAATCTTTCTAGTTGGCATTTGAAGAGAAATCTACCCTAACCAATAACATAATAAAATGCCTTCAAATAAACTACTGTAATGATTTTAACAATTTATCAACACTTAGCCTTTCCTGATCAGAAATTCTGATAATTATGTGATGTGTTTTTAACCAATTCTAATTGATAACATAACATGAATACTAATAGTCAACAATAAATGTCCAGACGTAACAATGCAGTTACAATTATCAGATCATTCTTTTGTCTGTGGAAAAATCAAAAGTTGTGCTAGACTTTTAATCAGCTCTAATAGCACTCAACCAGTCAAATATAACGAATCTTTTGTATTTATGATCTGTATATAATTCACCGATTAAGTTTCCCAGACCAAAATACAATCCTTAAAGATAAAGCTTCTGTCACCGTTAAACTTTCCATTCTATCCACTATTCGTTCCAAACCATGTTAAACAATTAAAAATTGGAGAATGTAAAGTTGTCGATTGCTAAGTATCTCCTGCCGGTACAGTAATGTCTCGCCAAAAAAATGCATACAAGCTACCCTAATAATTTCATATTAACCATAATATGAAATTTTTATCTAACCTATCACAAATGGGTCTATTTAATTAACGAAACATTTGTATTGTGTTGTGTTTCCAGGCTAAATTTTGACAAACATGGCTGGATGCTTAGGTATATGGTTTCGATTGTACCCCTTCCTAACTTAATAAAACTAAAACTTACAAAGATCTGCTTACAAACATCTGTTTCACAAATTCTTACATACTCAAAATAAATTCCGTCAGAACTCCTCATTAGTTTTTCACACTAGTACAACCAAGAACACAACCTTTCTCACATCAAACCATTATATAAAAAGTTAATTTCACAAACTATGAAGTTTTCTCTTTTAAAACCAACCAGAAGTTCAAAAGTAAACAAACAATGATAAACTTCAACTTAATTCAACTGTCACTTGACATCCGTCCAATTGATTACGTTCAAACAACCAAAAGTTGTTTGGTTTAATATAACTCTAATCAAACTTTTAGCGCGATTTTTCCAATAACTCAAACATTCCTAGATGTGCTTTTTGTTTATAAACTTCATTTGGCTATAAAAAAAAAAGTTTCTAATGTAAAGTTTTATGGTTTATATTATATTCTCTACTCATATCTAAAGACTTTGTCCCTTAGTGTAAATAATTTCCTTCCTGAACAGTACACAACGTAAGGTCCCAACCACCAGACGATCACAGCCCAATGTCTATTGCTAAGTTTTTCTGAAACCTATTAATTAATTCCAAAGCTAAATTAATAAGCTGTTTACATACGTTCATACATGTATACTGTTTTTTTTTTACTTTAATTGTATTATCAAACCAATTTTTTAATTCAAGAAAATTCGTCAAAGATATTAGCTCACTGCACTAAAGTTACTATAATCCATTATCGGCGAAATATTTCCGTATTCCTAATTATTTGCAAATCTTTTTTACATACGCACATACATATAAATATAACACGTTTTGTATTGCAAAAATGGTCCCTATTTTTATGACTATGATACCCGTATTAATTGCAACCTTTTCATACTACATACATACGACACAACAAACTTACAAACACACATAACATGTATTGTGACCCTTTTTTATTAAACTATCCTAATTATTCTCAACCTTTAACATTCAAGGCATGTACATAGTAATAAATATAAAATAATTCAGTTCAAAGATGCTAGGTACTCAAATTGAAATTGGCAACACGGTCCTATTTTCACTCAAAAGTTTCTTTTTGTATTTTTATTCATTAACATTTGATTATCCCTAATTAATTAAGATTATTGTAATTGAAATCCGATTATTATGAAATAATATTATCAACGTTTAATTAACCGCGCCTCTCACTCATATTAAGTCTTATCAAACTCTTCCCTTTTTCCTGTCTCCTTAAACGCATTTGAATTATGAACGGAACGTACGCCATAAACACCTTTCATCTTTAGACATATCTTATAATCTTATAATCTGTGCCTGTGCCTTTCATTGCAAGCAATGATTTGACAGCCACCCTATCGTCTACCTTCCATTCTCTATGGTTATTGTTGGTCAAAAACAAAACAGAAGAGCTACCTATGTTTAACAAATAAGTTTTTAGTTATGCAGTATTCAATATGTTAATCACCTAATCAGTTAATCATATTTTATGAAATACCTGTTCCCGCCTATCAACAACTTGGTCTATCTTACTAGCAAAGAGAACTATTCATAATACGTAAGTAAACAAATGACTTCTTTTATTATTTTAACCTGTTTTAAATGTTTGTGAGTTAAAACTTATAGTATTAACCTTAATATATAAAATCGTGCGCAACTTTGCTATCTAAGTAGTATTACTCAATGACTTACTTACCTAATAAAAATATCTAACCTATCTAGCTTACCTAATGGTATATTTTGGTTTTGTTTCAGCTTTTGCAACCTGTATCCTAGTGAAATGATGTTGATATATAAGAGAGATTTATCATGCTGACATAATGATGATGTTTTTCTGACTACAAGTTATAATCGAACTAGCATGAACATTTTGCCTGAGAAACCATTGCAAGCTAAAATATTTGGTTTTCTTCTTGTGTTTGAACTACTTAGTAAAGTGATGTTATAAGTGTTTTATTGCATTTGTACCATACAAATTGTGTTATCTACCTATCTTTTTGCACTACATTCTTTTCCTTTGTACTATTCTTGGATTAAACAATTCCTACTTAAGCTTTTAAATTATTTTTCTCCTAATATACCTAACATAGCATGATTGGTTTCCTTTACTCAATGCATTGGTGTGCAATTTTATTTGATAGAATTTGTTCACTGCTATGTTTCCTATTATGTAAGTGCCTGATGTTAACTAACTTTGGTCAACATACATACTAGTTTTAAGTGAATGTTCTAACAATCTCTGGCTTTACTGTATGTAAGAAGTTTCAATTTATGACTGCGGTACTAAGTACTCCTATAGTACTCTAACCTTGCTAATCAACATCAAAGATCTATTTATACCTATTTTAAATATTATGATGATTATAATTAACTGTAAGGTCATAGTTCTTTTCTAATAAACAATTTACTAACCTGCTAGTTACCAAACTTTGTAAGAATTTATTAATTGGTTTCTTAGCAGTTCAAAATAAAGAATTTCATTCTTATCTATTAAACTTCTTAATTTATCCTAACCCAAAGCAAAACATACATCTGTTCATCTAAGTTTTAACTAAACAATCCCTGACTTTTAAACCAGCGAGATAGTCTCTAAGTACTATAATATTGCTTATTAAATCCTATTAAGAAAGTGTTATCTATCAATTCATAAAATATTCTATGATCAGACCACTACTTTGTTAATTTCAGCTAACTTTTGTTTCTTATCCTTAAATGATCATAACAAAACAACTGTTTTTACTATAAACCAAACTACCTACTACCTATCTCTTTCCTTTTTAGTCTATAGTCTCCTAATATATTTCAAATAAGAGGAACACACAAGTGATATCCTGATTAATGAAAATGGTAAATTTACTTTATTAAGTTGAAATTGAAAAGTATATCTTATATGTTTTTAATGTTTGTTTATAATGTAGATTTGTTTTTAAATTCCATTTCAAAAGCTAAACATTCATAATTCGAAAAGACTTCTCCTGACCTAACCCTGTTATAATCTGTGTCTCTTATTTTTTAATTCCACAGAAAATACAACTTGTCAAAACAAACTGTCCGTTTACTGACCGGCTACTCTAAACAAAAGTACACAATAATTGTTGTTTCCCCTTTTAAAGATAAACCTATAACATTTCCTAATTTAATTGTGTTTTACCTAATCATATTTATGGTATAAATAGTTGACTCTATCTTTGCCTAATCAATGACTACATTTTGATTGTTTACAAACTCAATCACACCGGCTAACTTTTACTAAGGATTCAAAAGCTGATACGAGGTAAAGGTGAATACTGTTTCTATCCCACTTTCTTGTATTTTAATTACTTTATAAGTAGAATATCTTACTATTTAAAGTAACTTCATGTTGTAAAACTATAGGAACTTTTAACCTAGTTTATTGTTTCCAACAATTTACTAGCTAAACATATCTTTTATAGAGATAGTTTATGTCACTTTAACTGAAACTACATAATTAAACAACAAGTTTTATAAACTATTTCAAATAAACTCTTTTATTTATCTTATTGTTTGATTTTATAAAAGG
The DNA here is from genome assembly GCA_946894065.1 of Acleris literana. Lineage (NCBI taxonomy): Eukaryota > Metazoa > Arthropoda > Insecta > Lepidoptera > Tortricidae > Acleris > Acleris literana. The sequence goes on along the minus strand of OX335689.1, from coordinate 8,308,833 downwards.
TTTTAATGTTGTTTTGTTCTTTTTTAGGTTGTAACAACATTAGTCTGACTAACTCAGCAAATGACAAGTGATTTGATCTCTAACAATTGAAGTCTGATCAGCTGTCCTATCTAACCACCTAGACTATAGCAACAGGAACAAAAATAACCATATGCCTCAGAAGAAAATGAATCCTTAAGCTAGTTGTACCTACTACTTTCAGGTAAAATAAATTTAAGCAAATATTTTTCTTAGCTCAAGTTTTAGTTCTAATAAATTTGTAAACTAACTTATTTTAATGGAAAAAATTGTAATTACTATTACAAGATTTCTGTTTTTTAAGTTGAGTGACATCTAACTAGAAACACTAGCTCCCTAGGTTCCCTGACATTTGAACTAATGAATATACTGAATAATCCTTATTTACTTTTCCAGTTTTGCAAGAGATACAAAGGAAGGAACGTAGAAACTTATATGAAAGATCAACGACTAACCAAGAATATTGTTTAATTTCAATAATTAAGAATTAAATCATACTGTTACCAATTTTAGTAAAGCTACTCTACGGAACTAGTTTTAATGACTATAATTAAATTTACAAATTTAATTGGATCTACCTACAATAAATTTCTTTTTAAACTGTTATTTCATTACCTGCCTTCGATTAAACAACTATTAACATCTAAAGAAACATAAGAACTTATGTAAGTTTATATATTTCTAGACTTTTCCTTTATACCATTTTAAAAGTTAGGATATTTTGTCTTTATTTAAATTTTATTGTTAAACGACAATAAATCCACTACAAGATACTATTTATCCTTGCCTGACTTCCTCTATAAAAATCAAACTACCTGCCTTCTAGTTTAAAACTAAAGATTAACTTTAGCTTCCTATCTTCACCTGTATGGTTCACAAACCACAATTAAAGAATTAACTGCTATTACTTAATAAAATTCCTACATAAATGAATAAAAATTAAAACAAAGACTTCCATTTTCACAGGCAACAATTGGACTTCAGTCAGAAGTCACTTACTTAAATTAAATAACTATCCCTAACTTAAACCTGGCATAAGGCACCAAAGAAACCAATCTAAAGCCAGTTCTTTGAATTAACTACCTAACTTAATTAAAACTTATAAAATTAACTACTAAGCATATTTTTAATCCTGGTAAACGGCAACAATTGTAACTATCCTACCTACACTCGGTCAACGTTTCCCAAATCCTGGACAACGTGTACCAATTGTAACCTACCTACCTGTCTATCCTAAAGTTTTCACGAATAAAGCTCCTAAACCCTGATCTACACAGAACTAATTGTAAAGGCCCGGGCCAATACTCCTACTTTACAATCCTAGTCTCGGAGACACTAATAGTAGTAATACCTTTCCTTTGGCTGGATTTATATTTATTTATATGATGATGATATTTATAGTATCTAAAGTCCCTAATACTCTGCTCTACCTAACTATATTTCTCTACAATTTAAATTTCATACTTAAACATTCTTAGTTCTTAATACTTTTAATATCTGTCTTCCCTACATCTAATCAAATGTAATTTCTATGTCCTACCTATACTAGTCTTATATCTCTAACCTAATTAGTTCAATATAATTTACCTATCTCTCTTACTATCCCTACCAATCTATTATAATGTAAATTAGTTTTGGCACGTGATCGTCAAGTAATTTAAAAGAACCCATTTGTTGTACCCATAAGTAACCCCAGAATTCTTTAAGTCTTTGTTTTAATTCCTAACTTTACCTACCTAATACACCCTAGAAATATACCTAAATAATTACAACAACCTATTATTTATAATTTAGTTATCCTAACTGAATTAATGATTCCTTTCCAGTTGAAAGCCATCCTACTAAAAATATAATTCCTAAATATATTATTATTATGTTTCTATAGTATAACTTATGTGACCTAAGTCTAAAATAAAGCAGATCTAAGAATTTATGTTTTGTGGCCCCCGTAGGGAAGGAAGGCTCCACCATACGCCTTAGGATTGCTATCCCAGGACCTTAGTCCTCCTCAATAGACATCCACCATAGACAGGACAGTCTCCTTGCCAAATAAGTCCTATTAGTCAGTCGGTTGAATAGTAAGGGAAGATTTGGGATATGAGCATTCTTTACTCAAATATTCAGTAGATTATTTTATCCTTCATTAGAGTGATTTTCTCAAAAGAATATATTTATATTATATTTATTAAAGTGACTCAAGATAGATATTGCTTAATTCACTTATAAGTCTTTATATGACTTGAGTTTTATATAACTATATGAGATGTTCAATTTCACCAAGTATCCATGTTTAACTTATATAGTAAACAGCGGGACACAGAAGTCATTTTGTCTTCTAGCTAGATTGAATCCTCATGTTAGTCAAGGATAGTAAAGAAAGTGATCAGACAATTCTCACTATTGTCACTCCAATATTTACTGGTATATTTGCTTCATATCTTATAAAAATATTCACTCTAAAAAAGGACTTATCTCTTTAAGCTAACTATTGATATTCTAGATTTGCTTTATACTCATATAATACTCTCTATAGTATTTTGGTTATCTTATAGTATAGTTAACTTAGATGTTATTAAATATTCATTCTAATTAAGGACTTATTTCTGTCAGTTAACTATTGATGTTATAGTTTGGCATTATATATTTTCCAATAAATATCAAGTTTATATATATTTTCCTCATGAATTACTATATCAAAATCAGTTTATTACTTAGTATTTATTTATAGTTATATTTCTTTAGAACAGTTAAATACTAAAAGTTACTTTTACTTTTATAAGTTAACTATTAGTTAAATTTATACTTCAGTTTATTTATTAATTAAATTTATACTTCAGTTTATTTATGAAGTTAAGATTTATGAAATTTTATAAGTTTTCTAATTTAATTCCTATTTCCTATTTTCCCTATCCAATGAAGTTAACCTAACACTACTTTCAAGGCCTAAACTAAAAATCTAAACTATGGGCTTACCTCTCCCAGTAATTAGCTAAGTCCCTAGGTAAACTGTAAAGTTCAGCTGAGTCGACTGATAAAAGCAACCTAACACTCGTGTTCTTGTCCCCCTCCATACTTTTGATGAGCCGCGGCTCTCAGGGATAGTATGAATAGGACGCCCTATTGTGTGGTTTAGTATATATAAATAATAATAAATTTATCGGGACCCATTCTCAACTCCAAAGAGGCTTCCATGGGTGCGCGCCGGCATGCCAACTATGTGGACCCCACTTATTCCTCTAAGGCTGACATTGAGGATAAGTAGGCTTTGTTGTAAATATCTGTGCCGATTTAAAAGATATTTAGGCTTGCCCAAGGCTTCTTTTTGACTCTAATAGTTCCAAATCAGAGGCTCCGTTAGGCTTCCTCGGACTTGTCAGACACTTACTAGTGGTAGCCTGACCTCCCGCTCTGATACAATCAAGTGCTAATCTAGCTGAATTCAATACACAGTTCCCCACCATAGTATTAATTACCACTTGAGCCCCAAATAATTAATGCAATGTATCAGACGCAAGCGATAACCAACCCAAAATTTCCTAAGGGGAAGTACACAGAAAATAATGATTAGTTAAACAAACAATTAATATCACAAATAAGCAAATGAAACCTCATTATTGCAACTCTGGCTATATGAACCAGAATTATCAACAACGAGAGAAAATAAATCCAACAAAGTTTAAACCTCACCAAGTTATTGATATAACCTGATACACTCAACGATTGTTATTGCGTTCTCCCTTCTATTTGATCTGTAACAGAAATAAAATTAATACATCCTAAACACTAGGTATTCGGTACCTAGACCTAAATAAAGGCTCCCGATTCCTAAGCAAGAATTACTGTTATCTAATTCCCCTTACAATATTTAGAATTTAAAATTATCGAATTAATTTAATTTTTAATTATCCAAAACTCAATACAATAAACTAGAATTATTGCGCGAATTCAAACAAATATTACTCTCTAAACAACCCCAGCGAGCAACACGTCCGTACGTGACAAGCGACAAAAGTCAAAAAGCCCCTTCCTCCGCGCGTCATCGTATATAAAGCCACCTATCCTCTTCGGAGTCATTGGCGTCATCGGCGTCTTCGGCGTCTTCGGCGTCATTAGCCTCATTGGCTTCATTGCCGTCCTACAGAGCAGGCATGTGTCACTTTTTGGCAGCCATCTTTAAATTTGAATTTTGTATGCAAATGTTCTTACATTTTGTTTTTAGCTTTATTTGATTATTTTAAACAACTATATATTCATTTTTAACAAAATCGATAATAGATTAATGACTCTTTATTCTCAAATCTACTAATGTTTACTCATTGTTTACCAAACAAAGAAATATGTTATCATAAATAATTGATATATGTCTAACTTTTCATTTCTTTGTACAAGTCCATCTGGAATCGAACCCTGGACCAACAGCTACACTAACTAAGCCATTTAAAATTAATGAAATAATATTTCTTTATTCTCTTATCTAAATATCTTACTTCTTCTTAGCTATATAAACGATATTATTTTATTTATTATAAAACATTACTTATTTCCTTTGTTCTTTAGTTAAACTATTAGTCTCCTATAAATATAAATTTAATCATAAACATTCTAATTGATAATTTTGTTTGTTCTAAAGCCATTTATTTCTATTACTTTTAAATGTCTTAAATGTAATATTAGATTTTGTTGGAATTAACTGGACATACATCGTTTGTTCCGTTACAGTGGTCTTCAGTTCCAATGTTCAGTAAATATACGAGGGCAGAGTGAAAAGTCTGGAAAAAATTAAACAATTATTTGTTTTGGTCCAAGTGAATATTTATTTTTCAACGTAGTCCCCATGTAACTCGATACACTTGGTCCATCGCTTTTCTAACTGTTCGATTCCCTCGGTATAGTACGATTTCTCCAACCCTTCAAAATACGCATTGGTTTCTGCCATGATTTCTTCGTTGGAACCAAATCTTTTTCCACCAAGCCATTTCTTCAAGTTTGGGAAAAGAAAATAGTCGCAGGGGGCCAAATCCGGAGAATAAGGCGGATGCGGGAGCAATTCGTAACGCAACTCATGTATTTTAGCCATAGCAACTGCACAAGTGTGGACCCGTGCGTTGTCTTGGTGAAAAATGATTTTCTTTTTCGCCAAATGGGGTCGTTTTTCCATTAAAACTTCATGAAATCGCTGTAACAAGTTGGCATAATATTCGCCGTTAATCGTTTTACCTTTCTAAAGGTAATCAACATATATTACACCACGAGCATCCCAGAAGACAGTAGCCATAACTTTATTCGCCGATAGAACTGCTTTGGCCTTCTTTGGTGCAGGTTCACCTGAAGCAATCCATTGTTTTGACTGCTCCTTGGTTTCTGGTGTATGATGATGAATCCAGGTTTCGTCAACAGTTATGAAATGACGCAAGAAGTCCTTTTCATCACTTCTAAACTTCGCCAAACATGTCTCTGACAGGGTCACCCTAGTGCGTTTTTGATCAACTGTGAGCAATCGTGGCACCCAACGGGCGGAGAGCTTCTTCATATCCAAATAAGGGTGAAGGATATTACGAACCCGTTCGTCTGAAATGCTTACAATATCAGCTATCTCACGGACCTTTACTCTTCGATCGTTCAATACGATGTCATGGATTTTGGTGATTATCTCTGGTGTAGTGACCTCAACTGGGCGTCCGGGTTGGTCGGCGTCAGCAGTGCTTGAACGGCCACAACGAAAATCCGTAAACCACTTGTGGATCATTTTAATCGAGATGGAGCAGAGTTCCCGTAATATTTGTGTAATTTTTTTTTGGTATCCGTAATGGTTTTTTTTCGCAAAAAATAATGTTTAATCAGAACACGAAACTCACTTTTCTCCATGTTTGCAAACGCCAAAGTGATTGTTTCTTTTACACAGCTGTCAAAAAAAAACTAGCCGTGCGAACTGGCTGAAAATATACGATTTACCTCCAAAAAGGCTGCATTACAAATTGACATTAATGAATTTGTGAAAAAAATACCTTTAATATCATTTTTACCAGACTTCTCACTCTGCCCTCGTACATATATAGCAATTTTCGATCGAAATTAGAAGTAACTGTACATTTTAGTACTGTAGAGTTTAGTACCATGTCACTTTAACCGCTGTGACAATTCATGTATCGCAGTTTAAACATGATATTAAATAGACATGATACTAAAGTGTACGCGTATTTATGAAGTCGACTACACCTTGTCGTAGCTATTCATATATTAATGTCAAACCACCCCCACTTTAATACGTTACTGCGATATAGTGTTAAATGTGCTGCTTCTACTGAGTTTGTCAGTACCATTCTGGTAATATTCCTAAACTATAACCTATCTAGCTAGTAAGTATTTCCGTTTTGTGTCTTGCGGGTATCACGTTATTTTAGGAGCTGCTGTGGCCACCCGGGCGTGCTCCAGACAATGCAATCAGCGGTAAAAGGCATCGATCTTGCTTTGTGCTTGCTCCTGGGACCTATCCGGTGGGCGGGAAGTGCTTGAGTTGTTCCACAAATCGAATTTCGGCATTGATTTCTGAGTATTGAAACTTTTATATTTGTAATGTTGAAAGAATCATCATTTATCTTCATCATCAACGAGTTTTTTTTTTCATTGAATAAGCTTTATACGCATACCCATTGGTAACTTACAGTTAGCCTATAACTAAACTACTTATTGTAAACTTTTGACGAAACATGTGGCTGATGATTCTTGATATTTGACGAAGCTTGCTGTGAATACCTTAGCCTATTGTACGATCCTGGTCTGGTTATTTCTGCGCACCCTAAGGCGAGCCTGCCATGTGTCTAACCTAACCTAACCTAACGACTAGTTATGTCTTAGATTTATTGACATGGCCGTATTTTTTTCTGCAAATCCGGTATTTTTGAAACGGCCATATAAAAGCAATGCAAAGAATTATTTTTTGTATCCTTTTATTTACCTACGTTATAAGTTTTCGGCAAGATTCTTTTTCAAAGCCGAATTTTAGTTTGAGACATTTATAACCCCGAACCCTGGTAAATTGTTACTACGGTAACTTTGAGTATATACTCGAACTCGTACCTGCCTCAATGAACGAACCTCGTACCTGCCTCAATAAACGAAATTGAAAACTCGTTTATTTGAGTGGCCTCTAATTTCAGAAAATCGTTGTCCGATACTTTTATTACGGAGCAACGCACAATCGAAATTACGCTGAACGGTGCTGCCGGAGCAATGACGTGGAAATATAAAATATACGAACGTAAAAAGACGTGGAAACCCCGTGCATTGTAACGGACGGTCGCGACGGAAGCGCCGGTTTAATTATATGTAAGAGGCACAGGCCATTCAAATGAAGAGTGGGTGGATTTGACAATGGAAATCTGTATTTAAAAGCTTTTTTTAACTCGTAACGTTCGTATACATAAATTGACCTTTTGGTTCAAATTTACATTTCGGTCTAATTCTCATGGTCTAAGATCCGAATAGGAGACGATTTGCACCGGGCTGTTTATTCAATGAAAAGTATTTTATATCAAATTTAATACGCTAAATAATGCGTGGCGAAAAGGTATGCCGAAAAATTACAGCCCAGTACTTATATCATTAAAAAATAATTAAAAATGTACTTTTTTTTAAAGTAGCAAATGTTTGTTTAATAGACAAATTACATACTAATCGAAAGTATGAAGTCTATAGAATATGCAAACGTTAGGTTCGGTGCAAATTATTAGTACCGACTTACCTGTTTATACCTGCCTACCCAATAGCTAGACGGGTAAAAGATAGTCAACCTAACGTTTGCATGTTCTATGTGCTTCATACTTTCGATTGGTATGTAATTTGTCCATTAAACAAGCTATTGCAATTTTTTAAACTAAGTTAATTTTTAAAAAATTCATTAATTACATACTGGACTGAAATTTTTTAGCCTACCTATTCACCATATATTACTAAGCATATTAAATTTGGTATAAAATACTTTTTATCGAATAAACAGCCCGGTGCAAATCGTCTCCTATTCGGATCTCCTACTATCAATTATTTTTTATGTTTAACAAAAATTATTAAATTTTCTTTGGTTTATAATCTTCTGCATAATTGTCGATTAAAATTAGTACTAGGGTGAGAACATCTAGTCCCTTTCAACGTTGTACATTTGGCAATTAGTTGTTACAACCATTGCATTTTCCTATCGCTCAAAGGTTACCTGGATTAGATCCCATAAAGGGATAAGTTCGCCTTAGTACAAACCTTTTGTGTTTCTGTCTATGTTTGTATATAGCTCGCGCCTGCCCGCGTCCAAAGCGCGTCGCTCCTGACACGCGTTTGGTGTGCCGGAGCCTCGAATCAAGAGTAGCCACGAGTTGTAAGAGAGATATTCACGAGTCAGAGTGCATCTCACTTGTACTTATGCGCTTGAATAATGCTCTAATGCTCTCGCGCTTCCTCGCGCAGCGGAACTTTTAACGAGTCTGGCAGGAAGTTTGGCCCGTCAGATTTGTCTGGCTCTTTGGAAAATAGTTTAAAATATTATACTTAACAATATGTATAAAATCCAGTCTTCCTAAAATGACGTAAGTTCCCCCATTTTTTAACGTTTTTTAAAGTGTCTGTCAAAAGTTATGGCCCACAGGAACTGTATATGTTTGTTTATAACAATATCATATATAACATATGTAAGAACCAGCCTTCCTACTTTGACGTAAGTTAGCATGATTTTTTTCCACCTTTGGTACCTGGTTACCTGCAAAACGGCACCGCTTTCAGCTTAGCGAGTATCCATTCCTTTTTAAGTTTGTGTTTACTACCGATCCTAAAAATTTCATCTTTCCTAAAATTACGTAAGTCTGAGTGACTGGGATCTTGTACTATACAAAGTGTACCTGTTTGAAAACCCTCTACATGTATTTGTCCACTATTGCGACTTTGTTTAATGTAATGAAATTATTACCTACTAGTTTAAAACTTCAATAATATCACAGAACCTATTTCAATAATAAGACATCCGGGTTCATTGTGCCGCACCGATCGACGAGATTAGAATTTACCTCTCACTGAAGGATTTCCGTATAAATGAGTGGCTCGAATACAAAAAGCATCACAACGGGATGAGGTCGGCCGTCACGGGCGGCTCATCCCTGAATAAACTGTAATGAAATTGTCCAAGACGGGAGTAATGCTGAATTGAATTCCTCTGGGATTTACATTGCAATTATCATGTTTTATGGTGACAAGCGTCCCTGTTCGGGGATTATTCGAGCGTTAAATCCTGCCTAAACTTTAATTATAGCCGCCGTAGTGATCGAAAGGGTTCCGATTTATTCGGGGCGGTGACGATACCCTTAACTGTTAGCCAATTTTTTTGTGAATATTACACAAAAGGTAATATCGCTCGCGGCTTTCCTTTGGATTACTTTTCATTGGTCGTATTTAAATTAAAAGTGTAAGAATATCTTTACTTAGAGAACCGGGCAATAATTAAAGCCAACATTTATAAAAGATTTTAAAATATATTTTCAGCTTAAGCCCATAACGGTTTATTGATTGTGTTTAGAAAAGTAATGAGGCGAACACAAACCAAACTAGCCGAAATAACACTGGTATAGAAGTGAAGATTTTTAAGGATCTTAAAATAAATACTCAGAGGTCCTGGACAAGATGCTTAACGCTATCGGAAACGATTTTCGAAATTTTTAAAGTGTATGAAATTGACGTAAGCGCTTGCTACAACCATCCGACAGTTTAAGTCAATCCTATACATTTTCGATAGCAATAACGATGTCTAAGGCCACAGATGCGCAGTCTGTAAGAATGCGTTTAAATTTTATAGACTCTATTTTGTTTTAAAAGCGGCCCTATGTCCAGCTGGGACCTATTATAGTTGCGTTTATCGCTGTGAATATGAATACAATATTCATCACTCTCTAGCAAGTTTATAAGTTCGAGAGTAACGGATGCTTTATCAACATAGGCGCGCAACAACAGGGTGGTGATTCTCTCAACAAGCAAAGGTGATCGTTTGCTCGAGTGAAGGTCCAAGCGGCGAGTTTAAGTAGTCCCGTCCGACCGAACAAAACACATTTTAGCGCGTGCATTGTCAATTAGGGAGCTTTATACGTTCGAGAAGTCATGCTGCCAAATTGAATACACGCGCTAAAGGTGTTTTGTTTGCTCTGTCGGGACTACTTAAACTAGCCGCTTCGTTCACTCGAGTGAACGATCACCTTTGCTTGTTGAGAGAATCACCACCCAGGACCATAATAGGCTCACAGTTGTAGGAAGTATAACAATTCCGTAGACATATCAGCTCAGCATCATCTTTCACCAAGGTATGCGTATAAAATACCTCCGCATAAGTACGTCGTGCACTATTACAGCTGACGGCACCGCGGACCGCAAGGGGAGGCGAGTGGACGGTGTGGTTTTACGTTCCTACTAATTGATACTGGGTTTAGTATAACGGCCTAGCCTGAAGTCTCCGCGGCGGCGACTGCGGCGGCGGTCAACGTGGCGAACCTAAATGTACAGGCTAGACCTAACTCTGTGTAATTTTCAACCACATGCAGGCTCAATATCTGTATAAGTTACGTATACAATGTGTATGGAATGATCTATCAAAAACAACACAACACAACAATGAATAAATAAAAAAACAAGGACAAATGTGACACCGACGACTTAGTCCCAAAATAAGCACTATAGGCTTGTACTATGGGTACTAGAAAACGATATACCTACATACTTATATAGATAAATACTTAAAAAACATATAAAACATCCATGACTCAGTAACCAATATTCACGCTCATCACACAAATATCTGCCCTCACCGGGATTTCAACCCAGGGCCGCTAGCTTTGTGGGCAGCTTACTACCAACTGGCCATCGAATAGTAATACCTACTGTGCGGTATGGATCTCTTGGTGCGCGAGTCCGACTCATACTTGACCGGTTTTTTTATTTACATTAGTAAAGCACCTAAACAAATATATTATAGACAATATTACCGTGTACTTTACTTCCCATCAGCATAAGCATTACTAAAATAGGTTGGCGCTCGGCCACGGGGTATGGTCGGTCAGTAACAAGGTTTCCACGCGCTCGACAATCACAGTGTGTATACTTATAGTTTATTAAGCCCAGTTTGGCGCCGCAATATGACCTAATGAACTGCGGCGGCGCTGCTAATAAGCCTCTACTGAGTTATCTGCTGTGGCCACATGTGTTAGACAGCCTCCGTCTCGTCCGGATTTTCTCCGACAGACACTGACAATGCTTCGCCCAAACAAAAGTTACTTTTATGAAGCTCTTTCAGCCGCTATATTAGAACAACATTATTGCATTGTGATGATACCTTTTGATTTTGGACAATGGTTCTTTTTAAAAATAAGTATAAGTAAAATAAAACAGGTCTAGGGGACACCGTTGATGTAAGAAAAAATATCGAAACTTTTATGTGTTCGTCTTGTACCGTCTTATATAAACATAAATAGGTGGTATTTTTTTCCTTTTCTCCCTGTGTCTCTCTCGTAAGATTTTTGGCATGTTTTCCTGCTGAACTACGCGTGTTATTTTTATAAGTATAATAAGTAATTTAATATTTATTGCTTTATATAATGCTAGACTAAGTAGTAACCATTGTAATATGTTTAAAAAATGACTGCCAGCTGAGTTTCTTGCGGCGTTTCTTCTCAGCAGTGGTCTCCTCTTGGGAAGCGCTGGTAGATTCTTGACGTGTAAAAGTGCCCGTGCGGCCTACTTACTGAATAAATATATTTATCTTTAACAAGGAACTACTAATTCTTCTTTATCTCTGTTCTGTGAGTTGAAACAGAAACACAAATCAAAAATGCACAAGGATCATGATCATGACGACGCGTTGGCCTAGTTGGTAGTGATGCCTACGAAGCTAGCAGTCCCGGGTTCGTCGGTCGAGGCAAATATCTGTGTGCTGATCGCTAGTATTTGTTTCTGTCTTGGATGTTTTCTATATATTTCAGTTCTTATTTCTGTAAATAATTATTTATATCGTTGTCTATTTACCCATAGTATAAGCCTAGAGCTTAGTTCCGGACTAGGTCAATTGGTGTGTGTGTCCCGTGAACAGCTCTTTGTAATCAAGTAGGTACGTAACATCAAATAAAATACTCATAAAACATGTCCAATTGTTACCAAGTTGAAGGTTAGATTATTATTTATTATTATTATTTATTTATTTATTAAAAACAAACAACATGATACAATAATATTAAAGGCCCTGCAAAACTGTTACAACAGTTTGACTGCAGGAATGTGTCCGTGAATAAATCTGTTTTTTTTTTAAATATAAATATTCTTAGCTATGTCTTACTTATAAATATACTTAGTTATGTATGTCTAGTATGGAAGGGACTCTAATAAAAAATTATGGACTAGCCTCTTAAATCTACGTATATGTCGTGGCTCATGCCGGATATACTCAGATAACAGTTAATAAAAAAATACTCAAAGTATCACATAAGTAAAACCATAACTCAACTTGTTGACAAGGGCCTCGGGGACTTGATATGCGGGGAACAAACAGAACTTCCCTCAACCATATCAATCCCACTTACCTGTCGATAAAAAGTTCGTGCATGCAATGTATCGGCCATCTTTGATATTTGCGCGAATTCGGGCGCAGACCTCGTTTTACTGTTCGTGAAATCTGATCTTGTGACGTCATTGAATATGTTATAGAATTGTATTTCTTGGAGGGTTTTGTGTATTTTAGTTGTTGTTTTGATAATATATTAAAGATTTAAGATTACGCATAGAGATTTAAACTCACGTCTTCATTTAGAGAGTAGGCAGAGCTTAATAGTTACCAACAACTCTAAAAACTTGTTGATAATTCTGTAACCTCATTTTCCACAATCAGGCTAAGATGGTTAACAGTGTATGGTGACAGGTTGCAAGCCCATCGCCTACCGACCGGTACCGACGTACTGCATTGAACTGCAACCCAGCTGCAAAATGGCCGTTCGAAGGCAGTTCTGATGCGGTTGATGTACCTAACTGCATCGAAACTGCGCTATCCGCTTGCAGTTGGCGTGCAGTCTACCTAAGTGGACTGCGCAGTTGGTTTGCAGTTTCGATGCAGTTACATCAACTGCATCAGAACTGCCCTCGAATTGCCATTTGGCAGCTGGGTTGCAGTTCAAATGCAGTCCGTCTCTACCTGCCAAGAGGATTGTAAAGCTAAAAAAATCCATACAACATGCGATATCGTTTCTATCCTCTTTACGATTTTTGAATTTGTTGTAGATATCATGAAAAACGATGTCCGTACGTTTTTATTTCCAACAAAATATTTCTTAGAATGAAAAAGAAATAATAAAAACAATAAACAGAAACGTACAGACCCAGTTCTTTATAATAACTACAACATATTCAAAAATCGTGGAAATCGGACTTGATTTAGGGGGTGAGAAACGTTATCGCCCGGAGCTAAATTTGTTTGAATTTATTTGACAGCAACGCGTTTTAGCGGCGCTTCACAATCCTCTTATGATTGTATAATGGTGAATACCAAATATATACTTAACAATAACTCTTCTGCCTCAAACGACGTTTGGCCCTATATTCAAGTTTGCTTAAACCACATTATTTCAAATCATTTTCTCTATAGATATTCTTATGTTTTTTTCTAATCTGGCTAGATGGCTTTGCTTAGAAAGGAAAAGAAAGAGAGAGACAAAACATGATTAAATATACCACCCCACACGCTCTGGCGCTGTTTGATTCCCGCCGACGCGTCTCGGTCGGATAAAAAAGAAATATGACGTTGTATATTTTATTTGCGATCGTTTCGGAGTATGGTTTTGTGCAAGCGTCTATAAGTCTATTGAGTGGGATATTATTTATTAAGATGTTTATTGATATTATATTATTTATAAAATATGTACAGAAATCAGTCAAGATTCGAATAAGTATTACGTAGGTAATTTCATTGTGAACAATATAGGTGAACTGAATGTTTCGTTTCTACCTTGTACGGTCAGCCTTATAAATAGCAATACTTTAGTGCTTAGTCACTTTAACGTCATGTTTGAACTGCTGCACTAATCTGTCAAAGGCGTTAAAGCGACAAGGTACAAAAGTGTTCAGTTACTCGCACTTTAATGCAACAGCTATACAAAAAAACTGAAAAGTGTCATTATTGCGGATAAAAGAATTAATTTTTGAAAGAATTCCCTTTTTGTATAGTGTCAATCTTGGATTTAAGGTGCGACTTACAAGGCCGAATGTACGTTACCCCGAAACTTTCTAGTTTTATCTCGGTGATACAGCGCAAAATGTATTCATGATATGGGTATAAAATTTTAATGGAGTGCATGCCTCTGCGGGCAGCTTATCTGCCGCGCAGAATGTAGCCGCCGATAAATTCACCCCCGCAATTTACCCGGCAATCTTGGTGAAATTCAAGTATGGCGCCTAACCATCGCTTTTTCATAAGTGAAATATTATGGTGCATAAATTGTACATCAACACGATGTTGATCAAATAATATTGTAAATTGGGTCATCCTCAAGGTGGGGTAGCACTCAGATACATATAAGTAATTATGTTTTGTACTTTTTTATGTGCAATTAAGAGTTATAATTATGTTACCCGGTATCCCATTATTTTATCGAATTCCATTTCATCGAATTTCATTTGATCGAACGCTATTTTCTGCTAAAACTATAGTAATTTCAGAAAATCTTAAACATTAATTATAATTACAAAAGTAACAGTTTCTTTAAAATGAAAAAAAAAAACATTGTGACTTGCGATGATTATGACCTAAAGCACATTGTGACTAAAAATAATTATGGCTGACAATATAGACCCCTCCTTTTTATATGTGTGTATGATTTTTGTTTTTCTTTTTCCATGTCATTTTGGGTATTTCACTATATGTAAGGCTAATAATTAGTTATTAAGTTATAATGTTACTAACAAAATATGGATCAGTTTTGAGGTCTGTTTTTTTTTTTTTATAATTACGTAAGTTAGGTAAGGTTAGACTTGTGACCACAAAAAAAAAACTCATGTGACGTGAAATGCCTTTCGGTGAAATGAAAATTCTGCGTAATGATAAGTTCGTTGAAATGTGTTTCGATAAAATAACAGGTATCATTCATAGTCATACACACATACTCTCACATGTAACATTGACGAAGTGTCGGAATAATTTTCACAGGTTTTCGTAACCCCGTTTGTTCAGTAGGTTACTTGATTAATATTGAAGGCTAAAATAATACGACTGGCGAATATGTGAACTTCACTGTAGAGACTTAATTATATTATACTGCCAAACGTTTCAAGCTCGGAACGTATTTTGAAATGTGCTATTTCTAGTGTGAAATTGTAACGGACGAAATTGGACGGGAAGTCCACGAAAGTCGGATGACAATGCAAGTGTCACATGTTGAAGAGATTATTTTATTATGAAGTAGGAAGATGGTTACCGTCTTTACTGTAGTTAACTTTGATTCATAAAGTTTGAACTTATAATATTGGTCTCGGTCAGCAAATACTATTTGAGATTGGTCAGCAAATACAATGTGGTACCTTATTTGAAAACTATTTCAAGTAAGGTGACGGAACCAGTAATGGACGAGACCAATGATGGACACTTGATTCTTAATGTACAGAAGTTAAAGGTTGCAACAATCAATTTATGATCGTATGATCTTTGAATTAAGAGTCATGTGTCCATTACTGGTGCCTGTCAGCTAAAAGTGTAACACTGATGCCATTTGGTACTGGTGTATTAGGGGTTTAATAGTTTAAAATTATCAGTTATTTCGGCTTCAAAAATAAAAGTAATTTGCTTTTGCTTGCTTTAAGCCGAAATTAAAGCGAAACTCGTTTACAGTAATAGGCTTTAAAGGCCTTAATCAGTATTTTCTTCTGAGTGGATTTAATTTGATTATAGTTTTAATTCAATACTTAATAATCAAATATGAATACATTCTGCAAAGACAGTTAAAGATGATAGGTTAATTTAAGCTATCGTAGATTGCATTTACTATACTAATTAGTATAACAGTATTTTTACTATCACTAAAAAAAATACGGCGAGTAGCAAGCTGTATAGGTAAAAATATTAAAATAAGACTACAAAACATAGTACAAACATATTAAAATTTGTAGTTTTAAATTACCTATGCATTCGACTAAAAATATAAAAAGTGCAAGTATCTTTATCTACCCCAATTATCATAATTGGGCATTTAAAAACAATTCTTCTGTGGAATTGATAGTTAATATTGATGCTTATAACTCAAGATCCGAAACAATAGATACAGAGGGAGAAATAAAGATGTCGACCGCAATTTATTGCGTACCTAACCCTGATTATGCCGTGCGCATGGTCTGAATGCCTCGGGGTTTTTGTGCATGCCGAACGGCTAAACGGGTTAACAACTATGTGGGGGCGGAAGTGGTCGTTCCGATCCTCTTTTTGCGAGCTATTTATGTACTCCTTTGCAAATACACCAGGTAAACAAACTGCCGTATCCGGTAACATGAATAACCATTAGGTACATATAGGGTGACGGCACCAATGATGGACACTTTTAGCTGACAGGCACCAGTAATGGATACTTCACTCTTAATTCAAATTGTATACGGACCAAAATTGATTGTTATTCATTTGTTGCAAAACAAATGAATAACCCTTATCTTCTGTAAAATAAGAATCAAGTGTTCATTATTGGTGCCTTGTCCATTACTGGTTCCATCACCTTAGGTGTTTTTATCCCGATGAAACCTATATGACGACGCGCTGGCCTAGTTGGTAGTGACCCTGCCTACGAAGCTAGCAGTCCTGGGTTCAAATCCCGGTAGGGCAGATATTTGTGTCATGAGCGGGAATATTTGCTCCTGAGTCATGGATGTTTTCCATGTATTTAAGTATATATTTCTCTATGTAAGTTTTTATATCGTTGTCTAGTATAAGCCTAGAGCTTAGTTTGGGCCTAGGTCAATTGGTGTAACATTGGCCCCTTATATTTATATAAAGATAAAGATAAAGATAAAGAGACATTTATTCGCAACAATACAAAATTACATTACATAGATACAAGAAGAGCAAGACACAGAGAAATTGTTGCGAAACGGTCCCAACTCAGCATTCGCTAGCCGTGAAGCCAGCGCTGGTCTTCCGTTGGAACCGCTTGGTGAAGAGACGGAAAGTGACAGACTTAACACAAAACAATGTTAAAAGAAAAACAACATGGGTTAAACAACAATCAATATATTTAATATGCTTTCGGATTGTAGAACTAACTCGGATTTCCTCCAAAATAAAGTCTGAACTAAAGTTTAACACATTCCATGCCGCAAACTGAGAATCGTTTAATAGAAAATAACGTATTATTTATACTCGCCAGACGGTCTGCAGTGGCTGATGTAACCGATTGCTTTTACGTCAGGCATTTTATGAGTGACACGGCTCGATAGTTAAACAACAGTGTTTAAGGCGGTCGTGTTAAACTCTATGTTGTGATTCGCTGTTACATTATTGCCAGGGAAAATAGGAAATCTGCCGTATGGCAGGCCGTATATGCTGCGCAGAATTTGGCAGATTGACAGGAAAATAATTTTTGCTGTCAATCTACCAGAACTTACCGAACAGTCTTAAAAAATATGCCTTTAAATGAGCCACATATATTTCAGAGTGTTAATATGTATAAAAAATCAAATAAAATAAAAATTCTAGAAATAGTCAATGTCAGTAAGAATATAAGTACTCAGACGTTAATACTTTGATTTTACATTTCATAACTCTATGGCGGCGTACAAACAGCCAGGAATAAACGGAAAACACCTACAAAGAGCTTAAACCTTAAAAGAGATGCTGCAAACATTTTGGTCAGTAATTTGCTGGTCTATGTCAAAATGTATATTTAAGTAGTGTGTAAGATTGCATGCAGCATGGTAATTATAGCTATTTGTATGCCTAACGGCAAAATATAGTAATCCTAATTAAAAATAAATTATTTGAATTTGAATTTGAAAAAGAAATGGTTTTCCATGAAGAATAAGGTAAATATTCCTAAACCTGCCAAATTCTGCCCTTTCCGTAATTCGTCAACATAATGTACCGAAGCTACAATTCTATTGTAAAATATGACAAAATGATAGAAGTCTACCACATATGGTCATCTTTTTCTCGCAATTGAGTTAAGACTTTGGAGTATAAGAGACTGTTACTTTTAAATCTTCTGTTTTGGAGAATCACTCGAGACTATTATGCTGGGCTAAAAAATCCCGTGTCTAGGTAATAGAAAAAAAATGCACTTGATAGCTTACATTAAAAATTATAGACGATTTACTTGAGAATGAGAAAATTAAATGGGTAGTTTAAAACACGAGCTATTCCGGTGTTAACCGACCGTTGCACCAGGATCGCAGAGCCCCGGGGAGTAGTACGTTCTTAGACCTGACAGACTTAAATTGAGTTGTAAATAAATTGTAAATACTTTCATACAGTCAAGACCGTGAGCGACGACGAACACGAAATACAGATAATAATTTCTTTACTTTGCCGCAGCACCTTTGGGTCGTTGAAAGATACTGGTTCCATTATGAACTTTAACTTATATTTTGGAGTTAAACGGGACTGCATCGCATAAAATCTTAATTATAACTAGCGACCCGCCCCCGCTTCGCTTCGGTTTATGTGAGTTTTCTGTAACCATCATACACAAAAACCTTCCATGAAAAAATATCTAGCTGGTGGTCCGCATCAAAATCTGTTACGTGGTTAAGGAGTAAGCGGATATACTTATAGACAGACAGACGCAGAAAGCGACTTTGTTTTATATTATGTAAAATTTTGCTACAAATATGTGTGAATATCGTGAAAGTTGTAGAAATCGAACTTTGACTGTCAAGCCACCATAGAAAATTGATGAATTTACTGTTACAATCAAACTTCGACTGACTAGTGTCAGTTCCAGGGTAGGGAATGCAATTTAACTGGTTTTTGTATGAAAATAACCGGTTAAAACCGGTTATAACCGGTTATTTGCATTCCCTATTCCAGGGGCTCTATTCTACTCGTTAAAAGCATATTGCCCCAGTAGAGGTTACATTTTAATTCGCAGAAGAACTGCAGAAAGTACATACATTATTTACATTATTTTACTGTATCTTTGGAACCACATTATGTCTGATTCTAAAGCTTATCAAGGTCCTTTTCTTTTAAATCATATTTCCCTCACTTTCTTCACATTCATTATAAATTGTCAGAAGTTGGAAACGTGAGATGAAAGCAAACAGAACCTTCAAATTACGGTAGTTTTTTTTCATAAATATTTTGCTATATCACCTACCTACAAGATCGAAATACTTTTAATTCGGTTAAAAACTTTGGAAAATCATAAAAGCCGATGAAAAGCGTCATAGTTTCATAAATTCAAACCAAAAAGGTTAAACGAATAATGTTAGTTGGCCGGGTCGGGTGCCGGGAACGGAACAGTTTCACTCCTGAAACGGGTGTAATTGCGAAAAGAGGCGGATAATTGAGAACAACTATTAGCGAGCTCGTAGGGTAGGCTGGGCCCACATTGCCGCTACTCTGGCTAATTTGCTTGCACACTAAAACTTCCCGAGGGATACGTGGGCTACATAACTTGTGACAAATAATTAAGGCGTTACGGCATAGTCAAACTCTGCGATTTACTTCGAGGTTGTCAAGTGTCTATTTATTTATTTATTTATTGCCATCATGTGCATCTAAGGTCTGTTCATTCTTACTTCTCTTATATAGTAAACAACTTTCTAACCTCAAAATGAATATTTTTTTGGATAAAACAGCTATTTTAAACAAAATAAAGCAATCACAGACAATTCAAATTAGGCAAGTCATGTCCATAATGTTTATTAAGTTTACTTTATTTACGATAAAAGAGCTGTTTTAGCCAAAAAAGTTTCATTTTGAGGTTACAAAGTTGTTTACTATATAAGACAAGTAAGGATGAACAGACCTTACATAAAGTTTTTAATAAAAGTAAGTTTAAGTAAGTAGGTACATGAAAACTTGCTAGGGCACTGCGATAGAAATACTAGGCCATGTTTGGCAAAAATTGATCTTACAGCTCTACATTTACTATAATGAATGAAAGAGATGCAACGAAAATGTTTGACGAATAACAGCGACGTGAAGTGCAACCATTAACGGCGAAGTTAATTTTTAATTGCTGGTTAATTGGCTTGCACATTTAAAGCTCCTGAGATACCAAGCTGAATTACTAGTGACAAATAAATTTAATGGAAAAATGAAAATGAAATGGAAAAACAATCCCTAACTCTCTTCAAAGTTTTAGTTGAGTATTTATTAGCGACACGCCCTGGATTCGCCTGGTTGGGATCTATATGTAGGTATTACGCAAGTACACCTTCCGGAAGACTTCCTTATGATAGTGGAAAATTAGACATCTTGGATATCGTGCGTAATTTAACCTTTACTTGTATACAAATATTAACAGTTTTTTTTCTCTTCGGGTTTCGTTATCTCCTCACTAGTTTTTGCAGAATGCCATTATTAGTCTAGTCTGGTGTTTTTTGACCGGAGGTTACAAAATCTCAGTTGGTTACATACATCTAGAAGACGAAGAAGAAGAAGAGATACATTTATTCACCAACAATAAGGCACACATTTTTTTTTTAAAGAAATCAGTGAAGGTAACAGATGAGGCACGCAATGTGTGTCCTCGCGGCGGTGAACCGGACACTGGCTCAGCAAAATGCTGAGGTGTCAGACACCTACAGCGCTGATTTACAGCCAGTACCAGCAATGACTCAAGGAATGCTGTACAAACATACTATATTATACGTATAAACTAGGGTGATAGAACCAGTTATTGACATCTCACACTTGTCTGTGTTTTTCGCCGATTTAATAATGCCGTGGGTCGATACAGGGCTCAAACGGCCACAAACGAGATTAAATCGCTACTCCTCCCGCTTAACCGTTCCGTTTTATGACGCTGTGACTTTATTTAACCGAAAGCTAAGATTATGCAAGCGGAGTCATTCTCGGATATTACGAACCTCATTTATTGCGGAGCCAGAGGTATCTCTTTAATGTGAAGACGGAAATACAATTCGCTAAGGTTAAGGATAAAATGTGAAATGATAATTGAAAGTAGGCTTGTTTGAAGAAGTAAGCATGATACCCAATTTTATGTAGGTAGATTGACAATAAATATAATGGGCAATATGCGTTTGAATTGTTACTATTAATGTAACGAATGAATGAATGAATGGTTTATTTTGCTAATCATCATGTACCTACAATAAGATTGATTATCAAGTAAAAAGTATCAACAATATTCGTATACCTACCCTAGTGACGTAGGCATGCAAAAATATAACTTAAAAACTAAACTTTCTATCAATATAATAATGCTTAATTTATAAATTAACATGTCCAAAAATAACTACATAAAATTACCTCCAAGATAAAAATTCGTCTATCGAATATATTTTTTTCTCTGAGAGTCACTGTAACAGGGCAAATTTAAATTTGTTTCTTGGCGAGCTGGTCACGCTGTGTTGATGGCAGTTTATTAAAAATTCTGACCGCGACGAGGTTTAAGGGTGCATGGATTCCTATGTTTAGCAAAAACTGATGATTAAGATGATGATGAAACGCGCTTAAAAATGAAATACGTGTATTTTAATATTATTACGCTAACCAAATAGTCACTAAAGAATAACTGAATCGTTATTAACTGACCCTGAATGCGACGGTAAGTGTCAGGACCTACTTGTTTAAATTCGAACGAAATTTATATCACGAATGTGCGTGTAAGAACTCTTACCATTAAGAAATACAGTTGAAATTTAATTGATTCTGCCACTCGTTAGATGCAAATATAGACCAACAAATACAATAAGATTAAGTAAAATCTAATCAAGGTTACTTACAGGGTGTCCGAGAACTTGTTGTTATTATTAAGGGATTAGAAAACCTCTACAACTTTTAATGATGTCGGTAAAGAACAACTTGCGGTACAACTTGGGCTACCTTGCCTAAAAATAGTTTTAATTTGTAATTCCATAACTTAATATCGAATCAAAACAAATCCATATTTTCTAAGCTACTAAAGCATTTTTAATTTAACAGAAACGTCTGTTACGAAATTCTAAACTATATACTCTATTCTATTCCATAATATTCTATTCAATTTTTTCGCTTTAATATAGTACTATATTATATACTAAGGCATTATTCGGTTTTCATGCAACAACTTTGAATATTCGTACAGTCGAGTTCA
Organism: Acleris literana; assembly: GCA_946894065.1. NCBI lineage: Eukaryota > Metazoa > Arthropoda > Insecta > Lepidoptera > Tortricidae > Acleris > Acleris literana. Next base: position 8,286,517 of record OX335689.1, on the reverse strand, counting down.
TAAAAATATGTGTACACTTTACTACCTTGTCTATTTTTATGACATGTTTAAACTGCCATAAATATGAATTGTCACAGCGTTTATAGTGGCAAGGTACTATAGTGTATACATACTTATGAACTTTACTGTACTGACAAAAATTTGGTCTAGAGCACAATTTTTAAAGGGGTTTCTTATTTCTTAATATCTACGTCGTTCTGTAAAACCTGTATACACTTCATTCAATAAAGCATATAATACAAAAACAATATTAGTTATAGAAATATGTAAATGAAAAAATAATAATGTGAAAAGAAGTCTAACAATAATAAAAAGAATATCGGTTAGAATTTTTTTCTAGGAACTTTGTGCGTGACTGACTTATTATGGAAATGGTATTTTTGCTGGTGTCGTAACAAAATTGAAGTAGATTGGGTATATTGTTAGGTTCCCTTGGCTTCTAGTGGTTCTTATTTCAGTCTAGAGCTGACTACAGTTTATCGGATAATGTGAAATGAGGGAGAACTTATATAAAGCCATCTTTTCATGGTTTTTTTCTTTGACTGGTTTAGTTTGATGTAAATCCGTTGCTTATCGATCAACGTATTTTAGCTATACACGAACATCCGATAGAAAAACGGAATAATAAGTTCAGTCGCGTGACTGTCTGTCTGTCTGTCCGTTGACAAAAACGTTGGAAGGCAAAATATGGAGTTGGTGTAAAAGTAGTGTAGAAAATATGAGTAATTAGTAATTAAGCTTTATCTACATTATCTCTGGAAAATGCAGAACCTATAATGTAATAAAAAAATATGAGGGTCATAATTAAGACTAAAACCTTGAACTTTAAAACACATAATATCATCCACATACATCCATAAGAATATACATTATAAAGTAACGATAGCTTTAAGTCTATTGAACTGTTTAAAGAAGGAATTAAGTTATTAGTAGGGATGTTACGGGTTACGGAGGCGGCTTTACCGGAGCCGGAGCCGGATCGGGAGTTAAATTTTTTTATTTAACGGAGTCGGATCCAGAGCCGGAAGCGAAGTTGGAGCCATATCCGAAGCCAGATCCGGAGCCGGATCCGGAGGTTTACCGGAGACGGAGCCGGAGCCGAGTATCTTTTATTTAAATTAATTCTTGGACAAGTCAAAACTTGTCGGCGTGCGCCGCACTGCCGCGGCAAATGTAATACCTTCAGCTCCGGTATAACTTCAGTAAAAAATGAACGGAGGCGGAGGCGGAGGCGGAGGTGTGAAATAAAAAATAGCGAAGGCGGAGGCGGATCCGAAGATGTAAAACCAAACGGAAGTTCCGTCTTAACGGTTGCGGAGGCGAAGCTCCGGAACATCCCTAGTTATTAGCTCCAATAAATTTTGTGTGATTTTTTTTTAAAGGGTCCATCGAGAAGCAAAGTATAACATTAAGTCTAAGTTAATTGCAAGTTAATTGAGAGATAATTGAGCTATTTTTGATACATTGCGTGGCGAATTAGTTAGTATGAAAAAAAAAGTACAACTTATGTTAACAATGCACATGTTTTTATATTAAATAGGATGCATATTAACTGTTGTCAAAATATATATTCGTATAGATGTCACACACTGTATTATACAGTGTGTTACCAGCACCCAGGCTTTTTTTAAAGGAGGTTAGAATAACGTATATCTGCAACGTAACCATGACATTAATTTAGTGCATGTGCTAATTTTCGGGCTTTGTTAACTTTGTAACAAAATTTTAATTGCCAGCAATGTAAAGCACAGCAATTTGACAAGTGTAAATGACAGTCAACGGATACTTTGATTATTACGATTTGCCCCCGTACCACGACATGCCTTGTACTAAGCAACAGCGATACTGATAACGATGAACACGCAGCAAATGCACTACATTAAAAATGGACAGTATCTCAGAAAATTAATTGTGAAGTTATTTTAATTAATTGATAATACTTGCAAACAATTGCTAAAGCAACATATTATCGGCAGTTTTAATAAATGCCCGCATGCCGGTAACACACTGTATGTGTTATTAATTACTAGCTGCGAAGGGCTTGTTTCAAAATATGTTACTTGTATAAAAACAGGTTAGGCACAATTGTAAGTTATTGGTACAAATATTTAATCGCACTACGTATTACTCCTTTCGCTGGGTGTTCCTCGAAGCACCAAGAATTTTATACCGTGAAAAGAATTTTATACCGAACATTATATACGTACTGTAATGACATAAGGTTCTATTGCTAAAAGTAGACTTTATCGCATTAAACTCTTTGTACAAGATGTCCAATTTGATTTTAAATTTACAAATTAATTTAAAATCAAATTGGTTCGATAGAACAGCTGTGCTTTGTTTTGTAATAAAGTAGTGAGTATCCGCTAAGCCAAGGTGCTGAGCACACATATTGTATCTTTAAACTAGAAAATAACCAAGGAATAAAGTATTTATTTAAACTAATAAATAGTATTTATTTACAGAGGGAACTCCACCTTTTGTTACTGTACCGTGAGATTGATATGTCGCCTGATATAAATGCAGCTCGATTTACCTTACAAATTCGTTTGTAAATAAGTTCTATCGAGCCATCAACAACCACGCGATCAATTCCGATGGCTCTCGGTTGAAGTGCGGTGAAAAACAATTCCAATATAAAACCAATTTATTGCATTTTCGAAACTTATTTGTTGAATGAAAAGGTTGTAAACCACGAGAAGTAGAGTACTTTACCTTTGTTCTGTTTTATACGATGCAATAAATACCTACTTAAAATACTCAGCTACGTGGATGGATTAATCAATGATCTAATTTTTACCAATGTTTATGATAATGTGCTTTAGATTGGGATGGAAAAACAAAATATACACTTTTTTATGAAGGATAGCTTCTGCCCGCGACTTCGTCCGCGTAGATTTCGATTCATGTTAAATTCCCTCAGGAACTTTTAAATTTTCCGGGATGAATAGTGCCTATGTGTTAATCTGGCGTATAAGCTATCTCCATATAAAAAATCATTAAAATCCGTCCAGCTGTTGCAGCATGAAAGAGTAACAAACTAACACACACACACACACACACACACACACCAACTTTCGCATTTATAATATTACTAGGATTACAAGAGTGACAGAGGCTACAATTTGCCAATATAAATAGAACAGCTCTCGGTTCAAAAGCAGAGAAAATCTCTGTGGATGAAATGGCCAGTAAAAGACTAAAGGGATCAAAGGTGCGGAGGTATTTCAGTGAAATACTGACGAGAGGGCATAAGAGTCTCGAAACGCGGGATTAGTCAGCCGTCACTCGTTACCGGGACAAATACGGTATATTAACTCCGGAATGTCTATAGCTTTACGGAATTAGTACATTCCGAATTGTTTGTAAGCATCGAACTGTTTAAGTAGGTACTCAAACAGTTTTTGATATGACTATTTACTGAAACGAATATTAAAACTAAGAACGTGTGAGAACAGTTTGGTACACCATTTTTGTTGGAGAACAATACTATAATATTGTTGAATAGAGCGCAGTAAGCAGTAAATCTACTGTGATGTTCTAGTGAATCCGCTTTCCTGAAATTTTGGTTAATGGTTGGTTTCATTATTTAGATACGAATAAGATTAGGTTAGTGTCTAGCATTTGGAGGACGGCGGAGTTATTGCACGAGACAATAAAAAAGGCGGTTATTTGGCAAGAAAGAATGCGTCTACAAAAATAAATCTATGTAAATGACGTACCGTCAAACGGGGTAAATAGTAATTAAGGAGTAAATAGGGACACAACCTAAAATGAAGCATATGTTACTAAGTATAAGACTGAAATTATTTCCAATAGACGTAACGTGTCCATTTAATACTTGTTCTTATTTGTGACCAGTTATGACTTATTTTAGGTTGTATCCCTATTTACCTCTTAATTCCTATTTACCCCGTTTTACGGTATATTAAAATTACTTTAAAAGTGGCACTGCTTGATAGCCTAGTTGGTAGTCACTCTGCCTTTAAAGCTTGCGGTCCCGGGATCGAATTCCGGTAAGGGCAGATGTTGTGTGATGAGCGCGAATATTTTTTAGTGTCAGATATTTTCTATATACTCGTATTTAAGTATGTATGTATTTCTCGATACATATAAGTATGATTATCGTTGTTTGGTTCCCAAGTACTAGCCCAGAGCTTAGTTAGGGTCTAGTTCAATTTGTGTGGAATTGTGCCCTGATGTTAATAATTATTAAAAACCCGATATGTGGCCAAACTAGTCAAGCTTGTACTCCGACTCAAACATCTTTTATAAAAAGAACTTTTTGTTCTTGGTTACTGCGGCTACAATATAAGGCATGGTGCGACATGCCCTTGGCCGATGTAAATAAATATCGAACGAGGCGTTGATGTTATTGTAACTTGTTATCTGACTTTTGTCCCACTTTACACGATGTCGAACAAAGCCCGTCTCCCTCAACGGCATTAGTACCCGTAGGGAAATGCTTTGATAGGAAAGTCAAACGTCTCTAATGCGTTTGGGTTATATTTTAATAGATATAGAAAACAACACGTTAAGAAAACTTACATGCAGTTGTTTAACTATTCATACATTGTTGATTGAAGATTCATACAGTAAGTTTCATGCCTGCTTATTTTGACGACGCGGTTTTTTTTACGTATTTGTCTTCTTTATCTTTATCTTCTGTACATGTCATAAAAAAAAACGCTAAAAAAAACGTCTGTCTGTTTGTATATCCGCTAACTCCTCCTAAACCACACAACGGATTTTGATGCGGTTTTCATCCTCAGTTAGATAATTTTTCACGAAAGGTTTTTATGTATACTAGTAATAAATTCTAGTTTATGTAACCGTGTTACAGAAAACTCACATAAACCGAAGCGAAGCGAGGGCGGGTCGCCAGTTTCTATATATTCTCGTACCTAAGTACGTTTATCGTTGTCTTGTACCTATTACAGTTTAAGCCAAGAGCTTAGGTTAGAATTAAGTCAATTTGCGTGGAACATCACCTTTTCTAATTTAATTTTTCATGGTCATATGAATTTTCAAACAAATTGAACGATTTGTGAAAGAAACAACGGACAAAAAGACGACTACTTAATGAGGTTGGCTAAAATTTACGCACGTTTTCTTAGATCAAGTTATTTCACTGTAAAATAAAGTCCAGTGGAAATACATATTAGCCAAATATAAGAAGCACCTAATATATCTAATTACTTTCTTCAAAAATAACATTACATTCAGAAAATGCTATTTTGCTTCTGGTAACTGAATTTGCTGAGATTATGCATCTTAAACAAAAAGTCGATAAGCTACAAACATCGAAGGGCGAGCACAGTTGAGAGAACTAACAGCAGGTGTTTTTTATTACAATAAGTGCGCGATTGTCCCTGTTTAGAATATTTTTCGTTGTGGCCTTGGTTACCTACTGTTACATAGTTTGAATGAAAAGTATTCTATTATCAACAGCTATCAATATCTTCCTATAGCAAGAGCAAGAGCTAAGAGCAAGAAACTATACTCGTGTTGTCTAATTAAAGACCAAAATCTGACAGTTCCCATCTTGATTATTTCGTTATTTGAACATTATTTCATAAAAATATGAATGAGAACTCGTGTAACCAGTAATATTAGGGTAGGTTTTATTGATAAAAATACCTACACTTAAACCAAAATGCAGTAATCACAGCGAATGTGCGCCGGTTGAGGGATAGGTTAGGATTTTGGTCTTAAATTCCTTTTTTGAGTATAATAGACAACTAACACACAGTTCGAATTTTAAAAAGCATAAAGGTTGTTTTTTAGGGTTCCGGAGACAAACAACGAACACTAATAGTTTCTCCATGTCTGTCTGTCCGTTTGTCCGCGGTCTGGTTCAGATACTCTCGGTTCTACAAAGCGTAATTTGGCATAGTTATACCTACATTTTAATTACGCTGACAAAGTTGTATAACTAAATCCTGTTTTTTTTTTCTACGTGCCATTCACGTAAAGCAAAGGCATTTTCTTACATTCTAACATCGGGTGAGGTGTCATTGGACAGCTCTTAAAAATGTTTTATCAAATTGAGGAAATATTTAACTAGAAAAGTGTAATTTTTGCTAGAGTTGCGTGTCATTATGTTTGCCCATTGTTCTTTAGTAAGTAATATAATACAAATGAGGTGCACTGTACCTGAGTACAGTGGCACTCCGCGCCCGGCTGACACGGGCGAGGACAAGCGCCGTGCCACGCACTAATACATAATTTATGGGTTATTACAAAAACGATCTGATAAAGCCCTGCTCTCAGTTGAAACGCTTTTTATTCTGTATGGAGGCCGCGCGACACAAGCCGTAACTCACGTACGTGTCATTTACCCAAATTCGTGTATTTATGTCAGGGAATCTCACCCAAATTGACGTAGTTCTAAACTAACTAGTAATCCTTATACATATCTAGGCCAAAAAAATACTTTCATGGTAGGTCCATAGCAAAACCTTCAAGGAGTTAGTCGCCGTCGTCACGCAAATATTATTTCCGGTGATCGAAACCGGAAACGTCCTAAAAATATTTGTTCATGATTACTTTAACATTTGGGATCGTTAACTTTAGGACCTAATCGTGCGTCTTTATGAGTACCGTTTTTTAGGGTTCCGTAGTCAAACTAGGAACCCTTATAGTTTTGCCATGTCCGTCCGTCCGTCCGCAGCCTAGCTCAGAGACTCTTAGTAAATATACATATTAGTCACGCCAATCTTGTTTTTTTTTTTTAGTGAAGGTACCTCCCCTGCACGTAGCGTGGGGATGTATTTTTTTTTCTCGTCTACCCCATAGTGTGGAGTATCGTTGGATAGGTCTTTCAAAAATATTGCGGGTTTGTGATAACAATTTTTCGATTAAGTTACACGTTTATGAAATATTAAGCTTTAAAGCGCTAATTTTTGTTTTTCAAGTGTCACCCTACAGCCAAAACTACAAATACTAAAAATTAGAAAAATATCTTAAATGAAAGCACGTATAATGAATCTAATAGGAAAACTATCACGACTAAGTAGACTTTATTGGTTCTTGAGTTACAAACGGTTTAAATGTTTATACCTATCGAAAACTTATTTGCGGTGTTGGTAAACTGACCGCGACCTATGTCGATGTATGGGGATAACAGTTTTCCAACGGAAAAATTAAGTTTGTCGTGAGGTCTAATTTGTTTGTAGTAACGGCTTCGGAACCCTACACTGAGCATGGTCTGACATGCTCTTGCCCGGTTTTTTTTCTTAAGTATACTTTGACATAAGAACGTCCATGCATTTATTTCATGGTGTCTGTAAGGTGAAAGTCAATTTTTAGCGAGAACAGACAGTGAAAATCCTTCAAATCGTGTCCAATTATACATCCCCACTTAAAACTAAATTTTAATTTAAGTATACCTTTGCTTAAGATATTACGTGACAATTTTATACGGCAAAGGCATCTCTTTACTTCTAAGACGTTACAAATGCATTTATTTTTTAGTATTATAATGATTATAGCCTACATACCTAACCAAGACAGCTACCCAGATGCCAAAAGTAAAATAAATGTAGGTAATATATCAAAATACATATTAGCTGGGCAAAGTTTTGTAATCAAATACTAATCTGTTGACGTGCCTGACGTAGTTCCTAAAAACAACTACACAAGTATTAGGCCCGAAGTTCTCGGGAAGTTTCCATCCACGGCTGTTCTTCGTCCGTAGTTTGTTCCGGGATCATAACTTCAATGATCATTTTGGCTACATAACATAACACGACCTCTTATTACCTTAAATTTTCATTAAGCATGTAAAATATGAACGCCTGTTGTATACCTATAATTTAAATGTCCGTGTGTTTTTTTTGGTGTTTATAAACGAGTATTTGTATTGTAAATTATTTATCGTTACAATGATTGCTAAAGAAAACAACCAATTATTTAAGTCAGAAAATAAATTTTTCATCACACTTACTCGTAAATAGTGTCCTAATATGCTAGAAAAATCGACCGTAAATTCAAAATAATACCCGTGGGCCTTTTTTTACCATTACGCCCTATCGTGCGTAATAGTTTTTTTTTAAATATAATACGTGGATTCAAACTTCTTGTGCCATTCGATATGAAGTTTCATTCGAGATGAAGTTCAGTTGCATACGATTTTCTCGCATTTAAACTATTGATCTCGACTGTCACTAGAATCGGACTGAACACGTTTGACATCATCTGTGGTAAGTCATAGACAATGGTGTAGTCTAATCTGCCGCTAATTAATAAATAGGTACTGATTATAAACTGTGTGATTCTAAAATAATAATTAAAAGGGCGTCTTTGTGCACATATTAAAATTTATATACTTATCAGTAAAAAACAAGTCGTCATCAGAAGAAATGGATAATGCGACCCCGCCGGACATCGCCAACGCGGCTAAAATTATTAGTGAGAATCGTAAGTTAAAAATATGATCTTTTGTCTGATTTTATTTAATTTCCTCGCAATTGTGATGAAAAACATTGTATGTTTCATGGGCGGTAAAGGAAATACAAAGCTCGAGTCATTAAAGCCTTCAGCCTTCGGCTTCGGGCTTCTAACAGACTCTAGTTTGTAATTCCGTCTTTACCACCCTTAACACGCAATGTACTATGACATGTTATCGTATTGTCAACATTACGATAGATCTTATTTATTTGATAGTAATGCGGCTTAGTAACAAACAATCCGATAACATGTCAAAGGCTACATGGTTATGCCTAGTAGAATAGGGGTCCAGTTTATACGTAAGGGACGTAAGCTTTTTTGGTCATTGTTTTACTGAATGTAAACCCTGTTTAGACTTACTTGTCTTATATGATAAACAACTTTCTAACCTCAAAATGAAACTTTTTTGGCTAAAACAGCTCTTTTATCGTAAATAAAGTAAATTGAGAAAACATTTTGGACATCACTTGGCCAATGTATTGTCAGTGATTGCTTTATTTTATTTAAAATTGCTGTTACATACAAAAAAGTAGCATTTTGAGGTTATAAAGTTGTTTACTACTTAAGACAAGTAAGTCTGAATAGGGTTTAAAGTATATACTTTTTTAGTACAGCATATTATCTACGTTTGGACATTTCAGCAGGGCATTACGAATACTTGATTTTGGTATGATGATAACGATAATGCTTGGATTTTTGAAAAAGGTGACACTTAAATCTATTGTAAGCATTTTAATTTGCGCCAATAGAATTGTTAACTAAAATATTATGATCGATCGCTAATGATGTAAGCCGAGATTTACGTAAACCAGAAGCAAGGTAAAAGATGAAAGTGTTTATTTTCTGTAGCATCCTTGAAATCTATAAAAGCCAATTTATTAATAGGCTTTGCGGGGCCACCTGTCAGCCGACATCTTGCCAAGGCTGCACTCTGAGGGGACTTCGTAATTAATTGAACGGAAAAAGTCATGAGTTTCAATCAATTTATCATTATAATTATAGTTAATCATTAGATCTAACCAAAAACTAAGTAGCTGGTTGACTTTGGCTGGATACCGATATGTTATTTACAAATGGCTATTGGAAGAAAATACCACTTATGATTATTTAAAAGTAGCTACGTGCAATTTTTCCAGTCTAACTCATATGTACGAAAATTGGGGGTAATTATAAGTTTGACGCTTATGCCTGTCAATCTTTTGACGACGCGCTGGCCTAGTTGGAAGTGACCCTGCCTACGAAGCTAGCGGTCCTGGGTTCAAATCCCGGTAACTGCAGATATTTGTTTGATGAGCGCTAATATTTGTTCCTGAGTTATGGATGTTTTCAATGTTTTCAATTTAAGTAGTGTACTACATATTTCTATGTCTATAAAATTCTCATGTCACGGTGTTTGTAACAAAACTCCTCCGAAACGGCTTGACCGATTCTTATGAAATTTTGTGTGTTTTGTGTGTGTGTAGCACGGCTAGCACATGTTGTCCGCGACATGTTTGTCGCTCGGATCTCCCTTTCTATCTAGTCTGTAACGATAGAGACGCACTGAGCGACAAGCGAGAAAGTACAACTTGTGCTACCCGTGCAGTATCATCATCACGTCTGAGAATAGGTCGTAAAGTATATTTCATAAGGTTTGTATGAAAAAAAATAATACACCCGGGCGGCGCCGGGCGTGGACAGCTAGTTTCTTTATACAAGTATTTATATCGTTGTCTAGTACCCATAGTACAAGCCTAGAGCTTAGTTTGGGACTAGGTCGATTGGTGTGAAATTGTCCCACTGCTAAAAACAAATATCACGAACATGGAGAGAAATGGCTTTCGTTGAAATGAACATATGTTCGTTGAAAGATGTTTCGATAAAATAATACGTACCCTTTTTAGGGTTCCGTAGTCAAACTAGGAACCCTTATAGTTTCGCCATGTCCGTCCGTCCGCAGCCTAGCTAGAGACTCTTAGTACTAGAAAGCTGTAATATGGCATGAATATGCATAATTATTAATCACGCCAACAAAGTGGTAAAATAAAATCTTGAATATTTTTTTAGCGCAACCTCCCCTACACGTAGCGTGGTGATGTATTTTTTTTTCTCGTCTACCCCATAGTGTGGATAGGTCTTTCAAAAATAATGCGGGTTTGTAGAAACATTTTTTCGATTAAGTTACACGTTTATGAAATATTAAGCTTCAAAGCGCAAATTTTTGTTAGAGTCAAGGGTCCGCCCCTGCAGCCAAAACTACAAATACAAAAAATCTGAAAAATATCATAAATTAAATCACAATTATAATGAATTTATATAATAGGAAAATATCACGACTAAGTAGACTTCATTGGTTCTTAAGTTACAAACGGTTTAAATGTTTATACCTACCGAAAACTTATTTGCGGTGTTGGTAATCTGACCGCGATGTATGGGGATAACAGTTTTCCAACGGCAAAGTTAAGTTTGTCGCGAGGTCTAATTTCTTTGTAGTAACGGCTTCGGAACCCTACTAAGCATGGTCCGACATGCTCTTGTCCGGTTTTTTATAAATGTATACGAGTATAGATTGGTTTGCTCTTAACCTTAGTCGAGACCAAAGATTCGAATAAAGTCTATTTAACGTTATAATTATCATTAATGCAGTGTTTAACTCCCAGGCCTATATTTATCTATGAAAGAGGCTGATGTTTCACTTAAATCTATTTCCGTTAGTTCCGTTTCCGCTGCCAAGGCACACGGAAATTGCAGGACCGTCCCACCTACAATTTATTATTTCCTGTTTGCGTGGTATATGTTTGATAAAAAATGAATTCTTCGATTTGATTAAACATCTATAGGTATGCATTATTAAGTTATTTATTGTTATCCTGTACTACCTTATCTATACCCACATCTATGTAAATAGTGCCCATACTCGTGTTATTTAACCTTTTAGGGCTAATAAATGAATATGGCAAACATTTCGAATTTGTAAGTCAACAGGAATCAGAAAATATAATTTATATTTTACAAAAAAAAATTCGTAGAATGTTCTAAAATTTGAAACTCAATCATTTCTGGGATAAAATCATGGAATCCTACCTTATTTCATATTTTGAATCATTTTAAACCTGAAATATAAATTGTTGCTTCCTTTACTAACCAGTGTGGGTATATTATATTCGCGCTTATCGCGGATGGATAGTCTTGGATAAAGCATCCTTGACTCTCGCACGTATATACTTGTTAGGTGGTGAATGTTTTAATCACATTTATCTACAGCTATCAGGGTTCGAAAGGATATTTATCAATGATAATTTACTATCGTGATAATTATCATGATAATTATTGTGATAATAACAGATGGATAATTATCAATTGATATAAACAAAAAAATTCGCTTGTAAAAGAGAATTGTATTCAAAGTATTCGAACGCGTATTTCCGCAATTGCTCTGATTTTTACTCAATCTAACTTTAATTAATGTTGATTTGTGTTGGATTAATATCAAAATAAAAAAAAATATTTGTGTTTATTTATGTTTTATTAGAATTTGTTATGAAACAATATAACAAATGAATTTCTTACACGTGATAATTATCAGATAATTATCTGATAATTATCCGATAATTATCTGATAATTATCCGATAATTATCAAGAAGCATAATTATCTTGATAATTTCGAACCGTGACAGCTATACGCACTACCATCCTCGTAATGCCCAACGTCCAAAAGGGGTTTGGGTAAAAGTGTTGTCATTTGTAAAAGTCATACATTTTCAAGGTGAGTGGCCATTCGTAAAAGTGGTATATTATGATAGAATTATTAAAAATACATATTTTACTCTTAAGTGCATCGGAGCCGAGGTATTTACATATTCATACTTGGGCGTACTTTTGTACCAAAAACGGAATATTTAAATCTTTAATATCTCCGGTCCGATATTATTTAACGCCATTATATATAGGTCCTCTAAATAACTATGTAAAAATAATACGAGGCCGCTGAAAAAAAAAGTCATTTTCTTCATACACACTTACCCAATGCCCTTTAGGACATTGTCAAAGTGACTTTGATTCTTTTTCGGACTAACGAAATTTAATGTAGGCTTATACGAGAATACTATAAACGTAGGGTAGGGCGCTATAAGCTCGTAAGGCCCAGTGTGCAATAGGATTTACCTACATAATAATCAAGGCAATTTAATTTGAACTGTGTTGCAATAAGAATAGGGTTTATTTTCCTATGTTCATAAACTGAAAATGGCATAATCGAACAAACGTAATTGAACTTTATTACCGTGATGGTAGATTCAAAGTCCCTCTGACAAAACCGGGCAAGAGCATGTCTAACCATGCTCAGTGTAGGGTTCCGAAGCCGTTAATACACAAAAACTATCTCAAACAACCACAAGTATGAAGTTATTCTCTATTTAAAGTTATTTGGTCATTTTAGTAGGTAAAAAAATTTACACACTATGGGGTAGACGAGAAAAAAAATACATACCCACGTTACGTGTAGGGGAAGTACACAAAAATATTTTTTATTTCAATTTTTTTTACCACTTTCTTAGCGTGACTAATATGTATATTCATGCTAAATTACAGCTTTCTAGTACTAAGAGTCTCTGAGCTAGGCTGCGGACGGACGGACGGACGGACATGGCAAAACTATAAGGGTTCCTAGTTTGACTACGCAACCCTAAAAAAAACTCCCTGTTTGCAGTATGGTGGGCCTTATGAGGATAAACAAGTTTATAATTGTACTAGCTTCGCTTTGTGTGTGTTCTATGAGTTCTCTGTAACACCCGGTCATAATACAGAATCTATATATATAAACGGCAAAACTGACTGACTGACTTAAATATCAACGCACAGCAGAAACTATTGTACCTAGAAACTTGAAATTTGGTTCAGGGGTTGCTTTCATGATGTAAGTGAGCACTAAGAAAGGATTTTCCGAAAATCGACCCCAACGGGAAGAAATAGGGGGAGTAGCGGGAAATTAATTCTACGCGTACGAAGTCGCGGGCGTCCTCTAGCTTATGCATAAAAACCTTCCACTTGAATTCCTCTATCTATTGATGAAAACGGCATAAAAATCGGTTGCGTAGTTTTTAAAGATCTAAGCGTAAATACAGAGGGACAAATAGGAAGCGACTTTATTTTATACTATGTAATTGCGTATTTATTAAAGGGCCAGCGACGTGACGGCGTGAGCGGTGAACGTTAAGCCCTCAACGGACTATCCATATTGAAGGACAGCATCGCCCGATGGTGCTCTGCGCACTATCGTGCAAAGTATCCATCATGCTAAACGTTGCTAATGTTAGGACTCGTTGGACAAAAAATCGGTCGAGCGGGTCCATCACGGTAATAATAATAATTATTGTCGTCCTGCAAACCTACGCACTATCACGTATCATACTATTTAGTTCGTGCATCGTGCACTGACGGCTTTAGCTTGCGGAAATCGCGGCCCGCAGGCGCCTACAGACGTATCGCTTTACATGTGAAAGGTCATTATTTACAGCCGAGGGGACTCTTCCTTGCACCGCCCATTAGTGAGCGTGACGTGGATTAAGTGTCGTTTGTGTGTATGGGTTGAGCTGTTAGGATGTGCTTGTATTTTTTTATAAAGTGCCGGGTTGATGGAATTTTTACAAAAACGACCTATTTCGATTTCTAGGCGATGCACGTGTTAATTAATTGTAAGGTTTACACTTTGTTGTCAAGTTTTTGTATGCGACTTCGTCCGTTGGAAACCGACCGGTATTCCAGAATATAAAATAAACTAAACCCGCCGGCGATAAACTGTCCCTGTATCATTATTACGTCGATGGTTGACACAAACAAACGCAAAACGCATAGTATATTTAGTAAGGGTAAGTAAATAACTTGGCATTACATCTTCCCATCTCTGGTCGTAGATCTAGGTGTAGAGCCAAAACAAGGTGGAAAGAAAGATGTAGTGCTGAAGGACATGCAGGAGTGTCAGGCATCCGAGGACGATGTCGAACACAGAGCGAAGCAGAGAAGTAAGATCAGGAAAGCTGACCCCACCACCATGTGGATTAATAATAGCTAGGAAGAGAGAGAGAGAGTAAGGATTGGTTCCCGTTCTAGTAAATACATACTTTTATTTTCAGGATGTTGTTTTTTTTTAAACTAACGCACAACACAAGTCACATCACGAAGCTTGTGTGTAATTGAATAAATAAATAAATAAATAAATAAATAATGAATGCCGGTTAAGTTTTTTCTTGTGCATGCTTGCACAATGTAGGTATACAAATGCTAATCCGGACGAAGCTATATATTGTGTAGCAATAAATATCACACACGAATCTCACACATATTAATCTAGTCCCAAACTAAGCTTTAGGTTTGTTAAATAATGATCTTATTTACAGATAGATAAAATAGAGATTTATAATAATATATGTATCAAGGACGACAAAGTAATTAAATCTCTTAACGAGCCATCATAGCGTAGAATGCGTGCATGCATAATTTTATGGAAATTGGCTTTAACTTTGCGCATGAAAATGGAATAAAGAAATTAATATTTTGCATAAGCAATACTAGTGTGCAATTTGAAGGTAAGTTAAGTGATGTCAGATAACATCTCTCTAATCTGAATGTTAGGATGCCTCCAGGGTCTTTAATAGCGACATAGACAGGTTTCAGTGATCGTCTAAACCTGACACTCATACTCGTATTAGCAATCAAATATGGGTATTTGACGTTTGAATCCATACAGCCAATGTCAAAACAAATCAAACAACATAATGTCGAGGAAGTTCATATTTATCTTGATTTTTGTGTTCGCTGGTCAATAGATACTAGAGCCAGGGTCTCGAAAACCGGTTAATATTTAAACCGGTTTCGGTCACTGACTCAAACCTGAATCTATTAAGGTTTGGGTTGGGGTTAGCGGTTAATTGAATACCGGTTTTTCACAAATTTCCTTCTATTGATCGAAATTAACCGGGAAAATTGAACTTTGACACTGCAGTATATACTCGTATCAGTGCTATACACGTATAATATTTCTATTATACTCGCTAGCTCCGATTTCAGTGATTTTACGTTACATAACGTCACTCGAAGATCCAGGTCGTCGGTGAGGCGTGACGGCGTGAGTCTGAGTTTAACCGGTTAATACAAGTTTATGGCAGTTCTTCAATTTGGTTCTTCCTATTTACCGGTAACCTAAATACTCTCGGTTTTTTCAAACCGTTCTTTTCATTAAAACCGGTTAAAGGATGAACGAAATCATACCAGTTTTAAAAACGATATTAACCACGTTCTTGAAACCGGTTCCGAGACCTGACTAAAACTAATAAACAATGCAGGATACATACAAACATAGAAGTAGCAGAGATTGTCACAAACCGTGTTGTTGTTGTCGTAAGATTGTCATCTTGAGATTGCAAATGACTTCAAAGTTAACTTACCATCAGGGGCACGTTTTATAAAACTACAAGTTACGATTTTATAGGTGTCAACTGGCAACACTGCTCAAATAAATGGGGCCTATTGCATAATAAAGTACAAGCCCATACTATTAGTAAAAATCCATACAAAACCACTAATACTATTAGCTTGTACTTTATTATGCAATCGGCCCTTGGTCGTCATTGGTCGAGGTTGTGTCAAATAGAAACTTGTAACCTGTAAATTGTAATTTGTAGCTTTATAAAACAGGTCCCTGGTCGCCTGTGTGCTCAGTTGCCTTCTCCATGTGTAAAAAAAACTTATCCGACAAAATACAACGTTCTTAAAAAAAACTACAAATACATATCGTTTTGCGTTCTACTGCGAACCTCCTTTTGTTATGACAGGATCGCTTAAACTTGAGTGTTGTGGCGGTTACCACGGCACCTCACTGCGTACATTTCTATCTGTTTACAGTGATAAATAGTCACAGTATTACGAACAATGCTATAAAGGGTATATACATACCCTCGTGTGGTTGCCGTAAGAGACGACTAAGGGAATAAAGGCTTGTAGTACTGTTAGGCGATGGGCTTGCAACCTGTCACTAATACGCTGGTAAACATCTTAGCCTAATTGTGCAAATTGTGGTTATAGAATTATCAACAAGTTTTTAGAGATGTTTGTAATTCTGTAGCTCTGCCTACCCCACTCTAGGAACGAAGGCGTGAGAGATTATGTACATACCCTTACCAGTAGTCCCAAGTCTGTCATGGGGCCTTATTTTTTTTTATTTTATTATTTGTTACAAAGTATAGCCGCAATCTACACTGTGAAGAATTCAATTGTTAATTACATACATAGCTCATTGGCAGACAGACGGACAGCGGAGGCTTAATACCTCATATTGGTACCCTTTGGGTAAGAAACCCTAAAAAAGATGGATAAACTAAAAAAATTTGGTTCTGCCTACATAGAGACGTTTATTAGGTACATCAAATACTTTAATAGTAGTTTACGTGACGGTTGCGTAATGCTAATTACGCAGAGTCTCGTACAATACTTTATCTACACACATATTATAAGTACTCTAAGATGGGTTCAGAAGCCGAAAGGCAAATGATCAGCATTACCTTACCTGTGGTAGTAGGTGACAGCGATGACAGCTGTAACGTAATTTTGAAATTACGTTATTGAATATTGTAAGGTAATGAGACCCAAAATTGGACCATCTTCCAAAATTAACAGCTGTCAACGCTGTCACCCACTACCACAGGTAATGCTGGTCATTGCCTACGGGTTTTGAACGCAAAATTGAGTAGGTACTTATGATATGAGTGTAGATAAATAATGTAACATTTTCACGTAAAGCCACATACTACGAGTAAGTACAGCGTGAGCTGACAACGTGCAGCTACAAGTCGTATATCTCGGTGTAGCCAGGCGTTCTTAAACGTTCCCAAACAAACAATAATAAAGCAAGTTACGCTAGGGGCGGAGTTTGATCCAAGTTGTTTTATTAATAGTTTAAGCCGAATAGCTTTGTGCAAGTAAACTGGCTTAACAATGAAGTTTTACATGGGCTCGGGCCTCTTTACTTGGTAAACCATAATTGTCTCTGACATGTGTGTGATGTATTCGTATTGTTTTTTTACTCGGCCGCGATTTCTGAGCCTCTATTGTACTGGGTATAGTCTGGCCAGGCTAACTCTGCAATAGAATAACCTGGCAACCGCGTGTAAAATTTTATTAATCTGTAGTGACCCTGCCTACGAAGCTAGTAGTCCTGGGTTCAAATCCCGGTAAGTGCAGATATTTGTGTGATGAGCGTAAATATTTGTTGCTGAGCCTTGGATGTTTTCTATTTATTTAAGTATATAGTACCTGGAAAACCGAGCGTCGCTCGGGTTGAAAAAGAAATTTCCCGAAGATGACAACTCGACAGATCGATTTTTCGCCCCCGTAAACCCCTATATTTCAAATATCATCGAAATCGTTGGAGCCGTTTCCGAGATTCAGATTATATATTGCTCGTTTAAAGGTATTATTAGATTTCTCTATAAAAGTATTTATATCGTTGTCTAGTACCCATAGTACAAGCCTAGAGCTTAATTTGGGACTAGGGCAATTGGTGTGATATTGTCCCTTGATATTTATTTATTTATTTCTAAGGTGTCTAAAAGCCGGTTTTTGTAAGTAGGTGTGATGTCAGGCGGCTTCTGTTACTCATTATTTTTTGTGATATAAGTAAAAACAATGGTGAAACCTTTTAAAAGTGATGTGCTGCAGGCCCGTAGGGCCAACCCACCCAGAAATAGGAGCTCCGCAATAGCGGAGCTCCGTCGACTCTGTTAAATTCAAATTAAAAATAGAGATCATTCAAATATACTTATATATATATATAGGGCAAATTGTGTTTGGTCATTTTGCGTATAATTTAACATAGGTAATTTTGCGACTGATCGCTCGTGTTGGCATTATGCGCATTGGGCAATTTGCGTTTGGTCACTTCGCGTTTTATTTAAGGTGTTTTAAATTTGCGTGTCTTTTTCAATATGCGTAGAGAGGATCTTAATCCTTAATACACAATTTAGACAACCTCGCTCATGTTCAGTGATCGGAATAGGTAGAGTATGTTTACCTAAAGTTCGCATAAGGACATATTATAGAGTGGTTACAACCGGGTGAAATATTAATTTATTTTATTGAGTCCGGATTTCCGGTATTTATCTGGTACCAGTAAATGTAGTCGCAAGGAAGTCAGTTTATGTCTCTGTTCTACGAAGTTTAGGTAAATATACTCCACCTATTACATAATTAGATATAAGGAATGAGTTACAGGCCCCTTTTATCACAAACTAACATAAAATATCCCATATAACATAGAATACCGGAAATCCGGAATTCAATAAAAATAAATTAATATTTCACCCGGTTGTAACCACTCTATATTATGTCCTTTTGCGAACTTTAGGTAAATATACTCTATCTATTCCGATCACTTGTTTGATAACAAAAACATTAAATAACTAAGAAGTTAAGGTATTGTTCATAATGTTACGATAGCTTATTACTTGACCGTAATGGTGGCCGTGTTAAAAGCAATACAATGCCAAAAGACAATATGGTTTTACCAAGTAAAACGAAACGTCTGCACGTTTTTCTCTACAAGATATTACACTACATTTACTACTAGAAATCCCAAGTGTACTTCATATCGTTCCGTTCTCTATACGACAAAATTGCATATCTCATCACCATAATACATTTCGTGCCCGGGAAAAAACGGGACAGCAGGAGTTATTTAACCGGGCCGCAGCTGCGCGATAGTGGGGATTATCACCGGGCCGGAGTGCCCAAGGTCGAGGCGGTGCTTTGGTAGGTCGCCGCAATTTGGAAAAATGACAACGTGGACTTACTCGAAATCTTAACCACATTGGTTTGGGTATTGTGGGATTGTTCTTTACATAGTATGAAACAACGTCGCTTTCCGCGACTGCCTGTCTGTGTATCCGCTAACTCCTAATCCACGCAACGGATTTAAAGCGGTTTTCACCATAAGTTTGATAATTGTTCATGGAAGGTTTTTATGTATGACGCTTATTATTTTTATATATGAGCTTCACCCGGTATGCGTTGCAATAATATGCCATGGAAAGTAAAAAAGTGTTAACTTTTATAGATTTTTTGGTGGAGTAACCCTTGCGGTATTTGCGGAATCCCGCGTAGAAATTGATACTATTGATATAAGGTGAATGAAACAAAAAAAAATGAACTAAAATATAGGAAAAATAACAAAATAAACAAAAACCAAGAGCATGTTCAACAGAATGTTGAAAAAGTAATTAAAACTTTAATTAGTTTGGTGAGCACACAATTGATTTTTTTTTCGAAGGAAATATAACATATTATATGTAATGTATCGTCTGCTATTAAAACTATTGCGTCCCACAAATCCCGCGGAACCCGCGCTCGTAATCCCGCAACAAGCGGGACTGGAAAATAGCGCGGGATCTCGGAATACCGGGATCTCGGTGTAACGGGATTGGAAGCCCTAGAATGCATCTATGCTAGTATTTTCACCGGTTTTATTATCCCCACACCGGTACACAACACTGCGAATACCTGGTATTTGGCGGTAGGTTAAAAGATTAGATGGTGGTAGCAATCCGGACGAACCCTGCATAAGCTCCTACCACTAAATGTAGAATATTTTATTTATACATTTGCTACAATCAATACAAGGTTTGTCTAGGTGTAGAAAAGTAACAAACAAGGAGCTTTCTTATACTGGTTAGCGGTGGGAACAAACGCGGACACGCCGCAGCGCGGCGGTGATTTGAACCTTGCTGGCACGTTTTGGCAGTCAGCTAAGCCGCGGCATCCGGCCTTTCCCGGATTATCCCACCACCGGCAAATGATCACATTCTCCTTAAAGGTTTTTTTTTGCACGTACAAAATATAACATATTTCACTTTTGAAATGTATCATTGTGTACTTTTCACCAACCGGTTTACGTTTGTCTGTGGGATACGTATTATAAAAGGAGCAAATGTGCCAAATTCTCGATCAGCAGGCCTATTACGGAACTCACTCGCAATCGCGATCGGCTTCAAAGCGGAACAATTGGTTTCATTTTGTATGCAGACAAGCCTTCGATTTTCAAAATAAAAACAATTGCGATTACGACTGCGTTAGGCAATAGCCCCTCAGGGTGCTCTATTCTACGTACTTGGTAAAACAAAATGTTTTGTTTGTTATCGTATTGTTTTTAACGCCATTACTGTCAAGTTGACAATACGATAACATGTCAAAAGCAATGATATTTTATATTAAGATACGTCATCTGCGCGCAAAAGCGTTCCGCAAAAAGGAAGGCAAATTGCCTTACTATCGTTCAGTCGCGCCGCGACCGCTGACACGCACGCCTCGAAGACAATGACGTTTTATTACCGAAAAGTAACAGATATATTTCATAAAAAATGCCATTTTTTGTTTTTGGAGGCTGCCGAAATTATACTGTAACTATAAAAGGATGAAATGATGTCTCATTTCATTTGTAAGTACCGTAAATATTTTTTTCATTTTTAGTTTACATCGCCATACTTTATTTAATTTGCACTAGCGGCGTCACTGTCACCTGTGAAACATGAGATACACAATTAGATATCGCATGAGTGCGATAAAGATGGGTATTGCGGCCGGCACCGGTAACTAGGCACGCCGCGTCATTCGGGTACGCAATTTGAAACAACTATTTATCTCTTTCTAACAATAGCGTTCGCTGCGGATTGCCGTCTTTATTTGTAGAAATATGGCAACGTCGCAACTGTCGGTATTGGCGACGGGTTTTTAATGCGTTTAGTATGAGCATAACGTATCTAAATATAAAATATCATTGGTCAAAAGCAATAATATGGTTTTCACCGAGTTGTATAGATCTCAAGGGACAACGAAACCTTACGTTCTTAGTATCTACTATACTATCACTACTTTCGACTTTGGTATTAACAATAACCTTATGTATCTATTTGAGGTTGATTAAGTTATATCAGAAGACTTAGTATTATACTTACCATCAGGGGCCCGTTTTACGAAGCTACAAGTTACAAATTACAAGAGGGACTCTCTTTCTAGCGAAAGGAGTTAGAAAGAGACTTCTGCTTGTAATTTGTAACTTGTAGCTTCGTGAAACGGGTCCCAGGGGCGCGTTTTATAAAGCTACAAGTTACAATTTTACAGGTCTAAACTGGCAACACTGCTCAAATGGCTGGTCGTCATTGGTCGAGGTTGTGTCAAATGGAAACTTGTAACCTGTAAATTGTAATTTGTAGCTTTATAAAACAGGCCCCAGGTGGCCTGTTTGCTCTTTTGTTTTCTCCAAGACATTTTTTTATCCGGGAAAATGCTGCATCATTTTTATCATTATAATCAGCGTCAAGGACGTTCACTGCTGGACATAGGCTCTACACGACGATGATAACACTATACTATGTCCTAAAACAGGAGCTAAACTATGACACACTATGAAACGTTTGTCGTGAAGCGTTAATCATAATCCCATTCTTTCAAAAATAATTATTAAACAACCAAGGTTTTTACCTCGAAATAGGAATCCCCTTGAATCACCGACAATCATTTTCATCGAATGCATCATTTTATCGCCTTCGAGTTTTGAGATGCTGCCAAATAGAAATGGCAATAGGTATAAAAGTATAAAGTTTTTACGTTGATTTTGTATTTTCGCTATTGTCGCTGTTATCCGACAGTAGGTCACTAAAAAGCTAATCAAAGAGAACAACCTTACGTATCCAAGCTGCCTCTTCACGTAAACTTCTACTAAGTACTTCGAGCATCGTGTCGCGAGAATTTAACACTTGTACAAACCACTTACGGAAGTTCCCGCTGTATTCAGCTAGACGGTTTTAACTTGAATCCTTGTAGACAAGCGGCTGATAAAAAAGTTGGCCCACAATGCGCCCGCACCCACAAACTTTGCTCTTTGTGAGGTTCATTTTTATTTGCGCCGTTCATAATCGAGTCGAGACGTCTAATGAAGGAGGCGTCGTTGCCCTTGGAGAAAATTGGACGCTTTGTATTTAAATAAACGTAATTTAGTTGTTATAAAAGACAGATTGATTGTCATCGTGACTAGTCATTAAATAAAATGTGGAATGGGCTTCAGCTGTGCTCTTAAGATGAGATTGGGGATTTCGAGATTAGTTATTATTAATTAGCGTCAGCTGCACCTGCAGTAATTTATACTTATTATTATTTTCAGTACCTATTTTAAATTGTAGATAAAACACGGTTGTTTTTGTAGTTTATGAAATAAATAATTTTAGGTACGTCCTTATGTGATGTCGTATAAAAAAGACTGAAAAATATATCCCAAAATTACTATTGAAATGGAAAAAATATCATGAAAAAAACGATGTGAAAATATCAATTTTTAAGAGTTTTTGTTGTACATGAATTAAAAATAGTTACTACAAATGAACCATTCTATAAAATAAAATGTTTACTTCCAAAACAGATACTTTTAAGGGATATATTAGACGTTGATTTAAAAAATGGTCTTGCTACGACTACTTACTACTACCTGATAATGAAGCCTCCCATGGTATTCGCTTTTTATGTTAATAATTGACGGAAAAAAGGTGCAAAAGTGCACCTGTTCAATAGTCGATTCCGAATAACAAGCAAATCAATCGTTACAATGTTCTTAGATTGCAACAGGAATATTAAATTTGTGTATTGCTGCATCGCATTACACAATCAATAAACACAAAGAGGTAAAGTAAAATGTAGAAATGAAATGTTAAGAAGTTACGTGACATAAATACTTACAGCGTGTATTAAATTAGGAAGCCGTTACTTTGTACTTCAAAATGGCGGATTTCACTCAACTACATCACAAAGAGTCTTCTTTCATAATTTCCTAGGTCTCGATTCTCCAATACGTGAGCAATCAACATTGTCCGGCTCAGATTAATTTAATTTTTAAGTATTCCGCAGGCTGCGAATGTGCCGCTCCGTCGCACGAGGCGGACGAAGTTAGCGCCTTAATGAGTTTGTGCTCTAATTTAATTGAACTTCTTTTGGTCCGTTTTAATCCTCTTTTTAATTCATCATCGTAATACAAAACCGACTTCCTGGTATCTATTTTATGACTACAGGGTGGTCAAAATCTACCCAAAATAAAAGTAACCCCTGATACCTTACAAACTTGAAATTTAACCCGTAAAGACATATATTAACAAAATCCAACCCGTATAAATTCAATCGTTTTCAAATAAGGAAGGTTTTTCCTTGAAATATGAAGCCAGTGCCCTTAAACGATTCGGCGAATAAAGGCCTGCTGGTCAATAGAGCGAAAAGATAAGGCTAGTGATTGCCGCGGAATGCAATTTTAAAGATGATGGAAAACCCCTCCCATGAAAGTATTAAAAAAAGGACGTGTTGGACGTTCCAAAGCAGAGTAGATATTTTTGTCGTAACGTATGTACGTTGTACGTTGTTATATCTGCAATTTTCATAATTTATTATTTGTTTTTATTCGTCTTCGTCTTCTACTTTTTTTCATAATAAGTTTAAGGGGCGATCTATCAAAAACTTACACGGTTGAAAGTCCATAATTCCAAATCGAAAAAATAGTTAGTTTTGATGCTTGAATTTATTTGTCCTTTTTTTTTAAATGTGGCTATTTCTGATTTATAATCCGCGCCTGTACTACTACTTTGCGCGGCAACATTATATGTTCATAATTTCTCTCAGGTAGAATGATCTGACACTTTTCTTTTTCGGTAGCCCGTCCTGAACATCCTGTATATATTGTTTCAAATTACAGTTTTATGTCTGTAATGTTTGTATTTAAAAGGTCAGTAATTATTTACGTTAATTTTACTGACCTAATTTTAGTTCACCCTGTTCCTTACATTTTTTTCGTAGTTAATTAATAAATTTCATTCTGTATTTCTTTTAGCAAAATGAGGTGGTTAAAAATCAACATAAATATAACCGATATTATGAGCGATATATTAGCGATAGAGCGATTATAGAGCGTAAAATTAACCGATTTCTCCCGGTAGCAGTAAATTGCGTATGCTTCAAAATGCTCCAATGGGTTTTGTTTGTCTAAAACTAGAAATTACCTTAACTACCCATTTTGTATAGCACAATGGTCTCATATCGTTAATACCTAATCACCTTGATTCATCTAGAAATGAGATCAGCCGTCTAGAATGTTCTCCCAAAGATTTCTTGCAGCCGGAATGTTAAAAGAGTGCTTATTGAGCGAGTTTAAATTGAATGAAGATATATTGACGTAGTACGTAAGCATTCGTTTGAGAGCGCAATTACGGCACGAATTGGCTGTGTCAAAAGAAACGTGCATTCAATGAGTTTTATTTCAGCCTTACTGGAGAGTGTTTCATATAATTTGCGGAGAATGTAATAGGCCTTATCCGAAGTTCATACACGCGTAACGCAAATATTTAGGTTTTTTTTGCTCATAAAAGCGCGCTTACGCTGCGTGCTTAGCGTTTTACGCTTGTAAAAATCTAGGGAATATGCATGTCTTTTTTTACAGCTTCTATAAAAGCTGATTCATGTAACAAACAGGTGAGAAAAAACATTTTTTGAATAGCTATAAAAATAACCAAGATATAAGCCAACAAAGATTTGTTCCTATCTCTTTCTAGCAAAACAGAATTTTACGTGGAGTTCATATGGCCGAACTGCACAATGACGTCACCGGTGCACTTCGGATCTCTCTCTCTGTCTAATTAGCAGTTTAAAATGCTTGTGTCATCCGTATTTCTTGACCGATTTTAATTTTAATTTCACTTTTGGTCATCTTTTTTACGGTATTTTCATATTTTGTTGAGGAATGCGATTTAAAAAATCCATGCATATTCCCTATTGTGCAAAATGTGGTTACAGAATTATCAATGCGTAGTTAGAGTCGTCGGTATTTCTGTAGCTCTGCCTACCCCACTCTGGGATTCCAGGCGTGAAGGCATGTGTATGAGTATGTGTTTATGCTCATTAAGTATCTCAGCTTTCAAAACAATAAGAGCTGTCGTGATGTTAACGCTCGACGAACCAAGATAGGTAAATCAAAGTGGAATAAAGGCCTAGCGCGGTCCTAGCCAAGAATGTATGGAGTTGACAGAAGCGGTCGAAGCGATCGAGCGATTTTATCGATTTTCGAATATCGCTAACTTAGCGTTTTAAACCTTGACAAAAAAAAAATACAAACACCTGGGGACCCACCCCAGGTGTTTGTATTATTTTTTTGCCAAATCGCACTAATTTTTTTTTTGTAATGTTTCCTACCTACCTGCAATTCTTTCCTTGATCGGGAGATGTGTGCAGTCCAAAATTTGGGCATAGTATTTATCTGGCTCTGTCATTGCCTAGGGCTCAAATGGTCAACCAATTGAAATTATTGTATTCAAAAGCGGTGAAATTTTTATTCCGGCGGTGGTTCTTAGCTAAGTTTCATAAAAATCGGTTGAATAAATCAAGACTTATTTGCTCCGGCCGAGACGAG
The DNA here is from genome assembly GCA_946894065.1 of Acleris literana. Taxonomy (NCBI): domain Eukaryota; kingdom Metazoa; phylum Arthropoda; class Insecta; order Lepidoptera; family Tortricidae; genus Acleris; species Acleris literana. The sequence goes on along the minus strand of OX335689.1, from coordinate 8,260,607 downwards.
TTCTTGTGCCCGTGGGTGTCGAAAGTTTTTACAATTTTAAATTCCTACAATTTCGGTATAAATTTATTGCATAGAATTTGCACAGGTGCGGTTGCACGGTGGTGCAATTTAAATATGAAGCCACTTGAGAACCTTGTGGCATTAATGTTAATATAATGTGTTTCTTGTGACATGACGTCCTTTTTTTGTGACAGGGCTTCGTGGTAAGTTTTACAACGGCACTAAAAGTTTATAAGCTGCAGTGGTATACTATGGGTGTCCCTCGGAATCCCTAACAACGTTTGTCCTAACACATCGTTTGTCCCAATTTTCATTTGCCCTAAACCTGTTTTCAGATGAGTCAGGCAACTTTTTAAGTTTTCCAATTATATCTGCGGTTCGGTTGGGTTACGGTATGTATTATAATAACACTAAAAGTTTTAAAATTTAAGCGGAAATGGCATTAGGATAAATGAAAATTCGGACAAACGATGCATTAGGACAAATGACTATTAGGGGTTCCATCGGGGAACTGTATACTATACCGTCAAATGTGGTGCCAGCTAAGGCTCATCCGAACTATTTAAATACATACATTGTAGGTTAGCAATTATTATGTATACGCTGTTTGTGTCTAATTATTTATTTATGTACAAGTATGTGCATTGTCAATTTGTATAATATGAGTATAATTATGTCATCATATTTATCGATTATTGATTATTTAATTATTTCGTTGCTGCTGTTTTGCCGCCGAGGATTTCTGTGGTAGGTACAGTCAGTTCCGCGCAGCATACCAACGCCATCTGGCGACCTTCACGAGCCATAAATTTAATTTGCTCATAAAAGAGCAATACCTCTAACATAAATAAGCACTTAAGCAGTATTTGCAGTACTACCCTAACCTACGCACGAATCAGTCCGCTGTGTTGAGTTAAGGTTTTTTAATAATTTAAAAATAATTTTGAAAGTCTGAAGTTGAAGTCTGCAAGTTCCATACATTTTGGCATTTCTAAACGCAAATGATTCTGCAAGTATCTCTACATCTATTTGTCATGGGTCATGGTTAATTTGATCTAACAACATAATAACAGTAGTTATTTAAGCAGACAAGGTGTTAAAAATTTTAGGGACATCCTGTAACGCCTCTAACAATAGACTTGAGTCTCTGCATACTTACGAGTATGTTAACGCAATAAAAGTAATATAAAATGTAAAAATAATTTGATTACGCTCTCCGATATTCTGTGATTATTTTAGCTTGAACTGTATTAAAATGCATTAATATACATACGAGTATGTTGATATTTTATGAGTCAGCCATTAAAACACCATTATTTCGATAAACATTTTTAAAGCATTCTTTTGCAGTAATATATTTGTTTACTAGAAACTCAATTATTGATCGCTGATCCGAGCAAACTGGCACAACCGTAGACTAAACTATTTGAATGAATCCTCTTCCAACGTTAAAACTGGGCTTGTCTGTAAGAGCGGGCTGGCGACATAGTATAAATGGAAAAGTAGTAGTTCGTCTCCCGCCCTTTAAGAGCTTCTGTTACTTAATTATTACCGTTCGGGTAGGTACGATGAATACGTCGACGCGCTCCGCTCAAACATAAAGAGCTTAAATAAAAAAATCGCGCAGCTGTCAAATTTTTGCCTTTCTTTCTGTACATTTTCATTACATTTCTCACCTCCTAAATCAAGCTCGATTCCCAAAATTTTTGAATATGTTGTAGTTATTATGAAAAGCCAGGTTTTTATGTTTCTGTATTTCTTCTTTTTTAATTGTTTATTTCAACGAAATATTTTCTTGGAAAGGAAAACGTACAGATTTCTTTTCTATCACTCAAAATGTATGGGATGACAGTTACCACGTGGTTTCTCGCTACACACGGGAATGTGATCCCATACATTTTGAGTCGTAGAAAAGGAAAATGTTAGTAGCGTTTGCATCTTCGCTAGGGCCTCAGACCAAGTTTTTCATAAAATCTAGGTACTTACAACATATTAAATAATCGTAAAAATAGGACTAAGTTTAAGGGGAGAGAAACTCCTATTTTGTATGGAAATTTTCAGCCTCACAATCCTCTTAATACGCACTGAAACAAACGCGTCGACAGCGCGGCCCCGACTAAACCGGCTTGGAGCGTCCTATTGATTTGCTTGTGGTGGCTCGCGGCGCGTGTGGTCGTGGCACGCACACATGCAAGCTGCACAGTATACCTTTGTTTGAAGACGAACCACTGTCTGTACTGTGCTAGTCGATTAATAATGTAGTAATGCAGTCGGCCGGGAGGCGGCAGGTGGCAGTTAAATTCTATCGCTGCGCTCAGTTTTAATAATTTCTAATGCTAGTTTCATTGCGTCAGACCTGTAATGGATTTTAAATGCGCTCATATCAAGGTTATTTATATGGTTTTTGCTGTATTCTTTATTTGTGTAACAAAATTCTAATGAGAAATTTTCATTTACCGTAAAACCGGGGTGAGTAGGTATTCAGGGGTGATTAGGGACACAACCTAAAATAAGTCGTAACTTGTTACCAATAAGAACAAGTATTAAATGGACGATAACGTTACGTCTATTGGAAATAATTTCAGTCTTATAATTAGTAACATATGCTTCATTTTAGGTTGTGTCCCTACTCACTAACCCCGTTTTACAGTACTAATAATTCGACAATATACGTGAATACAAATAGATTTACCAACTACAGCCAATAGAAACAGAACTGACCCATCATCTTTTCGAATTCCACTTCATCGATTGTATCATTTCATCGAATTTCATTTCATAGAACGCTATTTTCTGCTGAAGCTGGTTTAACTTGTGACTACCAAAAAATATTTACTCATGCGGCTAGAAATGCCTTCACGAGACCTAAAATAAACATCATAATTATCATTCCTTTTCTGCGACAAGGTTCTATAGTGTGTCAACAATTTAAGTTCGTGACTCTACATTTAGTGTATCTACTCCTCCTTCAGGGAACGCTGACATATTAATGTTAAGTCATGGTAGTAAATAAAACAGCCAGTTAGAAAAAAATAATTTATACAAAGTTATACGACAACCCGTTTTCATTATTTTTTATAAATTTACATATTTTATTCACAGTTGCATATAATAATTATGTATCGAGAAGTATTTATTCTATGGTATACATTTACTTTGATTAATACAAGACGATGTGACGTAACACGATTAATTTAACTCAGAATAACCGTCTACAGAAGTACAATTAGTCGATCGGCAATTTATAGCTAATTATGTATCCGTCTAACAATTATTTAATTTTACAGACAGATTACGCAGAGAAGTTATATTTGATCAGATATAAAGACAGATAGTAAAGGCGTTTTTGTACTGCTTCCGAAAACGTTTCTAGCAAAATTTAGATTTGGCAGACGAAATTTTACTTGCGACTGTTATCATCTGCTTATTTTGATTTTGATTTTAAGTTCGAAAAACTTTTGTCCGCTGTTTCGTTTGTCCGAAATTTCCATTTGTACGAAAAAATATTTTTTTCTGAAACTGTTTAACTTTCCTGCGGGCCTAGTCTGTTTTCCCCCTGGATTTGGATTGTATACCTACAGGTTCTGTAGGTATACATATATCTCACTAAACATTTTGAAAACTTAATGGGTTCAGAGAATAATTATTTTCGGACAAATGAAAATTTCGGTCAAGTGAAATAGAGGACAAAAATTCTCGAAACATCGATAGGTGACCAATTTAATTTAATGTAATGTTCTATTAAGAACAGCTGTGACCATGTTGCCACCTTCCTACTCCATCTTCACGTCGGCTCTTAGAGACCATAATATTGCATTGTCACCAGGATTACTTGTATTCTTAAAGATATTGGTAAAGAATAAAACTAGTTCTTAAAAAATAATGTTTCCAATATTTATTGTTGCCATGACGAATATTGCCTTATTTATTTAAACAGCTGTTGATTCTCGGATCTGTGGCCATAGACAAGATGCATTGTGAAAACGTTCTCGTTATCGAAAATGTATTGGATTGACGTAAGCTACCGGACGATGGCGTCAAACGCTTAAGTCAAATCCATATATTTTGACAGTTTTCGAAAATAGTTTACGTTAGCGGCATTTTGTCTAGCCCAGCTGAATGGAATGAGGTTTAAAAACGCTTTCAGTAAGCTCATTCACGAACACTTCAATCATACGTCATGTTTTCGAATCAGTATCACAAAAAAATACGTTAAGACTTGCAATAAATATGACCTTACTCATTATGACTTAAAATAATTATGGCAGACAATATAGACCCATCTGTAGCACGAACCCGAATAGACTCACGTCTCATAGATTATTTATGCATACTTCACCTTTACTACTCGAAGACGATACGAAAGTCAACGTTAGTGTAAACTGGCTATCAAATTGTAGTACTAAATGGCGATGCGTAAAAGTGCCGTGTCTGTAACATAGGGCGCTTAATTTCGCTAATCGCCTTACACATTTAACGTTAACGATACTTACTCGATTGAAGGTAAAAGATCATGCTCGGAGTACGGGGTCTCTAATTCTCTATTCCACATTGTATTAAAGTAAAGTGGAATGAAGCCCCCGGCTTTTCTATATTACGTACGAATTCAAGGCGCCAACTAGAATAAAACATGTTCGGACGACGCTTTATTTAATAAGATACCTATAGTTGGAGAAGGCAGAATTTTTGTAACTAAATTAGCTGATAATATTGTAGTGGTTTAATAACCCCACGATTAAATAATATATAATAAGTTTATACAATTTTCTAATATTACTATTTCTATCTCAGTCATTCGTTGAAGAAATTCATCCTTCCACACTTCAAATCAAAGTTAAAGTTCTTTACACTTGTATTTTTCAATTTAGGCATTATATTAATGCACCTATGAATGTCAAAAAGCATGACCACCGGTTTGGAAAATTAAACCTTTGCCCCGAGAAGAAACGGCGTAAAGAACTCGGCAAGGTATATTTTTTTTTCACACTCAAAAAAATGAGAGCCAACAAAGAGAGATTTTGACTTTGTTGTCAAAAAATGAATACAATAGTTAAGATATTAGTTATATCAACCAAAACTGATAGTAACAACAGCAAATTTATTTAGTGATTCAACTAACATCTTAGTTGATGTATCTAACGTCTTAGTTGGTGTATCTATCGTCTTGTTAGGCTCCTATGGGATCAAGACGCTTATGCACAACAATCACAATTTTGTTACAAGCGACCAATTATTTTTTTCAGTGCACAAAATAAAAATATAATTACATCCCGTCATTAATGTAATTTCATATTATTAATAAATAAATAAATAAATAATACGTATAAAAATTCTGCCCATCCAATTCTAACTATTGATAGCCAAAACTTTACAAACATTACAACATGAAGCTTTAAAAATGACTAGGTAAATGATACAAAACGTTTTCCATTTGTTTTATCCTCTCACTAAAAAAAGAGCGAACAGAGATACATAAAGATAGAGTGGCATTTAGTATCCCTACGTTGTTTTCACGCAAATTGTTTATCCGTGCGGGATTCTGTCAAAGTGGACAGCACATCGGCAAGTTCGAATGTCTCCAAATGTTGCCGCTAAACCCTTGGATTAGTCCTAAACCTAAACACATTAGTCCGAAACTATCACAGGTGGCACTGAAGACCTAGAATAGACATATAACGCTAAGTTTGCAATTTTCGAAAATCTACAAAATGTACCTTTAGAATTGACGTAAGCTAATTACAGAGTGCGTCAACAGCTTATGTCAACTCTATACATTTCGAGTTCATAGAAAATAGAAACGTTAGTAGCATTTGGATTTTGGCTAGGCCTACTCGTGAAACAATTTAGAAATGCGTTTGCGTACCTATGTACGCGTAAGCATGAACGAATAGATAACAGTCGCAAGTCATATTTCATTTTATACAAGAACCGCGCATTCGTACGTCAAATGCGTTTCAAATCATTGTAGTGTTCATAGCACCACTACACACAAAGGATGCATCCGTAAAGTAATTCAACTGTTCCTATAGTTGGTTAATTTATGATGATGTGCCTGTGACAGCTCTATTTTGTAATTTCAAACACTAAAAGCAAGGCATATAAAAAGAGGTGATTGATCAGTTAAAATTCTTAACATCGTCGCAAGATTTGTATCAATGTACTTTTTTATTAAAAGTTATAGAATTAGTGTAATGCGTGTTTATAAAAGCTGTCACAGGGACCGTTCTAGATGAACTATAGTATAGTTAACACAAAATACTTAGAGTATAAAAACAAGAAATTTACACATGGATATTGTATATCGCTTCGTCTAATTCATTGGTTAACATGACATCGAATTAAATATATCTATTACAAACAGTTAACATGCATATTTCTTCTTACTAGGTAAGGTTTTGTAAGGGCAAGGGCGCGCCTGACTAGGCAAGGACTTTAAATTTCATTATTAAATTAAAAATATGAATTAGACCTCAATAATTTTAATTAATTTGTCTATATAAACCTTTAAGGTTAACAACAATGAAATAAACGAGTATTAAATAATTGACGTAATGCTACCGTATGAGTATTGGAATGTATGGATATTTACAATACATAATTATTTACAGTTTAATGAAAGCGTATTACTTCCCGATGTGTATCGCCCCATGCTAAAAGAAGCGCAATACTGGCAAGGATTAGATACAATATTTACACAACAATATGTACAGCTAATCAGTAAATCACAGCTCCTGATTGGAAATTCATTTTCTCGACTCCTTTAATGGTCGGCATGTTCTTATTGTGAACCGCTACAGTGCTGCCAACTAGCAGTGGGTTCATGGAATGCAAGAGTTCATTTCTTTTTTAGATTGCCAGGGCAGGCAAATAAGCACACCGGCCCACTTAATATTAAGTACGCTCGGGTCTGAGGCTCCTTAAATATGCCTTACACAATATGCAATTTTATTAACAAATGTGTTGCTGCCGCCCTGACCTAACTAAGGTTCGTTTCTTGATTTGTAGTTAACTCAATCAGTAGTTAAAGGTTGAAAATACAATCGCATATCTGACACATTTGGTTCATATTTAACGATTGGTTACGATTTTAAACCATTACTTGAGTTCAAAGTAACTTATATTTTAAAAAATCAGATATCAGCAATTACTGCTTAGAAAAGGCAAGGTTAAGTTCTGTAGAGGTTTACGACAAGAACAAATAGTTTAGAATTTTAATGACTAGAAAAGAATACAACCATCGATAGAATTAAACAACTATTATTAACTTACTAATTTAAATAGCTGACTACATGCTTATTTATTTAAAAAGTGTTTTTGATTTGCTTTTCACTTTTGTTAAGTATATTTGCACTGCAATACATTACAGGTAGTCAATGTACCCTATCATTAAGAAAGTACATTAATTAAAATATACTTTAGTTTGAGATCACTTCAGCTTTGGTTTGGTACGTGACTTTTTTGCCTACGTTCCGTTTGAACGATTGATGTCGACTATCACTCTCCATACTCACTTCACTGGATTCAGAGTCTGGGCAGTAGGGGACAGCGTCGGGGCAGACGTGTCTGTCGACGCAGGGGAGGGGGAGGGGGTTGTCAAAGGAGTGCTCCAAGGTCCTCATGCGGTATGAGTCGGGGTAGCGGGGGGTCCGCCGGGCGGCGCGCGCGCGCTCCGGCGGCTCGCGGCATCAAGAACAACGCGCTCGCGCCGGGCGGCTAGAGCCCGAGCGCGCCTGCCGTCACAACCGACACATCTCGTGCTGAGACACCGACGAGTACATCATCGTTGCCACGGGATACTGCAACATACAATTCACGTCTTTATCTGCAAGGGTGTTGTGACAAGCTACGTTATGTTTCCGTTCAAAGGCAGTATTATAAGATGTCAAAATCTGACCAGCGTCGCTATTGTCTAACGCACTCGCAATCGGCTTCAAAGCGGAACAATTGTTTTCATTTTGTATGCAGACAAGCCTTCGATTTACAAAATGAAAACGATTGCGATTGAGAGTGCGTTAGGTAATAGCGACGCTGGCCTCTATTCAACAAGGTAAAATCCATATCGTTTTTGACTTTTTCTCGTATTTTCAACGTTTTGATAGCTCTTATTTACTTGACATTAATGGCAGCCGAGTTAAAAACAATACGTACCACATCAAATAAGATTTCGATTTTACCGCTTTGAATAGAGGCGCAGTTCAAGGCGAATGAGACAGAATTATATGACGTCTAAAGCTGTATCCCTTTCACTTGCCATGTATTACGAGCTAATAATACGGCCTCAATACGAACATGTGGAGCTGTCTTATGAAATTTGCAATTTATAATCCATTCAAAATTATTGTGTAAACAACGCTATCAAGCGTTCGTCACTTTTTTGGATTATCGGCCGATATTTTACAAACCTAACGGTGCCAGGTGACAATTTACTGCACATTGCGTAGCTTATTTTATGCCAAGTGACAGTGATGTTGTGACTTCGTGACTTTGCAGTGTATAACGAATCGTCAACTGTCACTATCAAATTTGTGAAATAGGTGCCTTATATCAAAACAAATTGTCTTAGCACGTTTAGTGTAAAAAGAAACAGAACTTCATTTGACATTTTGTTTTCTTAATTTTTTGCTAATTTCTAGTTATTTCTTTTTATCACGTCACGTGTGACTAGTTGGTAACGCTGAAATTAATTGAGAAAACATTTAATTAAGCCGGAGCAAAAGTAATGATTTATATATAAAAATGTCCTGATGATACATTTGTAAGCCACGAAGGCTTTACAAACCACGATATACATTAGTTTAAGTTATTAGTGGTTTTTACCCGAAAAATAAATTATACTGAAGACCCGGCTTAACAACGAGAAAGTAACAGTAGTCAAGCGAACATAAATAGCCTGCTAATTTCTCAAAGACACGTTACAACAGAGCCTTGAATCCATATTTTGAGAGCTTGATTGCCATTTACCCTTCGCCGTAGGATCAAAGTTTCGAGTACTTTCCTTGTCCAAGGGTCGTTTTTTCCCAATCCCCAGATAAAATTACTTGACAGTTAAAGTTTTCTTTGTCATATAAAAGAACAAGACGTACCCAAAATTTATTTGGCTTATAGTGTTATCTGGAGATAAGAAAAATCAGTCTTTAATGGCCAGTTAAATAAGGGATCACCCGCCAACATCTATTCATTATTTAGCTTGCCATGGCCCACATTATCGAACTTAGGATAAACATTTGTGTAACTCGCAATTAGGAAGCTACGCAAATGTTTGTCGTGAGCCCGTAAAGCTGAGGTGACGCAAGGAACTGACAAGGAACCTCAAATTCCCGGCCATTCCGGGAAGCCAATGTAATCTAACACAAGGAAGTGAGATTAGTTAGAAAAAACATACACATTAGGTTTATTAACATCGAAAGAGGGCTAAAACAACACAATAAGAAGTAAAGATTAAAGTATTATTAATGGTGTTGAAAGATACAGGTATAGGAGTACATGAAATGTTTTTGTTCAGTTGGATGTTTGCTGACGAAGCATGCAATGCTGGAGGGACAACGGTTGACATCACAGTTTTAAATAGTGCCGTACAGTGGGATAACAGAGCATTGTAGAGAGAAGAGTACTTCCGCTTAGAAAACCAAGTGCACACTCAGAGCAAGAACACGACGATAACAGGCCAGGCGGGGACACACTGGCGGCGAGCCCAGCTATTTATTAAGTCTTTTGATGCACAAAAGCGTTTTTTACAGCCTTCATCATAACGCAATCAATCGAATGATCAAAAGTAACGTTTGCCATGGGTAAACGATAAAGAGAATGGGTTTCAGGACCACTATTCTCACGGCTTTCGTGATTTTTAAAATAGTAGGTTTTAATTATTGTTACTTTCCAACTTATTTCTACTGAACTAAAACGCATAAGCTACGTTTTTAATCACTAACGCTTTTACATTTGTAACTTTTATGACGTTGTTTTTCATAAAGAACTTTCATACGGCAAACGGTGACTTTTATGAAAATTAAAAGTCTGCGGGCGATAATAATGTAGCTGCAAAAACATTTCTGTGCAACATTTCAAACTAAAAGACGATTTTAAAACTTTATTGCATATTGCAAACATGCTCGGCCCGTGTCATTTGCACGCGCGTGGCGGAGCCATGAGACGTAATGAATGCTGGGGCAAGTGCGTCACGTGAAGGTTTACAAAGTCCACACGTACCTCTACTAGCATCTTTCTTTTGATGGAGCTCGGATTTTTCGAGAAAATCTACTTAGCAATGTTTATTACATTGCCTTCATTGATTCTTCAAATAAAGTCTGTTTTATTTACGCAAAGTTCAGAGAGAGAATTGAGAATATTTCTGAACAAGGCACTTGGAAGTTGAGGGAAACGACGACGGTGTATACGGCGGAGCCGAGACGCTATATGTAAGTCTGTTCGCAGGAGTTTTGTCTAATTTGCTGTATTCCCGTTAGTTCGCTCGATGAGTAATAGCGACGAGTCGAGCGGAACTGTAAGTAAAACAACCAAAAATAAGTAAAAAGCACTTGAACTTGCAACTTAGTAGAAACTAAGCGAGCTTTTAACCAAACAAGCTGGTTTAATATTTTGTAGAATACCAAGTATTAAAATTATTACTTTCCATTATTTAAGTAGTAGTACTTGCCTACTTGGGTAGCTGCTTTAGAGTTAGACAAGTAGCAGATGTGAAAGACAACGACTGTAGGAAGAAAATAATAAGTATATAATTGGCGTAAGCTTTCGCGGGTTTGCTTGTGTCAATACCACACATTTAAAAAAATCTACTGTCGATATCTTTCACAAAATTTAACAAATAAATTTAATATTTCATTAAGAAAAATCTAACCAAATTAGATTGTTTAGTCAAAGCTCTAAATTTTAATCTTAGTCGATTTAAACAATTGCATTCACAACCGCATAAGTGTTTTTTAAATCTATTTGCATGTAAATAACAGGTCTAATTGCCCAACCCAACCTACCCTACTAGTTATTATTTAGTTTAAAGTAATTAACGCCTACCAGTGCCGGTTACTCAACAATACAAACCGACTTGATTTGCTTTACTTCTTATAAATCCTGCCTGTGGGTCGTTCCAGTGTTGTGTGATAATTAATATGTCTTGTTGGAATCTGACCCTCAGTAGCTTGAGTGCGTGGAAATAAATGACCAGTCCCTTCATCCATCCAGAAAGGAGAGGAGGAGGAAGAGATTTTGAGACGCGAGCTCTACGGACCCTTTTCGCATCGCCCCATTTGGTATTGGAGAAAATTCTGTTTGAGTTTTTGTACAATGTTGGGACACGGCTATCTCTCCAATCTCGCAAAATATTTAGACTAACTTAACTTCATTCACTTTTAAGCGTGTATGAATACAATTGAGTATCGAAATTTCACGGGCTTTAATAGTTAAGCTACTTCAAAACCGTCATAAATATGCTACATTCAATCGTCTATATAGAGGAAAAATTCAGTAACTTATTATTGATTAAAATATTATAAAAAAAACGCCATAAGACAAGGGTCAGTTTAAACTGGCTTAACAATCAAAGTCTGTTTCTGCACAGAAGTTGCCGTAACGTTAAGGGCCCGGCGCCCTGATTTCTATACTAATTGTACCCTTTATGGAGCCAGAGAGCTCGCTAGGCTGTGTGACTGTGGCCATAGTGTACCTGCGATTGTTTGGAGCGAAGCTGTGGCTGGTACTTCCGCCTCAGCTTGCGGGGACAACACACGCACAGGATCCGGAGAAAGGCCCTGGAACAACAAGGAAGTAATATAAAGACTGAACTAACACAGAAAAGAAAAATGTGGAAGAATCACATGGAGTTTTTATTGGCCGGGAACTCACTAGCGAGCTGCAACTGTTACGGCAGCAGTTACAGTGACGAGGTTCTATACGTATCAGTATGTTTATCGTTGTCTTGTACCCATAGTTCAAGTCTATAGCTTAGTTTGGGACTAGGTCATCTTGTGTGAGATATTCGAACGTATTTAGTTCTTTATTTTGATTTATTTTATTTCTAATAACCAAGTTACATCACTTATACTAAGGCTAGGTACTTGCTTAGCTAACTTAATATAGGCTGTTTATTAAGCTAGTAAGCTAATTAACACCAGGAATATTTTAATAGTTTAGTAAACGAATCCTGTTATCTTTTCACCTGACCGAGCAGACGAAGCTGACCTTTACCTTATTAAAGCCACAGTTAGGATCAAACTAGCATAGCCTAAAATTACATTGTAAACGGGTTGTTTTACAAGGACTGCCACGCATGGCTCGAATGGGTGAATGAAATAAAAGTATTAAATGAAACGGGTGAAATGTAAAAAAAATAGTTACCGTTTGACACATAACCTCAAATTTTCATCAAGCGTGTTTTTGTTTATAAAAACGTTTAATTAATAGTTGATTATCAATTTAATGTGAAAGTTATGTTCAAACATACGCGTATTATTCTTATCTTAGTTCTTGTCTTACTAATATTATAAATGAGAAAGTTTGGATGTTTGTTACTCAATCACACCAGAACGGCTAATCTGATCTGGATGAAATTTGGCTCAGAGATAGATTATAGGAATAATACATAGGTTATTTTTTATCCCGGTAAATTGGAGAGTTCCCAAGGGAGTAGCAAAAGTTATTGGAGAACGATGGTAAATTGGTTCGTTTGGTTTTGTATACTTTATATAGTGTGTCTAAAAAATCCTGGATTTGGGTTTAAAATTCGAACGTTTTTTAAACTGGAAGGCACTCGTTCACACAATAACCAGTGAGGCTAGACAAGTTGCTTAACGCTAACGTAAACGATTTACGAAAACTGTCAAAATGTATGGAATTGACGTAGGCGCTGGACGCGGCCGTCTGTCAGCTTACGTCAATCTTATACATTTTGGATAAAGATAACGAACGCCGAATGGAACTTGTCTAGGGCTCAAAGGGCGGCGTATCCAAGATGCAAACGCTGCTGATGTTTGACATAGGCAGTCGAGGATCATTATTTTATCGAATTTCACTTTATTGATTGTAGTATAACTTCATCGAACGCTATTATCTGCTGAAACCATGACGTTTTCAGGAAATCTCAAACTTAATTACATACGGAAGTTAGATTAGATTTGTGACTATTAAAAAAAATAGCAGGCGACGAGAAATGCCTTTCGATGAAATGAAAATTATGCGTAATGATACGTTACAAGCTGTTTCGATAAAATAATAGGTAGGTACCCGATGTCGAGCGATCTGTCATCAGTTACGTCAATCCTATACATTTTGACGATTTTCGAAAATTGGTAACTTAGCGTTATGCGTCTTGACTTGGCTCCCAGGTGACATCAGATCCGTTCGTTCCATTTATCTTAGCTCTAACAAAGCGACTTATATACAGTGTGTAAATGGAATACGAGCAAACATTTAAACTAGACGTAACTTAAGGCTCTACAAATCATGTAAATGTGGAATTTCGTTAATACTTAACTCTAATACATAGAGCGCAATTAATTTTTAAGGTTCCATCGAGCAGCAATGTATAATGTAAACGAAGATTTAATTCTCAGTTAATTATTTGGGCTATTTTTGCTAACGTGGCGAATTAATTTGTATGAAAAAAAAAATACAACTTAAGTTAAAGATACACATGTTTTTATGTTAATTAGGATGCATATTAACCTTCGTTAAAATATTTGCTCGTGTTGGATTTACACACTGTATACTTCGTCTCTCTATCCTGTAATCGAGTATTTGGAAGCCATCCGTCATTTAACAAAAATCTGTTACTGGTAATACTTAGCAATATAATGTATCTTATTACTTCCAGTTACTAAATCAGGAATTTAAATTTAAACTTAAAGCAGCGTAATGGGCCGCATTGGACGACTTGTTGCCATAATAAATTAAGACCGAAGTTAATTAACCAAGATAAAACGTTATAATCGATCCGGCTCGATTAAATTACTCTTTGTTTATGAAATAGGCTTAGTCAGTGTACGAAAATTGAGAGAAGCAAAAAGTGAGAGGAGCAATTTAAGAAGCAGACAAAATATTAACTGGATGTCTCAGTAATCACACAAAAAACATCTACAAAATCTAGGTAACTAGGTTGAGTATGGAAAGTTCGTTTCTACTCTAAGCCCTTTTAGTCTCGTGTTTTAAATATATGTTACCAGAAGATCCGAGGCAGTGAAAAGTGGATTTCACTGCCGCCATGTAACATGCATGCAAAGCCTAGTGTGGGACCGCCGCCAGATAAATGTAGGTGTCATACTCGTATGCAAATGAAACTTCTTTTTATATGTAAGTGAGGAATTTTAATTTATTGTTTACTTTCTTATTAAACCTTATAGAAATCGTATCGCGAGTGCAAAGTTTTGTTTCCCTAATTGTTTTATTTGTCCAAAAATGTATAAGTTAGAAAAACGTGTTTTTCAGAACCCATTATTTTTCCAAAATGTTTCAAGATATAAGTAAACTTACTGAACCTGAAGGAGTTTAGGCTAGGTTAGGTTTGTTTTGTAACAATCCAGAAAAGTTAAACTGTTTCCGTTTTTTTTTTAGATTGTTAACCAAGGAATGAATGTGATAAATTGCACTCCGAGATATTTAGGCCGCTTATAGTTCGAGGGTGCAATTGATACTTTCACCAGAGTTAAGCACTCTACTTTTTATTTCGACAACAAAAACCAACGAACAAAAATGTTGTGACCAACATTGTCTTTAGGTATTGTCATACAAAATTTATCAGTGTTTTTACACAATATCAAAACAAGAAAAATGTCCGAGTTATTTCGTAATGGCAAAATAATATTTTTTTCATGGTCTATAAAAGAGAGTAAGATAAAAACTTACGAATTATCGGACAAACGAAATAGTTTACTGTTTTACTGAAATTCGGCCTTGTGAGAGGTAACCTTAAGTATTACATTAGCAGCAAACATAGGTGTAGTGTTTTAAAACCACTATGGCGGCACGCTCCGCTAGTCAGATTCACGGTTGCATCAATGTACATTATAAAAGATGAAGTGATGGGGACCTCGGAAAAACACTATATACCGAAATTATGTAAAAATTGCCCCGTGTGGTTTCCGGGTTAAAATAGTGCCACTCCATGTCTTCCCGTGGATGTCGTATGAGGCGACTAAGGGAATAAAGGCTTGTGGTAGGTACTTTTAGGGCTTTAGGCGATGGGCTTGCAACCAGTCACTAATACACTGGTAAACATCTTAGCCTAGTTGTGCAAAATGTGGTTACAGAATTATCAACAAGTTTTTTGAAGTTGTTGGTAATTCTGTAGCTCTACCTATCGGACTCTGGGAATGAAAGCGTGAGTTTATGTATGCATGTATACGTAAAAATCATACGTTAATAAAGTAACAACTACCAAGCCAAAAAAATAACAAATGTGATTTCTTTTTAAGTGTATAAGATTAGGATAATGCTAATTGTTGTCAAATTCGTTAAGCTTATTATGCAAATCGTGCCCTTTCTGAGTGCAAACTTTATGATGAGATAAATAAATGATTCGGAATTGTGTCCCGCGGGCGCTAACAAAGCATTTAAGGTAACCGTGTTGATTAACTCGCCGAAATCGAGGCGATAAGAAACTTCCATCAGATTCATTTGGAAATATCATCATGGAAGAAACTGAAGTTCGCCGTAAGGCGGAAACTCCATTAGCATTGTAATTCCTTTTCCCTTTTCAATAGACTCTGGGGAATTCGATAAAGCTTTAATTAAGTGGTGAGAGTTTCAAACAATGAGTAAGAGATACAAGTTTCGGGCTTAAATATCACTCGTTGCGGGCGATTGGTCCTGAAATGGCGGTATTTAACCTATTAGCGAGTTAAATAGTCCTCGGATTAAGATAAAACGCCTCGGGGAATTCGGGATCGAATTGATAAACCAATTAAGCACTGATCGATTATATTTCACTTACTTAGAAGTTGTTTTTTGCATTAAAACAGTCAAATTTTCCAAGATTAAAAGTAATTTATGTTCGCCTCTTGCTTATAAACTATGTCCGTCCGTACCAAATTTCACGTCGATCATCTGTAGCAACGAACCGTGAAAACGGAACAAATAAACAAACACACTTTAGCATTTATACTATTAGAAAGAATAAGGATTTTGTGCTTAGTCGTACGATTTAATGCATGAAAGAAAATTCCTTTCTTTCATTTTGTTTTCTCTACCCGCTTTCTCAGTCCTATGGTCGCGTTCATCGCTGTGGGTAAAACATTCGTCACTTTCTGACAAATGTCTAAGTGTGAGAGTGACGGATGCTTTATCCACAGAGATGAACGCGGTCATAATAATAGCGTTGAAAATGAGTTGTATAATACATGTATCTTTCAAAGGCGCCTGTATTTTTCAATAAAATCGAATCTTCGGTTGAATCTTTCGCAAGTTTAAGTTTTTTACGTGTATTTTACGATGTATTTTTCGTATTATTATATCAACCGAGACATTATTGACTCGATTACATAAAGTACATTACTGTTCAATTAATATTAATAAGCAAGATTATTTCCCTTTGATTGTTATATGAAAAATACACTGTATGAAACAAGTATTATATATAGGTGTATGATTTAATTTTTCAGACGAACCTCTAATTTGCTTCTTTCGAAAATTACATGTATTTTGTAGCAAATATACAAAATTACGAAAAAAACAAAATTTATCTTTCGCAATTTTCATCACTGTAATATTGCTATTGACATGTCATCATATTGTCGACGTTACGCTAGCTCTTATTTACTAAGCAGTAATGGCGGCTGAATTAAAAACAATACCATACAATAACATGTCAAAAACAATATTATTTGACCTACTAGAATAGAGGCGCATAATCATCATCATCATCATCAGCCGCAAGGCCTTCCCCAAGATTTTCCGCAATGATCGATCTTCTGCTGCTGTCATCCAGCTGTTTCCCGCGACCTTTATCAGAACAGAATAGAGGCTGTTCTTTCAATATTCTGGCCAAAATTGTTCATAGTCTTGTGTTTCATGTTCTTATTACGAGTATTTAAAGTCTTGCTGTTACGAGTCGAACAATTTAGTCACCCTTCCAGTACTTTCAAATTGCCGAATTAACTTTGTCGGTTTGTCGAATTTAGTCACTTCGTTACCAGCGAACCGAGACAATGGCAGCGCAATTTGTTTCCATTAGTTTATGATTTGTTGTCTACGTACATTAATTCTTCTTGGTTTACTTTGGCTTGATTAAATCGGCCTGACTAAGAAATATCTTAGCTTTGTTATTAATAATAATATTGAGTATCATACCAATTGAACCAGTAAATATTATTGTATTTTGATGCATTTACTTAATAATATATTGGCATCGTGACTTTATTTATCTAACAGTAGAATGTAATTTATTTGCTACACATATATTAGCCTAGGTTCCCAGCGTTCTCATTTATCTATATTAAACATACATATGTAACAAACATAAATATCTAGACAAGGTTTTTTTTACCAGTTCATTAAAATATTTTTGCTTTCCTCTTTTTACAACCTACGTTTTAAAGTAATAAAATTAACGCAACGGCAGTGAAAAACTGGCAAAAAAATGTTATAGGTACGAGTATGTATAAGTTATGTAAATATTTTTTTCCTGTGTAATCCCGTTAGGAGGGTAGAGTCTCACGAAACATGAAAAGAAAAATGGCGTTTTATTTTTGCACTTGATTCCTGAAAACTGAAAGACAGTTCTTTTAACGTACCTTCTAACACAATCTAAACTTTATATAATTTTGACTTAGATACGTTTGATGAAGCTAAACTTGTATTAAATGTAGGTACTGAAGAAATATTGAAAATATTTTAATTGTAAAGGTACCTATCATTAGGTCTATCTTGATATCCTAGGTGTTACTGAATTGCTTGAATAGTTTTAGAAAAAAAAACAGATAATTGAAAGTCGCACTCGCCCACCGAGGGTTCCGCACATGACATGGTTAACTCAATTCAAAAGGAGAATGGGCAAAAATATATGAACGCTGGCCTAGAAACCAATAACAATAAGCACTATATCATCGGATATTCTTTTTAATCCTACAACAATTTTGTGTAGCGGGAAACCTCAAATAACATTGAGTTTTTTTTTAAATTTTACATGTGAATAAATAAATATCCCGTAATATACCGCGGTTTAATTTCAACTGGATATCTTCACGAGTTCCCGAGATCTTTATCTCGGCAGACAGACGAACGGACAGACGGACAACAAAGTGATCCCATAAGGGTTCCGTTTTTTCCTTTTGAGGCACGGAATCCTAAAAACAAGTGGCCGTGAGGTACATTTTCTTTAAGTATTTTTTTCCTGTCATTTTAATATACATCAACAGAACCGCTGCAATGAAAATATAATCTGGCTAGGGTTGTCAGTCAGCATTTCCAAAGAGATTTTTATTTTTATAAGAGATGTTCTTGTCTTTTCTTTTCTTTTCTATTCTTTAAGTACGCTTTACGGGATATTTCACATGTCAAAAATCTGTATTCGGCCTCTAGAGAAATGGCAAAAAAATTACAGTCCGTTAACACTTACATAGGATTCAGGTTTGTACTTCTCTCTCACTCGCCCTAACCATAACCATAACCTCAAATTTTCAGCAAACGTTTTTTATGTTAAAAAATCTATAATTAATAGTTATTTAGTCTTAAACAGAATATTAAAGTAATGATCAAGCGCGTAAAGCATTAAAAAATACCTCACGCGATGTCCAAATGTACGTGATTATGGAGTAATAATGATAAATTGGTTCGTTTGATCTTGTTAACCATTTCTATTAACGCCGACTATACGTACAGACAAATTACTATTTATTTTAAACAAAGCAGCCCAGCAAATTTTTAAAAGATGTTTCCTAGTTTATTTCCCTTTTTAATAGCGGCGATAGATGTAATGTCGGTGACTATGCAAATGATGCTTCGCGAGTTCAGTATTTTAATCAAGTTTGCCGACAACCCTATCACGGCACGGCCTCCCGTCTCAGACGGGAACTCTCGCCTTTAGATAATGAGTATTTACATACTCGCGTAGACTCTTGAAGTTATATTCAATTCATTACTTCCACCTTTATTGGGTGGATAAATGAAATAACCTATATTCTCTCTGTACGGGCAATAATATAATATCAGTTATCAAATATTGGTTACGTCTGTATTACCACTAAAATCAGAGCCGTAGCTTAGCATTTGACTACCGTCTATTTCATCCCAAAGAAGATTTTTTGTGCGATAATGCCGTAAAGTTGTAATGGTTGCAAACACAAAAATGATAATGATAGAAAAATCACAAGTTTAATGTAAAAAGTATTACAATATTATGATTATTCTATAAAAGTAACATCCGTTGTGATTAAAAAAAAAATTTCAAACTAACGAACCAATCACAGAGTCATGGTTCATTAACCCGGTTTAGCTAATATGTATGAAATAGTTTTACCGCTTTGCATACTTAAACAAAATTAATAAAATACCAGACTATAATAAAAAATGTTAAGAATTTGTAACTTTGATGTATAAGTAGGAGTAGGTAGGACTTTGATGGTATGATGCATATGATGATATAATCATTATTGATATGACATTACTAACTTTTGCAAATCCTCGTAGAAGTGGTTTATCACCATTCCCTCGAGAACTGTTCCAATTTCCCGAGATAAAACGTACCCTAAATCTTTTCCTGGGATTCAAGCTAAGTATATACGAAATTTCATTAGAATTGCTTTAGTAGTTTAGCCGTGAAACCGTAACAAACAAACAAACAGAGTTACTTTCGCATAATATTAATATGGATAATTATTGTAATTTAAATCAGTATGCGGCAGTTAACCAGAATCAGCTGTGATCGGTATAGGTAGAGTATATTTACTTAAAGTTCGCAAAAGGACATAGTATAGAGTGGTTATAACCGGATGAAATATTAATTTATTTTTATTGAATTCCGGATTTCCGTTATTTTTAATGCTAAATATACGTGATATTTACTTATGGTATGGGATATTTAATGTTAGTTTATGATAAAAGGGGCTGTAACTCATTTCTTTTAAGTATCTTATTAATAGGTGGAGTATATTTACCTTCAAAACTAAATAGAAAAGAAACATAAACTGGAGACTTCCTTGCGACTACATCTACTAGTACCAGAAAAATACCACAAATCCGGAATTCAATTAAAATAAATTAATATTTCACCGGGTTGTAACCACTCTATATTATGTCCTCTTGCGAACTTTAGGTAAATATACTCTACCTATTCCGATCACTGATAATCGGCATTGCTACAGCATCTGTTTTCATAGAACTATCTATAGCTTAGTTCGAGCCCGTTGGAGTAACGGCTCCCACAAAGGGGCAGCTATTAAAGTTACACCGAAGCAATTATATTCTTGATAACTGTCTAAACTAATAAAAGCAGCATCCTTAAATAATGTCTATTGTTAAGTAGTAGGATTAGGTTGTGGCCATGGCTTAACCTCGTAAGGCCCACCGTACTAAAAACAGCCAGTTCTTTGTCGGTGCGACTTTGGATCTACACTCAAGGCAATAAAGTTCAATTACGATTGTTCGAAAATGACATTTTCAATTTATTAAGAAAGGAAAATAAACTTTATTGCTATTGCAATACAGTTCAAATTAAATTGCCTTGGTTATGTACATCCTATTGCACCTGGGCCCTACGAGGCTAAGGGTTCAAATAAGTTATGAACCGTTTTGACACTTACTTCTCTATAATCTGCTTAATTCCGCCTTGCACAGACGAGGAGTAAATTTTCCGGTCACTAAATTGGTACTGTGTAGCTGAAGAGCTTAGTCAGAAAGGACATATAAACGATTGTCACCAGTTTCTTATTAAATTACTAGCAACCCGCCCTCGCTTCGCTTGGGTTTTGTGTATATTCCGTTACATTACCCAGAATTTATTATACATTTAAACTTTCCACTTGAATCATTCAATCTTGATAAAAACTACATTAAAATCCGTTGCGTAGTTTGGAAGATCTAAGCGAACCTACATACAGTCCAAACAGAGACGGCGGGAAGCGACTTTGTTTAATACTATGAAGAGATTTAAACTTATATAGGGTACAAGTACCGGTTTTGGCCAACTTTACACCGGTTTTGGCCACTCTAAATTTTAACTACCTAATATCTAAAGCATTATGAAATTAAAAATATATTTTTATATTTTATCTTCTTATTAATCTTCAGTTTTAACTATTTCTGAATGTTATTTTTAATTTTACTGTATTTTAATGCTCATTTCAACCTTTAATGACCAAAAAGGGTACAGTGGCCACAACCCGTACTTCTACCCTACAAAATTGCTAATCAAATGATTTCAAGCAGAGATCCAATCTTTTGATATTACATCTCAAATCTTTAATTAAGAATGTCTTTTACAGTCTTCACGTCCGACTCGTCAATCGACGGGGATCCGAGGATTCCTGCAGTCGTAACAAATTTAAATGCTTTTCACTGAAGCATTATTAAACCTAGCACCGCTGAGCGGTTCGCGGGCTGAATGTTGAATTGAATATTGATCATGGGCACGAACCGATAATCTTTTATTCTCTTAACCGACTTCAAAAAGGAAGAAGGTCTGTGTTCGGCCGTATGTTCACCGATTTCTTCTAATTGTGGACGGATTTTATAAAATTCTTGGGGGATATTTTCTTAGTTATATTAGGGTATACTTCCGAGGTGGTCGCAAATTTGTATCTAATGAGATCTGTGAGGAATTGAGGGAACGCCTTAAATATTATAGGTTTAGGTATATAGTGATTTTGCTATTTTCTGTGTCCCACAATATTTTTAACCGAAACCAGACTTCAGTTGGGCTGACCTATTACCATTTTAGAAATAGTAATTTTTTGCGTTTATGAACGTCGATTTTTTTGATACATATCTATTTTGTTGAAGTGTTTTCAATTCAGGAAGTCCAGCTTCTACTTAATTTTATGGTCACTCGACCAAGAAACTCCTTTTCCACTTTTCCCTAGTTAGTTCAGTAGGCAACAAAGTTTCACATGCGCTTTTATTTATTTTGTTGACAATTATTAAAAAACACCGATTATATTGTTTTATAAGTCCCCTATTCTAGTAGGTAAACCATTTTGCCTTTGACGTATTACCATATGTGGCATTATCTATGTAAAGGGACCTTATGGCGGATGGCACTTCCGCTATTATTAAAGATGCTCCGATATAAATACAACGTCGCGTAAGCGCCATCAGCCATAAGGTCCCTTTACATAGATAACGTCACATATTTTCAACGTTACGATAGCTCTTATTTACTTGACAGTAATGGCCCCCGAGTTAAAAACAATACCATTACATGTCCAAAGCAATTTTGTTTTACCCGGAGGCCCAAATCCGCAGCTATACGCGCTGCAAACGTAGCTTGCAGCAAAGCTGTACTTCAGAATGAAATGAAACATGTTTATTTAGCATGTAAAAAGAATATAAAAGTCCTTAGAATTGACAACTTGTTATAAAGGTCGGTACTCAGCTTGGTGCCACTGAATCTGCCGTGGTTGACACTTAAATGAGTATTTGCTTTAATAGTACAGTCAGCCACAAAGAGATGCATCCACTTTTACACCTTATTGCATTGTAATAAGGACCAAAAGTTTAGTTTATGTTAGTTTTAATCAGGGTTTCTCTGAATACCAGCGTCATGGTTTGCCGCGGCGCAATGCTGAGAGGGGCCCTTTTTAACATAATGTACCTAAGTACTTGCATCTTGTTTTATATCCCTCTGATTATAATTTGTTTTCGCTTTTCATATTTTTGTACGTACTTGTGTTAAATAAATGTATCTTTCTTCTTTCTGTCTTTCAAAATTGGATACATCTCTTTGTAGTCGACGAAATTAAGAAAAACCTGTAGTTACAAATTTTCAATTTCACAAGTAAATGTAATCTGCTACAATGTGATTATTATACCCCATAGTGTGTGTGAGTATCTGAGTGCGTGTGTGTCTGTAATGTTTAGTATTAATGAGCGTATTTAATTATTAAATTAAAACAATAATGGGCTGTTTATTGTCCGGCTAATATACCATAATGATACGTGTTATAAAATTAAGTGTTATTTAAAACGAGCACGTAATGTTTTGTGGAAGGCCGATGTAGGGTAATGGTTCGTCGTGATTGATGAGGGCTGTTTCGCGAAAGCACTGCCCTATTAGTCTCTTTTGGGAGTCCGACAAAAACGGAATTCCTCGAACCCGGAATGGTAACCTATCGATGTTTCGAAAAACTTTTTTATTCCGAAATTTTCATTTGTCCGAAAATCATTTCTCTCATTCAATTTTTTTGTTTCTAATTGTAATGGTATGATCATAACCTATCCCATCGATAGTCATCATAACATCTTTATTACGCGCAATAACAATGATGTCCCGTAAAAATAAGTCTTCTTATAAAGCAAGGCACCTCGCGTAACTTGAGCCGCTAGGCTACTTACTAATAAAACAGAACTCATTAAAACTCAATTTCTTGTGTTATTTCTTTTCAATTTATTCCCGCCGGAATTAGGTTAATGTGACACTAAATTTTATGAATGTATTTTAATGCTGGCAACTTTATTTCGGTCGTACTTTTTAAGTTCTTGTTCGACGACAGTTTAGTAATATTTACATACTAAAGAAAGCTTGCGACTTAGTACGCGAACAATTTGGTATCCGCTTCTTCCCGATTTTCGAAATAGAATTTCATCCCTTAAGGCCTTTTAACGCCCTCTAGCAAGCAACCGCGACAGTGCTACCACTTAAACTTTTTCATTAGAAATGGTATTGTCATTCTTTGCTCACTTTAAATAAAGTACCCTTTGTAACGAACAGATTTCTATTAAATTCAAGAATAAAACGAATCATTTCCCCTGAGTTGCGTATACCTTAAGGCAGGAAAATGGGAAAAACAAAGGATCACGACGCAAACAGCAGTGACTTAAGGAAAACAATTGCTATAGCATACCTAAAGAATATTACCTAGCTCCAAATTCCAAGTCCTAAAGACCAATGATTTAGGCTGTTCGGTGTTTGTCTGTCAGTGAGTCACGCAATATTTTTATATGTATAAATAGATAGAAGTAGAAGATAGATTAAATCAATTTTGTGCATGACATCGTAACAAGGACTATTGAGAGAGAAAAACGATAAATCAATTTTCGATCATTCTATTAATACACTTCGTATTCGGGTTTATTACGTCTGATTTGGAAAGCCTGTCTTTCAATCTATTATCTTTTAATAGCTTGTTGTAGCCGTCGTTCAGAGATAGGTACCTAACTTGGATTATCGGCAGTTCGTTTTATTAAATCCCGGGAATAAATCTTATTTGGATATTGAAAGTCTTCATAAATCCTTGAAGTAAATAAAAGATTCTTTTATTTGGTAAACGTAAGGATGTTTGTAATTGCGACATTGCATTCTAAAGAGGTCACCACAAGGTATCATGCATGCAACCAACTCAGTCAGAGTTTGCGTTATTCGTAGCATAACGGTGGCCCTAATACGAGAACGTTACCGTTATCGAAAATGTATCGGATTGACGTAACCTGCCAGACGGTCGCGTCGAGCGTTTACGTCAATTCCATACATTTTGATAGTTTTCGAAAACCGTTTAAGAAGCGTTATGCATCTTGTCTACTTAGGGTCTTCGTACATGTATATATGTATGTGTGTTATCACTTTATTGTACTTAAACAGTTAAATAACACAAGTATTAAAGAACATTGCCGTACCTCGACCACAAACTTTTTCCTTCCACTAAATATCGAGCTAAATTTTATATCGCGGATTGGAATCAGCGCACCGCGGCCGGATTTCGTATTAAAATTCCTTCCTAGCATTGACGTTTTGTATCATCATTAGCAGAGCTCGGAATAGGTAGTGCCTATTTACCTAAACTTCGCGGGAGGACGTAACTAAGAGTGGTTACAACCACCAAAAATATGTATTTCTTATTATTGAATGCGGGATTTCCAGGGATTGACTGTATTATTCTAAAGTAATACATTTAACTTTACTTATAAATCTTGCTATATTGCATATTATTTATTTATTTATCTTGAAACAAAATAACAATCAGTCATGAAACAATATAATATAGATCAAATTGAATCAAAGGGAGCCTGAAATTTGTTCTTTTTTAGTCGATTTAAATAGAATTATAATATCGTATAGAATGTATTCAACAAAAACAGATGTAGCCGACACTTTAGCCGTGTACTTACTACCTGCTGCAGTTTGCGACCCTGATGATAACAGGACGCTCTCTAAGGACATGCGAGTGCGAAAGAGATAGCACGATGCTTTACGATATTATAATTCTATTTAAATCAACTAAAAAAGATCAAATTTCAAGCTTCCTTTGATTCAATTTGATCTATATTATATTGTTTTATGACTGATTGTTATTTCCAGATAAATAAATAAATAATATGCAATATAGCAAGATTTATAAGTAAAGTTAAATGTATTAAGCCTTTAGAGTAATACATTCAATACCGGAAAATCCCGCATTCAATAAAAAGAAACATAATTCTTTTTGGTGGTTGTAACCACTCTTAGTTACGTCCTCCCGCGAAGTTTAGGTAAATAGGCACTACCTATTCCGAGCTCTGATCATTAGGGAATGCAATTTGACCGGTTATTCGCCGATTTTGTATGAAAATAACCGGTTAAAACGAGTTATAATCGGTTATTTGCATTCCCTAATCATCATCGAGTAGTTAAGTGGAAGTACACGCAAATTAATTTATGGAAACGTGAGTCCATTTTATAGGTTCAAGTAAGAATAGATTCCGTAAAATTATAGTCTTTGTTTTTAATATTAAAGCCATTTCGAAAACGTAACGTACGAGTATAATAGATTTTATGTTCGTGGTAGAATTACAGCAATAAATTAGGTAGGTACTTAATTGCTTTCATTTCTTGTTTCCTATTTGTTTTTTATGTTTCCGTACCCAGTGACGTGACCCTATTATTAAGCCTCCGCTGTCTCTCCTTCCGTCCGTCTGTCTGTCACCGGGCATCTTATGAATCGTAATAGGTAGAGAGTTTTTTTTTTTTACAGAGTGAACCTAAATAAAATTCAATGAAATTCAAAATTAAAGGGTATCATTTATCATACGAGAATAGTACGGGACCCTTTGTGAATGAGTTTGACTCGCACTCGGGCAGTTTTTTGGCTTATGCGGTGTCCACAAAGGGGTAGTATTATGTAATAAGCCAATTAAATTAATGTAAAGTTGTCATTCTTGTATAATTGCTAGATATCGCCTTAATGTAATTTTTAACTCAAGATTTCTTTTGTTTAAAAGTAGGTACGCTAAACCAATTGTAAGATCTGAAATTTGACCAAATGGCCAGTTATAATGGTAGATTAATTATAGAATTTAATTTAATTGAAAACACAATCTTACTATCATCGTCGTGTGTAACTATTAATAATCTTTATCAATTTTAACAAATTGTATATAATACATACATATTATGTATTGCGTTGAATGGTGGTCGTTAAAATGTGACCATTTATTTATTTAGTTATTTAATTGCATTCCATAATGTCATGTTACAAAATAATCACAATAAGTACCAATTTCAGCAAAAGATGTTAAATTTAATCAATGTTAATCGACTGTTAATAGTTCATACAATTTGACAGCTGTAGCTAGAGCGTTAGCTCTAATCGTCTGTTAAGTGGTTAAGTGGCATCGTTTCGGGAAATTGGTACTAAGTTATGTATAAAATAGGAACAACTGACACTACTTACTTACTTTTGTCACATTTTATCAATAATAATTATCTTACACACCCCTATGACTTTACAAACAATACGTGTTTCGCCTACAATCGAAGTGTTGCGCGAACAATGGCCTCGACTGCTGCGCCGGGGCAAACTTGCCTGTTCCTCTCACCTGCCGCCGGATACGGATGCGGTGTTATGCGGCGTCTCTGCCATAAACAAAGGCTACCACATGTACGCCCGCTTAGAAAATATCTAAACTGTCGGCTGTTTGGCGTATGTGAGAATGTTTGAAGCATAAATGATATTAGTTAAAATTATTTAGTTCAATAACCGCAGTGTAGTTGCTAAACTATTCGAGTTACAAGTTTAAACTGTGACAGCGTAACATAATTATGTTGAAATTGGCATAGCTAGCGATTTTAGCACAAGTTATGATATGATCACTTGGATAGCGAGATTGAGGTAATTTTTATTCAAGTTGCCTATTAATTATTTTCCAATCTAAGACGGATATGCTTCGGGAATAAGAAAGATTCTTACACAAAATAGTTAGGTGGAACATACGGATTTTTAATAAAGTATTATTATGTTTAGACCTAGATTATTTAGCTACTTAGAATCGGACATAGTACAGTAATATTCTTGTAAATACCTCTTTTGTTTTTGTTATACGTACGTATTTATGGTGATCAACTAGGAGTATTTGCACTGTATTGCATTATTCATTGGATCTCTATATTCGAACACTACCACTTAACTTTTTTCTCTGTGGCTCAAAATATACGTTGGACGTCCAACTCGGTGCTGTTACGTAAATCCAGTCGTCCATTAGAGTGACAGGAGCAACAATACACGCCAGTGATACAATTCTAACGCTCGGTTGGCAGTTCGGTTGATTTTTTTACGTTTGCGTGTCATATCCGGATTAAAAAGTCGCAGCACGCGGGGCCTTCGGTTTGTGTCGTCCATAATTTATACCATTACAGAATTGAAAAAGTATTTTTATTATTACCTACATATAAATGATGTACAGTGCAATAGCATAAAACAACCTTCGGGTTTGAACTTCTCTCTCATGCGCTTTAATGCCAGTCTAACCGGCGTTACACGTTATCCTTGAATACTTTTCAAGACGTCTTGCATTGTCGATCTAGGGAATGGAATGAGTGAATTAAATAATAAATACATGTGTGTAGATAATACAGCTTTGGGTTTGAATTTCGAACTGCGTTTAAAAAGACGGCACTCAAACAATCAAACGTGACATAAGTTTTATTCCATTCGGGACAGAAGAGCTAAACCTATGCAAAACTTAAATTGTTAAGATGGTAATTTAATAATAATCTTGTCGCACAAAGTCAATGACTATTTACTTTTATTATCTTTGGTTGATTTTTCATTATGTTAAAATGTCGACTAACTTGTAACATTTCGGTGTAATGTATCACCTGCGGTCGTAATCTTATCGTACCCATACAGATAAGGGCCGCGAGTGATACATTACACTGAAATGTTACAAATCAGTTACCACCTTTACGGTTCTATAGCAGGTCAATTATTAATATCCGTGATTTCTTCACCAGCAACGACCTCCTTGACTTGTGTTGGCAACCGTAACTTGAGCCGTCAGCGCTTAGAATGAAAACGTCTCTCGATCTTGGCCGTGTTATGGCTTTCGACAGCTCGAAGTCAATGTTGTAGGTACTTAAAGCATAATGCCTATAACTTTGGTTGTCAGGCAAAATAGAGAAGTGAGCGATGAGTGAGGTTTTCTAGGAGGACGCCTACAATGTATACCCTAAATGCAGGAAGATTTAAGTTTTGCTTTAGTATGGACCCAGTTGCATTTAGAAACTGTTAACAAATAACAAAGTCTTTAAGTATTCCTATTTGGCCGAGATCATATTCAAGACGGTATGGTTTGTAGCTGCAGCCTCCATTGTTCTGCCATTTCGAGAACTTCGAGTAGCGAAACGGCATATTGTAACATTTCAACTGTTTCACTAGTTGTTGATACAGCTTTTGTTCCAGTGTTCCCTTGCTATTTTACAGCTCAGAGCATTTAAGGAAGTGTTTGAGAGATCTGAATAACAATTGCTTGATCCTTTTCCAGAATCGATGCACGCGTACCGATTGGTTCTTTGAACTGAACAACCAAGTAAAAGCTAAAATTTATTCACGGTCGTTCAAAAGATCACGTGATCACTAAGCTACAAGTATAAGCGCAAAAGTAGGCAACCGTGAATTTATAATTTTATATGCAAACTAGCTGATCGCGCCCGGCGCGGCCCGGGTGTATTTTTTTTTCATAAATACCTTAATACTTTACGTCGTATTCTCAGACCTACTGAATAAACAGACAAAATTTCATAATAATCGGTTAAGCCATTTCGGAGGAGTTTTGTTACAAACACTGTGACACGAGAATTTTATATATTGGATTTTTTTAGGAAATTCACTTTACATTACAATTGATGCTCTAAGAGAAAACAAAGATGTACTTACAACAATGGTTATAGTATTGTTAAAAATAAGGCTTTTACCGGTAGTAAGCACCTACTGTGGCCGAATACGGCTAGATGATGATGATGATTATTGTTTTGAACTCGGCCGCCACAATAAGGTAAGCCAATGTAGGATAAACAATAGCGGCCTTTACACGGCACAGTTTGGACCGCGGGAAACGCCACGCGCCATTCCAGGCGACAGTCCGAACCGTAGGTTTTTTTACTATTCTACTATTACAGCTGCATTTACACGTACGGTTCGGCGCGAAGATTGGAATTGCGCGTGGCGTTTCCCGCGGTCCGAACTCTACGTGTGCAGGCCGCTAATAGCTATAATTTAATTATGCCGGTAGTTTTATCAACGTCCACTTGCCTCTGTTTGGCCCAATTGACTGGTAGAAAGTGTCTGAAGGCTTTAAGTCCACCATTTGCGCTTAGTTTGTGTAGTTAGCAATACACTTTAATTTAATTAATAATTAATAAATAAGACCCCTGCCCAAAGTTACTATGGAAATCCGTTGCCTATACCTTCGTCTTAAACCGAGGCTCGCGAGCTATTAGAACGAGCGTGATCCGATGCAACACGAGGTGTCATGTCGCACCGCACTCGTGTGGTTTGTAGCAGTTCCAGTGTTCTCAATCCGAGATCTATCGAGACGGATCAACTTGCAAGTTGGGGCAAGTTGCAAACTTTTGAATCCCTGTTCCATCAATCGGCTCGGGTGAACATGCAGTTTTGCTGTGAAGTAATTTATAAATTTTACTAGGTACTTTCAGCGGACAGTTTCACACAAATTGACCTAGTCACAAAATAAGCTCTAAGCTTGCTATGGGTACTAGACAATGATAAGAAAGATCGTGGATTATTTTGTAGGTTGAATTAACATCATCTATTGAACTTAGTTAGAACATCTTAGCCTAATTGTGCAAATTGTGGTTATAGAATTATCAACAAGTATTTAGAGATGTTTGTAATTCTGTAGCTCTGCCTACCCCACTCTGGGAACGAAGGCGTGAGATTATGTATGTATGTATTGAACTTAGTTATTTAATAAACATCATTTTAAGATAATACAAAAAGTCTTAACATCATCTTGCTTTTCTGATTGTGTAATCTGTATTTGTTTGTGCTTATCTTCAAATATATTATGTATGTATTTATTTATTTGTGTACCTACTTTACATAAAACATATTGATATGTAAGTTTGAATGTACCTATAGTTAAACCCTATGTTGCGCTGCCACTACTCAACTTTGCCCAAAGGGTAACTGGTAGAGATTGACTTACGGCATCGCCTATTGTATATTTACTGTTGTGCAATTATGAATAAATAAATAAAAAAACGTTGCACACACAAACAACATTACTATAGAGGTAATTGTGTTAGGTATTACTTTGGTAATAAATTAATATTACAGTTTCTGTTTGTGACTTTTTCTGTTCGTTTGTCACCTTTTGGAAGCGATTATTTTCAAGAAAAACAAAATAATCTTATTTAGTAAACCTGATTAAGGTCATTATGAAACGAAAATATGGAATAATTCCTTACTGCCTATCGGCAATAAACTTTTGTTAGACGTCTGAATAAACATTTTTTCTTCTTCTCCTTTAATATTTTTTCTTTCTTTTTCTGTTTTCTTTAAACATTATTGGAAACAGCTAAACCCTTCCAAGACGTAATTTGTCACCAGTCTAACAAAAATGCTTTGAAAACCCAACTGCTGTTTGAATAATGTCGTCAACATAATGTTAGTTTCATGCCGCGCAATTTGGCGCCAAAAGTCCACAATTTTGATTTTCAGTAATTTTAATATAGCCTATGACACTCTAATGGTTAAGACGAATCTAGCCAAGTACAATTTATTAAAATAGGTTTAGCCGTTTAGTAGTTACGAGGGAACATAGAGTCGGACATCCATACAGGTCAAACACATAACCCTTCTTTTGGGCTTTGCCGCAATCGGGTAATTAATTCAATCATTATGGCTCATCATAAGGCATAAAAATCACTATTTTACTCTCTTTTATCGTGCGAATACGTTAAAATAAATATTTGAAATCGTGTTAACTAAGGACCAGACAAATTGCTATAATAACCCGCGGCCACACAATACAAAATCAGCAGTACCTAGTAGCATAAAGTTAATTCGCATATGGCGTCCATCCCGTGTTAACTAACAAGGGTTAATGGAGATTGCCCCACACACGCCATTGCATTACCAGGATTTTAGATAGCACCGACAATACAATGGAACGCTGACGCGAACAACGCCCGACCTCATACACCTTCAATTAAACAAGTCTGCCTCGTTCTATAAGGAGTTTGAATGGACTGTAATATGTGACGTTATCTATGAAACCTTATTGTCGATGGCGCTTCCGCCATTATTAAAGATGCTCCGATATTAATACAACGTCGCGTGACGCAGTGCGGCGCAAGCGCTATCGACAATAAGGTCCTTTTACATGGGTAATACCACATATATTAGTTTGGTGTAGTTAAATCAAGAGGGGATGCGGTGATTACTAAACTTGTACTTAGTGGTAAAACGAAGATAAGGGTCATTATTTGGGCGTTTGTTCCGAATCACTTTCGTGGTCACATTTTTGTAGAAGTGACTGCAGATTTCGTTTTCGTTTCTGGTTAGGTATCTAAGTTTACCGGACATCTAACAAATATCCAAAAACGGCATCAAAATAAAAGGCGAATTCTTCAAAAATACTTCCACAAAAGTGAGGCGGTTGAAACGCTCGAATAATGACCCATAATAGTAATTCAGAACAAAATGGATATTAATTTATTTATGTTAATACTTTATTGCACAAAATTAAAATAGTGTAAAATGGCGAACTTAATGCTTCAAGCATTAAGTTCGCTCTATCTAAATTTGGAAAAAAGTTGAACTATTATTTGATTTTGTTATTCTACAATATAGTATAAATAAACGTACATACTTATTTATTACATATTTATGGTGTTTACGCGAGATTCAATGTCAGTTGAGATTGTTATCTATGAAGAGGGGACGCCTTAAAATGTTGTTACTCTATGAAATAAAGTCATAATCAATGGCATATAAATAACAAGTGACGTACTCTCGCTTCGCGTCCGTTTCTGTAGGTAACTTTTCTGTAACACCCGTACATAAATCATAATTTATATGAACATAAGAACCTTTTTTATGCATTACTGTACCAATTTTTTTTGAAATCTATTTATGAAAACAGCATTAAATTCCGTTGCGCAGTTTGAAAGATCTAAACGTACATACAGAAAGACAGACGCGGGAACCGACTTTGTTTTGAGATAATAATAAAAAAACAAGGCAAAATCTCGCGTGCAATGGACCTAATCTAGACTCAGGAACAAACGTTGAAGTTTATGACACAAATACTTGCCCTTACCGGGAATCGAACCCAGGACCACTACGTAGGCAGGAAAATTGTCAACTAGCCTAACCACGTCGTCAAACTAAATAAATATATGTTTTTAAGTGACCACATCAAAACTAATATTTTTTTGACGCGGGCGTTTGGCACACCCACCTATACGAACGCCAAGCCAAAGTGATTTAGTTGTAGAGTGTATACGCGATGTCACACCGTCGTATTTCAAACGCGACTACTGTATCCTTACCATGAATTACAATTTACGTACTCGCAAGCGAGTCGAATGCTCTGTCCCTCGCAAACTCGCAGTATTCTTATAGAGTGCGAGGGACAGAGCATTCGAATCGCTAGCGAGTACGGTAAATTGTAACTCATGGTAAGGGTACTGGTGGGCGGGCTAACACGTTGCCGACTTCCAATCAACCGTGTGTAGCAGTGACTAGCCTGTGTATTGTCTACCTCTCACTACCTACGTACAGCTACATACAGGACGACAACGCGTCGCGAACGCTATCAATCTTTCAGGCAATGACGGCAATTGTGTGTGTGTTATTGTCATTAAAAGTGAAATTACGCGTCACAACACGATTTCTTTTATACCAGCCAATGTTCAATAATTCAATCCAATGTTTTTTGACAAACAAATTAATAAAGTTTTAAACCTTTTGTGACATGATACATTTGGGTGTGGTGTTTAAAGTTCACTACTCTCCAACTCCCTCCAACTGACGCTTCGCCTCCCCCACTGTGAAATGTATCCCTATTAACGGTTTTTTATCTTTCTTGGGACAACTATAGTAGATACGAAAAAAGTGTCTATGACAAAAATGTTCCTTATTAATTTCTAAAACGAAAAGGTTATATGTATTTTTTTGTAGGCTCGACGGTATTCAAGCTATAGCTACGGTTCCAGCCACTAATTTAACACCTTTGTACCTACATCTTATACGATACAAGTGTGCAGTAAAATAAATCTTAACATGTCAGAAGTAAATATTCTATGTGCTTGTATAATTTTCTATGATTAATTTAATCTGTGATCAAAGAGCATCTAACCTCCCAGTTTCTTTGCGTTTAATTAAAAAGTCATGCTGTCTACTGGCTACTGACAAGGTGATTGCTTATATCGATTATGTTTTAATGCAGTTTTTCTTAATCGAAAAGGATTTCAATATTGACGAAAGATTTCTTTAGACACATTGTCATGCAAAAGCATTGACAACGTATTGTATTGATAAAATATTGTAAATAACTTACAACTCGTAAAGGGCCCTTCTGTTCCAAACGATCTTTTCTATATAAATATGACTTTAAAAAACAAATCACTCTGGCTTTTATATAATTATATATTACGGAGAATTAGATGTAGGATCTCATCAATTGATGCCAAAATGAAATAGTTAATACAGAATCTTGGTTTTCTTAAGCAAGTGTTTCTAAATTAATAAGTTTAATCAGCAGTCAGCAACAAAAGTTTGACTCAAAAACAATTTTAGGGACAAGCTTTTTTTACCGACTACTTTTTAGCAGTCATTTTTTGCTTAGCAAGACGTACACCAATACCATAACAGTGCAAAGACGATACGGTTTTTACGGCCTAGAATAGAGACCCAGTGCAAGCTAAACAAAAGATTTCTTGAGCTGAATTATTATCATTTATCATGTATTATTTCATAATATTACATCTAGATTTGACTGACGAAATCGAACTTAAACTTCGTCGAATCGCTACGTGTTTTGCTGGCAGCCTCTTAAACATCACACGCGACACTCAAACATCGAGTCCCGCAATTATTGACGCAAGAACTTCCCTCTAACACAAGTGCTGTGTCAAAATCCCTTTGGTCCAAGCCCGAGAGTCTTTGTGGTTATAAATATTCGTAAACGCGTCGCCTCTCAGACCCGCGCTCATCACGCCGTCTTTGATCTTTGCCCCAGCACATAATGATCATTGAGTTTTAAATGGACCGAAGCGCACTTTCCTTGGAACCCTCTTGACGCATTCGTTAGGGAAAAATAATGACAGGAGACTAAATTGACAACGCGTTTAGTCTAGACTCTAGTTGGTCCCCTGCTCTGTTAGTGGCCCCAGGCTCGATTTCTGGTATGGGAAAATATTTGTGTGACGAGCACGAGTGTTTGTTTCTGAGTCATGGATGTTTTCTTTATATGTGAGTACGTATTCCTCTTTATATTCCTGCAATGGGTCGATGAGTGCTGAAACGATGATTTATTATTATGATTCACTGAAATGACGCTATCGTCATTTTTACCCGACTGCCTAACTAATAAATATAACAATATAATATAAATAATCTTTTCTCGAACGTGTTCGAAAATGATGACCTTTCTTTTGAGAAACGAAGACGTGAAGAGCCTCATTTTCTCCCTAGGAGTAAAATATACCTACGGATAAAAACCATGTCCTGTCCGCTACGATATTATTGTTCAAATGCAGTCATTAGCATACATAATCTAAAGGATCATGGAAAAAATCTCATATAGCTTAACAAAAGGCGATCGCGGCGCAGGGCGGCGGGCGGGGACGGGCGGACCCGCGCGGCGTCCATTGTGCGCGAAAATATCATAATATGATTTGAACCGTCTTCAAAAGAAAGGGATTCTCAACTCCACGTTTCTTTTTAATAAATTGTTTTTGATTAATTATTTCACATTATGTAAGAAGTGCATTATGTATGCCTCGGCAAAAACGCCTCTCCTCGTTAGGCAACCCCCTATTTTACAGCCCTCTTCAGTAATGTACTATTATTGCACACCAAATAAAACTACAATAAAATAAATACTAATAATAACAAAATAATTCTAATCTGGTAAACAAAAGGCGGATATATCGTTATATAGCATGCAAAGCTATGTATGTAAGTAATTAAGTATGAACGGTTCTTTGTTTGATCGCAGAGGCTGCACCGATAGCCCTATTTAACAAACGTTAAGGTTAAAACCTAAAATTAACCTGCCAAATGCTAATGCTGCTAATTTAATTATATAGGATCCTAACGTGTGGGGAACAAAGAGCTTTAAATTACAATAGGCTAGTGTCCTAAAAAAATCCAATTAGTCCGTCTTTTACATTATCAAAAAATATTGAACACGTATTTTTTCTTTTGTCAATTAAACAAAAAATGACGAAGATAAAGTGCGTTGAAGTTTCGCGTGACGTCACGCCGTGACACACTTTATACCAAGTTGTGACGTCCCCGAGCCTCGAGCCCCCACTCCCGAACTTTGAAGCGCGTTATAATTGTCAATTTTGATTGATTTGCAAAAGCAAAAAATACGTGTTCAATATTTTTTGATAATCTTACTGACGGACTAATTAGAATTATTACTTTCTTACCCAGGACACACCCCTATTCTAATAGTAGATTGTCAACCAAATGATAATAGTGGTCAATTGCAGACGGAGACATTGAAATACACCAAAGTGTATTTTTCTCTACGCAATATCAAAATCGAATAAGAATACTTTCCAATAACTAACAATATTAAGGGCTATCTTATTCGGATCATCTTATGTACTTTAATATGGGTGGCCGGCGGCCGCGTGTCCCGTCCACAATTTGCGGTATTGTCGGCTGACAAAAAGCCGTCGTTGCCGGGCCCATTCGCCGGGTCGACCCAGGGGAAGCAGTAAGACGTTTTTTATTCCCAGATTACGTTCGCAGTAAAATGTAGAGTGATTCCGTCGAGTTTTTGCTCGTAAGCAAACAATATTGGAATAATTAAATTCTGGACAGATTCATTAAAACATTGGATCTTCGTGTTCTCTGTTTGGGTCATTTATTTTAAATGTGGAATGGTTGCAGGCCTATTTAAAGTAGGGTTTGGATTATTTCAATTAATGACAAGTTTTTGGTTACTGTACAACAAAATTGAACTAGACCTTTTCAAATTAAATTGCTCATAGGCCCTAGACAAGATGCATTCGGCATCCGTTATTGTTATCCAAATTGTACATACTTAAGTATAGGATTGACGTAAGCTGTATGATGATTGCGTCGAGCGCCTAGGAACATCAATTCCAAACATTATAATATATTAGTTTTCAAAAATCGTTCTGATTGGCTTTCACAAAAAAAAACAAGAAAAAATGCGTCTTACAATATCATTCGTTGAGAATATCGAATCACCGCATGCTTTTAATCATTAAATAATAGGTACCTACAGTCTAACGGAGTTCGTATTGTGAATACCTAGATTTTATATATATGCTGTGACAAAAAGCTTTGCCAGCTTGCAACGACACTTCAGGGGTTTAAAGCAGCTACTTCGAAACAATAGTGAAGCCCCGTTCTTATGTGCTGCGCTTGTCGGACAAAAGACAAACGGCTGCAGCCAGGTGCCACGAGAAGCTATCTGGTAAACACCACTTTATTGCGATCAGGGAATTTTGAAGATACCTTCTTAAATCTACATATAAGTAAAAAATAATTGCTACATGTATGACGGATGTGGTTACTGAATTTTTAAAACAAGTTTTGAAAGTTGTTGGTAATTCTGTAGCTCTGCGTACCCCACTCTGGGATTACAGGCGTGGAAGTATGTATGTGTATGTATGTATGTATGACGGAGCAGCACTTGAGAATGGGTCAACCGAGTTGGTTGATTGTTTTTGTTGTGTTCGTAATTGTCAGGACCCGGCTTGTATGAAAGAAAGGAATCACTTGGGCGACCCCGGACACGAACAGCAAGTAAAAAATAAAGACAAGTATCAAAGGACAATCTTTACACAGATTGACCAACCAAACGTGCGTAATGCGAAAGTTAGTGTGTGAGTACAGTCGAGTTCTTAAATATGTGTGCACTTTAGTACCTTGTCCCTTTAATTAACAATTGATATATGGCAGTTTAAACATGACATTAAATAGACAAAGTACCAAAATGTACACATATTTATGAACTCGACTTTACATATGTTCTTACTCCATCATGCTGAAACGGCTGAACGGATTTAGTTAAAAAGTGTCCCTACAAAAAAAAACAAAAAAAATATTGACATCATTGTTACAGTTTGTTGTTACATTTTCCGTCTAGTCTAATCCTAATCCAGCTGACTAATCATAATAATCAGACCTAAAAATAAACAAATACAGATATATTTGGTCGTTTTGACGTTAGTAATTTAATTAGATTCTCATTATTATACTTTTTGAGATAGGTACACTGACACCATACTTGTAAGGGTTTGGGTATTTTGCTTTATACCAATATTATCAACTCGTGTTTATAAATTCTACGGAATTTGGGCCCTCTGTTTCTTGCTTATTACACAGTACAAACAATTTTACCATGAAGTTCTTGTATGTGTCGGACAGTTTGGTCAGGCGGCCAAGTAAATTTTCCTGGGCATGTATTAGAATTATCTGTCAACTAGACTAGTTAAAGTTTGTGGGAGTGACGTGTGTGACATGCCTTTATAAGACAACGATGTGTTGGTTGTAACTTGTAACAGATTGAAAACTGTAGCGCTCGTATTTATAAATAAATCTTTGTCCTCTCCTTGATATTGCCTCGTGCGTTAAAAACAGAGCAATTACGAGTATGAAGAACATTGTTGGAGCGCGTGGCTGGTCGTTTGAAGTTAACACAGGATTGTAAAAATAGCTAATGTATTGAAGAACACGTGAAGAGCACTTATATTCACATGATCAAATATGATCTGGGTGGTTATTATGACATAGCAATGCAGTTCAGTTTACGCTAAGAGAAAAGGACAGAGCTATATCTCTGTCCTTGAAATAGAAATAGAAATAGTTTATTCATGACAAACATTAACATTAATTGACACACAGAATTTATAAAAGATAATTTGCCACGAAATGGTCCAACTCAGCGTGATGCTGGCAGAGCCAGCGCTGATCTTCCGTTGTGACCATTTGGTGAAGACACGGCGCAATGACGCCACGAGCGTACACGCATCACTTTACAGCACAATTAACAATAAATACAGCTAAAAATAATAATGCCACGGAACTACACAATGCCGTCGTACAGTGCAAACACCGCTTTACACCGCCTTATGCAGCCTGTGGCTGGCTTATTAAAAAAAGATAACTAAACTAGGCCTTATCTTATCTATGATCGGAACAGTAACAATTACGTAATGTTACATAATTCGCTGCAAAAACCCTACGACCATGAAAACCGAAATTAAAACAAGAAAATTTACTTGACGCTCGCCGTAAAATGAATTGCATAGCTATGTCATAATTACCCCCCTGGTGGTAGACCATGGAAAATACCAGTGTAATGCGAATCGCCTTAGTCAAAAAATGGAAACGGTAAACTTAAGGCTTCGTGCATATATTCTTGTTGAGTTGCATACATTGTAGATTTTTTTTTGCAATGAAAACGAAAACGAGATAAGAGACTTCAGAGAAGTAGGCTTGGACCCATGGACATATACAACCTTCAGATTGTATAATGCGCTACCTACCCTGAGCACTAAGACGGAATGCCTCTTTGTTTTTTGTACTGTCTGTCTTTACACCGGAACACAACAATAGTTCCCGGAAAGTCAGCAGGAAAGGTAAAAGAAAATAAAATATGTTTATTCAGTAAGTAGGCATACTCACGTACGCGCACTTTTACACGTATAAAATCTACCAGCGCTTTTCAAGAGACTACTAAAAAAATTTAACAGTCAGTCACTCTTTAAACATATTACTTACTAGGGTGCTCGCACTCACAAAATATTCACTGTCCATTAATTATACATATCCTTGTACAAGTTAAAGTGATTGGAAACATTTTTGTGAACATTATTTATTGATCCGTAAATCAAAGCGGAGTGAGTGACAGCCGCGTGATTTACTGCATCGAGAATAATTTTGATCGACGGAAGTATAATTTACTTCAGAAACTTCGCCAAAATATACAGGGTGGAAAAACGAATGCCACATGGACGAGAACTACCTTAAATATTGGAAATAGCAAGTTCTACGCAAAGGAGACTTACTTTTATTCTTGAAAACAAAAACACTGCATTATAGGATTTTTGAAAAAAAACCTCTTCCTTAACCGGGAATCGAACTGGTCGAATATGACAAAACAATAAAGTCGTATTTTAGGATACAGATGGAAAGGGTCATTGATAGTGATCGTTTATGTCTATAACACATACACCTTTAAATTTAAAAACACCCCTCTATTCAGTGTCAGATTTTATGGCATACACCTCGGACACTGAATAATTTACAACAAATCTGTACAGCTGTTAATTTGGATTATTATTATATTTTGTGGTTTTGTTTTCTTTTTGTTAAATATATTATTTAATTATTATAATAAATTAAGTACCTAAGTTAAGTTCCACATTCAGACACAAAGTAATTTGTTAATGGATTAAATAAATGAAATTAAATAATGACCGTAAAAAAACCCTTCTTTATTATTTTGTCATATTCGACCAGACCGATTCCCGGTTAAGGCAGGCAAATTTCAAAAATCCATGAATGCAGTAATAATTGTTTTAAAAATAAAAGTAAGTCTCCTTTGCATAGAATTAGCTATTTCCAATATTTAAGGTAGTAGTTGCCGTCCATGTGGCGTTCGTTTTTTCCACCCTGTATATGACAATTTTAATTGCGTCTATCGGAAAGTAATCTAAATTATAACATCGAAGTAACTCTACTTTGACGACCAATATTGGAAATTCTTTACAAATGATCAAACTTTATCGCCGCGAATAAATCCGGAAATTTTCCGACAGACATACAGGTTGAAAAACCTTGGCGGATAATTTTTAATTTTCTGAGAGCTTGCTCTGAGAACGTAGATAATTTTCCGTGCCACTTGGCAGAGTAATTTGCGCCCTTCATTTTGCTAATCGGATGCTGGCTAGATGTAAGCGATGCTCAGGTGTCGAGTATTAGACTAATTAAAAAATCTATGGCTTGCCAACCTGGCGCTGGTTAATTAAAATTAATATATTATGATCACTAGCTATATTAAATATCGAGATCACTTATGGCCGAACCCTATATATTCAAACCGCGTATAGATAAGGCTTGCCTCACCGATACAAAATAATGTCAAATTTTAATCCGAAGTAAGCCTATCTATCCGCGGTTTGAATATAGGGTTCGGCCATAAATTGTACACTTTACTCAGTGATGATAAAAACCTAACATTAATCTTGAAGCTGCATCACGAGAGCGACATAAGACAACATAATGTATGAGTATTGTAGGGTATCGACTTAGCAGACTTTGTAATTAGATACTAAATATTTAAAATAAACGGTCAAGATCAAGTTGTGCCATGCTCAGGGAGGGTTACGTAATATAAGTAGGTAGGTATAGACATTTTAGCCGCCTATAAATCTAGAACCAACAAAGACTAACTACCTACTTAGTCGGGATAGTTTTTCGGATGATTTCGTTATATGTACTCACTTATACTCGTATACTGGGTGTCCCGTTAATTTTTTCAATCACTGGGACACCTAGTATAGAGAAACAAACCTTATGTGATTACTTAAAAAAAAATACTGAAAAAGACGGGCAAATAGGTTTAAAAACTTCGCTGATTCGTAATGATTCTAATTATGTAAGATAACACGGAAAAACTTATGAAAAACATGAAATTAATGATTTTTCGTGACATGGACATAAGGGAAAATTACAAAAATTCAGATTAAAATGATCAATATCTCCGAAACTAGTAACAAACGCTGAACATACAATGGGGATTAAATCGATAGCTTTTTAGCTGCTCTATCAGCCCTCTTAGGTTTAGCGTTGGTTTTAGGGACACCCTGTATAAGATTTCATTTATGTAGTGCAGGTATGCGACCCATGTAATAACTGTAGAGTAAATAAATAGTTAAGGAAATATCAACTCTAAATAAGTT
Source organism: Acleris literana (assembly GCA_946894065.1). Taxonomy (NCBI): domain Eukaryota; kingdom Metazoa; phylum Arthropoda; class Insecta; order Lepidoptera; family Tortricidae; genus Acleris; species Acleris literana. Next base: position 8,219,056 of record OX335689.1, on the reverse strand, counting down.
GAGTGTTCCTTAAATGCTTTTGTGACTACTGTCATCGTTCAATGTTGTAAGATAAAAAAGATAATTTCACTACTGCTCTACATGCATATTGAAGCAGAAACCCTTATATTATTTGTTTATACATACATACATACAGCTTTAAGGCTTTTAAGCTATGTGGCTAATTTTTGAGAATAAGTAAGTGTGACCACGAGACCCTAATCCATACCAATATTATAAACTAGCTGTTGCCCGCGACTCCGTACGCGCATAAAAGTAAAACATAGCCTATGTTACTCAGGGTTAATGTAGAATCCTAATGGTAAAAGAATTTTTGAAGTCGGTCCAGTAGTTTTTGAGTTTATTCGTTACAAACATACACACACACAAAAATACAAATCTTTCCTCTTTATAATAGTATAGTATAGATGTGAAAGAGGTGTATGTTTGTCCGTCTTTCACGCTTCAACCACTGAACGGATCAAGATGAAACTTGGCACACATATTGGTTAGGTCCTGGAATAGGACATAGGATAGTTTTTATCTCGGAAAATTTGTCAGTTCCCGAGGGAGCAGCGATAAACGACTTCTACGCGGATGGAGTCTTGGGCGAAAGCTAGTAAGGTTATAATAATAAAAAAATACTGATACTAAATGACAAAATTAAATATGGCGCTAATGAATGTCACGCTTCCGGCATTATTGAATATGCCAATTTGCAGGTTAAAACAGGTGAATGGTTTAATCCAATAGCGATAAAAACGGCCGTTGCAAAACGAACCTAAGCTCCTTTGAAAAACCGACCAATTACGCCGATTATGATACGAAGCCGTGATAAATCCAAAAAGCAATTGTCCCTAGCCATATTGGTTCAATGGCTCAGAAGAAACGCTGACGGAACGCCGGGGTCCGTGGATCCCGATCTAAACAAGATTAGAGTCCGTCTAGCCGCAAGATACGAGCACTGCTGTAATTCGTACCAGCCGAGCAGATAAACGACGCCGAGAACGTGTACTATTTTGTTTAACGGCTCACCTTTTTTGCTTATCAAACATATATTGCTTGTAAACGTGGAACGTGATAACGTTAGACACTGTCTATCTACTTAGGGTGATGGGTTGTTCTCTAGCTTTGGGATAAAAATAATGGCATTGTTTTTACTTTTGGTTATTTCGTTTTGGAAAGCCTTGTCAGCCTTAACTTTTTGTGTTTGCCTTCTTATTTATTTATTTAATAATTACAATAATAGGTTAACAGTAAAGACCAAAAGACCTACATTGTTAGCACAAAAAGTAAGTGTACAAAAAGAAAAGGAAACAGATAACTGGGTACACATTACAAACTAAATCAAACGTGTCAAAAATTATATTGCATTCAGTCAATGGCGTGTATTTTTCAACAATCTTGGCCAAGGATCAGCGTCATACGTCGGTATCCTGGACCTCGGAGACGAGAGTGTTTAAAAACGCTAGCGCTCTAGCCGTGGGATAGTTGCTTGCTCTACGAGTACCGACTCCGTCGAGAGCAGCGAACACAATGTCCCTTTTTAGTTACAATTTAAAGTTTAACAAAGGTTTATACCTTGTAGATGATAATAAATAGGATTAATAAAAACACCAGTGTCAACAGGGTGTTTTAACGCCATTCCATCCTGTTTTTATCTGCCATTGTGGTTGCTTAACTATTCTGGTTAGCCATTTCACGAGAGTCACGTTACGACAATTGCTACGTTATCTATAGTGCTCCCAGCACCAGCACCCATCTTGTGTGATGGTACGGACCCCTTTACCTGTGTTTTTCTTAAAGCTCATCTAAATATCGAAAACAATCACACAAGTAATTTTGTGTCAGTGACTTATCAACGTCAACGCATTTATAACTATTTAACACTTGATATGGATCGCTGATATCCACTTTGATGTGGCATAAAACCAGCCTTTTACCAGTTTAAAGGGCGTTCCACGTCTGTGCCGAATCAAATTATCTCTGAATGGTTATCATGCGATTCTGGAAGCCTCAATTAAATTTAAACTGCAATGCAGGACGCGCGAGCGCAAATACAATAATCATTTCGGCAAATCCCAGAGCTTTTATAAATGAAATGTTTCGCATGTAATCCTGAAATGTAACGTCCACTGGAGGTAATATCTCAATTTATTCAATTTACAAAACGAAACCTACGAATGAACAGCGAATTTATCGCTTGACTGTTGGTACTATTTAATTTGTTTCAATCGCTTTGATCCTTTCTAATAGGTATATTGGCATGAACATTTTTTCGGCAGCAAATAAGTAAAAGATCTTTTTTTTATTGAAATCACCTTTTATTTTATAAATTATTTTTGTAGATACTCGGGATTTTTTTGATTATTCATGTGCTTATAAAACAAAGTTAGAAAAAAAAGAGATCTTCGTTGAGAAAATGATTTCGGCTTAAAGCCCTTTGGGTGTTTTTTTTAAAGGCATGAATGGATTCTCTTATTCCCTCTTGTTATCATTATATCTTTTTTTTATTGTGCTAATTACACAGTTATAATATGCTAGACTTAAATAAATGAGGTCGTCAACAAAGTGCATGCTCAATAAATTACAAAATTAGTATCCATGTATTCGAACAAAAAAAAAATTTAAAATTTAGTTTTTTAAGAATTCTTAGTCATGCCATAACCTAAAAACAACCCTTGAACAGCCTCTGACTAGCGCAGTTAATGTGTGTAGATGTTATGTTACACAAAGTTTCTCATGTTTGAATTTTGTTACCTCCTGTAGGTACCAGCGTCGACTAATCGACATCTTTTAAGTAACAGTCATATCATTTGCGTTATTTATGACCAAATACAAAATACAGGATGATTATTATATACATTAGGTACTTTAAGAAAAGCGTAGTCCGCGTAGTAGAGCATGACCTTTTTTGCTGTAAATGAGCTCTAAAAGGCTTGAATCCAAGAACCAATCACTCTGTACATCGTGTGTCTATGAACTCGGTAAGACCTCGCACTGACATCTGCCAACACGGGTGTTAGTGTCAAACGGTTTGAAAATTGAAACAAAAGTACGGGCGGCAAATTCAGATCTGCATGGCAAAATGCATCTATTGTGATACGTTGGCGGGATGCGAGCCTCGATATTGATTTACTTGGCCAAATATGGCGAGCAGATAAACATCGTGTTTCACGTGAATCAACGTTTGTATTATGGATACTAGAGCAGATTATTTAGTACCTACATTCAATCAAAGCAATGAATTTCGTTAAGGTCTAATTAAATAAGTTTTAAGCTTTTGACAGTTTATCAGCAATGATTACAATATGAAATCGCATGACCTATCGATTTCTGATATACCATTGTTAGTAAAATCCCTATAAGTACATTTATTATAAAAAAACGGTCAAGTGCGAGTTGAGCTCGCGCACCGAAGGTTCCGTACAGCCGCAGCCACACAGTACGTATTATTATATCCGATTTCGAATCGAAAGAGCGCGAGCCCAACTCACACACGATCGATTTTTAGTATGATATTTATCTTTAAGGTCTGTACTATAACCATACCAAAAGTAAATTTTATCATTTTTACGGTATAAAGAAAGTAAATACAGAAAAAACATTTCTTGTATGAGAACCTCTTTATAATTTCACTTTTTTTTGTTATTAAATCCGCCGTAATAACATATATTCTGAAAAAAAAAACACCCGCTATCTACTGCGGTTTAAAATGTACTTTTCTTAAAATTTGGGACAGACAGACGGACGGACGGACATCGTAACTAGGGTTCCGTTGGGCGGCCTACTGGTAAGGAACCCTAAAAAACCTGCGACGACGACGCCTCTTCCACGGACGTCATAGGAAAAAAAACGACAAAAATACATTTTATAAACTTTATACAAATATTTAACCATTTAGGTAACTTGCATTGTTCGTTATTCCAGTCCAGTTATTCATAACCACTTGTATACAAACAACTCTGAAACGTGATATCAAGTGATCACCCTGAGCCAACGAGCTAATCTCCGGTCCCTCAAAAGAACCCCCGTAATAACACTTTCAATGTTTAATGAGAAAAACTGGATATAAAATTTTATTCACGGAAAATATCTCGAACGAAAACAGTTTTCTGTTCAAAGTGCCAAATTATCCACTATCTAAGAGAGGTCTAGCCCGTTAATAGAAGGCGCGTTTTAGTTTTTATCTGCTGGAACACGAAGTTTTAAAAGCTGTCCCGAACGCGGGGGAAATGTTAGTGCAAAGCCCTAGCAGGATTAAAAATAAACCCGACGCGACGTTCTGTACGCAGCCTTTAATACCCATTTTTCTTTAATCGGTATCCGCTTACTTAATCAAGTCTAATACCAATAGCCGTTTTCCTAATAATAACATTAACCCTTAAATACTTGGGTCATTAAATATTTTACTTTAGATTGTTCTTACGAGGCAAATCTAATAATTTTGCGTCGTCGTCGGTCCCAATCGACAAGACGAGCACCGTCCGACCAACTTTAAATGGATTATCGGAGGCGTCGGGAATCGCTGGGGCCCGCCGTTTCTCAACAAGATTATCATGTATAGAATTTGCCTGCAAAATTAATAAAGAAAATGTGGTCTCTACTTTTGTCTTCGCGGGCTTTAAGGTCTTGACCCGCGTCGTTATCATCCCACAAAAGTTTTTAGAAAACATCTGCGAACGTTATGTTGCGTAACAAATTCGTGTTTTTTATTCTGTAGGCATTTTCACGTCGTTATTGGATATGAAAATGGGTATGACATCAAAATATTAATGAAAATGTTTATTGGCAATTAACATTAAGTACAAATTTATGTTTAGTTGTGGATCCTGAGCTAGGAAGCCCTGCGTTGTAAATTCCACTAATATTATATATGCGAAAGTTTGTGTGTGTGCGTAAGTGTGTGTGTTAGTTTGTTACTCCTTTTACGGATTAAGATATAATTGGGAATGGACATAGCATATCATCATCATTACCCTATATTGGTCCACTGATGGACATAGGCCTCTCCTATTGCACGCCAACGAGCACGATTCGTGGGCACTCTCATCCAGCTCTTGCCAGCCACCTTGCGAAGATCGTCGCTCCACCTAGTCTGAGGGCGTCCTACACTGCATAGCGACATGACATAGCATATACCCTGAATTAATTAGCACATAAGCTAGTTTTCATCCAAAAAATAAAGCTCCTGAAAGGATAACGATAATTGACTTCCCCCACAACATGGGATGGGCGAATAACTATATCGACGAGGATGAACGCGTGGGCAGAAGCTGGTATACTATAATGGGAGAAAACGGCTAAAGCTATTTAGTGGTTGACTGGTACAGAATGCCTTAAGGCATTAAGTTCGCCAGTTGTACTTACTTTTGTATTGTGCAATAAAGTTAAAATAAATAAATAAAGCTTACTCGAGTGGTAAGGTAACTGACTAATATTGTTACAATAGTTACAATATTGTTATGTTAAGAATAAATAATATTTAGAAACTACCTGAAATTATTCAGATTTAGAGTAACTCAGAACGTGAGCCTTGTTAAAAGATAAAAGAAATTTATTCAGTAAGTAGGCCGCACGGGCACTTTAACACGTTAAGAATCTACCAGCGCTACCGAAGAGAAGACCACTGCTGAGAAGAAACGCCGCAAGAAACTCAGCAGTCAGTTATTTTTTAAACATATTTCTTATTACAGTGTTACGAGTACTACTTAGTCTAGCATTATATAAAGCTATAAATATTAAATTAAATATACTATCAAATAACATGCGTAGTTCAGCAGGAAAACATGCCAATTAAGAATCTTACGGAAGAAAGAGAAAAAAAAAACATATACTTATGTGCGCCAAGGCTTTATAATAAGCTACCAATTTCAATTTTGAAAATAGACGACATAAAAGAATTTAAAACAAGAGTGTTTGACGTATTAGTAAAAAAGGCCTATTACTCTCTCAATGACTTTATTAATGACAGGTTTTAAAAATATTCAATAGCTATAATATTGTTCTTCATGCTCTAATCAAATAATTTATCATATATGATGATTCTAATATTTAATTAAGTACTAATTTTGAACATAGATTCGGCGGAATGTTTAGTTTAATTTCATGCTAGCTAGCTGCACGCCAACATGCTAGCTATTTGTATGCCCTATGGCGAGACATAGTGCACCAAACTGTACACAACATCTTTTAACTATAACCTATGTTTACAAATAAAGATTTTTGATTTTATTTGATTTGATGTGTATATAAGATGTTGCGAGACGACCACATAAAAGTTTCAATATGTTTTCCTACATCAACGGTGTCGCCTGTTCACCTCCCTATACGTACAGTATCGGCCAAGAGTCAATTACACTGCATTATGAACGACGCAAAATCAGTAAAAGCCCATAAACTGTACTTAAGCCTAATGGCGTAGCCTCCCACTATACGAACAGTTGCGAATACCGAATCGTACATGCCATCTCACTTTTACAGTTATAGTGAGGAAAGGATAGGATATGTCTATCACGACTAAATTGCTTAGAAAAGCCCTTGAATGTGGGTTCCGGAGGATCAAACTGCTCGTGTTGTTTTAGTAGCTTTGGACCCCCGCGTGGAAATTAGTTTCAATGTAGGTAAGTAGTTTTGTAACTCGCTACAATATAGATAGTGAATAGCCATTATTGCCTGACGACGGACTTTTAGAAATGTAATTATGAAAATACGAAATCGTTTTTATTTAATATAACTTATAATTATAACTATGCTTTAAAATAAAATAAACGCAGATCTTCCAATTATTGTAGTCTCTAAGGTTACATAAATAAGGACGCAAAGGTTTCCTCCACACTGATTATAATTGATAGTCCGTGAATTTCGCGACCATTTTATAATACGGAGACACGACGATAAATTAATTTATAGGACTAGCTCTAAGCCAGTGTCTAGAATTTTCAATGAGTAAGATCCTTTATAAGTCACGTCCTATATTGCTTTCGAGACAAAGACCTCTAATATTGTAACCAGTCGGGAAATATGGTGACGCTGAAATGACATAGGAAGAGAATTTACCGCTTTCAGAATCAGAAGTGACATAATGTGATAAATGGCGCCATCGTGACCGGCCGACAGCCGAAACACAAGATCGCTGAGGTTGCTCGGTAATTGACCACCACGGAATGATTGGTTATTATCGTCGCTTTTTATTTCCGCTGCCGTACTTTTTAGTAAGCGTCTTATTAGAGTAAGGTTCATATTACAAACAGGGGGGCTATCATGAATGACATCGCTAACTAATTCAGTTTAGGACGAGTGTAGGGACAACTGTAGCAGTTATACGGGTCTGTCTCTTTCTCTCACCGAGCGAGGTTCCCATTTCAATGGCGCGTTAGTACGTCACGTTTTCGAATCGCCGCCTTTTGCATTCGAAAACGTGTTCGTAACCCTAGACAAATGTATTCGGCGTTCGTTATCGTTATCCAAAATGTATAGGATTGACGTAAGCTGTCAGACGATCGCGTCGAGCACTTACGTCAATTCCATATTTTTTTTCTGTTTTCGAAAATCGTTTACGTTAGCGTTAAGCAACTTGTTTAGCCTCACTGTTTACTTACCAAATTAATCTTTACCGCGCTAAGTGTCAGTATCATAAGTTATGTAGAAAATGATTTAATGAGTAAGTCTCGCCAAGAACAACAGAAATCTGAATAATACCGGATTGCAGCCGAGGAACGACAATAAACGTAAAACATTTCGTTATGAATCACGACATTATGCAGACCGCTGCAAGTATGCGCCCTGAGTAAACAAAACTGCATAAAGGTGCATACAGAACGAAATTTTTCTTGAGCTATCGCGGATTTTAGGGGTTAGTTTACATTAACCTTGTAAAAAGTAAAAGGTTCATTTAGTACCATTTTATTAAATAGATCTCGGTGGAAGGTTCGTCTAAATCGGTACCACCATCTTATCTTTCAATCTGCTGCCAAGCAGCAGTGTTTGCATTGTTGTGTTTTGATCTGGGGATAAGGCAACCGGTGAAATTACTAGTAACTATTCCATCTTAGTACTCAGGGTTGGCAACGCATTTGTGGTCTTAGGATTGCAATCTTAAGATTTTAGTCTTGAGAATGCATATTTTATGGGCCACATATCCCACTTACCATCGGGTAGCCTGATAGCTCGATTGCCATCTCCAAGCTATAAAAAAAGCGAGTAAGGTGCTGATTGGTATATCTGCCCTTCTAAGCTAATAAGAAGTATCCTAAATTTTATAACCAAAGCAGTTTTAATTCTCTTCTGTTATTAATAAGGTTGATATTGCTACAGGAGTTTTAAGGAGCGTATTGGTTTAGCAGGGAAGATATTACAACTTGGGTTTTTAAACTAACTGCTGATAGAATTCTACTTGATTTGAAAATGTTGTTATATGGATGATTGGGTGTTTTTGTTTCAATTATGTCTTAGCTGATGGAATTCAAATGAACTTCGGCACATAGTCTTTATCTTGGATTGACACAAATTATACTTTTAACCCATAGTATGCTTTAGGCACGGATCCATGTTCAAATTTTGATATCTTTTTGTACTTTTTTTAAGCTTAATTTTATGGACTATATCATAATCAGAAGAGACTAGAACTTGGTACTTTTTTGACCTCCCGCATACGAAGGGTTAATCCCGGAAAATTTAATAGTAGTAGCACAGTCATATAGCGGGCCTAATATAGTTGCGTTTATCACGTAACAAAATGTGGATAAATCATCCGTCACTCTCGTACATACATACGTGTCAGAAAGTGACGGATGATTTATCCACATTTTATCACACGCTAAACGCAGCCATATTAGGAGAAGTAAACTTCTACGTGAATGGAGTCCCTGGCAGAAGCTAGTGCTACATAAATAACGTTGCAATAGGCACCCTGCATCGAAATTGCTACTAGACAATGCTCACGCGACATAAGCATTTCGTCGAATACCGCGTCGAGCGATCTCTGGAATGTTTAAAGTTATTGCTTTCGTGACTAGAACGTCGGGGGAAGCGCAGCGTCTTATGCTCACGTAAATATTACACTGCATTTTAAGTATAATTTTAGGCATTTCTCTGCCAATTTAGCCTAGTTGCTAGTTTAGCCTACGAAACTTACGGTCCCGGGTTCGATTGGTATGGGCAAATATTAGTGTGATGAGTGTGAGTATTTGTGCTGACTCTTGGATGTTTTTAATGTATTTAAATATTTATTATTTACATAAGTATTTATGTCGTTGTTTAGTACTCATAGTACAAGCCTAATGCTCGGTTTGGGACTAGATACATTATTTAGTGTGAGATTGTCCCGTGATATTTATTTATTAAATATTTAAGTATGTATTTCTCCATGACGGCAAGAGACCTGACGGTATGTATTTAATTCCGTGCACTGAAAAAAATAATTGGTCGCTTGTAACAAGATTGTGATTGTTGTGTATAAGCGTCTTGATCCCATACGAGCCTAACAAGACAATAGATACATCAACTAAGACGTTAGATACATCAACTAAGATGTTAGTTGAATCACTAAATAAATTGATGTTTGTTACTATCAGTTTTGGTTTATATAACTAATATCTTAACTATTGTATTCATTTTATGTCAACTAAGTGAAAATCTCTCTTTGTTGGCTCTAATTTTTTTGAGTGTGGAGTATGGGGCGAGTGCTGGTGTACCCTAGCCTTGTCACACCTCCGCGGAACAGTAAATAAATCAGGCGCGGCGGCTGAGGCGGCCGAAACCATGAAGAAGAATAAGTATAAGGGTCTCGGCGCAGAATATCACTCCGTTCCTTTCGGCGTCGAGACCTTTGGTCCGTGGGGACCCAGTGCTATTAGCCTTTTTAAGGACATTTCAAAAAGGCTAATAGAAACAACTGGAGACCACAGAGCTGGCAGCTTCCTCGGCCAACGCATAAGTATTGCTATACAACGAGGAAATGCTGCTAGCATCTGTAGTACTTTGCCACGGGGGCCCTTTGTTTTCTAGCTTTTATTTAGTTTTAATTTTATAGTTTTTAGCTTATATTATATTATATTTAGGTTTATTTTAGTTTAGGTAAATTGGTGTGAAATTGTCCCCTGTCCCCTGATATTTATATGAATACATTGCAGCAAAATGTTTGCGAAAATTCTCTGTTCTGTATGAACCTTAAGAATGTACGTAACAGATGAGACATAAATCCGCGCTGAGTACTTTTATATTATCTGCGGTATTAAAAAAAACAGACAAGTGTGAGTTTGACGCGCCCACCGAGGGTTCCAGACTTGTATGTAGATACCCGTAGTTCGTCTATCACGGTAATCAAGTCTAACTATTAAAGCATTGGATCACACCATACATTGCTCTAACGAAAAGATTTGTCGGATCGGACGTCAATTCTCGAAGTAAGTTTGTAATTTCAAAGAATTTAATTGTAGTAATGCATTATGAATGTTTTTTTTTAAATTAAACTCCTAACGGGGAGCAATAGGTGAAAACCTTACTAAGTGAGGTGGAGATCAATTGCTGGACGGTTTAAAACAAAACATGTCTTGTGAAACGAATTAAATACACGCGTACAAAGTTGCAAGGATCGGTAGTTTAACATTAATTCAAGAGTTGCAGTTAGTCAATTATTATTTTTTGACGTTTTTCCGTATTCTCAACTTTTTGATAGCTCTTATTTCCTCGACAGTAATGGCGGCCGAGTTAAAAACAATACCACAACACCATCCAAAGTAATATTATTTTACCTAGTCGAATAGAGGCCCTAGATTCGGCGAGGATAACTTAATCAAATTAAATACGAGTAATACTGCTAGATAAACCGTATATCACTAATTTGATTACATTTTGAAACTATTTTTTTTTGCTTCTCCACTGTGACCAACGAGCACTAATTCAATTTCACGCAGCCGGCGTGTTTTCGCGTGCAAAAAAATAAATGTCACGGTGTGCTTTCGCCATGACTGCGGCACGAGTTAACGAAGTTACCTCGATACTATATTTTTCCGCAATCCATTCGAAACTCGAGTGCTTGTGTATTTTGTTAATGGCCAACAATTTCAGAACTGTAACTAAGTAATGGGAGTTGTTTCAGGCACTAACTGTGCAAATACATTCGCAGCTGGTGTACACGTGTGTGAATATATCACCGGTGCATTTGTAAAGCAATTGCTATGTATATGGAACTGGGTGCAAGGAGGTAGTTTATATGTTTGGACTAAATGGAATAGATTAATAATACGATATCAGTATAATTGCATTTCATGCAGTTAGTTTTAAGTGAACGCACATAATATTTACCGGGAAAACTCAAGACTATGCATAACTATTCTTATTAGATAGAAAGTAAGATTGCGTTTTGTCATTATAATGTGATTGTAATGACCGGATTTAAGGACACTAGTAAGTCAGTAAAAATAAAACTCCATCATACTCTGCATAGCGAACTGATTTTGTGTGATAATCTGAATGGTGTTGCAAGTATTAAATATATAAACTTACCTCCTAAAATCTCTACTCCAGCAGGCATAGATGACGGGGTTCATGGAGGAGTTGACCCAGCCCAGCCACGTGACGATCACGTTAACGATCTCCTCGTGCGCGATGCACGCGGAGCAGATCCCCGACAGCAGGTTGACCACGAAGAACGGCAGCCAGCACACTATAAACACGCCCATCACTATCCCTAGAGTCTTAGCTGCCTTCTTCTCCTTTGCAAACTTAGCGAGTTTGCGTGATAATGAAAAGTTTTTGGGTAGATGTTTCCCATGAGTGGCTACGTTGGTGAGGCGTGTGGATGAGCGGGAGAGGCCGTTGTTCTGCAGTGCTGTTAGAGGCTCCTGGTCCGGGTCCTCGGGCGTGCAGGGGCCGTGGCACGCGTCGCTGCGCTGGCGCATTGTTCCGCCTCGGTGGATTCGCAGCGTCAACTCTAGCTCACCGCTCGGCCGCATAATCGACTTAGTGCCGATCTTTAACGAGCGCGTCTGTATAGTCGCCGCACGATATATACGATAATAGGTAAACACCATCACAAACAGAGGCAAATAAAACGATATTGTCGATGAAAATATTATGTACCCTAAGTTTTCCGTGAACGGACACTTGTAATCAGGCACTTCCTCTAACCGCACGGCGCGCCACCACGCGATCGCGGGAAAGGATATAGCTCCGGAACACACCCAAACGGCCGCAATAAGGAAAGCGGCCTTCCGTCCGCTCATTCTCATTGGATATGTGATAGGGTCCGTGATAGCCCAGTAGCGGTCTAGCGAAATTACACACAAATTCAGAATGGAGGCGGTGCTGAATAGAACATCCAACGACCGCCATACATCACACCAATCGACACCGAAGAACCACGTGTGTTCCAGCACTTCGTACATTGCAGAGAATGGCATTACGACTAAGCCTACGAGGCAGTCCGCTACCGCGAGCGACGTAACGAAGTAGTTAGTTGAGGTGTGCAGGTAGCGTTCGCGCACGACGGCAAGTATGACGAGCATGTTGCCGAATACGGTGGTGAGGGAGAACAAGAGCAGGAAGGTGACGAGAAGCGCTCGGTCCTGGAGGAGCTTAATGTAGTCGTTCCATAGCTCGCCCGATTCACCCGAGGTGTTGTAGTTGGAGGCGTTGTCGAAGCTGGCGTTGAACTCGAGCACGGCGTTGTAGGCACTCGCTCCCAGCGCGTACTCCGGCCCTCGCAGCGATACCTCCAGTTGGCCTCTCGCCGCCAGTATATCCGGTTCAGTGACATTCATGTTTTTCCAATAATTATTTCCTAGCTAGGACCATGGTAGGTGTTCACGTTTTCCTTGTTTCGCCCGCAGCCATTCCGAGATTACGTTCTTGGCAGGCATTGTATTTGCGTATTTGGATTTCTGGCACATATTTCGTTGGCATGTTTTTTTGCCTGCAGCTATGTCTGGCCACGTTCTGCAACAAAAATAAAAACACTTAAGCTGGGGAACAAATCTTGTTAGTAAAAATAATAAGAAAAGATATATAGTTTTCATGTTTGTTATAAATTATGCACTCTGAAATGTGCTTAGTAATAAAAACATAACTTTGCAATTGGTTTTACTTTATCAGTCCTTTACTTTTGCATGAATTGCGTTAGTCAACTAGATGGTATTTGTATCGGCTTGCTCTGAGTCGTTAGACTCCTTTTTACAACCCAAGCCCGCGGCGGGAGTGGTTTTACGCGCGAACCAAATTGCTTCACTCCAACAAAGTTTGGGCCACTTGTAATGGATACGCCGAACAGGCTGCATCGGATATAGTTTCAGAGTTTTACAAAGCTACTTTTACTGGTGGTTTATTGTTTGGTTATTTTATTTGTTTCTTATTTATGTACAGTATTAGTAAGTTTGTCTTAGTCTCGGACGTAAACCTAGAGTTTATTTTAGGATTAGGTATTTTTGAATGATTTTCCCTGGTTTTGTTTATTGTGATTGATCTAAAGAAGTCTTCCTATCTAAGCCATGTTGTACTGTTAAGTCTTCTGTGAGTAAAATAATTGCTCCGTGCCCATAATATAAAAAAATAATGAACTTCAAATCAATTCAAATCAAAATATTTATTTGTCAAAAGTGAGTACAAAGTAGGTCTTAAATAATAAAATAGTTTCATTCACTTTCTACCTGTCAATAGGCGTACAAATTATTGGTCAAGTAATACAAATAGAAATACATCCGTTATCTAATTTTAAAAAAAAGTCACCTTGCCTTATGTTACGGATATTAATAACAAATCACATTTTAAATTCAATTAGGTTACGTCATACTAAATAAATAATAATTTAAATGTCAATCTAAAATCTAAAGTGCTAAATCGTGGAGCCAGATGATATAATTAAAGTCACTTAAATCGGTGCCTCCCCAAATTGCATGATAACTTTAGTTTCAAATAGTTTTTTTTTCTTCAAATACGAGTACGTTTATGTAAAGTCGATAAAGAAACTCCTTTACCACATTTTTCTTTGTGATGTTAGCACATTCAGCGGCAACAACTCAATATCGGGTCTACCGTTCGTCGCAGATTTTTGCTACGAAGCGGAAAAATTATGCTACAGGCTACAGCGTAGCACTCGTAGCAGTGGCTGGCGGTGAATGTGTTGAGGTCCAAAAATGGTGAAAGAATTTCTCGTTCGACTAGAGTTAGGTACGTACTTGTAAATGGTTTCTTTCGATAAAGAGTTTAAATATTTGAACAAAGCGAGTTCAAACAATCCAAATAATCTGATTAGAATCTGCAGAATAAAAGTGAGCGAATCCAACTGCTACGCTGCCCTTAGTTTGATTTTGCAATGAAATAACTACAGCTACAGCCTATCGCCAAGGCGTTCTGCGATGGAAAGCTGACAAACGATTTACGATCACTTCGAAAGAAATTTCATTAGCGAAGTTTTTCGATCCCGCTGTTAAAAATAGGATAAATTCCATTTGATCGATGCCTAACCAGATAATAGAATATAGAATTGCTGCTTCTGCTGATTTTAGGTAGTAAAATTAATGAAAATAAGAATAGATGCCAAAAAAAATACGTACGGTCAAACATGATTTGCTAACGAACCCCGAGCGATAAGGCATTAACATAAAAAAAAACATGACCTAGGCCTCTATCGAAACGTTGACAATATGATAACACGTCAAAGGCAATATTGTTTCTAAGACGTTCAACGATATTGCTTCTGACGTAATTGTATCGTCAACGTTACGATAGCTCTTATTTACTTGACAGTAATGGCGGCCCAGTTCAAAACAATACTATAACACGTCAAAAGCAATAACGTTTTACCATGTTGAGTAAAGCCTCTGATCATGATGTATAACAGCAAGCGCTGGGCATTGGCTAGCATTTATAATAGGGTTCTCTAATAAATCGATACGCGTCTTCCAAAATTAGCCATTAAAGGGTTCCAATGCATTCGTACGCCTTATAACGTACACCGCGTCATCACAGCCGTGTGTCCTTGGTCGGGACATAAATAGCGCTTAGCGAGCAGCCGGAGAGATCAAACGAAATGTGCTCCGTGGGCCGTGAACGGGCCGTGCACATGAGGGCGTCCAGCCACCCGGCGGATACGTAGCCTTTCACTTGTTTCACGAATTCACCTGTGGTTTTGATAGGCTGCGAGTACGAGGAATGTTCGAGTTTTAAGTGAGTACGTTTTTGACTTACTCGTTAAGGGTCTTTGTTCATTATTGTCTAGCTAAAGGCTTGGTTATTACGTTTTTCTGTGAGTAGTTTTCCGTGCAGTTTTGTCTTAAGTTTGCTTTGACGTTCAAGGTGCCAGAAAAGAGCAATGTACCCGTTGATACCTTGCATAGAGGCATTCCATAATCATAGTCCTCAGGGCTGGCAACGCATTTGCAATCTTAGGATTGTTTTAGTCTTGTGAATGCAAATGTGTAAGGGTTACAGATCCCACTTAGCATCAGGTCGCATATACGCTCGTTTACCTTTTCCGTGGTATAAAAAAAACAAAATGAAAACTATTGGAACCAATTGGATAGAGCCGATAGAGGATGAGTGGTACTTCAAGCAGCCTAATAAGTGAGTTATAGAGTGTTAGTGGAAAAATGTGTGTGATGAGCACAAATTATTATATCCGAGTTATGGATATCATTTGTGTAAAAAAAAAAAAAATTGACAGAAGCGTGCATTGCCCGAGGAAGCTGCCAACTCCGTGGTGGTCATTATGTCCGTTTACTTACTTTAAGTGTTAATTTACTTTGGAAAAATACATAATTAATAACCGAAGAAACTATTGATTTCCTAAATTATTTACAACCTAGGTCAATTCGTGACCTCTAAAAACGAATATATATTTGTTTCTTAAAGCTTATACTAACTTTAGTCTATTAATAAAGTGAAGACACATTGTTGTACAAACAAGAGTAATAGCCCAAAGCTATTTCGTCTTGGAACAATACGAGACTTGATCATGTCGATCCGTTGTTGACACTCAACGGTCGCAGTTTGTCGAGCAGCAACCCACTCATAGTCTACGGACCGTATTAATAAACTAATCTCAACTCTTATGATCGTCTCGAGATGCGTCAAAAATGACAGTGTTCAATGGTTTGACGTTTACTTTGACATATCTTGTGACCGGCATCTCGACCAAGATGAGTTTATTAATACGGCCCTAAGAGCCCACGACACTAAACCTAGTTCAATAAGACTACCAGATGATATATAATGTAATTAGTCACGTCATTTATGGGGCAACAAAAAACCTGGCTGGGCGGAGGGCGAACTTTCTATCGCTGCAGCAACCACTTTCTCCACTGGAAAATGTAGCAGTGGTTTTACTTACATAGGAACTGATGATTTTTCAGATGAGCTTTGGTTTTTTGAGGAGATCGATCATACTAGATATTTAAGTACGACGCATCGCTTATCACGCTGCTGCCACTGATTAGGCAGCTTAGGAGAATCAGGGGGGCTTGCAGCACTGCATTGTCGTATAGTCCTAAGGTCTGTTCATCCTTACTTGTCTTATATAGTAAACAACTTTCTAACCTCAAAATGAATCTTTTTTGGCTAAAAAACCTTTTTTTAACAAAATTAAGCAATCACAGACAATACATTAGCCAAGTCATGTCCATAATGTTTATTCAGTTTACTTTATTTAGGATAAAAGAGCTGTTTTAGCCAAAAAAGGTTCATTTTGAGGTTAGAAAGTTGTTTACTATATAAGACAAGTAAGGATGAATAGACCTTACACCTCCCCTGTTTCGAGAAACAAACGAAACTCGGGAGTCTTAATCATACTAGACATAGGAGTTATAATAAAAAAAAAAAGCTTTGCAATTTTGTTCCCCCATTAATGACGTGACTAATTATAGTCTTATCGAACTAGATTTAGTGTCTTGGGCTTCCCTACTACCAGCGTGAAACATGTTTCTTGATCAATCAGTTACGCTATTACGAACACCCTGTAGGCCTGTCTACAGCACAGGAGCAGCAATGTGAGCCACGGGACTGCTATCAATCAAGGATCCCGGGAGATTAATGACCCGGGATTCTCGGGATCTCAAAGTCCCGTACAGCCCGGCTCGGCCGATAGCAAACCACATAATTAATAGACGGCTCTAATTAGCTTTGGGAAACAATGTTGATTATAAGTTGCAGACATGAGGGTAGCCCGCACTGCCTGTAGTTTTAGTTAATTAAATATATTATGGATAGTTGCAGAATTATTAAAGTCAACAAACTACTTTTCAGATATTACCGAAACGGGACAATATTGGATATGTTTTATTATCCTAACGTTTTGTTAGTGCGAGTGATCAAACGCGTTAGACGAAGACACTAACCCTCTTATAGATAAACGCGCAATAGCTAAAGTGTGCTCAGAATATGATTTTTTCCTATCTGACATTTGAATTTGACAAAAAGGGACAAATAATAATTTAACTAAAATAGGTTTATTATGCGTTTATAAATAAGGGGATTAGTCGAGTAAATCAAAATTTAATGAAATCCTATAAAAGTTGATTAATCACTGTGATTCAGCATACAATATAGTTGTAATGCGTAATTTAATTATTTGGACAAACAATATTTTATCGACTGATTTAGAGTTAAAGCGATTGGGATAAATTAGATGAATGTCACCTATTGTTCATTATGTTAGCACACAGACTTCATACAAAGTTTTCTTTGTTTTGTGAACAAGCATATTAAATTAAATTTTAAATCAACGTGTATGTAGCATGCATGCGTGTATTTCCTATTCCCATTTTAACAAATAAACATATTTGACAGATAAATTTAGCCCTTTATCTTTCTTACACTTGAAAATACACAAGGAGAGAGCCAACTTTAAATGGTAGATAAATTACTCGTCGATTGTTAAACGGGCCTTAACACTAATAAACTACAGAGAACCCTGCCAAAATGCATTGCGCTAACTAGCGTTTCTATTCGTTTCGTTTTTAAACCAATCGCGTCACTGGTAGATCACGTGACTTTTCGTATCACGTCATCTACCAGTGACGCGATTGGCTTAAAAACGAATCGAATAGAAACGCTAGTTAACGTAATGCATCTTGGCAGGGCCATCTGGTCGCTTATTGGGTACAATCGCGACAACTAAACAAAAAATGGTTTGGCTAAATAATAGTCTGTCCCAACCTTAAAATAATGTTGAGCTCAGATAACCACAAACCAATTTCATCCACATTAGGCTAATTTACCGCTCTAATGAGTTTCATTTTGATTGCATATCTCCCCATTTATTAAGCTATAATGGACATTAAATTAACCAAAACTTTATATCAAATATATGGCCATTGGATAGTCTAAATACGAGTAGTAGCGTTATTCGCGGTAGTAAATAATGAAGATTTGTGTTTCTAGCTAAATGTTTTAATGTCAATATTTAAAGGGCTTTTAAGTTTTTCTGACTATTAAATCCTGTGTCATACAAAAGATTGTCCGAGGGATTTTTATAGGAATAAAGAAAAAAATCTGCATAAAAAAGGGCTGTTCTTAGTTTTAAATGGAGTTTGTAATTCCAATTTTCTTTTTGAGTGTACCTTATAATTACAATCTGCTAAATATGCGGTCTGCCTCCATAAGGCGGAATTCCTCAAGAAAGAAGCGTCTCTATCAATTTGAAGGATCGATTTTAACTACATTTTAATTTTATAGGAATTTGTGACAAAATTACAAAATTATAAAATTATTTGACTACCTACCTGTATACATGTATATCCAGATTATCCTGTATCAATCCAATTTATTAATTATGTAAACAAACGGATATTAACTCGATCATAGATTAATTAATGATAACAGATAATTACAAATAAATTAGTTAATGTATTACTTGATGCAACGATACCTAATCCATATTTTCATTTTAATTAATAAATCCATAATTTTAAAGCTTTTTTTATTGATGTTCAACAATTTTCTGTTTTCATCTTAGATTTCTTAAATTTAATCTTGATTTGTTTATCGGATAAAATATTGTTGAAATAAGGTCTGAGATATCAAGTTGAAACGTTTAAAATACATAATTATAACATGTTTTAAATAAAATTAAGTGAAGAAGGTGTGTTTGAGAATCCTATCAAACTTACTACCTTGGATTGACATAATAAACTAGGAGGATACCCGAGATTACGTAAGCTTAGTATTAACTTCCCGCTACTCCCCATTTTTCTTCCCGATGGGGGTTGATTTGTAAAAAGTCCAGCGGTTTAGGCTGTACGTCAACTTGTGAATCAGTCAGGTAGATCAGGAAGAGTTTATGTATAGATAAAACAATGTGGCTTGTTTGATTTGTCCTAATGTATTATTTGGGCTAAAATCTTTCGCCTAACATACTTTTAGACTCATTACAGAATTTAATAAAACATCTTTTGTGTAGCTTAGGTTCATTTTTTATAGATAAAAAAAACCGTTTCGAATGTAAAAACCGAAATGACGAACGATTTTCGACCAAACTGATTAAGACAAGCAATGATTATACCACCACAGTCAGTCACGGAAGAGTTTTATCCTTGTTAGGCCCACGTCAAATTTCGTTAGTTCGAAAAAGAATCTTGTGTCGGTCAACTAAAGTCAAAAGTCACTTTGACAAATGTCCTAAATTTAGGACGTTGGGCCTTACGAGGTTAAAAATAAACAATGTCAAAACGCATAAAATTGTTTGTCCTAATGTATTATTTGCTCTAAAATATTTTCACCTAACATGCTTTTAGGCTAACATTACAGAATTTAATAAACATTTATTGAGTTAGTTTAAATATTTTAATTAGAAAAATAAATAATTGTAAAAACCGTTTACATTAGCATAAACAATGATTATGCCACTCGAAATACAGCCAAACTATGTATATCGCGATTATCATGTCTAATTTATTTATTTATTTATTCATTTAATTACAATTTGTAGGTTTACAGCATAAAATAAGACCAAAACACTTACACGATAAGTGCAATGGGTTTTACATCAAGGGCTTGTCTTTTGGAATTTCACGAGCTTAATTATAATTTTTCAATGACTTTAATAGTTAAAATTTTACACTGTAAAACGAGGCAAAATTTAATTAAACTCTCAACTCATTTCATACATTACTCAATTTTGTGAGTCACGGCTAACATAACGAAGCCTTGGGGTTATATTGGCCAACTTTCACTTTTGTTTTCCGTCCCTTTTCCGTCATCCGTTAAGGCGACGGGGGACGTACGCCCTTCCGTACTAACTTTGTGCAAGTGTTTTGGTAGTGCTACTAAATAAATATTTTCTTGACAGGTTTATTTTATTTCTCTTTTATTAGTGCGATTTCTTATTTTTTTATTTTTTAAATTAGGTCGTATTCCTTCAATGGGGTAAGTTCATTTAAAGGGTATAATGCGTCTTTTAAAGATTTTAAAGGAATACAAGGCTAGATAATTATTTTTGCGTCCTTTAATGGTAATTTTAGCATATAAGCTAAAAGAAGGACGAAATAAGTGTTAGAACGTTGAATTTATTTAATATCTTTAAAAGACGTTTTATCCCCATAAAAATTTGGCCCGGTTGACCGTGTTTTTTTTTAAATACATTAAATTGAGTTCACGCACTAACTGAACAAAAGGATTTGGAATAACAAAAAGCAAGGTTTAAAAACCCAGCTGTTGCTAACCAACTTTAAATCGGTATAAATTCTAAACACTTGACGTAGTTCATTTTTTTTTACAATGCGGCGTCAGGTTGCCGCCATATTTAATTTTGATTACTGTCATCTTTAGTGACACTCACAAGATTAAGACAAATCGATTGTCATAAGAATCATCAAAATCGGTCCACGCGTTTAGTTTCTAGAGCGACATAAAGGAACAAACATACATACATAACACATACACACACACATGCGCGAATATTTGTTTCTGAGTCATGGATGTTTTCTATATATTCAAGTATATATTTCTCTATATAAGTATTTATATCGTTGTCTAGTACCCATAGTACAAGCCTAGAGCTTAGTTTGGGAATAGGTCAATTGGTGTGACATTGTCCCCTGATATTTATTATTTATTTATACATATATTAATATATTTATAGGCTGATAAACACATAACCCTCCTCCTTAACAGTCGGGTAAAAAGTAAACCCTGCACAAAGTTGGTATGACAAGGCGTTGCCATCCCCGTCGCCTTAAGCTGCGATTGGTCCTGGAAAGTGCAGTTTCTGGAGAGTTATGAAATCCATTACTTACCGGCGGCGTTTCTTATCCGAGTCGTTTCATTTAGTCGCGGCGACAGTGACAAATCTGTCAGTTTCGCTGCGGCCGTGATTTATTACCGAGCGGCTCCACCGGCTAAAAAGGACACGGTTTTGTCAAAACTGCCCGGTCTTATGTCGCTAGGATGTAATTTTATGAAAAAGTCGGCGTTAAATGGGATAATTGATTCTTAAATCGATTTCGGAGTTAAAAAATAACATATTTCATACTTACTTAGGTACTATAATAATATTATAATCTGGGTCCATATTGGCTCACATAAATATTTGCAGTCCGAATGTATTGTTATTCATAATAATCGCAAGTCATAAAATTGTTTTTATCTACACTCATATCATAAGTCCTCTATTATGCGTTCAAAACCCATAGGCAATGACCAGCATTACCTGTGGTAGTAGGGGACAGCGATGACAGCTGTTAATTTTGGAAGATGTTCCAAATTTGGATCTCATTATCTTACAATATTCGATAACGTTATTTCCAAATTACGTTACAGCTGTCATCGCTGTCACCTACTACCACAGGTAAGGTAATGCTGGTCATTTGCCCTTCGGCTTCTGAACCCATCTTAGAGTACTTATAATATGTGTGTACATAAAGTATTGTACGCGACTCTGATCTATTATGAAACTCGCCTTGTGGCTCGTTTCACAAACCACGCTCATAATGCCTGTCATTACGCAACCGTCACGTAAACTACTATTACTGAAACGGTTTATTTTTCAGGGTTTTTATAAAACAAAAGTAACCTAACCTCATAGATATTTCAGAAATCCTGAAATAAAAACCGTTTCAGTAAAAAACACTGTATGACTTGCTATGATTATGAATAACAATACATTCGGACTAAAAATAATTATGTGGAACAAACCGCTCCCAAGTAACTCGATTTGTTAGTTTGTGACACGCTTTTACAGTTAAATTACGGAGATAGCTTGAACACCGGAGAAGAACTTAGGCCACGTTACACATGTCCACGGCACGGCGTCGTTAACGTGAAACGGCGCGGCGCCGTAGAAAGGCACGTTGCCGCGTCGTGCAAATACACGGTACCGTGTGACAACGGCTACAACTATTTTAAACTCTACGCGCAGGCCATTGGACTTAATATTGCACTTTTTAATGAATGACGGCACCGTGTATCTGCACGTCGCGGCGACGTACCTTTCTACGGCGCCGCGCCGTTTCACGTTAACGACGCCGTGCCGTGATGATGTGTCCCGGCTCATAGGGTAATTAGGCTACTTTTATCAAGGAAAATCGGGTAGTTTCCCAGGCAATAACGATACGTTCTCTGCGCGGACGGAGTTGCAGGCAGCAGCAGCAGCTAGTATGAATTTTACTTTTGAAATTTGAAATCATATTAAAACTGTCTAATTAATGTAGGAATGTGAATAAGTTGCAATATTTTCTTTTTTTTTGCGAGTGAGCGTCCTACTGCTGGGCAAAAGCCTCACCCCTTGATCCATGAGTCCCTATTAGGTGCCTCTGCCGGCCAGTTGCTGAAGAATGCGTCCGAGTCGTCCCGCCATCTTCGTCGTATTCATTTTTAATAAAAGTTTATTTTTTAAAAGGTTCATCATTTCAGTTTAGCTACCCATCCGGTCGGTCTAAAAAACGTAAAAAAAATGCTTCCTTTACATAACAGAAATAATATTTGATGAAATTT
The DNA here is from genome assembly GCA_946894065.1 of Acleris literana. NCBI lineage: Eukaryota > Metazoa > Arthropoda > Insecta > Lepidoptera > Tortricidae > Acleris > Acleris literana. The sequence goes on along the minus strand of OX335689.1, from coordinate 8,196,154 downwards.
TACAGTTCGGTTTTCCAGTGTAATCCGATATCCAGGTCCTATTTAAAGGATAAGTACAAGTATAAGTTAAACAAGGATTTTTTGCATTTATTTTGACAAGAACATATTATCAAGTAATATACGCATATTACGAGTATTATAGATAACCTTAACAAGTTTATTTTTCCTTTGAATTAAGTAAAAACTACAATCAAATCCGCTTCTATGTACATCAGAAGTTGCTGACAGTTTATCATTAATTATTCCCGTCAATAACGCCCGAATATTCCCCCAAAATCCATTTTCCATCACAGCGTGCGTCAAAATCCTGTTAAACTCTACGGAAGAAAATCCCTTGACAGAAGCGGCAAAGTATAAATAGAAAAGTAGTTCGTCTCCGGCCCTATAGAAGTTTCTGTTACCTATTGCCGCTTGGGCGCTAAGGTTGCGTAGACGCACGTCGCTGGATGCAAAATACGTACGCAACCAAACTCGGTGATGGCGCGGTCCTGACTAAACCGGCTCGGTCCGTCCTGGGGTGGGATTCTCTCAAAAACGCGGTCGGACGAACGAACGAGTGAATGTCTCAGCGGCGAGTTTAAGTAGTCCCGTCAGAGCGAACAAAACACATTTTAGCGCGTGCATTCTCAACTAGGCAGCCTTAGACGTTCGGTCTTATCGACAGAAGCCATGCTGCCAAATTGAAAATGAACGCGCTAAAATGTGTTTTGTTCGCTCTGACGGGACTATTTAAACTCGCCGCTGCGACATTGACTCGTTCGTTCGTCCGACCGCGTTTTTGAAAGAATCACACCCCTGTTGAGTTTGCTTGTGGTGGCTCAGGCGCGTACGAACGAGGCACGCACACATACAAACCGTGCAATATACCTTTGTTTGAAGACGGATTACTGTTTATACTGTGGAAGCGGTAAGGGCAGGCTCGGAGCTCGTGCTTCAGCGTTATGGCTCGGATATTGTGTGTAAAACTAATGACGCGGCGACAACCGCAATAGACGATTAACTCCCAACCGTCTTTAGCGTGTTTTCACCGCCGCCATGTTTGTTTTGAGCAGCAGTTTACTCCTTTCACCATTTTTAGAAAACAAAACACAATTAATAATAGACCATGCGCTTAACCTAGTTGGTGGTGACCCTGCACCTACGAAGCTAGCGATCCTGGGTTCAGTTCAAAGTGCGGGTTTTTTTTTGTATGACGATGTGTGATTATTTGTTCCTGAATATTAGATGTAGATAGTATTCATAGTACAAGCCCAGAGTATAATTTGGGACTAGTTCACTTTAAGTGATGTATCAAAGATTTTTTCTTGTCTACGGCAAAGCTGAGAGCCGAGATTTAAGCAGTCTACGTATGTATATTTGTATTTATCTATGATCCACTGTACCAAAACTACTCATACGAGTTTGATGGATGATATGTCAATCGATTCGTTTGTATGTTCCGAGTGACGAAGGTTTCACTTTATACGTTCATTTAATATGCACACCCATCATTGGATATAAAGTGTTGACGTACGAATTGACTTATGTAGACCAAACATCTAGTTGGGTTTTAAAGGTGTTCTGTTATTAACCGACCGATTGAGCTAGTGTTAGACTAATATTAAAACAGCGGATAGATTTGATACTTCTTGCAAAAAAATATTTTGACAGATTTTGTACGTCAAATGCCATTTTTTTAAAGAATAGTAATATCTTATCTGGATCTTAATTTATCCACGGTTTGAATTAAGAATGGGCATTAGTTGTGTTAATAATTAACTTTAATATTTAGCAGGTGTTTAAGTTCTTACAACCCGTAGAGGTTTCGTAGACGCTCTACGAAAAACCGTAGCGCGTGGGTATTTTGCTTCGATATCATTACGTCAGTGATACAATGTAACTAACAAATAAAATAAGTTGCAAAATGTACCTTACTGACCTTTTTGTTAAGGTGTATTTTGCGCCTTATTTATTTTGTTATTTACGCGGTTTTGCATTATCAGTATTATCACCGACGATTACAGTATTCCCAGCTTCTTAATAGCTTTTGGCTGGCTACCGCTATCACGCTTGCACTCAAACTGACAGTATATTTGTCACTCGTGTGTCATACAAAAACGAAGATTGCCAAAAGCTATTAGGAAAGTGGTAGCACTGTTTCACGTCATGAGAGCTCTTGCTGTCAAGTAAATAATGACTTGTACAGATGTAGTGAAATATCCTTTCACATCGTATTTCCTCGAAATGTTCGTATTTGTCATGCTACTTCAGTCTGACTCAGTACCCATCAAGACAACGTGGGGGAACGTCGCATCGCGAGAATTATAATCGATATAGAGTGGTTAATACCAGAGTATCTTTTTGTTAATTAGGATTAAGTATGTTTTCAGTTCTTTTTAATAGTTATGCCGAAAGCATTAAGACCTGGGAAACGTTGAGATCGACAAGCCTGTGAAATGATTTTCAACAATTAATTATATTTCTTTTTGTTTACCTACACCTATTCTCTATATTATTTGATCGTATTATTTGATTTACTTCAAACTTGTGGTTTCACATTTGACACTGATAACTAAAGTACTCTACTTATTTAATACAAACATGACACTTAATAATTCAATAATTCATAGACGCGTCGGCACCGTTCTGAGTTTTCACGATGTGAAAGGATTATTCACTAGATCTGTACAATATGTGTCTTCCATAAGAACATAAATATTTTAAAGGTTGAAAGTTAGCCCCAATTAACCTAGTTTTATATAAAAACATACAAACTAATTCAGCATGCAATGTATCCGTAACAAAGTAAACAACCTGATATCACTAAATAAGATAAACATCAAAATTGAAATGAAGCTAAATATGTTCTTAGAAGTGTCAGATAAAACTTTGCTTTACATTGCTGCTCGAGATAACTTTAAAAATTAGCTACGCTTATTATCAATGGTAATTTTATATTTTTGTTATAAAATCGTTAACAGTTAAAATTTACTGCATATCGTCAATAATATGATTTGAACGTTTACCCAAGATTTAACCACTTTGTAAGTTAACGACTAATGCCCAATATACCGTTAAATAAAAATAGGTACTGTACTTTCGTACACGTGACAGTATCATTTAAATAGTTTATAAAGATATTCTAGATATAGAAACATTTTTTTAAATATAAAAATACATTCAGTATTTATCTATTGAGTGTTGACCTATTTATTTGCTTTATTTTTATAAGCCTATATTGGACATTTCCTAAGCTCCTTGTAACTAATCCGTTATTGCATTGTTTTGTTTTGCAATCGTCTTAATCAATATTGTTTTACCATATTGAATAGAGGCCCAGCCCTACGTGATAAAAACAGTGTTTAATTTCAACATTGCTTTATTTATTAATAATGCAATAATAAATTTCTAACCCATTACGCAAGTAAATGCTATTAGGCATTAGGTCTGCCATTTGTTTTTTTAAAACAATTAAATTTCAACATAATGTGTGATGGTAATAGTTGTACAGTGACGTCAAGATATATTTACATGTTTGCGCCTTATTTCAATGGAATAAGGTAAAAATATGTAAACATATCGCACTGCTAAATCAAAACAGTAGTATCTCAAAATACAAATGTATTTTAAAATCAACTTTAATACCAGTTCTTTGAACTTGAAACAAAACTTGGAAGGATTTAGAGTTGATACTATTTGACGTCGACCGTACCGAATTTGATGTAAAATTGTAGGATAAACCTCGCAACAAAGGCAGTTTTTTTGGAGAAAAGCGGAAAATAACAGTCTACTGCAGTGTGTGACGTGTGTGTCGCGTTCATAGGGTTCTGATTGATTACAACCCTAACAGAGGGTAACATATCGTGCCCGCTTCGCTTATGTTACACAGTACGACTGCCTCTAACGAGTCCACAACGAAAGAGACGCACTCAGCGACAAGGGAGAAAATAACGTGTTGTGGCGAGCGTTCAAGCTGGCGAGGTTTCTGGCAAATCATGGCGTTCTCGTTGTTTTGAAACAAATGGTGGAGGGTATAAAATAAAAGGAGGGTATAAAGTATAAAATATATTTTTTTTCGATTATGGCAAGCCATCAGAGAGTTGTGGTTTTCGTAATTTATTTATGTATTGTATTAGTATTTTGTGTACCTATCTTAATTCACTTAGCGTTTCATTTAGGAGGTTTTTCGATGCATCTCAACGCTGGTTGCATTCAATATGGCGGAATTAAGATCAGATTTTTTTAAAACAAAAATGTGTTACCTATTAACGAAAACAATGTAAGAAAGGTTGAGGTATAATTTATTGTGCAATAGGGAGTACGCATGTTTTTTTTACAGCTTCAATAAAAGCTGATTCATGTAACAAACAGGTGAGATAAAACATTTTTTGAATAGCTATAAAAATAACCAAGATTTGTTCCTATCTCTTTCTAGCAAAACAGAATTTTACGTGGAGTTTATATGGCCGTAATACACGATGACGTCACCGGTGCACTTCGGATCTCTCTGTCGAATCAGCAGTTTAAAATGCTTATATCATCGGTATTACTTGATCGATTTTAATTTTAATTTCACTTTTGGTGATCCCTTAATTACGGTATTTTCATATTTTGTTGCGAAATACTATTTTAAAAATCCGTGCACATTCCCTATTTGATGACACATTTTTTATCCAAGTAAATATTATAGGAAATTGTGAGGTGTTGGTGAAAATATCAAATATAATTTACATTATCCATAAAAGCAGATTGTAACTCGGATGTTACATTATATTATTATTGTTCGGATTGTTGAGCTGCTAAAACCTGTCAAGGGCCAGTCAACTAAAATAAATAAATTCATTGATTTATCTCTTTTATTGCCTAGAACATGACAATTTTAGCTCAAAGAAGGCCTTAAGTTCACTGTAACGTAATAATGTATTCTTATTCATTTTTAACCTTGAACTTCAAGTATACTGCTGTATTAATTGTTACCTTAACAAAATTGGTTTCTAACGACTGTAATGTAACGCCACAGCCACATTTTACAGGTACTTAATCAAACATTAACGTACCAGCGAGACTTAATTGCTTCAATTGTAATTAGTAGAGTCGAACCGGGCACGACGCTCCCACAAATGGGGGTAAATTTCGTTAGTTACAATAAATGCCACGGCCAACATACAAGCAAGGGGCATTATGTAAAGTACAAAATCCTATTTGCCACGTTCGCAGAGCCTAAGCAACATAATAGAGTTGCTTATAGGCGAAGTGCGCCCCTTCGGCACAATCATTTTTCCGTAACACGTGTATTTGGATACGTCGGTGTGATTCTGTAACACGGGGTTAAGAACTCGAGATTGGATCAGACTCACGGCTACACTCAGAGTCAGTTAACATTCAATGCCCGCGACCCGATAGTCGGGTACACTGCTCGTAACAGATTTTCGCTGCTACAGGCTACAGCGTAGCGCTCGGAGCAGTGGCTGGCGATGAATGCGTTAGTGACGATTAAGTCGTTTCTTAGTGACGATTTGTCACTCAAAAGTGTGAAAAAAAGGAACGAGTTAATTTTCCCAAAAAATATCTGAATTTCTCTGAGTGGTTATATTTAAATTGGAGACTTTAACATAGTTCATTTTAAATTAATTTTTTTTGCTTCTTACGGTCTGTCGACTGATGGTACCGAGTTGGAACTCCCGATGTCACTATAAATAAAATGATTTTTTTAACTAAGTGGGGATGGTTAAGGCAAAAACATCGTGAGGAAACCTGCACATTCGAACCATACTAACTTACTACCAATATCGCTAGCGCGGCAGAATGGCAGGCGAGTTAAAAAACAATGTGATAACATGTCAAAAGGAATATGATTTTACCGAGTATAATAGACCCCCTGCCATACCATACCGACGAATAAATATGCTTCGACTCTATTTCAACGCTATTAAGGTCCAAAAGTGACGAACCTTTTCTTACCGTTACTATACCTACATATTTATTCGTCGCACCCTAAAAAAGGTACCCGCGTCAGTTAAAGGGCTTAACCACCAATATGGTAGCTACGGTCACGAACAAAAATTAACAAACCATTTCCAAAAAAAAATGCTTGAATTCGCCATTTCATTAGAGATTCCAAGGCCTCTATTCAACATGGTAAAAACAATATAGTTTTTGATCTGTTATCTTATTATCACTGTTTTGATAGCTCTTATTTACTTATTATACAGTAATGGCGGATGAAGTCAAAACAATACTATAACAGGTCAAAGACGATATATGTTTTTTACCGTCGGGAATAGAGGCCCAGGTCATTCGTAACTTATATAAAACTCAACCTTATTGCTCTAAAATATCAGATTGAATTTGGCCCTAAGATGGGTCACAAATAGTTTTCGGCCCGTTTTCTTACCCGATTTAAGCAGTTGTTACTAGTCCATGAGTTGCATGTGAAACGCATGCGAAGGAGAGATCGATGTTATTCTGTTAAAGAATATTACCGAATATTCCCTCAAAGAGTTTCACCCTATTGCGTTGTTCGCCCGCTGGCAGGGTTTTACTGCTTTGGTGTATTTACTTTTCATGCCAAGAAATGAACAAAGCAAATTTTAATAGGCTTAAGCTCTTTACGTAAATACCCGTTTGCTCTCATACTTTCAAATGTTGTATTTCAGTAATAAAATCATATTTTATGCATTGTAACATGAATAAATTTTTGATACGACAGAAAACGAGTAGGAAAAAACTCGTAATCAATTCAGAAAAAGATTGTGAAACTGAGAGAATTAATAGTAATTCCGCAAGGAAAATTATTGTTAAGACGGCTAAGTTAAAATGAAAGTTTTTCTACGCCGCGCCGCGCCGTCGAGTCGGGATGATAAATTAAATCGGATCGATTCTCTTATGAGTTAGTTGGGCACGCCCCCGCGATAAACGCTCGAGTTAAACGAGTTCTCAGATTCCAGCAAACTCCAGTGATTAGCTGTAGCTGACGTCAGGCGCCCTCCAAGCGCTGCCAATAAATTAAAACGGCAATCGATCCTTCAGAAGCGAATTAAAAACCACCAGGACTCCAGAAGTCAACCCACGCCGAACTCATTACCGTTTAGACTCGTCTTAACGAGTTTACGCAAATAAAAAGTTACCAACGTAATGCATATTAATAACTCTTTAACTTTAAGGTGTTTAAAATTAACTCGAAAAGTAATTTAAATAAGGTTTTTACCGCATCAGAATACTAAAACTGCCCGCCGACACTCAATTGCCTTGATAGGGTTAAAAAAATATTTCAAAGGCGGGGTAATTAAGATGTAAATTTTGTTAGAAACGTTTCTGAATTCGCGAAACAAGCGCTTTAATGGGTGCGTTGAATAAACGCGCATTCATTACAGGGGGGGAGGGATATGAATGCCGTAGACTAGACAGTCCGTCGGCAGCGGGCCATCAATAACCGTTTCTTGAAGGTCACGGCCGCAATCAAAAGTCGAAACATGTACAGCTACCAGCAGAGCAGACAACCAGGAAGCGGCACGGCCGCGCTGATAGTACTAGTCAGACGATGATTGATGACTTGGACAAGGACGGATTCAATTAAATGTCATTCAGCAAAAGGTTTCGTGTTAATAATTCTGAGCTTGATAAAGCTGAACATTCTGGACAGCGTTATCTTTCCCTATTGTTCTATTATCTGTTGTATTGCGAGTGGTCTCGAGTGCCCCAGACAGCGATACTGACTGTGAACTGCAAAGGGTAATCTTGGAGAATTTTATGTATGCGGAGAGCTGAGATGGCGTCCGGATCGAATTGCCCACATTAATGGTAGGGAAAGAGGGATGAGTCGGGAAACTTGTTTATTCCGGTTGAATTTTTATTTCTTCTGAGATTTGGAATATTTGTTATACATATTCAGGTCTTATATTTCGAGAATAACTACCGTTAGGCAGGTTTAAAAAACTGCAAATATTTAATTTGCCTATATCTCAATTGCTATAGCTAGGTCACTTTCAGCAAACATAAACAAAAAGATCACTGTCTACCGACATTAAAATTCTAACAAAAAGTGTGCGGTGATATATTTCGAATCGTTGTATTAGCCTAAAGTTGCTAATAGACTTGAGCATTTAGTCAAGCATTCATTAGAGTGCTCGCCGAAATGAGAGTTCTAGCGAATGTGCTCAAGTCGATCAGCCCCGTTAGATTACACCTATGACCGCAAGCATCAATTGATTGCCTTTAACGTCTGTAACGAGAATTGCATCGCCACATATTCCGTGCCAACAATGGCGCCGACTTGAAATTAATAGCCCAGATATGGCAGAGAACGTCGTTAGGAACCCGAGGTGGATTAAAATAGATGCTACGGTTCAGGAATGTGTAAAGATGCCGCACTGACTAATTTTAAAGTGCCTAATGAAAATAGAACAAGATTTATAATTATATTATTTTACAGTCACGACATTTAAAGGTGGGTACCTTAGGTCCAAAGTCAATCTGACATTCAACAACAATAAGGTTGAGTTTCCTGAAAGTTACAAATGACTCGACATCTGTAATGACATTGACAACTTCAAGCATATTTTACTTGAAATGGGTCCCACATTAACGCTCGTGACCATACTTTATTGAAAATTGTTATGCTTAAATTTTATAGACACAATTAAGTAGGGACTCTTAGTTTTGTAGTTTGGATGTTAATTTAATATATTTTTTTAAAGCCTCCATTTCATAATTATACAGCCGGCTGCATGTACAAATTTTACGGTAGGTACACTTATTTATCATCAGAAAGAAAATTATTAAACTGCTTTATATGAAACAGATACTTATTTAGAATGAGATACTTATTTATTTAATAAAAAGTGAATCGGGAGCCCGATGTTTCCCTTTTTTTTGGCCATCGTTACTTCGTTGACAAAATTATTGGTAGTCATATTTTTTATATAACTAACGAGTAGATAAGGCTAGGTTTGATTAGGTTAGATTTATAAATAGTGAAAAAATAACAGTTTCTTAAAAAAAAAGATATGACTTGCGATGATTAAGTATGACTTAAAACAGATAATAACTAAAAATAATAATGGCATACAATATGTGATATGCAGTTTCTTAAAAAGTCAAATTATTTTTGTCAAATAGGTTTAGTTGAGTTTTAAATAGCTAATCAACTTGTTTTCAATTAATATGGCAATGTGTTATAGGCAATGTATGGATAGGTCTGATAACTGGCGCGGTCGGTAGGATGTTGCGTATTCATGACAGCTAGTTTATGCGATGTTTCGCTTGTTATGCGCATATTGGGCGCGATTGCCGGCATCGTGAATTACCTGCCAGCGGGAACTCATGCAATTTACTGACACTTGATTAGGCTATTGCTTATGAATGAACGAGTAGATAAGGCTACGTTAGATTAGGTTAGATTTATAAAAAATCCTGAAAAAGTAGCTACCAGTTTCTTAAAAAAATACGATATGACTTGCGATGATTTACTATAGGTAAATTAATAAATAAATGATTAAGTATGACTTAAAACCGATTATGACTAAAAATAATAATGGCATATAGTATAGGCTCCAGTGATATGCAGTTTCTTGAAAAGTAAAATTACTTTTTGTCAAATAGGTTTTACAGAATTGTAAATAGCTAACCAACTTGTTTCCAATTAATATGGCAATGTTTTATTATGTATGGATAGGTCTGATAACTGGCGCGGTCGGTAGGATGTTGCGTATTCATGATAGCTAGTTTATGCGATGTTTCGCTTGTTATGCGCATATTGGGCGCGATTGCCGGCATCGTGAATTACCTGCCAGCGGGAACTCATGCAATTTACTCACATTTCATTAGGTTATTGCTTATGAATGGAAGTTAAACGTGTATATACGTTGTGATTAAACATTTAAATGGAGAAGCCAATGCGATGCTAAATATGAAATTACATAATAACTATGTAGTAATAAAATGTATGTACAGGTAGGTATATTCACTAAAGCTGGCACGAATGGAATGAACAAAAGTAATGTCACCTATCACTGTGTGAGTGCCGTCCTTTGAACCGATGTTCGAATTTCAAACCGAAAACTTGTTATTATTTTACACACTTGTATACTTTCGTTCACTCATTCGATCCATTCGTGCTAGCTCTTGTGAATCGACCTGTACTTAATTATAAATTTGTAAATAGTTAGAAAATTAAGAAATGTGTTTTTTTTATTGCTATTTTGGCTTAGGTCTTTAAAGTTTAAGTTTAAATTTTTTTCAAAGATTCGCAATCTGGCTAAATTTAAAATGGCTTAACTTAATACCTTCATCCTTTGAGTTAATGATACATGAAATAACTCAAATGTAAAGCTAAACAAACTTTTGTTCATCTAATTTTCATTGCAAATATTTCACTGTAATACTCACTTTGTTAGTTTAGAAGTTATCAGAACTTTTAAAATATTAAAAAACGTTACTTACGAGTACATTCTTCCATGTCAATTGTGCTGGTGACAACCACAATTCTTCACTGCGACAGAACTAACGGAGAGAGTAACTATCGGTTAACAAACCTCAAAAAAAAACTTCGGACGCGTTCGGAAACAAGGATTTTTGCATTTAAAAGTAAAACTAAGTTTTTATCAATGTAACCCCAAGAATCAAAGTACTGAGTCTACGGTACTGAAAAAGGTAAGTTATTAATGTTAATTGTCCTATCTTTTATGAGCAGCAGTTTATATTTATTAGATTTCGCATAGTGCATTACTCTTTCTAGCTCTTTTTATTTATCACATATAACTAAGTGCGTATGATAATAGCTACTTATCTACAATACACACGGAAGGCAAAATAATAAATGAAAGAAGGTTTACTAAACGTGAGTAAAGAATGGTTGCGAATAAACTACTCGAAAAGGGACGGCCCAGGGGAGGGGGTGATGTATTAAAATACGATGTGAGAAAACCGAATCAATATAAGTAGTGGTTTTCTATGGTGCAGGGCTACAAAGGGAAATTCATTTCATTCGTATGGCTAGTCAAATAAAATTCTACAAAATCTTATGACTGTAAAAATGTTACAAAATGTAAGGAAATGACTTAAAGCACCGACAATACAGTCGTTGCCAATTGAAATTGGCCAAGATGTAAACACAATCAAACGCACCAATTACCCAATGCCACATTTATTGACCTAGTCCCAAACTAAGCTCTAGGCTTGTACTACGGGTACTAGACAACGAGATAAATACTTATATAGATAAATAAATACTTAAATACATAAAAACATCCATGACTCAGGAACAAATATTCGCACTCATCACAAAAATATCTGCCCATACCGGGATTTGAACCCAGGACCGCTAGCTTTGTAGGCAGGGTCACTACCAACTAGGCCAGCGCGTCGCCCAAATAACAATACTCAAAAATTTTGTAATTCAGGCGGAAATGGTTTTAGGAGAAACGAAAATTCGGACAAACGGTGCATTAGGACAAATAACGATTAAGAATTCCAATATACACACTATACCATTTCTAGGATTAAGTGCAGGAACTCTCGGCATTTTTAAATTAAGCAGCTCAACAACGTGACAAGATTATCTAAAGGACCTTAATTATTCAGAAAGTTGAACGCAATATTTGTACCGCTTTTCGTGGAATAAATCAAAGTTGTTGTTTTAAGAGCGTGTCTCGGATTTTATCTTTTTGTAGGAATAGCTCCACGTGGAAAACGCAATTTTTTCTGGCTCGTTGTTACGTATAAACTATTTGATATGAGTATTTTAGTTAAGTCAAATCAAGCGGCTCAGTATTATAATGATGACTAGTAATATAGTTATTCCACTATTACTACCTGCGAATTTCTACCAGTAAGGATTCTGAGAATTTGTTTCCCATTAATTACTACCAATTAGATGAGTCTTATCGCTAATAGTAAACTGTATATTTTATTCGTACTGTTTCTACCGGCTATGTTGATATTGAATGTAAGAACATTAGTGAATAACTACTTCTGAGTTCGACTTTGTTAGTAAAAACAATACAAAATGTATACATAGGTATTCTGCTTGATGTTGACATTGTTGACACATTACCAAGAATCGGAAATTCGGTACAATATTTACCTAAAGTTGGCAAAATCCCGGAAAAAGTTAAGCGAATATGGCGTCGCGTCGGCTTCTTAAAGTGCCGGGATGCCGGAATTCTACAAAACGTTTATATTAATTATTTTACATATAGGATAAAACGTACCGTCAATTTGCTCTTCAAACTTCGTTAGGTTAGGTTAGATGAGTTACCTGTAAATTAAATACCATTTGGTAAATCTATAAATAGAAAATAACTTCAAATAGTTAATGTAAATACTTAATTATGTATTTATGCTGGCGTAATTTATTTATTCAGAAATCCCGTCAATTTTATGGATAAATTGAAATTAAGGATTATACAACTGAACAACAACGCTGCCGCCAAAGATTAGCTAAATATCGTACCGAATTTCCGATCGTTGCACATATATAAGCCAGATGGGAGACCTGAAATAGAGGGCCTAGATGTGTTGCATATCTATTGTGGAAGCACGTTAATCGCGGTGTCTGGCCACAGCATTAGCAACGGTCGCAGTTGATGGATGAATTACGGTTGATCGATGTTCGGCCGACGCGCCCGCGCCCGAAACAGGTGTAACTTCTCCCCTCGCAAGACACATGAAGACCGAATGGCCCGAACTCTAAGTAAGTATATAAAATTTTCTTTTAATGTTCCACAAAAACTTCTTTGAAAAGCAGATTGTCACGAAGGACCAAAATTATATGTTTACAGTGAAGTTGGAATATCGAATTCTGAGCTTAATAATTATTATTATTTATTACTTTATTGACTTGTAATGTAACTTACTTTTAAGTGTGTTTGTTTTATGATTGAAAAAATAACCTTCTGCTGGAGGTTCTTGCGGCGCGTCTTCCCCGCAATGTTGGTCTTATCCGAAGCGCTAGTATATTCACTCCATATTACCGACGTGTCAAAGAACCCTCATGTGGCCAATTAACTGAATAAATATATTGAATTTTGAATTTTTTAGCGTAACGGAGATTGAGAGCGGAAGTATTTTTTCCACCGAATGACACATTAAGTTACTGGTTTCAACAATACATATGACGAAATTTGAATGATAGAGTTTGGCTGTTCAGTTCAAACTATTATTAATTGTCTAAAACATTCTAGTTTAACAAAACATGATTAACCCGTCGGTATAGCTTTAGTAAATCGTTGAAATAGCAGCTTTAGCAAAACCGCGCCAATTACGCGAGCCGTCTGCGGGTATCTTTAACCGGCTTCTTCTTGGGTTAATATTAAATTATTTTAAATTTTGAAAGTTATGAAACTGAGCAGGTTAGCGAGGTTTTTTTTAAACCTTATTTTGTTGCATGGACTTAAGCAGTGATTAATTTATGTACAATATGCCCTCGCTTTACCAGACAACAAGGATTTTATAAACTGACCAAAATAAGGCTTTTTTTTATGTCCGTGGCTCCGTAGTTCCCAAAAAAAATTAAATTCATTTTAATTTTTGTTGTAATATTCGGGTAAAGAGTCTTGATAAAGTATATTATAAATGAATTTGAGAAATAAAATTGTAAGATGTTAGTTGACAAGAGTGTTATTTTTATTGAAGTAACTAAGCATAAAAAAATATAAACAAGAAATAATAGAAACTTACAAAAGAGTCGGCTCAACTGAGGTTATAATGCTACAACAGTTTTAATTGTAAGTTTTTAATGGGTTGGATGGTTTAGCTAGTTTTGATGGAAATCGGTGACCGTTCATGAAATATCATTTATCATAACGCTCTAAAAGGGCGGATTCGTTATCGAGATTTTTAGAAATCTAGCTTTTCTAGCTTTTTAACTAAACAGATATCAGTGTTATCACTAACTCTATTTAATCTTTTACAAGAAATACCATGATATAAGTAGTGCTAACCAACAAGGGGATTCGATAATTATATGTTTATTTAAACTTTAGTGCATAACTAGTAAAATGAGTTGCGGAATGCGAAAGGCCTTTAGGCTTTCTCTACCAGTGAAGCACAGCACAGCTGGTGCAAACATTAAGTTTCAGCAAGGGCATTCAATTCCTAAATAATGATTTTTGCGATTGATTTCTACATCGCATTTTGTCTTACATTTCCTTTGCTAAAGAACGGAAAAGTAGAAAGAGACCGATCATAGCAATTAAAAGGATCGAATACAATATTTTTCCGATAATTAAAATGCATAACGGTCAAGGTTGGATGCACCGAGGAACCTATTAACAGGCACAGACAGCCGCGATCTAATCGATTACACTTGACCCCTTATAGAATTCATATTATAGGTACCTTACTAGCGATCCGCCCTCGCTTCGCTTGGTATATGTGAGTTTTTGTAACACCCGCGCATAATGTAGAAATTATTATACATAAAAATCTATTCAGTGCATTAACTCAAAACCAACAATTTAACTTTGTTGAAGTAAAACTTGTTTAATTAAAGAGTTAAAATTACCAATCGTGTGGTCAACCTGTTCTACGAATTATGTAGATTAAAGTACTCAGAGTACTTTTAATCATGACAGTTCAACGTAAGAAGTAGGGTAGGTAACCAATAACCATGAGACTCGGTAAATCTTATTAATGATTAAAGATATATTTACAGATTTTTGCATAGTGTTACGTACGAGTGCTTTAAGTAACGGTAATGAGCCGAGAGATATTTGGGTTCACGACTTAGGAGTTACCCGGTTTATTGATGAAAACCGCATCAAAATGCGTTGCGTAGTTTGAAAGATCCAGAGGGACAGACGGCGGGAAGCGACGTTGTTTTATACTCTATAAAAAGTTACACCTGTACTGCTGCCCAGAAGAAAAGGCAGTATAAAAGTATGAGGTTTGTTTGCGCATACTGCAATTTGGTATAGGCGTCTGCTTAGCAGTTCTGATCTGGTGAAGGTCATGAATAGCACTGGAAGAAGACAGCAGTCATTGTAGCGGACTTTCTCTATTAGTTAAATAGGATAGAGCCCTTTGATTAATTTTTTTGGCCATAATGTACTTTTATTTAACTAATTATTTGACATACCAACTGAATAAATATTTTTATTTTAATGGCGTAAATAGATTTTATATGAGAAATTGAGAAGTTTATCGCATAAAAATATTATGTTATTTTACGTTTTAAGAACTTGTTAATTAGCCTAACGTAGAAAATAAACTTACACTCAAAATGATAAATAGTGTGACAAATTATATGACCGCTTGAGGATTAGTTTTAGTTTGATCAACGGGTCAGTTCATGTTTAAACTAACAGTCAATTGGGCTCGATCCCTTGGTTTGCCTTAAGGCCATTACCCTTACCGTGAGTTACAATTAGCGTACTCGCTAGCGAGTCAAATGCTCTGTCCCTCACAGTATTTTTATAGAGTGCGAAGGACAGGGCATTCGACTCGCTAGCGTGTACGGTAATTTACTCCAGTAACTTTAGACATCATGAGCTTGTGTCAAATCCGGTAGTTCTGATTTTTTGCAGACTTGTTTATGATGTTGGTCCAATGAATAAGCATGTTTGTGACCTCGAGCGCCGAACGCAACTTTGTCAAAAATAAAAAACCTTGACCATTTCGGACTTTTTCCAAATTTTGTGGACCAGGACGTTTTTAAAGTAGACTATATTTGCTACACTATGAGAATTGTCTGTGTAGACCCAATAGTTTCCAAGATAAAGCCAAAACTAGCGGATTTGACGCAAACTACCCCGTATTTTTAATCGACAAGGTTACTGGAGTAATTATAACTCGTGGTAAGGGTACAGCTCTCGAACGTTACGTAAGCCTTTCGCAAACTTAACCTAGAACTTTTAAAACTTGATCAGATTAAACGTTTCAGCAGATTATTTGACTCGGGCCTTAATTTAATCAATCTAACTTTCTGATAGAACATATTTTTCACCGATACGTGTTTACAAGTACACTTTACTTGAGCATATTACGCATTGGCAGCCCAAAACTTAGCCAGATTTATTACCAGAGAACTTTGAAAACAGATATATGTTTTTTCTTCTTCTTCAACTTTACTCTTAACTATTATTACACACACGTTAAATGCAACATAATCGTTTACTTCTGCTAAAATAAAAGATACATCCTTACAAAATTTAATTTTTTGTACGAAGGCGCGATTTTTCTATTTATAAAAGGGGTGATAGACGGTCGAGTAAGTTCGCGTACTGGCGGCTCGGCGATCTTACTCGCCCTTGTATCATCCGAAGTAAACAGGTACGCTTACTTAAAAACCACCAAGGAAGTTCGTCGGCTATCCAACATGTTTGAATTGTGTTCATAGCCCGTCTTGGCCCGTACGTCTGTCATCGCCACGAGTAGCGAGCCACGATTTTCTTTCGGCAGTCTGTGGGTGAGTTGATTGACATTTGTGTTGTATGGTTCGTTTATTTTGGTTCGAAAATTCTAGTCAAAACCTAAAATGAGTGATTTTTAAAATGTGATGTGATATAATTCCTTAATAACTCAGAGCTTCCTATGTCGACGACATTTTGCGTTTGAAGTGTGAGCAAGCTTCAACGTGTGTCACCGACGCGAGCCGAGCAAGTTCACGAACTTTAAGATGGCGATTTTATAGCTCGCGCGTCTGTCACTGACGCGAGCTGAGTAAGTTCGCGAACTTTGAGATTGCGATTTTAAAGCTCGACCGTCTATCACCTCTTTAACAAATGGTGGTAGGACCTTATGAAGGGCCCGTCCGAATCGCTACCTCCATCTTATACAGAGGGAGGGGACACGTAACTAGGGAAAATTACACTTTACTACTTCAATATTTCCTAAACGGCCCCCTAAATGTATAAATCGATTATTACATGCACATAATGATTTTTCAAAAGTTATATCCAATAATACCTCACTCGATGACTTTTTTTTCCAAACCTGTTTTTGAGTTCCACTCGATGATAAAAAAAAATACTTTTGCTTTGCTTGCATGGGCGGTACCCAAAAAAAACATAAGTAATTAAGTGTTTTTTTTAGTAACACGTGTTATTCATAATTAAAATGATTACAGCGTATCTACCCGAAATGACTGGAGCCCTTAATGGCTACAGGTTACATTTACGATCGCGGCCTATCTCAGTTCAGCGCGGCGGTGTCTCCGCGACGGCGAGGTTATGCAAACGATATTCCGTTGCCATTCTCCCGAATGGGCCTATTAAACACGAGGTGGTAAATGTCGCTTTTATTTTCATGTATGCGTATCGCTATATACAAAATATGTTACAAGTATGCACTGAAAAAAATAATTAGTCGCTTTTAACAAGATTGTGATTGTTGTGCATAAGCCATACGAGCCTAACAAGACGATAGATACATCAACTAAGACGTTAGATACATCAACTATGATGTTAGTTGATTCACTAAAGAAATTGCTGTAGTTAACTATCAGCTTTGATTGATATAACTAATATCTTAACTATTGTAATCATTTTTTGTCAACTAAGTGAAAATCTCTCTTTGTTGGCTCTCACTTTTTTTTGAGTGTGTATGTGAAGAAATACAAAATATTACATTTAAGATTTAAAAAACTTGTACAAAAGCAAACTTAATCCTTTGAGGGATCTCTTCCAGCTGACCCTTGAGAGGTTGTGCATCGATTAGGCAAGTGTACAAATTAATTCAGTAAAAGAGTATATATCAATGAAATTAACCAATAGGTTATAACCTATGAAAACATTCATTCAATCATCTACATAAATAGGACAGAGAATTTGAAAATCTGTATACATTCTTATTTTAAGTTCTGTATTTGTTTGTTTAAAGTAGCTCTTAAACGTTCCATTATTAAATCCGGTTTGTCGTTTACAGATTTACCTTTAGGTAAATTTACCGACTCTAAGCTTAAGTAATATTTAAAGCTAGATTAATAAAATATGTTTACGGCTCCAGCAAAACTGGAGGAACGCGTTTTCCTTTTTTGTTAATTTCCGCACCGTTTTGCGAGACAATTTCCCTAAACGCACGGTGTCATATTAAAATTGTAATATTAACAACACAGGCTTGGGCCGGAATTGGTTCCGACGCAGGTAATTATAAGTCGAGGTAAATAACCAACTGTAGGTAAGGAGAGCTTTTATGCCCCTTTTTTAATAAGCATCAAGCATCTTTCTCGATTTTTTATAGCTTAGAAAATTCAAACAAGCAGGCCTCCAGATGGTAAAAACACATACAATTTTATTCTCAAAACTACAGTAGTCTTTATCCGAAGACTGTCTATGCATTGCCAAACCTGAGGACTAAGATGGAATATTAAAAAATAAATAAAATATATCCTGGGACAATTTCACACAAATTTACGTACAGTTTTGCCGTTCTAAGAGGCCCGATTTGACAGCTGTCATCTTAGTACAAAATATGTGTTCGTATATGAGGTCGTGCGTTTCGTAGGCAGGGTCACTAGGCCAACGCGTCGTCTAAAAAATGCCACTATACTTGTAACTTCACCGGTTGTCATCGCCACCGGGACAAAATAATGAGAAAACTGCTGATTGGTGGTAGGTTGAAGGTTGCCTTGCGGGTGAGGCGATCCGGTACCGCTACGGAGTTGATGTGAACGTTAATCGATAGAAATCCATATAAGGTATGCTAACCACGCGAAGCGAGGCGATGTTGATAGGGTGCCAGGTGGCTTTAATAAAATGGTGTTATCGATCCGGACAAACATTGCGCAAGGTTCACCACTAATATACGAGTATATTATGCTAGCTTTTGCGCCCGACTCCGTCCGCGTATAAGTCGTTTGTTTCCTCGGGAACTGTCCAATTTTTCGAGATAAAAAGTAGCCTATATGCTATTTTGGACTGTTATCTATCTCTGTGCCAAATTTCATTCTAATCCGTTCAGTCGTTGTGGCGTGATTGAGTAACAAACATCAAAACTTTCGCATTTATAATACTACTAGTAAGAAGTAAGATTAGAATGAAAACAATGCATTGTCTTGGTTGCCTTTCTTTTTTTCCGCCGTACAAGCCTATTTGTATGATGCCGCCGGCTCTAGCCCCATGTCACCCGGTGGGTAACATTTGCGTGGGAGCAGTAAGTGTGCCGTTAAGATAAACATAGAAATAAAGTTTTGCAGTCCTCGTAATGGCGAGATAAAAGCAATTCGCAAAATTAAGTTTCGTTGAAACACTTTCGGCCTGGGCACGCGTCCAACGTCTAAAGGTTCCGAAATTAGTTGTTCGAACAATCTATTACCCATTCGCTAGGCGTAGGGGAAATAAAGATTACGTTAGGGCTTGAGGGTCGCACATTAAGTGTATAGCGGAAATCTAAATCTATAACCCTGCTCAAATACTATTCGATTCACTGTTATTCTCTTGGAAACTATCACAATTTCAGAAACAGAAAGTGTTCCTTATGCAATTCAAGATGAACTATATGTGTGCTGGATTTCAACTAAATTTGAGGCGTGATTAAATGACGATCATCTGAGCACACTCGCAGTTAAAATATTAGTAGGATTGTAAATATTTGAGTTGTTTATATGCCAGCCATTATATTGAAATAACTCAGCTAATACAATAAGCATATTATTTTAAGACTAAAACAATAAAATATTACTAGCCGTACTGATTTATATGAAGCGTGGCCCCTCAACTTTTAAGTGATGCGGCAATAAGAATAATAGTGTTTCTTTGTTTTGTTATTTTCGGTTTGTACAATTAACAGTTTACATACATACATGCTATGTGTACACGTCGACCTCGAGAGTCCATTGGTCTAGCTGAATGCGTCAACATTTCCGTAGCAACCGATGCTCGGTATACAAGCTGCGTGATGTTTGCCTACGTGGGTCAACTTTAGCACTGCAGCCCACGCTTCACAAACCCGTGGTGGACCCACACAACGTCTACCGCAGTAGGCAAGAGACATGAGTCTACAAGCGTGATTTCTCTGTATGCTACATATTAGGTTGAAAAGGGTGCCAGCGTGTGGGCGGGTGACAAATTAGGACAGGCCACGTGTGAATCAGTGACGTCATAACGTGAGTAGAGTCTTTGTGTTCTGCTACAGCAGTACCTTTACTTAAAACCTACCTGGGCTTTCGGTATAACACTTCCATTGTCATAAGGAAATCATTGTACGAGTAATTACCATTTCCAACATTTTCAAAGGTAATTTAAAGCCGAGTTGAGCTGCTCTCATGATTGTTTCTTTACATGTTTCGTCCTCGCATAAAATCATTCCACGAGGAAGAAATGCGACAGCACGATAAAAGAACAATAGATTCTCGTGAAGCATTTGGAAACAAAAGCTACAGCGGAGTTGAAATTCCCACATACATTCCACTTGTGCATTTGCATGAATCGATTTGAATGGTTTCTATTGTCTTTACAATTTGAAAGTAAATATGGTACCTTTTTATACGAAAATACATTTTTATATTGAATCGATTTGAATAGATATTTTAAAATACATTTAAAATATTAGGGTATCAAGTGAGCTGTCTCTATCTACATCTACACTAATATTATAAAGAGGAAAGATTAGTATGTTTGTAATGAATAAACTCAAAAAGTACTGGACCGATTTCAAAAATTCTTTCCCCATTAGAATGCTACATTATCCTTGAGTAACATAGGCTAGACATATCGTAATATAGGAGCAAATGGGCCAAAATAAAATGGAATAAAGGCTTTGTATGCGCGTTTGCCATTCTCATATCATAAAAGATGTGTTGAACGAATGTATAATTTAGAACACTTTATTATCCGGATTTTACTGGATGATAAACAATTCACATGCTTATTGAGAAGCTAGATTTTTTAAATATATTAATTCAATTTCTTTGTTCAGATTGAGTTTCGATCATGCAGTAACGCTGTTCGTAACTACTTAGTTTGGTAGGTTACGTTAATAATAAAATAGTAACAGCTTATCGCTTCGACAAAGTACACCAATCGGTCAGTTTTTTGTTTATTTATTTGTTGACAAATGATTCAAAGATAAACATAACTTTATGCAGGAAAATCTAGTATGGCTTGTATTGTTAAGATAGGTTAGATCGTGCTCAAGTCGTCGAGGAGCCACAGCCGAATGCGCTAGTTCATGATGGCGTGGTGACTCCATGTAAATTGGGCATTCTCGGACGTGCCGTTTGTCTCGGCGACAGATCGAGTGCATACTACTCGATTGGCGTAATATTTTGACCAAATTCACGGGCGCGCCAGACTGATTAGAAAATAGCAGCCAGAGAACACATTCACGACGATGCCATTTGGCTTCGCGCGGTGGCGTGGCGTGTTCAAACGTTGAATTTCGACATTCACGATAGTTCCATTCGGAAGGCGCGTTGGCGCGTCGCGCTGGCTTTCCGTTCATTTGGAAATCAAACAGACCGCGCCAAGTACTTTTAAAGGCTACAGTTTTAACGCGTTTTTGGCGCGGCGCTGCTCTATTCGGCTTGTTGGAGCGGTCGTGAATGCCCAGCTTAAGACGCAGATGGTTGTCAGCTGACTTTTTTATAGATATTTCTGGGGCTCTCGTTCAGTAAGTCCCACATAACCATCCCAAGTCCCCCTTCAGACCGAGTGGTATGCGTGATTGCATTTTCCCAGCACAAAAAGAAAGAAAAAAGAAAGAGATTTCTATGTTTCCGCGGTCGATGTTTACAAGTAAAAAAAGGTTGAAAGAAAGGTCTGCCCTATGTATTCAAAGCACGGGAGAAAAAGTTTTTTTTAATATGTGTACGATGTTATTTATTGATTTTTTTATTTATTTATTG
This sequence comes from Acleris literana, assembly GCA_946894065.1. Lineage (NCBI taxonomy): Eukaryota > Metazoa > Arthropoda > Insecta > Lepidoptera > Tortricidae > Acleris > Acleris literana. The sequence goes on along the minus strand of OX335689.1, from coordinate 8,174,394 downwards.
GGAAGCAAACAGCGTACATAAATTCACACATTATACAAAAACAAAGGGTAATACAGTAAGCCAAAGCAGTTTCCACTGTACAAGCTTAAACCCGTACCTTTGCTCAAGGTTGACAATGTGACATGAAAAATAATATGAGTAATTTGAATAATTTGGTTTGAATTTTTTGAATAATTTTATCTGATAATAAAGTCAACACGGACACGAACAGTTAAAACCCGATAATTTTCGGCTATAGCAATCAACTCGGAGTTAAATCGGATTGAAACTGAATTGTGTTTACGTTGGCTCCGGGGTATTCTGGTCTCAGTATGAGACCTACAACAATTCCTGTTACGTTGCCTTTGCATTGTTTTTAACAGGAAAAGTATGCTCATGTATGATATTTAACAGAAAACGTAATTGAAAGTTCATTATTACTTGCACGAATGCTCAAAACTTCATTTATTCCACAAATCATTTATTGCATTCCACAATGTATACGTTATTATTCAGGTGTGTCTAGTAAGTATCAACTCATTCGGCCAGAAAGAAGTTCAAATCGATTTCAGCATTGATTAACCAGTATTGATATTTGCGATATATTTTATGTGTTAAATTTATTCCCTCTCTAGCTTCTGCTCGTGACTTCGTCCGCGTTGATTTCGATTTTTTTTAACAGGATATAAGTTATCACCATTCGAAATTTCATCACAATCCGTCCAGCCGTTGCAGCGAGAAGGAGTAACAAACTAAGACACACACAAACTTTCGCTTTTACGAGTGCAATATTGGTTCATACCATACATACATACATTAACTCACGCCTTCGTTCCCAGAGTGGGGTTAGACAGAACTACAGAATTACCTACAACTCTAAAAACTTGTTTGTAATTCTGTAACCACATTTTGCACAATTAGGCTAAGATGTTTACCAGCGTATTAGTACAGTTAAGGACTTTAATGTTATGCCACTATGGAACCTTGTCGCATAACGTTAATGATTCATTTAAGCGTAATATCTGTCATGTGGCTTGACGCTGTCATTATGACAGGGTTCCATAGTGGCATAACAATTAAATTCCTTGACTGTACTAGGTACAATTAAACCGAAGACAAATTATGAAATGCAGAAAAACGAGACAAGATTCAAAAACGTTCATATACAAGCAATTGTAGATACGTATCTTATTGACTGTTTTTTTTATTGTTGTCCAAGATCACGTTACAAGGTTATTTTTTTGTAGAAACTGAATTATATTAACTCTAATTAATATGAAAATAAATCCGCCCAAGGCATCCATCGTAGTTTGATTACTGACCCTTTCATATTAACCCGGAACCCAAAGCTGATGCCAGGATTAACCGATCACTATTAATTTAATTAACTGATGCTGGGAATAATTGACAGCTGAAAGCCTATGGTTGATTACATTGGCCAGTTGCCAGCTAGTCCTTGGCGAATTTATCCTATTTCTTTATAGGCTTAGGCTTGATCGATGTATTTTACAGAGGTTTATTAATTATTATTGAAGTCATAAGTCAATTATTATTGAAGGCATTAAATTTTTACACGACTGCCCAAAAAAAGGAGTGTAATGTTTTCAGGGTTCATGTATATATGTATGTACGAATCTTTATTGCACCATAAATTCTAAACGCCTGAACCGATTAAGATGATTGTGGTATCGTTAGAATCCTTTCACCATCCCGGGTGACATAGGATACCTAAACTGTTAAAATTGAAATAACAACAATAGCAAAATTACTATTATTATCATATGTAGGTATATCGATGACAATATAAAAATGCAGTCGGATTTTTAATGTTTGCTTTTCATTTATTGACGACACGTTGACCTTGTTAGTAGTGACCCTAACTACGAAGCTAGCAGTCCCAGGTTCGGATCCCGGAGAGGGCAATTATTTGTGTGATGAGTGTGATTGTTTCTGAGTCTTGGGTGATTTCTAGGTATTTAAGTATTTATCTGTCTTTACATACATACATACATTAAACCACGCCTGTTTCCCTGAGGGGTAGGCAGAGACCACTTCTTTCCACCTGCTACGATCCTGACAATTCTCTTTCGCTTCTTCCACATTCATACATCGAGTCATGTATGCATATCGGTTTCGGGTACTTAAGATCCGGCCCTTTTCCAGTATTTCTCCGATTTGATTCGAAAAAGTACGCCTAGGGCGGCCCCTTCCGACCCTCCCACTCACTTTTGCTCTGTATATCTCTTTCGTCAATCTTCTTTCATCCATCCTTTCAATATGACCGAACCATTGAAGCATGCCCTTTTCAATCTTAGTCACTACATCTTCTTTTAGTCCACATTTCTCTCTGACCTATTCATTCCTTACTCTATCAATCAGTTTCACACCACACATACTACGCAAAGAGCGCATTTCAACTGCGTTTATACGACTTTCATGCTTCTCCTGCCACACCCAACATTCACTACCATATCTGTCTTTATAAATATTAATATCGTTGTCTAGTGTCCATAGTACAAGCATAGAGCTTCGTTTGGGACTAGGACAATTGGTGTGAGATTGTCTCCTGATATTTATTTATTTATCTTAGATCTCAGGGTTGGCAACGCTTGCAGTCTTCAGTTTATGCTCTTGCGATTGCAAAGGTCTGTGGGTCTCAGATGCCACGTACAGTCACGAACGTTAATTTGTGATCAATTTCAAAAATAATATGCTTGAAGTCGTCAATGTCATTAGAGACGCCAAGTCATTTGTAATTGATAGAAAACTCAACCTTATTGTTGTAGAATGTCAGATGTTACGTGTATGTTAAATTTATAGACTGATTTATTAGATGTTATCGGTAATTAAATACGATTTATATGCGTATGAATGAACGGTGAACCGTTCATTTAACGAACCCACACTATTTACACTGTTAATTATACTCACGTTTGTGATCTAAGCTAATGTTAAATTAGTGTGTATATTTATTACAAATAATTGTTAACCCAATTACTCAGATTATTTGATGCATTGTATAAGTGGATGGTACTTTGAAATATGATGATGGTATTATAAAAGGAGTGGCGGGTCGGTAACGTTCTTACTCATTCCTGCTTGCTGTTGTAACGCTGTCGAAAAACGTTAAAATATACGATGTGAAACGAGCTAAATTTTATGTTCGTCAAATCCCCGTCTTACATCCTGACCCAACAAGGGTCGTAATACGGATTGACTTTGGACCTAAGGTGGGTCCCAAATTGAAGTCTTTGACTTTACCATTAGGTGGCCTCTATGTTCGTTAGCCTTCTCTTTGCCATAAAAAAGTAGAACTAAAGGTTAGGTACAGTCAACCAATTTCGATTTCTAGGCCACTATATTGTACTATCACACACACATTCACATCACATTCATGTCACATTTACGTAGTAACATCTTTGTCAGTCACGCGTTGCGTCGTTACAAAATGTTAACAACATTGTAGGTATCTATTTCCGAGTCATGATATCTTTTACGGTTCCAAAGCGCAATATGTTCCGTTTTATTTACTGAAGGCCATAAATTTTCTTTATGACTATCTTCTTTCGCGACACCTTAGCGAACGGCGATGGTGCGAGGTTTTTTCGCATTCGCCAGTCAATAAAAACAATTTTATTGGCATTTTGCTAGAATGCCGGCGAGCGCGTTTCATGCATCGCCGAGGCTTTGTTTGATGCCATCCAATAAAATCTCTTGTTTAAAGCTAACAACCAAATATCGGAATTTCAATCGGCTCTGCTTTGAATGTTTTAGCTAGGGCTCGGAAACTGGTTAATAATTTAAACCGGTTTCGGTCATTGATTGACCTCAGTTACCGGTTAATTGAAAAATAATCGGTTTTTCACAAATTTCCTTTTGTTGAGCGAAATTGACCAGTTAATCTGAACTTGACACAGCAGTATAATTACACATATATATATATATATATAGAGCGATGTATGCTACTCTTTTACACACTAGCCCCGATTTTAGTGTTTTCACATTAAGTAACGACACTTGTTTTGAAGGTCAAGACCGGCAAGGCGTGACGGCGAGACTCCGAGTTTAACCGGTAAATACAAGTTTAGTTCTTCAATTTCGCTCTTCTTATTTACTGGTACTCTAAATAATTCAATTATTTTAACCGTTCCTTTCATTAACCGATTAAGGGATGAACGAAATTGGACTGGTTTTGAGAACGATATTAACCACTATCTTGAAACCGGTTCCGAACCCGAGTCGTGTTTAATAAACGCTTAAAATCAAAATTCACGAGATAAATTAAGTACTTTACATATAAAATAATTGGAATGTGTCGCTAAAGGAATGGCTGGTTCGGATTCAATTTCATGAAAAAATAACCCGATTTTTAGTGTTTGTTTGGTTCGAAATATAATTTCTAGATACCAACTTCGATGTTAATATTGAGTTATGAATAATGTATACGGTGGAACCCTTGTGTTATATTCATATCAATCTCCAATTTCCGTTTGTAAATACAAAGCATTTTTATAATAAATTCGTGATATGGCGATGTTGTATTGAGTGCGGCTTATCTCGTAAAGTCATCCGCCCGCGAGCCGTAAAGGCAATGCAATATTAGCATTTTATTGAATACATTCTCATTTACACATCAAAAGAATACGAATCGATATCGAAATTAACGACAGGCGAAAAACAATTACCGTTTTTGTAGGTGTTAGTATAAATTATGCATAGGTATTGATTTTTTCACGACCGAAAATTTCCTGGCTGGGTTTGTAACGTAATACCTACGCATACATTACGAGTAATACAGTATCATTATAAAATAAACTAACTTCTATTTATTGACTAGGGTTTTATAGAATAAACTCACTTTAGTTTATTTACTAGGTCATTATAGAATAAACTAATTTCGGTTTATTATTAACCTACTGCAAAACTACACGATTCGCAGAAATCCTCAACTGAGTAAAAACACTTATTTAATAAAAAATCTTTAAGCTTATTTTTAAATGTATTTATATTTGAAAGCAACTTCAATTCAACAGGTAACTTATAAAATAGAATAATTGCCTGGTAACGTTACTACTTATTTATTAAAACATTTGTATTAATGCATATAATTATAATGAAAGTGATTAATACCAATCTGTCTAAAATGTTCAAGACATCTGGTACCATTCTACCAATCCAAACGAACATTAAAACTACATCGCTCGTGGATTGCTCGAAACTCAATTCGTCTGTTCAATTCCAGTTTAGTTTTACCATCAATTCCTCGATTTAATTCAGCTAAAATTGAATTCAATTGAAAATGGATTTGCTCGATATTCATGTGCTTATTTTAATCGGGCAGTAAAATAGAGAAATGTTCAGTTTCAATTTTAGAACATGAAATAGCTGACTAATTTACTGTTGGATTCTCTTTTGAAGGATTGACTAGAGAATGTTACGAACATGGAAACATGAAAAAGTTGGAGGAGGCCTTTGTCTAGCAGAGGGACACAACCGTTATATACAGTGTGTTACCAGCACCCAGGCTTTTTTTAAAGGAAGTTAGAATAACGTATATTTGTAACGTAGCCATGACATTAATTTAATTAATAAACGAATTTTCAGACTTTGTTAACTTTCTAACAAAATTTTAATTGCCAGCAATGTAAAGCACAGCAATTTGACAAGTGTAAATGACAGTCGACGGATACTTTGATTATTATGATTTGCCCCCATACCACAACATGCCTTGTACTAAGCAACAGCGATACTGATAACGATGAACACGCAGCACATGCACTACATTAAAAATGGACAGTATCTCAGAAAATTAATTGTTAAGTTATTTTAATTATTTTTTAATTGATAATACTTGCAAACAATTGCTAAAGCAACATATTATCGGCAGTTTTAATAAATGCCCGCATGCCGGTAACACACTGAATAACTACTGTTGTCCTCGGTTTCCTAATACTCAAAGTTGCAGTATGCTCCAAAATATATATCATCAATATCCGACAATCTGTCACAAACTCACAAACTAAGCACTAGCCTTGTACTAGGTGTACTAGACCACTATAAACATCATCATCATCATCAGCCCTCTTTCGTCCACTGCTGGACATAGGCCTCTCCCATGGCACGCCACTGAGCTCGGTCTTGACTTTTTTGTTTCCAACCGCTGCTAGCCACTTTTTGTATGTCATCGCTCCACCTAGCTGGAGGGCGTCCCACACTACGTTTGCCAAGCCTTGGTCTCCAATCCAGAACACGTCTGCCCCAACGATTATAGCCCTCTCCATAGCCCGCTGAGCGACCTTAAATTGGTGAACCAATCGCACTGTCAGTGTCCACGTCTCGGCTCCGCGTGTGCTTGTCATGTGAGGTGATGGCTATAATCGCCACGCTGGCAGGCGGGTTGGCGATCGCAGGATATAGTACCGCACCGGAGATAAACATACTTATGAGCAAATACTTGTGCTCATCAAAAAAATATTTGCGAACCCAGGACTGCTAGCTTCATACGCAAGGTCATACTACAAATCAGGCTACGGGTCGACTCACGTAAAAAGAGCTTCGGCGGCTAGTGGAGGGGATATGTTTGCGCATGTTGTCTACTGACAAACAAATAGTGTGGCAGCAAAGCGGAGTAGTTTACACTCCCCCCATCTCCCCCACCAATTTGGTCCGTAATTTGCTCACTATGCAGGTAGGTCGTAAAGGCTCTTCTTACGTTTGTCGACTTATACCCGCGTCGTCACTATTCAACTTTACTGGTCTAAGTATCGAATAGGAGACGATTTGCACCGGGCTGTTTATTCGATAAAAAGTATTTTATATCAAATTTAATACGCTAAATAATATGTGGCGAATAGGTAGGCTGAAAAATTTCAGTCCAGTACTTATATCATTAAAAAAATATTAAAAATGAACTTTTATTTTTAAATTGCAAATGTTTTTTTAATAGACAAATTACATACTAATCGAAAGTATGAAGTCTAGAATATGCAAACGTTAGGTTTGGTGCAAATTATTAGTACCGACTTACCTGTTTATACCCGCCTACCCAATAGTTTGACGGGCAAAAAAATAGTCAACCTAACGTTTGCATATTCTATAGGCTTCATACTTTCGATTGGTAGGTATGTAATTTGTCTAATAAACAAGCTATTTATTTCTTTTAAACCAATGTTAATTTTTAAATTTGTAATTAATTACATACTGGACTGTTTTCGTCAACGCCATCATCCCGACGTAACTATAAGTTACATGGCTGCTCAGATCCCGATTGCGCGGCAGAGATACTACACTTAAATAATCTAATAGAGTCATTAAGACATGAGCTGAAAATGTACAAAGAGCAAATCTCAGACCTACACACACAAGTGGATACGCTTTCGAGGACACTACTTCGACCTAATAATATAGAAGATTACAGAAATAATGACACGCACTTGGACAGTCCTTCTGCACTCTCAACACAGAAGAATGGAACTCCGTCTCTACTGCAAGCAAAATTGTGTGTAATCAGTAACTACAACGTCTTAAAAACTCATTTCGTTGTGGAAATATCTGTCACTACTTGACACCTGGAGCTGGTACCCGTGAGATTTTTAGTGGCCTTGTGGGTAAGCTGCGTGATTTTACTTTTAACGACTTCTGTGTCATATATATTGGTGACGAAGATTTTAAAAACAGTATAAATTATAATAGTTTGGTTGGATATATCCAGAAGCAATTAAGTGAAGTTCAACATACCAACATTATTATTTGCTTGCCGACATTTAAAATTAGTAATTATTCGAATCTTTTTATTAAGCGTGTTGAACTTTTTAACAATTTATTATATAAGAGTAACCTGAACCACGAAGACAGCTACATTCTAGACTCTAATTTAAATCTGACATTTGACAGCGATATGTTTTCTCGCTTTGGAAATGTAAACCGGCGAGGCTTTAATACGATTTTTAACGATTTAATACCACTTTTGACCTCTATACCAATTGACCATATTATAAATGATTTTTATCTTACACAGAAAATCGAAGAGGTCTCTTCAAGGCCAAGTGATAGTATGAATAAACTGAATTTGACCAATTTTTTTCGACCTTAATTTAAATAAGGAAATTGATACAGTTTGTTATAGTAATACCAGATCGAACCAAACGGATCATAAAATTAAAATTCTGCATCAAAATATAGCAGGACTTTGTAAAAAGCTTGACTTGGTTGAAATTGCTCTAAGTGATATGTCTGGCAAAGGTAAAGAGGTTGATATAATATGTTTTAGTGAATCATTTGTGAAGGAGGGTGTGGAGAGCAATATTAATTTAAAAAATTACAAACTTGCGACTTCGTTTAGTCGGGAAAAAAGCAGAGGGGGTACATGCATACTTGTAAATAGGCTACTTGATGCTAAATCTGTGATGATTCCGAAAGATATAGTTAAGAAGTTTCATTTTGAATGTTGTGGAATAGAAGTTATTGGCCTAAACATGCTTGTTTTTTGCATTTATAGAACGCCAGAACATAACAAATCACAAGTAGAAATTTTCATGCATAGTCTGGAAAAGTTGCTTCACTTTAGCACTGAAAAATATAAGCGGAAAAAAATTATAGTTACTCTAAAACTCATACTAACACATATTAACACTCCGACTAGGTTAAAGGCCTGTATTGATCAAATCGCAAGTAACATTAAAAGCGTGGAGTCCGAGTTGGCCTATTTGGGCCTTTCCGACCATGAGACAGCACAAATTATAACAATTAAGGCAAATAAAAACAAGACATTTGCAACATGGTTTGAGTTTAAAAGGGATTATTGCAAAGAAAATATTTTGAAGTTTTATGATTATAACTCCCAGCTATCTTTCAGTGATGTTTATGCATCAGAATCTTGTTTAGAAGCATTTTGTAATTTTTATGATATGTTCTGCTTAATCTACAAATTATGCTTCCCCGTGATAAAAGTTAAAGTTGTCAATCGCTCGAAGAAACTGAAATGGTTAACAAAAGGTTTGAAAAAGTCAAGCAAAACAAAGCGCGATCTATATTTGAAATATAAGAGAACCAATTCAAAATGTCAAATAAACAGGCAAAAATTTGTACAATACAATAAACTATTTAAGTCTTGTCTCCATAGAGCGCAACAGATTTGTAATCATAAATACATACAATACAATAACAACAAATGTAAAGCCACTTGGAAAACGATTAACACCACTCTTGGAAATGACTATTGTAAAAATGAAATTGACCATTTAATTTTCGAAAATAAATCTTATTCAATCCCCATTGACATATGTACTAACTTGAATAAATATCTTATTAATCTGACAAACTCTACTCCATCATCCGCAGCTGACATGAAACTAAATAGGTCATTACATAATTCCAAATCAATTTTTCTGAAACCTACTGATGAATTTGAAGTATACAAAATACTTATGTCTTTAAACAACAGTAAAGCTTATGGATATGACGAGATTATTACTATGGTTTTAAAAGTATGCGCTAAGATTATTTGCCGTCCTCTCTCACACATTATTAACCTATCATTCACTGATGGAATCATTCCCTCACAACTAAAGCTCTCCATAGTAAAACCTCTTTTTAAAACAGGGGATAAAACAGACCCAAATAATTACCGACCAATAACTATTATACCAATTTTGTCAAAAGTCTTTGAGAAAGCAATGCTACATAGAGTCAATGAATTCTTAAGCAAACACGATATTCTAACATCAAAGCAATTTGGATTTCGTACGGGCAAATCGACGACCCTAGCTTGTTTCAACCTAGTAACGACAATTGCGGAGAGTGTAAACCATAAGACTCCGATCATCACGCTCTTTTTAGACATGAGCAAAGCTTTTGACTTTATCGACCATGGTATACTTTTGAAAAAGATGGAGTCGTATGGTATTAGAGGCAGAGCTTATGACTGGGTGGAAAGTTATTTAAGGGGAAGAAAACAATGTACACAAATTGATAGGATTGTCCGGAATAATAATAATGGTTATAGTAGAGAAACATATAGGTCAGATTTTCTTTTAAATAATACTGGCGTCCCTCAAGGCAGTATTCTTGGACCGCTGCTATTTCTAATAGCAATCAATGATTTACCAAACTGTATTAAACAAGACTGCATAATTTTTGCCGACGACACTACTCTTATAGTAAAAGGTGATAACAAAGATAAATTTGTATCAAATGTCAATGAAACGTTGTCAGACGCTATATGTTGGTTAAAAAGCAACAACTTGAAAATTAATTTAACAAAGACAAAAGCTATGTTATTTGGTCCCTATAATTATAACCCATTACCTATACAAATTACCCACGACAACGTGAATGTAGAAATGGTTGACACAGTTACATTCCTGGGCTTCAAAATTGACAAAAATTTAAATTGGATACACCACGTTGATGACATTTGTAAAAAACTGACCAGATTCGTCTTCGCTCTGAAAAGACTCAGACAAACGGTATCAGTAGAAGCGGCTCTCACAGCATATCATGGCTACGTTTCCTCAGTTCTAAGATATGGATTATTGTTATGGGGAAATTCCGTAGATATAGAGAGAGTTTTCGTCCTTCAAAAAAGGTGTCTTCGTGCTTTAGACAATGCATGGTTTCTTGTAAGCTGCAAACCGTTGTTCAAAAAGTTTAAAATACTCCCACTTCCATGCATGTACATTAAGGAAGCGTGTGTCTTTGTCAAGAACAACCCTCACTTCTTCACTCATCGCAGTGAAACCAGCGCAAGACACACCAGAGCACAATACAGGGACCTCTTATATCAGCCTCCTTGCCACACTTCTATATATAAGAAAAACTGCTATAATATGTGTATAGTCCTGTATAATAAGTTGCCTGTGGATATTAAACTAGAAAATAAGATGCTATTTATAAGTAAACTGAATAAATGGCTACAGGAAAATTGTTATTACAATATAAAAGATTATTTGACGCGCTAAAAAGCCAAACTTTATAATAAATTGAATATTTGACATCGTAGATACATTTGACTTCGTTCCATTTCAATGATAAATATGTAATAATAATTAGACCTAAAAATGTCTGGAAAATTTTTGCACACCTGCATGCAGGTTGAATACGCATGAACTGTATTACATTTAAGATCTGTGTAACCGTGTTCAGCAAATAAATAATTTTGATTTGATTTGATTTGAAATTTTTCAGTCTACCTATTGGCCATATATTACTTAGCATATTAAATTTGGTATAAAATACTTTTTATCGAACAAACAGCCCGGTGCAAATCGTCTCCTATTCGGATCTCCTACTATACATCTTAACAATATATCCTTGTCCTTGCTATCCTCTCTATAAAATACGCGAAAGTATTTATTTGACTGTTTTTCCAGTTTAAAGCCTCAACCAATCGACGTGTGGTACAAAGACTTATAAATATACATGTCACGATCCATTGTACCTACTCGCTAAACTAAACTGCTTTGGTTCTGCAACATTAAAAAATAAATTAAGTTTAGATAACTAATTGATGTTAAAGTCTAATTGTAAAATCAGTGTATTCATCAGTGTATTTATTAAAATCAGTTACATCATTGCCATATAATCACTATCTCATGATACGGGGCTGACATTTCCTTGGTACGAGGGCTAAAGGAAAATGGAGAATTGGATCGCGTACATTGAAAATTAAATTTAACTTGTATGAATTGTGACGTACACAATATTACACAGAAATACCAACAATTAAAGAAGAAATTAAACCCTTCAACAAGAACTATGTGTCTAGAATTGAACACCACATAAACAAGCTAGCAGCAAAACTCATTGACACCACTGGTTGTGTATATCGTCTCAAGAGGGCAAAACTGGTATCACTGTAAACAGCCAAGGGAAATAAAGGTTGCTGCATCGATGGATGTACAACCTCAAGTTTGAATACCTCCAGAACATCTGATTAAAGCTGAATAGCTGATTGCAGATACAAAAATACATAATAAAATAAAAAATAAAAACTTTATGAAAAAAGTAAAATTTATGTTGGACATATTCTTAACAACTTACGGAACGAAAGATGTTCAGTTTCAGGAGTAGCAACGATTCATGTATTTAAAGCCCCAAGATCAGAGGCACCCTGTATAAAGCAAGAAGAAGTGCCACCCTTTTATGCCCCGTGCATTGATCTCTATCTGTCGGTCTAGCGTTGCCAAGCGTCCGGATAAAGCCGGACACAGTCACGCTTTTTGGTTGCGTGTGCGGCCAAATTAGACGTTGTCCGGCCTGTCCGGCTTTTGTAAGGATTTATAAACTTGACCATTTTTTTACATTTTTCATGTGTAATATAAAATATAATAAAGAAAACCGATTCATTCCATTTTATTCTATTTTTGTTTCATTAGAATTTAAGATAAAGAGTTTTCTTAATTCTACGAGTATACTTGAAAAAAAAGTAGTGTCTATGCCTAAAAAATTAAGGGTGTTCGGCCTTTTTACCCAAATGTCCGGCTAGACTAGCTGGTCTGTCTGGCTTTTCAGTTTTATGACCTGGCAACCCTATGTCGGTCCCTAACGGCGGGCGTGCGGCGCAAGATTCGGTCGGCCGCCAGCAGTCGGGTTCTTAACTAATTACCCCCACGGGATCTTAAATCTTCGGAATTATCAAGCTTATAAAGCGAACCGTAAAATATCTTTTGTTTGATAATGCCCCAAATTAACATCCATTTCGCGCTATTGTTCGCAGTGTTCGCGTGTTTCTAGCGTTTGTTTACTGTATATTTTTGCAGTTACTTTACTGCATTATAACTTTAAGTGCGGGCTTATCAGTTAATATAGCATACTAGATTTTGCACGCGACCCCGTCCGTGTTGAAGTCGTTTATCGCTATTCCCGGAAACCATCCAATTTTCCGAGAGAAATGTATTTTACGTATCAAACTATAAATTTGGTTGCCAAATGTCAGTCACATCCGTTCAACTGTTGTGACGTGATTGAAACACAAATATCCATACAAATATACCTATGCATCTACATTTACAATATACTAGCGACCCGCCTCGCTTCGCTTCGGTTTATGTAACACCCGTACATAAACCAGAAGGTTTTATACATGAAAACTTTGAAAAATTATTCAACTGATGGCGAAAACCGCATCAAAATCCGTAGAGTGGTTTAGTAGGAGTTAGTGGATATACAGACAGACAGAAGGACACATAAACGCGAAAGCGACTTTGTTTTATACTATGTAAAGAAGTTGGATATATATTTTTGTCACTGACTGACAAAATAACTTAAACTACTAGATATAAAACCTTCCATATACATTTTATATTTCTTGTACCGTTAACAGGTAAGAAAAGAGCTTGCATAAAGGGATAAAATGTGGGAAAGGGTGGGCTTACACCACTCTTACGAGTCGCAAGCATTTTCTAGCGAATGTATAAACCAAGGGTTATAAAGCTACAACATTAAAGTCTTACTTGGGATTCGCAGACGTCTTGAGTTAGGACTGTAACTGTAACAATTTGACGTCTGCATTTTGCTCTCATCTCGATCTACGAGTAGTACGAGCTCAGGTGAGAAAGTCACTTAAACATTTTACAGCGTGCACGTGTCAAAGAGATGGTACTCGTAAATGGTGTTAATAAAACATTGGATATTTTATAAGTTGTTTAATAAAATTCTGTTATTTTATGTATTACCTATAAAATAATGTTTGCTATTTCTGCATTAATAACGGCTTAAATTGCGTTAAATAATAAATTAAAACAGAGGGGCTATTACCTAACGCACTCGCAATCAGAATCGTTTTCATTTTGAAAATCGAAGGCTTGTCTGCATACAAAATGAAACCAATTGTTCCGCTTTGAAGCCGATCGCGATTGCGAGTGAGTTACGTAATAGGCCTGCTGTTTGTGGTTTGATTAGGCTATTGGTTGAAATTATATTGAAGCTAATTAGGATTAGTGTAATATAATTTTAGTGTAAATATTTGTTAAGTTAAATTTATTAATGTCAAACCCGATTCTAGTCTAACAGGAATAGAGTTTGACGGTTTTAATTAAGGTTTACAGATATTTAAAATTAGTAAACACTTATCTAAAATGGCTCAATTATCTAGTATCGGAAGTACTCGTAAGAAACTAATTTGATGATTTTATACGAATCTACTACTAAGCCACACGGCTACTGCACACAGTAAATTAAACGTGAGACTAGATTTACTTGAGTAATAAAAGTTTGCAAAAAAAAGATTAATTAATATTATGACTATGACTCTGTATTGTCCTTATGGGTGAACAAGATTTCGCAAAAACGCAAAATTATGAGAATCTTGTCTTATATATAAGGAACACGCTACAAAAAATTACTCACACTAACATAGTCATATGTGTCCCGACCTTCAAGTGCGGGTACTTTAGTAACATGTTTAATCGGAGGATCGAAACTTGTAACGAGCTCCTTTATGTAGATATATTAAAATATGAGTATGCGTACTTGCTAGACAGCAATCGTAACTTGACCTATGATAGCAATATGTTCTCTAAACAAACCGGACGCTTAAATAATTATGGGTTGAGAACTGTGTTCCAGGACTTAGGTAAATTACTCACGGTAATTGAAGACGAAAACAATAACATTTCGTATCGTGAAAGTTCTTTGTTTTTTCGTCAGTAAAATTGACGAACCACGAACGTATAATCATTGCAACCTAAGAATAATGCATCAAAATATTGCTGGTGCATCTAATAATAATAATAATAGAATCGAAATATTCTGTCTTTTTCAAAATATGCAAAGTACTTGGAACAAAAGCCATCTTTTGGAAGCGGTAACGGACGATAATCCACTCATAGATGTTATATGTATCTGCGAGTCTTGGCTCAATGAAGATAAGTAAAATTTATTAAATATAACAAATTTCAATGTATGCTCATCCTTTTGTCGTGCTCAGCACGAAGGAGGAGGTGTACTGATTTTACTTAAAAATGGCATGGAATATACCGACCGCTTCGATATTGCATCTTTATCTGTAGAAATGGTATTTGAAATTTGTGCAATAGAACTACCAAAAAATAATCTTTTGATTATAAGGCCAAATAGTAATAGGGAAATCGAAGTTTTTTATACATGCTTAAATAAACTTCTTCAATTAATTAGTTTAAGAGATAAAAATAAAAATATTATTTTAGGGGGTGATTTTAATGTAGATTTCTGTTCAAATAACAATGAGAAATATAGATTGTCTAATTTAATGTCGGTTTACAATTTTCATCAAAGGGTAAAAGAACCCACACGAGTCACTCCGACCAGTTCTAAGTGCATTGATCTGCTGTTCACGAACTTTATAATAAGGCATTCCTCTTTATATGTACGCGAACTCGGTTTATCGGATCACAGAGGACTTCTGTTCTCCATGCCTATTGATAATCCGAAATTGCAAAATTTTACATTAACTAAACGTATATTTAATAAAACTAATATGAATAAATTTAAAAGTGAACTGACAGAATGTAAACTGGGAGCAATTAATTTTAGCAAGTAAAACTGTAAATGATAATTATAATACATTCGACAAAACTTTAAATGTAGCCTTAAACAAGTGCATTCCAAAAATAAAGGTAAAAATAAAATTCGACTCCAAAAAAACGTATTTAACACCTGGTTTAAAGGTATCTTGCAAAAACAAAAGACTTTTGAAGTTGTTAGTATCTCAACCCAAAAATACAGTTTTACGTAATCATTATAAACATTACTGCAAAGTGTTAAAAAAAGCCTTTAGCACTTCAAAAAAAAATAGTAACAAAGTGTCATTTGAAAAGTCCCAAAATAAAACTAAATCTATGTGGCGAATAATAAACAGAGAGACAAATAAAAAAACATCTTATAACAAGAAAAAAAATATCCAAAAACTGTAGGTACGATAAACACAATAAAAGACCCTACACTAGTGGCTAACGCTTTTAACGCTTTCTTTTCATCAGTCGGAAATTCTCTACATAACAATTCTAAAATTAATCTCTTAACAAATCAAGCAGACAAATCGTTATTTCTAAACTTAGTTAGACCTGAAGAAATTTACTTAATAATAAAAAAACTTAAAAATAAGTCATCCTTTGGCATAGACGAAATCCCTCCCACATTAGTAAAAAACTGTGCAGAGAATCTTACCATCCCATATACCCACCTTGTAAATCAATCTTTATCTGAAGGTATATTTCCTGATGCGTTAAAAATATCTGTTACAAAACCCATCCATAAAAAAAGGGAAACTTTAGACATTAATAATTACCGTCCAATTGCACTTTTACCAACATCATCCAAAATATTTGAGACCGTTATGATAAAACGGCTTTATTCTTTTTTTGAAAAAATTTCTACATGATGACCAAAATGGCTTTAGGTCAAACCGTTCTACAACACTAGCTACTTATAAATATGTCCAAAAAAAATATAATGCTATAAGCGAAAAAAAATATGCTGTAGACTTCTTGCTTGATATGAGCAAGGCTTATGATAGAGTGTGCTACCAAACCTTGCTAGACAAACTGTATAGTATGGGAGTAAGAGGACTGGCTCATGAATGTTTTAAGTCATATCTAAGTGATCGGTCGCAGTGTGTCGAGATTGAATATACAGACTTTGGGACTGGCACAATACATCACGTTAGATCTGATAGACTCGCCATCACTGGTTCTATCCCCCAATGTAGCGTCTTAGGATGCTGCCTATTTCTCGTCTATATAAATGACCTCCCTAATATTTTGGACAATCATAGTGTGCTATTTGCCGATGATGTATCGATTCTCCTGCCCTGCTCTAATAATTATGAAGCTGAAATTAAACTTAAATTAACACTTAATAAAATTGTAGATTGGCTTGACACACATAACCTAAAGCTTAACTTAAATAAAACTAAAGTAATCCATTTCAAACCCCACCAGAAAACTGCACTACAAATATCATACAGCCATAATAACATCAAACTAGAAACTGTGAACTCGGCCACTTTATTAGGCATAGACTTGGACATCAATATGAACTGGAAATCGCACATACTAAAACTTTCCAAAAAACTATCCTCATTTATATACGCACTCCAGCATCTCAAACGGGCCACGGACTTGCAGACCGCGCTGGTCGCGTATTACGCCTACGCGTTCTCAAGGATGTCGTTCGGCATCGTACTATGGGGACACTGTTCCGATATTGATAAAATCTTTATACTACAAAAAAAATGTGTCAGAATCTTAGTAAATATTGACCAAATGGATTCCTGTCGCCCCCACTTTATTAAATTACAAATGCTCACCCTTACCTCAATCTACATATTGGAATCATGTAAGTTTGTCAAAAATCATATAAATCTCTATAAACCCATAACTGAAATCAGACGAAACGACCGAAACCTAAATAAATTAAAATTCCCCTTCTCCAAATTAAAAATAATAACTTCTAGCCCTCACCATATGCTTATTAAAATATATAACCATCTACCTAATTCCATAAAAAACTTAGAGAAACCAAAGTTGTTTCTTAAACAATTAAAAATATATCTTATCAATAAATGCTACTATAATTTAAACGATTTTTTTAATGATAAGTAATGTACTGAATTAATATTTTATAAAAAGAAGAAGTAATTATTATTGTAAGCGAATGCGCAATACGAAAGATTTTATCTTTGAGCTGTTTAAGATTAAGTCACAATTAAGTTTTTATAATACAATTATGAAATATTTTATGTGATATTAAAATACATAATTAGCCCTCTAAAATTGCTGTGCCCTTGCAGGGCGTCACATGGATACCTATATTTTTTTCCACCTTATATTTGTAATGTGATATGCAATAAAGATTTTGAATTTGAATTTGACTATCTTCAAAAAAAAGTAAGCGGTGTTCAAACCGGTGTAAGCGGTGTTGTTTACCTAATGTTTAATTTGAGAGCAAGGATTTAATGTATGCCGTTGTTCAATTTATATATTTACTGGCGTAAGATGTGGTTTCCTATAATTGGGTAAGCATCGAGTTAGATGTTTAAAATAGATATAAGCATAAGTTGGATGTATTATCTGTTGGAAATCCTTAATAAATAAATAAATAAATAAACCGGTTGTACTTTTTTATTTGGGCATGTGAATGACCACTTGGTTCAAGGCCCGCATAGCTCTTTAGCTCTTTAATTTTTATGGCAAGGAGAAGGCACACGAGCACTCAGGCCACCTGAAAATAAGTAATCGTACTTATTTTCAGGTGGCCTGTGTGCTCGTGTGCCTCTGAGACCCGCAGATATTTGCATTCTCAACACTACAATTTTAAGGGTATTAATAAACTAATCTTAGCTAAGATGCACGTCACAAGATACGTCAAAGTAAACAACGACGAGTCATGGGTGAAGATCAAAAAATTGGACCATAGTTAAGCATAGTTAACCATAAAAACAACGAAGTCGAAAAAAGATCCGTTGTGCGACGAAAAGTATCCCTATGTATGGCTAATTTTCGTGACACAACGGAAAAGTTTCATAGAAAATTTGATTGAGTGATAGCGTGCCCAACTTTTTGGTCCTTACCCTCATAGGAAACTGTCATTTTTGATGCATCTTAAGACGAGCATTAAAGTTGAGATCAGTTTATTAAAACGGGCCTTAGAATCCAAATGCATTGCGTACTATAAATAAATTAATTAATAAATAAATAAACTAAGATAAAATGCCTAAATGCAAGTTTTACTGATGGTGTTACACCAAATGGGAATTCAACAATGCAAACATTACTGTGGTACGTTAAAGAATATGATGGTGACAGACATTCATTCATTCATTTTGCAGACGCAACGGGCGACCATCACTAAATTCGTTGTAATTTTTCCGTAACTGTAAATAAATTTGTAAGTGACGACACGCTGGCCTAGTTGGTAGTGACCCTGCCTACGAAGCTAGCGGACCTGGGTTCAAATCCCGGTAAGGGCAGATATTCGTGTGATGAGCGCGAATATGTGTTCCCGAGTCATGGATGTTTTCTATGTATTTAAGTATATATTTCTCTATATAAGTATTTACACCGTTGTCTAGTACCCATGGTACAAGCCTAGAGCTTAGTTTGGGACTAGGTCAATTGGTGTGACATTGTCCCCGATATATATATATTTTTTAATTGCTATCAATATGGTAATGTTTGTTTGTTTTAAAGACACTTCTAAATTAAACATTGATGTTTCTTTTGTGCTCTGACCGGGTCAGATTTTTACCGACTTTTATGAGCGCATATAGCACTAAAAGCCACGTGATTGTACTATAAAAGTGTTATCTATGGCTCGTGATGTCGATTACAGCTACCCTTTTGGAGCCGCAAGGCCGTTTGGTCAAGAGTTCATGTGATCCAACGATACAAATAGATGCTGTGGTATTTTACCACTGGAATTCGAGGCAAACTCTTCCTGAAATATACATGTTCTGCTGAAACTAAATGCTTGCAACCTTACAAGCGCACGTTGCCGTTCGGTTCACGTGTTCCAAAAACAATTGACAATAGTTTTTTTTTAATCATGCTTATAGAGGTCGCATAAGGAAATATTACAAGCTTTAAATTAACTTGCAATGTATGTATGTATGTATGTACGGGTCAAATATTGCAAGTTAAATTTGACCCACTTCTCGTTGACGGAATGGGCTACAATTTGGACCACATATGTAAACCCGATGACAATGCAATATTATGGTGTCTAAGAGGTGATCTGATGATGGAGAAGGAAGGTCGCGACAGGATCTCCGCTATTCTAAACGTAGATCCACCGTGTAAGGACTCAATAGTTCGGTCTTGATAAACAGATAAAGATTTTGCAAAAAAGTGCAGTCGGCAACTAAAGCTTGTCCCAAAAATTAAATTTTTCACAAAAACTGTTTTATATTTCAATTGTTTTTAAATACGAGTAGGTATTATTTACTGAGAAAAAACATTATTGAATATTATCAGTGTTTGCTACGCCCGCTTCGGACTAGTGGTCGGAACGACGCCATTAGGTACTCATTACCGACAAGAAACTTTTCTAATTGTGTAACTTTTCTATGGAATACCTCAGTGAAAAATATTCTTAATAACTATTCCTGTCGATTAATTTGTTTTAGTATTAACTAAACATTTGCTTGGTCATTTCTTGAGATTATCCAAATATTTGTACATTTTGTGCAACTTGTATTATGCAGTACCAGCCAAGGTTTATTTCCTATATTCAGAACTTGGCTACAAACCAATTTTACTGTATAATTAAATTTATACGGTACATTTATCTGCATTATATTTCTATTATTATTATATTTATATTTTACCGTTATTTCAGAGACATTTGCAATTATTTTATTACTTTGAAAATAGGTACAATCTGGCAGTATGACCTGTCAAGTTTTAAAACTAAAGCAGTTCTAAGCATTATCTGTGGAAGACTATATTGAAGAAAGTTGAGAAACTCTTTTAGCGAGTTGAGTTCATTTGTTTGATTGTTCTTTTTTTTCTCTATCTTTTTTTATTTCCTCGCAAATGTGATGAAAAATATGGTGTGTATCACAGGCAGTAAGGGGATACTTCCTGTAACTTTAATATTAATCCTTAGCTCTACCTTCCTGATTTAAACTAATATTTGTACACCTCCGTTATCAACTCGAAAAGTGATATATAAAGGTCATAATTATTTCAGCAGGTTAAATATAGCTTTACCCACTCATCAAAACCCACGTGAAACAAATTTAATATTCACAAAGGTTTGAATTGTACGAGTGAACCTAATTTCCTTCGTTTTAATTTCTACGTAAATGCTTCTAATTACTTTCTAGAATTCGCCGTAAAATAAAACACGAGTTTTAATAAATTTCAGCAGTTGTACTTAATTGCGACCATTTCCACAGTGGTCATAATAATATGTTCACAATAATAATATGGTCATAATAATACGTCCATTATTTACCGTTCTCTGTGTATAAATACAAGCTGCTTCAAAGTTCATAGGAGTTTCAAGTCACAAGGTCATGTAAAAACTACATTAAATAATTGAAACATAATTATACGTGATTATAATCTGTAAAAGTAGTTATATTATCAAGTATAATAATCGCTCAAACTTCGAAACTCATTATTTGTATGTATAAAATCCCCTAATCAAATACGAAATTCCTTCCGTGTCCTTAAAGAAGGCTATTCTGGGGCTTCAGCCATTATTCATTGTTCGCAGTCGGCAGTTAAGATAGTCTGACAAATGTGTTATAACGATTCGTAACGTTCTCGCATTTATCGTTCCGTGTATATTTCTAGATACGAGCCGGTTTAAAGGCAGTTCATATCCGGAACGCTTTGTCTACCAAGCAGTAACGCAGTGTTATTTATGTCGTAATAAAATCATATTATCTCTTAAAAGAGGCCATAAGAAATTTAATGTGCCGCAATGTTACGGTAGCGAAAATATTTACAAGTGTCTTTTGTTTAACAACACTCCAGGAGTCAGCATAGCACTTTTTTCGCAGTTTTTATTGTATTAGATTCATATCTTTCGCCTGCGACTTGAACTATGTCCATCTCAAAAAAGTAAAATACTCTTTAAACTTAACTACTAATTTTAATTAAAAAAAAAGTTGTTTATTAGTTAAGAATAAGACTAGTTCTACATATATTACATAGTTATATCTCGTGTTTACTTATTAACTGCTGTTATTATTACTTAAATGCAAGGGTTTGTTTGTTTGTTCCATCTTGAAATCTAATACGGAGATCGTTTTAAGCGCTGAATTGGACATAGGGCACTCTTATCCCAGAAAATTTAATATTAAATTTATGTTGTTGATCCGTAAAGACTTAACAAACAAACAAACATATTTGCATATATTTACAATGTTAACAACACGTTAGCCTGGTTAGTAGTGACCCTGCTTTCGAAGCTAGAGCGGTCGCTGGTTTAAATCCCGGTGTGGGCAGATATCTGTGTGATGAGCGCGAATATTTGTTCCTGAGTCTTAGATGTTTTCTATGTATTTAAGTACGTATTTCTTTATATATATTATGTTTATCGTTATCTAGTACCCATAGTACAAGCCTAGAGCTTCATTTGGGACGAGGGCAATTTGTGAGAGATTGTCCCCTGATTGGGTAAATCCGGGATAGATGCCACAAAGGGATAGGCGCCTATTTTTCAAAAACCTAACTTCCCAAAATCGCATCAAAGAAATAATAGTCTAAATAGGGAGCGCAAGGGCCACACACCTCAGCCCCCGCAGGCCGTCGCGAGGAAAAGACGCGTCTCGCTTGTGTGTGTGAAAATCTCCGCGATGAGCGCAAAAAGTGCCTCAAATTTTCAAAAGGTTGTATTTGCAGTTTCATAACTTTATAATGAGTATTAACTTCTGTTCTGTTTTTATTATATCAATATATTGGTTCATTAAGTGTACAACTATGTATTAATTATCGCTCTTCTATATTTGATTTAGATAATAGTAGATTGTTCAACAAGGGACTAAAACAGGCCATAATGACAAGAGATATTTAGCCACGCGAGCGAGCGAGCGAGCGAGAGTGGCTATAGTTCGAGTGTCATTATGGTTATTTAGTCTCGTGTTAAACACTCTACTTTTCACTTTGAATGCGAGGAAAAAAAACGACGTTCACTGCCGGATTAGCCACGTAGCAAGAGTAGCAAATGCTACGGGCCCCGCGCATTGAGTGGCCCCGCGCACCCACGTCTAACCTCTAAAAAAGCGGCCTGTACACGTAGAGTTCGGACAGCGGGAAACGCCACGCGCCATTCCAATCTTCTTGCCGAACTGTACGTGTAAATGCAACTGTAATAGTAAAAATATACGGTTCGGAGCGAAGATTGGAATGGCGCGTGGCGTTTCCCGCGGTCCGATCTTTACGTGTAAAGGCCGCTATTCTCCTGTTTTGGTACTTACATCAGTATGCGTGTACTCATATCCATCAGGGTTGACGATAGGATGAATAATCCAGTCGATATTCTCCAGCAGAATAACCTAAAACAAACCCCCACACAAAATAGGCGCATATCTAAGTCGCCCAGTGGCAGAAAAGAGCCCGCCACAACCTGTAACCTAAAGCGAACCGGAGTCTCTTTATAGAATTTGCTACGAACCCCGTGCTTGCTCAATCCGGCACTGACGACGTTCTTTACAAAACTACAATATTGATTATAAGAAAGTTTCTTACTAATTCGTTCCGCGGTTTTTTTTTTTTTTTTTTTTGTACAGTGCCGCTTTAAATGCTTGCATATTTAGCCAACAGGTTCAAACTTGAAAACTATTTTAATACTAATTGCACCATGTATAATTAAAATGAATTAATCCTTAATATAATTAAATATATTCATAATCGTAATTATTATTCGTGTTTCACGAAATTGAAACGTTTTTTTAAATATTTTTGCACAGGTGTCATTTTGAGGTTATTTCCATGGCCTAAAAATGGTCCATACACAATCACTGAAAATGGCAATAAAGGCAATAATCCTCCATTCACAAACACTGTGATTGGCTGTTTAGGGGTTTCCAAAGTAAATTAAAATAAAAATACTTTAATCCCTAGAGATTAATAAGAAGCTTTAGTCCCGATGTGCAGAGACTAAAGTAATATTTTAAGAGCATGAGAAGTGAAAAAAATAAAAAGGCATCGTTCCATATCAAAAAGGATAGTCGCCGGGGTATACGTGCCATTGGGGCATCTATCCCCCCTATACTCCTATATAAATAATCGTAGCATGTATGTTTTCAGCGTATATTGTTTTTTTTTCAAAGGGCAATTATCCTCCTTAGAATTTTCATGGTGAGGCATCTATCCTAAAAAAAAGGGTCCTGCAAAAACTCAATTTGTACACAATCAGTAATTATTAGGTCGACAAAAACAAGCCGTAATGTAAGATTAAAGACTAAACTAGCTATATCGAAAGGAAATATTCATGGGAAATTGATAGTTTTGAAATTAGGAGGCCTTTTCAAAAAGTGTGGCATCTATCCCGGATTTACTATATTGATAATATTTTAAGAAATTAAAATGATTATTCCTTTCATTCCTCTTAAAAATACAAGTTCCTAAGTTTCCGAGTAAACAGCTTTAACCTTACCAGAGAGATCTGTTGAACGCCACAGAATAGACCCATTAGTTCTATTCAAAGCGATAGCTCCAGAAATAAACCGGGTTGGAGTCCGAGCCTCAGGAGACGCCAGTTAGGTAGTTGCTACGTGACTACGGTGATATGAGACCTCCCCGGCGCCTGTGGGACTGCTTGAGACACGTTCTACGTAATTTGCAAGTTATGTCATTTCATTGAGAAGTCCCTTTCGGGACGTCGGGACGCGTTCTTGAAGTTCATTAGCCTTAATTGTTATTAGTACTTGGTTGCAATTCAATCTTGAGCTTGTAGTTTACTCACATGTTTACAAGGGTATAGATATGTATGTAAACTAGTTATTGCAAATATACAAATGTAAAACACATTTGTATCAATAAAATAAATATACATCTACAGGTAGATTCACTAAAGCTGGCACCAATGGAATGAACAAAAGTAATGTCACTTATCACTATGTGAGTGCCGTCGTTTGTACCGACTTTCGAATTTCAAACCAAAATCCTGTTATTATTTTACACACTTGTACACTTTCGTTCACTCATTCAATCCATTCGTGTCAGCTCTTGTGAATCGACCTGTACTCCTACATAGACGATACGATCCAGATGGGATATCTTCTGGTTAACCTTCTATAATAGTTATTGTTAGTTGTAGTATCATGGTTCTTTAATTATTTATTTTATTGCCTAAATAACTAAACAGAAAAAATAAAATGATGATCACTATGTAGGTATTTTGTTATTTCGCACATATAGTACCTATAGATAGATACTCGCAACCAAGCCTCAAAGTTTTTATCAACATAGTGTTTAAATTTTTTTTAAGGAAACAAGTGAATTTGTTTATATGATTATCTAAAATTGACCTATTCGAAGTACTTATCTTATTTTTTTGTTCTATTTCTAGGCCCATGAACTTTATAAAAGGAAGTTAAAACCCCTAGCATCGACGGACTCGTACTGAAAACTAGTCCAAAGAACTCACGGACCTATGTAGAGTCAAATAAACATTCCTCAAACGTGAATAAATTTATTCACGAGATTGTACCTGCGTCTTTTCATTCATCGAAAAACAAATAAATAACAAACTTTGATCTCACAAGTTTTGGAAAGTTAGAAGATATGAGCTAAACTTGAACCCACGTAACCCTCAGCTTGCGGCGCGCGCTTCTAACTTCTAATTAAAGAAACAAGCGCATTGTTTATTGAACTATTGAGCTGTTTTACGATATATTGAGCTGTTTCAGAAGATATTGAGCTGATTTAGAAGATATTGCTAAGTCTAAAACGTCAAATAATTATTCGATGAAAAGTATTAACCCTCTTTTACATAAACGCACGATAGCTAAAAGTGTGCTTGAAATATGCTCAGCCTATCTGTCATTATGACTTTTCAATTTGAGAGAAAGGGAGAACAACTACTTTAACTAAAACGTGATCTGTCATTAGCTTACGTCAATCCTATATATTTTACCGATTTTCGAAAATCTCTAACTTATGCATCTTGGCAAGGCCCCGAGTGCAAAGAATGCCAAAACTATGCTGCCGTGCTATCAAAGAAGGCGGATAACTGCAATTTCGTAGTCGAACAATTCTGTACTCTATCGGTAACCACATTAAATTGAAAATGCTTATACTATTACTATACAGTTAGCCGTTTTCTTTGGTAGGACGGCAGTATGGCTTAAGCTATTGATTAGTGCATGAGATCGAGCGAGAGAGACGTACGAGCCCTAAGGCCGTTCTAAGACTTAATAACAGTTTATTTGAAAATCGCGTTGAGCACTTTGAAAGTGCATTCATAAAGCTAATGTCGATATAAAGTTGAAAACTCATTGAAGGAAAGTTTATCCGTCTAAGAAACTCGAAGCGCAAATACCCTAGAAAATTTTAGTTTGGTGCAGGTGAGGTAGGTTTATACTGCCTGAGGATTTGGTCTGTCGGGCTTCACTCAACAAATAAGTTACTTTGCAGCTTTATAAAACTGCGCTATGCAGCACTTCGCTACCACGGGCTAACGACTTTTTACAGTGGTGACGTCTAAATAAATAATTTGCCTCTAATAATTATGTTGACTCCAAAGTGCTAAACTAATTTTTTTCGACAGCTCAGGGTACGATGCCAAAAAAGGAGCAGAAAAAAAAAACTTACCCTAGCATGTGGGGTGTATTGTAGAGTTTATGAAGGATTACTTATAGAACAAACACATTTTTTACTGTTCTAAACTTAAAACATCGAGAATTAGAGGGTGTTTAATTTTACTTGGGGCCTATCTCAAAAACAGACATAGTTATAAATGTGCAAATTTTGTAGTTTATGTACCATATTTTATTGAAACCACAACAACTAATAAAAAGTGGATTTTTGAAGCTATGACTAAACAAACAAGATAACATAAACCAGCCTATTGTGATGAACGATTTTAAACATTCTCCATAGCCCGGAGGTTAATTCTCTACTTTTCAAATTATCTTTTTTTCGTTTCGGTCATCAATTTGTTTGTTATTTTCCCGTTTGTACAATAAAGTATTTACATACATACATACAATTTTATATGTAGGGAACCTTGGATATGCGAGTCCAAATCCCATTTTACAGATTTTTCTTTACTTGAAAATAAAGAAAAATTAGTCAATTGCAATCAATGAATTTTTAATCATTTGTCGGAGAATCATTAAAATATCACATTCTAACTAGTATACAAGGCTAAATAAAAACTGTAACCC
Organism: Acleris literana; assembly: GCA_946894065.1. Classification (NCBI taxonomy): domain Eukaryota; kingdom Metazoa; phylum Arthropoda; class Insecta; order Lepidoptera; family Tortricidae; genus Acleris; species Acleris literana. The sequence goes on along the minus strand of OX335689.1, from coordinate 8,147,594 downwards.
CTTTGAATCATTTTTCCCATATAAATTTTCCCTTCGTTAGCAAAGCATTTATTGAACAAAACATAGCAAAACCTTGTAAACGATCGTAAACTGGTTGTAACAAAACCAATTTTGTTTCATCAATTCCGCATAACCCACAGAGTAGTGGCAGCCCTTCGTTGTTCAATTTGATCAGCCTCGACTATTGCTCAAAAAAAAAAAAAGTTTTGTGGGTAGCGATCCATTGGGAAAACCAGCATGTTTGACTCCCGTCTCCGAACACTGTTTCGCGTGTGAGGGTCAACAAATAATGGGTGAACACAGTAGTCACACTCACCGTCATTGCATTAGAAAATATGAGTACGTTGTAGAAGACTAATACCAAGTTGATTACGCGGTATACTTGCAACACGAATGCTACTACACTACAAGTTTAGTAACTACAGGGTGACTCCTAAGTGGTGAAGAAAAATCATAGTTTCTAACGCAGCATTTCAAGGCAAGTTCAGTGCATTAGGTCTAAAAGCAAACAATTTTATTGAACTTTAATGACATTAACGTTAATTAATTTAATTTAGTAAAAAAATAGCAACCGTGAGGTCACCCTATTAGAGGATTAATTTTATTTTTTTATTAAAATTGGCATGGTAATACTATAACACTTATGACTTGAAAGATTACAAGGAGGTTCATTAAAAACATGATAGGCGTCTGTGACCGTTAAACGGAAGCAGGGTGACCACGAAATCAGGTAAATTAAAAACTAATTATTGATTTTATTATAACAAAAAAAAAAATTTTTACGTATTGTTAAGTAAAAGTGTTTAAACTAAAGCTACAGAATAAGAAAAAAATATTTCTGTTCTCCTGCTGGAGAATGATAGTTTAAGTAACATGTGATTGTATACACTTTATAAAATTACTTTACGTTGTTCTTTCAATAGAACTCAATCACTAAAATAAAATAAATAACCGGGCAATAGCATGTCGGATCATGCTCAGAGTAGGGTTTTGACACTGTTACTACAAACACGAAAAAATATGTCGAAATACAACAGGTTTAAACGATTTTTCTATTAAAGTTGTTTAATGCTGCCTTAGATGATTCTTAGTAGGTATAAATACTTTAGTCGCTTGTATCCCAAGATTCCCAAGAACTAATCAAGTATACTAAGTCGTGACGATAGCAATCGCGTGGCGATAGCGATCTTCTGAGGGCCCTGCAAAGATGCACTACGCTAACTAACGTTTCTATTCGATTCGTTTTTAAACCAATCGCGTCACTGGAAGATGACGTGATACGAAAAGTCACGTGGTCTACCAGTGACGCGATTGGTTTAAAAACGAATCGAATAGAAACGTTAGTTAGCGTAGTGCATCTTTGCAGGGCCCTCTGAAGTATTAGTATGATCCATATTAAGTGCCTTGTCCATATTTAGGGAACTTACTCTAATAATTACTAATGCAAAATTACAGCGTTGTAGTACCAAGTATTTAAACGCAGACAGACGGACAGACCGACATGGGGAAACTATAAGGGTTAGTAGTTTGACTTCGAAATCCTAATAACAGAAAAAAAGAGTAAGTCATTGTTGTCTGAAATTATCATTTTTATTAAAACGCCATAAACCACCACAAACGAAGCTTAACCTTGACTAAATTAATTATTGCTTTAATAACAACGCGGCCACAGCGGTGGTTGTTTAATAATAATATATAATAATAATATTCTCTTTCCACTCTAAACTATTTAATTTGCCAAAATAATTTGCATTCAAAAATCAATAATATTATCATATAGGCATTTTGATGATGACCAACCGCAAATTTATGTAGGTTTCATCGACTAACCACATTATACAATATGTATTTAATTTAATTAGTTGCGGTACTAAAATTACTCGTACTTACTGATATCAGGATAACTTAAGGCTCAATTTAATTGATCAATAATTTAGTTTAAGTTTCATGCTTGTAGCAATCCATTCACGGGTTGTTTTAACATTTTTGAACCAGGAGCTATTGCAGCGAAGCAATGTATCACGAAAAGCATGCCAACCAATTAAACTAAGCCTTTAACCTAAGTGGTGATATTGGTTCTGGCAGAATACCAGCGAGCTGCAGATCTGCAGCATTATGCTGAGTCAACGCCTGTTCATAACAAGACACAATGGTTTTCATATCGCTGCCTTAAACGATCGTATCTTTTGCCAAGTACCTATAGCCTGTGTCAATTGAAATTGCCAAAGATATAAACAAATTAGGACTGTTTGACATATAACCCCAAATATTCATCAAGCCTGTTTTATTAAAAATAACGTATAATTAATAGTTATTTAATCTTAACCTTAATGTGAAAGTAAAGATCAAGTGTATAAATCATTGCTAAGACCTCACTTGATCTTTAAAAGCTCATAAGTATACGAGTAATAATGGTAGATTGGTTCGTTTGGTTGTGTTTACATGTATCAGTGTATGTAAAATCATAAAATCTAAGTGAAATCAATGATATTTTATATAAAGATACGTCATCTGCGCGCAAAAGCGTTCCGCAAAAAGGAAGGCAAATTGCCTCACTTTTTATCTATTTATCTCTTTCTAACAATAGCGTTCGCTATGGATTGCCGTGTTTGTCTCTGTCAGTAATTGGTCACGGGTTTTGAATGCGTTTAGTATGAGCATAACGTATCTTAATATAAAATATCATTGAGTGAAATAGGGACGTGTAAACTATGATAAGTATATTTCTTTGCACTTTTTAGTTTTTAATTTTGTTTCAGGTTTTAAGTAGTTGTTTCCTATATTATCTTCTTTCTACTTCAAAGAGAGCTGACTTAGACTTGTGTCAGTCATGTTGGCAACCGGTCGCACATACGCGCGGGTGGAGACGCACGGGAGGACGACACGAGAACGTTACGACGCCAATCGCCTTACGAAATTCCCCAAATTGATTAGTTATCTAATTAATTTTACTGACACCGAGTATTTGCAATTAACGCAAGACTATATCAGCCCTTTTAATTAGTTTACAGTGAGGCTAGACAAGTTGCTTAACGTTAACGTAAACCATTTCCGAAAACTGACAAAATTTATAGGATTGACGTAAGCTGAGGGCCCTGCCAAGATGCATTGCGCTAACTAGCGTTTCAATTCGTTTCGTTTTCAAACCAATCGCGTCACTAGTAGATCACGTGACTTTTCGTATCACGTCATCTACCAGTGGCGCGATTGGATTGGCAGGGCCCTCAGCTTACGTCAATCCTATACATTTTGGATAACGATAACTAACGCCGAATGCATCATGTCTAAGGCCTCTCCACCTTTCAAGATCCTAATAGTCAAGGCCGTTCATCGTTAAACTTAAAATAGAATTGGATTTTAGAGAAATAGCTAGTGGCAGTAAATATATTCATGCCAAGAGCAAACAAAGAGCGAAGCGTCAAGCCTCCTCATTAGGCGGAGCTTGAGACAGTTAGCTGATAGACTTGTCATAAGCACTACTCCGCTGAAGATAATGTACAAGCTACTTGAATTTACAAGACTTTTCGTTTCTTTTAACAGTTTTTAAACGTATTCTCAGATAATTTCTGGACACGTTAGTCTAGCTTGTAGTGAGTCTATATAACTATATAGACAACTCTATAGGATACAACTGTATCCCGGTAGGGGCAGATATTTGTGTGATGTGCGTGAGTATTTGTTCCTGAGTCTTGGATGTTTTCTATTTATTTAAGTATGTATTTATCTTCATAATAAAGTTATATTGTCTAGAAGTATCCATAGTACAAGCCTAGAGCTTAGTTTGGGACTAGGTCGATTTGTGTGTATTGTTTTTAACTCGGCAGCTATTACCGTCAAGTAAATAAGAGCTATTGTTACGATGGCATGTCAAAAGCAATATGGTTTACCGAGTAAAACAGAGCCCCAGATCTATTGTGCGCCCAACTCTGCGTTCGGTAGCTCTAGCGCGAACATTTCCATCATACGTCAATTTTTCGCCTTAACTATTCGAACATGTTCTGAATCTGTCCGTAGCACTAACATCTTAAACCGACTCACGGTTCCATACATTATTTTACGTGTACTTTACCGTTACTCTCCCCTTCGGCGGGATTTCCCGCCAGTTATGACATGGGTGCCTTCAAGAAAAGAGCTTAATTTCCCTAATTGGCCGGCAACGCATTGACAACTCTTTTTGAGTTGCTGGTGTCATAGGCGGTGGTGATTCCTTCTCATCAGCCTCATCAGGTAACCCGCATGCTCGTTTTATCCTTCTCATTTAAAAAGAAGTCAACGTCAAGGTGGTAATTTTAGTACTAAACATTTCCTTGATGACGACGTTACTTAATTTACTCGATAGAAGGACAAAATTTCGTATTCAGGGTATACTGACCCTTTATCACTTACTTTTCAATAACTATTGAATTGATGGGCAAGCAACAGGATGGATGACCTTAAGACAGATTAGTAATTAAGGTTAGTTAGGTTAGTAAATTAGGTTGCTAATATTCAATCTTATACATATATAAAGACGCTTCCATAAAGTACAAAATGACTAACAAACTGTTTTATTTTCTTTGCTTTGCTATCTATAATTTAAGAGTCTGAAATCAATCGTCAAACGGCAAATGAAAGAGGGTTTTACTGAAGAAACAATTTAGCTTCATATCCCGAAGGTCACTAGTGCATCGCGAAGCAAAATTTGCGCCGCGCGACGCGACGTCTCGCCGGATATTACACCGGCAACATTCAAATGTTCCGCAAAATGCCGCGTATTTAGCTCGCTAGAGACGTGCAATGCGACGTTGATTTTGTACTCGATGATGTAAGTTGACACCGACAGAGCAAGGTGTCTATTTCACAATGTCTCTTTTCATATATACTTACAGTTTGTTCGTTCTAAGAGGGGAGATTTGACAGCTGTCAACTCAGTACAAAATATTTGTTTGAGGTTATATTTTATACTGCGTTGACAGCTGTCAAATCGGCCCTCTTAGAACGACCAAACTGTAGTAAATAAATATATTATATAACCACTCACACCGATTGACTCAGTTCCATACTTAGCTCAAAGCTTGTAGTACGAGTATAACAAGACAACGATAAATTTACTTATATAGATCAATAGATTTAAAAACACAGAAATCACACAAATAACTAAAATCTAGTTAGCGGTCCCGACGTTAGTTACCAGACTAACGTATCGTGTAGTGTGTCTAATGTTGTGATAGCTCTTAACTTGAGATCGCTATTAAGCGCTAAAATACATTAGTATCGTCTTCGCGATCATGATCAGGCGTATCGTATCGAGCACGCGTACCCTATATAAGTATGAACGTTATGTTTATAACGTCATCACTAGTAGGTTAAAATGGAGCAGTTTGTAATATTGCAACTTCGTATCGTAAGAGTATCCGGTACAAGAGTGTGTGAGTTGCTTTTTCACCAGGTAAAGCACGGACTGCGACGTATCAGATACAGCTTATGGGAGCCCTTTGTTTCCCATAATTTTATTGGTCATAATGTAATTGTTGACATAATTTTTGGTAGTCATAATTATTTATATCGCTGAAACTGTAAACTTTTCAGAAGTTCTGAAATATCTAACGTGTTTACAAGGCTAGGTTAGGTTAGGTTTGATTTATTAAAATCCTGAAAAAGTAACAGTTTCTTTAAAAAATCACGTTATGACTTGCGATGATTATGACATAAAGCACATTATGACTAAAAATAATTATGTCAGTCAATATAGACCCACGGCTTACAGCCTTTCTTTTCGCGTCCAAACTAATGATGGCGATATCATGCACGTCGGTGCTCCGCGACGGGAATATACGATACTAGTGAGGACCCGGCTTCAACGACTACAGAATCAAAGCACATTCACGAAAAGATTTAAAAGATTAAAGATTTAAAAGATTCACGTAAGCATTTGTAAGTTCGCTTCATAGTCGTTCCCAATATTAAAAATGCAAATAGATTTTATTACTCTGAGTTAAAAATTAAATACCTACCTACGTATGTTGTAAATGGACTGTATCAAATTTTAACCCGAAACAAGTAGGTACCTAATCAAATCTACCCGCTGGTTCTGAACGTTGGAAACGAGCATAAGTAGATACTAATTACATATATATCATATGAAAATGTGTGGTTGTCTGTGGCATCAGCTCCCAAACGGATAGGTTTAAAAGAACGGCTTGGCCATTTTTTTAAGAGATTAATATCTAATGCACTGAAAGTAAAAGTCACTATTTTTATCTATATTTAAAGTAAGCTTTATCTTATATTTAGTCAAATAAAATTTTGCAAAATAATTGGATAACACATCTTAAAATTAACTTAAATATAGTCTTACACTAGTTTTTGGGACATCCCTAAGTGCACAAGAACTGTTGCAATTCAACATCGACGGAACCGGATGAACGTAATGAAATATCAACAACAACCAAGTACTTAAATTCAACTCGTTCCAGTGAGCTAAGAAGATAGTTGCTTTTTCATATGCATATGCACTTTGAAATTGAATATCTTGCTTCAACGAAATCTATTCCGTCTTAGCGACGCATTCGCAGTCTATGGATCTCAGATCTCACTAACTATCAGGGCCTCTATTTTACGGGGTTACAGCCACAGAATAAAGACTAAAGGCATAGAAACCGTACTAAATAAGCAGAAAATACATTATAGTTCACTTCTTTTTACTTATGGTTTTCATAGTGAGTTGGAAAGAGATGAATCTATAGCTGTTCTTTCGTTATTTGGTACATCGTCACAAGTAAGGCGTGATTTGGACCTATAAGCACCTATAGTATTTGGACCTATAGAAAAGGAAAGACAGATCCATCCTATAGGAAGGACAAAGAAGTCCCTGGGTATAACCTTGTGACAATAACAGTAAAAGAAGAAAAAACAGCCTACTTTTTGTTTCATTTTTTCAAGTAATCTAAATAGTAGAGAAACATAGCTGACACAAAGTACGTCTTATAGTCCAGTTTCTATGCTATATGTTCTTATTCTGTGGTTACAACCATATTACCTTTGACTTATTATCATAGTTGTCAACGTTTTGATAGCGCTTATTTACTTGGTACTCGTAGTAATGGCGGCCGAGTTAAAAATAATAAAGATGTAGTGAATAATGTTTTGCCATCGTTTTTTGTCGGAAAAGTTCGTTTTTATCTTGCTGTCTCAGTCAACTTCAGTACCCAACGATAAGCTAATTGAGAAAGTAAGATCAATACGAACTAAACCGACAAAAAACGATGGAAAAACATTATTCACTACATATGACCATAACACGTCAAAAACAATACGATTTTACAATGTTTAAAGCAACACTAAACCTCCTTATTGTACTATCACGAACATTAATTTGTGACCCATTTCAAGAAAAATAGGCTTGAAGTCGTCAATGTCATTAGAGATGCCAAATCATTTGTAACTTATAGGAGACTCAACCTTATCGTTGTAGAATGACTTTGAACCTCAGGTGGGTCCCAAAATTAAGTTCGTGACTGTACAATGTTTAAAGCAAATAAAATATCTCGCCTTCTGAGGTTCCTTTCTCTGCAGCGGTTGAGTCTTGCTACTGCCACTTTAGATAAAACTTTCTACACCTCTTTTATATTATAAATAGGTACAATAGTTTTGCCTTCAATATAAATACAATTAATTTTTCAGTTTTTTAATAATCGCAATACGTTTGCATAAACAAGAAAAAGTTTGCAAGAATTTGTTTGATAGCACAAAAGTTACCTTCCAAACAACATCTAAACACGCTGCAAAAACATTACTATTCTAAGCAGTTGCAAAGTAAGGCATTGCTTAAAAACAATTTTAAATTCTACAATGTTTTCGTTAGTACGTTCGTGGTCGATAAAACGACAATAAAAGCCAAATATTGCAGTGGAGCGGCGCCGCAATTAATAAGTGCGCATATAAATCTCAAATATCTGGCGAGGGTACAGATAAATGGATTCACAAAAAATGTGTCCCTTCAGAACAGAACGGACGGTTTACGCGGTTACGCGGCCGCGCTTATGAATTCCTATTCATTTTGTTAAAAAGCCCTGAATTATTTTTCCAGAATGGCATTCATTTGAGAGCACCGTCACTGAAAGATTTCTCCTTATGGAAATTTATTGCTCGTATCTTTCTCGATTTAAAGGTTTGTATTTATTCCTTTGCCTCTTTGCGCAGTAGGCTTAGTTAGGTATTCATTCTTCAGTTCGATGGCATGATTCCGTGTAATGTGCTCCATCGTTCCTCGATAATGATTTCGAGCTGGGAAAACGACTACTCTTCCAACTGTATCATTGTAATCTTATTTGATCAAAAACAATCCTCTTAGGTAGACTAGTATTTCAGCAATTAAATGTGTGTTTTTGTCAAGTTAATTATCTATGTCGATATTTATTCGATAATAATGCCGCCGTGTTACTGGCGTATATGGGATTATGAAGTAAGTATGTAGCTACTTTTAATTTCTAAAGAAGATTTTAAAGTGACGCGGCACGAAAATCAAGCAATACAGGTACATCGTCATCTTCATCATCAGCCTGTACTAATACAGCTGGACCATCATCATTTCAATTTCTTTTAACATTTTACATTTCATGTAAATATATTGCTTAAAGCATTACCTTACCATACCTTTCAAAAAATACACTATTAATTATTGATTAGTTTCTTTAATAATTATTGTTTTGTTCCTTAGTTCTTAAGTATTTTGTTTGACTAACATAATTATGGATCGATGTTATTGGTCTGAAAAAAAATGATATCAATTTCAATTTCAATTCCTTAAAAAAGACTCTCTCACAAAATATGCATACATCAGACTTTTAACTCTTGACGTGTGAAATGGAGAAGGAAGCGTAAATTGTGTTTTTTAGTTATTAAGTTAAGTAGATTAGTCAATATTATATTCCAATTTCAATTACAATTTAAGAAAATACAATTTACAAAAATAAACACTCGGCAAAGTCGGAAATGGTGCAGAGAAAAAGCGAAGGACAGAGTTAACAAACATTTATAATCCTCGTGCGAGCAATAGAATATACATACCTACTTTTCGAAATATTATATGGGTTTTTTGCCTGCAAATAAAGCTTATTATTATTATTATATTATTATTATCATTTTTGTATGAAATTTTATGAACCATTTTGCGTTTGAATATCTGCAAAAACAGTTACCCGAATATATATTGTTAACACTGTTTAATCTAATTTATTTGCGGTATTGCGTTATCTGTCAGGAACGTGTTCCGCGTAAAATTTATTCACTACCTTTATAGCACTTTTAGCTTTATTGAAATTGATACACACAACAATACAACCCTAGTGACCACTTTACGGTCATTTCACGAGAGCTCAATTGTGTTTTTTATTGAAATCAAGAGATTAATAGTTACAACCCTTATTTGATTAATCCTAAAAACAATATCCAGTCACGTCCACGCATTTTCATGAATTTAACGAGCCAAATTTCTTTATGAAAACGTAAAAGGAAGGTCAAAATGTAAAAGGTTATCTTGAATCTTGAAATAATGTTGGTTCGACGTCAATCCGATCTCCCGATTGCCTCCGCCAGGCTTATTTACGGCCTTTTAAATTTTGTCCCTGGCCATTTTCTCGATTGTAATAAAATGAACATAGATTCGCTTGCTATTTGCAATGATTTTCATTTAAATAAATTAATGGAATTTCTTGGTTATTCTAGTGTATTCGTACAATGTAATCAAATATTCACAGAATTTTGATTGTTATTGTAACACACAACCTGCTCATAAATATGACCTGAGATCCATAGACATTTTTAAATTAATATTGCAAAGCCTAAGGCGTGAAATACACAGAAGCGGCGCAGGCAAGGCGTAGGCGCGGCGTAGGCTCGGTCAGGCAAGGCGCGTTAAGGAGTGAAAAAGTCGCAGGCGTAATGCTAAATTATACGCTCCCTCTCGCTCGCTCGCCTCTTGAATTAATCTCTAATTTAGCATTGCGCCTGCCGCGCCATGCCTTGCCTGCGCCGCGCACGCGCCGCGCCGCTTCTGTGTATTTCACGCCTAAGACTGCAAATGCGTTGGAAAATTTAATGAAATACCTAATAGGCATGCTGGTCATTTCACCAGTTAACTAATTCGCACACCAATGTGAACTGGCTGTTGGTTGGAGTCAGATTTAAGGATAAGATGGTGTTAGCGATCCGACAGGACCCTACACAAGATCCTAGCACCACATAAAACTATTACTTCGTTTCTTAGACATTTCGTGTTCTCGTAAAACTTTGAGCATTTTATCTTCATGATATTTACTATGCACATTTGCGAGCAGAGCAGTTGGGTTGGCAGTGACTCATCCGTAAGTAGTTTTAGATGCAATTTCCCGCCCACCATCAGCTGATGGGAATGCAACTGCATTAACCCGAATTAGAGCGCCCGTTTGGTAAATAATGCAGAATTGTGTCATTGCACTTTTTGAATTAAATAGTAAATAGGTAAATGTAATGCAAACCACACGATAGCCGCGTGGATATCATTTTAAATGCTAAGGTTATATTTGCTTGATAGTCTTCTTTTTACGAGCTTTTATTTAAACTCACTTGTTCGTTACTACGTATACATATGTTTGGGTCGAATCAAAGTTATTTTTGAATCAGCAGGCCTTTCGCGCAATCGCGATCGGCTTCAAAACAAAACTATTGGTTTCATTTTGTATGCAGACAAGCCTTCGATTTTCAAAATGAAAACGATTGTGATTGCGAGTGTTGTTACGCTAAAGGACTGCGCCTCTATTCTAGGCGGTAAAAACGATATCGTATTTTGCCTGTTATGGTATTGTTATGACGTCAGCCGCCATTACTGTCAAGAAAATAAGAGCTATCAAAACGTTGACAATTCGATAACAGATCAAATACGATATTGTTTTTACCGTCTTGAATAGAGCCGCTGCTGTTCCTATTGTCGGAATGACCTAAAACATGGATCCCCTTATTCAACGTAGACCATCAAGTTTGAACTTGTTAGTTTTATTGCCAAAAAGTACAGACTGCAACAAAAGCTAGTCAGAAAAATTAAATTCTTCTCAGAGACTTATTTTACTCATTTCATTAGTCAGAGATAATTGTTTTTTTTATTTGAAAAAAGAGGCAGACGAGCAAGCGAGCCACCTGATGGTAAGTGATCGCGCCGACAGTTACACGGGGAAGATCGAAGTAATGTGATATGTTTGTACGATTCTCGAAAAATAACTTTCTTTTAATAACGCATAAATATTTCAGCCCCGTAAGATAAAATGTTCAGCAGACGCTTTCAATTTTCGCTCGATTAGCTCCGTCATTTTTGAATAATGCGCGAGAAACGCTTTTAAATGTGCTGAAGTTACTTTTCCTGTGCACGCCTTGTCAATATTACGCCATTGATATGTTTTAATACTGTCAATCGGATAAAAAATACAAGTTGTAAGAAGAATACATACTCGTAAAGTCTAAAAAAAAAACGTTTTATTTTCATACGTCATCATAATCTTTTCAAAGATTGCATTTTTAGACGAGGGTGCTAGTTAATTGCCTTAAGCTGGTTCAAAACATACATAAAGCCCAAGGAGTATTGAATAAGTTAATTTATTTAAGTATTTTGTTTTACTTATGTTCCTATTATTTTGCTGTATATTGTTTGTGTCTTAATAAAATTTATCTTTTTTAAATGCACGAAACATAACCCAAACGTTTGAACTTTTTATTAAATTAACTTAAGTTTGATAAAAGGACGCGAAAAAAGATTATTTATATTTTAAACTCAGTGAGTATCAGTCGTATCAGCTAATTTATTTGTGAACTGTATTCAAGATAAGGGCTTTCAATTTAGTATAATGTCAACACAAAATTATTCCCACTTATGCAGGAGTCTTGTTCAAATTTAATTAAAATTTATGATAAAAGAAAGATATATTTTACATATAATATAGTAAATATTCGGTTAATGAGCTAAAAAAGAATAAGAAGCTTTCGCAAACGTGAGAAGTTACTTACTAGCTAGTCGTAACTCAAATACTTAAATCAAGGTGATATGCTGTATGTATTTCGCAGCTATGGGAAACTAACCTTCAAACTTTGTCAATTTATATCGTTTCTCTTGTTTTGCTTCTTAACCGTTTAAAACTGTTATCTTCGGCAGCCGAAGTCAGTTGCTCTCTGTCTACTCGTAATTATCATAATCTTTAGTCAACGATCCGCAAACTGATATGAAGTTCACCTCTTAAATGAGACCTAACTTTATATTTGACGACACTTCCAATAGATTTCTAATCCATTGAAAACGTGTTCGTAAAAAATATTTTAAATATGATTCTTTAAAAAGCCTCAGCTCACTAAAAGTGCGGTGGAGAGGACATTACTTTCACTTCGCTAAGGCTTTTACCAGATCTGACGAATCGAGCACCCGAGACGAAGTGGACGACTCCATATTCCCGTTTTTGGATCATCGTCTGCCGCACTGTCTCGAAAAATTGAATTTTTGCTCCAATATGCCAATAATATCTTCTAGATCTCGTTTCGCCCATTGAATATTCTGCGGAGCTCCACCGAGATCTCATCTACTGACTTTTGTAATTTCATTTGAAAATTGTGGAATGAAATAATTCGTATGGAATCCGCTGCGAAGATCAAAGGGTTGCAAATGGGTCCAACCGTTGGTATTGTTTTCTTTCCGTTGTATTCTTAACTTCGGCCTATTAACTAATATTAGAAATGCGAAACGGTGCTTTCTTGTTCATTTGTTTATTTGTTTGTTTGTTTCGTCCCCTTAATTTGACAGCGTTCGTCACAGTGGACATACCATGTTTTTTTTGGATAAATTTTAATGCTTATTCAAATTGAGAGTTAGTCATTCAACGCCATGAATTGTCGAAAGCATTAATGTCTACAAGGACAACGCGTCAAATATATATATTCATAGACCTTATTGTCAGTGGCATAGAGGCGTGTAGACAGATATTCTTGGTGCCTTAGGAACGTGTATATATCTATCTATTTAACTGAACGTCGAGGGAAAAGTAGAGTTATAATTTGGCTTCGATAAAACAATGACTATTACTTGTTTGCGTGTCCTATATCTACAACTTAAAATTGATCGTTTTCCCAGAGACAAAACCTGTATCAAATGTTTAATCAAAATTAGTTTGAAACATTTATTTGTGTTTCAGTAAGATAACGATGTGCTTGAATATAAACCCTGTAACTCGTCCAAATAGAAAGTAGGTTAGCCTCAATATATTTTAATATTAATCCAACAATGAGACCGCAACAATGGATAAGTGAAAAGAAGCTCAATGAATTGGTAGCCAGCGATCAACGCCTCCGATAAGCAAAACGCAATTCGTTCATTGCTCTAACACCTAACCGAAAAATACGTATTAAGCATTGATTATCATCATAACGAAGCATTTTTTGTCCAAATTAAGTATTCATTGATTATCACGGACCAAATCTAATATGACCTGTAGGTTTTTATCGCCTAACTTTTAACACGTCGCTAATGCGATCAATAATTTTATTGTCAAACTCGATTTATGAGGGACTATCTTAAATCTACCGATGAAATATTTACGATAAATATACTTACGTACGTTACCGGATGCCGCACTTTCTTTGATTAATATATTATTCTATAAATATGTAAGTTTATTTAAAAACTCTTGGGAACAAAGCTGATTAACTTTTGAAACTGAGCGGTTTTTTACGAGCTGTAAACTGTGGCGGTTAACTTAAGCGTAACATAAAGCGGTATAAACGAGTGCAAGATTATGTTTTCCTCGTTTGTTGGTATCGATCCCGTGAGTCTAATCCGTAGTCTCCCTTCTTTGTTGGAATCTGCATACGTAATGCGTTTTATTCGTTTATTTCTCGTTTTATGCATTTCAGTTACGGATTTCCAGCCGCTATTGCTAAGGGTTTTATTATAAATAATTTAACGCCTTGTTTTGCAATGGTTCTTCAAATAAAAACGAACACCGCAAAAAATATTTATCTACTACATGCATGGAGCAAAAAACACTTAGAGTAACTGATGACGAAAAGTATTATCAAGTGCTTGAAAACAGTAAAAGACAAAACATTCACGTTAATTGATGAACATTAGTAATTAATTGATTTACATTAATTTACAATATTAACTGCCGCACTCAGAAACGTCAATTAAATTAATTGCTTGATTAAAGTTGCTGCTGTCACTTTCTTTGCTATAACAATAGAATAAGATATCTCGTCACTAAACAAGCATTAAATTTAAGTAACAATGCTATACACATTACAATGTAGTACTGTCAAGACAGTAAAATTTGGCCGCAAGTTACAACTATTTTGGTTGGACCTATAGTATTGTGCAAAGCAGTGAATGTTCATGTTATTTCGGTTGATCATACTGCTTTTTTTTCAGTGTAAAGTTTATACCTTGGGTCGTATTTTTTTATTATACTGAGGCCATATTATGAGCTGTCAAAACCTGACAAGTTCCATACAGTCAAAAAGGCACACTTATATAACTCCGACTATAAAATACGCAAGTACGAGGTCGTATGGCGTAAAATTAGTTTCCCGCTACTCTCCCCCCCTGTATCTCCCCGCCGGCGCGGGGGTCGATTTTTGTAAAATCTTATCTTAATGCACTCCGTAGTTGTTTAGTTTATTTAGTCGTCAATGTAAATTGCATTGTCAACATAAATAACTAGTAATCAAAGAATACAAAAATAATACTTCATTATTAAAACAACAACAATTAAACAACTAATAAATGGTCAATTATCCGCGGTCAATCTTTGTAAGATTAATAAATAATTATGCATTCTTAGGAACCCAAGAAATAACCTTTCATGTCCCTAGCTCAAGCGAATTTGGGCCGTGCGATCTCAGTCAGTCACGGAAGTGTTTTTATGGTCTATCCTATTACCGACTTGTACCAGTTTTCATACGCTCATAATACACTTCGGGAGTTACTTTATAAATGATGAACCTTACACCAACAATGTGTGTAGCCATTACTCTTCGGCTTTCAAACGGCCATCACGGATGCTCGCTAAACCCTGCACTTCTTTGGTGCTCGCAGGTCTGTCGGGAAATCCTGTCTGCCCCACACCCATTTTTCTCCTATTGTGTCGGGTCGTTTGTACAGGCATTAAGCAAATTTATGGCCCAGCCAATTTTAGACAAGATTTAAGTACTGCTTATAATGTGCCGCGGGCTCCGGCGAGTTTAAGAAACTCACACACTTTTACGTCCGACACCCAGATGGCGATACAAAAGTAACTAAGCCTCCCTTTTTGTGTAACTTTCTTGGAAGTAGGTTAATGTTTCTTTTCTTTTAGCGCGTTACTTAATATTTATGTTTTAACTTAATTTTTCAAATATAATTTAGTGTTACTATTAATATATTTGAAATGTAATTCAATTATTTACTTTACCAACCTTCAGTGCAATGTTATATGTAGTTAGGTCAATCTAATATAATCAGTAAATGTAGCCGTAATTCATAATTGTAAACACTATACTCACAAACAAGGCGTATATAAAAAAAAAATGTTATTAATAAGTTAAAATAAAAAGGTTATCGCATGATTTTTTTGTAAGTGTATTTTGTATGAAATTCAAACAAATAAGTGTAGTAGGTACAGTCAAGGACTTTAATTGTTATGCCACTATGGAACCCTCTCATAATGACAGCGTCAAACCACATGACAGAAATTACGCTTAAATGAATGATTAACGTTATGCGACAGGGTTCCATAGTGGCATAACAATTAAAGTCCTTGACTGTACGTGTGAAAATAAACTGTCACAGGGGTCATCCTTGATTGACCCGACTATAGTTATGTTTAGTTGTTACATTCCCCGCGTGTCATCGTGTAGAATGTACTGTCAGTGGCAGGCAGTGCTTTAAATACCTTTAAACATGGATAGCTGTTATAAGTTCTTACCCTCTTATTCATAAACGCGCAATAACTAAAGTGTGCTTGAAATATGCCCTGTCCTTGTCAGTCATTTTGACATTTGATTGTGACAGAAAGGGACAAAGAATACTTTGGCTAAAGTCGGTTTACTGTGCGTTTATGTATAAAGGGGTTAGTGTATAGTCTTACCCAATGATATTTTATATTAAGATACGTCATCGGTGCGCAAAAGCGTTCCTCAAAAAGTAAGGCAAATTGCCTAACTACCGTTCAGTCGCGCCGCGGTCGCTGACACGAACGCGTCGAAGACAATAAAGTTTCACTACCGAAAAGTAACAAATATATTTCATAAAAAATACCGTCTTGTATTTTTCGAGGCTGCCGAAATTATACTGTAACTATAAAAGGAAGAAAGGATGTCTCATTTCATTCGTAAGTACCGTAAATATTTTTTACATTTTGTTTTACATCGCCATACTTTGTTTAATTTGCACCGGCGGGCGGCGTCACTGTCACCTGTGAAACATGAGATACACAATTAAATATCGCATGAGTGCGATAGAGACGGGTAGCTATATGGCAGCCATGAGCGGGCACGCCGCGTCATTCGGGTACGCAATTTGAAACGACTATTAATTTATCTCTTTCTAACAGTAGCGTTCGCTACGAATTGCCGTCTTTGTCTGTAGACATATGGCAACGTAGCAACTGTCAGTAATTGGCGACGGTTTTCGAATGCGTTTAGTATGAGCATAACGTATCTAAATATAAAATATCATTGGTCTTAGTTACCCATTCCATCAAGCATTAAGCACAACCGGTTTCTTCACTAGCTGTAAGATTTATAAGATTTAGAAATATGTTAAAGGTAACATTTGGTATTTTCAGATATACAGTCTTAGGATTGCAGTCTTGAAATTGTAATCTTGGGAATGCAAATGTCTATGGGTCTCAGATCCCACTTCCCATCAGGTTTGCCTAATGGGTAAAATAGAGGTTGATGTTAATTTTATAACGAAAATATTGTCTTTAAAGAGCGTCCCCACTGAGAGCATTCGCGTGTAATGAGCATTCGGCGCGAACATCTAGTGGTGTGTAAGCTTTGTAACGCCCGGCTCAACGTTCACACCACTCGAATATACACGCGAATGCTCTGAGTGAGGACGCTCCTCTATCCGAACGGAGTCACGGTCAAAAAGATCTGATGATAATAGTAACGCATCATACATCATACTATAGCGTAGTTTGTATTCATTTCATATCGGGCTCCGGCAACTTTTGAGCAATAAAAAAGTTCACGGGCGTGGGCACAGTTAATATATTCAGTAATAAATAAATAAGCTCAGTAACTTAGTATATTTTGTACTAAAGGGCAATGCCGTGCCTCGACGACCACGCCTTTAGGGATTTGGCTGTGGAATGCTTTATTACAGGGATATCTATCAAAAGAGCATTGCGTGAGCGAACCACCTTGTTTTTGGAAGTTTCTAAACAGGCTTAGCTCATTAACATTGTTTGTTTTTAGATTCTCGCTACAGAAAAGTAATTGTGATTTTGCTACGTAAAGCCCCCTCAGGGTTCCGTGCCCGAAGGGACCACAGCCAGACCCTGTTAATAGACCTTCGCTGTCCATGCTAACTTTTTAAAGAGCTGTATCTTTAGAACCGTAGGTAATAGACAGCGTGTTGTTTTTTTTTCAGAATGTGTGTTATTTCGGCGTATATACAAAAAAAATAAGGAATGGAATAATAAAATGAACTTTTTTTTCAACATGTGTTTCTGTTGTATCGTACAAGCTTCAAAGGAGAATGGGCAGAAATGTATGAACACTGGCCTAGAAACCAATAACAATAAGCACTATATCATCGGATATCCTTTTTAATTCAACACAACAACACAACGAACGAACGATTTTGTATAGCGGTAAACCTGAAATAACTGTTAGTATTTTTTTATCTGGAACTTTGGGACCCCTACATAGACGACTTTAGCATAATTACCTTGAAATACCGCCGTCTTTGCATGGCGATAACTTATTTCACACAAAGATTTCGAACTACCTGCCATAGTAATAGTTTTACAACTTAGAATTACCTATCCGGTGACATATCTCTTGTCTTATTGGTCATATAGGCCAATTTGCCCACCCTCCTTTGGTATGATTACAATAGTACAAACCCTGAAAAAAAAACAAATACCAACTAAAAAATGGTCAAGTGTGACTTGGGCTCGTGCTGGTTCGAAATCGAATCCAAATCAGAATATAATTATACCTTAGTTTGCGGAGGTACGGAACCTTCGGGGCACGAGTCGGACTCGCACTTGACCGGTTTATTAAAACTTGAGGTGTTGACTCTTGATCTCAAAGTTCCAGTTCGATCCTCATTAGCGAGAGTGCTTTCTGTGGTAACCGATGTTTTTAAGGCGAAAGAAACACATCTGCTGGAGCAGCCTGTATATCCCGCTAACCGGATGTATTAGAGATAATGGTACAAAAGATGTATCCGGCGTCGCTATTGCCTAAAGCACACGCAATCGCAATTGGTTTCAAAGCGGAACAATAGTTTTGACTTTGCACGCAGACTAGCCTTCGATTTTCAAAATGGGTCGGGTCGCAGTTTATCCAAATGGGTCTATGTAAAATAATGAACAGAGGGGCTATTGCCTAACGCACTCGCAATCGCATCGTTTTTATTTTGAAAATCGAAGGCTTGTCTGCCTAAAAAATGAAAACAATTGTTCTGCTTTGAAACCGATTGCGATTGCGAGAGCGTTAGGCATTAGCGACGCGGGTTCTTACTACGGTTTGAATTGTTTTATAAGTTCAACATCGTCTATCTAGAGCAAAAACTCACTACGTACCATATAAGTTGCTATTAACTTAGAGAGTTTTGCCTCTCAATAGACGAGATATTACAAGATTTTAGTTTGAAAAATGTAGTTTGTTTTGCACTGTTAAGCAAAGGTTCGTCCTTTTTACACGACTGTCCAAAAAAGGAGTTCATGTATGTAAACACATAACTTCTAAACGCCTGAGCCGATTAATTTGTAGTATTGTTAAGGTGGGTCTACGCTAGGCGAGCCGAGCACGAGCCGAACTCAACTCGTCTAGTTTGGACCTTAGATACACTAGACGAATTGTGTTCGGCTCGTGCTCCGCTCGTGCTCGGCTCCTGCTCGGCTCGCCTAGCGTAGACCCACCTGTAGAATCCTTTTACTATCCCGGGTGACATAGGATGCCTAAACTGTTAAAATTGAAATAACAACAATGCCAAAATGAGAATTATTAACATAAGTAGGTATATCGACGACAGTATAAAAAATACATTCGGGTTTTTAAAGCTTGTTTTAAATTATTTCGTGAGTTAAATTAATGTATTAATTTAGGATTTTCACTGTTTAATGTTTGAATTAAAAGTTTTAAAATAACTATCTCTTTCTTGTTTTTGTTTGTTTTCATTATTTTATTGTTGTGCATTAATATCGATTGTTTATTTTTTTTAGGTTGTGTGACCTAAAGTCAGATCACCTCAAGTCCTAGGGGAAGACCAGCGCTGGCTTCAAAACCAGCAATATGCTGATCTGGGAACTACTCAATCTACTATCAACTAGTCTGGCACTAGGTCATTAATTAGTCATTTTGTATATTGTTTATTATTTGCTTTTTTTTCTTAGATTTACTCAATGAAATTTCTTTCTTTCGTTTTATTTCAGTTTATTTGCACATCTGATTGAAATAAGACAATTCCTCTGCAGCCCTTTTGTATTAAAAATGCTTGTTCATAATAATATACAAATGTTATAACTTAAAACTCGCGTAAAAGCATTAAATCTCTGCTAAACCATCCCCGCATCTCTAAAACCCGTTAACAAAAGCAAGTTCTAAGCGTACGAAGCGGGCACAATTGTGCAATTCTTTGAGAACATTTCTTCGTAATTTGTACGTGCAAGCGTTTACAAAAGAGATTTCATTATTATATGTAGGAGGAAGCAGTTGCATGTGTGCGAGTGAGCACGAGAACAAACTTTGCGCCTATTGTATTCAGAAAATATGATTTGGCCGTCTGTTATCTATTTTTCGATCTCTTTTTCTGCGTTAAGACTTACCGGACATAACCTTAACCTTAACCTTTCAACCATCTGTGCTGTTTGAAGAACGAGGGCTGTTTTACGATTACCTTTTGTTTGATATTAACAAAAAGATCTTAGTGAAGATTACAGACGGCCAATTCATATTTCCTGAACTATACTTTTTTTTTAAGATAACACAAAGCTACTCAATGTACTTATGTTAAAAACAGTCATAAATATTTAACGACGTTTGTCTGAACGTCCTTTAGTCAGTGTTAATGGAGTTATTCACTTACTTAAGTATTGGGTACATAGTGGATTCATACATAATAATGTTAAGAAACTATAAATTTTCTACTATTTTTTTTAAACTACTATAAATTATAGATGTACTAGGTACATGATGACATTTTAATATTATTTCACTTCGCAGTAGTTTCATATCGATGGATATATAGCTTTATAACGATTTAATGTTTAGCGCATTCGATTTTTCAAACTCGTAATAGCAGATTCTGCTCGTAATTAGAGTTCCTTACCCAAGGGTAAAAACGGGACCCTATTACTAAGACTCCACTGTCGGTCTGTCTGTCTGTCACCAGGCTGTATCTCATGAACCGTGATAGCTTGACAGTTGAAATTTATACAGGTGATATTTCTGTTGGCGCTATAACAACAAAAACTAAAAACAGAATAAAACAAATATTTAAGTAAGGCTCCCATACAATAAACGTGATTTTTGCGCCCTTTTTTTCTCGAATGTTGTGATATTATAGTGTATAATGTTGTAAAGATAGTGGTACGGAACCCTTCGTGCGCGAGTTCGACTCGCACTTGGCCGGTTTTTTTTAATTCACCAAGGGGCCTAATATGGCTGCGTTTATCCCGTAACAAAATGCGGATAAAACATCCGTCATTTTCTGACACGTATATAAGTACGGGTGTGACGGATGCTTTATCCACATTCTGTCACGCGATATACGCAAGAATACTAGGCCCGCTGTACTTTAATTATTTTGAGCTTAACAGCCTTGTCCTAACTGAGGGCTTTATTATTATACAGCGGGAATATTTGGCGAGAAACTAAATTTACAATTCCTATTAGAAAACGGACCGGCGGGTGCTGCGACATCGGCCGGGTTATTGGCAATTCATGCCGAAACGGCCGAAAAACTCACTGGCTGAATCTGATAACTTAAATGCGCCATTTCAAAACTGATAAATATCGGGATAGCCCTTTCTATTTACCTTATTCTTGGTAGTGAAATTACTATAACGTTGGAAGATTTAAACATTTACGAGAAACTTTCATATTATTATTTCTTGTATAGTAAAACTAGCGACCTACCCTCACTTCGCTTTTAAACCAGAATTTATTATGCATTAAAACCTTCCTCTTAAATTACTCTGCCTATTGATGAAAACCGCATTAAAATCCGTTGCGCAGTTTAGAAGATCTAAGCGAACAGACGGCATAACGTCGGTGAAACTGCAAAACCGCGTAACCATCAAATTTATCATAGAGCAAAATAAACCTTAATGTCTTAAAAAAAGGTGCATTTTGCTCCTCAATAAAAATGTTACTTACGCGGTTTCACCGACGATAAGCGACTATGTTTTATACTACCTACTTATGTAAAGATAAAGATGTAATATAATCAATCACTTGTCGGAGGGACGCTGTCTAGCAGAGCAGTAGCCGTTTTATTGCAAAAATTGTGTTATTGAGAAATGTAGAATTGTACAATATACTGTAGTTACATGTATTGGAAAACAGCCAGTTTTCATAGTTGGCTTTGATCGAAACCCAGGAACTGTACCATGTGATAATATAAATATGTTCTTTGCTTTGTTTTTCTTTTATGTGCACCACATTTGTCAGTATCTGTATGATTATTTGGTTGACTGGTAGATAATGCCATTAGGGATTAAATCCGGCATTTGTATTTTTCTGTGCAATAAAGATTAAATACATACACATAATAAAAAAAAAACAAGAGGAAATTTGATTGTGCCGTGCCAATTACAATGAGTTAATTATTCAATATTAATTATTAAATAGTACTTTTTAACCGACTTCAAAAAAAGGAGGAGGTTCTCAATTCATCGGGTTTTTTTTTTATGTATGTTCCCCGATTACTCGAAGACCACTGGACCGATTTGAAACATTTTTTCGTTGTTTGAATGGGTACACTCAAAAAAATGAGAGCCAACAAAGAGAGATCTTCACTTAGTTGACATAAAATGAATACAATAGTTAAGATATTAGTTATATCAACCAAAGCTGATAGTAACAAACAGCAATTTCTTTAGTGATTCAACTAACATCGTAGTTGATGTATCTAACGTCTTAGTTGGTGTATCTATTGTCTTGTTAGGCTCGTATGGGATCATGACGCTTATGCACAATAATCACAATCTTGTTACAAGCGACCAATTTTTTTTTTCAGTGTATACTTTCTAGTTGGTCCCATTATCACGTCAGGATCTGATGATGGGATCTTGGAGAAATCAAGAGAACTCTATTATAGGCACACCTATAGCGATTTTGGTATTTTTCACTGTAACTCGTGCATTTGCTTTTGAAAAGTACTATATGGTGAAGTGGAACTGATGATGAAGACCACAGATGGCTACCGGAACTCCTTAACGGTACCTATTTCAAGGGTGGCGATAAGATATTTCGATTAAGGTAGTTGAGCGACTATGACGAAGCACATTTAGGTTTAAATATGACTATGACATTCCCGCGGCGTTGTCTGCGGCGAGCTTGAAATGTTCTATAGTTTCTCATTAATATTTAGAAGTGGAGCTACGTAACAGCATAAATAGGAATAATAGGATCACTAAAAAGTATAAAATAAAATAAATATTAAAAAAACAAAAACCCGCCTTCAAAATTCCAAAAAATAACATCTTTTAAAATAGTAGGTCAGTCCAACTGAAGTCGGCGTCCCACAATATTTTAAACCAAAAGGCGAATGCAGTTGGACTGACCTACTATTTTAAAATAAGTTATTTTTTGCATTTTTGAAGGCGGGTTTTTGTTTTTTTAAACATTTATATGTTCATACTTTTAACTGAACGATGACTTTACATCGTCAAAAACGTAACATACAAAGTTTTCAAAAATAACCGAACTCACAACAACACTTTTAACAAACATACATATATACATAAACTCACGCCCTCATTCCCAGACTGGGGTAGGCAGACCTACAGAATTACCAACAACTCTAAAAAACTTGTTGATAATTCTGTAACCACATTTTGCACAATTAGTACACTTTTAAAAACTTCAGTTATTTGTATACCTTATAACTAGGGCTTGCAATCCGGATATCCGAATATTCGAATTATCCGGATATCCGCTTAATTTCAAATCCGGATTTGGGCTTACTTTGTATCCGGATAATTCGGATATTTCGGATATTCAACAAATAGGACTAAAAATTAATTTTAGTATTGAATTTGACGCCAGATCAGATCGCGAAAGCATTTTTCATTTATAAAATGCGCGAGCGAGACGCACTCACGATATCCTCGTCTCAGATTCTAGAACACAACAACGCCGATCGCCGTTCCCCTCCGCTCAATAGTATTGTTCCTGGCGGTGGTGGCGCGTTAGTCAGATATCAATGCTCACCGTGTTCGTGTCATTCGTACCTACGTGTTATCGTGTATTCAAACTCTAAGTGCAGAAACACCACGTGGCGAGGAGGTACAGCATGGTAGTGGAAATTACCATGAGTTCACGCGACGTGTATGACTACTTTTGAGTTGTTCTTATTCAAAAGTACTCACAAATGGCCGCTATATTCAAAGAATACAAAAAATCGAACCTTGATAAGAACTGCGCCTGGCACCACTTTTTGCGAATCCCTGGTGGCAAAGAAGCTCAGTGCAAAATATGTAAAAACATATTAAAATTATCTGGATATACCTCAGCTTTGCACGATCATCCGAAGCTAATTCACTCAATAGATATCAAACAACAGATAAAAGACAAATTGAGCACTTCAGCCATTTTCAGAAGCTTACCAGCGACAGCAACACAACCTTCAACTTCTACCACAGACGTCTTGTACCTCTAGTCCTGATTACATTTTTAATTTAAAGCCTTGAAATAAAAATATTTTGTGAAATCTAACGTTGTTTATATAAAAATATATTCTTTTTTTACCATTTTTTTGTATTTTATTACATATTACCTAAAAATATCCGTTTTATCCGTTTTATCCGGATATCCGGATATTGCATTATTCGTTATCCGAATTATCCGGATAGTAAAATAGGGCGGATAATGCAAGCCCTACTTATAACGTTGCAATGGCGTCTGTAAAACTTTTTCTTTTCAACTATTATTATATGTATACATAATTTGATACAGATTAATGATGGCTTCCCGTTCTCTTTGGACAACTTGTGCCATAAACTTGGCCAATTAAAAAACCATTTGGCGAACATTACAGACTAATTCGAATTCGTTAATGTCATGTTTGTAAACTGTTTCCACAGACACGCACGCTTCTTTGAAAAATGATTTGTTAAATGAGTAACTATTTTACTTAGTTATACAAATGCGATAGTTTATTTGCTACGAAACAGAAGCAAACAAAATTAAGCTAAATTCAAGTAAGTCTATTACGGCAAATTTTACAGGAGAGCGAAAAAGCGCTTCGTTTTTTGTTCTGATTTAAGTTAATTGAATACTTCTTTTAAATATAGCTCTAAAATTAAAAGGAAATATGAGGTTTTTTTGATGTAGAATTATGCGCCGAATTAATAAGAATCTAACGCCGTAAAAAACAAAAAATCGAAAAAATTAGACATACTTGAATTTAGCTTAGCGCAGCCAAACGAAACCATCAATTTTTTGCAGATATTTGTAAGCTCATTGACGACGGTTGCTTTTTACCGCGAAAAATTTGTCAGTTTCCAAAAGTTACACCGACAACTATATTCTACACCAGCTAGTATCGAAGTATGTTATTTTAAAGAGCTCTGGGGCTACGGAAGCCCTCTGCAGGAGCTTTGTTAAAAATGAAACAATCTTTAGGTTGATCGATAGGTCAGCAAAAACAAATGATTAACACTACACAGACACATTTAAATAACTATGCGAGCTGATATCTCTTAAACGAGTTATTTTCATGTAAGTATATATATGTACATATATAGTTATATATGTATTTGTATATTGTTTATTTATATGTATAGTTTATGAATATTTAGCTGTAGATATATTAGTTTATTGACTTTTTGTGCGCATCCTTGTAATCTTACCTATCCTCTTACAGTTTCCTTAATCATGGTCAGGGTAACTGGAAGAGATAAAGGGATAAGTTCGCCATTGTACATTTTAATTTTAAGTTTATGAACGAATTTACTTTTAATTGTTTTTTTGGAGCAATAAAGAATTTACATACATACATACTCAAACGATTTTCATCAAGCCTAGTTGAAAAATGTATATCCCGATCGAACAAGCTTTCTTTTTAAAAAACTACAATTCCACAGATACACACATACACAGATTCGTCGGGGTTAAAAAATAAACAAAGAGGTTGAAGCCAAGAGCCGCGCATCACCCGCAAGGCTACAATCTAACCTTTCTCAAACAAGTCAGGAACAAAAGATAAGCTGTAGTTTAAGTTAATTTATAAAATATTCTTGTGCACGCTAGAAAATCTAGATCCGGATTAAAACTTGTTCTGCGCGGCGGCGGCGTCGCGGCCGTCTTACGGGACGTAATCCGGGAAGTTAGTGTTAAGTGCCACACAGAGTACAAAGTGGAAGGACCTATTACGGTGAGTGCAAAATGCTCGAGATAACTCACTATCTTGGTTGGAGTTTGTAGCAATAAAGTCGCTGTAACGTAATCGCTGACAGGGACTTTGTTCCAATTTGTTTTTTTTTCTTAGTTAATGGCTTTTTATCTAGGCCTCTATTCTACAAGGTTAAACAATATTGCTTTTGACGTACTATGGTATTGATCTCGGCCGCCATTATTGTCAAGTGAATAGAGCTGTCAAAACGATGACAATACGAAAATAGGGTCTCTATTCAATATGGTAAAGTAATTTTTTTTTGATGTGTTATGGTATCGTCAATGTTATTGCTCTTATTTACTTGACAGTAATGGCGGCCGAGTAAAATAATACGGTAATATGTCAAAAGCAATGTGGTTCTACCGTCAAGAAGGCAATGGTCAAAATAAATATTGTTTTGAGTCGTATCAGGAGGTGAAAAAGCTGGCAGAGAACAAAGAAAAGTGACAGGAGCCTACAGTTTGGTCGTTCTAATAGGGCCTATTTGACAGCTGTCAACGCAGTATAAAATATAACCTCAAACACATATTTTTTACTGAGTTGACAGCTGTCAAATCGGCCCTCTTAGAACGACGAAACTGTAGCTCTTAAGTTAAATGATGATGAATAAACACCCTGTGAAGGTGTATTTCGCCAATATCAAGTTATTTATAGACAAACACCATGGACTTATTAGAGAAATAAGTCCATAGATATCACACACGAGGACAAATAGTTCGGTCAAAGAGCATTTTCTTTTGTAGACTTGAAATAAGCACATAGGGTAGTTTCGCTTCTATCAACTCCTTCCATTTTATTTCTTGCCTTTATATTGTAATCATTTTGTTTCCATTATAATAGCTTTTACTGCCAACTAAATAAGAGCTGTTATCAGAAAGTAAGATGGGCTAAAACAAAAGGAAATAGAAGACCATGTTAAAGAGATAAAAGCTTTATTAATCAAACGTGTAGAGGGGCGTTTTCCAAAAAAAAAAGTGTACATGAACTTTTTTCCAGAATTATTTTTTTTTGTTTTTCTTACTCATAATGTTGATACTATCGATCCTCATACAAGAAGAAAAGTGTCCCAGATTTTACTATGTAAGTGTTTTCTTCCAGTGCGTCACGACCATATAAATAAAAAAGGCTGCATACAAAAATGTGACCATCTGGAATGGAATATTTGGGACACTTTTTTTCTTGTATGAGGATCGGGATAGTCTCAACGATTCTGAGTAAGAAAAACCAAAAAAAAAACGAATTCTGAAAAAAAAAGTTCATGTACACTTTTTTTGGAAAACGCCCAGAGGCGTTGCGTAACGTTTTAACCGTTCCAATGTTTAAGTCACTAACCGTTATCTTGGTCGTATATCGTTATTTGTAACAAGTAAAGGTTTGTTTGTATTTCGCACCATATCAAAGTATTAGTTAGATCGATGCTTTAATAGGATGCTATCCGGTCGATAGGTATACTTACATGTCATTCTATAAAAGAGGGAAGGGATCTATCGTAGAAAATTTGACAGGGCTCTAGTGTGTTGCGATTAAACAATTTTATGGCATATAGTCTCGGACAATGTTTAAGAGATATGTATATTTATTATTTAGTTTTAGCAAATAAACATCAAAGAACAATCTCAGATAATTGACCTACTTCCAAACTCTAGGCTTTGTGCTATTTGTACAAGACAACGATAAACAGCCTTACATAGAGAAATCCATACTTAAAAACAGAAAATACCAAAGAGTCATCAATCTAGCATATTTATTTAATAATAGTTTTAATATTTAGTTACACTCGATATAACTTCTATCAAAAACTTTAAATTGACATCAGACACGGTCACTTATTCCGGTCCCATGTGGGTCCATTGAAGAGTTATTAGGTACTCGTGTTAAAGGCGAACAGAAGTGGCGTTGTATTGAATTAAATTTCTAAAAGGAATTAAGTGTAATATTTTTCAAATATACCTTACTAATTACGACTTCCTTACGAATACTAACACACTATACGAAAAAACTAAACTATTCAACATAAATCAGCTCTACACTTTGCCATCTGCATCCTCATAAATAAAATTTAAACTAATAAAATTCACACACTAAATGCATTTACAAAACGTACACTCAAACATCACTTATGGAACATGTAAAAATTAAATTATTTAAACACAGAACTGGATACGGGAAGAGAAGGGTAATTAATCTCCAGTGATCGGAATAGGTAGAGTATATTTACCTAAAGTTCGCAAAAGGACATAACATAGAGTGGTAACAACGGAGTATTTATTATTATTGAATTCCGGATTTCTGGTATTTTCTGATATTAGTAAATGTAGTCGCAATAAAGTCTCCAGTTTATGTCTCTGTTCTACAAAGTTTAAGTAAATACACTTCACCTATTAATTAGATACTAAGGGCTGATTTTTCAATCTCCAGTTAACACGATCTGTCAGGCAAATTGTAGCTCTGTCCTTATCTTTCTTATGACAAAGAAAAGGACCGAGCTACAATTTACCTGACAGATCGTGTTATCTGGAGATTGAAAAATCAGCCCTTAAAATAATTAAGTTACAGGCCCCTTTTATCACAAACTAACATAAAATATCCCGTACCGTGAGTAAATTTAAAATACCGGAAATTAGGATTTCATTAAAAATAAATTAATATTTCATCCGGTTGTAACCACTCTATATTATGTCCTTTTGCGAACTTTAGATAAATATAACCTATTCCAATCACTGGAATGTCCGAGGGAGCACGGTTGTACAATGACCTTGTTAGTGAAGTAAAGCCCGTGCCATTCTTGAGCTATGTTTAAAACTAAATTAATTATTTATGTAATAAAATAAACTGAATCGTTCAAAGCGGGATGTATAGATTTAAGTCACTTTTCACTTAAGCCCATTGTAAGTGAACGATTGTTTTTTTACGAGTACCTAATAAATTTCTTTATGACCCATACTTTATAACTCCTCACTCCTAAATAAACATATCAATTAAAATAACATGAGAAGCTTCTAAATAATATTATTTGTAAAAAAGGAATCGTATCTTTACACTCAATTTAACGTTGTGAATATTTAACTTAATTATTCAATTAATTTCAACGAGCAGAGAATGTCTGAATGAATCATTGGCAAAGCGTTAAAATACGCTCCCATTTTATGGGGGGAATTTATAATTGTATTTATGTAGGTTATATGTATTAAGTATGTAAATACTATTCAAACATTAAAATAGGTATATTTTAAGCGGTATTTACTATTGCTATATCGTTACGCCGGTAAATTAAGGCGTCAAAATTTCAATTGTGATTTTGGGTGCTTGGCAGATCATTTCAGCAGCCTGAAATATCGCTTCAGTCCGTTTCAGAGGTAGCTCAAGCACACAACCGATTATCAAAATTTCGACTAACTTGTTGAAGCTATAAAAGGCGGAACAACTGCCGCTACGAGAGTGGTTATATCAGTTCGCCAAACGCGTTGGTTCCGCGTAGCAGAGTTTCCTTTCGCATTTTTCCCCACTAGAGTTTGTTTTCATTCATGTATTTCACCATTGGCGTAGTTCCCCAAACGCGTTAGTTCCGCGTACCACCATTTCCAGTCGCGATTTTTCCGATTCGTCATTTTACTAGATGTCTTTATTCCCCATTCATAATTTTTCCTTGTCGCATATTTACCATTCTGGTTTTTTTCCAGTCCGAAACAGGTAGGTAGGTTTAGGTTATGTTAGTTTTGCAGCAGGCCCGAAGGGCCGAACAACCCAGAAGTAGGAGCTCCGCGCTAGCGTAGCTCTGTCGACTCTTTTAAAATGATATAACTATTCAGACAAATACAGATTGGGAAATTATGATACTACTGATAAAAATAAAAACTGGTAAATTTTAGCAGGCAGTAAAATGCAAATGGTGACATACATGAATGAAAACAAACTCTAGTGGGGAAAAATGCGAATGGAAACTATGCTACGCGGAACTAACGCGTTTGGCGAACTGATCTAACCACTCCGTTACGAATCATTCTTTACTTGGACAGCGAACAGTGCGAACAAGAGCGAACCGAGCGATCATCTACGTATTTGAAGTTTATTGTGCCATTATTGTTTTTAACGGTTAAGTGAGTGTGTTAATAAAGTCTTGCTTTTACTTAACTATGTTATTATGTAAATCTATGAGTTGTACCTACCCCCACGTACTTAATGCTACTTAATATTCATTTAATGAGGGTAGTTGTACTAGTAAGTATAGATTAAACACGATCTATTGTCTAGTGTGTGTCGCATGCACTTCAGTCAGTGCTATTAGATGGGTAAATATTTGGATCAGTGCCGATCGAGTGCACAGACTCGCAAACCCAATATCTGCATAATAGTGGCACTATCGCCGGGCGCGCAATCTGAGGCCATATTCTACTTTCTCTTTACGTGTAATGTTATCGTATTGTTTTAACTAGGCCGCCATTACTGTCATATTTGCATTTATGTCCAGGATGATGGCACCAATGTTGGACACTTTTAGCTTAAAGCACCAGTAATGGACACTTGACGCTTTATTCAAAGATCATACGTTCCTAAATTGATAGTTGCAAAACAAATGAATAACCCTTATCTTCTGTAAAATAAGAATCAAGTGTTCATCATTGGTCCTCGTCTATTACTGGTTCTATAACCTAAATAAGAGTCGTGCTATCATAACGTTAAAAATACGATAACATGTCGAAAGCAATTAGGTTTACCCCGAGTAGAATACAGCCTCTGTGTTCGTTACACGGTCTTTTATTTATCAGAGATACAGATAATGGATAGAGATACAAAACAATTTTTTTATTCATCACCATCATCATGTTAGCCAAAACACGTCCACTCTTTGCCATAGGGATTTCCCTAGGATCGTTTGTTTGTTCTTCAAACAATTATAAAGTAGACCATTGGAATGAAAACTTAACAAACCAATTTTTGGATCAGCTATAGCTATAGCTATAGCTAGCAGGATGTATTCTAGTTTTTTTACAAGGTCCTTTAAATTTAGCTGTGTATTCTTTTATATTATGCAGTTATTAATAATCACAAATAGAACAGAGAAGAGAAACACTAAAAGAAAACTCAAAATCATGAACTATGAAGTTTAAGTATATAATTCACGTCTCTTGCAAACAAAACAGCAGAATAATAAAATTAACAGAGTTGATTCAAAATTATTCAATGTTTTACGATCTCGAATACCGTTGAATGAAGTCGCAAATAATAAAGTACAAAGAAATCACCGTCTGCACGAAAGTAGGTATTACTTACGACGTCGTGTACCGACAATGGTCGAATTAATGCGCGGCAACCCGCCGCACCCGTCGCCTTCTGATCCAATTATTTCGAGTATTTCCGAGGGACTATTGACGAATATCCCTCTATATCCCTCTATGGTTTGCTCTGAGGCTCATACGAGTATAAGAGGTTACCCGCTTATATCGGAATCCCATTTGGAACTGACAAGCTACTATTGTGGAAAATCGGTAAGTTTAATTAATTGTAGTTCAAGTGTATAATGGCGCAAGGATACAAAATGTAGAGGATTTTTGAATAGCATGTTTCTTCGACATTTTTATGTTTTTTTTTAAATTAGGTTCGCAACGACATTATCAGGTTGTTTCTAATACGAGTAGTTAGCTAAATATTGACGGTTCAAGAAACGGTGCCATACAAATTTCGACAGCGCTATACAAATGTCAATACTGCCATAAAAATTTCCAGTCGACGTCAAAGATATGTTTAAACTTTAGTACCTTGTCACCTCATCCGCTATGAAAATTTCATACGGCAGTTTAAACATGACGTTAAATAGACAAGGTATTAAAGTGTAAACATATTTATGGCGTCGACTGTCCAAAAACCTCATTTACCTACTTCCATGGATATTATACATAAAGTTTATCAGAGAAGAGATTATCTTTAAATAATTATCTATCGTGAATTCAATCGACAATTCGTGCTATCAATTTGCTAGGCAAACTTGTAAACGCCCAACATTATTGATGCGATGTTCGCAGAAAACTGCATTAGCGGCCATTGGCAGGGAATCCCGTGGTAAAGTAGGGAACTAAGAAAATATTCAGATGCTAACTTCGCCTTGGGTGACATGGAAATGCCCGGTTAGAACTGTGTTAAATAAAAGATATTGATCAAACAAAAATAGGACGGGGTTCTCGTTCCAAAAATAATTTGATTCCATGGAGCACGGCCGTTTAACGACTACTGTTTTGTAACTTTTATATTCGACGTAATAACTCGGACATGAAAAATTGAAGTCACGTTATTGTAACGAAGTATTTTACATATTTTTTTAACAGGCGTAAAACGAACAATAGAGTGGATATAAACCGACTGCGCAGGCCTATATTTTATTTAAAAAAACTTGACATGAAACAGAACACCGAATAAAAATAGGGAACAGAAAATATTCAGTTTATTTCTGTCGAATTTGGTCAGCCTTGAGCGTCTTTTGTCACGCAATCAAAAACCCAATCTTTACATTTTATCGAAGACTGACGTTTTCTATTCATTGCTCAGTACTTATGTTAGGTACGGTTGAACTCATAACATAAATTAACCTTGTGAGGCCCATTGTGCAATAAGATGTCCATTATCAAGGCAATTTAATTTGAACTGTATTGCAATGGAATAAAGTTTAATTTCCCTTTGTTCATTAATTGAAAATGACATTTTCGAAGAAACTGAATTGAACTTTATTGCCTTGATGGTAGATTCAAAGTCCCACTCACAAAAAACTGGGTGTTTGTAGTTCGGTGGGTCTTACGAGGTTAAGTACCTGTACCTACTATATTGACATACTAAATTAAAACCACTGTCACTTTATTACGGTATTGCGACAAGGTACTAAAATGTACAGCCACTTATGAGTTCGACTGTACTTACCTATTACTTATATTATAATTTTTAACATGAAAACGTAACATCGTTATCCTGGAATGAATAATTTACTTAAAATAACTTTAAATTACTTCGCCTACGCTGATATGGTGTAGCAGAGTATTTTGTTGGAAAAATAATATTTATGTTTCGTATTATTTTCCAAAATGTAAAGCAAAACCTTTCTCCCACGCTTTCAAAATACCAGTGGCGCACGTAGGAAGAAAACAAGGTATCTAAATTTATACGGAGCCAACTAATTGATTTAATTGGTGTGTATTTTGGAATAACTTTGTTGATTAACAGTAATTAAGGAAAACTGTTGTTATTTCCGGATAAAAGTTTAATAGATCTTTGTTTTGGAGTTTCAACCTCCGAATTAATGACCTTTACGTGTATGACAACTTAAGGATACTTCCAATATAAGTAATAGACAATCAACAGAACATTGATCGAAGATAGATTATTTTTCGATTGTGATAACATCACAAATTATAAATTTTGTTTGAGGTGGTTGGTCAACATCGAAAATTTCCTAGTGTCAAAAATATATTTTGATATTTAACAAGTACCTACTGCGTTGCGATATGATTGCGATACATAGCAGAATATCAAATTAATGTGAGAATATTTTTAATCCACACAACAACAATTCTCAATTCCTTTTGCTAAAAAACATCATCAATAATTGACAATAAGTATGTAATTTACTCGTGTAACGACCGTTGAAAATGATTACAAAAATGTATATACACAGCTATAACTGTTAGAACTAGCAAGCAACAATAAAAAAAGCAATATCTCTATCAATCGACCCGTCACTTTTGTAATCAAGGAAAAGGCCGCGTGAATGATGACGGCGCGTCAACCTGTCGCAGGCTAAGACGCGTATTACCATGGACTTCCCGAAGGAAATTAAGCTAACGATTCGCCACGACCGTGAATAGAATTGTTTAGGCAACGCTTCCTCGGGCGATCCCATGGGCGAAGCTGTAAAAATAAATAACGCAGTGTAATCACTTTTGCAAATCATTGTGGTGATTAATTCGTCGGCTTCGAAGCCCAAAATGAGTCCAGCCCCCAAAGGTCGTTGAGGATCGCGATCGATTCTCGTTTGTTGAATATGTTAGCAACGTTACGTGTTCATTGTCTTGATGGGCTAGGATTTGGTTTCTATGTCATTAGTCTATAGAGACATATAAAACGAATGCGGGCGTGTCTAGAAAGGACGATACCAGATCTTGGCTTAAAATACTTTAAAAAAAAAGCTTGCGGATACGAAGGATGTTGATATCACCTGTTTTGTATGAGATTTAAATTCAGTACATTTTATTACTTACCACAAGAACACTTGCAAGTATTTTATGTAATGTAAAGTAAAATAAGACAAGCTCTTCGGAAAAACTAACACGACAGCATTGTTTTAAATATTTTTCTACATCAAATAAACCCAATTCTATAATTATCCGTCACAATTTATTCTTAGGCCAAAGCTTCTATGGAGACCGGGCATTGTCCTTTCCGTATTTGACGTACCATACCATCTCGGAACACAACACTAAAGATAGCGATTTTAGAAATCGGTCAAATTAATGGAGTACCTATGTAAGCCGCCGAGGCGATAGACTGTCAGCTTACGCCAATCCTTCACATTTAACGTTTTCGAAAATCTGTAACGTTATCGTTACGCATCGTGTCTCCCTGTTAGTTTATGTATATACCAGCTATATATACTAGCTTCTTGACGCGACTTCGTCAAAAGTAACCTATGAGTTAATCCAGGGTATAGCTATCTCGATTTCCATCCACCCCTCTAGTTTTTGCAGTGTAGAGGGGTAACAAACAAACACACAAACTTTCGCATTTATAATATAGTAGCATAATATGTCAGGTTAGTCAGATTCTCCGTATTAACTTAGACTAATTTCAAAAGAACTTTTATAACTTTAAAAACTATCAAAAATGTACAGAAATTTTCTACAAACGGTAGTCTTTTCTCGTTTTATTTTCACATTTCATTAAACGCTTGCCAATATTGTATCCAATAAATTTAGTGTTCATATAAAGTTTGTGAAATAAAAGAATACTTCAGACTTCAAACAAAGAAGATTGATTAAGTATTTTTATAGTTAGAATAGTTAAAAGTTCTTAGGAAGTGTTCGGTCACTGAACCGGCGGACGTATCGGTCCGGAGCAGCCAGTGCACGCTCGGATGCACTAGGGATTGGCTGAAATAAAAATAATTGGGAATAAGAAATTTAGAGACTAAATTCAATTATCTACTTAATGTAGCTACCAAGTTTAAACACTAACTCGATATTACTATTTAAGGTTTATAATCTAGTATTTAGAAAAATAGAATTTTTAAACTTTCAAATTCTTTGTGATGAAAATATAGCGTTTAAAATTTGTACGTAATTTACTTGTAGATAAAGATAAAAAAGATAAAAGAATACTTTATTGCAATCCATAATGTGTACAGGTTGGAATACAGTAATAGGGTATTTGCCTAATTTTTTATTAGTATTTAAATTGAAGCTTTTTTACCTTCCGAATAGTCTAGTATAAATAGTTTTTTAATATCTTTAAAAATAAGAAAGATATAAATGTTTAAAACTTGCTTTTAGACAGAGAGGAAAATACAGTAATATGACGTCATATTACTCAACCGCCATATGAATTACACACAAAACATCGTTTCTTTAGAAAGAAATAGTGAAAAAACTTTAAAAGGCTATAACTTTTTTATTTTATTACCAATTTCAAATTTGATTTTGAATTATTTTATCATACTCCGTATATTGATATATTATCCAAATTAATATATGAAATTTAATATCAGGCAAATACCCTATTACCCGACCTATACCCGACCTATAGGCCTCGGTATATAGGCCTATAGACCTATAGGCCTATACCCGACGACCTGAAAAAAGTGGCTGGTGGTGACTGGATGGCGAAAACGGGAGATCGGGCCTTGTGGCGAACCCTGGGGGAGGCTTACGTCCAGCAGTGGACTGCAATAGGCTGAAATGATGATGATGATGAATGAAATACCCTATTTTATGTGCATTATGAACCCTGTATACTTTTAGGGTTGAGGAAAACATCGTGAGGCAACCTGCACATTTGAACACGGCCTCTATTATACTCGATAAATCTTAATTGCTTTAAAAAAAACCTTAATTACGACACAATCAAAAAAACAGAAAATATAAAAAAAAGATAAAAGATAAAAGAAATTTATTCAGCAAGTAGGCCGCACGGGCACTTTTACACGTCAAGAATCTACCAGCGCTTCCCAAGAGAAGACCACTGCCGAGAAGAAACGCCGCAAGAAACTCAGCAGTCAGTCATTTTTTAAACATATTTCTTATTACAATGGTACTTCTTAGTCTAGCATTATATAAAGCTATAAATATTAAATTAAATATAGTATCAAATAACATGCGTAGTTCAGCAGGAAAACATGCCAATTAAGAATCTTACGGGAGAGATAGAGAAAAAAAAAACACATACTTATGTGTATATAAGATGGTGCGAGACGACCACATAAAAGTTTCGATATGTTTTCCTACATCAACGGTGTCCCCTAGACAAGATAAAGATTTTGCATTTGAATAAATTATTATTGACTAAGTTTCGGATTTAGGCCATGCATTTTTGTCTGTTAGATAGTCCTCGATCCTATAATACGCTTTAGACATTAACGACCTTTTCAAGTAACTTTTAAGTGCTGGAAAGGGTAACTTTGAAACTTCGTCAGGTAATTTATTATAGAAATGAATGCATTGACCAACAAATGATTTATATACTTTACGGACGCGGAATTTTCGGATAGCGATTTTATTTTTATTTCTGGTATTTAAATTATGTATATCAGAATTTTTGGTGAAAGAATCTAAATTTCTAATAACGTAAATAATATTCTCATAAATAAATTGAGACGCTACGGTCAAGATATTAATTTCTTTAAAAAGTTCTCTTAAAGAGTCACGGGAGTTTAAGTTGTAAATAGAACGAATGGCCCTTTTTTGTAACACAAATATAGTTTGTATGTCAGCTGCCTTACCCCAAACCAGAATACCGTACGACATGACACTATGGAAATAACTATAATAGACTAAGCGAGCTGTCTCAACATTGGTTAGTTGTCTAATTTTCCTAACGGCGTAAGCTGCCGAACTTAGTTTACCTGCCAGTACTGCTGTATGGGGACTCCATTGCAAATATTTATCTAATGTTATGCCTAAGAAAATTGCCTTATCTACCATTTGCAAACACTCGTCATTTAGAAAAATACTAGAATGTACCGGTTTAACATTAGGCAAAGCGAACCTAACACATTTCGTTTTCTTAGCATTTAGTAGCAAATTGTTGCTAGTAAACCAATTAAGTACTTTAACTAGTGTGGTGTTAATCCTACTGTAGTCTACGGATTTTCTATCTACCTTGAAAATTAGTGAAGTATCATCAGCAAAAAGTACAATATCACAAAGTTTATCTACTGTTGGTGGCAAGTCATTTATGTAAACCAAAAATAAAAAAGGACCTAAAATAGAGCCTTGAGGCACACCTATTTTCACTGTAGCTCCAACAGATTGCGTTTTGTTTACAACAACTGTTTGAGTTATATCACTTAGATAAGAAGACATAAGGCTTAAAGCTTTATTGGACAATCCATAATGTTCTAATTTTAAAATAAGGGTCGTATGATCCACGCAATCAAAAGCTTTAGAAAGATCACAAAATATTCCTACTGCATCGCAAGATTTCTCCCAACTGTTATATATATGTTTAATGAGTACAGATGCCGCATCAATTGTTGATCGACCTCTGGTAAAGCCAAACTGGTTAT
The DNA here is from genome assembly GCA_946894065.1 of Acleris literana. Taxonomy (NCBI): domain Eukaryota; kingdom Metazoa; phylum Arthropoda; class Insecta; order Lepidoptera; family Tortricidae; genus Acleris; species Acleris literana. Next base: position 8,110,011 of record OX335689.1, on the reverse strand, counting down.
TGTTAAGTAGTTTATTTCTGTTAAAGTGACCTAACATATCCTTTAGCATTACTTTCTCAAAGACTTTACTTAAAACTGGTAGTATGGAAATGGGACGGAAGTTCGTTATATCACTCATCTCGCCCGATTTAAAAAGAGGTATTACTTTACTATATTTCATGAGATCTGGAAAGACCCCCTCTGATATGCAATTATTGTAGATTAATGCTAGATGGGGTGCAATTACATCTATGATATGAAAGAGTACCTTAACTGATGTGCCCCACAAATCTTCAGTCTTTTTTAAACTAAGTGATTTAAATATCTTGACTATTGAATCTGAATTTACAGGGCTGAAATCAAAGTTTATATTACATTTACTGACATTAGTGCTAAGTAATGATTGAGCTTCAACCGCGGGTATAAAAACATAAACTACAACTAAATACTAAAATAAAATTAATAATTGCTTTTGACTTGAAATATAAGTAAATGAACAAATATGTTTTATTAGAATAAACCCTAATAGATTTCCTAAATCGTTACAAACTCAAATTGTACGTAAGTAGGTATTTTACTATTTTGTAGAGTGAGGGTGCGTGTTATTTTGAGCGTGTGTGGTACAATTTGGTAAATAAACAGAAGGTACTTTTTTTTAGAGAGTTACGGTAATTTTTATTCCTACCAAGGTAAATAAAAGTTTGGCAACACAATAAGCTAAGTTGGTAGTGAACTGCTTACGAAAGTAGCGGTCACAGGTTCTATTTCCGGTAAGTGTAGTGAGATTGGCCGCTAAATAAGTATTTAGTTGAATAGGTTAGGTTCTATAAAAGTCACAACAGTCATCAATCAATATATTTTCCCTAGAAAATATATTTTATCTACACGCATATAATAAGTCCTCTATTATACTTTCAAACCCCGTAGCCAATGATCAGCAGTACCTGTGGTAGTAGGTGACAGCAATGACAGCTGTTAGTTTTGGAAGATGTTCCAAATTTGGACCTTACAATATTCGATAGCGTAATTTACGTTAATTACGTTACAGCTGTCATCGCTCTCACCTACTACCACAGGTAAGGTAATGCTAGTCATTTGCCGTTCGGCTTCTGAACCCATCTTAGAATACTTATAATATGTGTGTAGATAAAGCATTGTACGAGACTCTGCGTAATTAGCATCACAACACTCGTTTGATCTATTATGAAACTCGCCTTGCGGCTCGTTTCATAACTCTCTCATAACTCATGTTGTAATGCCTGTCATTACGCAACCGTCACGTAAACTACTATTAATGAACACATCCATGAAACGAATGTATAATGCACTAGCTACTTATGTTAGGAGCCCGCTAATAATATTATTACAGCATTATCATGACCCTTATTACAAACCGTTATTGTTAGTAAACCCCTTAATGTTTGCTTAGGACTCTAATCAAAATCACGTTCTCAAGTTAGGATTTGAGCTTTGTTGACTTTAAGAAACGAGTCAAACACTAGGTTCTGTGATCCTAGTAGCAGACATCTATTGAATCGTGATCATATCTCAGTATTCAAAGTCATGACCAAAATAAACATTGATATTTTACTCGCTTAATTATTTGAAAGTTGCGTATAGGTGTATGTATAGGGATGACTGCCAGGAATAAAAAAAATCTCGCCATATAACGAAAATATATATGTTATTTTAGTGACGTCGAATTAATCGTAGCTACTATAATGTTACCAATATGATAACAATATGGTTTATTATAACAAAGCAGAGTAGAAGCCTTGTGGGTGACAAGAAAAGCTGCGGCCTGCAATCATAGTGCGAAAATAATATAAAATAATCCGACCAAGTTTTTTTTTGTATATCCGTGCCTTGATGTACCTATGTGGTGTTCAATAAAGTGTATTGTATTGTATTGTAAGTTCGAGCTGAATACGAAAGGTTCTGTACTACTTTCATATGGGAGCGCTCTTAATTTTTTTATTTTATTATTATTATTCATAGATATGTATTAAATTTTCTGTAAATTGTTTTTTTACAATAAGTATTAAACATAAAAGTAAAATAACAATACTAATACCTATACAAAAAATAAACATTATAAAAAACCTAACCTACGAGTGCCGCCGGCAACGGGGCACGGCTCAAGCTACCAGTGGTTCGGGCTGCAGAGAGAGGAACCTCCTCATAATGCGTGCCGTGTCGAGGAGTACTGCCTTCTGTATCAGGCCCTTGATCCAGCCATCTAGCGAGAGTCTCTTGAGGTGTTGGTCGAGACTCTTCGCTATAAGACCGTTTGCCGAAACAACTATCGGAACAATGATCGTCGAGTCAACATCTCACATGGCGGACACTTCGTGAGCCAATTCAAGATACTTGCTGAGCTTGTCTTTCTCGGCCTTCACGAGATTCTCGTCATGCGGGATAGTGACGTCAACGAGCACTGCCCGGCGTTGAGATCAAGCTGTCAACACGATATCAGGCTTATTGGCAACAACAGTCCTGACCATGATGACAGATCGATCCCAATAGAGCGTAGCACGACCATTTTCGAGAACTGGCGCCGGCGTGTACTTATAGTACGGCACTTCAGACTCTACAAGACCATATTGAAGAGCAAGTTGCTGATGGATGATCCTGGCCACGAGGTTATGTCTGTGCAAGTACTCACCTTTGGCCAAATGCGAACAACCGGAAATTATGTCTGAGGGACTCGCCGGGGCAACGACATGCTCGACAAATATCGACCGTGGCATCCCTCTGAATATATTTCCGGTAATTGTTCATCATTATGACCTCATCAGCAATTGCACAGACAAAACCTTCGGTTTCCCCAAAGAGGTCACCAATTCGTAGCCAGGTCACGGACGCTAAAAAGTCTACGTCGGGCCTTGTTAGGGCCCGGTAGAAGCGTCCGTGTAGCCCCTTGCTCTTCCATACGTTATTGCGGTCTTCAGTGCTCAACACCGTTGGTTTGCACCAGTTCTCGTCAAGCCAAGGAGAGAGGCGTGAGGCTCTTATCTACTGCAACCACATCACGATGCATCCCACGCTCATTTCTATGGAAATAATCCCTGAGATTGCACACCTCGCGGTTTTGGAGATTCTTAGCATTTAACATGCCTCGACCTCCATATTTCCTCGGGATGTACAATCTCATAACAGATGAGCGTGGATGCAATATGCGATGTGATTTAAGCAGTAGACGGACCCTCCTATCCAGGCCGTCCAGCTCAGTCTGAGCCCACCTTAGTATGCCAAAGGAGTATGTGAGCAGCGGCATCACAAAGCCATTGAAGGCGCGCACCTTATTGCCACCTGACAAAAGAATGTTAAGAACTTTTGTCAAGCGGCAAAAAAGCGCTCCTTCACTGACTGCTTGACATCGCCGTCCACAATATCCAAAGACTGTGACATACCAAGATATTTGTAGGTTTCAACTTCGGAGAGAGATCTGAGAGTCATTGTCTCAGAAAGCTGCAAATTTGATGAATTTACAACGTTCCCTCATTGAACCTGCATGACTGCACACTTATCTACACCGAATTCCATCTTGATCGCATTACTGAACTCTTGTGTGATTTTCAATAATGCGATAAAATCTTATTATTGTTGTTATCATGTCGGATACTAATTGGGCAAAAAAAACCACAAACTGGATCCCACACGACAGAATTCGGCGTCGCAGCAGACCAAGGGGCAGATGACGAGATCAGCTTGACCCTTTCAGAAGCGACTAGACAGGGATGCGTGAAAGAACCAGTGGGACACTTTATAGGCTAAAAAATAAATAATAGTAAATAATTATTATAATGGCAAAAAAATACACACTCTGTAAAAATTCCAACCGTCTACCTATCACAATTCATACGCGGACAGACTAACGCATGGACGGAGGCTTAGTAGTAGGGTCCCGTTCGGACCCTTCGGGTACAGAACCCTAAAATATAGTATATTGACGTAAGCTGTCGTGAGACGACGCGATAGCCTAGTTGGTAGTGACCCTGCCTACGAAGCTAACGGTTCCGGGTTCGATTCCCGGTACGGGAATCTAAAGAGTGTGATGAGCACGAGTATTTTTTCGAGAGTTTGGATGTTTTCTATGTATTTAAGTATTTATTTCTCTATATAAGTACTTATATCGTTATCTATTCCCCATAGTACAAGCCCTGTGAGAGCGTCCCTTGATATTTATTATTATTTATTATAGTCATATTTATTATTACTATGGCAACTTGTCTAGCTCCACTGGCCAAGCTTTAAATGATTCGCAGTGCTAAGGCGAATGCTAGATGTAGGTACCATAAGTAAATCGTAACCCAATATCTTATTTCCCGATTTCTAGAAATCCTGTGATCCTTCAATACGTCTTGCTTGCGAATGCTTTGCGATGCAAATATCGCGGTAAAATGTGTACGTTATGTACTTGTAGCGTTCGCCTAACGGTTGAGCGTCGGCGGCTTAGAGGGTTACGGTATACACTCGTGTTTATAAGGTACCGAGTTTGACCCCAGTGATGGAAAAAAACAAATTAATGTACATTATTCGATAGATTTAGAGTAGAGGAAGAAGACATAGTGAGGCAACCTGCACATTCAAACGTAAGCTTAATTCAAGTCGGTGAAACCTAATTGCTTTTTACATGTTATCATATTGTAAACGTTACGATAAGTCTTATTTACTTGATAGTAATGGAGTTAAAAACAATACCACAACTTGCAATTAGATTGCAATTGCATAGAAAATCCTACACGGTCGTAGTTTATCCGAAACGAAACTGTGCAAGATAAGATGAAATATGATAAAGGAAGGACTAAACTGAACTAAATTAGTTTAACGCTTAACTAATTCTTTAAATTTATATTCAGCATTGTCTTTCTAAACGATATTGTAAGTAATTAATAGACACTTCAATATACCGGGCTTCTTTTTACTTTACTTGTGTTAGATGTAAGCAAATAAACGTTTTTTCTTTCTTTATTTCTTTAATATTGTCTAGTTTGGTCTCATATATTCTTTTGTAATAAAAAGAAAAATAGAAATTAACAAAACAAAGGAAATAAAATATGGCCTAAGATAAAGTGGAATTGCTATTGTAATCTTTTAGGGCGCTAAAAATTTAAACAAGTTTAAGACGTAAATTGACAATTGCACCTAGTAGAAATTGGGCGTAAGGCGATAATTTGTTGAAGCGTGAAAACTGCAGCAATGCAGATTCGAGCACCGGAAGGATATAGGTACTTACACAATACTTGGCAGAGTAAGTCGACCGAGGAGAAAAATAAAGTTGGCAAACTTACGCCAGTTGAACACACGCACTCATGTTTAGTCACTTAACTTTAAGATTACATTAGTTTTTTATTACATTAGTTAACCCTTATAGTTTCGCCATGTACGAGTACTACTGTCCGCGGTCTAGCTCAGACACTCTTGGTACTAAAAAGGTGTAATTTGCCATTAACATACATTTAAATTACACCAACAAAGTTGTAAAATAAAATAATGTAAACATTTTTTTTGGGTCATGAAGGGTGACGTCACCAATAATGGACACTTCACTCTTATTTCAAATTTCATACGGTCCAAAATTGATTGTTATTCATTTGTTGCAAAAAAAAATAATAACCCTTATCTGCTGTAAAATAAGAATCATGTGTCCATTATTGGTGCCTTGTCCATTACTGGTTCCGTCAACCTAAAGCAAATTATGTAAAATGTATTTTTTACACTATAACATCGAATGACGAATCCAAGGATAGCTCTTAAAAAGTTACGTATATGTTAATATCAATTGTTAGATTTGGGGGCAAATTTTGAACTCGAAAAGAGTGAGTTAGGGTTTTTATTATTACTAGTACCTAAAGTTCGGGTTTACTTGTAATTTTTGATAAACGCTATTCTTTGTTTGCTTTTCTTTAAATCAGACACATATAATATAAGAAACAAAGAGAATAAATCACTTTCGCGTCATAAAAAAATAATATTTTATTAGACACGTAAAGTGTCGTTCGTCCAAACCTCGACATATTCCGTCAACAACGTGTCGATTGGCCGACACATAAATTACCCATCAAAGAGTAAACATATTTAATAAAAAGCATTCGTGATTGCCATCGCGTTAAATTCGCATCGCTCGAATATTTTAAAGCCATTTATTTTCATTTAGCTCAGTGAACTAGCTGCATGTTTAATCGCACGATGCCATCGCTGAACATTCGTCATCCCGCTGACACGCCGACGCGATAATTTGTCACTTCTCGTCGATTTGATATTCTATGCGCGATCCTATCAATCTAAGGGTCTACGACATGGCGTAGTACGCAGCAGCTGATGCTACGACGTAGCACCATACATTATTAAATAAACATACATACAGCCGAACAAAGAACCTCTTCCTTTTTTGAAGTCAGTTAAAAATAAGAGGCTTACTACGAAGATGATTAGTTTCTTATTTATTTATTACTAGCTTCTGTCCACGACTTCGTCCGCATAGATTTCAATTATCGTTTTTTCCCCGGGAACTTCCAAATTTTCCGGAATACAAAGTAGCCTATTTGTTAATCCAGGGTATAAGCTATCTCCATTAAAAATTTCATCCAAACCTGTCAAGCTTTTGAACCGTGAAGAAGTAATAAAATAACACACAAAATATTAGTAGGATTATTACAAGCAATTTTTATAAGTTAAACTTGGATGCTCGAGAAAAAATCCACACGGAGAATTTTGCTAACTTTTAATTTTTCCGTAGTGAAACTTTTTTAACTAGAAAGAACTGGATCTCTGTGACTGGGAATCGATTTAATCAAAAACCTGCAATGTCACGAACTTGATAGTTGTAACTTTTATCATTTATTTCAACTATTTACTTTAAGACTTCTGATTAGTGTGACGTTCGCCAAAAATGTAGTTTGTTGTCAACGGTAACAATTACAGATGAAATGAATAATCATTTGACATCGTTTTTTGTTGAATAAGTTAGTGTTCAACTTGACTTCTCAATTAGCTTAAAATTAAATACTGAAATCGACTAAAAAAATATAATACGAGTTTTACGACCAAATACGATGTCGTTTGTACATCAATACACTCTGTTACTAGTTTAATTCATATACAAACAAACCTCGCTTAGTAAAAGAACTTTGATCTAATAACCTTAAAACTACGTGTCTATTTGCACGTAAAGTCGTACTACACGATTTACACGATGTATGTTACAGCGATTGACGAATAAACGAAAAAATCGCAACGATTTAAACAACATCGTAAAAAAAATCTGCAAATCACTCGCACGATTAACTTGTTTACTCCAGCTCGTTTGTTACTGACGCGTGACAATCTTGCCAATTTTCCTCGTAATCTTCATTAATTATACATGCCTGTGTTTCATTCAGTTTTTAAATTTTTAGGCGAATTATGCTCGCGTTTATCGATGTGTATAAGGTTATGTGACTGGTGCATAATGAGAGGCATTAATGCACGAGTGCGGTTTTATGAAACGAGTCGAAAGGCGAGTGTCATAACAAGATCACACGAGTGTTTTAATGCCTAATTATGTGAACAATCGCAAATATATCTTTATTTATGTATGTTTACATTAAAGATTCGGTCACCTATACTTTAATATGAACATTAAGATGCAACCACATCAATAACCAAATATGCAATAATTTCATGTTAAAATTTAAATACAATCGCAGATACAGGTTTCTTAATATAGGCCATTTGCTTATCGTTTCTGAAAATATTGTAGTGAAGTTATGATAATTATGGATGTAGATTATCGATATCATCGATGTGTATATAACTTTTATTAATGTTGGTAATACTTTAATCGATAAATTTAACCGAATAAATAGGGCTAATATACTTGTCCTTGTAATATACTTGAGAGGGTGGGCAAATTGGCCTATATGACCAATAAGGACAAGAGATATGTCACCGGATAGGTAATTCCAAGTTGTAAAACTATTACTATGGCAGGAAGTTCGAAATCTTTGTTTGAAATAAGTTATCGCCATGCAAAGACGGCGGTATTTCAAGGTAATTATGCTAAAGTCGTCTATGTAGGGGTCCCGATGTTCCAGATTTAAAAAAATAACTCACTGTTATTTGAGGTTTCCGCTACACAAAATCGTTTTAGAATTAAAAAATATATCTGATGATATAGTGCTTATTGTTATTGGTTTCTAGGCCAGTGTTCATACATTTCTGCCCATTCTCCTTTGTATTGACGTTATTTATCCTACAAAACTCGTTTTTTCACACCACAAAGAGTTACAATTGCTATTTTAATATGGCAAACAACAAATGGGCTACCTACTATACGAAAATCTAGTAAGTTTAAAATACACCACAAAATCTAAAATCGATAAAATGAAATGAAATCAGAATAATCGATTAGTCCATTTCTTTGTCAGATTATCAGATTCTTCTGTTTAACTAATATACTGTTTTATTTAGTCTTAGATATAGACGTTCAAGCGGCCAGGTGGAATTGCCTAAACTACAATTTCTTGACTACAAAGTCCTTACAAAAAAGAAGTAAGTAAATCCTCTTAAATCTTGCTTTTTATCTTTTCGCACTTTGCATATTTGGAGGGTGAGGCTTAAGCCGGTCGCATTAGGAATCTTTTTGGAGAATATTCGACATGTGGAGGCTGTGGATATTCGAGACGGACACGTTTAAAGCCACCAACGCACTAAGAGCGGTGCGTAGCGGAGCGTTCTGACTAAAACCGCCTCCACCACGCTTTGGAAACGCTATTTAGGATTCCGTTCCCGAAGGGTAATCCAACGGTACCCTATTGTCATACTTACGCTGTCCGTCCATCCATCCAAAGTTAAAAGAGCTGTAACTTTTGGACCGTATAACAGATAACAGAATGCGTTATCACAGCGAATTTACTATAATAAATAAAAAAAGTGAAGTAATAAAGTTTTTTTCTTATCTTTTGTTGTATCGTAAAAACAATAAAACATACAAGCGTCCAATTTGGCTTGTACAAACCCTGAAGAAAAACAATAAACAATAAACATGGTCAAGTGTTAGTTGCCTCGCGCTGATTCGATTCTAAATCGAACTCAAATCGGAATATAACAGACCTACCCCTAGGTTATGCACTTGACCTGTTTTAGTACGAGAACGCGCCCCCTCTCAGTGCGTTTGCAGCTTTAAGGCCCAGCCCAGCACGTGCACGTGCGCGTTCGATTTCCACTGCGTTGTATAGTATGAATTCTCATTACGACATGTCACTATACAACGCAGTGGAAAGCGAACGCGCCCGTGCACGTGCACGTCACGCAAGCGGTGTGGCTAAGCCTTTAAACGACGGCTCGAGCGACGACAGGCCGCGTCGACACCGGACAGCGGGCAAATTGGAAAACGTCTAATATATTTTGTATAATATTGACAGCTTGTATTTGCTCAATAAATATAGAAAAGTCTTCGTCAATGTCTTTATTTTATTTATCTTTGCTTTTAAGTAATTCAGTAAAGTTTGAACCAGATTAAACCTGATTAAAATGACAGACAGTGCAATATTGTACAGTCACGAGATTTAATTTTGTACCAACCTTAGGTCCAAAATCAATCTGACATTCTACATCAATAAGGTTGAGTTTCCTAGAAGTTACAAATGACTTGACATCTCTAATGACATTGACGACTTCAAGCATATTTTTCTTGAAATGGGTCCCAAAATAACGCTCGTGACGTTATCTAAGAGCAGCCTCTATTATGCTGGGTAAACCCATATTTCCTTTGACATGTTATCGTATTGTTTTTAACTCAGGCGTCATTATTGTCTAGTAAATAAGAGCTATCATAAGTCTGGAAATACAGTAACATGTCAATAGGGTAAAACCCAGTAGAATCGAGGCCCCGATCTGTACTATCTCGGACTTTAATTGCAGAGCTGGGGTGTGATTCTCTCAAACACACGGTCGGACGAACGAATGAGTGAATAGCGGCTTGCACACGTAGAGTTCGGATCGCGCCATTCCAATCTTCGCGCCGAACCGTACGTGTAAATGCAAGTGTAATAGTAAAATAGTAAAAAACCTACCGTTCGGACTGGCGTGTGGAATGGCGCGTGGCGTTTCCCGCGGTCCGAACTGTGCCGTGTAAAGGCCGCTAATGACGCAGCGGCGAGTTTAAGTAGTTCACACATTTTAGCGCGTGCATTCTCAATTAGACAGCCATATACGTTCGATCTTATCGACAGAAGCCATGCTGCCAACACACGACATTCACTCGTTCGTTCGTCCGACCGCATTTTTGAGACAATCACACCCCTAAATGTTTAGGCTTTCTGGGCATAAATAATGCCCTACATATTTCCGAAAAATCGTAATGCAATATTGATTCTGAACTGAACTTATTTTTTTTATTGCTGATAGTTCAGACCTTACTTTCGTGTAGCAGCTAAATTATGCATTTTATATACATAAACTATTTAGCTGCAACTATAGCTTTCGTAAAAATGTAAAGGCAACATGAACGTTCGGACAAAAAAATATCGAAATTTAAATTTGTTCCCCATGGTGAACGGAGCATTCTCCCTCCGTAGGACGCAGTAGGACGATTAAAATTGATTATGTTCGTGACTGCGTGTTCTGATTTCGTGGCGTAATTGAAAATGTTTCAGCTAGAATTTTCGTAGCTAAACGAACAAAGAACTTTTCAAAACGTACCCATCTAATTGTTAAGAAAAATAAAATGTTACTATTTAAACCACAGGAATAATCTTAGTAAATTATCTCCTGCCAATCGCTTCATTATTACATAATTCCCTCGAAATAAATGACATCGACATCTTCAGTGCAATGTAAATAACTTTAGCAGAAATTTACTCATTATAAATTCTCTTAAATTATTCTTATGCGTGCTGTATTCACCTATTACTTTATTTTACTAGTAGAAAAAGCACGATCCTATTATTATTGAAAACGTTTCTGGGTAGCGAATCAATAAATAAATAAATAAATGAAAGTAAAAGTACTTACAGATGTAAAGAATCCTTTCCCATCATTTTTTTTTCTGATAAGTTCGTATTTATCTTGCTTTCTCAATTAGCCTCAGTACTAATCAATAAGCCAACTGAAAAAGCATGGTAAATACGAACATTTCCGATTATTCACTACATACATAGATGACTTCTTTGCCTTCCACAGATTCCATTATTCCAACTTCGATTCAAATGCAGCTGTAGCCAACTCTTATCATAATATCATTACTTTCAAACAAGATTTCTCATATTCCTGTGATTTAATCAAAACTTATACTGAATTTAAGTGGAAGCTGTGACAGCTAAGCTGGAATTAAGCTCCGCTCACGAACTACTCGATCCTCGATACCGAAGTTCTTGGAATGAGTTTTCAGAAACTTAGAAATTATCTTTCGTTCCCCAGTGAGGGAAAATATTGCAAGAGAAACTGTTGTTAGTTTCCACTTGCGAAATTGTAATAAACACTTTCGTTCACGTAATTACTTTGCAGGAAGTTGTAGCAATTGTGAACTTAAGTCAGGGCAATTTTCTTTCGACAGAAAACTGGGAGAAAATTTGATGTTTTTCTTAGTGAGAAACAATAAATATCGAAAAATGTATTCAGCCCTTACGATTACTGAGCAAGCTTGCTTTAAAGAAATAAACACAATTCCCACTTTTTTATGTCTGAAAACAACGTAACTCGCATAATCTCACGTCTAACTAAATTAAACGATCATTTTATTCAGGCTAACTCTTGGAAAACTAAATATTTTTGATTGTTCAGTCGACGTAAAGTACTTAAGTGATCGATCACTCTGTACCTTGTCGCTCTAACGTCAGGTTTGACCTGCCATACGAACTAATCTAACGAATGAAAGCGATAAGGATAAAGAATGATCATCTACTTATGTATGCAGTGGGTCGTGGCCGTAAGGGACTTTACTTGAACTTTAGTATTTTCTATTTAATTTTAATAATTCAACTAATAAACCGTTTCAAGACTTGTTACTGTTAATTTGCAAAAAACAGGGAAAAGTAATTATTAGTTTGAAAGGTTTTAATAACTTAGGCTATATTTTTAATGGTAAAAATGCAAATGATAGGATTTTTATGATTTTGTGACAAACATTTAACTAAAGGGAAAACCTTTTAGATTTAGAAAATGTCTTCTTTCTAAACTCGATACTTTTTGTATTTTTTATTTTAAGATTTTGATATCTTTAATATAGGCAACTAATGTTTCTAACTAAAAAGCTTTGAATAAAAGTTTCAACACGTCATAAACCGTATAGTAAAAAAGTGTTTGATCCGTACACCTATTATTTTTAATCTAGTTGTTTAGGTATTATTTTAATTGCACTCGTCATACTGTAAATTCGGAACGCATCTAATAGTGACAGTTCATGTAGAGTAGTTTTTGTGACAGTTGATTTTTTTGAGAAGCCATCTGAAGGTAGATCAAATTGTATGGCTCGCTGCTAGACGCGTAAGCCCTGTGTGTCGTGTGTTAAAGTGGAAGGAACGCTGACGATATCTTCGATACCTCTCCAAACTTGGTATACAAAGTTCTCAAGCATACCAACAAACCAGAAACCAGTGAAACTAGACCGGTACCGGCTCGGACGCAAACCAAGCAGAAATCGGGTGAGTCAGCTTGTATTTGATAAATTTTCACTGGCACTAGAACTTCTCGTAGTAGCGTTGGTTGTAATTTCGCTTTAATACAGTCTCACGAATCGCGAGCGATTGACAAAAAGGATTACTTAAAAGAAAAACAGATATTGGACCATAATATTTGTTTACTTTGAGTACTGCTACGGCTATTTTGTACTGCTCCTAATAACTTGACGACCGATGATGGTAATAATCGGACCAACCGTAGCACCCCGTAACTAAGGCAATCAAAGTTCCTTGTTACTTTTTATAAGTATCATAAGACAATAAACTTTGGTGACTTGCCCAACTTTGGCGTTTCATAACTTTCATATGTAACACAACTATAATATTATTATTGGTTTCGAACTTAGTTGTTGTTCACAATAGTGGGGTAATAGTGACATAGGAGAATTAGGCGATGGGCGTAATTACCAAGGTTAGGTCAAGTTACCACAGATTATTGTAATTACAATTAGGGCTATTACAGACGGCCTGCATTTAAACGGCTAGCCAGCTACAAAATTGCAGTTTGAAAGCAGTTTAATGACTGTATCGAAACTAAAACCCGACTGTTCAGTCCTTTTGCAGTTGGCGTGCAAACAATAACGACGCCAGTGTGCGACTACTGGCTGGTTGCACGGTCATAATGCAGTCTGACCAACAGCGATACATTACAAGCAAGCAACTAGCCTGCAGCCAATATGCAGTCGTTATAACTGCACACTGTCTGTCTGCAAGTGGACACACTGTCGTTTTGCAATTTCGATGCAGTTATACCAACCGCACAAAAATTGCATTCAATTCGAACATAGAATTCCGCAGAATAGTGACAGATCAAACACAGACTGTCTGTAATGGCTCTTACCACAGGCACAAGTGCAACACATCGTTTTTACCAGTCTAACCTTAGACAAGGGTCTGGGGATATATGAAGGGATTTGTCGTTATTTAACCAGTTTTTGTAGTAAGCCCTTTAGACGTATACTGCTCTCCAAAAAAGGCAGTATAAGAGTATAAAGTCGTTGTGTGAAAACTGCCTTGTTTTGGACGGTAGGTAGCAGATAGGCTTTCATTTTTTTATTGCCATCTACGGGAAAACAGGCAGACTGCCCACCTGATAGAAAGTGGTCACCGCCGCCTATTGACATTTGCAACGCCGGAGGCGTCACAATGCGTTGCCGGTCACGAAGAAATTTAATGATACCCTATTTAAAAAGCCCCATATTGCAGCGCAATGGGAATGTCTCAGCAGGAAGCTCATTCCAAATTTCATTTAATCAAAATAGTAAATATGCTTACCTATCGTTCGATGAACATACATTGATTAAGGCCTTTTTAAGTTTAAGTGTTTAAGTTTTCAAGTTTATTTTAAGTAGGTATTTGCCAATGACTTAATTTACATTTGACATAGCGAATAAAAGAGTACTTAAATAAAAAATACTTATAACAGCGAAGTGAGGTGCCACCATAATTATCACACTCAGCAGTTCAAAGCAACAAGGCAGCACACGCACAAGGATCGTAAACTTCTACACTGCCTTGTTCTTTTGGAAAAGTGAATCTATTGGTTTGTTAGAACGTCCTTTAGACGCTGCAGCGGGGCAAATAATCGACGTTACTTTTTACACATAGGTAGTCGGAAGGTCAAGAGTGACATAGGCTACTTTTAGCCCCAACTCCACAGTTCCCTTGGGATCAGTGATTAACAACCTCTACGCGGAAGCATCCCAGGCAAAAGCCAATGTAATGAATAAGATTGTATTTTAATCCAATACATTCATGTCTTAACCAACCTTCCGTTCATTTTGTGTCTATTTACACAGATAAAATAATAGTTAACAATCAGAGAGGCAATAATAAACTCATTTTGCCAGAGGTCAAAACTGACATGGTAAATATTTATAGTGTTGTCAATTTTACGAGACGGCGCGCCTCGCTAATGTATGTTTTAGGTAAAGAAAAAACAAAGTTGTAATAAACTGGCTGGGTTCGCTTCTCTCACAGACTCGTTGGTAAGTTGATCGCAAATATGCTGCAAATGAGTATGTATTTCAAACACTATCAAGAGTGGCAGACAGACGAGCATGCAGGAGCCCAACTAAGGCAAAGTACACATGACAGCTTGCTCATTAAAAAACCAACGGTGTACAAACGTAAATTAGGTCGGACATGCTCCAGACAGATATTTTTGTATTTCCTCGCCCTGAAAAAATACAAAACTATACAATTCGGTATAGCTTATATTTTTTGATCGTAAATAAGAAACGCTAGTTAGCGCAATGCATCTTGGCAGGGCCCTCAGTAGTGCCTAAACGAGAGACGTACCTATTGGTGTTGTGCGGTTCGCAGTGTACGAATGTGAGTACCTAATTCACGAATTTTGGTCTTTGAAAATTCTAATAAACACGTTCACGTGTTTTTAAAATTAACCAATAACTCTATGGCTCTGTGAATTATTGTATACATTAAGGACCTCAGTACTAAACAGCCACTGGACCTTGTAGTTTATTACATGTACAAACAAAAATTTATTTTTTTATTCATAAACCCGTATGCACACGTCTTATTCACGCGTCAAAAATTAACGCGTTAATTAGTCTTAGAGTTCAGAAAATGTCAATTAAAAGGTTTTCGACACATCATAGCTATATACTACTAATTTCTTGCTTGAGATTATATGCTAAACCGGTTGAAATGAATTTATTACTTATAAATTATCTTTTTCAAAATTAATCTAATAGACGCGTCATTTTTCCAAGTCGCGCGTTGCTCAAAAGCAAATAATTCTAATTAACTAGTCGCTTTTCTAACTAACGCGTCACATAAGTATAAACACTTTTCTAGTTAGTAACCGGTAAAAATAATTAAGTGCCTAATAAATGATGAAGTTTGAATGGACGATATACATTTGGCACAAAAGCGACGCGTTAATTAGACTGGGAACACAAATCTGGAGAATGACCGAGGTAAGTTTATAAAACCATCGCTAAATTGGAAATATTTTATATATGGTTAGCTTTTGCTTTCTAATCCAGCTCATTTGCGTACATTATGTCTCGCAAAACGGAATGTTGCCTAATCTTGACATAAAACCGATACTTTTGTTTTCCATTAAAACCTAGCCTTAGTGAGTAACAAACAACAATCTGGCGTCCTGCCAGCCGATGGCCAGCTTGACGGACAACTTAGCAACCCTTCGCTTATACCAATACAGACACGCAGTCCTGTATCTACAATTACAGAAACTGTGAAAAAATCATTCTTATATGCCGCAAAAAGCGTATATATCGAAACTCTCAAGGGAATTAAAATTTATAGGGTATTTTTCATTGACCTAGAACTAGGCAAATAATACCGTCTTATACTACAAGTATAGAAAAAAATCTGAAAACTATATATTTTTAATTAAAACGCAGAAAAAACAGGGTCTTTATGCAAGGAACGGCTACGGCAGTCCAAATTTTGAATTGAGTTAACCGTATCACGTGCAGAACCCTCGGTGGGCGAGTTCGACTGGCACTTGTCCGGTTTTTCTCTATACAAAAAAACCGAAGCACAGACGGACAAACGTTCCGGTTCTTGGTATTTTTAAAACAACATCACACACCGACATAGTACATTATGTTTAAAATTACTCTTTGAAATTACGTCCGAATTGTAATTTAAATTATGTTCTGTTTTACTGGATGAACGCCGTCATAATTTCTACTGCAAATGAGCGACACTGAATGTTTTTATGGCAAGTATCAAACGAGCCGGCCACCTGACGACTCAAGACCAATCTCAAGACTGCAATCCGACTGCAAATGAGTTGCCAACCCTGAGGACTGAGATGGAATAAGTCTATACTAGTAATTTATCTGATTGTGCTATCCGCAAAAACACAACAATGCGAGCACTATTTCTACTGTAGTGACATGAAGCTATGAGAATCGTTTTTGCCGTAATAAATAAAACGGTCAAGTGCGATTCGGACTCATGCACTGAAAGTTCCGTATTTAAGCTAATAAGTACCTACTTAACGGTTAGAAAACGCAAATCTAAATTAGATTCTTATCATGTTAAAGTACATATATTTTGATTGGTTCACTAATGTTTTACCAAATCATCCTATATCATTTTACAAACTTTCAATTCGCAATTTCATAATGAAATTAAAATTTAGGCTACTAAAAATTTACCTTATTGCATAGAAAATAATGTTCATAACAAAATAAATATTTTCTCGAACCCCTTTATGTTTCATTGCTTTTATCATTCATCATTGAATTCACTAAAGAATCAAAATGGTATCCCGACTTTTTACCAAATCATCATTTGACAAACTATTATCATTTTACAAACTTTCATTTCGCAAAAATGTAATTGTGCTTAAACTATTAAATATTACATAGGTTACATGCGGGCAAACCAGTTGTATAACTATGCCAAATTTCAAGTTGATAGCTAATATAGTTTCAAGGAAAAATGCTGTGACAGACAGACACCGAAGTCTCACCTCAAAGGTTCCTTAGTCTCACCACATAGGTGAACCCTAAAAATGTATTTGGATTAAAAATTCTTACTATTCGTTAAGTCGATTATTGTATAATGTTATGTGGCAAATGAAACAATTTCACATTTCATTAAATTTCGTAAGGTCATCATTATCATACACATATTATCCAAATTTTGATAGTGTACAGTCGACTACAAAGAGACGTATCCACTTTTTCACCTTATTAAATATCAAGGGACGATCTCACACAAATTGACCTAGTCTCAAACTAAGCTCTAGGCTGGTACTATGAGTACAGTCAACAGCATAAATAAGTGATCATTTATGTACCTTGTCGCTTTTAATCGTTTCATAATTTTGTATGACATTTCAAACACGACGTACTTATTTATGCTGTCGACTGTACTAGACAACGATATAAATACTTAGGCATGGTGTCGGGTTTCTTGTGGTCCAAACGAAAAATTTAAATAGGTCATCTTGAGGGCTACCCAAAACAGCCCTATGTATATTTAGCGATTTTTTATAGTTTAGGAAATAAATGCATTTTTGTACTTTAAAAAAAAAAAACTCTCAAGCAGAAATGGAGTAGAATGTAAAAATACCGGCTTTTAAATACCGCATAAACATTTTACTCCATTTCTGCGTGTCAGTGAATGCCTTTCCTAAATTTAAGAGCCATACGCACCTGTAGGTTGTAGGAAAGCTTAGTACTTTCAGGCAGTGAAAGTTTTCCCGCTTCCCAGATTTCTTCTTTCATACATGATTTTTTATGTGAAGCCATGAACGTAGGTAAATATTTTTTTAGGGTAGATTGCTCATTACATGGGAAATTTTTTAAGCTCAAAAATAGAAAAAAAAGTTAGTATACATTTTTCTTCTATAGTATTTTAAAGTTGAGCAATGGTTCTTTTAAAAGTGAATAATTTTGTAAAAACAGTTTCTTTTTTAAAGTAGAGATATTTTCTTACAAGTTTTTTTGAAATATTACCTTATACTAGGTTACAGTCTAAAATAATAACATGACTCTATGATCAATAGGTTTTTAGAATAACCGATTATTTGTCCGAAATGGACGTTTTTTTTAAAGTACCAAAATGCATTTATCTCCTAAACTGTAAAAAATCGCTAAACATACATAGGGGTGTTTTGGGTAGCCCTCAAGATGACCTATTTAAATTTTTGATTTGGATCACAAGAAACCTGACACCCTATATAGAGAAATAAATATTTAAATACTTAGAAAACATCCATCATAGACTCAGAAACACATACTTACTCGTGCTCATTACACAAATGTTTGCCCATACCGGGAATCGAACCCGGGACCGCTAACTTCGTAGACAGGGTCACCACCAACTACGCTATCGCGTCGTCAATAAGAATTATTGCATTGTGTAATAAGGTGAAAAAGCGGATAAATCTCTTTGTAGTCGACTGTACTGTACATACCTATTATACTTTGCAATTTCAATTTTAAAATTAATGGTGCGTTTCCACTTAACCGAACCTGAGCAAAGAGGAGCAGAGACAAACAGAAGACGAACAATCAGATTGTCTGACGCAACGAAACAATCTGTCCATTTCAATAATCTGATTGGCCATTTCCTGCTCGTCTCCCTCCCCCATTCCTCTTGGCTACGCTTGAATAGAACCGTACCCTTAGTGTTCTCGTCGCCTAGCGTTTAATTTAGGTCTAGGTCATGTTCCCTCACATTAAGTAATAATTTTATTTTCGTGTAAACGTTACAATTGTAAAGGAATTAAAGGGGTTTGGGTAAAAGTGTTGTCATTTGTAAAGTTCATACATTTTCAAGGTGAGCGGCCATTCGTAAAATTGGTAAATTATGATGGAATTATTAACAATAAATATATGTTGTTATGTAATGTAATACTCTTAAGTGCATCGGAGCCGAGATATTTAAATATTCATACTTGGGCGTACTTTTGTACTAAAAACTGAATACTTAAATCTTTAAAATGTCCGCTCCGATATTATTTAACGCCATTAATTAAATATATGTGTGTATTTAGAGGTCCTCTAAATAACTATGCAAAAATAATAAGTGGCCGCTGAAAAAATTTACCCACTGCCCTTTCTAAAATGAAAATAGCGTTTTAGCGTTTTAATAAATAGTTAGTAATAAAAATGAAGAAGGAAGCATTAAAAAAACAGTAGGACAAAGGTTACACACACACACAAATATTTAGCTAATCTTTTTGATCTCCAAACTGACGTCACATTTGTTGCTGAGAATGCTTCGACTCCATCAGCACCCCAATCGTTTATCGGAGAGTAAATGCTGTTACAGCCTTGGCTTGATATTTTACACGGGCCTTTGTTTCCCGGGATCGACCGTAAAATTGTTTTATGCCTACTTGGGGCGCAAAATACGGTTTTTCATGTTACAAATTCCCTCAAGTGCCTGAACGGCGTAGTTCTCGCGAAATGTGAAAATCGAGATTCTCTTGTTTTTTCGGTAACCTACAAATTGGTGATGAAATATTACTTTAGCGTTGTAATATTACTGAAATTCTTATTTAGAAACAACAAGCGACCTTCCCTCGCTTCACTTCGACTTATGTGAGTCATCCGTAAAACCCGTAAATAATCTAGAATTTATACACACAAACCTTCCTCTCGAAACACTCTTATCTATTATTGAAAAGCGCATTAAAATCCGTTGCGTAGTTTGTAAGATCTAAGCGTATATACAGAGGGTCAGACGGCGGGAAGCGACTTTGTTTTATACTATGTAAAAATTAATCTTTATGTCATATCAGATAAATTCTGATTTTGCTGGTCTTTTGTATAATATTGTTTCAACAAAGTTAACGAAGTAAACTTATTAGCAAAGATATTTAATTTTACTGACACTTAACTCTATTAACTTACCAAGCTCGGCTGTCGCTAAATAAAAGCACTGTATAAACAGTAGTTTGTTTTGAAACAAAGGTATATCGCGCTGTTTCAATGTGTGCGTGCCTCGACCGTGTGCACTGCGAGCCACTACAAGCAAACCAACAGGCCGCATCAAGCTAGTTTAGTCGGGCCCGCGCCTTTATCGCGTTTGGCCGTGTAATAAGATCGAGTGACGCGCCATAGCACCCGAGCAGCAATAGGTAACAGAAACTCCTAAAGAGCCAGAGATTAACTACTTTTTTATTTATACTGTGGCAGAACGCATCAAGCTGGTTTAGTCGGGCCCGCGCCTTTATCGCGTTTAGCCGTGTAATAAGATCGAGTGACGCGCCATAGCACCCGAGCAGCAATAGGTAACAGAAACTCCTAAAGAGCCGGAGATTAACTACTTTTTTATTTATACTATGGCAAAAGCAAACTTGTCACTCTCATTTCACCCAAGAACATTGTAATTAGTATACGGTCACGGACTTTAATGAACCAGTATAGAACCTTGTCGCAAAAAATCAACGATTAATTCCTATGTAATTTTTATCTCGGGACTTGACGCTGGCATTATGACAAGGTTCTATGGTGGATAAATATTTAAACTCCTTGATGGTACCACGCATACTTCCGTTCGTCTAAGTGGCTGGTATTAAAATGTTCTAAAACATTTACACGTGCTTAATTAAACAGAGTTTCAAATTCCTCATTAAACGAGCACAACTTTTCGATTGACTTTATATGAGTTTTAATTAAAATACCTTTAAACACTTGGTAAAACTTGATGCGACTTAAGCAAGTATAGCGGCTAAAACAACTCACAAACTCTGCGAACAAACAAATAAAGACATTAATCTTCATAATACGTGGGGGGTTAGTGGGGTTCACCAGATATGCGGCTCAATTATGAGTAATGAGAGATGCTTTAGTAATAGTACGTTTAACGAGTACGCTAATAAGCTCTTGTACCTCGTAGATTTAGATAATGAGTAAAGTTAAGTAAGGGTTGAAATTTCTAACCCTGCCTTAGCTATATTATAACCTATCGGTTATGACAAGAACGGGAACAGACCTTAATATATTGATATAGAAACATTAGATACTGAATGTTTACATAATCGATCAGACAATGTCAAATCTATTTTCATAATTGTCGTCATAGCCTTGAAAATTTGTCTAGACTAACTAAATGTTTTGTTATCATCAACAAATAATCGAGGTGATTTAAATTCTAGTTGTTAAGCGATTGTAAACCAAACATAATAGCATTAGATAGCTTGATAAGTAATGTGATTGAGACACAAGTATCAAAAAACAAAGACATGTCCGATGTTTGAAGAAACGATGCTCTCAACACGTATTGGTCCAGGGCCCCTGAGACTGTTGTTCGCACCAAATCTTCGGTACAAAGCAGAAAAGACGTTGATAAACGCTACAAGCGTAGCGCGTAACAAAGCGTAGCATTAGTGGTTCTAACATAACATTTTTAACCATTCTCCGCCAGCCACTGCTACAAGTGCTACGTTGTAACCCTTAGCACTTGGATCCGAATGTCGGGTCGTACGCACTGAATTTGATTAAAGGATGCGTGCGCGTAGACGTGACGTGCGCGTGCGCTTTTCACTCACTGCGGTGTATAGTATGAATTCTCATACATGTCACTATACAACGCAGTGGAAAACGCGCTCGCACGTCACGTCTACGTGCACGCATCCGATGTGGCTGGGCCTTAAGGGCCATGAACTCTGAGTTACATAATTATTAAATGTAACATTGTTTACTTACATAATACAAAAAAAAGAGGGTCTATTTCTCACTGCACTAATTAATTCCTTTCAAATAGCAAGCGACATTATTTATAAGTTGCTGTAACAAAGGGTGCTCCTAAGATTACGATTCCATAACCTCCTTATCTTTAGCGCAATGTAATGGGAAAAGGAAATTATCACCCGTAGAAGCACTTTTGTTTGTAGGCCATTAACCTTGATCAGAGGAAAAGTAGATGTCGTCGCGAAACTGGCAAACTCCTTCCTCTAATGGAATTACAGTGTTAGCGTTCTTGAAAAACGCTCGCTTTTTCCTTATACAAACTGTCGAAGCATAAAGGAATGTAAGACCTCTAACTGACCCGTCACTTTTCGGGGTAGACGCGTTTGGTCGAAATATTGAGCTGCTAAAGCCGGGTGAAAGTGAAAGTACTTGTACAAAGCGATAGCTCTTAGAAGGATTTACTGTCATTACGTACAATTGGAAAATCGTATACTTGAAATTATTAGTCAAATTAGAAAATAATTGACTAAATTCACTTTGGATACTATTACTTTTGATCCAACTTCAGAATGGTTATTTCATGTGGACGATTTTCCATTTGTGCCTAATGACAGCAAATCCTTAGAAGTTGCTTCAGGTATGTACTTGTCTCTCACTCGCTCTCATACGCTCTTATTATGACCCGATGTATGAATGTGGAAGAAGCGAAAGAGATTTGTCAGGATCATAGCAGGTGGAAAGAAGTGGTCTCTGCCTGCCCCTCTGGGAAACAGGCGTGATTTAATGTATGTATATGGATATTTGGTAGGTAAGTAGTCGGTCATATAGCCAGAAAAAACTGGTTTATTAACTATTAGATAAATAAAACTCCCGATATAATGGTGATCTCTTAAACGACCCAACCGATTTTCATAAAACTTAGCTAATAGCCTAATCAACGAAGACCAAAAACTGCCCTCAGTGGAAAAAACTCGTGTAGAAGTGAATTTTGGCCTAGTTGTAGAGAATGGTGTTTTAAACCACATATTGAAAGTACTGATGGGTGGGGGCGGAACTTTTTTTAGTTAGTCGTAAATAACTCGTAAACGGTGGCAAGTATTTGTTTTTGGGAGGCGATGATTTATGAAAAGCACATTATTTCAAAATTTAAAGCAAATCGCTTGAATACATCCCGAAAAACAGTAAGTACATCAAAAAAAAAAAGTAATCATAAGTCGAGAACTGTCACAATTAAGATATTGATACTCAGCATAAATATTCTTCACTATAAGAGGTACTCACAAAAAAAACCCGAGCCCATTTGATGTACCTAAGGGCCGACTTACTATGCAAACCCGACTATGGCCCTTCGGGAATCATTTTTCCCTCCATATCTCATTAAATATTCATCCCAGCAAAAAAGTGTATTGAATCTTTTTTGTAGAGAAATGTATAAAGATTAATTATGTAATGGAACATTTTTTGCTATGGGCCACCGTTTAGGGGTTATTTACGAAAAACTAAAAAAAGGGACCTTTACCCCCCTCCACCAGTTAGCTCCACCCCCACCCATCAGTACTTTTAGTATGTGGTTTAAAACACCATTCCCTACAACTATGCCAAAATTCGCTTTTACTCGAGTGTTTTCCACTGATTTGTCTTCGTTGCTTAGGGTATAAGATCCATCGCTAACCTGCTTTCAAATAAAAATACCACATCCAAATCGGTCCATCCGTTTAGGAGCTACGATGCCACAGACAGATACACAGATATATACGTCAAACTTATAAACACCCTCTTTTTGTGTCGAGGGTTATAAACAAGACCGAAATCTCCAAGAACTTTCCTTAGTATTAATCTTAAGAACACTTGAAGATAACAACTTAGGCTACAAGGGGACCTACTCTTTACTATAATTAGAAGGGCTTTCTAGTTCTGAATCGAAATAGCCTTTATCTAAATCAATGGGATTATCAACAAAGAGATTAGGCGCTCCAATTCTTGCTGTTTGTTAATTGTTATCGTCAAACAAAGAGATAATTTAAGTGCCATACTAGGGCCATGTTTCTCTTAGAAATCTTCGCTCATCATTTAGTCTTTCATTTCTTATTACCAGTGATCAGAATAGGTAGAGTATATTTACCTAAAGTTCGCAAAAGGACATAATATATGTAGAGTGGATACAACCGGTTGGAATAATAAATTATTTTTATTGAATTCCGGATTTCCGGTATTTTTAATGCTAATAAGTAATATTTACTCACGGTATGGGATAGTTTATGTAAGTTTGTGATAAAAGGGGCCTGTAACTCATTCTTGATATCTAATTATGTCATAGGTGGAGTATATTTACCTAAACTTCGTAGAACAGAGTCATAAACTGGAGACTTCCTTGCGACTACATTTACTAGTCCCAGAAAAATACCGGAAATCCGGAATTCAATAAAAATATTTTAATATTTCACCCAGTTGTAACCACTCTATATTTTGCGAACTTTAGGAAAACTATAGTATGTTCCGATCACTGCTCATTACAAGCATAACACCTCGTAAGGCCCACCGTACTACAGACAGAGCTTTTTGTGAGTGGAACTTTGAATCTACCATCAAGGTAATAAAGTTCAATTACGTTTGTTCGATAATGCCATTTTCAGTTTATGAAGATAGGAAAATAAACCTTATTCCCATTGCAACTCAGTTCAAATTAAATTGCCTTGATTAAGTACATCCTATAGACACTGGGCCTTCCGAGGTTAAAATCCGCACGTTTTTAGGTATTGTGTCTTAGATACCTACTAACGCCCTCTTGGCAGGAACTGCAAAATAAGCACGAACGTAAAATTGACTGGAGAAACTTTTTATAAAGGTATTCTGAAAAAAAAACTAATTTCTGCTATTGGCTAAACAGCTTAAACCCCACATGGTCTTCTCTACGTCAAAGTTTGTGCTAGACTTAAAAAAAAAACGCGGTGACTAACAAAATTACGCCATTCCCACTGCTTCAGAGCCCGCGTAGCAAGTACTGATAATTAGATTCAATATTTTCTCTCACTAAATTGAAATAAAAAAATTTTATTCTTTTGACTTCTATTAGAACGAATTTAATCAGAACACCAAATCAAAAAAAAACTGTTTTGAATAAGAACCCTCAGGGCCTCTATTCAACACGGTAATAACCATAGCGTTTTTAACATTTTATACCGTATTGTCAACGTTTTGATAGCTCTTATTTACTTGACAGTAATGGCGGCCGAGTTGCAAACAATACCACAACAGGTCAAATACGATTTGAACCTAGAATAGAGGCACTGTAGTTATGTAAGACAATCGATTTATTTTTCTAAATCTCCCGAGGGGATACCTTAAAGGGGTCACCCTTTTTTTAAATCTTTATTTAAAGAGCTTGGTCACTATAGTGACCATGCCGCTGTATTTTTGTTACAGAAAGTATCTTATCTTCTACCGAAACCTACTGCAGCCAGTTTATACATTTTTAGCGCCATCAGACAATGGATGAGATAAACAATAATTACAACACCCTATTAAAAAAAAAACTCTCGTCAATAAAGAGTCACCCTTGTACCAATTTTATTTGTGTAATGTAATTGAAATTTTTATTACAATAAAGTGTTGACATACATACATACATACATAAATTAACACCCCTGGACTATTATATCAAACCACTTTGTTAATTACTTTGATATACCAAATCTTAATCTTACAAAGAAAGAAAGAAAAATGCTGGTTTTGCTCAGAGGCTAAATTCGACAATATCGTTTCCGATCTTTTTCACTCTGCTACAGTTTGTCAATTTCGTTTTCCTTTCTCGGCATGGAAGACTTTCCCTCTCTCAAACATTTTGTATTTCTTTCGACATCAGGCTTGTAAATACATATTTGTCTATAAATATTATACAATTACTTACATACATACATAATCTCACGCCTTCGTTCCCAGAGTGGGGTAGGCAGAGCTACAGAATTACAAACATCTCTAAAAACTTGTTGATAATTCTATAACCACAATTTGCACAATTAGGCTAAGATGTGTAATAACTTGGCTTGTAATAATCTTAATCTCTACACAGTATTAAATAAATAAATATCAGGGGACAAATCTCACACAAGTTGACCTAGTCCCAAACTAACCTCTATGCTTGTACTATGGATACTATACAACAATAAACTTACTTATATAGAGAAATACATACTTAACTATATAGAAAACATCCAATACTCGGGAACAAATACTCATGCGCATCACACAAATACCTGCTCTTACCGGGATTTGATCCCCGGACCGCTAGCTTCGTAGGGGTACGGTCACTATCAATTAGGCTAAAGCGCCCCATATACGGTACGATCCGTCGGTTCAGAATGAAATCGAGCGATGGATTGCACGTGTGTGGCAATATCAATCGAAATATGAATCGTCACGATATCGATATCGATTGATGGTAACCACAGGTCGTTCCGTATATCCCTTTGGCGAATGCTACACGCTCGATATTTATCGTGATATTTGGATCGTAATCCAGGATCACGGTATTTATCGAGTGTGTAGTATAGCGTATCACGTATCGTGATACGGATCGGTGGATTTCTAGAAATCCAAAAATCCACGATCTGTATCAAGTATCGTCGATAAATATCGAGCGTCTAGTGCGACACGCTACACGCATATTTGCTTCGTAATACGAAACGTACGAGTGTACTCCATGAAATTTACCGTCGTACTGACGCGATTCGTATCATGTGTGTAGTATACCAAATTATTACTAGATAAATATCACGTTGAATATCGCGGTACTTATCGAGCGTGTAGCAGCCGCCTTTAATGTGTCGACAAAGTACAAAACAAAGTCGCTTCCCTCCGTCTGTACCTCTGTATGTACGCTTAGGTCTTTCAGACTCCGCCACGGATTTTATTTTCATCAATAGAGGGATTCAAGAGGAATGTTTTTATGTATAATAAATTCAGGTATAAATTCAGGTTTATGTATGGGTGTTACAGAAAACTCACATAAACCGAAGCGAAGCGAGGGTGGGTCACTAGTTCTCTATTTTATTCTCAAAAACATTTTGACTTTAATCCTTAATTTTCTAAAAATAAAAGAAGTCGTAAATTATGAACACTGTCAAATGAAGGGTTAACATCCCTACCTACTTAAATAAACCAACCTTAAAAAATACGTTATTAATCATTAAATAGGCACACATTTAATGTAGAGTCAGCAAGAAAGATTTCAAGTCACGCGTCCTAAAGACATCATTTCTCAACGGGGCGGTAATGGTGACAGGCCTCCCCACGTTGTGCTGTCAGCTATGGATTTAGTTTTTATTTCTACATGGTATCATTTAGAACAAATTGCTCCTTTTGATTTACGAGGGTTGTAAGTTAAACATTCTTTTAGCTATGTTTTTGACGTGGATAGACTACTTGGTTCCCGTAGTTATATTTATTCGACCTTGGGCAAGCCGCACAAACATCCTAAATCTGACTTTAGCCGTTAAACTTGACTGTAGAGGATTGGCTTTAATCGCACAAAAAAACTTGCATCTCTAGTTTTTACCAGAGGGCCCTGCCAACATGCATTACGCTAACTAGCGTTTCTATTCGATTTGTTTTTAAACCAATCGCGTCACTGGTAGATGACGTGATACGAAAAGTCACGTGATCTACCAGTGACGCGATTGGCTTACAAACGAATCGAATAGAAACGTTAGTTAGCGCAATGCATGTTGGCAGGGCCCTCTGTCTAGGAAACGTTATTGCATTTTGTTGGAAATTTTCAGTTTCAAAATCCTCTATACATTTCTTGGTAATTTTCCTCTACTAAAAAGTAAATATGTATCTTTCTGCGGTGATAACTATAATTAACGATAAAAGCGTTACACTTAAATATCTTATCATAACTTATTTTACTTTCCGGAGATCGAACACCATTTTAGCTAGAAGTGTAGGCAGCGGTCTAGTTAACTAATCGCTTAATAGTCCTGTTTGTATAAAACCGTCCCTAAAACTCCCTTTTTAAACTTATTTACTCTCCCGAACACGGCTTTCCTGGGATGTTTTATCGGTTTATTTTCAAGCGTGTGTGGTTTTTATTGACTCAAGGCGGTGAGTACACGGACGGCGCGATTCGGTGTCGGCAAACAAGCCAACATCTCCGTGGAAAACGCCTTTATTTGGCGCCAAATTACCTAGTATTTTACCCCGCAAAGTTTTACCTTTGCGGCATCTGAGCCGTTACTTCGTCATTTGGGTGAAGTTTGCGTTTTCTTTGCCATCGTTGTTTATGCAAAATCAATTTGTTTACCAAACATTTTGGTAGTTTAGGTTAGCTGTTGATTGGTGTGTATTGATAAGATCAGATATTTACCATAAATTTGTTTCTTTACGAAATATGTACACGTCATTTTGGGTAAATATTCGTTATGATCAGAATTGCAAATAAAGTCGCGGGCTAAACTTAGTACTTTGCTTTGCAAGTATGAAAAAGATTTTGTAGAGAAAATAGGTAAGCCAACTTAAGCTTCTGGAGCAAGAACCGCTATTTATTTTTTAATTTTAGGTAATACCCGCAACGTTTTACAAGGCTGTGGGTATTTACATAGAAAAGTAAAAAAATAGTCCGCGTTGAAAATAGTTAATTTACCGCTGCGGGGAACAAAGCGGCGGATTACACGCTGAGAGATTGTAATTAATGAGCTCTTTGAGCGTCGGTTAATTTAGCTAAATCAGCGTTTCCATTCGCGGGGTTCGCCAAAAAGCAAAGAAAATTATGTACTCGCCTGTAATGCGTTGCTTCCCGGTGGCACGCTCTTTGAGGGTTGTTTTTAAAGCAAACTCCTTGTTTTTGCAGTAATTAAAGGAAAAACTTCTGCTAATTACGGCATAAGTGCATAAATAAACGAGTTGATTTTCATTAAATTTATTGAAGCATACATAACTTTTATAGCGCAAAGATTTAGTTTTCACATAGGAGACAATGCTTTGGTGCAGTCAAAAATATTTATTACCATAAATATGTAGTTACATTAATTTGAAAATACTTATAAGGTTTTTTTGTTAAAAAACAGTTTTTTTTTAATAGCATTGCATACGTACCTTTTTATGGTTTTGTTATTAAAACATTTCAATATTTCCATCAGAGCCTTCCCTGAAGGGTTTATCGAAGATAATAGGAAAAAAAAATACTATCTGCAAACAATTTACTACCCTTGTAATTATTTATTATGCATTCTTGTAAGTCGAACCGTAAACTTACTTGTCATAACAAAGTTTGTTGTCTAACGTAGTTACGATGTTGGCGAATATTACAAACTATCGATCCCCTGCTATTTACGCCTATAACGCCAAGGTCAAGCATGATAGTTGCAACTTACATGATAGTTTAATATTAAGATCCTATCAACGTCGTATGAAGACCCCAAAACTTCCCGTATCAGGCCACTTAGAATTTCATCACAAGAAACAAACATTTTCGGCAATCGCATAAAAGTTCTTGCAACTGTTGTTAGACAACTTCTTAATTAACTATGTACGTATTTCTTTTGTGGGTTTGGAAGTATGGAAAAACGAGTCCATTATTACTATAATAATTATTATTATTAATGTGAATGTGTGTTTGTTCGTGTAAGTATTTATTCCGCTTCACTATTCAACGCCTAAACTGATCGATGTGAAATTTGGTACAAAGAAAGGTTACAATAGCTCGGATACGTACAAAGGGTACTTTATGTATCAGAAAATCTGTCAGATCCCAAGGGGAAAGTGATAAACAACTTCTACACGAACGTAGGCGTCGGTGAAAGCAAGTCCGCAAGGTTGGCAACGCATGCGCGGTCTTAGGATTACAGTCTTTAGATTTTAGTCTTGAGAATGCCAATATCTATTGGTCACAGAACCTACTTACCATCAGGTAGACTGTGTGCTCTTTCACCTTCCCCGAGTTATAAAAAAGTACCTGACTAATATAATGCGTGTCCACATAAATATAGCCTGTATCAATTGAAATTGCCAAAGTTGTAAACAAAATGTCAAATTAGTACTATTTGACACATAACCTCAAATATTCATCAAACGTGTTTTCATTTAAAATATCGTATAATTAATAGTTATTTAATCTTAAACTTAGTAAAAGTAAAGATCAAGTGTTTAAATCATTGCTAAGACCTCAGTTGATCTTTAAAAGAATGTATAAATACTCTTCTGGAATTAAATTAACCACTATAATTAATCAAGCAATTAGTAAAACGTCCTTTTTAATATTGTATTTTCAAACCTGTTCATAATGGAGGAACATTAATTTGGGAACAAAGCTCAAAATTTAGAACTTGAATACGAGTTACAAATCTGTTGAATCTCCTAAATTCGTGTTTTCAAACTAACTTCCTGACTCTGAACTTCATCACTTGCTCTACACTTGAAAATTTTGTCCTCTGAAAATCGATTCTATGATCAAGATGCTTGTTAAATAGATAGTACAGTCGACTACAAAGATATGTATCCACTTTTATTCAATAAGGAGAAAAAGTGGATACATGCTCTTCATGTAATTATATTTACTGTTAGTTGTTACTTGCTAAGTCGAGAAAACATTTAAAAAAAAACAAACAAAAAAAACCTCATCCGTGGAGGATTGATAATGTGCAGGGGGTCCGTCTAGATCGCTACCACTATCTTACCTGCAGCCAAACAGCAATAATCAATAATCAATAATCAATCATCATTTATTCATTTGTTAAACATAGGTTACATATCGACGGTTCTGTGACTTAACCTTGTATATAGAATATTGTCCAGTATAAACTGACTCTCACTAAGTACGCGAGTGCATACTTAGTAAGTGTCGGTTTATAATGGACAATATTCTATAAACGAGGTTGAGTCACAGAACCGTCGATATAATAGATGTTACAATTTTAAAACAGACCACTATGTTTATACCATTAGGCAAACAAATTAATGTAAAATAAAAATAAAATAAATTAAACTAAAGTTAAAAACGTCAATAGAATTAAAAATTAAATTTGGTGAAATGTTTTGAATTATTAAATCTATAATTTTATTATCTTATTACTTTTTTTGACAATCATGATTAGGATACTTTTAATTTTGACATGTAATGCAAACTTATATTGTAATCTTTTTCATGAAATAAACAAACTAAACTTCTAATTCTAATTTTATTTATATATTATATGTACATAATTATCAAAGTCACATCTTATTTAATAGTAATTTATAACTAAAAATGGTCATTCGCATTTTTGGGTTCCGGTGAAATGACTAGCTTAGAGGCATTCGAGGATTGGCAAAGCATTTTCAGTTTTCAGATTGACATCTTAAGAATACAATCTTGAGCACACCATTAGGTAGGTTTTTGATTGGTTCTATAGTTTCCAGAAATCCATTTAGTTGACTGTACAGTTTTGTTATATAAAATAATTAATATAGTAATCATCAATCAACAGCATTGTTTATTTATTTATTTATTTAATCTTTATTGCACAAAATAATACTCTTAATATACAAAAGGCGAACTTAATGCCATAAGGCATTCTCTACCAGTTAACCTTTGGGCAAAGCAGAGATTGTGGTGGAGATTGTTCATAAATGTATTTTAATTTCGTATTTGTAAGAAACACGAAAACGAAAACTATTAGTTCATAAATTGTACGAAAAACGAAAAGTAAATCTGTGGCGGAAGGAATTAGCACAAAGCATGACAAGAACTAATTGAAGGTTGTACCGGGGTAGTTAATGGCGTGTTTTCCCGTGCGGCTCACGTTCTTACGAGACCATCATTACTCTTGCGGCTCCCACGGTTACCGGGAAACAACAGGTTGGATGTGCTGAGCGTTTAATCATACATTATTTTTTTGTTATTAGTAGTTACTACAGTTCTGGGTGATTATTCGGCGTTTAAATCGCCGTCATTATTATCTTCGCATATTATTCCAGACAAAATTAATAACTTTCTTGGTCTTTTAATTGGAAGGGATACTACCACCAGGGCTGTATATCGGATGGCATACAATTATTAGTCCTATCGTTGTGTCGCATAATGTCTTTTGTCCTAATAACGTATGGCATACACTTTGTTCCGCATATTTTTGATTGTCCGAAATTGTTGCTCCTATTATCGTTGGTCCTAAATATTATTTGTCCTATCGTTTGATGTGGCTAAGATTCAACTGTCGATGATTGATGTGCATAATTGTAATATTTCTAACTAAAAAAAAGTTTTATTTACAAACCTAACCTTGTCAACCTTGTTGGTGCTGGCGTTTCGCTCGCTTGTTAGGGTCACAGTTCTACCTAACACTCCTCCTCGCTTCGCTCGTCGCGTTACCTAACCTTACCGAAATCTGACCTGCGTAACTCAGTCGCAATCGCGATCGGCTTCAAAACAAAACAATTGATTTCATTTTGTATGCAGACAAGCCTTCGATTTTCAAAATTAAAACGATTGTGATTGCAAGTGTTGTTACGCGAAAGGGCTGCTGCCTGAAGGTAGAATACGTAACGATTCTGACTTCACGCCTACTATAGTTTAGGTTAGGTGCTGTAATTATAGCCAATTTAATAAAAGGCAAAATAATTCTTAGGACAATTGATGTTAGGAATATTATGCTTTAGGTAATTAGATTTTAGAGTTATCAATATTAGGACAAACTTGCTTTAGGAGTTTAAATGAGTATGCGCAAAAATTATTAGGACAAACGAGTAGTATGCTATTCAACAGTATGCCAAACATTCTCGGCCAAAAATTCTCGGCCTAACATTAATAGGACAAAACACTTTATTCGATACGACAGGGACTACCATCAGGTCTGCTATTTTTGACATAAAAGTTGCTAGTAGTTATCATTATTTTCACACGACACGTTCCATTTCAGCCTAATTGATATTGCTGGCTTTATAGATTGAACCCAGTGCCTCGAATAAAACAAATCTGCAGCCAAATATGCTTCAAAGAATTCTCTTATTTACTCGGAGCGAATCACATCGCCTCCAGGCTAGGACGTTTTACAGTAAAATATGCAGCTATTCGAGTCTTTAGATCCGTTGAGGTAAGTGACTTTATTCGTCAGCTATAGAATACATCTAATCGGCAATGGATATTTTAGAACGATTTAAAATTATTTAACTATCTATATTGCTACCGGAACAAAATTAAATACTTAAGGTTTTTTCGTCTTATTGACTTTAGATTGTTACAATGAATTGGAACAACTTTTTCTTCCCTTTTTAGCAAAAGTACTTTTTAATCGAGCGTAAAATTATAATTAAGATTTGCTATCGTAATTTTTTTTTCGTTTGATAAGCTTTAAAACGGATTAAAACTATTTTATTTCCCTTTTAGCAGACTAAATACGTTACAATCTAGCGTAAAATCAAGTAATGGCTTCAAGTAATGGGGTCATACAGTCAGAGAAACCAAAGTCCGTCTTATTCCTAAAAGTTATGCAGACTGAAACCTATATTTTTCTTTGCAACTAGTACCACGCGGCGGAAAATGTGTTGAGGCGTAAGTTATACATTATTATTTAAATGTTGCTTCGGTTTGAAACTGTTAACCCTCAAATCGAGAAATTCATTAAATTAGTTTCAAACGTTGTTGAAGGGTCAAACTTAGAGGCCGCATACTCTCCTTTATCACATGGACCAAAATACTTATTGTTTGAAACAACGACCACAAATGTTCCGACCTTAAAACGGAAACCCTTTTACCAACATACCATTCTTTTCTCGTCCCAAGCTTGCCCTGAGCCTATTGTGCCCACGCGAGCAAGAAGGACTCATTTATTTAAGCTATCAAGAACGAACGATAACACTAAAAGAGCCTAGAGAAAAAAGGTTTTACTTTAAAATGCTGGGTAAGGTGTAATTACATTTTAAATTGAAATGTGTTCAAATTGAAATTGAAAATCGCGAGTTTTTTTATAACTTAGTGAAAGGTAATGTTAAGTTCTGCCAGAGAGGGGGTTCCTTCTTTTGCCATAGTACCTATCGTTTGTCCTAAAGTCATTCCCATAGCACTTTTTCCATAATGGATGCTAGCCATAATGTTCAGTACCCATAATACTTAATTCCCATAATGTATCGATAGTCCTAAAACATTTTAATCTTAATTGTGGTAGCCATAATCTTTTATGTCCTAATTTTGTTTGTATTAAACATGTGACAACTAATAAATTAAGTCATAAATTTGCATGTCAAAAACTTTAACAACACTAATTTTACTAGTAAGATTGCGCGTTATTATAATATCGATTGTCCTAACAGAACCGAATCTGCCTACCACCATTCCACATGGTCCTATATCTGCCCTACCCCTAGAGTGTATATAGAAAATAGCCGTAATGGCCGCTTTATGGCTGGAGGCGCGGAGGGAGGGCTGCCCTCGCCCTCTGTAACCAAACGCAGACATCGTGTGAGCCGTAGCGGCTGACGCTGGCCGACCAAAAAGCCGAAGCTGCGGTGACGAGCACAGGTGTCTGCGCTTGGGTACGCAAGGGCGAAGGGTATGCACTTCCCAAGCCCAAGTTAATCATTAGGACAAACGATTATTATGAACCAAAACATTATGTCAAGAGAAAATAGGTCGATAAACATTATGTCAAGTAATCATTAGGAGAAACGATTATTACTACCACAAACATTATGGCAAGTGAAATTAGGATTACAAACGTTGTGGGAAAACATAGGGAGCCGCTAGAGAACCATGGAGCGCAGTATTCTAGGTATTCGGAGATCCGATCTCATTAGAAACGACATGCGTTCCAGGACTTAAACTTGCCGATCAGGGAATGAAGACTAAAATGGAACTGGGCTGGACAAGTCTACCATATCCAGGTCCAGATGGACCGACGGAGCAAGATCACGACTGACTGGATCCCAAGTAACGGCAGCCAGAGTAGAGGCAGGCCAAAAAGATGATGGTGGGATGATTTGAATAAATTCGCAGACCAGACTTGCAAGTATTAGCCGGAACATGAGAATACTGGAGAAATGATGGGGAGGCCTTCACCCAGGAGTGGGACACCAGAAGCTACATATAGATAGATAGTGAAAAATAATCGACCCCACTGGCCAATTAGCGGTAAGTAACTTTACCAAAAGTATTAAGGAATAACATTATACTTATCCTACATACCAAGCGTAGACAGTAATAATAGTCTAACTAAAATTAATACCTGCTATGAAGATTGATACATAGATATACGAGTAGGTACGAGTAGTACAATCATTACAATTGTGTTTCTATTTATACACAAACTTTGAGTAAATTATAACTCGTTATCTCTTAACAAGTAGCTGCATTCCTAGCAGTTAGCAGCTTTTATTATTGGGTCTCGAATAGTGTTGCCAGACGTTACGATTTCTACAGGCATTCCGATTTTCAGGGTTCTATGGAAACATCCCGATTCATCATTAACCCTACGTCCACTAGGATCGCAAAGACGTTATATAACGACCGAAGGCCAAAGCAGGTTTGCCACAGTTGGAATTGTGAAAGGGCCGTAATTCGCGTGATAAAATGTTTCATTTTGTACTGTCCCCATTTGAAAACCCAATTCCCGAGTTTTTTTAATACAATCCCGATTTTTGATAGACTAGACCTGGCAACACTGGTCTCGAATAAATCACCACGTAAATCGCCAAACTGCTGCGTGTGACAGAGAGCCTTTAATTTGAAAAATAACGAGTGCACATTCGCCGGCCGCATATCGTTGGCTTCTTTACAGCGGCGTTTGATTAATCCCCGCGCACAGAGAGAACAATGAATACGACGGATTTTGTCAACTTTTAAGCCAAGCGCACGTATGTACTAATGAATAATGTTGACAGATATTTTCTGTCCTTTCTATTGTGTGCTGACGACATCGGTAAAATGCAAATAGGAATATGTTGGTACAAAGCAAGCGGGGGCTTTAGAATGTGATTTTCATATCCTTAAAGCTAGTACAGTCGAATACAAAGAGATGTATACACTTTTGAACCTTATTACAGTGCAATAAGATGACAAAGTGGATCATCTCTTTGTAGTCGACTATACGTATCATAATATATAATTGTCATAATATATAATGGTTTTATTTCTGACTCCAAAAACTTATCAGGATTGTTATAAAACAAACCTACTCTAACCTAATATAAGTAGGTTCTATATTTTGAAAAATACTGAAAGTTAACGGTTTCAGAAATAAATCCATTACATAACATTATGAGGATTATGTATTTTGAACTTTACACATTACTAGTGACCCGCCCTTGCTTCGCTTCGGTTTCCTGTAACAAACGTGCATAATCCAGAAATAATTATACATAATAACCTTTCTTTTGATCACTCTATCTATTGATAAAACCCGCATTAAAATCCGTTGCGTAGTTTAAAAGAGCCAAGCGAACAGGCAGCGGGAGCGACTTTGTTTTATACTATGTAAAGATGATACATATACGATCCCCCTTAAAGCGTAAACTAGAACTTATGCTTACGTTACAAACCAGCACGGGTAGCACAAGTTGTATTTTTTCGCTGGTCGCTCAGTGCGCCTCTATCGTTACAGACCAGAGGGCCCTGCCAAGATGCATTGCGCTAACTAACGTTTCTATTCGTTTCGTTTTTAAACCAATCGCGTCACTGGTAGGCCACGTGACTTTTCGTATCACATCATCTACCAGTGACGCGATTGGTTTAAAAACGAGTCGAATAGAAACGCTAGTTAGCGCAATGCATCTTGGCAGGGCCCTCTGAAAGAAAGGGAGATCCCAGCGACAAACAAGTTGCGGACAACATGTGCTAGCCGTGCAGCTGTGATTTTGGTCACTTTTCAAAGATGTTCCCGTTGGCCTTTTGTCTGTAGCCGCCCTTACAAAGTTCTAAACCTCTTGAGGTGAGCGGTGTTCTATCTGCTACACATCGAAAAAGTTAATAAAGTTTATGCTAACAATAATTTATAATTTCTATTATTTACATATTTAAAGCAAAAAAATAAATTTGTTGAATTGTGTTTAGACGATTTTTATTTCTGAGTGCGTTGTGAATCTTTGTAATATAATGCAATAAGAGAAAATGCGAGGGCAAGAAATTTGGAGTAAAAGTTTTTAACAGATTCGCCGTCGCGCTGTCCCCGGCTTTATTCCATTTAAACGCGAGAGCGACAAACGCAGCTCGGATTACAGCTATGCAAAATAGACCAAATCAACTTCTCGTATTCCCCTATGTTCTTCTCCAATACTCTATGGCTATTTTATAGGGTTATTTTTTGCTTCTTTACACAGTTTTTTATTACTGGATCTGAACTTGGCGATATGCCAATAATTAGTAATGCAATTTATAATAAGAACTTGTTTATAAGCTGTTAAGTATTGATTCGGATTTTTATATTATTAAATATTATGCCGTGTGGTTACCGGCTTATGGCAGAACCCTATATTGAAACCGTAATATGTATATTCAATTATTCATGCCAAATAAGCTTTCTAGAACTAAGAGTCTCTGAGCTACGCTGCGGACGGACGGACCCCTAAGACTACGGAACCCTAAAAACATCATTATTAGACCCCGTTATCTTATCGCACTGACGTCACTTTTTTGTAGGCATTGAATATTTATTTTATCGACTATCTAAATGTCGATGGTGTTGTACATACTTAACGTTATATGTCATGTCACTGATAATGAGTCAAAGACAATCACTAATAAAAATTTGATAAATAGAATGGGATAAATAAAAGTCGCGGATGTCCGTTAGTTAAAACTGTTATTATTATTTATTATTTTAGGTTATCGCATCTCGTAAGACTAATGAGGTTATCTACTTATTTTAAATCAAGTAGTTTTAATACCTAAGCTATATTGATTGAGCAGATATTTAAAAGAACAATCTCATTGTTGCATAATATAAACTACAAACATCGATATAGAGACGGTCGATAAAATAAACCTTCAATCCCTACAAAAAGTGACGTCACTGCGATAAGTTAACGGGGTATAATCATTATGCAATTACGTATTTCTGATTAAACCATTACTTATTTCATAGGTTACATAGGATTGTTAGTTACATAGTTCTGCGGGCCTAGTAAGGCTGCGTCTATATCACGTGTCAAATGTGGATAAAGCATCCGTCACTCTCGTACTTATTTACGTGTCAGAACGTGACGGATGCCTTATCCACACTTTGTCACGCAATAAACACAGCCATATTAGGACCCAGGTAAGAGTGAACTTGTGACCGCAAAAAAAAACTACAGAGGGATTATCTTTATGCAAAAAGAAAATTTGTGAACCCTAAATACTCCACTATAAAGGGTTAAAATAGATTTGCGGCCACCTCAATTTATAGCTATAATTAACTTTAATAAGCTACGTCACAATCTGGTATCAAATAATTTCCTGTACCTACCTTTCCCCCAAATTTAACTTTAGCTTAAACTTGTATTTTAAATGAGAATTGTTAATGAATCAACTTTTCGATGCCGTCCATCACTGAAGTACTTACCCATTTAAACAAAGTTAAAGTTTAGAACCGCGGACGTTAAAATAATAAATAATTAACGGACGTTTTGGAAACATATCGACAGTTCTGTTGATGGGTAACCCCAAGTGCTTGAAATATGCTTTGTCCGGTTACCTATCTGAAACACTAAAAAACGTTTGCCAGCTGTTTCATTTGCCATAATTTTCATTTGTCCGAAAGTTATTTTTCTCTGAAACCGTTTAACTTCCCTGAATTGTTATAAAATAAACTAAACCTAACCTAACCTAACCTACAGGTTCTGTAAGTATATCTCATTAAACATTTTGAAAAGTTATTGGATTCAGAATAAACTGAAAATTATGGCAAATGAAACAGCTGGCAAACGTTTTTAGTGTTTGCGATAGGATATCGCTTTATCCTTATCTGTTATTGTGAATATTGTAAGGGACAATGCATACTTTAACCAAAATAGGTTTATAGTTCGTTTATTAATAAGGGAGTTAATATTTATACGTATTCAATAAAATTTTAGTAATCATTATGTGATAGTAGTTTTTAAACTGTATTTTTTTACGAAAAGATATTACATGTGTGTTATAAAAGAAGTGGTTTATAATTAAATGAGTATTTAATTATATCCGCCTTAACTTATCATCATATTTTTTTAATGTTAAAAAAGGTATAAATTCTTGTAACAATGTAAGTAATTACTGCCTTTTGGGACCGTGACATTAATTTCTAGTCGTCCCCTCGGCTTCTTAGAAGAGCTTTTATTCAAATCCGGTCCGAACTAAAGAGTCAGTGTTTTAAAAGCTGCCGGATTATTTTAACATTGTAGCAAAAATAACCGGGCTATTATAATCTTGATCTTTGAAAAGCCATCGTTACGTCAAGTTTTCAACCACCTTAACTACATATTTATATCCACTTATAATAATAATATTTATTATAAAAAACCTTATGTACGGAAAATAAAATAAATATCTGAATAATAATAATAAATCACACCAATTGACCTAGTCCCAAAATAAGCTCTAGGCTTGTACTATGGGTACTAGACAACGATATAAATACTTATATAGAGAAATATATACTTAAATACATAGAAAAGATCCATGATTCAGGAACAAATATTCGCGCTCACAAATATCTGCCCTTACCAGAATTTGAACCCAGGACCGCTAGCTTCGTAGGCATGGTCACTACTAACCAGGCCAGGCTACTGAATACCGTGCTAAACCTCTGGTGAACGAAGGGTCGGACGTATAAGGCTGCCTAGTTGAGAATACACGCGCTAAAATGTGTTTTGTTCGCTCTGTCGGGACTACTTAAACTCGCAGCGTTGAACCTTCACTCGAGCGAACGATCACCTTTGCTTGTTGAGAGAATCACAACCCAGCGCGTCGTCGATTGACTTTATTATGAATTTACTTAAATATTTTAAATACAATGGAAGTGATTTTAGTGGTGGTGGGATCTTGTGTACGATCTTTTATCCTAAGCTACCGCAGATCAGCAGTGTTCGCATTGTTGTGTTCCGGTGTGGGGATAAGACAACCGGTGAAATTACTAGTATGTTAGTCCTTAGGGTTGGCAACGCATTTGAGGACTTAGGGCGGTATTATTAAACTGATCATGGCTGTAATGGCGCGTCTCAAGATGCGTCAAAAATTACAGTTTTCTATGGTTTGACGTTTACTTTGACGTATCTTGTGACGGGCATCTCGGTCAAGATGAGTTTATTAATATTGTCCTAAGGGCCGTATCAATAAACTGATCTCGACTGTAATGCCCGTCTCAAGATGCGTCCAAAATGTCAGTTCTCTATGGTTTGACGTTTGCTTTGACGTATCTTATGACGGGCATCTAGGTCAAGATGAGTTTCTTAATACGGCCCTTAGCATTGCAGACTTGAGATTTTACTCTTGAAACTGGAAATGCTAATGGGTCCCACTTTCCATCGGACGCCCCGTGTGCTCGTTTGCCTTCTCCTATCCATTAAAAAAAACAGAATTGATCACAAAAATACAGCAATGGAATTTACGTCGCGCCCGTGCGGCTACTTACTTCAGATTACGGTCTTACGGTCTTAGAACTAGGTTTTAGACGCAACACAACGAATATTAAAAACATAGTTCATGAACAAACAACGCGTCCTACAATGTCAGTTACGATTGTCATATATATTTCCACACCTTAACTATACACGGGTGCGCCAAAGCTCATATAAAATTGCAACTCAGATTATTGGAACTCCGAAAATGTAATTTTTTTACCGCTGAAACCGTGTACTTTTCAGAAATCCTGAAATATTCAATGTGTAGATATAACTAGGTTAGATTAGGTTTGATTAATAAAAAACCCTGAAAAAGTAACAGTTTCTGAAAAAAATACGTTATGAGTTGCTATGATTAGTACTTACAATACGTTATGAGTAAAAATAATTATGAAAGACAATACGGACCCCTTACACACTCTCATACAACTACAAGGCTTAAATTACTTACCCGAGTTTAAAACTAAAATGATCAAATTTTCATAGGGGAGTCAGGGAGAGTTGGACCTCAGTTTACTGGAAGCTATATAAACTTGTATGAGAAGTGGCAGTAACTCGATTTTTCACATACAAATGATGTAGGTACTCGAGTTAGATATCGTTAGGTAATATTAGAGTACTGGTAAGATTATTATTTTGAGCACTGCCTTTTTTCAATAGATTTTAGGCATTAGGTGGAGTTTATTCCAATTAAGTTTACTTCTCTCTTTGTATTAGGCTAACGGCACCAATGATGGACACTTTTAGATGACAGGCGCCAGTAATGGACACTTCACTCTTAATTCAATTTCCATACGTTCCTAAATTGATTGTTGCAAAACAAATGTATAACCCTTATCTTCTGTAAAATAAGAACCTTGTGTCGATTATTGGTGCCTTGTCCATTACTGGTTCCATCACCCTAGCATGATTTTCAAGATTTTCAGTTTGGGCAAAATGTGGTTACAGAATTAACAACAAGTTTTTAGAGTTTTTGGTATAGATGAATTACCGAGAGCGTGGAATTGCATATGTAGGGGTAATATGTGTTTACAGGCATTCTATATTTAAATTTCCTCTACTTCTCATACCATCAGCATAAAAAGAGTTTAGTTTTATATTAAAAAGTAAGTACAAAAATAATGTCAGTGTCAAATTCTAAATACTTTTTACTATGCAATGCTAAAATATACCTCTTATTTTATTGTATTCTCGCAATTTTCAGAACTATTTTGACTGTACGACTGTAAGTTACACAGTTTGCAGAAATTATGGCAGAAAGTAGCAGTAGTTTTAGTCCGATTGAGAGTCAAAGTAAACAAATATGTCATAAATATTTTGAAATCGAAATATTGAAATTTTTTAATTCACCTTACACCGCTGCCCAATTAGTTGAAAAAGCTACAGGTGTTTCTGTCTTGACTATTTATAAAATTATGACTGAGAGTAACTAAGTTAAGACTAAATTCAAAGCAATGAAAACATTCCCCTCTCCGAATAAGAAAAAGTTACGTACAGTGCAACCATTTTCTTAATATAGATCGGCAATCTTTATTTTTGTATGAAACACGAGTGACAGATATACTGTCAGTTGCGAGTGCAAGGGTGATAGCGATAGCCAGCCGAACTCTATTAAGAACCTGGGACTACTATACCTACTTGTCCGTCGGCAGTAGATGGTTTTGATCAAGAAGTCATCAGGAGAACTAATATATAATTTTCATCTGTCCCATAAGCAATACCCAACCTTAAAGATGAAAATTGAAATAAATGATAGCGACTAAAAGCAAAAAAAGGACATACCTACTTATTCCACTTGTTTAGGGTAATCTCACTAAATTAAGAAAAAAAAACCTAAATGGTTTTCCTTTACTTGCGTGCCTTCTCTGTGACCTTCACTGTTTTCTTTAAAAAACAAATGTATATATGTGCCTTATGGTTGGTGAATAAATGTATTTCTTTTTCTTCTTCTTTTCATGCGAACGGTACAACCACTACATGTGCAATTCCACGCTCTCGGTAATTCATCTATAATTCTGTAACTCTGCCTACCCCACTCTGGGAATGAAGGCGTGAAGGTATGCAGGTATGCATGTATGTGATTCTCGAAACCAAACCCGAAAATCAAATAAACATGACCTACCTACCATTGCATTGGTTAAGTCATCTATACTATAGGTACAATTTCTTAAACGGATGTCCCCTTTAAACTCGTAAAAGTCATATTTAAAACATTAGTAAAACTACATAAAATCATCGATACAATGAGATGACATCTTTACTTCCTCACCAAACTGCTCTAATAGTAGCCAATGTCGCATCGCCCCAAGTTGGAACTTGTGTATGAACATGACACGAGCTATCATAAGCATTTAATAACTATTTTGTAAATGTAATTAAGGATAACTGTACTTCGAATCCTGATATGTTAGACGATATTCATATAGATAGTTCTAGGTCCAGCATTTTTGTAAATCCAATAGGTTTTAATGAAATGGTTAAAATAATTAAATCTTTAAAAAATTCGAAAGCTGTAGGCTTTGACTTTGTACGTACGGATATAATTAAAAAGAATATGCTCCTTATTGTGGCGCCACTTATGCACATCATAAACCTATCATTTAGTCAAGGGGTCTTCCCAAATGACTTAAAAAAATCAAAGGTGAAGCCCTTATTTAAAAAAGGTGACATATGTTTAATGGAAAACTATAGGCCAATTACCCTGATACCCATCATCTCTAAAATATTTGAGAAAGCCATGCATAATAGACTAAGAAGTTTTTTAGAGACAAATGGCATTATTAAAGATGAACAAAACGGTTTTAGGAAATCGAGAAGCACCACCCTAGCAGCATTTAAATTAATTAAACAGGTCACATGTCTCATAGACCAAAAAATACCTGTAACAGCTCTG
Organism: Acleris literana; assembly: GCA_946894065.1. NCBI lineage: Eukaryota > Metazoa > Arthropoda > Insecta > Lepidoptera > Tortricidae > Acleris > Acleris literana. Next base: position 8,066,788 of record OX335689.1, on the reverse strand, counting down.
ATTATGGATATGAGCAAAGCTTTTGATTTCGTATGTCACAAGAGACTATTGTTCAAATTGTTCAGATATGGAATACGGGGTCCTGCATATAATTGGATAAAATCGTACTTGAATAACAGAATGCAATATGTCGAAATTACAAGATATTGTGAACGAAACAAAGATGTCGTAACTTATCAATCAAACTTCATTGAGAATGGATACGGTGTGCCGCAAGGCAGTATCCTTGGACCTCTACTCTTCTTGGTCTATATAAATGATTTGCCAAATGCCATTTCCAACGATTGTATTTTGTTTGCCGACGACACAACTGTGATTATAGACGGGTCAGACTTATCCACTTATAATGATAATGTAAATAAAGCTCTAATAGAAACAATCGATTGGTTAACCAGAAATAATTTAAATGTTAATATAAAAAAAACTAAGTTTTTACAATTTTGTACTGCTCGAGGTAAAAAGCTTGATCTAGATGTTAAATATATTGATGAAAAGATCGAGGAAGTATCACAAGTAGTTTTCTTGGGAATAACCATGGACAGCCATTGTCAATGGAAGGCACATTTAAGTACATTATGTTCCAAGATAAATAGATTTGTGTATGCGTTGAGAAGAACTCGCCAAGTTGTGTCCAGACAAGCAGCGCTATCGGCATACCATGGGTACGTGGACTCGGCTCTGCGTTATGGCATTGTATTGTGGGGAAATTCCCCTGAAAAAAACAGTGTTTTTTTAATTCAAAAACGATGTATACGGGCTATTTTTGCTCTTAAACAAGATGACTCGTGCCGTCCCTTTTTTATTAAGTATAAAATTCTAACATTCCACTCTATATATATCATGGAAGTGTGCTCTTTTGTGTATAAACATCAAGTATTATTTCAAAAAGTTCAGGATAAGTCCACACGTACATTACGACCTCAATACATGCATAAGTTGTATAAACCTATTATGAAATTAAAACTATCATCAAATAATTGTTACGGCATGTGTATTGCCATCTTTAATAGTCTACCGGAGTCGTTGAAAAAAATAGGCAATTTAAATAAATTTAATAGTGCGCTTAAACAATGGCTGACAGAAAAATGTTTTTATAGTGTTACAGATTTCATGAACATAATAAATTGACATTAATTGAATTCTGACATGTAGGTATAGTAATAACTAATTTATAAATAACAAATTTAAATTCAGATGATTGGTATGTATAATTTCTTTTTTAATGGTTTAGTTAGCGTGTATTTTTATGTAGAATATGTACGTCTGAAAAGACAGGTTTTGGCGAATCTAGTTTTAAGCATTAACACTGTGCAACCCTACCCAATTCCACGCAATAAAGATATTATTATTATTATTATTATCAACGGGCCCGGTGCTGTGGTGGCGCAACTTTTGATTTGAAATATTTGAGGTGGTTCAAGTCTCCTAGACTCCCCCATGCAGTCACTAATAGGTATCTATGCATCTAATTCATACATATAAACCGAGTAAGTCACTATGTCAGTAGAATTGAAGCGTGTTGATATATTTGCGCCTTGGGAGCGTATAGTTATAGCTTTGACTGTGCTTACTTAATCGGTTCTATGTATTTATATATGTCCCAATCGTTTATCTAACGAACTCGTAACATGATTGACGGAGTTACCCTAATATTGTTATATTCCTGTCAGTTTCCGCCCAGCCCTGCATTTACCACCAACAACGATACCAACGAATTGTCACCATTATTGGCGCCATTCAGTACATAGCTGTGGCTATGGCATGTTAGCCTCCCTAAAAATAAACAGCGAATCGAAAATTGTTAGTCCTACGTCATAACGGCTGTTATGCACTGATAACCAGGCATAAAGTATGCATGCAGACATCAAATAAGTGAAGTATAGTGAAGGTCTCAAATGTCAGGGTCGCGGATAGTGGCGGGTAGTGATTTTTACCGATCTAAACTTATACCGAGTCAAAAGGTCATCCAGATGTCAGGTACGAGTGAAATATGGCCATCCATTAGGTTATTAATGTCATTGTAGTGTTTATTTTTGATTTAGTCATATTTTATGAAGTGTAAACAGCGCTAGCCAGCGATATTTGTTTCTAATATAAAAATGAAGAGTAAAATCAGCATCTAGTTAGTTGTTTTGTTGACGTCAAAACGGAGAGATCGGCTGGCCTGACGTCACTTTCAACATAGAAATAGTTGGAGCGGCGAGAGCAAATGCTGGCTATTTATATTTCCGTATCGAAAAAATTGACTTGACTTGATTGATGAAAGGATAGCGATACACTCTCCGCAAACTAACAATATATTTACAAAACACCAGCGCCTCACTTCCCTTTTATGTGAGTTTTCTGTAGCACAGAAACATAAGCCAGAATTTATCATCTACATTATAACCTTTCTCTTGAATCATTCTATCTCTTGATGAAAAAACCGCATTCAAGTCCGTTGCTTAGTTGGAAAACCCTAAGCGTACATTATAGAAAGACAGACGGAGGGAAGGGACTTTGTTTTATACTATGTAGAGATAATGAGTACTTTTGTAATCTGTGGTAGCACTGACAGCCTCTAGACGTCAAATTTTATCCTCCGAGTTTTCTTATTAAAAAACATTTTTAAATTGAAGTAATTTATGTTTATATCCTTATAGTTAACGTTGTTTTACTCTATGAAGTAATTGTTAATAAGATTTAGGCCCATAAAACTTCAAGAACACTAAAAACAGGCCGCTCGCAGCAGCTCCGTCAACCGTCAACGGACATTTTCAAATTCATAAAGGATAACCTGGGAAGTATTACTTTTAATTTCTTTTTACACTGTTTTTAACACTGTGTTTACATCCATACTTTTCACTGCTCATTGCTGAAGCCGTGAGCGACGTCAAAATACAAACATTGGCACCGTGCGATCTCTCTTTACTTGACATACAGTGGAAGTATAGTTGAGACAAGCCACTTTTGCCACAGACATTGCCCTACACGATACACTGTTCACCAACATCTATTCACACACATCCTTGCATAAAATAACCTGATTATCAAACTTCTTCTCCACTTACTCACTAGTTTAATATCTTTCAGTGTGATTGTGGAGTAGCTGTGAAACCATGGCCGCATCGAACATCAAATCGCGCAAAGCCACTACACGCCAGCTTGAGATACAACTTAAGGCTACCTTGAAAGAGCTGCAAGCTGCCAATACCTTAAATGACCAGCTACTAAGGGAAAGGGAAGATTGCGAAGAAGAGCAAAAAAAAATGTTGGCTAAAAACACAGTGTTAAGGAACGACCTGGTAGAATATGACTATAAACTAATAGATGCACAAGATAGGGTGGAGCAGTTGCAGACCCTCGTAGATAATTTTAACCAGTGCGCTTCTACTCATGAAGTTGCATTGAATCGTATAATTAACCTCGAAGAAGAACTCGGTGCTGCTAATGAAGAGTTAAATTATCTACGGAGAGAACGTGAGTGTTATGACAGTTCAATTACACAAAATTTGTATCAGGAGATGGTAGGTGATAAGGATAATAAGGACAGTAATATTAAGAACTTAATCTTTTTCAATAGTAACAATAAATTAAAAAAATATGTTAACATAAACAAATACATAAGGCGTACTCAGAAGCTAATAAAAAGTCAGAGGTGTCTCAAAAACTATTCTAAAATGAAATTAGAGTTATCGGTTATGAAAAATAGGGTGCAAAAATGCAATAATAAATTAGATTTAGATAGGACTGAACATGATTTAAATGTTCACAAATTAAATGCTGAGATTAGTAGATTAAGAAAAAAACTTGAGGACATGTCAATAAAATACTTAACGGCTCAAAGTGAAATCAAGGAGCACATGCTGGCATTCACACAATTGCTGGAGAGTAGTAAATATAATGAAGACCGTTTTAATTCTTTAATTAATAATGGCATTGGTGATTCTAATTGTATAGGAACTGTACCAACAGCTGTGGTTCAGCCAGATGTGGCTCTTGATTCTTCTAAGCTAAGTGCCCCAAAAATAGTTTTAGATGAGTCCCCTAGACAAATTAGCAATAATAAAACTATTATTTATTCGGATCAGATAGGGTCTGGAATGGGTTCCATGTTAAGAAACAAATTGACACAAAATGTAACAAATTTTTGTTATCATAATGCAAATCTTATGCAATTATGTCATTTAATATCAAAGGGAAGTTATGACAGTTCTACTACTCTAGTGATTCTAGTAGGAAACAGTCTTGGTATAGATAAGTCTAGTGTAGGTAGATTATTGTCAACATTAAACCTTATTGAAGAGGCAGGCATAGGTAAAATTATACTTTGTGCATTACCATATTCACAAAATATGCCATACAATTATAATAATAAAATAGCATACTTAAATTCTTTAATGTATAATGCTATATGTCATAATAGTAAATATCATTTCTTCGACTTAAATAAATTTATTAAGCACCTCACGCTAACATCTGAAAAAATTCATTTGCCAAAGAAATATATCTTGACTTTGGTAGAACTTTTGGCTTTTAATATAGAACCAAATAGATATAACAGTGGTACAAATTCCATTCCTAATCATTTAAACTAAAGTATAGGACAGCGGAAACACCTTTGAGTATAAATATAGTTCATCAAAATATTCAAGGGTTTTCCAGCAAAGAATTAGAAGTAGGATTATTTTTAGATACTGAGAATGTACACATTATGTGTATTACTGAACATTGGCTTAGACCAGATCAATTAATTTTTGATTTCGTTAATTTTAAATTAGTTAGTTTTTTTGCCAGAAAATCCGCCATTCATGGTGGTTCGTTAATAATTGTTAAAAGTACCATTAAATCCAAAGAAAGGAAAGATATTGTTAGGCTATCCATAGAGAGGCTTGTAGAAATCTCATGCATAGAATTAGAAAATTACATAATTATCTGTGTTTACAGACCACCGTCAGCTGATTTTAGCACATTTGAATCCAGTATGGAAAATGTGTTAAAATTAGTATGTAAAACCCAAAAGCATGTTATTGTCTGTGGAGATTTTAATGTTAATTTACTGGAATCTTCAAATAATACTATTAGGATCTTAAGTTTATTTAAATCTTTTAACTTAGGTAATTTGTTCTTTGAACCTACACGGATAGGAGTTTCAAGTGCTACCTGTTTAGACAATATTTATTGTAATTGCGAGTGTTTGGATAAGGAAATATTTAATTGCTTTAATTCTGATCATAGTGGCCAGAAGGCTTCTTTTTTAAATGATTTTCATCAAGAACCGCAGGCAATAACATACAGACCCATAACTAGCAATCGTTTAGAATTATTCAAAAATAAAGTTGAGAGCAATCTCTGTGGGTTATCCTTTTCAAATAATGATTCAAATAGTATTTATAAAGATTTGTTTGATGTAATTCTTCATCAATTTAACAACAATTTTAAGATGAAAACTGTTTCTGGGTCAAAAACTAAGTTTAGTGAATGGGCTACTGTAGGCATCCATAGAAGTAGAAATAGGCTTTATGAACTATATAGAGAGAGGGAGGAGAACAAGAATGCTGACTTCTTAGTTTACGTTAAGAATTATTCGAGGACCTTCAAGCGAGTTTGCTTAACTGCTAAGTCAAACTTTTTAAGTCTTAAACTCAAAGCTTCTGATAATAAGGTAAAAACGGTGTGGAAAATTATAAATAGAGAAACGGGTAAATCTAAAACTCGTGATAATCAAGTCACCCTAAACAAGGGTGACAAACAAATCACGTCAAACAAAGACGTGGCCTTAGCGTTCGAAGATTATTTCTCCACTATAGCTATTAATACAACGAAATGTCTTCAATCATCTGCGATTGTAGCTCAAAAACTACTTTGTGCTAATGTTACTAAATGTAATGTAACCTTTGATTTTAGCCATGTAGATTCAATTTCTATTGTTAAGGTATTTAAATCGCTCAGTTTAAAAAAAACTGAGGATTTATGGGGAGCGTCAGTTAAAGTGATCCATCATGTCATAGATATAATTGCACCTCACTTAGCTTTAATCTACAATAATTGCATTTCAGAGGGGGTTTTTCCAAATCTTATGAAATATAGTAAAGTCATACCACTTTTTAAATCGGGCGACATGTGTGATTTAACGAATTTCCGTCCCATTTCTATTCTACCGGTTTTAAGTAAAGTTTTTGAGAAGTTAATGTTAAAAGATATGTTAGGTCACTTCAATAGAAATAAACTGCTTAACAGTAATCAGTTCGGCTTCACCAGAGGACGATCCACAACTGATGCAGCATCTGTACTCATTAAATATATATACAATATTTGGGAGAAATCCTGTGATGCAATAGGAATTTTTTGTGACCTTTCCAAAGCTTTCGATTGCGTAGATCATGCGACTCTTATATTAAAATTAGAACATTATGGTCTGTCAAATAATTCTCTAAATCTTATGTCTTCATATCTTAGCGATAGAACACAAACGGTTGTTGTAAACCAAACACAGTCCATTGGAGCAACTGTTAAATTAGGTGTGCCTCAGGGCTCTATATTAGGTCCTTTCTTATTTCTGGTCTATATAAATGACTTACCACCCACGGTAGATAACCTTTGTGATATTGTGCTATTTGCTGATGATACTTCATTAATTTTCAAGGTGGACCGAAAATCCGTCGATTACAGTAGGATAAACGCCACGCTGGTTAAAGTACTTAATTGGTTTACTATTAACAATTTGCTACTTAACGCTAAGAAAACTAAATGTGTTAGGTTCGTTTTGCCTAATGTTAGACCGGTAAAATCTAGTATATTTCTAAATGATGAGTGTTTGGAGATGGTGGACAAGGCGCTTTTCTTAGGGATAACTATAGACAAAAACTTGCAATGGAGTCCCCATATAGCAGTACTAGCAGGTAAATTAAGTTCGGCAGCTTATGCTGTTAGGAAAATCAGGCAACTTACCAATGTTGAGACAGCTCGCTTAGTTTATTATAGTTATTTTCATAGTGTTATGTCGTACGGTATTCTGGTTTGGGGAAAAGCTGCTGACATACAGACTATATTCGTGTTACAAAAAAGAGCCATTCGTTCCATATATAACCTAAACTCCCGTGATTCCTTAAGATTACTATTTAAAGAAATTAGTATTTTGACAGTAGCGTCACAATTTATTTATGAGAATATTATTTATGTCATTAAAAATCAAGACTCTTTTGTTAAGAATTGTGATATACATAATTTGAATACAAGAAATAAAAATAAAATTGCTATTAAAAAATTTCGTGTCCGTAAGGTATATAAATCATTTGTTGGTCAATGCATTCATTTCTATAATAAATTACCTGACGAAGTTTTAAAGTTATCATCTCCAGCACTTAAAAATTACTTGAAAAAGTCGTTGATGTCGAAAGCTTATTATAGGGTCGAGGACTATCTAACAGATAAAAATGCTTGGCCTAAATTAAACACCTAAATAACTTAGTAATAGCTTAGTCAGGAAAATATCTAAACATTGTAGGTATAATTATTGTCTAGGGGACACGGTTTCTGTAGGAGAATGTATCAAAACTATGTGGTTGTTTTGCACCGTCATGGGTAAGTATATGTATACTATTATTATTACAATTTAAGAGTTCATCTGAACATACTGAGTTTTGACACATTTTCCTGCTCAACTACGCATGATATATATATTTTAATGTTAAATTCATTGTTTTATATAATGCTAGGTTAAGTTCTATAATTGTATAAGTAATTTTTAAAAAAAAACGACTGACTGTTGAGTTTCTTGCGGCGTTTCTTCTCAGCAGTGGTCTCTTGCGAAGCGCTGGTAGATTTTTGACGTGTAAAAGTGCCCGTGCGGCCTACTTACTGAATAAACATCTTTTATCTTTTATCTTTTATCTTTTGTAACCGTTCGAGGTTAACCATTAAATACGTAACCCCGAATAATAACATCTTATTTCGAACAAGAGTAATTATGCATTTAAAGGTAAAAACAGAATTCTACCGATGACGCCAATTACGCGTTAAATTAAAATGAAAAGGTAAACGCTGCTATACATAAATAGCAAAGTTTATAAACACTTGATATTTAGATTTTAATATAGGAAACCAAGCGTACAATACGGCAAACAGAAAGCCACAAGCCGCCCGTTAGTCGATTGCAAGCTTGAAACGTCAATCGTTTCTGAGAATTGACTTCAGACTTTGAGGCGCCCCGGAGTCCAATTATAACAAATGCTTCATGTAATTCTAAAGCAAACGGTACCTATGCAGCGGTTTGGAGCCGATGTCAAAGCAGACCGTGGGACGAGACTGTTTACACTCCACGAACGTTCAGTGCACAAATCAAATGTTCTAACACATCATCACGAGTATCTTATTTATGAAGACACGTCATGGGTAAAGTTTAGTGTTTAGTAAATAAGTGATTGGATCTAATTATAACAATTGATAACAGTTTCGTGATTAGGAAAAAACCCAAGTAATTAAAGTCTATTTTTGAAGAAAAACCAATGTACAAAAAAGTCGGTTTTTCGCGATAGTCTTGGTTTCTTTAACTCCAATCATGTCAAAGTCTATTCAAAAAAATAGATTATTATATTTGCGACATGTTTTGTCCCAAACGTTTTTTCATGCACTCAACCGTTTTTCATAGGTAATAATCATTTTAAATTAAATGTGGTTACCAATAAAGTATAGAATGCTTTGACTACAATATTCCTTCTTTGGTTATGATCCACCCTATAGGGCAATGATTTTCTGCGCCGAACCTTGGCAAACAGCCCAGCAACTTCGCCACTTCAGACCCTCTTGTTTCCAGTAACTTATATTCTTCATGTCGGACCGAATAATCCCCTGATTAATCGCTGACCCTTACTTTGGGGTCTGTAATTACCATGTACCCTTTAATTTGGTTAAAGCTACTCACAGGGTTCATTTAACAACTTCTTTACAAAATATTGAACCTTTGTTGAATATATTTTTGAAGAATCAGAGGGCTCTGCCAAGATGCATTGCGCTAACTAACGTTTCTATTCGCTTCGTTGTTGAACCAATCGCGTCACTGGTAGATCACGTGACTTTTCGTATCACGTCATCTACCAGTCACGCGATTGGTTTAAAAACGAATCGAATAGAAAAGCTAGTTAGCGCAATGCATCTTGGAAGGCCTGAGAACCGCTTCCACCATTAGGTACGGTCACGGGCGTTAATTCGGGACTCATTTCAAGAGAAATATGCTTGAAGTCATCAATGTCATTAGAGATGTCAAGTCATTTGTAACTTTTAGGAAACTCAACCTTATTGTTGTAGAATGTCAGATTGACTTTGGACCTAAGGTACCCACCAAATTTAATCTCGTGACTATACATAACCTCGTAAGACCCACCGAACTACAAACAGCCAGTTTTTTGTCAGTGTGACTTTGAATCTACCATCAAGGCAATAAAGTTCAATTATGTTTGTTCGAAAATGCCTTTTTCAATTTATGAAGAAAATTAAATGAACTTTATTCGCATTGCAATACAGTTCAAATTAAATTGCCCTGATAATGTACATCCTATTGCACACGGGCTTATTAGGATAAAAACCCCCGATATAATGGCGACCTCTTCTTTCAGAGCTGATATCTTTTAAACGGCCCAACCGATTTTGATGCAACTTAGCTTAGAACCACTGCTAGAAAACCTGCTTTCGTAATTCACCTGTCTCTTTGCGTGGGGTTTAATTATAACTAATTATTTGCAGAAAGTTTTACCTATCTATGAATACGTACCTCTTTAAACTTAAGCTGGTATAGTCCATTCGCTTAGATAGTGTCGGTAGCGACACACACATACTTGTGGTTATTGTAATAAAATACGAATATAATTCGAAGTAAAGTACAAAATTCACTCGAAATTCAAAATTCAAAATTCAAAATATTTATTCAGCAAATAGGCCACATGAGGGCTCTTTTACACGTCGGTAATATAGAGTGAATCTACCAGCGCTTCGGAAAAAACCATCATTGCGGAGAAGAAGCGCCCCAAGAAACTCCAGCAGAAGGTCATTTTTTCAATCATAAAACATACAACAACAATACTTAAAAGTAAATTACATTAAGTAATAATAAGGCAATAAAGTAATAAATAATAAATGCTTAAAACTACCAAAAATAAACTTATTACAAATTTAAGGTCAATAAACCTAAACTAAAAATGATGAATATGAGAACAACACGACGAGGTCTCTTCGTCAAAAGCTATATAATTCATTGTGGCGTAACACCCGCAAGTGAATTTGGCAATTACATCGCATTATATTCGTATTTTATTACAATAACCACAAGTATGTGTAAGTGTAGCGACACACATACTTCGACACACTATCTTAGCGGATGGACTTTACCTTAGAGAGAATATGATTTATAGGTAAAAAACTTAAGTAAGGGTTCTCTTGCATGTATTTAGTTGTAAAACATCTGTATAGACCGTTTGTCATTCTTTATTTGAAATTTGACGTAAATTCCGTATTATTTCTGTACACAACTACATGCAAGAGGACCTATAGGGGTTTGGGTAAAAGTGTTGTCATTTGTAAAATGCATACAATTTCAAGGTGAGCGGCCATTCGTAAAAGTTGTAAATTATGATAGAATAATTAAAAATAAACATATTTTGTTATGTAATGTAATACTCTTAACCCTTAACATGGCACTACATGAAGGAATGATTTTTTTTGTACATTGAATATTTTTCGTATCAATTTTGGCTTAAAAAGTGCTATCCTGAAGAAAAACTTAAAAAAAGTTACCTGAAAATTGGATTTTCAGGCTGTCCTTTAAAACGGACAGTGCGATAAACCCCTATAATGGGTAATACTCAATAGTGTCACAAAAAAGTGACAATGCTGTGATACGGTAATAAAAAAAAGTATTTGAGTTCCGGTAAATATACTTCAATTCAATTAATAAAACACGATAAAGTACTTGTAGAAAATTATTTAATTAATTTACAAAATAAAAATAATTATTTTCAATAAACTTTTAACTATTTTGTCACAGTTTGTTGGCAATTACTTAACAAATTAACGCTGTTTTCTCAGCCAAAAATAATAAAAAAAGCACCTACTTGAAGGTTTGTACAGCACAAATATTAAAAACTTCGTTTATACTAATAAAAACATAATCAAGTTTAAAAGATTACTATCATCACAAGATAAATGAAAATTACTTAACAATAATACGAGTCACACTTGTGGAAGACTTTCGACTTTAGACACTGTCTGCGGCATATTGGACGAGAAGATATTGCGTAGCTTCCCGAACGCTGCCAAGCCTGATTCGACAATTGACTCTTTCTCGAAGTTGGATCTACCTGATTGGTTAGAATGTACCAGGTAAACATAATCCTCAACAACTTCAAGCGCTGAGCCTCCGATCATTGCGGGAGTTGGTGTTGGTACTACATGGGTGTTCAACATGATCTTTGTCTTGTCTATGTTCATTCCTAGACCAACTCGTTCGGAGGCTCTGCTGACGTATCAGCCATGACTATAATGTCATCAGCAAACCGAAAGTGGGTGATTTGCTCGCCGTTTACATTGATGCCACATTCTTCCCAGTCCACTAGTCCCACAAAGCTGAGTATGTCTTCCAGCGCAGCGGTAAACATCTTTGGAGGGATAACGTCTCCTTGTCTGACTACCCACTGCAGTAAAATAGGTTCCGAGTTCTGGTCGCACAGTCGAACTGCAGCACAGCCCACGTCTTGATCAAATCGAAGGCTTTCTCGTAATCCACAAATGCTAGACAAAGGAGAAGATTATCTTCGGTGTTCTGTATAAACTGCAGTGCAGTATATAGTACACGATTCTGAAGCCTTTTCGGAAGCTGGCTTGTTCGAGAGGCTGGACGTCGTCAAACCTGCGCATGAGACGTTTCGTAATATCTGACAACCCCTTGTAAACATGGCTCAAAAGTGACATGGGTCTATAATTCTTCAGCAGACTTAACAATAGTCCTCTTTTTTGAAGAAAAGTACTACCACACTTCTGTTGCATGCCTGCGGAGATTTTTCCTCGTGAATGACGCAATCAAATACGATCTGAAGGGCCCTAAGGACCGGTTAACATAACCAGCTTTCAGAAGTTCAGCTATGAAGCCATCACGCTGCACCCGGGTGGCTTTGCCGTTCTTGAACTGTTTTTGAGCCATAATAATCTCGCACAGGCTGACGTCCGGGATGTCTTCGGTAGGTATAGTGCCGGGCCATTCTATCTCTCGGATATTTTATGCTCTTGTAAGTTCAAGTGTCAGACTCCGGTCAAGCAGGTGCAGTCTGCTGCTGACAATAATTGGTCATCATCCCCTTTTTCAGTCTGACTGCTCAAAGTCAGAAGGCGAGAGCATTGCCATGATCTTTTGGACGCGCGATAATGAGGATCGCTTTGCCCTTGCGACCTAAAATTAAAATAAAAAGTGTTTTGGATGGACTCGGATGCGGTTGTGTGCTAAAAAAGTGACAGTTTACTATTAAAGCTATATTAGGTAACAACGGTTATGTCCGTTTTCTAGGACAACATGAACCAACTTATTTTCTACAAAGTTCAGCATTGTCCGTTTTTTAGGACGGACGTAATTGTACCCAGTAATCATGCCAATCGACAATGTCACAAAAATGGGACAAGCTATATAAAACACTTTTTCGCTAAAACCTTATTAAACATGAATAAATGAGTAATAAAATATCATTAATAAACTTACCTGCTTTTTAGATTTGTGTACATTGAAAACTTTAAGCAAAACAATCGGATTTTATAACGTCATAAACTCTCACCGGCGCACAATTGTCAAATGTCTTACTTCAAATGATGCTCGCGCATAAAGTTAGGTACCGTTGAAAACTATTGGTGTATATGCAAAAGAAAATGCATCATTTTCACACTTTTTAAGGGTTAAGTGCATCGGAGCCTAGATATTTAAATATTCATACTTGGGCGTACTTTTGTACTAAAAACTGACTACTTAAATCTTTAAAATCTCCGCTCCGATATTATTTAACACCATAATTTATATATATCTATGTGTATTTAGAGGTCCTCTAAATAACTATGTAAAAATCATCCGTGGCCACTGAAAAAAGAAGACAATATTCTTCAAACAAATTTACCCAATGCCCTTTAAGTTTTTTACCTAAGTATACCTTTTTCTTGAACACAAGGTCTTGAAGGTCACTCTAATTCGTACATGGTCCTTTGACAACTCTAACTGGAGTTTCGCTAAGTTGTTAACTTTGATTTATCTAAAGTTACTAGCATTGCCTTCACATGACAATTAAAATATATAAGTTTGCACGCCAATCGGGAAAGTTTTGAAGGGTCGGTAATCACTTCATTATTACCCGACTGCCGAAGGAGGAGGGTAATGTGTTTCACAGCCTATATAATTATGTATGTTTGTTCCTTTGTGTCACTATAAAAACTAAACCCGTTGTCCGATTTTGATGATTCTTATGTCAATCGATTTGTCTTAATCTGGTGACTGTCACTGAAGATATGACAGTAATCATAATTCAATATGGCGGCAACCAGAAGCCATATTGTGAAAATTAAAAAAAAAGTCGACCAAGTATGACAAGTGGGTTATCATTGAATAGGGATTTAAAAATCAACTTTGGGTTTCTTTCATCATTTTTCATTTTGAATGATCATTTAGGATTTATAACGATTTAAAGTTGGTTAGCAACAGTCGGGTTTTGAAAGCTTGCTTTTTGTTAAAGTTATTTAAGAACATGAACTTAAGCATTGTTTGACATAACCTCGCATAGTTACCCACTTTGACAGCCGCTTAAAGTACTTACAATTTAAACAGTTACCGGTAATATTATAATAATTATCCTGTAGAAACACTAGTGACAGAACTGACAGACATACTGTTAGTCGCGAGTGTAAGTGAGATAGCCATAGCCAGCCGCTACTAAGAAGCTACATACGTATAATGAGACTAATAACAAAGTAGTTTGTAATTTTCTCGGGAAATATTACGGTCTATCCCCCCTAGTTCCATTGACAGTTCCTTTGATGGAACTAGTGGGAATTTTTAAGCCCATTAGATCCATTATTTAAGGACTTCAGATAATGGAACTAGTGGGAATGATTTTTTCCCAGTAGTTCTATTTTCCCTGACATAATTGGTTCTCGGTCTTCCCGAACCTCGTCTTCCTTCCATCTGCCCTTCCATTATGTTAATTACAAAGTTATCGTGTCTAAATGTGTGCCCCAGAAATAAATGGAGAGAATTACACCGATTGTAAATGAAACTTTGATTTATCATTATGATTTAAAGGATAAATAAGTTATCATTGCAGTGGATTTTTTATCTCCAGCTCTGTCACCAAAATTTAGGGTGGTTTTTTCGGCCTTTGCCAGGATTATTGAGGCCTACAAATAAATACTGCGCCATTAGTTTTTAGCAATTGAGTTCAAATAATCTAGGAGAGTTATTTAACATTATTCTATCCTAATTATGGCAAAATAATAAAAATAAGCTGAAGGAAAAAAATTACGAATTTTCGGCAGGAATTGTGCTTCAGAGTCTTCTAATTGATAAGGGTGCTGCTCGTCGACCAAAGATCAGAACTGATAACCGCTCTCCCCGTTATTTAGCCCTAACTTTCAACTACTACTTCTCATTCACTAATGTTCAAAAACAACTGCGTAAAAATCACGAGCTGGTGATGACATAGTGAAGGTACAAAATTTGGCCATTTTGACTTCCAAAAGTAAAATTATTTTTATAGCGGTAAAATAAAACAATTGAATGACGTTAATAAGTGTTCGAAAATATAGAAAGTATGCTCATTCCAATTAAAATGTAACGATTTACATATCTCCCATTTTTAATACCGATTATCAAAACTTATGGATCACCCCTCGTATATGGTACAAAAATGCCTATCCAGTAAGTAAGTAAGTAAGGCCTTACGCACAGACTTAAGGGCCCCGTATACGGTACGATCCGTCGGTTCAGACTGAAACCGAGCGATGGATTGTACGTGTGTGGCAATATCGCATCCCAATTTCAATCGAAATATGAATCGTCACGATATCGTAACGACGGATCGTTCCGTATATGGGACCAATTACGGGTACTTGATACATCAAAAACCTACCAGGTTGCATCGTTTAAAAGTATTTTTGTGTCTATGTTAAATGTTAACTTCCAACTTCATTTCATTCACGTTCACTCTTCACTTCTAATTTCTAAATTCATCACCACGGCCTCTATTTATCTGGGTAAAAACCATAATATTTGACGTACCATATTGTCAACGTTTCGATAGGTCTTATTTACTTGACAGTAATGGCGGTAGAATTAAAAACAATACCATAGCAGGGCCTCTATTCTAGGTGGTAGAAACCATATTGTCTTTGACCTGCCATTATATTGTCAATGTTCTCATAGCTCTTATTTACTTGTCAGAAATGGCGGCCAAGTTAAAAACAATACAATAGCAGGGTCTCTATTCTACCTCTATCTAGGTGGTAAAAAACCATATTGTCTTTGACCTGCCATTATATTGTCAACGTTTTGATAGCTCTTATTTACTTGTCAGAAATGGCGGCCGAGTTAAAAACAATACAATAGGAGGGCCTCTATTCTAGGTGGTAGAAACCATATTGTCTCTGACCTGCCATCATATTTTCAACGTTTCGATAGCTCTTATTTACTTGACAGAAATGGCGGACGAGTTAAAAACAAACACGTCAAGGACAATATAGCTTTAACAACCTAGAATACAGGCCCTGGTCGAAGGCAATATGGTTGTGCCCAGTAAAATAGCGGCCTAGTAAAATGACTTCCTACGCACTTTCTGACAAGTCACATTAGTGTAACAGACAGCGAGTGTAAGTGACTCATAAATCAGGATGTTCTGAAACGTTTCAATTTGCGTGTTCGTTTTGCTGACCCGGTTAACACGGCACGCAATACGCCTTCGACGTAAAATAAATATGAAAAGGTTTGGAATATGTTTCAAGTTTACAAGAGTACTTACTCGTATCGTCGGCCGAAACCACTTTACTTTTTATTTGGCGCGTTGCAAAAGTTTTTGTAGGTCGGAGGATTTTTTAGACCAATTAGGGACTCGTGAAGATTTAAGGCCCCTGTACACAATGGCCCATCATGGGCTAGCGTAGGGACGGAGTGATGCGTAAGAGTGAGATGCAAGAATATTTTGCTCGCTCTAAGTTGTAAATGCGTCCCTTACGTTGGCCGGTGATGGGCCATTGTGTACAGGGGACCTTAGAAGAGAGGCAGGAAGGCCACCTAACAGTGGGGTACTCGTTCGGGTAACGCAAAAATAACCCGATTTAAATATGGCCTTTAAGTTTTATACCAACGTATTTATAATCTGCAACGACCAACGGCAATATGCCAAAACCCAATAAAGGGAAGAGATAAATCATACTGTAGTGTAGCCAAAAATGCATATTCAGTGGGTTTACGGTCTTCATTTGCTCGGCTTACGAACTGGAAGTATTTGCAGGGTATTTTACCAGCCTGTAGATACATCTCGATAAACAACTAAGGTAGGTACAATCAAGTGTAAAAATATGGGAGAACGCAACATCTCAAAAATATGTCCTAATGGACCTTCTTCCAGTGTAATAAGAACTTTGTAAAATATTTATGAGAGGATTCTTTCGACATTTTTTTTGCATTGGACGTTTTTTGTAGTTAACAAATGATAATGTAGTTAATAAACTCAATGTTACAACATTTTTTCGATAAATACACAATGTAACACGACAAAAATTACTTGTTATAAGTGCGAAACTAATTTAAATTAAAATTACAGACTTAGTTTATTTTTTAGATGTAACGTCGAAACGATTTCTTAATAATGAGCCGCAGTAAACTTTGTCATATTAGTGAAAGTAACATAAATGAACAGAATCCCTAAACCCTTGAGATGTCCCAGGTGTCGCAGAGATCCGACCAGTATAAGAACCTTTAGTATACCTACCTAAGAAATGTAATCAAAATTAGCTTTCCCAAAGCTTAACTTTATGGCCGCGACTGCGGCTCGTTAGAGAAATCATTGGGCATGAAATCCCTTCCTAAATCCACCACCATGACCAATAAGCCTAAGCTTACAGCATCCTTGACATACAAATCAAAAAGGTGGCCTTCCACAGGATATATTTCTCGAAATGTTCCCACAAAAAATTTAACAAAAAATATTTGGCGTTTCGCCAAGTCGGAGCCTGAACGCGTATATTCGGGGCAGTAAATTTCCCATGACATTAATACCAGGCCCTGCGAACTATCGAGATAAGATTAACATAAACGGAGCCCAGTATCTAAGTACTCGTCCAAGTATCGATCTGTTCACTGCACTCTTGGCCTCGTAGAACGCTTTTTTGAGCTTCCCTAATTAGGCGCTGCCTCCGCGTTCAATGTATTCAATTCATTTTTAAATTCGACTAAAAATTGAAAAGATTGAAAAAGCCACGCAAAGTATTCAAGCAGCAGCTGGGAATTTGAAAATCATCGACTTGAATACAGTCTATTTCAGAATTAATGACCAGCATATTTTTAGTGCGTGCTTTGAAACCCTGCGTTTTCTTGGAAGTAGTAACATTATGAATGTTTTAATCTTTATAACTTCATTACTCCTGTAATCTTTACAATCAACGTGGCCTTTAATTAATATAGAAGCTATTCCTTTGCCGATGTTATCCTGATAACAGAAGCGAGGATCATTGTCTATGGCGGGCTGATAACGAAACATTAATTCATTAGGATACTCGTGTAAATCCGTTCTCAGCATTATGATAAGGTACCTACGTATCTTTTGCTTACAACGAGTGAAAAAAAGCTCAATAGTATTTTTTCGTATAATAATATCTAAGAATCATCTTGAAGCTGGTGTTATTACTTATAAATAATCATTATTACTTAACTTACTTACTATCATTAAGTCCGTTGCAATTTATTTTAGAATTCTCTTAAAAAAACTCTTTTCTCGTTTCTAAAAGTACCTGCACTTTTACTATATTACCTACAAAGAACTGCTAAGCTTCCTTATATTTTTTTTAGTAATAGATATAAGACGAAGGCTATTAAAATTATCAACTTACCAAGAAACCAAATGAACCGAAACTTCGCACATCACAAACACAATGTTTAAAATAACATTCCGTTGCACAAGTATTTATGTCATGAGCCGCTTATTGACAAATCCACATTGAATTACGCTAATAAAACATAGTTAAAGAGTTTTTTTGTTTATTTCTACTTAACCCAATAACCATTCACTAAGTAAAAATCACCAATACCATTGTTTTTAAATTTTACAACTTTCACTTAACTTTTTCACTCACGTATACTGTAATTAATGTTACGTACTTGCCATATCTTATCTGTGGTTAGTTTATGGCAGTGTATAACTTTCGTCAGTTTTGCGCGGGAAACGGGAACGGCCAAGCAAGATGGCGTCTACCGTGTGACGCGGCAGCCGCGCTTTCCGAGGGCCTACTAGCGTTTCTGGCGCCAGCGGTCGCTTCGCCTTTGCGCCGTTCCGTGCGCAACTTGGCGCCCACACTTTTGGATGCACCACAATCTGAGGACCTCATGAAATATGCTGTCAGGATTATCCTTTACGTAAATGGTATCTTACCTAATTTTGAGTTATTATAACTTTGCCATAAGTTAAATTGCGCTAACTGAGACCGTAACTTCTCTACATGGTATAAAACAAGGTCGCTTCCCGCCGTACCCTTTGTATGTACGCTTAGGTGTTTCCAACTAAGCAACGGATTTTAATGCGGTTTTCGTCTATAGATAGATTGTGATTCAAGAGGAAGTTTTTATGTATAATAAATTCTTTTTCATGTACGGGTGTTCCTAAAAACTCGCATAAACCGAAGTGAAGAGAGGGCGGGTCGCTATTGGTGTATAAAACTACTTTATTCGTATTTCAAGGTGAGAGGCAAAATCTTTTTTAATCATTATGTAAACTTAATCTTAGTAACAACGGCCAAAGGGATAAGTTAAGCCGTGTTTGTTTTTTACTGCCTATTTTATAGGTATTTCCTTTTTATTGTAAATAATAAGTATAGTAAATGTCAAATACAAACAAAGTTTACAAAGACGTACAATAATTACTATGTTGTACTTATTTATACATATACATATACTTGTCAAGCAATTTACATTTAAAACATGAAAGTTAAGTTTATGTTAGCGAAGTAATCGATCCAAGATTCCAAGAATGCTTATTTTTGGCGATGAAATGCGTGACTCCACAAACAATGAATGTCTATTTAGGTACTCAGTTTATACGTTTACACGTGTTATAGGTACCCGTTGGCACTCGGCAACGAGTACTTACATCTTCGCAGAAGTTTTATGTGAAACGTAGCACTTACTTATGCTTGTTTACTACCTGTGACTTTTACAGCTGTGCTTTTTAGGGTTCCGTAGTCAACAAGGAACCCTTATGGTTTCGCTATATCCGTCTATCCGTCTTTCCGTCTGTCCGCGGTCTAGCTCAGAGACTCTTGGTACTACAAAGCTGTAATTTGGCATACCTAGTTATACATTTCAATTACGCCGACAAAGTTGTACAATAAAATATTTTTTCGTGTACTTACCTCCGTGTAAAGCATAGGTAAATATTTTTTTACCTATTAACATTGAGTGAGGTATCATTGGATAGCTCCTAAAAAACCAATAAATTCTTACTACTATAATTTTTTAGATATGGGGGAATGGAAATTACTGAACCAGGTATTTTTTTTAATGGAGTTTCGCCTCCCCCCCCCCTCACTACTACAGCCAAAAGTACAAGTAAGAAAAATCGGAAAAATATTTTAAATGTAAGCACATCTTGCTAACGAGCTAAAGGAAATACTAGCACGACCTTAGACTTGATTGGTTCCGTAGATACAGTCGGCTTAAGTGTTTATACCTACTAAAAATCTTACAGCACCTCCTTCTTCTTCGTACAGTTATTCCTGCATTTTCTATAAATTAAGATTAGTGTTTTGAAGCCAGGTTACAGCCTCCGGTGTCATCCCGTTCAGTCCCTCCACTCCAGCAGGGAAAATTTCATTTGAGCTCGGGTACTCGTTTGTGAGGTGGTAGATGGTTTGTTCCGGGGTACCACAATCGCTGGCTGCCGATTCGCGCAAGGCCCATTTGTGTAGGTGGTAGTTACATCGGCCTACTCCTGTACGGATTCTGATGACGGCAGCACCAAATAAGTTATATAAAGTTACTTATACGTGTTGTTTTTTGAGATAGTAGGTATTTTATGTTTGTACTAATAACGTAGTGTTTGTCGACTTCGAAACCCTACACTTGAGCATGGTCCGTCATTTTTTTTATTATTATCTTTGATGTGCCGTATTTAATGGTACATGAAGTTGAAATGTCATCTCCTTTTAATTTAATGTTATAATATCATCTATACATATATAGACTAGCAACGATGAGTCATGGCTGAATAAATTTATTACCCATGATCGAGCACAAAGCCCGTGCCAAATATAACCGCTGGCCTTTTTTAAATGCTTCTGTGAAAAATACACTTATTTTAAAGCACAGTTCACAGAATTATATTTATAATGAAAAAAAACGATGCTCTTTGTCCTTTGCATAGGTCGCTGAGATTGTTTTAAACTAAGAAAAAGTTGCTCGTTGCTGCATACATGTGCTTCACCACTTCAATTTATATTTTCAGCCACTTACTCATTCGTAAACTAAATTACTTTACCTTTAATTAACTTACTTAAATTTAACAACGAACATAATAAGGGATGAGCAAGAAAAAGCTCACTTAAGTCAGTATATTTAGCGAATACTCTATTGTCTACGTAATGAGTAAATTGAGTAGCTGGTCTGAGAGCTCGGGATGGCATTCTGATTATTTTATTCTGATGATTGTTTTAGTGTAGTTGTTTTAGTGTGTAGTGTATAAGAGAACCAATAACAACCTATCATCTTCTTGTAGCTTTTGTTATCATGCCCTCTTTTCTCTGCAACTACTTATATGTATAAATAAGGGTTCGAGTATGTGCTTGATCTTCGTTCCATATCTTGATTTATATTTCTCATGTTAGTTTGTACAGATGGGTCCTTTACGATACTTACCCTTTAACCCTGTGGGATTTTATGCAATTACTCCTGCACTCTCAGTTGGGCATCTATTCCAGGTTGTATAAGCCCATCTTGCTTCAATATCGTAATCATATTGTTAACTTAACAACCAACAACTATTAAAAGCCCATAGCCACTGCTCAATGGTAGAGCACATATATGTAAGTTGATAGCATTACGTGTGCCACAGTAGCTAAACTACAATATTTACCCATTGCTCATTTTATCGCCTAATCATCTCTTATCACTTGTTATAGATACGGATTTGGGTCAATGAAAACTTTTTTCTTCCTGCATTATTATGAATTCGTTATTGTGATAAGGATCAGGTAATGCGGCCTTGGGATACCTCATTTCAGACTAATAATAATAGACTATATGTTTAATAAAACCGGGTAATAATATTTAAATCATGCATAGTGCAGATAATATTGACGATATTGTCCTCATGGACAATGCTGACTGCAGTGAGTTTAGTGTGACTTGTTCGAATCGAGTGAATAATGAGAACGCAACCGTGGGTGGTATCGAAAGTGCACGCAGACGAGACGATGTGCATTGTTTTCTCATTTCTATCACCTGCCAAGTGCCAGCAAGTTCTTGAGTCTGTCCTATATGATTCTAAACTAATACTATAAAGGTAGTCGCAGTATATAGTTTTTACATGTTTTGACAAAATATATTTGGTCACACGTATAATTTTCCAAAATTATCATTTAACTATCATTTACCAAAATCGGGTTTCCCGCTGCAACAATTAAAACTTTGTTGTAGTTAGCAGAAGCACATTTGGTATACTGAAAAATAATAGGTACAATTTTTTTAGAATTTAGAATTCTGAAGGCTGTTGCAGATTGTACCTGCATTATTGGATGTGAGCTGTTTTTATTCTGCTTAAATTCAGCGTTCAGCTACTGGAACTGACTTTAACTACTAACTAGACGATAAAAAAATACCGGGCCTTGTGGTAATCTGAGAAAGAAAACACTTTTCCTCGTTGAACCCGATACCACACGTAAAAGAACTTTTGTTAAACAAAATTGAAAGATTCCTGAATGAAAACTGGAGTTGAGAATAAAGTTGAAAATATTTTCTTTAATTTTACAGCAAAAGTTGGTCCTCCGAGCCGAACTAACCGGGCTCTGCGAAATCTTTAAGCAGCCGTTTCATTTCTCTGCAGCGTTTAACTTTGGACTCGAAATTTTGCTTTAAATCATAAGTACAAAAAGATCTGTCGTTTCACCAAGAAGTAAGTAGTAAAACTACCGTTTCATAAGAAATATGTGTCGTGGTAGTACGATTTTGTTTAAACTGTACGTTGCCCAAGTTTTCTTAAATTCTTACTACAAAAAAGGCGATTTCACTAATTGGCTATATTACTCGCTTCGCTAGCTGATTGTTACAATTGAAGTACCAGTAGTATTAAAAAAAACGAAAAAGGCAAAAAGATGCGAAAGAGAAAGGCGACGTATGTACCTACTCACTTTTTATCCCCCAAGGCCCAATTAGAAGCTGAATAAAAGGATTTTCGCAATTTATACGATTCGTAAAATCTGTAAAAGTACTCGTAGTTTTGTATTCTATTTCAATTCAATATTGAATTAACTTGAATATACTTGCAGACGTGGGCGGTAACGATGGGCTTCATAAGAAAGCTCAAGGTCACTCAAAAGGCAATGCGGAGGGCTATGCTCGGAATTTCTTTGCGTGATCGAATTAGAAATGAGGAGATCCGCACGAGAACTAAAGTCATCGACCGACAAAGCCCTAAGAATTGCTACACTTAAATGGCAGAACAGATGGCTGATGAGGTCGAAAAGTTTTCGCGTGACGTCCGCGTCCGGGAAGACGCAGACGCTGCGTGAGTGGCTATGGTTGTGGAAAACCGATGGATGCAAGCTGCGCAGGACCGGTTCTTGCGGCAAACCTTGAGGAGACCTATGTCCAGCAGTGGACGTCTTTCGGCTGAAACTATGATGAAATGATGATGAAGATGCTTAGAAGGTTTTACTTTCGTGTATCACGGCAAAATTTCCAACTCCTTTAATAACTTTTAATAGAATACGAAACTTATAAATACACCACAAAAGCATCTTAAAAGTTCTAACAACTTTTTTTTTTCCAGATGGTTCGATTAACTAATCGGACTATTGAAACTATCATTTTCTTAGACCACGTGATCCCACAGATCGAACCACGTGAACTTTTGATTTCCTTAAGGTGTGGCATGCTGTCGTCTATTGCTATTTAACTTGTATTCAACTTTCTATCATTACTTATAATATGTAAGGTGGCATATGCAATAGCACATGTGCCTTTTTCCCGCACACCGTTACTTTTCACGGCAAAACTGTCTCTAGCGTCACAAGTTGTAACCTTGTTATAGTGGAAGAAAACTGTCTTCGCCAGAAGATGGACACATCTGCCAATTATCAATTGCTGCTAGTTTAGTCCCGTGTGGATCATAATAAAGTTAATAAAACAAAACATGGCTTAAACATATGCCACTTTTTTCACGACGACGGCCGAGTTCTGCAGCCGCGACCAATTCGTAATGAGGTGAACACGCCCACAATCCCTCGGCCGGAACTTCCGTAACTTGCCATGTATTTTCATTTAAAGTTATTTCGGTCATCGGCTAAGACATTCCATTACACCTATAACTCATTCGCTCTTCCCATGCGATTGCGTACGTGTCGTTAAGTGCCTTTTACACAAGCAGCATTATGTATGTAAGTCGATTTTATTTTTAAATAATAAGGGACATTAGGCAATAAAAGGCAGTGCTGAAGTACCCATAGTAAAATAACTTTGTTGGTCCGATTTCTATGTATACTTTTTGGATAAACATCTAAATGGAAACAATACTTACAGTACTCGTGCGAATTGAATGCTGAGCTTAGGAATGTGCTAGTAAGGGACGGCACTATACAGTGTAGTACACACTACAGGCGGGAGAGGGGAGGCGTGGCGCCCTTCACCTCAGGCCCCGAATGCATTCCATTCGCGTGCGGACATTTTAAGAAATAAACCACTTCATGACTTCGATTATTTTGTACAAAATTGTGAAGTTAATTGTTTTTTTACTTGTTTAGAATGGGTTCATAAACGAATAATATCAATTTGATGTTTATCAAAATAAAACTTACAAAAGCTCTCTAATCATTAGTTTCTTAGGACCAGTAAGAAATATCCTAGATTTTAATACAGGACCTAAACTTTTTACGTGCTTAATAATTACTATATATGTCCTTGTGTGGTTAACTATTTGAATATTCATATTCATATTTAATTATTGCAATCACATATTACATCTACACCTGAATTACTATAAAATACAGTAGCCCTGATGGGCATAGCAATATGTGAGATTGAGGCAGACCGAGGTTTAATCAACTTTCTTTCGTCGTCGAAAAATTCTTGTAAGTTCTAATCTGCCGCAATAAAGAAGCCATCTAACTGCAATATAGTAGTCAAAGCATTACATACCCTATTGATAACTACATTAAGTTAAATTTGATTATACTATTATTAACTACAAAATCTTCTAGGCGTTTATCAAATGTTTGATATTTTTTTTTACATTTTAGGCCATTATAAAATCGTTTTTCGTTTTACAGCTTACAAATAAATGACACGTGTAATTTTTTTGCCGTAATCTTAAACAGTCACTGCCTTAGAATGGTTGTGACACGGGCAAACACACAGACGGACATGGCGTAAGTTTAGACTACAGTTTTAACCATTTAGCCCGCACTCTAAAAACGTCACATTTTCCGTTATAGAAACGTTTTTTAATATACAACCTTATTTGTAACATGGAAGGCTCGCTATGCCTTGGATATTTCGTGGGTGTGCCCTTTTGAAGGCAAAATAAGCCTTATGCAAATTTATATCTCCGATCTTGCTTGACAAAGAATAACGAGAATCGGAAATATCAACGAATTTACATTTAGTTATTAAAGATATGGTTTGGATACCGATTTCTAGGGATTCAGAAGCCAATATAACATTTGCAATGTTAATGATTTCTCGATAAATGTTTCTATTTGGAATTCCTACGTGTAGGTGGTTAATAATAATGTTAATATTATTACCCAAAGTACATGTTAAAATAAGATATATCAGCCCACGTATTATAGTCGCCTTTATCGCGGTGGATAAAGCATCCGTCAGTCTCGCACTTACGTACTGATCAGAAAGTGACAGATGTTTTATCCACGATTATCCACATCGATAAAAACGACGGTAATAGCCCTCTAGAACGCCTAGCCGAGATGCAAATGCTAGTAACGTTTTTCTTTTCTATCGCTCAAAATTTATGGGATGACATTCTCGTGCGTTATGATAAACCACGTGGTCAATAGTCATTCCATACATATACCCCCTTACTAATAAACGTTGAGTAACGATGGTATAGCTATACAATTTTATGTCCTTATCTGTCAAATTCAAATGTCACAATGACAGATAAGGACAAAACATTGTATAACTATACCACCGTTACTCAACGTTTATTAGTAAGGGGGTTTGAGTATACAAAATCGTTAGTAGCGTTTGCATCTTGGCCAAGGCCCCAGGGCTAATATTCTCTCGTATTGTTAACGATATCATAGCTTTTATCAACTTGACAATAACTGTATAGCTCTTATTGAGTTGACAAGTTGAGTCATGATCAATAGGATTGCAATAGGGTTAAAAACAAAGTAGAATAAAGGCTCTGGTGGTATTATAAACTGTCGAAAGATCCTGGCTGTGAAAGGGACGATATATACGACTCATTCAGACCCGGTAGTTCGCTTTTTGGTATTTTCTAGGCCAACTCCGAACTTCGGTCGAAGCCTCTTCACAAAATAGATTTTAACATTTATTAGACGACACGGTAGCCTTTAGTTTGTAGTGAACCTGCCTACGAAGGTAGCGGACCCAGGTTCGATTCCTGGTATGGGCAAATATTTGTGTGATGAGCGCGAGAATCTTGGGTGTTTTCTATGTAGGTATGTATGAAAGTTTAAGCGTGTATTTATCCATATAAGTAATTTTATTGTTGCCTACGAGTAGTGCCTATAGTACAAGCCTTAGTTAGACCTTAGTTTGGGATTAGGTCAATCTATATGTGGTTGTCACTTGTTCATTTTTTTTAATTCTTATCTAACTCTTATCTCCTTGACTGAATGGAAATTGACAAGTTTTAAAAGCTCATAAAACGGTATCGATCTGTTAAAACATACTTATATATATGTCAAAATCCTTGCTAATAGGTACACATATGAACTTCTTATTTCTAAACCGTGAAAATTACACAGAAGACCAAAGTCGTAAAATACGAAAAGCTGGCATAATTATTATTATTTGTACGAACTTTGTTTTAAACCCCGAGTAGGTTGTGTGTTAAAATGTGTAGCGGGCGCGGCTTAATGAATTGATAAATAATTTAACAATATTCTGTGTCTCAACAAATACCTAGGTTTATTTTTTTTCAATGTTTTATTCAAAGTACCTAGTTAGGCGTACGAGATGATAAGCATTCTATTTAGTGTTGTAATAAATGCCTGAAAAAGGTACATCAATATATCACGTACTACCGCTGGTATAAGTTATTTACGGGGGATATATGAAAATGGAACACATTTATAAGCAGCTGCTACGCTGCTGTATACTTAGCGTAAATAGGAATATGTATCTTATTCACTAGCTCCGTAATTTCGCCAATGTTGCCAACAGGCTCGTTGGTCTAGGGGTATGATTTTCGCTTAGGGTGCGAGAGGTCCCGGGTTCAAATCCCGGACGAGCCCATTTTTATTTTTGCATTTTTACGGCTTATTTCGTCAAAATAAAGTGTCGCGCGTATGTTGCAATTCATTTTGTGAAGATTGAATTGCCTCGAGGAATCAAAAATTGCGCGGGGGATGTAATTTGATTTTTCGTGCGTAAACCGGAAAAATATATTATATCAGAGTGAATTGAGTTATGTAACACGGGTATTATTAAGTTACTTACAAAAATAACCTCCAGCGAATGGGATAATGCCTTACATTAATTATACTCGGCATACTTAGCCTAAACATGCTCTTTTGTTTTCTCAGATAACAAAGATACGCCATGTATGAAATTCATACAGCAAAGGTTAGAACAACAATCGAAATACGTAATCTGTTGAAACGTGAAAATTATCCAGCTTGTGCAAATATATTTTGTAATTTATATCTGCTTAATTATGATTCGGTATGGACGATAATTATTCTTAATGAAATGACTTATTTAGTTTACTTAGCGTACACATAATATTATTTACGTTTAATGAAACACTGTATTGAGTTGCTCCTAATTAACAACTGTAAATCGAAACCAATTATGCGTTGGTATTCATTTACATGATTATGTTATTATTCGACTTACCTAAACGTATTTACGCGTAGAAATAATTTCCCTCCATAATTTTCCGATGGGGATCGATTTTCGAAAATTTCCTTAGGCTTTCCTTTCTTTTCCCTTAGGGTACACAAGAAAGATTTCCCCCAAATTTGAAGTCCCTAGGTCTTGCGGTTTTGGCTGGGCGTTGCCTGTTAATTACTCTAGTTTTTTATGAATAGATTAGAGATGATGATGAGGTGTGAAATTACAGTCAAAGTAAAGATATTACAAACCTAAGGTATTAATTAGTGCTCAACCTCAATTTCGTTTTAAAAAGCATGCCATGTTAAATAACTATGAAATGGAATTAAATGTCGTAATAAGTTTTGTTGACCCCCCCCCCCCCCCCTTTTCGAGCTATTCATGAAACCTAGCTTAGAAACATCCCCGTTTTTTTTTTAAACTCTATTCTTTTTAAAAAAACGCTTCTTAATCGGTCTGTTTTTACCGCCTAGAGTCTCATGCCAGTAAAGCTGACGTGTAATTGCTCATATATGTATACGATATAGTTTTAACTTTATACTCGTACAAATTTTATAATGATTCTGCTATTACCCAAAAAAAACACGTATTATGATCGTTTTTATTATAAAAATAATCGTTCTATCATTATTATGGCAATAAAATCTACAAGTAATCTTATTGGCGACAATGATATTAATGGCGATTAATAAGAAGCGGAAGATTTGGAACGATATCAAATAACGACGATGACAAAGATAAGAGTAAGGTTGGAGGGGGATCGAAGTAAGCTATTACTTTCAACAAGATAATTTAAAGTTTTCTGTAGGTACGTAAGTATTGGAAACTGGATTTTTCTGTAGTCCTAATACTTAACATATAGTTTGTTTGATTTTTTTTGTGGCATACGGTTTGCAAACGAGCGCATATGACCTTTGATCCATGCAGGATGAGTGCCATACGCAATGATGAATACACTTAATACAAAAAAGAGACCTTAATGCCGTAAGGCATTCTCTGCGACGACGGCAAAGCTGAGATCGTGGTGGCGGTGCAACATAGGGTATAACATATATGTATATAACTTATACATAATAGTATATACCTACATAATTATCAATATATATTAAATTAATATAAATACTTACATAAATTGCACTATTAAATAAATAAATATGTATTATATACGTGAGGATAAGCACAAAACATTACAGATAACGCAATCAGACAATCAAGATGATGTCAATTCCACCTACATAAAAATTTGCGAACATTATTTTTAAAGGGAACCTAATAAAAAAAATTAACCGTCTTCAAAAATGGAGGCTGTTTTATGTTCCACTGTAAGTGTTTTTATTATTTATTTTTCGAATCCAAGCGATGTAAGCAATTTTCGCGTGTATATTAGGATCACGTAAAAAATATACGTCCGATCATTTGCGGCCAATTTGCAGAAAATGTTTGTCAGGCGTTTTGAAATGCTAACTTCAATATAATATTATTACGCTAGTTGTTCCTCGTGTACTTCTATTAGAAATGTAGTTTACAATGTATTTTCGTTCAGATTTAGATCAAAATAGGTAATGCCCCTAACTCGAATTTGTCTACAAATTATGTATGTATGTATATAATGTAAACTCTTTTTACCGTCTTTTTTCAACTTGCTTCGTTCGTATGTCATTCCGGTTTAAATCTTGCAAGTCAATTTTAAACCACTTCCTGTGATAATAATAATAATTAAACCAATTCATTTTAGTAGTAAAAACTGGGAATTTGCTTTCCTGAATTGGTGGTAACAGGGTGGTCCCGGTTTCTATTGCCGGAAAAATTTTCGTGATGAGCGTATGTATTTGTTCCTGAATCTTGGATTTTTTTAATCTGTGATGTGATAATGTATTTTTATAAGATTGTTTATCGTAGTCTAGTACCCATAGTACGGTCAACCAATTTAATTGTTGAACACCTATAGAACCCTCTCGCAGAAAAACAATTTATCGTTAATTTTGACGTAATTTATTTCTTTAGACTTGACGCTGTCGTTATGACAGGGTTCTGTAGGTGCTCAACAATTAAAGTTTTTGACTATACAAGCCTTAGGCTTAGTTTGAAACTACACTGTGTAGGATTTACCGGCTTTTCATTTATTATCACTTTAATAACATTAAAATATTGAATTCAGCTCCAATTAACTCGCCCTTGCTGTAGTTGTGTACCTTATTTACATACATAAACTCACGCGTTTATTGCCATAGAGGGGTAGGCAGAGCTACAGAATAACCAACAACTCTAAAAACTTGTTGTTACCACATTTTGCACAATCTGGCTAAGAAATTTACCAGTGTTAGTGACAGGTTACAAGCAGACAGTAATTAAAAATCTGTCCACAATTGACGGAGAAATCGGTGAACATACATAAAAAAACGTACAGTGGAATATAGAACCTCCTTTTTTGACGTCGGTTAATAAGTATAATGAATTTGAATGTAAGTTTCTACCTTTTAAATGACTTAATAAATTATTTTACTCCACTCTTTTCTTAGACAATGCGGAGAAGGTACTTAGAGGCCCGTTCCCGATTCTTCTCATACCTTCCAGAGTAAATTAAGTTAAAGTAGGCAATGGCTAGAGAGGACGTGAGCCGCCCCCAGACGTCTATTACTTAACTAAAGTGGGGACATAGTACATGACATGTCGCTTTCTCCTTGATTAGACTTTATTTTTTGTCGGGTTTTCACTTTGCGCGGATTCTGCTACCTTTAAACAAGTAGATACTAGTACGTATGAGCCGACAGTACAATACATATACTCTTTATTGTACACAAAAAGACAAAACACGGAACAGTAGGTACATTTAAATTTTAGGTATACAACAAGCGGTCTTACCGCTAAATAGCGATATCTTCAATACTCAATACTTTATTGCAATTCATAATGTGTACAGGTTGGAATACAGTTATTTTATGTGCATTATGAACCCTGTCGGGCACAGCAACGAGAGAGGAGGACTTATATGTATATATTATCTTCCAGACAACCATACGCCGCCGTGTGCCGCTGAAATATTATCTGAAATTCTCGCTCTCGTTTTGTTCACTTGCTAATTACCTATTTTAAAATAGACACTGTCCGCAACTTTTTCTAACGGCCGTTCAAATATTTAATTTAGGTATTTACTGTTGAGAAATATTTAATTTAGATTTCTTGAGGTATAAGAATCCACTATATCTCTATAAATTAAGGGTACTTACCTGCCTACCTAGCAAAAGGCCCTTATATTAATCCAAGATTTCTGTCTTGGGGTACTGCCGCGGGCTCTGCCATTTCCATAAGGCTACGAAATTTCTGACTTTTTTTTACATTTTAGTACTCTGTAGCCAACGCGACTCTATTACTAAGCCTCCGATGTCTGTCAGTGGGCTGTATCTTATTATTATTTATGGCTAGATATTTAAATTTTACAGAGTGTGAATTTATATTCCCGCTATAGCAACATTATTTTTTTTTTATTAAAGTCTGTGTGACTCCGATCGCACTTGGCAGGTTTTTTATTAAATATATCCTAAAATTTGGGTTTCAGGGCAAAGTTGAATTTCAAAGGAATTAACGAGACCAAATGCGCTACAATTATAAACAATGCACTACAAATACTTATAATACTTGTAAAAGACAAATATAGGTAGGTTTTAGGTCGTCATGACAGACTACGTAGGTTTTTTGAATGTGAAAGAGTAAATTAAATACTTGTTAATTTATTCTAAGATTTACATTATATAAATTAGTGTGATAGCCTCCTAAGGCCCAGTGTGCAATAGGCTGTACATAACCAAGGCAATTTGATCTGAACTGTGTTGCAATAGGAATAAAGTTTATTTTCCTATCTTCATAAACTGAAAATGGCATTATCGAACAAACGTAATTGGACTTTATTGCCTTGATGGTAGATTCAAAACCCCACTCACAAAAAACTTCCTGTTTGAAGTATGGTGGGTCGTACGATCCTCGTAAGACTGTAAGTCAGATGTCAGAAGCAAACATTGTTTAATTTGTGTTAGTTCTACACGTTCAAGCACAGACTGTAGATATATTTTTTTTAATTAAATGTATTTACTTTTAGTTTAAAAGGAGATCAAAACAAGCTTACCTCTAGAATTTGTAGTTATGTATATTTATTCCCCGAAAATAGGTGTACCACGTAGGCACAGTATAGAAAACAGTAGATCGTCTTCAAACAAAGGTACATCGCGCGGCTTGCGGCTGTTGGCGGGGCCTGTGGCGGGGCGAACCAATACGAAACGAGATCTTTGGGGGATTTCGAGGGAACTTTGTCGGGGCCGCGGCGTCATTGCGTTCGGTTACGTTTTGTTTTAGCGCGCATACTTAGCTATCGAGCGACAATGTCGCTGCCGAAAACGCTTAAATATTGTTCTGTATACGGATGTCTAAACCTAGCTTAGGTAGGTACAACTATATCCAGATTTAATAAAAGGTATTTCGTACCGGCCTGCCTATATAGTATACCTAGCTGAAATAAATACGTATTAAGTAGGTAATTTAAGTTATTGAGTGTGACGTGACAGGTAACATGTGACGACGTGGATGGCCTAGGTAGTTGGTAGTGACTAATTAAGTAGTGACCTTGCTTACGAAGCTAGCGGTCCTGGGTTCGATTCCCGGTCAGGGCAAATATTCGTGTGATGTGTGCGAGTAGGTATTTTTTGTTTCTGAGTCTTGGGCGTTTTATATGTACCTATGTAGTCATATTAAGTAAATATTTTTCACTACATAAGTATGCTTATCGTTGCCTAGTACCCAAAGCACAAGCCTAGAACCAAAGCGAGCGGCCAATGCTCTAAGGAAGCCGCGCGGCGACGGCGCGTGCCGCCAATAATAGGTACCTAAGTAGTCAAAGGTAGCCGCCTTGCGCGAAAGCGGTATTATCAAAAGGTCGAAAAGGAATTTACATATCACGTCACATACCTATAAAAAGTATGTAAGTAAAATAATTTAAATTTGGTACTTAGGTACCTAACAATATTTATACTTACTTTAGGTTTTTGTAATTTATGAAAATTAACATGATTATAAATCACAGTATGGCCAAGTAGGTGACTAAAACTGAAAAACAAGTTTGGACAACCCTGACGCCCGAGCGGCAATAGGTATCAGAATCTCGTAAAGGGCCGGAGTCGAGCTACTTTTTTTATTTATACTATGACGTGGGCGATGTTGATTTAGAGAATGATCCATTTTCCTATCACGAATGATCCGCAATCATATTAATTTGGGATAACTTAATCCATTGCACATACGAGTAATAATATGGATACAGTCGTAGAACAAGGGGATTTTAACAAATTATTTTAAGTAATGTTTAATTTAGTTTATTTGTTAATCTATATAATGTTACAACATATGTAATAATGTAATTTTACATCGCAATTACACATTTAAAAAAGTTTGTTTATAATATTTACAGTTGGTAACAGTATGATTTTACCAATAGGGAATATGCATGGATTTTCTAAATCGCATTTTTGAACAAAATATGAAAATACTGTAAAAGAGATCACCAAAAGTGAAATTAAAATTAAAATCGGTCAAGTAATACGGATTATACAAGCATTTTAAAATGCTTATTAGACAGAGAGATCCGAAGTGCGCCGGTGACGTCATCGTGCAGTACGGCCATATAAACTCCACGTAAAATTCTGTATTGCTAGAAAGAGATAGGAACAAATCTTTGTTAGTTTATATCTTAGTTATTTTTATAGCTATTCAAAAACTTTTTTTCTCACCTGTTTGTTACATGAATCAACTTTTATTGAAGCTGTAAAAAAACATGCATATTCCCTATTATTATTCTCTTTGGTGTGCAAATTTACTTGTAACCAATTAAAGAAAAATACATTTAGCTGGAAGAAACTATCCCTTAAAGGAATAAGTTCGCGCGGTAATATTTTAATTTGACACCATATCCCTACTAAGGTTGTCTGGAAGAGATCGCTAATTAGCGATAAGACCGCCTGCATACATACATAAATGCATATGAATATCTGGGATGCAGTAACTTTTTTATTTTATTTTACACCTTTTCAAAGTATTTAGTGCGGAAAGTCAGTAATTAATGGATAGTTTTGCACGCTGCGTTTCCCAAACCAGGAGAAAGCCCGAAGACATTAACAAATGAATAATAGGACCCGCTTACAAAACAACCTTATTTATCAATCACATAATGTGCCTACTTATTTTAACAAAAATTAGTTTCAGAACACCCGCCTATGTTTTAATAGTTTCGTGCAGCTATTCATGTTGATAGCATTTTCTTTTCCGAAGTTAGTTCAAGGCGTTTAGACTACAGGTTACCAAGAAATAATTTAACATATAAATAATAAATAAATAATACATAAATATCAGGGGACAATGTCACATCAATTGACCTAGTCCCAAACTAAGCTCTAGGCTTGTACTATGGGTACTAGACAACGATATAAATACTTATATAGAGAAATAAATACTTAAATACATAGAAAACATCCATGACTCAGGAACAAATATTCGCACTCATCACACAAATATCTGCCCTTACCGGGATTTGAACCCAGGACCGCTAGCTTCGTAGGCAGGGTCACTACCAACTAGGCCAGCGCGTCGTCTAAAAATGTATAGGCATAGCCACTGAAAACTTCATACTTACTTCTTCACAAACTAAAACACTCCTTCTTGGGCAGTCAGTTAAAATCTACTGCATTCTAAGGTAAGACGGATTAAAATATTTTTTGTGCGATTGATTCAAATGAAACTGCGAATGACTTCATCATAATTTATTTCTTGTTAATAAATAATGTCTTAAAACTTAACCTATACCTCATTTTGAACACATCGTTGAATAAATCGATACCTTTAAAAGCAAAGAGTATTTACATAATCAAAATGCTTATAATAGTTATCAATAATCGCGTCAAATACATAACACTTGTACGAATCATAACATTAGCGTATTAAGTTGCATGAATAAAAACGAAATACGACAATATTATATAAGACCTTTTCTAAGATCTAACTTACTTCTAACGTCTATAGAAATAACCCTCTCATATTTCAAACACGGCCGCTTTCGTGCCAGAATTTAGTCGGCCAAAAATAAAGTGAAGAAAACGAAGGACCGATTCACAAAATAAATTACGCTAATCAGATAAATTGACGACGACATTCTTTAAATTGCCATGATAAAACATCACTCTTTCAAAACATAAACATCAATCAAGGCTTTTGTCAATTTTGTCATGGAAAAATATAAAGATAAAATTAAATTGGCAGTGTACTTTTTTAACGTCGTGATCTTCAAATTAATAACGTTAGTAATCAGTCGTTTTCTGCTAACTAGTGAGCGATGAGTAGAACAATAACCTAGCCTAAGAGATTCGATATCACTTACAAGTAAATGTAGCTTATTGGTTAGTTACGCTTGACAATCGTTCCGGTTGGCACTATCAGGCCAGTCACACACGTTCAGCTTGACATTAAAGACAGTGCCTGGCTGGCACGTGAACTGCACCCCTTCTCCATTGACACAACGCCAGTACTAAAAAAGAAAAGTGATAACTTTATTCTCTAATTTAGCATGGATAAAACTCAGCAGCCCAAAAGCTGGTTGTCAGCCAAATAATCCAAAGAAAATCTTGACACAATGCTTTAATTTAGGAATTGTCATTCGCTTTGACCTTTACTAAAACTATTACTTTTTCGACCGAACGAAGTAAAAGCTAGAAGTCAACTGAGATAGCATTTGTATGTTTGTTCGAGAGTATTTTTATTCAAACTTTAATGAAATTTGGTCTTCGATGGGAACACTATTTTTAAGTTCGAACATGCAGGTTATTAACTTATTATTAATCTGGAGGTTACGAATTTAGGGAAGGAAATCGTTCACAATGTCGCTGTTAGGGGTAAAAGAACGTAGGTTTTGTAACATACCTTATCACACTTCTTTTTGTCAGGAATATAGTCCTCTGCGTCGTCGCACACGTTGTGGTTATCGACTTCATTGTTCTACAACATAAAAAAACATTTGTTTTTTAAGCTTAATCAATATGCGCGTTTAAATGAACTTTGTCAAGGAGTTTGTATGACGTCATCTTGGGACGCAGGCATTTATTGGGGTTCTCTAAAGTTTGAAGATTACATTCCGAAACAAACTAATTTATGACGTGGCGTGGGTAGCGTTTGGTGTCAAAGACGTTCACTATTTCGAATGGGTTACACGCATGTCGATATGGGTAATACTTAATTCGTGTAAGTAATTCAATAAAGAGTAACATATGTATATAATGACCAGTGATCGGAATAGGTAGAGTATATTTACCTAAAGTTCACAAAAGGACAATATAGAGTGGTTACAACCGGGTGGAATATTAATTTATTTTTAGTGAATTCCGGATTTCTGGTACTAGTAAATGTAGTCGCAAGGAAGTCTCCAGTTTATGACTCTGTTCTACGAAGTTTAGGTAAATATACTCCACCTATTACATAATTAGATATAAGGAATGAGTTACAGGCCCCTTTTATCACAAACTAACATAAAATATCCCATAACATGAGTAAATATTACGTATATTTAGCATTAAAAATACCGGAAATACGGAATTCAATAAAAATAAATTAATATTTCACCCGGTAATATATACTCTACCTATTCCGATCACCGATAATGAGTTAAGCAAATACGAAAAATAAAAAAAAACCTTTTTGTAATAAGGTCCTACAGAGCCATGTGGCAAATAAAAATCCGTAATGATACCGTAGCATAAAGAGAATAGTAGTTTGTTTCCGGCCCTTTAGGAGTTTCTTTTACCTATTGCTGCTCCGGCGCTAGGATTACGTCGATGCACGTCGCTCGATACCTAATACTATTCTGAAACGGAGCGACGGCGCCGCCCTGTCTAAACCAGCTTGGTGCGTCTTCGCGGCGCGTACGGCCGAGGGACGCACACATGCAAGCCGAGCAATATATCGTTGTTTGATGACTAACTACTGTTTATACTGTGACCATACTTAGATTGTTTATTTAGATGCAGAGCCGAAACTTAAGTATGCTTTGCATGCTTGACTCGATGTATGAATGTGGAAGAAGAGAAAGAGATTTGTCAGGATCGTAGCAGGTGGAAAGAAGTGGCCGCTTCCTGTCCCTCTGGGAAACAGGCATGATTTAATGACAATGTAATGTATTTAGGTAGTTTTACCGTAGACGGCTCTTCGACGTCAGGTTTCTCCGGCACCACAGCGCTTGGAACTTCAGGTTCCTTAGCAGCTTCAGTAGTAATGGCGGGCGGCGCAGTAGTAGCGGGCTTAGAAGGTTTCGGCGTCGGTACAGGTTTAACTGTGATGGGTTTGGATGCAGCGGGTTTGGTTGGAGAGGGTTTGGCAGGCGCGCTCGTGGTGGTAGGAATGGGAGCACCTTCTGATGGATCAGCTGATGTTGAGGGAGGACGAGCCCATTCCGGCTGCAAATAGATAATTTGATCATGTAGTAAAAAAGTGAAATTGATGGTGATGACGATGATGACGATGATGACAAATGAAAATTATGATGATGTAAGTAAGTTTTTTCACTTAGAATTCGTTTGTCATTAAGTCCTAGGACACTATCACAGGAAGTAAAGAAAATGTAATGTATGGCTCTAATTTGAACAGGACAATTTAATCTAATTTTTATTAGCTGTTGACAGATTAAATAAAATCTGTAGGGTCTTTACCGTAGGAGTAGTGTTTCCAGTTCGCGGAGGCGGAACTGTATAGGAGCTCATGTGCTTATGCAGCAACTTCATCAACGGATTCTCATCTCCACAGAGTCCCCTGAAGTCGTCCATGTCAATAGCCCAGGTCATGGCTCCGAGGTACCCCTTCTCCTTGATCCAGTTCATCTTGATCTCAACACTCTTCGGGTCCTCGTATCCAACCCACTGAGTTCCCTTGTAAGCATACGGGCACTTTCCAGCCTCATCCCACTTCTTGGTCCAGTCGGAATCTTTCTTGTCTACTTCTGTGCAGATCTAAAACATGAGACGAATAGTTTTTTTACTTAATGAAAATTGAACTGCAAAACATTTAATTCATAAGACTAGCTATTGCCCGTGACTCCTTTCGCGTAGAAATCGTTCATTGCTACTACCGGATAATATATATCGGGGTTCAAGCTACCTCCATACCAAATTTCATCTAAATCAGTTCAGCGGTTTAGCCGTGAAAACTATAATATTAATTTCACGTAATAACAGTACAAAACCGCTTGATAAGGTCAGACTAACCGGCAACTTTATAAATTTACTCCTATCTTCATTTTTTTGTTTCTTACGGAAGATAAAACATACTATACTAGTAGTATTAAAAGTGACGTAATACTTAGTTTTGCGAGCCAGTGTTTTTATTTGTAAAAACACTCGACATTCACTTTTGTATCGTTAGAGCACGAAACCATTTGATAGTAATTGATAAACGTTGACAGTTGGTCCTTTATTTTGGACACTTGCAGCATTTTTCCCTGGATTTTCGTCTTGATTCAAAATATCAGCAGACTCTTAGAAGACATTTAATATGTTAGAAGTTTACCTCATAGTAGGCCCAGAACCCAGTAGCGTTGGTGTAAGGAGCAGGGTCTCCGCCTCCAGCCTCCTTGTTGATGTATGTCCCGAGGTTATAGTTGTTGTTGCCTGCAGCCAGCGTGAACGACCGCCCGTAGAACGGGATACCGACCACCAACTTGTTAGAAGGACATCCTTTCTCTTCCCAAAGGTTAAGACCGTCGTTCTGATAAAAAAACACAAATGATTATAGGTACTAGCCAAAATGTAGACCTTATTAGCGTAGAACTCGTTCCTCGTATTTCCTCATCGTATTAACTACGAAATATTTCAGGCTATATTGTGTACCAAATGCCATCAAATCCGTTCAACCATTCATCCGTGATTAAAGACAAACATCGCAACATCTAATTAGCCGTACAATCTTTCACAATTTACACAAAAAAACGTGAGATAACTAGAAGTAGGTAGAACCATTTCGCTTTTCATATGGTATCGTATTCGAGGCAGAGTTTAAAACAATACAAATACAAAACAAAATCAATACCTAGGTTTTGCGTAGACAATCGCCGTAGCGCCTACGATCGTCTTTTGTCAGATTTATGCGTGCGTCACAAGTGATTGCGTTAATTATGAAAATGTATTGTAATGCTTATTTATACCTCCTGTCTGTGAGACATCCTTTTGTTCCCGAGTCGGATACTCCACTTTTACAACCCACGCGTATTCCCGTCAATGGAATGGATTACGTCATAATATTGTACTGTTCAAGAAAGCTGTGATGTTCTTTTTGCGGAAAACGAATAAAAATATTATTCTTTTTAACAAACTCAAAGCTTCTATTCTAAATTATACTAGCTCATTTTCCTTTTTGTTCTTTACTTATAAATGGTTTACACTCCTCTTCTTCTTCCTCTTCATCTTTAGACAATCATAAGAGAAACAACCTACCACAGTTTAAAACGATTATTTGTAAATGTTACAACTTTTTTAATAAATGTGAGTATATGTATAAAACAATGCTCACCACGTTGAGTTTCTCATACGCCCACTGATCGTGCGGCCGCTTGTATAAGGGCGAGTGTACGTCGGCGAAGCCAGCCCAGTTCCCGCGCAAGTCGTACGACATCACGTGGATCGCGTCCAACTCGCTAAAAGACAAGGCAGAACATATTCATGACTATTTTCGAAGTTTCAATAAAAACTGATGATTACCTATAAAAATAACCAAGCTATAAGCCAACAAAGATTGGTAACTTTCTCTTTCTAGCAAAACATAATTTAACATGGACTTTATAAGGCCATAGTGTTATACGACGTCACACGGCATATCGGATCTCTCTGTCAAATTAGCATTAGCTGCTTTCTTTGGTTTTAACGCAGCCTATCGAAGCAATATACGACGTGCTAGCCTAGTTGGTAGTGACCCTGCCTACGAAGCTAGCGGTCCTGGGTTCAAATCACGGTAAGGGCAGATATTTGTGTGATGAGCACAAGTATTTTTTCCCGAGTCGTGGATGTTTTCTATGTATTTAAGTATATATTTCTATATATAAGTATTTATATCGTTGTCTAGTACCCATAGTACAAGCCTAGAGCTTAGTTTGGGACCAGGTCAATTTGTGTGAGATCGTCCCTTTAAAAAAAAATAAAAATTGAAATAAAATAATATTGGTCAGATTCCATGTGGACTTGTTTTGTCTCTTTTATCAAGAAGGGTAGATGCAGAAGAGTAGGAAAAACCATAACTAAATAAACAAAAACGGAATTCACAATATAGACTCAATTTTAAATAACAAAACAGATGTAGTAAAAACGGGTACTTATTATTTTTATCGAAAGGCATTTCTCGTCGCATGAGTATTTTTTTATGTACTCACAAGACTAGCCTAACCTAACCTACATAATAAATGTTTAAGATATCCTAAAAACATTATGGTTTCAGCAGAAAATAGCGTTCCATGAAATATACTTCGATGAAATCATACAATCCGTGAAGTGAAATTCGATAAAATAATGGATAACCATAAAAAACAAGTTACCGGCATAGATCTGGCACATGGTAACCCTCCATCAGCCTGAAGTTCGCGAGTGGCACAGCAGCCGTCAGCTCCCAGCCCTTGCCGGCCCTGATGAAGGCTCTCCTCAACTCCTGCACGAGGTACAGGAACCGGTCCTTGTCTGAGAAGGAGCCGCCGCGGTCAGCAGCACCAGGGTACTCCCAATCCAGGTCCAGGCCGTCGAAGTCGTACTTGTGGAGGAAATCTGAAAGAAATAATAAAAATATGCATGGTTTACAGTTACAGTTTTTTGTTATGGTTCAGAATCGCATGACAGATGATTCCACGATATTAGAATTGACGTAGTTATACGATCCAATTAACAACATCAGCATGGAAGTATAAGAGGCGCTTAGTTGTAAAATCTCGTTAACATTGGCACCAAACTTGCATCTTATGCCAATATAATCGTATTGGTCGTCGTCGTCGTCGTATACTTCAACGTAGTGTAAAAGGTACATTTGCTTAACAACTTTACCCCAATCCAAGCGTAATATAAGAACAAAATACACGTATTCACGAGACAGAAAGACGAATAAAATACTAAAAATACATTATCTTAACCTCACGTAAATTTCGGAATTTTCATGTTCCCACATAGTTTTTCCTTTTTGTTTTTTGAACAAAGAACACATTACAATAGATAAATACACTATTTCGATGTAAATCCTATTTGAAAACGCCAAAAGAGACGAAATGGCTGCGTGTGGAGACCGAGTTTTATTCCGAGTATGATATATCTCGGAAATATGACATTTATTCGAATCGACTGAAAGCAAAACGGGCTAACGTATGAACAATAAAAATTCCCGCGAAGGCGCAGTCGTGATGAGAATGTCGGCGTATTATATATTTTTAATCACGCAAGACTCCCCCACAACTCCCTATTATTCAAATGTTTGTGTAGGAAAGCGGAAGGAAGCTCCTATTCGCGTTAAATATTCATCCCGCTTTAGTTCGTAGTAATTACAAACTAGGTACAACTTGGAATAACAAAAACACGCTGGAGGATACTGAACATTTTGAACATCTGATCAAATAATACATCCTTTGACCTGTCCTGGCATTTAAACTATAAATTTCCGTACTAAATTTAATAAAATAGGATCGGTGAATTAGATATGACATGAACACAGATCGATATACTTCCGCATATGTATAAGTAATATGGATAAGTAGGTATACCTACATCAAAACAACCTGAATAACTGAAATTCAACATTTTCCGGAATACCTTTTCCCTATAAACTTCATAGTGGATTCCACAACAAAAGATTGGTCGATATATTTAGATTTGTTACAAGACAGGTGTCCAACAACGTTTGTTTCGCATTTTGTTACCTGAGCGAACACCCGGCAAAATCATTGAGTTAACAATAAAAAAAATCCGCGAATTAACTGTTTATCTAATTCCGACAATATTCGCGTCAACACGTGGCAGGAAACTAACAAGAGCCTCGCATTATTATTGTCAAAAATTTCCAATAAACAGATTATCTAATAATCAACAGGTTTAATACTAAGCCTAATAGTTTGTTAGTATTATAGGCTTAATCCAATACCCTATTAACCCTGTTCAATCCTCGAGCAATTAAGCGACTGACCGCAATTACTCTTAAAACATGTGAATCGTGAAATTACATACCATTGTTATTAAAATATATTTAAACGCCTGGGGTTTAACACTTTCAAAAGAACACGATTTTTAACTGTTTTTACTTTAAGTCATCATAGTATAGGTCAGTCATTTACAATAAACACTTATAAGCACGTTGTTAATAAACTATTATATCAAGGGCGACCTTTATTAAAAAGAAAAAAATGGTTTTAAAATTACAACTTGCTTTTAGTGCTATGCAAAAGGATCTAGCTGTGGCGGCGAATAGTTATAACAATGATAATTCTTATAAAATAAGAATATATAGCATTGCACAATCAGGTACCGGGGCGTTTTCCAAAAAAAGCGCTCGTAGTTAAGGACTAAAATTAACAACGGTAACTTTTTCCATTACGTCACGATAATTAGTTAAATATGTACGAGTATGTACTGCCCGGGTACATAATTCCGAAGAGTCATAATTCCGAATTGATCAAAATTCCGAATTTTCATAATTCCGAACGCCATTTTTTGATAGAGACTTAACTTTTTGGTGACTTATAAATCAAACCGAACCTAACCTACGTATAACAATTACATTATGCATTTAATCTGAAATAGCTCCAGCGTGCAACATAGCTTTCGGAAAAATTAAAATTCGGACAAATGAATATTCGGAAAAAAGTAATTCGGAATTTTAAGCTGTTCCCGTACTGCCCACATACGCCAGTAGGCCGTATCTCACATTCAATAACGGAAGCAGTTGCAATCCTCACTCATTAGTAAAATGGTTGCATTTGCTACAGGAGTTTTGTCTGAGATGGCATTATTTTTTTAATGAATTAATTATCGTGAAGTAATGGAAAAAGTTACCGTCGTTAATTTTAGTCCTTAACTACGTGCGCTTTTTTTGGAAAACGCCCATCGGCGTTTGTCTGAATGTTGGTCCACTTAACTCTTTTAACTATGTGAGAGAATTTGATACAGTTTTACCTATCATCTAAAAAAATCAGATTAAAATTCCGAATCTTCATAATTCCGAATGCAGTGTTTTGATAGAAATGAATATTCGGAAAAAAAACGGATTATCAATGTGTTCCCGTTAGATTGTCCTTTTAGTATTTAAAGCGGAATCTTACCAACGACACTCCTGACAAAGGTCATCCTGGAGCTGGTCTGGGCCACCATGTGGGAATATTTGGACCCGCCCTCGGCCCAGCCGCCCACCGCGACCATGAACTTGACGCTTGGGTGCAACGCCCGCAGCGACGTGAAGTTGCGGAAACCGCTCTTGTCGACGTCCAACTGAAAATAACCATTAGGTTTTTTAAAGATAAACAAGACCTGTTCGAAAGCTGGCACCATTGTCTATAAACGTCAGCAATGCCAGGGTGAAATACTCTAAATTCGGCCGCCGGGCGGACATCAATAAACTACGAATGTTAACAAAAGTAGTTATTTAACCATCCATATGCATACATTTTGTGGAATCAGGTGCTCGAAAAATGGTAAATGGAATGGTGGAATTATGGTAATTCGGGATTCAATGGGTCAGTTAGGAAATTTTAAAAATCGGTGTTCCGTGTTGTCAGATGTATGATAATCAGTATAGCATTTTTCGGGATAAGTTAATTCGGAAATTAAACAACCGTGATTTTGATGCTTCGGGACGGGAAACTCAAATTCGGAATAGCGATTCGGGAAGAAATGTTTCGAACTTAAGGACTTAGTGTACCCATGCCAAGTGGATAGTTAAGTCGAAGACTTTTAGTATTTACTCTTGTGGTCTTGAAACTTGCTAAAAGGAAACAGCATGAAGAGGGGTTTGACGACGCGCTGGCCTAGTTGGTAGTGACC
Source organism: Acleris literana (assembly GCA_946894065.1). Classification (NCBI taxonomy): domain Eukaryota; kingdom Metazoa; phylum Arthropoda; class Insecta; order Lepidoptera; family Tortricidae; genus Acleris; species Acleris literana. The sequence continues at coordinate 8,023,201 of OX335689.1, read as the reverse complement.
CTGCCTACGAAGGGGAGCGCCAAAGTTCAACTAAAATTGCAACTCCTATTATCGGAACTCCGAAAATGAATTTTTTATACCGCTGGAACCGTAAACTGTTCAGAAGTTCTGAAATATTCAATGTGTAGATAAGACTAGGTTAGGTTAGGTTTTATTGATAAAAATCCTGAAAAAGTAACAGTTGCTGAAAAAAATACGTTAGGAGTTGCGATGATTAGGACTTATGAGTCGTTATGAGTAAAAATAATTAGGTGAGCCAATATGGACCCCATTTGCAAAATTCATAGCGCGCGGCCATTCGTAAAAGTGGCAAATTATGATAGAATTATTAAAAATAAACATATTTTATTATGTAATGTAATACTCTAAAAATCTCCGCTCCGATATTATTTAACGCCATAAATTATATATATCTATATGTATTTAGAGGTCCTCTAAATAACTATTTAAGAATCATCCGTGGCCGCTGAAAAAAAAAAGACATTATTCTTCAAACAAATTTACCCAATGCCCTTTAATTATTACCGTGAATATACTAAAATTAATATAACATTAAACTGGGTACTGTACTGGCTAAAATATCTAGACAGGCAGTATAATCCGAAAGATAAACGATGAGGAATTGATGGGTTCGAGCAAAGAAATCACTATATGAAACTTGCGGAGTCGCTCAACGTTTTATAAACTCTGTAAAAATCAGGATCAAGTCGCAATCTGGATCTCAAAGCTAGCAAACTGAAGTTATAGGGATTTTCGTTTTAGTACTGTGCATGCAGTCTCTGGCAATAAAGTAGGTACTCCTTTCAAACTTATTAAGAAGTGTCTGCAACGTAGGTCCTATAAAACAGAGGTTTCTAACCCTTCAATGACAACTTGTCGTATTACTTTCATGTTTGAATGATGGTTGCCCATCATGTTGTCGAATATCGCTTCATCAATTGTATCATTTCATCGAACGCTACTTTCTGCTGAAACCATGATATTTTCAAAATATCATCATCATCATTATCAGCCGCAAGACGTCCACTGCTGGACAAAGGCCGTCCCCAAGATTTTCCAAAACGATCGGTCCTCTGCTGCTGCCATCCAGCTGTTTCCCGCGACATCGGAAGGCCTGCCACACTTCGTCATTAATTGATCAATTCAAAACTAGGCTGGCCCCAAGACAACGACATAGCAGTTATACTTAGAACATGAAAAAATCAAAATTATTAATTACTTAGGCTAGGTTAGGTTAGACTTGTGACTACCAAAAAAAATTAACTCATGCGGCGAGAAATGGCTTTGGATCAAATGAAAAGTCTGCGTAATGAATGATATATTCGTTGAAAGGTTTTCCGATAAAATAATACGTAGGTAGGTTTAATGATAACATTTCCAAAGGTCTAAACAGATTCATGAAAAAAAGCATATTAAATAATAGTGGCATGTCGTGACGTGGGTCAACAAATAGCGTCCCTTACCTCAGGGTCGATGACGTGCACTTCGTGCGTCTTCTCGGTGACTCCGATGAAGGAGTAGATGATGTGTGTGCACATGTCGACGGGCATGTCCTCGATGCCGTAGCGGCCGACGCCGGGGCGGTACATTGCCCAGTTGCTGAAGTAGCATACTATGCGCGCTCTGCCATCCGCTTCAAAGAGTATAAAAAGTTAGTTAATTTAGTATTAGATATTTTCCTACACATAAAAGACTTTTTATAGGATCTAATTTTAAATTTGGTAGCTTTCACTCTTGCGAAATACATTTGCCAATGTCGAGTTATTTATAGACACTCACATGCACTTATTAGAGAAATACATAAAAGACACAATTGCCGTGTGGTTGCCGGCTTAGAATTGTGCCACTCCATGTCTTCCCGTGGAAGTCGTAAGGCTAAGGGAATAAAGGCTTGTAGTATTCTTAGGCGATGGTCTTGCAACCTGTCACTAATGTACACTGGTATACATCTTAGCCTGTTTGTGCAAAATGTGGTTAGGTACATAATTAACAACAAGTTGTTAGAAGAAGAAGTGGTCTCTGCCTACCCCTCTGGGAAACAGGCGTGATTTAATGTATGTATGTATGTAAGTTGTTAGTTGTTGGTAATCCTGTAGCTCTGCCTACCCCACTCTGAGAATGAATAGAGGCCCTGGAAAACAGTTAGGAGATTAACATTGACCTGCGTCGCTATTGCCTAACAATTGTTTTCATTTTGTATGCAGACTCTCCTTCGGACTGTCAAAGTGAAAACGATTGCGAGTGCGTTAGACAATAAGCCCTCTGTTTTGTGGCGATGACTGTTACTATAATACCCCTATTGTAATAATATCTACGTGCGTATATATTTCAACGTAAATAATAAGGTAGTCTATCATACACATTTTCACTCTCTCAGAATGGCACTCTCCTTCCTTATCGACAAGGGCTAGGATTGTTTTCACTACCACAATAGGATTATTTTTGCTTCCATTTCTGACATAAAAAGATTTAGGTACAATACGTTGGAATGCAACAAAGGGTCGACACATAACTGACAGCCTTTTGTGTCGTTTAATGTGTCACTGCAAAAATAAATGTGTCTCGAAAAAAGCCCTTGTTTGTTGTCATCTTAAAAACGACTAAAATTAATTTCATTGACTGAATGAGTTTGCTATTGAAATTTTAATTGTAATTATGGAAGTTGAAAGAGTTGGGTATGTGAAACGAATGCCATTTCCCAGCCCTTTAAATGAGTGCCAAGAATTCAACATCAGGTCCATTTTCGTATCAGAATTATATACCTAAATGACATTTTATTTAGCGCAAATGGGAGTTTCGCTTCGACAACACTAATTGATTGTTAGACTCTAAGCCTTAGAGTGTAACAACAAAGCGCAAAGATGTGTTTGTCGCTATTCTAAAAACAACTTAATGGGGTATATAGTAAATCATTAGTGTTTTCATCGAGGAGATGATGTAGGTATAGGTACATATGCACGTGTGTTAAATTTTCATCAAAAACTTTGGATTACCACTTAGAGTTCTTTTGTTGCCATTTTGAACTTTATTCATTGGTAACAATAATAAACAATTAAAATTGTTTGGGTACAAATGGGAATAATCCAGCATTTTTGAGTCTACGATTTTGGACGACGCGTTTGGAGTTGCTGGTGAGACTAGCGGTCCCGGGTTCGATTCCCGGTATGGCCAAATATTTGTTCTTTAGTCTTGGGTGTTTACTACTACGTATTTAAGTATGCATTTCTTTTTATAAGCATGTTCATCGTTGCTTAGTACCCATGTGTGACATTGTCCTTTGACATTTATTTATTATTTACTTATTTTATTCCTCGATTTGTCGTTTAATCTCAAATTGAGTCCTGAATCTTCTTTGTTCGAGGCCTAAGTCAAATCGTTATTAAATATTATTTTTTCTTCATTAGTGTCCCATCTAGATCTACTATTGTTAGAATAAACGATCAGAATTTGTTCCAAATTTCGGGCGTTAAACGTCTCCGTCTTGGCTGATAAATCCATTTCAGGTGGCTAAATAGATTTTAAATTTCTGTAGAGGTAATAGGGGTTTTTTAAAAAAAATGCTGTGTGCACTTTATACTCTTCTTCAGAACTTAACTTATAGGTACATACAATGCTGGGGGCGATCACTAGTATATGGAAAAAGCACCGATAATTGAGTTTATCGATATATGAACTCCCTACCTGTCATAAAATTATGCCCCCCGGATTCCTATGTCTGGTCATTAGCCATCGCCTTGACTGATGATCACAACAAATAGTTGCACAAAGTGACATCAATTACGTACAAGGAATTTAATTATAATACAGTATGTGGAATTAATTAGTGCAACTTACATTCTACTGCAGTCATGGCGACCGCCAGGAAGGCCAACGTCGCTAAAATCGCACGCATCTTGACCCTGAAAAGAAAAGACATATTAGGAGGATATCATATTGACGACGCGCTGGCTTAGTCGGTAGTCACCCTGCCTACGAAGCTAGTGGTCCTGGGTTTAAATCCCGGTAAGGGCAGATATTTGTGTGATGAACGCGAATATTTGTTCCTGAGTCATGGATGTTTTCTATATATTTAAGTATTATACTCGTTTTTTCTATGTAAGTATTTATATCATTGCCTAGTACCCATAGTACAAGACTAAAGCTTAGTTTAATTTTGTGTGGGACTAGGTCAATTTAGTGTGACATTGTCCCCTGATACTTATTTAATTAAAAATGATATGTAAATATGACTAAAATATCTTCAATAAACAAACAAACAAATCGGTTCATGGGAGTTTGGCGAATTTGTAAGATATAACCAGGTAATTGGGATAAATTGGAGAAAATCAGACGAGATAGATTTATTTGTTCCCGTAAGGATGCACTCAGATTTACTTAACTTCGATTAAGGCGTTCCTTAGCGACGATTTGCAATTAGTACACGACTTTAATACTTTAGCACGGGCAAGAGCATGTCGGACAATGCTTCGTGTAATGTATGTCTAAAAAAGGAACGAGTTATTATCTCCAAAATGTCTCTACTTATTATTAATATTATAAATGCGAAAGTTTGGATGTTTGAACTCTGACCGAATCTGAACGAATCTGGATAAAATTTGCACGGAGATAGATTATAGTTCGGTCTAGAACTTAGCCTACTTTTTATCCCGGAAAATAGCAATAAACGACTACGCGAATGGAGTCGCGGTAAAGCTAGTATTTCTTAAATTACTCTAACACGATTGAAGACCTCCACAAGTTTTGAGACAAAAACATAAAACCTCAAGTAGTATTCTTTTCCGAACGCAGAAGTAGATAGTGCACTTTGTAAGTGTATTATCTAGTATTCAGACACTAAAGTGGGAAAATGGAAGCGAGTAAAATTCTCTCAGAATATATAGCTATAGGTACGCCTACAGAATTATTAAAGTATTCGTTGAACACGGGTTCGACCTAAAACCCGCAAACGGGACTAAGAAACAAGAAGTTCAAACCTAAAGTTTATTTTTAGCATAGATATTTCTAGTATATCCTTAAATAAACCAATAGATCCAGCGAGGAGCCAAGTGAAAAGTTACCTTTTTTCTATTGCGACTGCTCATTTTTCATTTTCATTTTTCATGCTTTAAAGATTTCTTATTACTAGACCAATTTAATGTGGTTCTATTTGCGGTTTGGTTTCGTTTCATGCCTGTGTGTTGACTCTAAAAGAATCCCTCTTACTCATAAATGCACATTAGCTAAAATATGCTTAAAATGTGGTTTGTCAGAAAGTGAGAAAGCATATAGGTACTAAAGTAGGTTTATAGTACTTTTATGAATAAGGGGTTAGAATAAGAATAAAGTTCGAAGTTACTGTCTGAATTTATATGCCTACCATATTTTAGTGTATTTTTTTTATTTATTTTCATTATTTTATGTTTGTAATTGGTAACTAAATAAGTAAACATAACAACAACAAAATTGATACATTGTATTTAATTTTCACTTTCTAACAACGAAAGTGAAATTTATAACAATTTACCTAGCGATAAAAATGCATCATGCACTCGCATCATGTCCGCCATTGCTATACATATAGCTCTGATGTCTAATCTTCTGTCACATTTTAATCTCATAGAACAATTACTATTGTTACCAATTTGTCACCTCGAGTGACAACTGTCGAACAATGACAGGCATTAGTTAACGGTCTCATCAGACGGGTAACGGTCGCTGCTCCAGATACAGCCGCCTACTGACCCAGTGTCGGCATTGTGCGAGAGCCATCATCTGGACAAGTGGAGAGGAAACCGAAAATAGATTCATTGAGTTTGACAAAAGGATCATCTTGTTTTTTCCTTATCCTTATTCTTTTAATACTTACGAATATAATAAATGCGAAATTGTGTTATTGGTTTGATTGTTCGGTTTTCACGGAAGCACGCCTTAACTGATCCATGTAAAATTTGGTACTTGAGATACTTTATAGTCCGAAGACGAACACAAGGTAATTTATGGAGGAAAATTGAGACTTGCGTTAAACGAATTCTACACCGCCGAAAGTCGCAGAGATAGTTTACATTCGCAATAGTCTACCACTTAAGTTCAATGCCAATTTGTTTCTTAATGTTTGATAGATATATTTTATTATCAGATCGAAAGCCGCAGTGATATAACTGCTACTTTTGGCCTTACAAAACCCGAACCAGAGTTTATTCTTAGTAAAATTTCTAAATTATAAAATGAAATTGAAAAAACCAAAGTAACGTCCTTTACAACAGCAACTGTTACTGTAAATGGGTTATATTGTGTTTACCAACCTTAATTGTACCCTTCGACATAGCTATAAAATTCACTTTTTCGTCTGAATAATTCAGCTGTCTCCTTGATTTAAAAGCTCAGTACAGTTATTAATTGTCCAGATAAGAAACCCCGGCAGCCGAGACGGGCAGATCAATCACAAACACCCGGGGAAAGTTGCCTATCAATAAGTTTTACGGAATTCCGCAAACTAAGCGACTTTGAGTTATTTATTGATTGATGGACGGTATTTTCTGTTATTTAGAGTATTTTAGAACTTAGAAATACTTCTTATTTATTATTGAGATTCAATTAAACACAACCATTTTTTTAAATGGAAAAGGCTGTTCATATGGAACTGACTCTTTCAAAGGCGTACGTTTAATTCCAGTTCGTTTCAGCTCATTACCATGTTTAGAATCAAATGAAGCATATTCTAATTGCTTTCAACCGTAATTGAATTAGCTTTGACCTAACTTTGTTCAAATTAAATCGTTTTCGTTCCTAAAATAAACTAGTTCGCACGTACCGAACACGGATCAAATAACTTCATAACATAAGATGGAAATGTCGGGGTCGGCATTTGCATGGAACTATTCGGCGCTAAGGGAATGCTCGAACAAACGGTTCATCAGATATGAATGCTTTTATACTCAGCTGTAACTTTAATTCGTGATTTTGTGGTGCCATTCGGAATGTAGTTAACCAACAGTGCCGGGCTTGTAGATATCCATACTGAACTGACTCTGTTTAGAGGTTTTGGCTGTGAATTAGTTAAGGATGAGCAAAAGGTCGTTTGCGCAATGTCAGTAAGTTACCAGGATATCAGACTCACCGATTAGTATTTCGATTAGATGTAGGTTAGAGCTGTAACCGACAGCTAAATAACGGGTGGGCTGTCTAATTAAACAATTGGCATATAGAGGCAATTTTCGTGTAAAGGTGTCATGATACAAAGGCTAAGAATTTAGATCCCCGATCCCGATCAAGGCAAATATTTCTGTAATGAGCAAATATTTGTTTTATCTTTGATGTTTTCTATGTATCTATTTAATTAGTTTGTGTAATAATGCCCCAGCTATTTATTATACGCCGTGCCATCTTAAAAGTCTTTAACATTCCTCTAAACAGGAAACAGACTCTAATGCCCTAGAATTTATGCTCGTGGAAGAAGCTAGATGGTGGTGTTATTCTCGGACACGAAGATCAAAATATTTGCACATGCTTTTTGTAGAAGCGTTTTAATGTTATGTGAAGTACCTTAGCCACACTTGTGTGCCCAATGTATACTTATATGGTTCGTCGGGAAAACAATGGGGAAATTTGTTTATTATTGCACTTGTACAAGCATCCTACAGTCGAGTTCATAAATATGTGTACACTTTACACCTTGTTTATTTAATGTCATATTTAAACTGCCATACGATGCAGAGAGTAACCTATTCTTAAGATTTAAAGATACTAACACCAATCTGTACAACTTCTGTGCCATGTGATGACAATGAATAAATGAATATGAATATGAATATGAATTGTCATTACGATTAAAGTGACAAAGTACTAAAGTGTATCCATAATTATGAACTCGACTGTACCTACCTGGTATTTTTCAAGGTGCCATACCCATAGAGTAGCCCAACGGTGCCCATTAATATGTCTACGCTGTCCGTCCGTTCATTCTAACCTTAAAGAGCTGTATCTTTTGAACCGTAATAGATAGTGGATTGTTTTTTTTTTTCAGAATATTTGTTATTAGTGTTATTACAGCGGATTTACTAATTTTTTTTAAAAGAAACGTTTTATGTAAGGGGATGACCTATATTATTTCACATATAGGGAATCCCCATACATAAAACGTTTTTTTCTTTACGTATTTTTTTTATGATGTCTTAAAAACGGTCAAACACAAGCATCAAATTTGAGATGATTAACACTGATGATTAATAACAAATATAAAAAAATGGTCAAGTGTGAGTTGGGCTCACGCTGATTCGATTCGAAATCGATTTCAAATTTGAAAATATTTTTTCCGGTTTTTTAAATTGAAAGTGCAAAATGAATTGATTATTTAAGCACGGGTCAACTTATAATGTTTTGCGATTATTTTGGTGTCAAGCTCAAGGCTCCCGCTGTTAAACAGCAGCACCGCGAAACCGGTCCACATGTCGGACATGTGGAAAAACATTAACGCCGAGATGGCCCGTCCACCCGGAATGCAAATTGTATGCGCAAACGCCTCCTGACTCACTTCTATTGGTTTACTAAATGCAGCTTTACGTCTTTCCCTAGAGCCATTGACCCGCCAAAGTTTACATTGTAATTGTTTTTACCTTTAACGACGTCATACGAAGCTATTATGAGCTGAGTTTCTAATTATAATGACATTTGTTTTTCATAATAAAAGAGATGTGTATGATTAATACAATTTGATTATGGTATAAATGTTTTAAAAAACAAAAAACCGCAAAAAGAAGTTATTTTTTGCGTTTTTGAAGGCGGTTTTGTGTTTTTTAAAACATTTATTTTATTTTATACTTTTTAGTGATCATAATACGCTGTTACGTAGTCCCACTTCTTAGTTGAAATGAAACTTTAAGTTATTTCAAGCGCGCCGCAAGCAACGCCGCGGGAAAGTCATAGTCATATTTCAATAACCTCCTTTTTTGAAGTCGGTTAACAAGTAAATATTCTTCGTTGTAGTCGCTCAACTATCTTAATCGAGATATCTTATCGCCACCCTTGAAATCGGTACCGTTAAGGAGTTCCGGTGGCCATCTGTGGTCTTCATCATCAGTTCCACTTCACCAAATGATACTTTCTGAATGCAAATGCTGGACTTGTTACTAAAAATACTAAAATCACTATATGTTTGCCTATAATATTTGAGGAGTTTCCTCAATTCCTCACGGATCCTCTCATCAGATTCAGATTTGGTGACAATGGGACCATTTCGAAAGAATACTCAATCAAACCAAAAAAAAATAATTAAAATCGGTTGACAATTGACGGAGTAATCGGTGAACATACATAAAAAAACATACAGTGGAACGTATAACCTCCTCCTTTTTTGAAGTCGGTTAAAAAAGAACAGCACTGCCAAACAATAAAAACAAACTATGTAAATACAAAACTATAATCCGCCCGTTCGATATATGTGAGTCTTCTATAACATTCGTACATAAACCAGAAATATTATACTTAACAACCTTCCGTGAAAAAAAATCGAACTGATGGTATAAACTGTATCAAAATCTGTTGCCTGGTTTAGGAGGAGCTGGCGGAAATACAAACACACAGACGTGGAAAGCGACTTTGTTTTATACTATGTAGGATAGGAATAACATAAGAAGAAAGAAGAAGTAGGATTGGACTTATTTGAGCAAATCAAAACATATTAAGCATAATTGATCATTTCAAAACCGAGTAAGTCCATGTAGCTACTAAGCCAGCGTTTTAAAGAAATTATGTGTCATAAGTACAGTGTTCACCGATAAGTTTTAGCGTTAACGCAAAACACCAGTCACGACTTAGATTTGTCATATTAGAATTCAAGTAATGTTTAAAAGTGTAGCATTAAACTTCACAACCTGTTTGAAAAGCAAACAGTGATTTCATTAGTTTCCCGCGCGTTTTACGACGACTGCTTACGGCCCTTCGTAAATCAGCCTTGTTTATATTCGGTAACAAAGAAGCTAGCCACTACTAAGTTTGCTTTCGGAACTCGAATGTGATGTCTGTTTCAGTACACTTTAATCATTTTTTCATAAGAGCTAAAGCTTTAAATTAATTCAACTTAAGAGCTTTTGATAACTGCCAGTAAGCTTTAATTATTTTTTACGCAAAACGATTTAGTATCAACTCAACTTATTAATCTCAGTATATTTAGGTACTCATAATTTACCTAATTTATTCCTTAAAAAAAACTCGATTAAGAAGACAACTATTTAAGCTGCGTGTAAATTCAGTAACTCTCATTTAAGAACAGACAAGAAAGCCGTACAATTTTAAGCTCTTACATTCTAGTATTTAAAAAACAGGGGGCAATCTCGGACAAATTGCCTTTGTCTCAGATTAAGTTATAATTTATAACATAACTAAGTTTGGGACTAGGTAGTTAGATAGATATCTTGATTGCTAACCTATATTCAATAATTATATCAACGTGCTAAACTATTATTAATTCCACAATATTGGCCTATCACACACAATAGTTTGCCGCGGGCCACGATCCATTGTTGGTCCGTATCGTGCACACAATTACTTAGAAGCAGTAAACTGTCAAAGGCTTGAAAGGGCCATAAATGCCGGGACAAAAGCCATAAACCACGCCCATATTGCAGTAAAATATGTGAAAAATTCAGCGGCGATAATGCGATCTCGACATTTTAATTCGTGGCTGTCTCTTCGCAAGGTCGAAAATGGCTTGAAGATATTTTGGCTTTTACTTATTTATATGAGACATTTGATATCGCACATTCATTACCATACTTAAGGTTTACCCGAGACTTCTTCAAAGGTCAAGGACCTCTTCAAACCACCGAGGACTAATTTTAGTAAAAAAAAAAAATGCGACTCTACATCAATAAATAAACTGTGTGTTCCGAATTGCACGTCTTTATTTTCACTGTCTACGTCTATCTATCTGTCAGAAATTCGACTATTAAATAACAAACATTACAGTCGCATGTCGATAACGTCAAGTGCACGTCCCTATTCCGCATATGCGCACACGCATCGCTTACCAATAAGCCGCAGCACATCACACAATTGTACTTTAGACACATAACAACGTAACTCCTAATCAAAGACACACCATTGATAACATTACGTACCAAGACGTAAGACCGCAAGTAGCTTGTCATCGGTTTTAAGTTACGTTACCCTTTTCGGGGGCAGATATGAGGAATGTGTTTTCGCACCGGGAATACTAACCACTACAGATCCTTATTCAGAGACGCTTCCCCAACAGTTATTGTGCAAACGATATTGTCGTCCTTCTCAAACATTATCAGGGTCAAAAAGACAGGGTTAGAGCTCACTGCTCACGCGTAGTACACTGCACTCCGAATAGGCGGTGATGAGTTGACTATGAAGTGTCTTTATCCTTTGTCATCAAAGGTCAGCGGCCGAAAGTGAAACCTCTAGCCATTTAATAACTAGAACTTAAAGTTTATTGTTGTAATTACTATTTTATTATTTAGCTATGAAAACTCATTAAAAATAGGTATGTATCAATATTTTTTCATCAAGTATCCTTAACTTTTTTTACTTTCATTTAGGTCATGGAAAAATCAAACGAGCCATGATAAGTTGAGACATTTTGAAAAAAATTACCCAAACAAGACTTTTGAAAATAAATCTGTGGTGTGGTTACCTACTAAAATTACCAAAGTCATCCGAAAAAGGTATAAGAAAACTTTACATAACGATAAGCATATTCCCAAGCGTGTAATTTGGCTAATAATTAAAATCATTTTCGATATTCAATTAAAACGTGGATTTGTAGCTCTATCAAAAGCGAAATTAAAACCAAATATAATTTTCTATTTAGGAATACTTTCAATTTCAAAACCTACGAGACCTAACTAATCTAACTATACACCCTATTTCAGAAAACGAAAGTTTTATTATTTTTCAACATCTGTATTACAAGCTTATTAAATTTATTAAACTTGCAATGTTTATGTCAAATCTTGCAAGTCAATTTTGAACTGGTTCCCGTTAATGTGCTGGTCTGAAATTTGGACCACGTGTGTAAACCCGTGTCAATGCAATAGATATTATAGCATCTAAGAGCTGATCTGATGTTGGATTTGGAAGGGGGTGACAGGATTTTCGCTATACTTAAAGAAGACACATGGGGACATGTTAGTTTCATCTTGGCAGTGCAAAAAAAATACAGGCGGCTGCAAAAGCTCACTCCAAAATTATTTTTGTCAGAAACTTATGTTATTTTGAAGTATGTTGACGACGTTTGACGTACTAGTCCGTACTTACTTAAATTTACGTTTGTTATGTTTGGTGAAGGCGTTGATTTAAAAAAAAAACTCTAGATTCACAGATAAGCACACTGGAACCCCAGTAAGGCCAAGAAAAAAGACCAAAGTCATCAAATACATAACTGGACTGAAAGCACGAAAAACTGGACGAAAAAACCGGTGAAGTGCGAGTCAAGCTTCCGCACCGATGATACCGCATAGAGATTCTTTTATAGTATGGTATCCAATGACTGTCAAGTACTAAAGCATTGAGTAACTTTGGTTCCGCGTCGAGCGCATCCAGTCTCTTTGTAAGGTGCAATGGTTCATCACACCTTACATGTAAGCTGTCATATCATTGCTTAATGTTCGTTCATGCTTGTGCACTCTTTCTACGGCTTTCACGATGTCGCTCACTCTGGCCAGTGGCCGGTCAACACATCCATATCCATACTATAATTATCATCATCATTATCAGCCCGTATTAGTCCACTGCTGGGCAAAGGCCTCTCCCAATACACGCCACTGCGCCCGATCTTCAGCTATCCTCATAATATTATAAATGCGAAAGTTTGTGTGTTTTAGTTGGTTTCTCCTTCACGCTCCAACGGCTCGACGGATTTGGATGAAATATGAAAAGGAGATAGAGTATACCTTGGATTAACACATACCTATTCCACTTTTTATCCAGAAAATTTTATTGCAATTTGCATGTTCAAACACTTTTTTATATTTAACGTCTTTGTGTATTTTTTAAAGTGAAAAATAATACTTTATTTATAAGTTACAAAGGAAAACATGCTATTACCCTAATTACGCTTTCCGTTGCCTAAAAGTTATCTGCACTTTCAGGCCGACTCACGGCGGATTTTCTAGTAGTTATAGTCGACGAAATAATAACCTGCACTGATTCGTGTTAGAAGCACTACGTCGGATTGGGGCAGATTATATTTCGTTAAATATAACACTCGATACTGTAGGCTAGGGTGTTGACATTTATATGGAAAACATCATTTTTTGCAAACTTCGCTTACGCCCTAACTCTAACCGCCTAGAATCTAGGCTCAGGTTAATACGAGTAAATAACAACAACCAAGTGTAGGTAACAGTTCTGAGTTCCGTTTTAATATTCAAAGTACGGAACCAGAAATAAAATCACAGGCAGCACTTTTGTTGTCTTGTTAATATAGAAATTACGCGACCGGCAAAACAGTTTAACGAACATGTCACTTGCGTGCCGCACCCGTCGCGTGCCGAGTTCATTCACGCGCCGCAAACGAACTTAACAGCCGAATCCACCGTATAATAACAACATAACAATCGCGTAAACCAAACAGAAACAACAAACTCTTTTATTCGATTTACTGCCAATTTAATCAAATAAAAGCTAATTTATACAAGTTGCCGGAATCTCGGAGAAACCTAGTCATTGATTTTCCCTTTTATTAATGGCTAAGGACTTTGAAAGTCGCTGGAATTATCATAATCGGTGTAGATAGCGGGAAACTTTCACTGTCAAGAGCAGAGAACTTAGTGGGTCTGTTTGAATGTCCATATCATTTGCACAGATTGGCTTGTAAACAATCAAAACTGGACTATGCTAATAGGTGCCAGTCAAGTGGACAGTGGGGTATTGAGTGTTAGTAAACATTCAGTTTTTAAGTAAGTACTAATGTTTACTTGTTGTTAGGATATTCGAAAACACTTAATAGTTTCATTTTACTGTTATTTTATTTTTACATATATTATTAATTAAATTTTCAGTTTAATTTTACTTGTTTTTTTCACTGTAATTTTTCTTCTTTTTATTTTAAGTTCCGTGCTTTTACTGCAGTATTTATTTTGTTAAATATTTTAGCTTTTTTTATTTTGTTTATTTTTGTAGTTTCTTAGTCTTAGTTTAATTGTTTTCATTAGGTATTAAGTGTTTGTTAATGTTATTTTATTTTATCCATTTATAAATATAATATATTTTATTACTTTTATTTATAAATTTCTCGAAATATCACTATCCAATCACACTCACTCACAATTTTTTAGTTTATCTCTTGCGTGTAACTTGTGTGTGTGTGTGTGTGTGTGTGTGGTACTCACGGTTGCGTCGGCGGCGGCGGGCGTGAGAGTGTCGCGCGCAGCCGCGGCGGCGCGGTTATATGCGCGCGCGATGAAGAAGCGCCACTGCATAGGGTGACCTTTTGAATTCATCCTTAATTTTCATTTTTTTTCACAGACACCAAAGTGGTCGCGAAACAAGTAAATCTTTTAAAGCCATGTCGTTTGTTACTCATAATATAAAACTGCGCTTAAGTATATCTGGTAGAGATCGATACTCTTCTTAAGTTTTAAGAGGGACTTGGAGTTTGTGCGCAAATATTAAATATATATAAAATGAGAAAGTAATTGACTGATCAATCAACGCACAGCCAAAACGTCGCTACCTAGGAATTTGAAATCAGAAGGGTGCTCTAGGGGTGCACTAAGAAAGGACTTTCCGAAAATCTACCCGCAACGGGAAGAAATAGGGGGAGTAACGGGAAGCTAATCCAAAGCGTATGAAGTAGCGGGTCTAGTATTAAACAAAGAAACTCGCAGTTATTGTGTTCATGGGTCTTACAAAAATCACCAACGCCATCCCCAATCTGCAATAGTTAAAATGACGTAGATTCCCATGTGGGCCACACTCCCGTAACATCTTTAAAATTATTTCAAAAGTTCGAAGGTAGCGGCATACCTATGCGCTAACTTGCTCGCATTTGAGGTTTATTGCACTTGTAACTTCTAGGAGGAAACTAAAAAATACAACTTCCTCGGCGTTACCAGCTTTGAATACTAACTAATGTGGGGTTTACATGAGTGGATTTCCGCCGCACTGCTAGGCCGCAAGTGACTAAAGTCGCAAGCCCTAAAGTAGAGTAGAATCCAACTTTTCCCGCGACCGGGTGCACGAGGCTGGTGACTAAAATCAACCGTGCAAATTCTCAGTCGAAGGCGATAGCTTGCTGCAATATGAACCAAGTCATCTGCGATTCTTATATACCTGTATAAATGAAGTGGCGATTCATTTTTTTACAAGCAATGTGACTATTGACTAGCGATAGTCATCCGTGTAAAGCCCACATAGGATAGAATGCTACCATGCTAGTTATCTTACCGTCCATACCGAAACAACAGCTAGTATTGCTGCTTGGCGGAAAGGATAGAAAAGGTACTCACCTTACGCATTGTCCTTCTTCATTTATAATTAGCTAAGTTACTCTAGCGAGTCACAGCAATTATGCTGTGGCTGTTTATCATAGCAGCGTACACACACATACACTCACGCCTTAATTCCCAGAGTGGGGTAGGCTGTGCTACAGAATTACCAACAACTCTTGAAATTTTTTGTTAATTTTGTAACCACATTTTGCACACACACGGGCTTATACGCACACTAGGGAAATATAATGCGTATATTCAAACACTTTGAAGAACTCAACTTCCTACCTCTAGAACTGCACTTCAGGACACGGATTATGGTCGTCTTTATAGCGGTGGATGGAAGAGTGACGGATGCTTTCGTCACTCTTGCACTTATATACTGATCAGAAAGTGACAGATGTTTTAACCACGACCATAATAGGCCCGCAGGAGACTTCCAGAGTATATCTCCATCTCCCGACAACTTAAGGGTCGGTTTTCTTCTAACTTTTTATCTTAAACGTATTTCTTTTGTGCACAAATAATCATCACGAGGGGTGGAGTTATGTAGAAAAGACATAAAGTAGCTGATCATATTCGAATAACATTATTTATTTTGTGTTAAGCGCTGGCCACACCGGATACGTAAGCGTTGCGTATGTATACGTAGAGTTACTCATACGCGCTGCATACGGAACCCATGAACCGCCACGAACACAGCGTACTACACTTTGGTACTCGTAAGTATGCATCATCTCTTCATTTTACGTACAGTCACAACAAGGGATTGTTGAGCCACTGGCCAATGTTCGTATTTTGGCCGTGTAATGCAAACAAGGATTGGGAACGATTCGAAAAATACCGGTTAGTTATGGTTTTTAACCAGGTTTTTTGCGCTCACTCGGAGCGATATCGATTCGCAAGCGTTATGAAGCCGGATTAACCAGAGGGCCCTGCCAAGATGCATTGCGCTAACTAGCGTTTCTATTCGATTCGTTTTTAAACCAATCGCGTCACTGGTAGATGACGTGATACGAAAAGTCACGTGGTCTGCCAGTGCCGCGATTGGTTTAAAAACGAACCGAATAGAAACGCTAGTTAGCGTAGTGCATCTTGGCAGGGCCCTCTGGTATTTTTGATTTTTGGTTCTTCCTGCAATTTGATGGCGAGACGTAGTGACTTGAAATGAAAATAAACAATTTTCATTTCTGACGAGCTGGTTAAATAAATGAACCATGTTTCCGAGCCCTGAATGCAAATCGGGTTAATCGGTTATAATCGTTCGTATACCCAGTGTGTATTTAACCCGGCTAAATTATGAAGAGCAGCAAGTGGCCTATCACTCCCGTGTTGTGACTGACACAACGGATATTATTCATATTAACGCTATTAATATGAAAGTCTGTTTGTATTTTCGGTCTTCACGGTTCAGCGAAATTCGATACAGAAATAATTTATAACCGGGAGACGGACATAGGGTATTTTTAAGGCCTCCCGAGCCCAAATGTCCGTCTATTTGTCTGCCTGTCCGTCTGTCAGCGGTTTGTATCTCATGAACCGTAATAGGTAGACAGATGATATTTTCACTGTGTATTTATTTTGCCGATATAACAAAAAAAAAAAGAGGGCTCGATCTTATTACTGTACGGTGGTACAGAACAGAACCTTTCGTGTGCGGGTCCGACTCTCACTTGACCAGTTTAATAAGACCCTTGAATGGAACATAATTTAAATCGTAAGCTGACACTTACCATAATACGCTTATTTTTGCTATCCGATTATGATTTTCAGGAGTTTCAGAGACCAACGTATATCTAAATAGATGAGAGGCATTTAGACGCATTCAGAAATGTGCCGTTCGCTTTTTAAATGTCAGCCGAAGATAGGCGTGACAATAAATCTCCCTGGCAGATAAGTCGTGCGTTGATATCGGTCACACTAATCGGGCTCCGCAGAACTATTTTACAGTTACTGTGTAATCTGCCATTATGATTTACCCTGGCAGTAATTATACTCTTAAAAATAATGTGCAAAAAGCTCAAAGTGTCGTGTCTAGCCAACCGCCACTGAATGTAAGTTATAATAATTCCAAAGAAATCAAACACAAACTTGACCTTAGCTGAAGCACGTGGAATGTCGGATTTTACTAAACAATTTAACAGTCTATACAATTAATCAGCTGTTAGCCATTAAAAAAAGCAAAATATTTTCATTCAGCACCTAAATAGGCCGTACGTTTTTTTATCATTTAATTATTATCATATTATCAATATAATTTGACAGCCTGTAATCATCTGTTTAATTAGTTGGTGAACTCAACACAACTAAAATATCTGTGTACTTTTTTAATTATAATATAATTTTATCATCCTGTATATCGATAATGACAATCCACGAGATGCAATGCATCAAACAATGAGATTATCGTTGCCGACGTGGGTCGAGCAACGGTCCCCAAACCAGTATTATCCAGGGAAAGGAGCCGAATTCACTCGCTTATTTATGCCTCTTAATTCTCGACGCATTAACCGCCTCGTTAAATACGAGCAATTCCATATCTCAAAGCAATACCACCAATAAGAAACAAATTGAATATAACATTTCAAGAGTTTTGTTTTCTCAAATACAGTTACACGCCCTTATTAAACTTGGAGCAAATTAACTTAAATAGTATTAGCTCGGTTTACTTTCATTTGTTTTATCGTGAAGCTGCGTCTTTAATCTACTTTGCTTCAGCCGATCTAGCTTGTTTATCATGATCATAATATATTGTCGCCATTATGTATGACAAATCTACAATAAGACCGACGAAAAAATCAACAATTCGAATACGATAATTATTAAAGATGGGCTTAACCAAAGTAAATTAAATACCTACCTTAGAATGTTTTGTAGTTGGAAGTACTAGGAAAACATAATTGTAACATGGTATCCAATCACTTACTAAACAACAATTCACAAAACCTTAAAATATTTTGTAGTTGGTAGTACTAGGAAAACATAGCTGTACCATGGATTATCGGCTCGTTTAATTTGCATACATCGTTAGATTTTAGCGGAATCTAAATTAACAGTATCGATATCCTAGACTGAAGAGTAGGGTTCAGCTAGTGTTGTCAGACGTCCCGATTTTTGCTGGACGTCCCAATATTCACGGTGTATGGACACGTCTTTTCCCCTTGATGTTGTCCGACCGTTTGTCCCGATTTTCAGCACGTTGCCAGTAACTCCGTCCTCGTAGAAGTTGTTTATCGCTTTTTCCTCGGAACTGTCCTATTTTCCGGGATAAAAAGTATTCTGTCCTTCACCGGGACTCAAGCTATCTCCATACCAAATTTCATTGCAATCGGATGAACGGTATAGCAGCATTAGCAGCACATAAAATACGAACAACCAAAAATTTTCAAAATTATAATGTCCTGTCCCAATTCGATTACAAGAGTCCCGTGTTGGTTAAGCTTAGTTTTAGATGTTTGATAGACTAGACCTGACAACACTAGGTTCAACTAAGATGATAGCTTCGAGATCACAGTATCAAAAACAACGGCAAACTAACGTCAAGGGTTGTTTCGCAAGAGTTAACGATTCCTAGAGGTTATTCGTTCAGGGCCTCTACGAGTATTCCACTGGGTAAAACCATATTGAATTTTACGTGTTATCGTATCGTTTCATAGGCCAAGTAAATAAGACCCATTGTGACGTTCGACAATATGATAACTTGTCAAAGGCAATGTGGTTTACCCGGTAGTAAAGAGGCTTCGATTTTGATTCATATTGAGCTAGAACTTTATTCTACTTAAGCTTAGCCTATCTTGCTTCAATATCGCAATCAGATTGCGTCTACTGTCAAGTGAATAAGATTTAATTAAATGGGCTAGCACAATGTGGAATAGGCCCCTAGTAATCCCTCTTCAAAAATTATTGAAGGTTACATTAGGTTCGTTTTTTTTTCTTTGCTTAGGTTCGAGTGACCGAATGACCAAAAATCTGAGTTTCAAATTTACTCAGAAACCACCGCGAACGAATAGAGGGTAGATTCGTGACATGTCTCTGATTGAGAGAAAATACAAGAAAATACGAAAGTAATAATCATTAACTGTGAATTAGGTAATCAATTAAAAAAAACCGTGGTTCCTGTGAAACTAGTGAAAGTATGTGATACGTAGGTATGTATGTCTTACATAATGTGAAAAAATAATGATTGTTTTTACAAAACGGTCATCGACATATAACTCAAATAAGCCTCTCGTTAGCCCTTTTCCATAAAGGATTAAGAGATAACGATGGTAAAAAATTCCACAGCTTTCTACCACTAATAGCTACTTAATAACAACCGCGAACTCGTACGTTTTATGCACGACTTCACAAGAAAAATCATAGTAGAGGTAAATACTACAGTACCTTTCTGCATAGTATATAACAATCAGGAAATCGATAATACTTTCTACTTTCTCATACAGCAATACCATAGTATTGGACTGACAAATGTATTCGTTGGTAATTAATTTGATAGATTTTATCACCGAAGTGGAAATACTCCATTAACCTACATTTCTATTTAAGGTTAATCTTTTTCGGAGTGGTCAATTGTTTACAGAGTTTTTTATTGTTCATGGGTAAAATATTTTAATGAATATGTCAGCAGGTACGTAAATAAGGCCGAATTAATAATGTTTAACTCATTTAAATATTATCTAAATTGTCAAGAAGGTGATTTTGAAATTTCATGACTTTAACTCATAGTTATAAATTATAATTTATTCGTTAGTTTTTTTGCAAAAAGAAGGCAGACGCGCTCACGACTGCTATCCTAAGACTATAAATGCGCTGCCAACCTTGAGGAATAAGATGGAATCCCTCTATGCTAGTAATTTCACCGGTTATCGTGTCCCCACACCGGAACACAACAATGTGACACTGCTGCTTGGCAATAGTTTAAAGGATAAGATGGTGGTAGTGATCTGGATTGTTGGTTTTTATGTATATACATTTTGGTTTACATAGTTACAGAAAAATCACATAAATTGAAGCGAAGCGGAGAGCTGGTCGCTAGTTTATTACCTAATAAAATAATCATTAACATGTCAGTGTTTCAGTCATAATACGTTTTAAATTAACTTACCTAGGTAGTATAAATTCGGTTATACAGAAAATAATATTAATATAATATAAATCGTAATTTATTGTCATCACATTATTCACTACGGTACATTTTTGTGTCGCGATGGAAAAGCGATCAATTCAGCCAGTCATTCAAATTTTAAATTAAAACTCATTTGTAGCTCCCATTTTTGCTTTATGATTCTGCCAAAAACAACCTGCAATTTATTAAAGCGGTACAAAAAATTATTAATAGTTAGGTCCAATCTTCAAACAGTGTCATTAACACGGGCAAAGTTTCAGTCACATGATCATTTGTTTTGGGAGCTAAAAATAAATGAAACATGTAATTTTGTAGCGGTATATCGAGCTTGTACACAAACCAATAACGAGGTGTCGTTGTTCTGTTTGTGGTGTTAAGCACAGGAGCAAGCGATTAAATATCACCTTACAGTTGTTTTATCTCACGAGAGCGCGTTTGCTATACTTGTAGTTTTATAACACGTATATACCGTAAAACGGGGTGAGTAGGGACACAACCTAAAATGAAGCATATGTTACTAATTATAAGACTGAAATTATTTCCAATAGACGTAACGTTATTGTCTGTTTAATAATTGTTCTTATTTGTAAAAAGTTATGACTTATTTTGTTGTTTTGACTTGTGTTGTTTGTGCCTCTACTCACCCCGTTTTACGGTACACCACACTATGGCGTCGCTTAGCAACGACAGCTACACTCTCTGAAACAACGTACACGTGCACACATGGTATGGTAGACCCGCTTTCGTGAGGTACACATCCATCCGCCCACAATAATAATAGAAAATGATTTTGATCATGACAGTAACTATTTTAGGAAGTTTCTAGTAGACCTTGTGCAGGGTCCGTCCGGCTCACTACCACCATCTTATCCATCACCGCCAAGCATTGTTCGCATTGTTGTGTTCCGGTGTGGGGATAAGACAACCTGTGAAATTACTAGCATAGAGGCATTCTATTTTAGTGCTCAGAGTTGGCAACGCATTTGAATAAAATGAGATTTACGTAAAACTAACAGCATAAGAACAGTAATTTAATCTAATTTTACGAACAACTCACACTTGACCAAAAAATGTACCATGCCAAAATGGTTTTCTCAAAAAAAAGATCTAATGTTTCCTAAGATAGTTTCCCTGTATCTCCTGCGGTTTCGGATTTCTTCATAGTGTCCCAGTTAAAAAACCACACTGTGTAATATCGGACTCTACCACCGTACGTTGGGTTCTTTTATGATATTATACGATGACGACGTCCTAGGTGTTGGTGACGTTTTACGATGCATTCCTGACTACGCTACTGGTATTTTTAACAATTCCCTATTTACGAACAGAACAATAGGTACACTTAGTCACATAACGTCATTAAATACGTGAGTACGCGCCTTGCTCAATTTGTAACCGCAGTTTAATTGATCTTTTCCGTATATACCTACACTTTTATTCATAAACACACAATATTTTGAAATATGCTGGGTCCTTATTGGTCATTACGACATTTAAATTTGACAGTCAGGCATAAATAATACTTTAACTAAAATAAGTTTATTGTGCATTTCTGAATAACGGGCCAGTGTTTTCAATCCACGAAGATGCTACTTAGTTTGACGTACAAAAAGTGGGGGTTCGTGTATTAAAAAAACTGTAATTTAAAAGGTTTAACATAGTCATTATAACTTAAAACTTAAACTTGCAATACACAACAATTTTTCTCATTTTAATTAGGATACATAACTAAATTAATTTCAACCCAAGTTTTATGTTAAATGTTTGAAAAAGACAATTATTTATGAAATTAATTTCATACTTGTTGTATTTCATTCACTTATATTATATATTTAATCTCCCAGTACACTTTTTGTTTCATTGCAACGCGTCGATATCTTTGTTCTAAATACCGTGTATTTATTACTAAGCTAAAATAATGTAGACATCTTGCTTCGACATCCTTAGTGTTACTACCATACAAAGTAAATAAGAGCTGTCATACCATCGACAATATAATTACGATAACGAAGCAATATGGACTTAACCAAAAGTCAAATAAAAGCCCAACTTTATTCTCCATTCACCCTAAACTGCCCGCGTTTGTTTGTGCTTTAGACCACACCGTGGTTTAAACGCTTCGATCGCCGCTGTCATCAAACATAACGGAAGGAAGAGCGATCGGCATTGAACGGGGCGTCCCATACGGTACGCGCGCTGAATCGTTATTATCAACGGACAAAGAGATCATCCATATACTCAGATTCTTCCTAGACGGACCAAATTTATTTGGAATCCACACGGAAATAATGGTGTACTAAGGCCCTAGGCAAGATAACGTTTTTCTTTTCTATCACTCATAATTTACGGGACGACATTCTCGTGCATTGCGATAAACCACGTGGTCGACTGTCATCCCATACATTTTGAGTGATAGAAAAGAAAAACGTTAGTATCGTTTCCATCGTGGTTAGGGCCGCAGTGAAATAGCGAGATCCGAGAACGATGTGAATTGAAAGACGTAGTGACAAAGATCGAAAAGGGTATGGGTATGTTAAGATGGTTTGGTCATTTAGAAAGCATGGATGCGATAAGAGTCACGGAAGAGGTGTAGAGGATGACCTAGACGTACATACAGTGATCAGATTTGCGATTTACTGAATAAGGGCCAAATCAAAAGCACCTGAAACCGAAGTACGTGCATGAAGAGGTTGATGAATGTGAGGAAGCTAAAATTGTATGTTTACCCGGTGCACCAGGCGTTCCGTAGTCTCTGCCTACCCTATTGCAAGACAGGCGTGAAGGTATGTATGTATGTATAGATGCAGTAAATAATCATATGAAATCGATTTTGATCAGAAAAGTTAGTATTTATCATGCTTTCTCATTCAGCTTTAACCCAACCCATCGATAAGCTAATTGAAAAAACAAAACGAAAACGAACTTACATGTAAATTAATGAATAAATATTAATAAGTTTCTTGCAAGACGGCCCTTTTCAACAGTTGTCTCGTCTTGGGAAGAGCTATTTACAGAATATACTTCAAGGTTCATGATTATTCAATATCATTGACAGAAAAACCTACGAAGGAAGCTCCAACCATGTTATTCGACTCATTTTAAACGATGAACGACACTTAAAACTAAAATGTTTATTTCTTCACGGAAATCATATATGATATGCCGATTGTATGACCTATTATTTTGTCTATTAATACCAATAACACTGTGTTTTTTATCTGGTCTTAATTTCAATGATTTAAATTATCATGAATTCTAAAAATAATTACCTAAAACGAAGATTTCATTTTTTTATTTTTACCAATTTTAGATTTAACTACAAAATAAACCTATAGGGTATCGCATGGACTAACCTATACTTAAATTTAAAGATTCTAACACCAATCTGTACAACTTCCGTGGCATGTGATGACAATGAATAAATAAATTAAAAAAATATCGCCTGAGATACAGAAACATCCTAGTTCAGGCACGTAATTTAAAAGTCTCTTTTGTTTTTATTTTGTACATATTTATACATTGTTAAAAAGTGCTTCGAATAATATATTTTTTTGTTTAATATTAAGTGGTTACATCTTAAAATAGTCGGTACATAAATATTTACCCAAAGCGGGAATCTCGTTTCACACCAGAGCATACACATATGCGCACTCAACAATTCATTTTCCGGGATATACTCTTAAGTACCGACAGGTTTAGTAACACCAAACCAAAGCCACGTAAAATCTCTCTCTATTCCACTTGTATTATTTATTCAAAACGATTTCTTTATGTAAACTCAGTTTAATAAAGCCTAAGTCTGGAACTGAATGGGTTCAATCAAAAAGAATAATGAGTCGCCGATCGAAAAAATGTTATTCTCCATTTTCATTTTATGCTTCGTTATTATTTTAGGTCACTAATGAATTTTCTGCTATTATTTCTTTCAATCACAATATAAATTGAAATATTTATTGCAAATATTTTATGTCCAGATGTTTAATAAATCTTAGTACGATAGGGTGTAAAATGCAAGTATGCTGTATTTAATTTACTTTCTGTACATATTATGGGCGTCATATAAGTCTATATTTACTTATAGTCATCCCTCTCATCGTAAATATGCTCCTGGCCTTATCTGATACTGTGACATTTTAAATTGACAGAAAGGGACGAAGAATACTTTTACAATCAAAATGGGTTAATTGTACCTTTATGAAAAAGGGGGAAGTTTTTATTAGAAACTATTAAAGTTAAGCAAAAATAAATAGGTACGAAAGTTTTTTCTCTTTAACAATGCCTACTTCGGCTCCATCAGCAGATCGATTCTGTGTTACTAATCAAAATCGATTTCCAGTATTGGTTAAAATAGCTTTGATTCATGTTATTACATCCTTAAGAAATTCTAAGGAACTTTATTCCACATGGAAAATACGCAGATTATTTAACAACCGAACGAATCGGTTTAATTGCTGAAGCGTGATTTTGTTGTAATGTATCATGTATAGTCATTTTGGTATTCTAAGAAGCATTCGACCAGTCAGGCCTACCCAATTTATTCTTTGTAATAAAAAAGCTGATGTCTTGTTGGAAGTGTTTTTAATTAAAATGTTCATCCACGGAATAACAACAGAGTGGGCGTTCTTTGAGGAAACGGCTGTTACATTAAAATCCCCAATGATTACCACAAGGATGATATTACTTCTGTTGAATTGAAACAAAGGTTTAGTGTAACTATTTTTTATTTATTTCTGATACATTTCACACAACAGCAGAAATTATCTCGAAAACAGTGTGCTTTACAACTAAGTATAAAAAGACAATGCCAGGTCTCCATACAAGCTTTGGCCTCAGAAAAAAATGTGACGGATAAATATAGAATTGGGTTTATTTGATGTAGAAAGATATTTAAAACAATGCTGTGTCATTAGATTTTCTGAAAAACTTGTCAAAAATATTTTTTTGAAATAATCGTAACAACACGTTACTCGCATGATGTCTTATTACCAAAGTATCTTAATAGATGGCTCTATGTTTCTTATAAGTTCCCTAAATGTGTAATTAATAAAATACTGAATTTAAATCTCATACAAAATAGGTCATATCAACATCCTTCGTATCAGCGGGCATTTTGTTTTAAAGTGTTTCAAGCCAAGATCTGGCATTGTCATTTGAAGTTAGCCGAGCATAGTTTTTCTTTTTATGATAATAAAATGACAAATGATAATGGTACCTGTTAGATGACTATAATTTGTCTGTCCGTCTGTCTGTCAAGACGGGTTCCCGTTAAATCACCGACACTCATTTGATCGAATGTATCATTTCATCGAACTTCATTTCATCGAAAGCTAATTTTTGCTGAAACTGTGAAACCTTATTGTTTTTAGGTTATCTTAAGCATGGGTTACGTAGAGGTTAGGTTAGACCACCAAAAAAAAAACTGCATAAGTAAATACCTGTCGACAAAATGAAAAAAATCGGCGAAATAAATCTTTCTATGAAAGGAGTGTCGGTGATTCCCGGTCGGTAAACCCTGTCTGTGAAATGCTTAAAGCTATCGAACTGAAATTTAGAGTGTTTGTATTAATAATGGTCCAAACAATGCATCATGTTTAAAAGTCAGAAATTCGTCATTATCAGTTTTGACGCCGAATATATAGTCATTGAAAAATATTATTATTTTTTACCGTTTATGATGTACCATTTGAAAGCTCTTACGTTAAATAAGATGATTACTTTTTTTTAATGGATGATTTTTTGAGATATAATGATAATTAACATTGAACGCAAAAGAATACCCTGTACTACCCCCTCCCCTTCCTTTATTTTAGAAACGACTGAAGATCAAAATCTCAAAAAAATCCATTACAGCAGTGCCCGAGTTTGACTTGACGAGTTTTTTGTGGTTACGTGTTGGTAAGTGTAAGATCACTGCGAACCATAAACACCCGAAACAGAAGAATCGCAAGTGCGCTACCGATGTTTTACTTAAGCTGATTCGTTATATTTATAACCATAGTGAAATCAGTTTCAAAACCTAAAGGCTTCCAATATTGTTGATTGTTTTCTTGCATATGATTTCTCATAATGTTCGTACGTCTAGAATCCATAAAATATTGCAGAATCTGTTGAGTTATACGTTAAAACATACTTAAGACGTTTCAATTCATAACATGTCAACCTGATCTAAATTATTATTATAAATAGGCAGAGCCCATGTGACTCCAAAAAATAATCAAGAGAATACAATGGCAACGAACCTCAAATTTAGTCCTTTCAATTCGTAATAAAGCTCAGATGGCACAACATCTATTTGAAAAAAATCTGTACCAGGCTTGTAATTTCCGTACAGAGTTGGCTCGATTCGGAGTTTTAGGCTCTGATTAGAAAGCGCTCCAGTGACATGACTATTGACGGGCATTATCTGGGAGCCCGGGAAGGACTTGGATTAGCAATTGGATTGGCTAACACTAGACTGCTCACTACGTAGGGTTACAAAAATAAATGTATAAAAAAAGGTATGGTAGGTAAGGCCAGTCAATTAGAAGTCGACTTTTGGTTAAAAATATTGTGGGACGCCGAATTCACTTTGACTGCATGACTCTTACCTACCATTCTAAAAGATGTTAGTTTTTGCGTTTTTAAACGTGTTTTTTTTTTCTTTTTAGTGATCGTAATATACTGTTATGTCTGTTATGTATATTGTTACTATTATGTATACTGTTAGATTTGTCAGGACCGTAGCAGGTGGAAAGAAGTGGTCTCTGCCTACCCCTCTGGGAAACAGGCGTGATTTAATGTATGTATGTATGTATGTATACTGTTAGTCCCATTTCTCAATTAATATGAAACTAAAAGACACACAAACACACAAATGACGGAGAAAGCAGTGAAAATACGCAAAACAAACATAATATAAATAAATAAATAAATAAATAAATAATATATCGGAACCTCCTCCTTTTTTTGAAGTCTGTTAAAAAGCTTATCTTAAAGCTTATAGACATCACAAATTCAACTTTACACTCATTTAAATAATGTAGAACACGCAATAGACGTTTTATACCAGTTATGCTCTTTTCTTAGGACGGACTAGGTGCTGCGATCGCGCTGATAACAGCTAACGATCTATCGAATTATGTGTGGGTTTGCATTCTCGAACGACACGATTGTACAATCATAATACCCGTATGACATATGTCACCTCGAGGTCTCCAAGTGACAGTTGTAAATACGGGCGTTACAGTTTCATTTTAGAAGTAATTCCGACCGTTTTCGTTTGCATAGAAAAAAGAATGCAGAGTGGGCCTACATTCGTTACGTAAACAAGGAATTATATCTTATCTCGTAGTTTTTTCTTTATCACAGATATTTTAATTTGTCGTAGCAATTTGATCGTGTGTCTATCTGCTCTTATGTAACGGTTTTTAGGGTTCCGTGCTCGACCGAAGGGTGTCAAACTGGACCCTTTACTAAGCCTACCATGTCCGTCCGTCCGTCCGTCTATCCTAACTTTAAATAAAGCTGTATCTTTTGAACTGTAAGAGCGGAGACCGGAGAGCGTAGCGGATTGCTTTTTTTTTTCAGAATATAAGTTGCATTATGCAACTTGCCTAGAATCGTTCCACCGACGTGAAATTAAAATCGAAGTGTCTGAAATAACTATACTCGAAAATGTAATTAACGACCAAAATCTGACAGTTCCCATCTTGATTATTTCGTTATTTTAACATTATTTCATAAAAATATGAATGAGAACTCGTGTAACCAGTAATATTAGGGTACGTTTTATTGATAAAAATACCTACACCTAAACCAAAATGCAGTAATCACAGCGAATGTGCGCCGGTTGAGGTTAGGATTTTGGTCTTAAATTAGATTTTAGAGTAAAGAGATCTAGGATGCGTCCCTAATCTTTGTTACAATTATTTTCCTCATGGACAACTTACTGTAAATATGAAATATAACTTGATTTTTGAATGGTACCTAACGTAAAAACAAGGAAATAAAATGATTCGCGTAAAATAATCTACCAATTTCGTTCATGATACCACTATGGTAGCCGAAGCGTTAAATTACGTAAATGTCACTTTCTAAATTATTTTCCGATGAAATACGTAGCTTCTTTTAATCTTTTATTTCCGAAAATTATCCGAATAAACCTCGTTTGTACCCAAACTGCAGCTCCCATTTCATATTGCTTGCTTGATTTACTTACATACATACTTACTTATTTGTTACTACGATTAAATATAATTACTGAGTATAGCTTAAATGTGTCACGTACAAATATAATTGAACGTCGTATCTAAAAATAAAACGATAAGCATTTCATAATGCACTGAGCCACTGAAGAACAATGAAAGCGGGTCACTGTACAACATGTATTTAATCTCGAACTAATCCCGATCGTCGATTGTCTGGTGATCTATTGAAACGTCGATGACGCATTGACAGTGGAAACCACGGCACGCCTCGACTACGACTGACACCGATCTGAGCATACCAGAGCACTGAGCGACCTGGATGTAAAGAAATTATGTCGTATTCTATTAGGCTAATTGACATTTAGGTGCAACCAAGATAAAGAACTTTCTTGAATTCAATATCTTAGGTGTTCGATAATGGTTAATAAGCAGGGATCGGGTGATTAAAAATTAAAGACTAATGAAAGTTTCAAAGTTGCGTTATCGCACAACGGGTTCTTCATAAACCCTTATTAAAGTTTCCAAGTTCATCGATACCGACATTGAGACGGACAGTAGCAAAATATATCATGAAAAAAAACTGTTTGTATTATTAAATACTATCCTGGCATTATTATTTTGAACAATACTCGCCGATTAGACATTCATTAAAGAAAATTTACTCAATTTGCTATTATGATGAAAAAAAATATGATGCTTTTACTGTGATTCGTACTTGCTTGCGATTAACCTCTATTTAACTTTGATAATTTTAAGCTTTTTATGTTAAATTTTTGATTTATTTGTACCTTAACACCTGTTAATTGAGAGCACCCTGTGTGCAAAATTTCGTAATTTTGACGTCATCGGCACTAAAAGTTCCGTTAATAAATATCAATCTCAAGATACGTCAAAGTATATGTCATGTAGTTAATTAATTGCAGTGGTTGAATTTGAGACGAGATTTTCAAATTAAATGTGCGATGTAATTAACAGTGTTAAGAAATATCATCAGCTGGAAATTTGCTCATTCTATAAATTTGATGTACAGACAAAGACTTAAATATGTGAACAACCTTAAGGTCCAAAGTCAATCTGACATTCTACAATAATAAGGTTGAGTTTCCTATAAGTTACATATGACTTGGCATCTCTAATGACATTGACGACTTCAAGCATATTTTTTATAGAAATGGTCCACAAATAAACGTTTGTGACCGTAGGTAAGTACTTACGTATAATAAATGATTCATTCGATTCAGTCTAGTTTCCTTATTGCAGTAGGTATATGGCTTTCAGATGGCAGTACTCTATTGTAAAAGCCAGTACAGCGATTTTGGCTTGAGGAAGTCAGGAGCACTCACAAAACATTTGCAGTCTAAGTGAAAATGTCCTTAAACTGAGAACTAAGGGCCATTTCCATGAACTGATCTTGAGTACGATTCGCGTTTTACGACACATCAAGTGCTCTCTGACGAGTCGTGAGACAGGCATATCGCTCAACATCAGTTAATTTATACGCGCCTGAGATTCCGGGATCGTGCATGTTCAAAGCGTACGCCGAAACAGAAAGAAATATCAGAAATCAGGTATAATAAAGAACTTTTTTGTCAGTACCAGCTTAATGAATTCCGCTCACACGCCATTCAGTTAATGTTCATTTAAGCGGACAATCCTCCTGAACTCCTAGTAGAAAAAATCTCGAACGGAGCGGCCGAGTTGCATGATGCAAGCCGCTAGGCGCTAGGCACTAAAAAGTCTAGGTCCACCGGTGTAGCCTAGATCAATGACGTACCTTTTGTGGCCGTTTTGAGATAATAATCGGACGTAATTCGGTCGGCACAGCGCAAATTTTATTCGTTACTTTAGCTGCAAGCAGCAAAACTGAATAACGCAAATCTATACAGGGAATGCCGTTTGGCTACCAAATACCAATGCCATTTAATACGTAGTTTAGGTTAGCATATGCTTGCGAAAGAAAAAAATTAGGCTGCTCTGGAAAAAATCTTCTCGGTTAATTTTAGGATGATTGTGTATTTATTTATGACTAGCTGTCGCCCGCAACTCCGACCACGCAAAAAAACGAAACATAGCCTATGTTACTCAGGGATAATGTAGCAAAATATTTAAATCGGTCGAGTAGTTTCTGAGTTTATTCGTTACAAATATACAAAAATACAAATCTTTCCTCTTTATAATATTAGTGTAGATTAGAAATGAAACGAATACGGATAGATAGTATAGTTTATTAATTTTCAGATTATATTCACATACAATAACCAACAACGTTCGCTACATACTACAGCAGAAGACATTATTGTTGGAGATTGTATGCGCACAAGGACAGGTCGAGTACAAAGAATATAATTAGTATAGAACAATACGCAGCTTCCCTGTAGGTATTTACACAACATATGTAGGTCTATACTAGGTAAGGCATTATATTGAGAAATTATTGGGTTATTAACCTTTAAGAGGTCCAATTATAGACACATGAAAATTAAAACCAGTTCTATAATGTAGATTTAGACCTTGGCCGTGGAGTTTTGAGGCGGTTCTATTCTTACGCTGTTCTAAAAATGTAACCTCAACATGCTTCAAAGACATATTTTGTTCTGAATTGACAGCTGTCAAAACAGGAGTGTTAGAACAGCACGAGTATAGAAGTATTGAAACTGTTTTGATTGTGTTACGTATACACGAAATAAACGACTACAAAAGATCAGTGAGGCTAGTCAAGTTGCTTAACGCTAACGTAAACGATTTTCGCAACTGACAAAATGTATGAAATTGACGTAAACGCTCGACGCGACCGTCTGACAGCCTACGTCAATCCTATACATTTTGGGTAACGATAGCGAACGCCGAATGCATCTTGGCTAGGGAATCAGATCGGCTAGCACATCTGTCTCTTACAGACAAGTTAGAAAGGGAGATCCAAAGCGACAATCCCGTCGCGGGAAACTTACGCTAGCCATCCTGCTATGGTATACTGTCAGCCCTAAGCTCAACGTCTTCGGGGTCTTACTCGGGATCCTTAATTCAGGTTCAGTTCAGGGTTGGCAAATAAATGACATGGTTAACTCACCAGAGTAACGAATTA
The DNA here is from genome assembly GCA_946894065.1 of Acleris literana. Taxonomy (NCBI): domain Eukaryota; kingdom Metazoa; phylum Arthropoda; class Insecta; order Lepidoptera; family Tortricidae; genus Acleris; species Acleris literana. The sequence goes on along the minus strand of OX335689.1, from coordinate 7,991,374 downwards.
AATTAAAGCGATGTCCATTTTTGACTGTTGACGCTGAACAGGCGAGCGAGTCAGAGAAGATTATAGTGAAATTAGACGTCGAGTTTAGAGCTGTCGCGTAAAAAAAATACAAAATACCTGGTTTCGTTAGAGTTTCATTAGTTTCTCAGTTTCCAAACCTTTCATTTAAAATAGAAGTTGGAAGTTTTGTCAGTTAAGGCAGACAATAACTTAGATTTTCAGTCAATATGTTTCATTGCACTCTGGTTCCAAGAAGTTTGTTGACCGCATTATCGCGTGGAAAATATAAAATTAATAAATTAATAAAATAACTTTGTAAGTAGGTATAGATAATCATATACAATTGATTTATGGCAAAATCATTTAAACTAATTATTTGCGTCACCCGATACATTTTTACATAATTTAATTGAACTAATTATAATTAATACAATTATGGTAAAGTCACATTAAATTGTACACTAATTAAACAGTTACCTATTACTATCGTTAAAGTAGGTACACATGCTAATACGCAAGGGGTTGTAATAACAAGAGAGGACAGTATCTACATATTTAAAGCTTTCGATAGGCATTACACGTTAAATAGGTACCTACTACGATCATACCGCGTCTATCATAAATGAACGACAAGTTACCGTGGCTAGCTCTTTGAATCTTATGTTCCCATCTTACTCTACGTCTAAACTACTAATGGTCATCGGCTATCTTCGTGTTGCTAAGATATACGAATGACAAATAGTCTGCGAGTGCAAGTGTGATAGCGATAGAGAACCGATAGCTATTGATAAAAGAGATATGATGTAATCGGTTGCTTCTCCCGCCAACTTGAACTGTCGCAGTCGTATTGGATATATGTATATAACAGAGTCGAACATTAAGGTCGTTTTCTTTTCTTATCACAAGTGTTGATATGACACAAAGCATCCAGTCGATAAAATGCCCATTAATGTATATACATTATTATATAGAAACTACTTGCTACAAATTGACAATCTATACTGTGCATGTCATAAATAAAATATTTGTAACTGTACTTAAAAATAACGTAAATAAACTAAAGGTAATTTGATTTTTTTCTACATATGAAATGAAACGAAATAATACTAAAACGCATTTCTATTCGCCTTTACAACGTAGGGGATTCATTATATTAAATGTGCTTTATTTCATTTTACTAATTAACATGGCATTGTCTTACAGGTATTCTAATTCTTATCTTTAATAACAATCCAAGGCCTTTTTATATATAAGACTTTGTAATAAGTTAAAATATTAATGACCTATAAGGCATTATATTGCAAGTTTCAATTTTACTTCAAACTTGTAATAAATTGGGTCTGCGTCCCTAATATCTACAAAATATGTAAAACAGCTACCCAAGGAATGTTGTAGCGATTGAGCAAACACTTAAATACACAGAATCTGATCTCAAGCAAATTTAAACATTAACTTTTATATTTTGTCCGTTACTGAATCGTCAGTCAGTCACCAATTACTTAAACTTGCGTGATGTAATTGGTCTAACTTTATCTGACCTGTCTATTCCGGGGTAATGAGCAAATCATGACCAGAAAAAAAGCGTTGCATACCTATTGATGATGTTTGATGGCAGTCTGTCGCGCAAAACTTTATTGTGTTAAATTTAATTTAAATTTAATGCTCTCTAAATTCGTTCGAACTTAAAATTCTACGCAATATCAGACTTAATTTTGTAAAATTAAGTCAGCACAAAAAACTTTTCTACATTTAACACTGATGAAGTTTTAATATATTTATGCACTAATCAGCAATCGATAGATTTATATATGAATACAATACAGGGCTGAGTATCAAGATACATAGTTGGTAATTGAGCTCGACCTCGAATCCAAAAGGACATAATTCATATGCGTAGGATATACTAATAATTGAGTGTCAAATATTACTTACACAATACTTAAAGCCGATAACATGATAAATGATAATATTGATATATATTTATCGCGTCAAAGCGTTTTATACAAAAGGGTATCAATGTGATATTGGTCTAGGATACAGTACACCGTACTTAAGCGAGATTAATACATTTTTTTATTGTAATCTAGGTAAATGTGTTTTTTCATTGGAGTACTGTGCCCAGTATAATACTGGGTTACGTTACGTTATTAGGTAATCAATTTGAAAACTATTCAACCTCATTTCATCTTTTATCGTAATTGTCAAAAACAGACAAACAAGCAGACGGCCTACTCAATGGAAAGTGGACCATCTACGGACATTACAAGCACCTAGGGTCAAGGGCGCTACGTATATTTCTGGGGTCCTAGTGGAAAAGGGAATAATTCTCCTGAAGATCAATTGCAAAAGAGTTTAAGTCCAGTATACTCCATCTATGTATATACCTTTTTTGAGTACGAGTTTAGTCGACTTAAACCCTTTTTCACTAGGTTCCCAGATTTATGCTTCTAACTACTTATAGTGCTGCGAGCAAACTTTGCAGCTAGAACCACTCGTCATACTCGTAGGTATAGTACATTGTACAAAAGATGCTTACGTCCATATGAAGGATTTTGGAAAAGTTATTATTTAACCATTATTAAGAAAAGAAATTGTCTCTTTGTTGGTAAATAGGCAGCTCTACGTCTGGTGAGCGGTCGTCCAAATCATCTCCGTTATTTCGTTGCGGCAACTCTTCCAACGCTTTCACTGTGGGTATAACAATAAATATTAATAACTGATAAATAACGGGAGCCGGGTCTTCAGCAGTGTGACGCTACGCTTACAACCAAGCTGCACAAGGCAACTAATAGGATAGCTCCGCTATGCGGGGCTAGGTAATTGAAGTAATCCTGTTTTTTTTTCTCACCTTTTTCATAGCTCTGGTGGAAAAAATGCCTTTTTGGGATAAAGCATCATTTCTGTAAATTGCATGGGAATTGCTCATAACGGTGGTTAACCTTTTGAATGTTTTGGAACCATTTTGTCCGGGGCGGGCATGTGGGTAGAAATAGAAAATAACGCTGCTGAAGACCGACTTAAAATAAATTAGCTATAAACTTTAAAAGAGAATTGTAAATATATCCATACAAGAAATAAGTACACGAGAAGTATTAAAATGGAATCAGAAACGCTATGAATACAAAACGACAAACAGATGCAACTAAAGAAATATGAAATACAAATACTACTCACAACGAAATGCAAAAACGAAATCTTGCTGCAACAGATCTTCTAACGACCGATGTTTCAGCTATTTACTCACAAATATTTTCACTTACTTAAGACTTAAATTGTGTGGAATAAATAATTTAAACATAATACTTTGATATGGCAACTAATTAGTACGTGAAGGTTTGTAAGTAAATAGCTTTATTATTTGCTGGTTGCGGACGGGCCTTGCTCAGTGTTGGTTCCTGGGAAGAATGGGACAAAACAAAACAACGTCAAGCAAAATAATGTTTAGTACATGCGTGGACACACGTGGCTGTTAGTTACTATATGGTAATCATTAAAATAGCCAGTTCAACAGACATCTAAAACGAAAGTTATGATAATACTGGCAATTTTAAAATCAGATTAATTTGTAAACTTGCGAGATAAAACAAACAGTGCACATGGTCAAACATCAAACAAAACAACACTATTAATAAGTCAAATAGGTTGGCATTGCACTTAGTGAAGTTAAAGGAATCATAGCATACGGAGGCTGTTTATATGACAAATCGTCTTCATAAAAATCTTATAAATGATTTGAAGAAAATCGAAAAATACTTTGCTGAATTGATTCTGCATAACGATTTATCATTATAAGCAAGACTGAAGTGTAACCAGGGGCAAAAACAAAGTTTCCATCGTCAGTTCTTACCGGCTATTATTTTGCTCATCTCGGTGACCTGCTTGGCAAGGAGTTGGTTCATCTGCAGCAAGTGTTCGCGCTGCCGCTTGTCTTCGCCGTCCGGGCTCTATGCGCCGTAACAAGCAGACATATAGGTGTGCTAGGTTACATATGTACAGCCAACATTCGAAGCTGCTATGCAAACCAATCGAAGGCAGAACACTTAGTAAAAATAAGATTATGATACTTTCCGCGTGAGGAATTTTGAGTTCCGGAAATTGTATCAAGATCTTCAAACACTACATCGCTGCAGTTACGATTGTATTTTTTATACAACGATATGAAAATATAGTTCATGAATGTTTGGATATGTACAAGGTTCTGCCTTCGAAAACTACATTATTCACTATATTTAAAAATTAGGTTGATATTTTGAAACAAATGATTGATTACTAAAACATGAAGTAGAAAGAGGAACCATTCAAGACAACAGTTAAAGCAGTGCGAGCGAATTTAGGATGCAACGTAGAAAAGGAATGAAAATGAAGTGACTACTAAATTGATTTTGATAAATGGTTGTAAAAGAAGGTTCAGACAGCTACGTCATTATGAAGAAAATGCATTACTTAAGTTATTTTTTGAAACTAGACAATGAATTTAAATGAGTGATACTTGGAGTAGATCAAGAATAAAATGTTCTAAAAGTGGAAATTATGCATGATATCGAAAATGGGTTGAAATACTTAGTTAATTATTTATGTATATGTGGGTGAATAAGCTTGCGCGTTTATAAATTTATCATAAGTATTATAAAGGCTAACAATCCAGATGATTTTCCACTATTATTGAAGGATGACTCTAATACGTATAAAAAAGAAAACAATTATTACGACCGTGGAATTCCAAGTTTTGCTTGTTTACTTAAGTCAATTCAATAGTCAAATCCTATGTGACTATAAACGTAAAGCAATATTTCGATTGTTTTTTATATTCGACTTACCTTATGGTTGGGGTCTGTGGAACCAGAGAGCATTTTTTTAATCGACTCTACTTTCTCTTGCCGCTTTTGTTGCTCCTCGGGGGACAGTTCTGGGGGCTGAAAATGAAAGAAAAATCTATATAACTAGCCTGTATTTTTATTTTTCTTTATTTATATTTGTTGTACGTATAGTCGAAAACGGAGATAGAACAACTACAAAAGTTTCCGAGATACTTTCATTAAGTTAAAAGGCTGGCAACGGGTTAACAACCCTCTTTTTTAAGTTTATGGCGGGGATGAGGTAAGCGATAGATATTTGCATTCTCAAGACTACGCAATCATTAGACGCCAATCCTAAAACTGCAAATGCGTTGCCAACTAAGATGGAATGCCTTTATCTATGCTAGTAAGTTTCATCATGTCAGCCGAAAGACGTCCACTGCTGGACATAGGCCTCCCCCAAGGCTCTCCACTCAGACCGCTAGTAAGTTTACCGGTGGTCTTATCCCACATAGGAACGCAACAATGCGAACAATGCTGTTTGGCGGAAGGGTAAAAGGATAAGATGATAGTAACGAGCCGGACGGATCCTGCACAAGGTCCTACAACCACTAAGTACTTTGTACTGAGTACTTCCCATTTGTAAGCGTACACATTTGTATGGAGTACGCCCTTCCTTCTGCATAAAAGAAAACAATTGAGCACCGTAAGTCTGTGACGAAGTAGCGCCAGTTACCTTCTCCGGTATGTACCGCTCCGGGATGAGTATCTTCTGCGGCGCGGCGAGCAGCTGGTCGATGGAGTCGGCGTAGCGCTGCGGCGGGGCCAGCGCCGAGCGCACCACGTCGGGCGGCGCGCGCAGCGCGCGCTCCATGTCCGCGTCGTCCAGGGAGCGGCCCAGCTTCTGGAACCACGGCCACGTCATCCACTACCGCACTATACGAGTCTTCGTCATTAACAACATCTAAAGTAACATTATTTTGTTCGGCATCGTCTATATTATTTACTATATTATCATCAGCAACATTGTGTTCGCTGAAGATAATTACTGGTCATAGACCTCTCACATTGATGGCTCCGAATTCAAATAAACAATTTTTCGGTACCTATATGTCACAATGTAGGTACCCATATTACACATTGCGTCTATGATTTCTCAGGACCAGATAATTTCTGAAGATTGGAAAGGTTCCTATAATTTAAAGAACGAAAGAGTATGGACAATGAAGCGCTGTCAAAAAAGTCTATCGTTAATTATACCTACTTACATCTTGATTGTATGAATCTTTAGGCATTTCATTTAACACCTTCGCGCTTAAATGGTGGGGAGCTGTGTAGTGTCTTCGCTTTTCCTTTGGCACTTGCCTCCTGTGAAGAGATCCATTTTTAGGAACGTCTCCGGACATCTCTGTGATTATTTGCTTCGCCGCTTCACTTTTGAATATTGGTGACAGTTCCATATGTGACCGTGTCAGACTACCGATACTACTAGTCTTTGACAAAGGATCGTTCGTCAATGTTCTGGCACTGTCCGTGGGACTATTTAAATATTGAGTAGAAATCGAAATAGTTTTGTCATACCCAGACTTCTCGTAGCTTCTGTTATAACTGCTGCCAAGAGAAGAAATGTCACGAGAATAATCGTAATTGGACAGAGACGGACTTGACGGATATTTAGGGCTAAGTTCCATGGAAGACATCTTATCGTTCAGCCGAAGGTAATTTGGTGGCTCAGGATGTTGAGGTTTGGAGTAATATTCTTCAAAATTGCTGAAATCGGTTCGTGGAACTGACGAAGCACGGGAGTAGTTAGTAGACTGGATGAGCTCCTCTTCAAGAAACTGATCGAGGTTGGCAGTGATATTGTTGGAAGGCCAATCGGACATCGGTTGGAGAGAACGCTCTCTGTCTCTTTGACGTCTTTCACTTTCTCTTTTGACAATGCGAACGGTCTTGATCTCTTGTTTCTCAACATTAGACAGATTCCCTAGAAAAAACATAAGGTTACAAACTAATTAGACCGCTTAAAGACCTTTATAGAATGTTTTGTTAACTATCTTACCGAATCCACCATTCTGCATTTCCTCGCTTGTCATAGGTGACATAACATCATTCCCTCCTCCTCTCGTATCCACATATAACGGTGTATCCATATTGCTATGCCCATAGTGACCAGGAGACATTACGCCTACATCATAGTCATAGTCTGAATTGCCGTGGTCGGTGGTGTGGCCTGTATCCAGGTTAGTTTCCTGCCATGAGGTGGTTGGGTGACGTTTTCCTGCAAAACACAAAACCTTGAAAATGTTGCACAAAATTATGATGAACCCGAAGAGGTAATAATAATGCAAAAGTTTCATTCTCTCACCAGGCATAGAATTATGCGTAGTCTGTAGAGCGTGGGACTGCTGGGTGAGATGCCGCACAGCACGACTGAGCTCCTGCCGTTGCCGTTGCAGGGCTGATACCAATTGCTGCACTCGTGATACTTCTGTAAGGTAACAATTAGAATGTGTAAATAAACGTATACACGGTATAGACACACATGCTTGCGATAGTAGTATCAGAAAAGAGGATAAAATGAAGGTTGAGATGGGAATTGTAGAGTAGAGGAGGATGCTTACATTCCCAGTTGCATAAACCCCTAATTAAATTGTATGTCGCATTCAGTTGCATGCTGTCACTTTGTATCTCGGAGAATAAGACAGTGAACTAACCAATTTCTTACGCGAAAAGTACCTAACTACGGCGTGTTTATACTATTCAAACGATTATAACAAAAATAAAGTTTGATAAGCGCTGCAATCAGCGCTTTTGAAGAAAACTAGATCAGATATTTTAGCAAGGTTCAAAACCAGACTGACTGTGTTTTACATATCTTGGGATATAGACCAATCCAACAACAACCCGCACGTTAAAATCCGTAAAACTTTTCGTCCACAGATGTTCACAACATATACCAAACTCCCGAAAACCATTACTTTTCTTCTCGGCCAGTTCAGCCCAGCCCAAACAGAGTTTTCTTTGTACTGACCGTCCTCAAGCATTGCAGTGGCGTGCGATGGAGGCGGAGGGTGCGCGGGCGCGGCCGCGCGCCGGGCCTGCAACGCGCGCCGCAACTGTTGCAGCTCGCGCTCGAGCCGAGCGTTGTCAGCTACAGTTTGTTCCAGTTTCTGCGAATAGTCAGTTACTTTTAAACTTAATAATAAAGCCCAAGTGCGTAGAAAGAAACGGCTCAGTAGCTCATAGTCATTTTCTTTATCGTTATTATGCCAAAAAAATACGTCCTTTGCTGGACACAGGCAGGCGTTGACAAACGATACGTTTCGCGTAAAAAAAATAATGGCAAGCAACAAACAATCTAGTATTAAAAACAAAAAACTTCCTTCATTCTCAGAAATAAATAACTACAAAACACTACAGCTTAAAGGTAGATTAAAAAGAAAAAAATGTTAACACAAACTACGTAAGGACTGGCAAGTTGGGATTTCCATCACCTCAACTAAATACAAAAACTTAGAGCCAGAGACAGGATGTGCTTATAAATACAAACAAAATTGAACTCACACCAAAAATGCCACATGAGTAAATTTAATACTTTTATCTACACTTATATCATAAACCCTCAAATGATGCGTTCAGAAACCGCAAATTATGACCAGCATAATAATCAACTCTGTTGTTAGAGCAATTTTTTTATCTGCGGCAGTAATCTTATGGATTCATAAGAACATCAATCAAATTTTGAACATCTTTGAAAAACCAAGAAATTTGATTTGACCTCTATTCTAATATCAGTCGAGATGACGTTTAGTTCGAAATGAATTGTCAATTTGCTTACAAATTTGACAAATGTCGCACGTAAGATATCGAACGATATGAAAGTTGGAGCCGACTCTAGTTTGTCTCTGAATTAAAAAAAAACTATGACAGCTGCTAGAAAACATTTCAATCTTTTCATTACCGCCATTACCGGTTAAAATATAATATACGGCTCCTGAATGCATCATGGAGGCTTATGATATGTGGGTAGATAAAGTAGTGTATCTAACTGTACATATTTAGGCATTAAAACACTTGTGATGTTATTATGAAACTCGCCTTCGGCTCGTTTCATAAACCCATACTCGTGTTTAATTCCCTTCATTATGTACAGTCACATAAACCACTATTATGTATTTACCTACACATACAAGTTTGAAAGCAATTGCTTGCAGACTTTGACGTGAACTCAGTAAAAACTTAAAATAATAAAAATAAAATAAGTGCATTGCTTAGATGAAAACCTTATAAACCTTAGAATTGAGCGCCAGCATAGCGTGCACTCTCGCCAATTCCGCTTCTAAAGCCCCACTTCCTACTTCAGGCATGGCGGGTTCGCGTTGGTTTGCTAGGTGTGCTAAATCAGGCCTAGTTTGTACACTGTCAAGTTTACCTCGAACGCCTGAAAGAAATCAAATAGGTACATCATTACATTTTCATCGGTTTTAATAGTAGGCACAGGCAGACTATTTTATATCTGCAAATTTACCTTACACATAACTAGCTTAATAAATTAGCTTACCTGTGAGTAAAGATTCAATTGCATCTTTGTCTGTCTTGAGCCCTTGCAAAATAGCGGCTTCGTCAGCTAACTCTTGTTCTAAAGCCCATAATTCAGATACCCTCGCCCTGGCTGCTTCTGTTTCTAGTTGTTTTCCTGCTGCGGCACTTTCTATCCACCTAAAAAATAAAGTCATTTATTTTTAAGTCAGGATTATTAAAACTGCTAAGTTGTCTCGCTAAGGCCCACTTGCGCGGACCGGAGTTAGCGTCTTAACCCGAGGTTAGGCGGCAAACCACGTACAAAAGTAGACGCTTAACTCTGGGTTAAGGGTTAACTCTGGTCCGCGCAAGTCCGCCTAAGATGATTAAATGTTGTATGTACCTTTGCTGTTCCAGCGCGTGCTCCCTAAGTACCTTCTGTCTTAATCTCTGGTTCCTCTCAAGTCTTTCTACTGTAGATCCTGGCCTATTATATAAAGAACCTAACTTCACCATATTGTCCACTAATTGTACTAGTGGCTTACTCTTTTCGTACTGGTGTTCTAGTTCCATTAGTTGCATTTTCAGATGTTCCAGTCTCTGAAGACTTTCTTCTCGTTCCATAGCTTTGAGAGAACTGAGACAATCCTGTAAATATATTATCTAGGTAAAAAAGCACAATCGTAATTATTTTTTAAATAAAATAAGATCGTGTTCCCATCTGTAAGTCTGAGTACCCAGCTGTATATTTAAATGCCGCCAATAAACTGACTAAGTAAGACCGTACACTCGCTGCGAGAATGCACAATATAAGCTCTTTCTAGCCAGTTATGTGGAACGCGGAAAACATGACGATGATAATTGCACACATGATGATAATGTTGATATTTGCACTAGTAGTGAAGAAGCAAAAAAGCGTGTTCTTTGAAAACAAAATAAAGCACTAATGACCTTTATACTATTGATCTGAGCACAGCACTGTTCAATGGCACGGTGCGTGGCTGTATGTCGCCTCCGTAGCTGAATCAACAGCAGCACCAATTCCTCGTGAGTTCGACCAAGAAGCTCTCCCGCAGTAGGCACCTCACCCAATTGCTCCCGACCCGAAAGTTGTTGCCTTTGCTGATATTGCCAACATAAAAGAACGCAACACAAAAGATAAAGGGGGACATTTTAACCAAAAATAAACAACGAAACAAAACACAATAAAACATAAATCATGATAACAATAATTCTACCGGTGAGAAGTCTGATATATAGAAATTATCGTACCATTTCGTCATTTCCAGTGTTCATCCGAATCCTAGGACTGACAGCTCTAATCGGTTGTTGTGATGCCCTGGATGGCGATCTGCCGGTTGCCCACGACTCTTCAGTTGGGTTTAATGATCTTAACTATAACATTGAATCATCACAAAAAATTTAGAGAGTATTTTTATCGGTTTTATATAAGTAGTCATATACAATACAAGGTAAAAGTTGCTTACGTTTTGCTGCGAAGTTGACAGTTGTTCCGAGCCATATTGCTCCGGAGATGGTTTCTCCTCCACCCATCTAACCCTAGGGCTTACTGCACGTACTGGTATATTGTTTTCCCTGTTAGTCCTTCCAATAGATGTGTTACTTCCGAGAAAAGATTTTTTAGACAAAATTTGTTGATTCGATAAATTATTCGCGCTTGATTCCATGTTATTGCCTGCCATTGTCATTGAAGCTGGAACAGTAAATTTCCATTTTAGTATTTGAAATTACTTGACGTAGGTAAACCGGGTTGTTAATATCGGTGAAAACATGATAAAGTGTGCGACACCCCGTTTTGTTACTCGACCAATAGCAGATGTTTATGTACAGTAGATAAATAAGAAAATTAATCGTGTGCAACCCTTTACACAATGCAATACAATAATTAGTATTACAGTGCCACTTTGTTTATGGACTGCCGTATTGACAACCCGCATAGCATGCCTAAGTATATAGCACCTTATCTTGTTTTTACCCAATTATTTGTCAAATAAAACTGCTTTAGCAGTCTCTTATATACACCTAAATTACTCTATAGACAATAATGACTTTGCTTTGCTCATAGTTGTGATTTAAATGTAACTTACATAAGGTACCTTACGCGAGCAGGATTCTAGAGGATACCTTCATTGCTTGCACTGTCAGCCCCGCTGTCCGTGCTACAAAGAGCATCCATTGCGCTCGCCCCGACCCCCAATCCCCGCACACGACCCGCCCCGCCTTTCATAAGCCCACTAGACATTAGATCCCACTGCCGAAGCTTTTCCCTATCAATTTCAAACTTTCTCTTAACCCTGTCTTGAATACTTTCTTTACGATTACCTGTATTAGCAGGAACTAGTGAATTATTAATTGGCTCAACCGCCAATTGTTCATAGACTCCTTCATCAGACGGTTCGATTGACGTATTTTTATCATGTTCAGCTAAACTAACATAAACATCGTTCTCACCGACTTTATCGGGTTCTTCTATGCATACAGCATGAATTCCATTATCTCTACGTCTTAATACCTGGTTTTGAATATCACAGTTCACATAAGTAACGTTACGGATAATTTTCTTAACTCCCTCCTTCTTCAAACGTTTAATACTATTCATACCAGAAACATCGACGCCAGTTCTTCCTGTTGATATTATCGGTGATTCCGTAGTTACCGTATCCAAATCGTCCATTGATCGGGCATGTCTATGGGAAACGCGTCTCAAGTTATCCCTCCACAGGGCATCTTCCTCCCAATGTTTTTCTCCTTGACATAATACGTTCTCATAAGCACTCGCTTCTGCTTCAGCGTCATAATAAACAGTATTAGATGAAGTACCACTGCAATGTGATGACATGCTGGCAGTAGAAAGCTGCACTGGGGAACTAATGTTGCCATCGTTAGACTCTGGAGAAGCATTATCAATAATGCTGCTGTTACCAGATACCCTTTTGCAGCTAAGACCTGATATTAATGACATTGATTCAGGAATTTTTGACCGTTTTCCACCGGTTGATTCGTAAATATTTTTCATATCTATTTCTGGATCTTTATCTGCTGCACTTAAAAACTCGACTGAGACACTTCTAGCAGACGCTGCTAGCTCAAACTGATGGTCAACAATAAATCCTTGATTTCTTCGAATTGGATTGTGAATATGTGAGATTTCATTTTTCTTGTGAAGAGGACCCCTGCGTCGTTGATTATTCAACTTTCTATGAAGATTAGTATTTTTAAGGTAATGCGTCGTTTGTAACAAGTTGATATGCTCTTGGGAAGACAAATCCGAATAGTAGTAAGGAGCACTATGTTCCGTTGAGCTCTCCCTACTATGGAAACTAGTCATGCTAGAAGAAGCATTAGTGTCCACTCCTACTAGTAGTGGTGGTTTTTCACATTCGAAGTCTTTTATTTTATCACATAATATTTCATTGTTTAAATTTTTGGCTAAAAGTTTTTCTTCATCGTAATTCTTGCAATAATAAGATATTTGGGACTTAGGCGCCTCTACAGAGCTGCATGCCCTTTGTGAGCCAGATAAATGTGAATGTCGATTTTTTATCGTATTCGTGACTGGGGTACTGGAACAGCGCATATGTGAGGTCGTCTGTAAATTAAATTCTTGAGTTACATTATCTTTATACACATTGCACTGGTTACTGGAATCCGACATATTTAATGACTTTCTTTGGCTATTATCGTTAAAGCTAATATGACTTACACTGGGCTGTAAGTTGTCTAAATAACGGTCCAAGTCAATATTGGACGCAGAATCGTTGTGAGGTATTTCAGAAGCCTCTGATAATTCAAATATCGAATCATCTGACAACGGTCTGCGTTTCATCATCATTTCCAAATCTCTATATGAATTAGAATGCCTTAGTTCTATAGCTGACTCACTTCCATTCAAACTTACGACTTCAGACGAATTATTTGATGGTCCCCCTTCGAATTTACTACTTATATCTGACTCTAACGATAGCCTGGAGGACCCTCTGTCTGCATTGTAACTCTTAAGAGAATCGGATTCAATACTACTAGAATTATGGCGGCTAAGAACAGAATTGCTTAGAACGTTAGATTGTGTATCGTTTATCTTATTTCTTTCAAGGGTCAAGCTAGCTCTACTGTTACGCACTTTTTCACCTCTGGAGAGTGTATCATGAATGGAAGTTCGACTTCCATAAATCATCAGCGATGTAGTTTTCCTTTTCGCAGTGTTCATTTTTTGATTTTCGCTTGTTAACATTTTTAATATTGAGTTATCTTGAGACATATCTGACTGATCCAACTTATCCAAAATATATTTTGATAATGCATCATCAGATAATTCGTCACACGGTGGAGATGAACTTGGCACTGGAGGAGGTGGAACGATTTCGCTGTCAGAACTATCTTGCAAATCTAACACATTACTACTGCTACTACTTAAATAATATGATGCTGGTCTGAATGTGTCTGATATGCTAAATCTACTGAAGGGACTATCAAGTGAAATATCTTTGGAAGCTTCATCATCTGCATCCGAGCAATAACTCTGCTGATCACCAGATTTCAGCAATTCCTTTGTCAGTTTCTCGCTTTTTGAAGGTCTTTTTAATGTGTGATCCTTTGTGTCAGCAAAATTTGATGCAGTATCTAAAGACATTCTTGTTTCGGTTGTAACATCTACCGAACTGTTTTCATTCGCCAAAACGTTGGAAAGTTCCATGTATACTGGTTCAACTCTACCATTGTTAACACAAACAACTTCATACGTTTGCATATCGTCATCGTTATTACCTAAATTCATTTCAACATATGGATTATCTTCATAGCATTGCGGCATAGATTGATCAAACACACTCAGATTTTGTATAATTATTTTATGAGCAGGTTCTACTGTGGAAATCTTTCGAGGGCTCATCGGCAAATAATGTTCTTCGCCCATACTATGCAATGGTGGTGTTTCTGTTGTGGATTCGCATTGGTTATTAGTAATTTCCGAGTCATGTTCTTTGGGTACATTATTTTCATCATTTTCCAAGGTTTGACCTATAGCTTCTGATTCTAATAAAACTTCGTCTAAATCGTTATCCGTATACTCCATTTGCGTTTCAGATTCCGCTTCACTATCATGTGATTCATATCCATCTTGGTCAATATCCAGCTTACAATTTGATACACTAATATTCTCGTGTTTTTCCTCTGACACATCGTCGTCACTTTCCACGTCAACCTTTGGTATGGGCATAGCGTGAATATTTTCATAATCATTTTCAATCATACCATTAGTAACAACTGCTTGGTTATTTTCACTTATTGGATTGTTTTGGGGGGCATGTAACGGTGCGTTAGGAGGCGAGTGCGGGGATAAAGGTCGAGTAACAATGGGACTCATTAGGTTTTCCTTTTGGGACCTTCCTGCCTGCATTTTTTTCAGCTTTTGCAGTTCAGTACCCGACGTATCTTCTGAGGTGCAAAAGTAAACTGATATTACTTTTCGCTCGGTAGTCATTTTAATAATTTTAATGCACAATGTTAGTAAGTTGTATACGACTTGAATGTTAGAATGTGATGCATTATACTCATAAATCAGCAGAAACGAATATCTGTAACCCACCACCGAAACTAATTCAATATGACATCTTGTTAGTGGCACTAAGTCCCAGCAGGCAGGAAGGTACCTTTCCGCAAAGCGAAGTCATCATACCACTACTGCAAATGTTCAATGCATACGATATAAATTAAATAAATGTTAGGTACATAAAGTTAAAATGTTTGGTTATCGCTTTTAAGTTCTATAAAATCGTAATAATTAGGTGTCGTAATAATCAATACTTCTGTCAGTAAACTAAACAATATTTTAACACTCACATATAAATAGAATAGATACACATTTTTTTTTAAATAATCCAAGTCGAGTTGTATTGGCACTTGAGAAATTAGGTAGTATTTTTATACTAATAACTTGTTCAACATTGAAATATTAACTTTTTTGTAAAATATGAATAGTTCATGCAATATTATAATATATTACTTGATATTACAGCATGCTTGGTTCTTTCTCAGTTGGACATCACAAAGAAAAATAAAGGTCAGGTAAATATGCCAAGTTTCTAGGATTCGTCACTCATGCTACAATACGTAGTACAATATTTGCAATATAAGTAATCGTCACATTCGACCGCAAATATCGTACAAATTCAGCTAAAAAGTAAGTTCTACTTTGGACGATGAATGTGCCACAAATGATATTTAAAGGTAAATAAACACAATTATTTTAGTACAAACCTTCATCATCGGAAGAGTAACTGTTGTACGAGGCGTTTGCATAGGTCTTTGATTTGTAGTCTGACCGCAATGACTGTCGACTTTGGTTTAGAGATCGGGCTAGGGAGATTGCAGCCGGAGTGCTTTTGCGCGTTAGAGGTGACTGCAACATTCTTTGTTTCCATTCCAACAATCGTTTCATCGACTCCTCCCTCTGAAATGGCAAAAAATAGGGTTATTTACTGAAATCATTTACTAAACCACGGTTCAATTATGTAATAAAGTTTTACTTGATCTTTTGTCGACTATTACAATCATAAAAAGTCTGTCGAATGATGATTACTAAATGTATTCCTATAATTTACATCTGTTCGCAGTTACCTGTTGCACTTTCTTTTCCCCTTCCTTTTCGGTAGGAGTCGAAGGAAGTCGTGCACTTGCAGATCTAATGAATCCATCAGATGCGGGATCGGCCCTACTCATGTCTTTAATGTAGCCACTAACAATAGAGCCGTCACTCAAAACACTTCCACTTCTATTAAGAGACTCTCTGTTGTCCTTATTTTTCAGAGTCCAGTTTGAATGGATTCCTTCACTGTATTTTGAATGATTGCTTACATTATCACGACTATTTCTCGGCATCCCGAATTCCGTTTCATAATTATTGTTGGTAGTGTGTGAGTATGGTGAATGTAATTGTTTTTCTACGAGGCCACTAGCGTACTTCGCCAAAGGTATTTGAATATTTCGCGGCCCTAAACCTTGTTGTAAATATTGTGCTGACTGACGCATTTTCTCGGCGTAACTCGCTTCGGAATAGTATCTGTCGGAACTAGGGTCATACGATGAGTTTATATCTAAACTAGATTTCGGTCTCTGGGGTTGCCGCGGCACATCACCAACTGTTCTATTAAGCATTTTCTTGTTTAACATTTCGTTCTTAGATTCATATTCTAGGAAATCGGCACTGTGAGGCCTAGGCATCGGAGGCTGAATTCCACTAGACTGCATTTTTTTACGTCTCAAAACAGAAGGTCCGTTAAATGTCTTTTCCTGGGTCTGGAATATAACAACGAAATTACATACAAGTTTAATAAAACTTAAATATCTCGCTGTTCTCACATCTCGATTGTTATCACATGCCATGTTTCAACACACATGTGTTGTTACATGTTGTTGTATGTGGCCAATTTACTGAATAAATATTTTGATTTTGATTTTGATTTTGAACATATTTTACTATAAAAAATAAAGCTTGCTTATTATTGGGAACCTATGTCATTCCTTCGTGACATAGGTTCCCAATAATAAGCAAGCTTTATTTAATACAAAGATGAATGTAGATACTTACGTAATTTGCTGTGTAGTCCTGTGGCTGCTGTTGGTGCTGACTAGAAATGCTGATCGCATCCCGGGGAGTATGAGGCGACTTTGCATAAGTTTGACCGTATTCATTTTCGGAGCTGTACAAGGCATACACGTCTTCGTAATCACCCATTTTTCCTTTACCGTACGCTGACATGGTCGTGGATCTCCCGTAAGCATCAGGTGTTCGTCTCTCTATTAATAAACGTTCGTTGATAGTGCTGCCTGACCTGCTGGGTCTCGCATTTAACTCTCCGTAAACATCCCTATTGTACTGGCTCATGTCTACATTATTAGCCGTGTTATTTAAACGTGGCTCGGGGTATGAATCGTTCATGTTCGGCTGCGCTCGATCTTGCTCGTAATTTCGGCAGTTTTTATTCTGCATATCACTGTCGTTAGCACTTTCCGTCTGTGGTGTCGTATCCTGGAGAAAAGGATTGGACTGGGATTGTCGGTCGTATATCGGTTCTTGCTTGGCCTCGGACTGGGATCTGCTCCTATTATCAAAGTAAGGGGGATTAGGGGTTGTCTTATAAATGGATGTTGAAGTGCTGGGCTGGGTGTTTTCGAGTCTGTCAGTGACGGTGTTAGTCAAGGGCAGCGAGAGGTGGTGGGTGTCGTATGGTCGTTTCATCGGGTACTGCGGGGGAGCGGGGGGCGACTGCGGGCTCCGAGTGTAAATGCTCTCTTGGTTCGGGCTGCTCGGGAAGTGTTCCTGGTAGCGTGTGTGACTAGTGCCCTGACTGTAGTGTGATGCTGGCTGTTTGAGTAGGTCGTAGTTTGGGTCGTATCTGGAATATTTTATAGCGCATGCGGTTATTACAAACTCAAAAAACAAACTCATTAATTTTTGCAAAAGTTATATAAAAAGCGGTTATCTTACATGTCAGAGCCTGGTGAATTGTATCCTTCGTTCGATCGTCTAGGCTTAGGTGGAGCATTCGCATAAGTAGGGCCAGGTATTTCATCGTCCTGGAGCAGAAAAGGTCAACGTTAAATAACCAGAGCAAGATAAACGATCGTTGGTAGAGCATAATGATCGACATAATAGATAATTAATTCCCGAGCAAAATAACCACATTCAGTTATGAGACGCCAGTGACACTGTCAATTTACAGCGGCGACTGCGCATTATCTGCAGTTAGAGCGACATCGTAATCGCTGTCCTTGGTTCCGCTCTGGCAAACTAATTGTCGATCACTTGCACCGGTACATGTTCGTGCACACAATAATACCCACCTCTGTTTTTGCAGCTGCCCGCTCGCTCTGCTTTTGTGGCTGGTCACTGAAAATAGACGGTCTAAAATTACTTTGCGGGCTTCTAAACCACCGTTATAATAACCTTGGTATTGAATCCCTACACTTAGGGCGTGACGACGTGGGCGACCCGCTGCAATGCTAACAAGCCGGAGGAAAAGCAAAACAATGAATGTCACGCTGTTTATTTAACTTGTCGCTACTCGTTTGACTTCTCGTTTAATAGCCATATTCAAATTATTCAATAAGATGACCAGAAAATATTTAAATGGACGATCAATTTTAAAAGCCATTTAATGGTGATCTAAATAATAATTACAATAATATCTTACTTGGGGCTCTGCATAAGTGCTGCCATTGTCAGCGCCTTCACCCACTTCATCATGGCCTCCTGGTCCGGTGCACAGAGGATATACGTGCGCATATTTGCATGCTCCAATTTAAAAGCGAACTTTCGAAGAACTTTGTCCTCGGCCTTGCAAGCTGATACTTTGTATGAAGGTAGAAGTACTGAGCCGAGAAGCTTTTCTTCGTCGTGACCTTGAATAATAAATTAAACAAGTTATTTTACGCATGCCGTATGCATTATAGAAAATATGGTAACCGTTCTTTTTATCGAATTTCGCTTCATCGATTGTATCATTTCATCGAATTTAATTTATTCGAACGCTATTTTCTGCTGAAACCGTGATGTTTTCAGGATATCTTAAACATTAATTACGTGGGTTAGGTTAGGTTAGACATGAGAACACCAAAAATTTTTACTCATGCGGCGAGAAAAGCCTTTCGATGAAATGAAAATTCTGCGTAATGATACGTTCTTTGAAAAGTGTTTCGATAAAATAATAGATACCCAGAAAATATAAGTTAAGCGATACTTGTTAATGAATTATAATTTTTTTATGAACGTTAGCAGTTTTACGAGATTCCAATGAACCATTTCAAAACAAATTAAATGGGTAAATAGATGATTCTATTCCATTCAATTTCGAACTTGAATTATTAAGGAACACAGGAACAAAGTTACGTCAAATTTCCTTATGGACCTCCTGCGCCAAGATTCTACATAGGCTTAGCAAATAAAGCCTGTTACTGTAAAAAGTGAAAAGTGATACTTACTTTTATAGTAAAAAAGGCAGTACTCAGACAGGACAAACCATCTCTTTCTCCATACTTTTAGTCCATCTGATCCCTGCTTGTAAAGAACGCCAGACAAGGTGACTGGAGCAGAAGGCAGCCGTTGGGCTATGGGAGAACGCAGAGCCTGTGTCCCACCGCTACTTCTTCGACTGTCTGAAGAAGGCGACTTAACGCTTGGACTACTCGACTCGCTCGACTTCATCGGAGACACCACGCTGACATTACTCCTCTGACTTTGATCTGAAGGTGGAGATTGACTTTTCGCTTTCTCCCCTTCAGACTGTCTCCTATACCTTTCCGACTCTCTGAAATCAGACGGCTGATTGGACTGCCACCGAGTATCAGGGTACTGACGACTTTGCTTGTCAGATTCTTTATATTCATTATTTTGTGCGTACCTATCGACATCTTTCTGTATGTCGGCACTGCTGTATTCTTTGAAGTCGTTTTTGCTACTATACCTATCTAAATCTCTATAAGAACCGTCAGAGTATATGCTATTTTGTAAGTTCGGTGGTGGCTGCACACCATGTATTTGTTGAAGCAGTAGTTGTCTTTCGGCAAACTTCTGCTGCTGGTGCATTTGCGCTTGGTTCTGGTAGTGCAGTTGCTGTTGCAACTTCATCTGCTGTATTTCATTATACTGTCTTCGCAATAGCTCTGTATTACTTTGTGCTCCTATCCTACTCGAATATGGGAGATACGGTTTGGAACCGTACTGATTCGAGTTGGGCCTATAGATCGGTTGATGATTTTGGTATATTTGGTTGGTATCTTTCGGTGGGTTTCGTTTTAAATAGTCTTGATACACTTCAGCATTATATCCTTTAGGAATATTGTGAAGTATCTCGTTATTCACGTTGTGGTCGGTGTGTAATTCTGTTCTTTCTAGTCTAGGTGGCGATTGGGGGTAGTTGTAATTGTCATTGATTCCGTATTGTCTAGCATAGTCTTGATTGTAGCCGGTGCCGTACAGTTCGTGTCTGTTTTCAAGGAGTGGCGAGCGGGCGTCCACGTTGGACTGGTATTGGCTCTGGAGGAGCTGATGCATGACGCCATTCGGTTGAAGCTGAGGGGGCTGCGGGGAGGAAAGGTGGCTGGTGAGAGGAGGCTGCGGGTTGTAGAGCTGGTCGGGATGCACATGGTGCGCCATCAGCTGCTGCTGTGTCAGAGGTTGCTGCGTAGCCGGCATTGACTTCTTGTTCTCCATTTGGTATTGTGACTGTGCAATCGGAGGGTCAAGCCTAAAACAACAAGAAACCTTTCATTAGAATTCTGACAGATACTTTGAACATACGAATGGGAACTTTGCGTGTCCATAAGCACGTAGATCGAAACAGCTCAATCTATTTGAACCGCATACTCGAAGAGGCATTATCTTCGGGTTGATAAGGTGCGCGTGTGGAGAAGTTATAGGACCCCGCATGGCGTCCTATCACGAAACTTTGCAAGCACCGCAAGCAGATAGCCTATAATCGCAGTAAAGACGCTATCACGCTAAAAAATAGTACAATATTTTATGGGTTGTAAATAAGTAAAAGATACAAACTTCCTCAACAACAAACAACTAGAGTTTTGTCGATAAGACAGTTTAAATAGGAACGGTAGTCAATTATAAACTTCATATTATCCAATTAAATAATTTCCAATGGTAATTATTTAAATCAAAAGAAAGCGATTGGCGACCATACATACTCGTATACCTACACACTCCGTCTAATTTTCTCCCACGGCTATCGAACGCCGCTAAAAATAGGGGGAGGTGCCTATAACAGCCGAGTGAATTCGTTAACTTGCATAATGTTTTAATTTCTCCACAAAAAATTGCAAGCAGTATGTTTGTCTTTCTGTGTGATCAATGATCATGTGTAGGATTTTAAGTATATACCTAATTATCTTATATTTCAATCTACTAAATTAGTATGTTAATGTGCCATCGACCCGATTTACGTTACTGAGAATGATAACTCAGTGATAACGATATGAAATTTTACGATTTACTACAAAATGTCGAGATAAGAGATGTTACAATTAGAAGGTGATCATTAGCGTAGTCTATACTCGTGGCATCCGGCGCAAGAGGTAAGTAAATGACTGGCTTAATGACCGGAAACCTCACGGTAAGTATCTGCCACGGAAGTCTGCTAATAAGGCGAAAATACAGTAGGGCGACTTAGTCACGCGGAGAAATCAATACACATTTTTTATAAATTTTAAATTAATGGGTTACATAAATATATTTCTCCGACAATTATTTATGAATGTATCATAAACACTCGAAAAAACAAATGTTGCCTATCCTGTGGTCAATAGTTAAAGGCTTGTGTCCGTCCATATAAGTTATGTTTTTATTTGATAGGACTAAAGCGTCTGGTCTACTGATGCCATTTATAGGTATATGGATTCAACCAGAAAATAATTCCTTAAAAACGATAACTTCGGTTATGCCACAGGAAAGACGCTAACCGTGTATGACCCTTCAAGATATAAGTTACATCTAAAACACAAAAGGTAGGTAGGTAAAACACATCATTTCTTTCGTAGATATATATTATGATTGTTATTCAGATGTTTCTCTAACGCAGCCTCAGATAACTCGTCGCCAAATTAAAAGTGTCAATCTAACCGGAATCGCAAGTTGCAACAACTGGTCGTCCCGATCGCAAACAGCATACTGACTTCATCTTGAAAACTACACACATGAAACAAAACGCTTTTTATTCGTATTGAAACGCATATTGAACTTGTCTGCACGTCCGTCCGTCCATCCTGTTCCTTCCTCGGCATCGCTAATGAATCAGTCAGTCATCAGGTTCGCGCGAGAGGAGATTATCGGCGGATGTGAACTAATGACATGCACGGCCAGCTCCGGTCCGTAATAGTCCGCGCCAAGGCCAAAAGAAAAAGGCAGTATAAGAGTATAAAGCTAATATGGCGCATACTGCCGTTTTGCTTTGGCTGGCAGAGTGGCTCAGCGAACTTATCATTAACGTGTGCATATAATTAGAAACGCTCGCCAGGTAAAGTTAAATGCAGTCATTAAGTGATAATCGTAACGATGTGCCGTTTCCATTATTCCTTTCGCAGGGTCGCGGGCGACATTAATGCGAGGTATGACAGATAAGCTATTAATATTTAATACAAAACCTGTAATGTCCAGTTGAAGCGATTTTAATTATACAGGGTGTTTACTAGTCCCACTGCAAGGACTTTCAGGGAGGTTAGAGATCATTTTGAGCATCTTTGACCGAGTTTCATATTAAAAAGAATCTGAAGGTGGTTGGTGGTGGTGGCGATGGTCATCATCAAAATTTTTCTTTGTTTCCTGAACTAATGTTGACCAAACTGCAAACAAATTAAGTTATTTGATTTCTTGTTTTGTCAGCGAAATATAAAAATTTACTGTTTGTTTATTTGGATTCGACATATAGAGGCCTATCACGAAAACACTAGAGATGTCAAACTCACACAGGATACTTGAAAATTTTGTTCGCTTTAATAAAATTCTCTCAGTAATACCAAAATGTTAATATTTAAATTGAGTAAACACAAAAACATTGCAGACAAGCGAACTGTTTGTTTAGTCTGGGTCACAAGTGTAATGTAATTTTGCGGCGCGAAACAGGCAGGCTGGTCCAGTTGGCGCGTCGCCAGGCGATCCGCTCATCTGTCTGTTTACCCATATAGACCGCGACGAACCGGCCCAGTCAATCCTCAATGTCAATCACGCCGGATTGACCTACATTAGACATGCTCTCACATCAAATTGCATCGTAAAAAGACGTCATTACAAAGAAAATAAAGCAGAATATAAAGAATTCACGACAAAGCCAGGCGGAACATTAAATGGAGACAATTTTAAGTGCTAAAAAGCATTGTGTCTTTTTTATATCGTCCCGCGTCACATTAAGTGCACAAAATGGTTTCCTAGACAGTCAGTAAGAGTCTGTAGACGCCTAGGTCGATTAAGAAAGGTGAAGACGTTTTTGCAATAGTTTCTGGAGCAATTATAAATAGCGTGGAGTTCTCGCCACGGCCTCATTATCAGCTACGTAAATAAACAGCGTTGAAATTGAAATGTCACGCGTAATATGCGTTATACTAGCGTTTTTTCGTTTCGTTTCGAAAATTGTAGCAGACGAAATCGTAAGGGATCTTATGGCGTCTGGACTCTGGAGTTTACGTTATGTTGATTAATGTTGTCATGTTATTTGTTCACATTAATCATAAAAGCATTGTCAATTCCTTGATTTGAGTGATGGCAATAGTTTAAACTTACGTCAGTGACTAAAAAAATGCAATAAAATTATATAACTTTACTTTGACAATAGTTAGTGGTTGTTAACGGTCACGGATGCGATATTTCATACCATGTCTACTTATTTTCACTTACGTAACACAACACACTCCATCATAAAAGGCTTTCAATAACTTTTAATAGCGCTTATGTAATGTTTAATGAAGCCGCAATCCTGTGAATGCGTGTGTAGATATAAATATTATAAATACTCCTTGATCTCAATCTTTTACTTTAACTAATAGGTCTGTACTCAAAGTCCTACATAAATCTTGTTTAATGCCAAACAAAACAGTTTCTATAATTCAACATTGGAATCGTGTTGTTTGTAATATAAATTGTGGCTTGAAACTGTCTTGAGTAGAACAGGTCGTAATTTAGTTCCAATTCAAACTTGAACCGGCGTTGGTAATTATAAACCAGTATCTATCTTTATAGGATAAGATACTGAGTTCTGGCGCTCCAGCGCTAGTACCTACGTGTATACAAACCTTTTATTTTCCATAATGAGTAATAAGTACATGACCAGTTTTCTACGCGAGACCGGTCAGAAACCACAAAAGTCGCGTATCGTGGGAACGATCCACTTCGCACAGTAGGTTAGATCAGGCTGCATTGCAGATAATGTGACTATGTAGGGAACCTATTTTGGCGGAGAATATATACGAGTGCACTGCCGAGAAAATTGACGCTTTTTTGTCATTGAAAATGTTGACTTGGCTTAAGATATTGCAACCGATCGATCCGTACCGTTTAGATGTTTCTCAATATTTATTTCCCAACAAGATAGACAGGCAAATGCTAGGTAGACATTATACCGACCTGTCTAACTGTACAGTGCAATAGCATATAAAACAACCTTCGTGTACTTCTCTCCCAGTCGCTCTTATACGCTCTTATGTTAGTCTAATTACTTTACCCGAAACCGAAATACTTTTCAAGACCTCTTGCACTGTACCGGTATATTGCCGAGGCAATGTCGAAATAACTTTGCTGAAGGCCCCTTGATTTCTTCTTAAGTAGATACTGACGCTTACCTCGAATTTCAAATTCTCAAATGAAAATATTTCACTTACTTTTTTTTTTTCAGCCAATATGACATAAGTCAGTTTCTAATTAATAATTGCCTATTTTTAACTAGCTTCATTAGTTGCGCTTGTCAGTCTGTCCGTCACAGGCATGTTGACACGGTTAAGGATAAAAACGCGATGTCGTTATGTTGAGAAACTGTTGAATCTTATAAAGTATGTTTTTCTAAATGAGCCGTTTGTCTATGGGTTTGGGTTCCTCATTAACTAGCGCACGTTGCTTGTTTATGTAATGCCGAGTGTGTAAGCGCATGCAGAGTAATCGATATCACTTCTTCAGAGCGATAGTCGATACCAGATACGATCCGTTCGATTATTTACTCTTGTATCGCACTCCCCGGTTGATTGAGCTACGTAAATATTGAATTACATTTACATAACAAAACGTGAGATTAATTTAATATCAACCCGCTTTTGTTGAAAAACGATATCGGCAAGTGTTACGCTGAAATTGAAATATTCGATTCCATTTACGAGGTATAAACATAACAGAGTGACGATTATTACGTTTGTTCACATGAAATAAAACAGAAATGGTTAGAAAGTATCATTGGATATGTAAATAATAATTTATTTTTACGGAAATTATTATTGCGGCCTCAGCTACATGACTTGAAAATATAATGCATTGTAATACTTTTCTTACGCAAAACTTTCTATCAGGTGAACCGATTTGTAATAAAGCCATAAATTGGTAAAGTTGCTAAATAAAAAATGTTACTGGTATGAAGTAATCCTAAGAATGACACATTATATCACACACTATATATCTGCAAAGTATCATCGAAATCGGTCAATTCATTTAGGGTATAAAAAAAGGTATAAATTTAATGTTTGATAATTTTTGTTTTAGTTTGTGTTGCAGTAAAACCTGTAAAGTACCTAACGTAACAGTAACATGTAGTTTTATGGCAGTATACATAACTAATGAGTGGATTTACAGCTGATATCCGGAAGTGCTTAGCTATTGCACAGTCGATGATAACATTTATTTGGGTAAGCAATGCATGAATCGGGACTAATGAGTATACTGAGATAGACCACTTAGGCACTTAGGTGCTTAGATTATTGGGCAAAAAATTGGTCACGCTCTTGGAATACCATTGTATACTTAAGATATGAACCTACTGTATTTCGGAATCCACCAAAACATCGTCACATGCCGGAAGTTAGTAATACAAGTACCAAGCAAGGATCACAGGGGAAATATATTTCTTTATGGAACTATATTATAAGATTATAAAAAAACCAATTGCGGCTATTAATATAGAGATAGGTTGATTATCGTGAGATTCTTAATCTAAACTATCCGAAAGCGCATCTGTCTCGGGCTAAGTGTAAAATTTCTACCCCGTTAGCTGGATCTAAATGGTACTGAAATAGCATATTTACAACAAGTACAGAAACATTAACAAAATTAAAATGACTGTCAGCAATTGAAAACTCATCGTAACATTCGTATCCCCAAAGAGTTATTTTAAGAATCAACCACAAAAAAGATATAGGTAAGTTTAGCGTAAATAAATACTGCAGGCTGACACAAACATATTACAAATGGCACTACAATCAAATCACTTTGCCTGGACTTATTAAGACATATTACGTATTTGGTATGGTATAGTACGGAATTTTTATTTTAAAAAGAAACAGTTGTCCGCAGTGTGGACAAAGGGGTGCGGACAACTGGGAATAGCCCTGGTAATTAATCTTTATAGGGTAGTGTTCTACGCCAAGAAAATTTATAATGCTTGCCAAGATCCCTAAAATTCCAGAACAATAAAATTTATACAAAAACCTTTCCAAAAAAAAACCAATGGATGATATTAAAAACAAAATCAATATATGTCGAGTCTGACAGAAATTGTCTGTTTTTTAGTGATTCTCTCTAGAACGTGCTGCAGGCTATGTCCAGACAAAGTTAGGTCATATATTAAGTGAAGAAGAAGTTGACGGTACTCAGGCAGTAACTTAATACGTGAGCAAGCTCAATAACTGATAACGCAAGGCTGTATCGGCCAGCGAGCGACCGCAAGCGGTCGGGTCCCGCGCATTCCTGCGAGACGTACGAGAGGTGAACAACCGGCGCGCGCGCCTCGTCCTTGGTCCGCGTGCTCCTTTCTACAGACTCCATGGACCAGTGCTAGTGAAGAACCTATGGGCATGATTATATTACGATGGCGTGTTTGATGGTGTGAGAAGTAATCATGCTTACTATTAAAACCATCTTCGTAATGATACTTTTTCCATAGTGTAATCTTGCATCTGTGCTGTCTGTATATCCTGTAGGAAACAGCCAAGTTATTACTTTAATTCATCAATTTATATAAGAAACTAACAACATACCATTGGCATGCAGAAGAAATAACTTAAGGAGTAGTATGCAGCCTTGTGGAACACCGACATTCACAGGCACGAGGTTCGAGTACATATCGACCAAAAATACTTAATGTCTATCCCGTAATGATATTAACCAACAAAATACATTTCTTCGGGATGTTAACAGTAAGACAGTTTGAAACAAAGCCTTTTGCCCCGAATCTGATCCAAAACCTTCGTTACATCCAAAGTGAAAAACGGCTAAGGCGTCATATAAATGATTTTTATTACTTTTTAGTGTTCCGTACCCAAAGGGTAAAACCGGGACCCTATTACTAAGACTCCACTGACCGTCCGTCTGTCTGTCGGTCTGTCTGTCACCAGGCTATATCTCATGAACCGTTATAGCTAGACAGTTGAAATTTTCACAGATGATGTATTTCTGCTGCCGCTATAACCAACAAATACTAAAAACAGAAAAACAAATATTTAATGGGGCTCCCATACAAAAAACGTGATTTTTTATAGATAATGATACAGAACCATTCGTGCCCGAGTCCGACTCGCACTTGGCCGGTTTTTTATAACTTTAATAAGATCGTTAAATTAGAACAGTGCAGCCAAGGCGGAAGTCATGTTGGCTGGCACAAATGCCGGAACAAGAGGGTGACTGAAGGGCGCACTTTTTTTGTGTAACGGTTTGTTTTGCCATCTGTACCACTCGGTTTTTCATCACTCAAGAGTCAAGATAACGATGAAAGTGTAACACGTGTTAGAATAAAACAGAAACTGCGCCAGGTTTATATCCGAAGTTGCCAGTAAGTCGTTGATGTCTTAAAATATTAAAAAAAACCGGTCAAGTGCGAGTCCGACTCGCGCACCGAGGGTTCCGTATTTAAGATAATATGCTTGGTAACCGCAAAAGAAAATACTCATTCTTATGAACTTTATTTTTTATGCAATAAGGTCCATTTTGACTAGACTTAATTTTAATACAGATTTTATAGTATTTTTTGTGATTTCTCTAAAACTGTAAATAATGAACACTTCATTTTATTTTTCCCATAAAATTTAAGTAATTATCTGTACGTCAGGATTTTTTCAGATTTTTTGATTAATAAACTACGGAGATAAGGCTGGCGGACGGTAATTTTTTGTACATTTTGGCTATAAATCAAAAAGCAGATCACAAAAAAATTAAAATTAAATTGTTTTGAAATATGCAGATTAAGCCCTTTCATATGATACCATTTGCTATAATCAAACCACTTTAATTTTTCAATCCCCCATTCTAGACCCCTTTTCAATTATTTATAAAATTAATTTCCATTTTTTTTTACTAAAAACAGATGCGGGCAAGCAAGTTGTATAACTATGCCAAATTTCAAGTTGATAACATTTGTGGTTGCTGAGAAAACCTGCTGTGACAGACAGACAGACAGACAGACAGACAGACAGACAGACAGAGGTGAGACAACGAAGTCTCACCATAAGGGTTCCTTTTTTACGGTCTAAACGACGAATATTCGTCTCCCAATTAACTTGTAACTTACCTTAGGCAGTCAGAGAACTGCAGGTATATCTCAAAAATAAAAACTCTCTTTGTAAATGCTCAGGAAGTAAGTAGATGTATAAATCCTGCATAATTATGATCATGACCATCAGTACGTACGTAAACACTTTATTGATTTAGATAAGCTATTTATTCTGCCTACGTATATATCAACCAGTCAGGAAAACAAGTTACTCGCAAGAATAATTTACATTCTTCAACAACCTATTCAACTGTCATTATTGTCATTAAGCAGACAAGATTGTGAATGCCTTAAGTCAAATCTGTTATCCTGAGCAATAGTCAACTTTCTTTAAGACTATTTCTTCTAATTGGTTATGTTTCTATAAACAAAGATAGCAACAAAATTGTAGTTACTCGTGCATCGTTTTTAAAAAATACATGAAGATTTAATCTATTTAGCAACTCTGCCGCTATTAAAGCCCACAGAGATAAAAATCTGAAAATTTGAGGAAATTACGCCGTTTGAGGAAAACTATTACTTACGTCAATTTTAGCGTAAACGATGTCACAGCCGGCAGACCGTGGCGCGTTTAGCCCAAGTCGACTTTTTGTTTCTACAACTGTTCAGGCCGGGTCAAGTTACTCTGTTATCTAAAACTACGCCACGGAACTTCCAAGTTCACTAAACCAGAAACAATAGGGCTAGCCGAGTAACGGTAGCTCGTAAACAAGAAGCCCTAGATCGTTCTACGTTGATATTAAACGTTAACTAGTCAGTATATCTTAAGTAAGAGACAATGTAACTTAGCCTACTGATTTTAATTGCGCATTAAATAAAGAAAACGACTTTTTTGCAGTTAAGATTAATCGAGTCGAGTCTAGTGTATTTGATTCTGTTAACTAAATTTAGACCTCCGGAGGTAACGGGCCTACGAGATACGGAGATACGGATATAACACTTCCTCAAATTAAATTTAGTACCAAAACAGAATTATTATATCAATCTGTTTTAAAGATAAATTGGAATAAAGGCTGTTCGATCAACTTAATTAACTTTCAAAAGTAATGCAATGCACAAAATATACCTACCGCAAAAACAAATGACACTCAACGAAAAGCACTCCAACCACTTTTATTCAAACAGGTAGGTAACTGCAACTTTTACGCGTCTGCACCACATAATGAGGTAATTAATAAATCATTCCAATTAAGAAAGTTTGTGTTGATAGATGTTATGTTACAGATGATAATATTTAAAATTGCTTTAGCAAGCATGTTCTTATGTCATCAAGTGTCAATTACGTATGATGTATCTATTTCTTTTACTAGGTATATGCTGCAAATACAATCTAATAAATTGTTTCAAGGTACTGTAACATGTTGCGTAAAAAGTATTTCAAGAATTATGTCAATATGTTTTTAATTCTAATGAGCATTTAATGATAAGGCACGTTCTTTATCGAATTAAACCATGCCATAGTTGCACGGGGTCACACTTCTTTATCTGTAGAATTCAACAAACTTATTCTTTACGAAAGATTTCATCGAATTCAGCTCTAAAGAAGAATACAGCAGTAAAACTTACA
Source organism: Acleris literana (assembly GCA_946894065.1). NCBI lineage: Eukaryota > Metazoa > Arthropoda > Insecta > Lepidoptera > Tortricidae > Acleris > Acleris literana. Next base: position 7,961,231 of record OX335689.1, on the reverse strand, counting down.
TTAAGACACGTGCTAAAATGGCTTTGTACTAAAGTACGCCGTTTGAATATCTGAGTGCGAATGGTTTCATAAAAGACGCGATAGTCAACATTTTACAACACCGTAGGTAGACTATGCGGAATCCGTGAGAGAGGAAAGCTATTGTGGCAAGTTGACAAGTGTAATTAAGTAATTTGATAGTGATATGGGAAAACTTTGTAGCAGGTACTCTAGACCTCTATCTTTTTTATACTTGATAGAGAAAACCGAATAGAATAACGCACTCCGGTCTCCGGCCAAACTCTAATGCCCTAGTAGTACTAGGCTAGTACCTAGTTACAAATTTCCTTTAGTGGTAAGTAGTGGGACCTTGTGCAGACAGGTATCTGTTGAAATGATTACGAGTAGCATTGAGGCATTCGATCTTAGTCCTCAGGGTTGGCAACGCATTAGCAGTGTTAGGATTGCAATCTTGAAATTGTAATAGGTATTAAGTTTTCAAATATCTATGGGTACCAGATTCGACTTACAATCTAGTGGCTTGTTTGCTCTATTGCCTTCTCTACATGCATTTCTACAGAACTTGACGTGATCGAGAAGAATTTCGTTGATATATTCAGAGAAGTACGATAACTGCCAAGGTGCATTAGTAGCATCAAAGCTTTGAAATGTAATAGGTTGTAGGTCGTTCTACTCGTAAAGGCTGCTCATACCCAACACGACTTAATTAATGGTCTTAACTTAATGCCGGCTTCCCTGCACCATCAAAGAGGTTTTGTAGGGCATCCGCCCACGAACATTCCACCACACATTACGTTTTCTTCGTTTATTAATCGACTCGCATTAGTTAATCAATCTAATTACCAAACCGCTAGGTTTTGATTAACTGTTATTATTTATCCGGCATTTTTCCGTAGGCGTAAAATATCAGTGTATTGTCTTGAGGTTTCATGTTCGGATGGAAAACTTACTTACATCTTCACGTTCCTGACCCACCCGGCAGAATAGGTACCATAACCATTACATCTAGGGTTGCCACCCGTACTTTATTATAAAGTATTGTACTCTATTTGAGCTTCCCGTACGTTATATTTTACGCAATTCATAAAGTACGGCCTAGTACTTTATTTATGACATTCGGTTTTAGTGGATAATTTTTTCTAATAATTAATAAATTTAAATGAAATTGTACCTCAACGCAACCGTCAACCACCCTCGACATAAACTTTGTTTTGCCATGTTTGAACGCGAGTGATAGGTTCTTTTATCGTTGCCAAAAACGGTGTTAGAAAGCAAGGGCTGATGGGTGATAACACTGATAACTTGATATGAAATATGTAGGTATTTAAAAATAAAGCAAAAATACTTTACATTTATGCTGCGTACTTTATTTTTCTTCCTATTTTGGTAAGTAATACTTTATCTGTTAAAAAAAGGTGGCAACCCTAATTACATCCGTCATTTTATACTCAAAGGTTCAAGAACTGTTTATCGATCAAAAAACATATTCTAAGATGAGCATGTGTCCCAAGAACAGAGAATCAATCCATTCAATTAAGGTAAGTAAAACAGTAATCGCAAAGGTAGATATCGACACGATAAAGATATCTTTATCAAAAGGGCCCGAGGCACGACGATCGTGACCCGATTGCTCCGATTATCACGTTTCTTTACGAGTGTGAGATATAACATAACACAGCTATTAAGCGCTAGATTTCAAGTACATACTTCAATCGTTTTATATAAGGAAATGATTCAATTTGTTCTCTAAAAGCAGTTTGAAACTGTAAAGCCGAGAAACGAGATAGCACCTTCAGTTCGTTAAGACTTCCGTACGAAGCTCTAAGCCCAGATTGAAAACGTCTTGGCACGATTTAAGGGGATTTAATTAAAGTGATAGGTAAGTATTCTTATTACGTACGTATAAGAGACCTATAATTGACATTTTCGGAACGCTTATTATGAATTATTTATTATTATTATTCTATCAATATCTTTTAATAAACGTTGGCTGTGCAAATCACCAAAAACATACTGTTATATTTCAGTACAAATTACATTAAAGTAATTATAATTAATTCAAATCTGTTAATTAACAACGCAATAATAATTAGTCTAAACAAGGCTAGCACGTCGGATATTTTGTAAACAAGTCTGCGGATCATAAAGACTGCGTCAAGCATTATCATATTATGCTGATGCTATGTAAACAACCCAAGTCTGCTCCTTAACTTGCTACAGCAAATTGCTACAAACGTATGTTTACTCGTGTGTTTGTGGATTCAACTCGCCGCGTTATCATTATCACTGATCTCGCGGCAACCGAGCGTCAAATGAGCTCTTTATAAATATAAGATATAAGTAACGCGACCCTTGCGATCTCCTACAAAATATAATATCGTTGGATTGCTAAGTGGCTTTAACTAACTGACCGCGAACGCCCTCTGCAGCTTAAATGTAGTATTTACTGAAGCAAATTGAATGGTATCATTGTAAGGATTGAATTAAACAATTATCTTCAACTAATCTAACATAAAAGATGTTTTAAATACCCGGCTGGTTGTTTTGATATTGTCGTTTATAAACATTTATACTCATGTGACTAGGTACAGTCGAAGGCATTAATTTCTATACAGCCATCGCGTCACATAGATGTATACACGGACCTTATTGTAACCGGCATAAAGGCGTACCTATATATATTTTGGACGCCTTGGGAACTTATATATATTTATGAGTTTGACTGTACATGTACGTCTAATTCCGCCATTTTGCCATTATTTTAAACTAAGGTACCTATCTGGAAACACTCCCGAAGCTAAGGCGAATCTTCTACAAGGAAACAAAGAACCATAATATACATATTGATCCAGAACCCTTCACCTCGGCAGTTGGATAAAAATAGCTATAAACTACAAATACTGGCATATTTATTAGCTGTACAATTTAGTTTATAAAGGCTTTCTTTCAGCTGTTTATTTGGCAGGTGTAAGTTACATCTGCGAACAGGTGCCGCACGTTGCAACATCACGCTTTAATAGGCTGAGAAGCAATAAAGAGGCAATATTAAATTTACATTACTCAAGAGAAAGCCACCTTGCCGCTTGTCACCGATCCCTTATTACCGTCGTTTGTTCGCCATTTTTTTTGACGCGAGAGAAATATTAACTTAGTTGGATAATTTAACGTTTACGTAATACTCTGCGGTAAGCGATACTTTACACGTAATTTAATTCGTGAACACATTCCCGCTGCAAATACTGAAACATTCACGAGATTTTTGCCGTCCGCGAAGCAAAAAAGCAGTCGCGTATGCTGTTTATACTCTTATACAGCCTTTTTCTCTTGGAGCGCATTTAACCTATCTCCCAAACCGAATCGCGTTTACGTAAACCCTTTTAAGAATTTAAATACTTTAAGCGTTTTTATCTATGCACGTGTATCGAGAGCGCGGGACCTAGTTGAATGTTTGTCCGTAAACAACCTTGTCGGTGGGTGTAAAGTGTAAGTTAACTGTGCTTTCGAGATAAACGTGCAGGTGTTACGCAACTGTACTCTTACCATGAGTTACAATTACCGTACTCGGTAGCGAGTCGCATGCTCTGTCCCTCACAGTAATCTTACAGAGTGTGAGAGGCGGACCATTCAACTGGCTAGCGAGTACGGTAATTGTAACTCATGGTAGGGATACTGAATGCCGCAGCCTGTGCCTATCGACCGCCGGCTAACTGCGCGACGAGTGTTCCTTGTATGAACGTTAGTGCATTGCATTTCTAGCAGGGTTGAACTGGGATTTATATGTCGATTCCTATTCAGTTCCGGAATGCGTTCTTAACATGCCCATTTCTTAACAGTAAACAGACAAAGACGTTAAAGTGCCTGCAATGTCTCGTACAATATTTAACCTTTAGTTAAGAAACAGGGGTATCTGAAAAAAATTATCTCAAGTATATATTTGTTATCTTTGTTCCATTTGTAATTTCGGGTGTGCATTTTAGAGTATGTACAACATACACATAATTATGTACATAATCTCACGCCTTCAGTCCCAGAGTGGGGAGACAGAGCTACAGAATTACCTACAACTCGAACTTGTTGTTAATTCTGTAACCACATTTTTCACAATTAGGCTAAAATGTTTACCAGCGTATTAGTGACAGGTTGAAAGCCCATCGCCTATGTATTGTATTGTGTTATATTACCTAATGTAAGGCACTAACCTCCTTTTATGCTACCTAAGTAGCTCCAATGGCAGCCCTAATCAAGTTTAACTGAATGAGTACCTAACACATATTAGTTAGATAGGTACTTATATTATGGTATGATAGGCACAGATGTGGTTTCTTCAAGGTTTTAAAGATTATACCGTAATTTTCCTCAACGTGTGGTATGTTCTTTGCTTACCTGTCTAAGCTTGGCTGTGCTTACAGAGCATTATCCTATTTGCCTACTTACATAATCCCCCTCTACTCGGGCTGGAAGGTGCCTCTCGCGCTCATGCCAATATGACACTAATGAGAAACTTAGTTCCGCGGTCGGGGTTTAGAGCCGCCTGTATAATATTGATCGCAGGAAATGTGCCGTTAGTTCAAGTCCGGTTTGCAGTTAATTTAAAGGATTGCTTTTTCCATTATCAGGTATAAAAATCTTCATTAAATTCTTAATCATGTGTAATGATGTAGGTACCTAATAACTGCACAAAAACTAGGTAGGTACCTATAAGGCAAAATCCTTTCCACTTTTATTTAACCCATTTCGTTTTTAAGACCATGTTGCCTTTTTACAACGCGGCCGAAATTTCCAAAGCGCTCAAACAAAGTGATATCTAGGCAATGCCACTTAAGAACGGTTAAAATAAAATTAAAATCCCCGCGGCAAAGCCCTCAGACTAGGCTAGATTATTTACGAATAAGATATTAATAATGGATACCATGATTCATTGTACCCGCGCAGGATCGCCGCATTCCTTTCACGCTTCGCAATGTTCGCAACATTCCGCCTCGGAGGACATTTAAATGTCGATCGATTTTCGCTCGGAGCATCTCTTAAACGTTTCAAACATCAATTATCTTTGCTATTATAACATAAATTCATTTCTATTTGAAAATAAACCAAATGCTAAAGCGTAAAGGTTCATTCATAAATTAAAAGTTTAACTTTTGCAGATTACCGCGACATTCTTATTCAATACAAAAGGCGCTTTGATCGGGTTCGCCATGCTGTCGATTATAACGGAAGGCAAAAGCTATTAAGGGAATATTAATTGGAAAGACCTTAGAAAGGTTTGAACCGAGAACGGTGGATTAAAAAGAGCGTCCTATCTTACCGGCGGCAGTTGAAAAGTTACACAGATGAGTAATGGTAGGAATAAGTAAATTAACCCAGTTCCATTCATCCGCCTGTAATTAAAGCAGTACGAGTGCTTAGGGCTAGGAAGAATTGGACAAAAGTTTATAAAGATGGAATTCCTTTGTAGGAATGGGTTTTGTAGAGGCGTGTCGGCGCCGGACGACCACCCTGCACGATCGAAACTAGAAAAACGCGGGCCAATCCCAGCTTTTACCCTAGACTGCAAACTACGCAGAACATTCGAGAAAGCAGCAAACGTTGGCCAATTGTTACGTCAAGTTAACCGGTGAGTCAAAACAGAAAGGTACCCAGTAAACGAATAAGTTAAAAGCGTGGAAAAAAATCTCGACGTTTATTAAGACGTTCGTAAATTTTGATGAAATGCTCATAACAACCGTTTAGTGGTCAATGGTCATGGTGTTTTAGGAAGAAAGCGAGTTCATGGGAACTTGAAAGCACAGTTACGACGTAGAATATGTAAAGAATAGCAACAAGTGTTTGACAAACACAAACAGAGTGTATGGTGCCGCGGTGCGCCATTCAACTCCCCTCCACAGCGCAAAGGTTTGAGGACAAAAAACTCCTCGCGAAAGGTCTCTCAACTACCTGCCTGCTTCAAAGACAAGTCGCCGCAAGTAATGGCCCCGCAAGGTAGGATCCGCGCAATGCCGATGACACATCGCGGCTTGTATGTTAAAATGCTTTTTAAGGTACCCCAAGAATTCGCCTCAAATTATTTTTAGCAGCTGATCAACTCACGTGGAGGTGACTCAGAACCTTAATAAAAACCCATAAATACGTATTGTCCTGTGCAAACACAAAAGCGCCGGAATTGGCATCCCAGCGTGGGCTTTGTGCTAACGACTTCGGACCTGAATTTTTTTGTGATTTAGGAGATTCTGTCTAATACTCTTGTTAGATGTCTTCGAAGAAACAAGTTTTGTAAAATTTGCAATGTTGCTCGAACTTTAGCAAATTCCGTTGATGTCTTTTTGATGTCCAAACAAGCGCGATGATGTCGCTGTTATTTACGACCACGGCTTCTAAGAAATGCAATCGAAAATTTAAACTGAGGAGGGAAACTACTAAACAAAAAACTATGGAACAAGTCTACTAGTCGTGTATTTAGCATTTATTTACCTCACTCAACTAGTAAACAATATGTCATAATTATTTAGGTAGGCAGGTGCCTTATTGGTGACTAGTCCTATTCAAGTTAGTTAAAGGGCTAACTCTTTACAAACAACCAATTAAGAAATGCGCCTAGGTAGGTATTTTGCGTGAAAAAAATCCCTATCAATGAGAACAGTGTAATGTTATCTTATAGGTAAATGATCAATGCACTAGTCAACATTAACGTAAACCTAATTAACCGTTGTTAAGAAACATGCTAAGCTGATGTATAATGAAGTACACCTGTTGACGCCACACCTGGTGGTTTGGGGGCAATAGGCAACATTCCGTGGCAGCTTTATGCCCCGAACTCCAAATATTTATCCCTCGCGTGACTGGACCAATGATGCTTACGACTAAGCGCTTCGGGGAAGAATTTAACCGTCCAACACAAAGCCCGACCGTTTTTCAAAAAAATTAGACATAAGAGAATGTGGTATCGCTATAGGTAAAGCAGTCTGACGACTGCCTAGTACGATATCCGGTTTGTAGTACCTTATTCGCTGGCGGCATCAAATCCTCCGCTAATACGGATTATCTTGCTTCATTTAACTCTGTGGCTGCTATCTCGTCACTGTATAGTTATTGTACCACTAATGTAAACAGTAAGTAATTACACTTTAACACCAAACACAACTTTTTGTGAGCCCTATACGCTACGACTATTGTTATTGCTACGTTTTATAATAACTAAACTTTGTTTGTGATATGTTAACGATAGTGTTTTAAGTTATACTTTTCACTTATAACATGTTGTATTGTTTGGGCGCCGATTTCCGTTAGTATTGGGGCCGCCTCACAGTAGTATCGAAGGAGGCGAGCGGCCGTCGACTGGTGGTTGAGTAGTAGCGTCGAGGTAGCAACTCCGAGTGGGAGGAGGGCGATGCGACAAAAATACACAATCGCGTGCACCAGAGAGAGACAACGACACACGTCATCACTGGCACAACTATAAACCAACTAATGATAACTGTCCTCGGAACCAATAAGTTCATTCACAAGTTCCACATCCCACATTTTAACAGTATTATACTGGTTTTACCTGTACCCGACCGCGTGCAAGATAATGTAATTTGGATTCCTGCAGAGTGAAAAAGACGGAGGTTGCTCGGAGGCTCTACTTGTACATGTATGTACAAACACTCGGCTTCAAAAGTCAAATGTTAATTTTAATTTGAATAAAGCGTACGTTAACGGTCGAATGTTGCTTTCTTTAAAGAAAGGATTCCATTCATTGCACGTGCCTTTGAGATAAATACGTTGATTAATATGCAACTATAAGCACAAGAAAGGTGACATTACTTAAAGACTCCTCTAATTTGCTTTGTTTTAAGTCATACTTACAAAGCCGATACTACAAACACAAAAATCTATCTCAAAGAACACGGTGTGGAAAAGTGCACCAGCAAAAGAGCGTATCTTCACGGCAGTTACGTCTTTTTGTTGAGAAGCGCAGTTTTTCGGCAACACGGACGGACGGACGCGACGAAACTATAAGGGTTCCGTTTTTTGCCGTTTTGGCTACGGAACCCTAAAAATGAGACATTCCCTCTTAACTTCATTGAGCAAGCCCCGACGCAATCAACTATGAGTCACAATAGAAAAACGCGGCTACTCGTCTATTTGCCTTTCTCGTTGGCGCACAAGAAAAGCTTCACTTTTACCAATTAAGCGGCGCACGCGCAACAGGCGCGCTTTGTTTCCCAAAACAAGTGAAAATCTATTTGCGATCGACACACTTTACTTAGAGGGAGGTTACACGTTCAGTATTTCATCAGTTCATCAGTTTGGTCAGAATTACCGGAGGATGATCATCTAACCCACGGACTGATATGGTCCGGACTGGTGAAAATTAAATATTTTAAATTATTTCCTTTCATGCCGTGAATGATGAAATACTAATGGGAAACTGATCATGTAACCCACTCATATCATTCTCGCGCAAACGTGTCATACGACACAAAATATTTACTTTTCACAGTCCGGACGATTCGTCCGTCAGTCCGTGGGTTAGATTAGACGATTATTCTCCGGTCCTTCTGACTAAGCGGATGGACTCAACTGATGAAATACTGAGCGTGTAACCTCCCTCTTACAGTTTCCGTTCTATGAAGTTCCGGTTACAGTTGTTTGTATGTTACGTGTGTAAAACTACTATGTTAGTAGGTACCTCACTTGTACATGTTGAAAATAACTTTTATAAATATTGCATCTCCGGTGTTTCTAATATACATCATTTTGCTGATGATTCAGACTCTGAGTAATTTCATACGCTCTGTATAGTCAGCAGCAGAAGGTTTTTTTTAAATGTCACACCAATTGACCTAGTCCTAAACCAAACTCTAGTATGTTTGTAACTACTATATGGGTTCTACTAAATACTTATATGGAGAAATAAATACTTAAATATATAACTAGAAAAAATCCATGACTCAGGTACCAATTTTCGCGCTCATCACAGAAATATCTGCCCTCAAGTACCGGGATTTGAACCCAGGACCGCCAGCTTAGTAGGCAGGGTCACTACCAACTAGGCCAACGCGACGTGGACAGATGAAGAGCTCAATACTACCTACGCAAGCTCTTATTCTGTTGAAAATATAATCATGTATAGAAAAAATTGAGCTCTTCGACTGTCCACTGCTGCTGCTGACTGTACCATCACGGCCTTTATTTGTTGATCAAACATAGAACTACCGTCATCGAAGTGACATCAAATAATACGTAAGAAATTACGTCAAAATTAATTACTGTACTTTAGCGACAAGATTAAGTGAGTCAACAATTAAACTCGATGATCAAAGGAACACACTACATACATTAATAGATAATGGCAAAATTAAAGCAAGTTTAAAAAACCCGACTCCCGCCACAGTATCAGTACTGAGGAAGTTCTAACTATCATGGCCTATGACAATCCTTGGGTGAATTTAAAATGCGTCAAGGCGATTAGCCTGCAAAAGTTTACAAAGAAAAATGGATACCAACATACAAAAATACATACAGTCAAGGGTCAAAATAAATACCTAAATATCCGCGAACATACACCTTAATGCATAGTTATAAGGACTGTGTACATATTTTTGGGTGTACTGCCTTTTTGCCGAATTATGTTTCGTCAAATTTCATTTGGCAACCAACTTTTCGCCGAAGTTTTATTTGGCAAACCAATCCTTGGTATAATTTTGCTTTGTATTTTTTTTATTTCGCTACATTTTTATATTGCAATATTTTATTACGTCAAATTTTATGTGGTAAATAATTATGTAGCAAATGATTTGCTAAGGCAAATAACATATTTTTTTATGACCCTAAAAACGAAACTGATCCCAGAGATAGGTAGGTTAGGGTTATTTTTTTTATGACCCTAAAAACGAAACTGCTCCCACAGATATGTAGGGAAGGGGTTTTTTTTATGACCCTAAAAACGAAACTGCTCCCAGAGATAGGTAGGTTAGGGTTATTTTTAAATTAAGGTACTTATGCCAATCAATACATTTGACGAAAACATAATTGACATCTTAAAAGAATCCCAGGTAATAATTTGTCAAACAATAATTTATCAAACCATTCGTTGGGAAATGATATCAGTGCGAAACGTTAAGTAGGGAAATAAAAATTTGCCCAAATAAAAATATGGGATACGTAGTTTGGGGATTTAAGAATGTGCGAAATAATTTTCGTCGAAACATTAGTAAACCATATTTTTGAGACTTTATGTGGTGTATACATTGATGACCTTGACTGTACATACACCCGAAACATATTACTCTCCCTTATTATGCTTTCAGGTACTGGGGTAATTTGAATTCATTTGATTTAAAAAATGTAGCTTTAAATCAATGATTTGGTAACGAAATAGGTACAGCAAATGTCTAATTTAGAAACACGATACGAAAACTTGAATAGGTTTTGAAACGTTTGAGGTAAAACAATGGCAACAGCGTCAGCATAATGCAGCGTTCATAGGAACCGCTGGTGAGCTTCCATTGTTCATTTCCTTATTCCATTGCTCGGTTAACTTTCAAAGTTATTACTACGAACAACACAATTATTTATTGGTATTGTGGAGTTCCGTATCAAAAATTGTGCCCAGTATGGACTTCTGTCTGTCCGTCTGTCATAGCGACTGAACTATTTGTGCATCAACTTGAAACTAGGAAGAGTTTTTAAACATTCCTTATTACCCAAGAGGAAAAAAAAATTGGGGGACAAGATCAAGATTGCCAAATTTTTATGCTTTGTAGTTTTCGACTGAGTACTTTTTTCCATTATAAGTTTGTAGCAAAAGTAATGCAACGATACAAAATTAGCTCTTGTGATACTCGTGCCTGTACTTCAGTACGCCTTATATCCTGAATTCGTCACTGGTATCGCATCTCAAGGGTCTATAATAACAGTAGCTGAAATAAGTATCTGCTACTAGTTTAAAAAAACAACTGTCTCGTTAGAAAGGCAATTAACTTAACAAAATGACACAGAATAGGATCCGCTCTTATAGGCAATTCCCTTGATAGTTGCTGTTTTAGGGTGTAGTGTTAAAAACTAAGGCTAAGGCGATAAAACTAAAGATGAGTCTCCAAACTCTAGCCAACCTATAACTAGCACTATAAAAATCGGCACTCCGAGCCATTCCTTTATTAATTTTCATCGCCCGTATTAATTCAATTGGAACCTAACAGCTTCAAGCGTTTAATCTAATGGAACACCAATAATGCCGCTTTTAAATGCATTGGCATGTAGCCCGTAATTTCGTTTATAAGTTTCTATAACACGTCGAGAGCTACCACACATTTCGCTACTCATATTTTGTCCCCAGAAGTCCACAGAACTATTCAAAATTTTACCTCAAATAACAACTATGCCTTGCATAATCATCCACTTTTTTTTGAAAGTCGATTTAATACGGAGAAAATATAACTATAAAGGCCGAAATAGGTCATTTTAGGGTGTAAATACCCATTGTGTTGAGAATGACGGCCCAGATGTCACGCCACACTGAAGGGTATTAGCATGGCTAACGGACTCAACGTAGTGGAAATCGAACCAAACGTCTGACCCCTTTGTACGATGAATAATAATGACCTTTCTTGGACTGTACGCGACACAATTCAAACCGTAAGGCGCAGGTAGCTTCGAAGCCATCGTTGATTTGGTCACGCTACATAAAAGTCATTACGGAATCAACCGGTCAAGCTGTCAACTTTAAAAGCAGCATTAATGTCAATGCGATAATATGTGACAGAAAAATAAACTGGATTATCGCCGTTGTATGCCTGTTTGCTCACTATCTTATATATGTACGAGCTTCTGCCCGCGACTTCGTCCGTGTAGAATTAAGTAGTAATTCACTACACCTCCCAATTCGTTGACCATGCCACGGGAACAGTGTTTTTAGGAATACGTTCCCGAAGGGTGCCCAGCGCTGTCCGTCCGTCCTACCTTAAAAGAGCTGTATCTTTTGAACCGTAATAGATAAAGGGTTGCTTTTTTTCCGAATCTGTGTTATTACAGCGGATTTACCTACTAACATTTTAAAAAACCAAGTTATAATATATAAGGAGGATACCCAATACAAGAAAGGTTTTTTTTTCGTATCTTTATTTTTGTTGTACCTATGGTTAAAATGGTCACACTTACAAGCGATGTATGCATGCACGTATCACGCAAGCGGTGTGACATATTGTATGAGGATTCATAATATACAACGCAGTACAACGCGCTCGCGCACTTGCACGTCTAAGCGCACGGATCCGGTGTGGCTCGGCCTTAAATACTTAATTTGATGACGTGCAACACATCAATTTGAGTGGTAGAGTGTGCCTTAGTGAATTAAAAACACTATTGCTCGGCAAGGGTCAGCTTTAACTGTACAGCTACAAGAAACGTATAAGAATAGTCTTACTTTTAAAAGTAAATGAGACCACCCTTCGCGCTATAATTTGGGTTAAATCAGTACCTAATGAAGCCTATTACACCGGGTCCATTATACAAAGGGCCTGAGCTCGCCCGAGACCACTTAAACTCATCCCTCGCTCTTAGCAGCTTTTGACCTTAAAGCGGCGCAGGCGTGCTCCTTGCGACTATTTTCATAAATTTAAATAAAACGCTTCCCATCCATGAAGTTTGTTTTAAATATTCATTGTTTAAATTATCTTTTGTAAACTTTCTTAAAGGTCAATGGGTTGAGGATGAACTTTGGCTACATAATCCTTTGTCACCAGTTTCTGAGACCATCTTCATTGATAAAAGAATTCAGAACTTACCTTGGAAGAATGATGTCCTATTTTCACCCACGGTTACGTATCTTTACTACTTAATAGAAATTTCCGATTGCTAACGCAATTTTTTTATAGCAAGAAGGCAAACGAGCACAAAGCCCACCTGATGGTAAATAGTATCTGAGACCCACAGACATTCTGAAGACTAGAGGTAAAATCACAAGACTGCAAATGCGTTGCCAACCCTAAAGAATTAGATGTAATACCCCTGTGCTAGTAATTTCACCGATTGTCTTATCCCCACACCGCAACACAACAATGCGACTACTTCCGTTTTCCGGTAGGTTAAGGGATAAGATGGTGGTAGGAATCCGAACTTAGCCTGCACAAGATTTTACCACCACTAAAAATATTATAAGTACTAAATAGTACAGTCGGCCAAAAATACGGTCTACCACCCTACGGTTGAAATTCATTTGAACGTCATGATACAACAAGTTCGATTTACCCTTGCAATAATATTATGACAGTGACAAGTGTCAACCTTAGCGATAATTACTCGTAAATCTCACAGAAACAGGCCGACCGTACCACATAAGTATAAGTAATACGTTAACAATGCAGGAATTATGTGTACGCCTACTTACCTATAGAACACAAGAAGATAATTAGGGTTACGTACCTTTGTAATGGTTTTATAAATGTCAGTTAATCAAATATTCAAACACATAAGGTATAGATTAAAGTGATATTAGAATGTAGAATATTCTACTTGCCGTAATGACTGTTCTGTTTAACGAGGTTGTCAAAACACCATCAAAAAAAAAATGTTTCAAAATAAGGGAAAAAATCCTTGACAATGCTTTTCTTTTATATCACGTAAGTAAGTCTTCCCTCCATCTACCATAGTTAGCATAGTACCTTTTTCTAGTTGTCTTTTCATCATAATATCGTTTAGAATCATTGCTATATGTTTATTCCAATTTTATTTACTAGTCTCAGGTACTTAGTCAATATTTTATATAACATTTTTTAGTAATAATATTGTTAATTTTTGTAAAGAACATAAATGTATATTCTTAATTTGATTCAATTTAAACACAATGACCTCGATATTATTTCTCCTGCAAAACATGCTCCAGCACTAGGAAGTTTCTGTCCCGTATATTGCTACGTATGATCATGCCCATGTGTGTATCGAGTTTACCAACACACTCAAAGACCGCAACCTTTAAGAGAATCTATTAATATTTACAAATAGGACTGGCCTAAATTACTTCAGTGGGATAGAAACCGCTGACGTTGTGCTGACGCCAATTGGTCGCACAGACCAAATTAACTTTCGCTGCCAAAAACTGCGTTTGATCTAAGATTAGATTAATGACGCAGATGTTAGCTGTAACGAAAACATTTCATTGGGAAACCAAATGAAATTAAACTTTAAGTATTTCGATAGATTTGTTGGTAACGACTTACAATAGACATCTTATAGTTTGCGCTTTTTTAGCATCTTAGTAGTATTAATATCCAATAAGAATCACTGTGAAGATGTTTTACTGTGATGCAAATAATAAGCTCAGGGCCCGTATTATGGTCGCCTTTATCGCGGTGGATAAAGCTTCCGTCACTCTCGCACTTACATACTGGTCAGAAAGTGACAGATGTTTTATCTACGCTTATCTACGTCGATAAAAACGAGCATAATCGGCCCGCAGGTACCATTACCATCGACAAACAATACCTATGTATAATTTGTCGATGCTATTAGTAATTTACTACCAGTCGTTTTCGATTTCGATTTCGACACCAATGTCAAAGAGCTCTATCCCTATTTGTTTAAGCTAATCTTATTTCTATAGATATCGTAACCATATTGTCGACGTCATAGCTAGGGGTCTAACTTCAAAGTTGAATAAAGACCTTTGTTACGGGAATTCAACGATTTACTCGCGTTAAAATTCCACAAAACAATTCTTGTGATTAGATCTTTGAAGTAATGGTAAAGTCAACAGCCGGTGGTTACGAGGGTACGTTTCTCCGACCTTAGAACAGAATAGCTTTGAATGCGCCAAGGTCAAGACACGCACAGTCACGTAACCCTTGCGCATTTGGCACCAAATTGGCGCATCGACGATGTATCAAGAGAAAATAACCCCTAGGAATAAAATGGTCGTATTGTAACGACCGAGTTTCAGCGGAAATTGCCATCCTCCAACAATACGTTGGTACTCAAGCTTACGACATTCAGACGCCTAGTCTAGACTTTTCATTTGGCTGCCGCACATTCTACGGTCTCCCGTACTGCCGTTCGAAGCAAATAGGCAGACACGCATAGCCTTCATGCTCTTATACTGCTAAGCATTTTATTTTATTTTGGAGCATTTTAGACTAAACGAGCTAAACGCATCTCTATTAGTATCAAATCCTATAAAAAGTGGATCTTTAAATCTGTTGTTCTACTGTCTAGTAAAAAGCTATTCTGCACGGCTAGCACAAGTTGCCCGCGACTTGCTTGTCGCTCGGATCTCCCTTTCTATCTAGTATGTAACGATAGAGACGCACTGAGCGACAAGCGAGAAAATACAACGCTAGAGATGGGCAATGATTAAATTCTACTAAAGACATGAAATTAAAGTATGTTTAGATGTGCTGATGTTTGCGACCTAATCATGCATAGCTAAACACGTTTTAAATTAAATACAACTCTGCACCTATTACATGGTCCATTGCTTAGCCAACAATACCCTTCGTTTCGGAAAATTTGGTAATTCCAGAGAAAATAACGAATAATAAGTTCTACGCGAACAGAGTTGGCAAAAGTTTCTTCTTGGTATTATTTAGATTGCCTACCATTTCGGTGCCCCAATTTCGAAATCACGATTTTATAGATACATATTTGGTTCATTCTCTTATGTGTGTGAGCGTCTTTTAAGCCTTTCTCTACCATTGTGGTAAATCCCTTTTCCTCTATACCATTCCTTTCATCTATGCCATTTCTCCCAATCCTGTGCCACCTGTATCCACTCCACTTCGATCCAGCAGCTCGCTTTTTGGGACTTTCTACAGGTCGTTTCCAACCCCTCTCCATTCAAGAACGCCTTCTTACACCATGAATTATGTTTACGTGCTATATCCAGCCCATTCCCATTCATTTTTGCTACTCGCTTGATGACTTTAAAATTAAAGTCCACCCATACGTTTGACCTTCAGTCGACCAATATTTTATTAGTTTGAGCTTCAGGCAAAAACCATGAAACAGATTTTGATATTTTTTTTGGGCTTAAAGATTGAATAAGCTACAGTAACGCGATGATAGACAAGATATAAGAAGTGGAATCCACGCGTGCGGTGCCGTGCCTATAGGTAAGCTAGCACTGAATAAAGTCAGTGTCACATTTAACAATGCAGGATGCACAAAGCATCGGCTTTGTGGCCGCAGACGTCTAGCTGAGCCTGCGCCTCTCTCGTTGCGATAGTGTGAAAAGTAGGAGACAGATTTCACTGGAAATTTTCCAGCGCTTGCGGCTAGATGTGACGCGTGTTGGAATGGAAAATCATTTTAATGCGGTCGGAAAAGTATCTATTGGAACGGAGTAAAATGTAGAATTACCTATGTAGCAACATAACTCTAGGCAGTTAATAATGTACTGAGGTTCTAGGATACAGTCGCATTATTTGGAATTCTGTCTTTAACCTACTTTACTATCAAGTTTAGTTTATTTATATAGGTACTACGTTTTTTTTTTACTTTTTTACTTCACGACGATAGTTTTGTTCTTCTACTTTTTCAAAAAAACACATCTCTAATCAAACCAAAAAAAACCGGCCAAATGCGAGTCATAGATAAGAAGAGATAAGAACACATATTCAGTAAACATTAAAACTGGCTTTCTATTACGTTTAAAAAGATTGAGAGGATTGTGAAGCTAAAAAAATCCATACAAAGTGCGGTAACCTGTCTCTTCACTTAAAACTTGTCCGAACTTTACGATTTTTTAATATCTTGTAGATTATATAAAAACTAGGTCTGTAAGTTCTATTTTCCAAAAAATATTTCTTGGCAAAACAAATAAAAAAATACAAAACGGAATCGTACAAACACAGTTTTTCATAACAACTACGACATATTCAAAAATCGTGGAAATTGGACTTGATTCTGGAGATGAGAAACGTTATCGCCCGGAGCTAAATTAATTAATTTTTAATATTGGGCATATGAAATTGGCCTAAATGGCTTAAATATCTGGTGTTTGGCTAAGAATTCTAAATTCAAATTTATTTCAAATTTTAGCTCATGTATTTGTGCTTCGAATTTAGCGATTCATTTGTTATCGCGTCATTTGTTTTTTCTTTGACATCATTCTGTTCACAATATGGAGAACTTAAAATATTGCGTTATTTACGAATACGAGTTCCACCGTGGCAACAGTGCAGCAGAAACGGCTCGAAGTGTTAATGATGTGTATGAGGCAGCTACTGTAAAAGAAAACACGGTACATTTTTGGTTCCAACGTTTGCGTTCTGGAAATTTTGACCTACAAAACAAGCCCCGTGGACGGCCGAAGACCCAAAATAATAACGGAGAATTAAAAGTGATTGTGGAAACGGATACATCGCAAACTACGTCAGAGTTAGCGGCAGACTTCCTTCGGTGTGAGTGATAAAACAGTTTTAATTCGCCTGAAACAAGTTGGAAAGGTGAGAAAGCTCGAAAAATGGGTATATTATGGGAATATTTTTGCCATATAAAACGCCAATTTCATATGTAAGGACCTAATATGAACTAAGCGTCGCCTCACAATCCTCTTAAAGTCAGAATAGACGGACGGACAATGAAGGCTTAGCAATCGGGTCCCGTTTGATTCCCTTTGGGTACGGAATTTTACAAAATGTAAGCTATAATTTAAGTTATCCCGTATTAAAATCAAAACCATAGTTTTAAAAACTGAATAAATGTGGTGTCATAAACCCTTCAGGACGCCGAGAAATAATAAGTTAAAGTAATTTTATTAATAATAATATCTATCTACCCGCCCTCGCTTCGCTTCGATTTATGTGAGATTTCTGTAACACCCGTACGTAATCCAGACTTTATTATATTATGCATAAAAACTTTCCTTTATTGATGAAAACCGCATTAAAATCCGTTGCGTAGGTTGAAAGCTCTAAGCGAACATACAGAGGGACCGACGGCGGGGAGCGACTTTGTTTATACTATGTAAAGAAAAAGAAAACAGGAAAAAAGGCCACGCCATCAATGATCTGCTAAATCAAAACAGTAGTAACTCAAAATACAACTTTATTTAAAAATCAACTTTAATACAACTTCTATGAACTTGTATTAAAACTAGCAAGGATTTTGAGTTGATACTGTTTTGATCTAGCAGTGCGAATTATGTATATGTACTACTCAAGAAAATCCGTTACCTTCTGACAGATGTCATATGCGCTCGGAAAGACGCACTGTGATGATAGTTCTTATAGTAACTTCGGATACCTACATATCACAGTAAAAACAACATACCATTCGTTAGAACCATTCCTCCAGCCCCACGCTACGCTCATAGTATGTTTAGCGTACACGCATGGACCGCTTGTTTAGAACCTCGTATGTGTACTATTTTAAATTGCGTGAAGTTCACCTACTTTCGCTTGTTAGCAAGTTCAGTATTCAGCGCAAGTTTGCCTGTTAATTACATTGTCATTACGCAAATGAAAGACAAATAGAGCTATATACGCACTCTTTGTCTAATTTTTAGCGTTCTGTACAAAATGTTTGAAGACGGAACCCTTGTTGTCCGTCTGACCCTCTGGCCGTTATTTGTTTAGGAAGCAAAAAAACGAAACTAGCGAAAAAACATTAATTTAACTTATCATGTGATATATCATTTGAAAGTTTTTAGAAACTACTACTGAAATACATCGAGGAGTAATCGATATATTACTGGAAAAATAAAAACTTACAATTTATAGAAAATCTGTTAATGGGCAAACGGTTTGCCAAAAAGCACAGAGTACAATAATGGAAGTTACTTCTTACGGCCAGCTTACGGCCCGTTTAATTTAAAGAGCGAGAAATATTTCTCGTTTGTTGCTTCTAAAAGATCAGGATCAGGACTTAATTGGTAGGTATGTTAATGTTTCGTATAAAGACGATACACCTACGGTATGATAATATCGCTATAGTACCCACGGACGCAGGCGCTGCGGTCGCACCTGAAGAATAGGTCAAACCGCTGGAAATCTTTCCTGAAAGAAATCAGTTTTACTAGCTGGTTTACCAGTTTTATAGGCGTCGTAGAGGCGGCACTATAACCGCAGTTTACAGCATGTACGTGACTTAATGAAAAATAAATAAGCACTACATAATTTTTGTTTTATCAAAAACACTTGTTTTTCTACAGAGTAGGAATGTGCCGAGACCATTATAATATGTGAGACAATAGTACATTGTTGCCTAGGCTCGGAAAGTAAGGGATTTCCTGACGAGGTGGTTAGCAGGCCGAGCAACAGCGAGGCCTGCTAAAATACGAGTCAGGAAATCCTCGTTTCCGCCGAGACATACATAATGCTTTTCTCAAACAATGCGAGGAAATTATACAAAACATGATTATAAGAATTATTAAAAACCATTGACAAATTTGGAGTGAATGTTTGTTTGCGTCATACGAGTATTAGTTAAGATAGTTTCATGCACAACGAGCCGCCGCCAGCCGCCGCCGCCGCTCCGCAGAGCCCCGCCGCGCCGCCGCCCCTCACTGCGCAAGTTGGGTGTACGGGATTTTTTCCATGGTCCTTTCGATTTTATACGCAATAGAGAGCAATTTTGAAAAAACAATATGGACATGGACGGAAAGTGTTTTCATATGGTTTTTTTACTCCTAGGAGTAAAAAGAGGCATTTTCCGTCCATGTGTTTACATCGGAAAACCGTTATTTCCGAGCATGTTTGAGAAAAAACTTTGTACTAACCTCCTTAAGCTTGACTATGTGATTATTTTTGAATGGGAAAGACTAATGGCCTGTTGTTTGATTGGTAGTTAAACTAACTAATGGTCAAAAAACGTTACTAATGGTTAAATCTCAAGGAAATGTGTCAAATTTTCGATTCCTTTTTCGAATTTTAACAATTAGTTTAGTCTACTACTGATCAAACAACAGGCCCTTAGTTTACCCAAGAACTTTAATTTGACGCTTTTACTCGTAGTACAAATTATGCAAAAATATAAGTCAATTCGTTTAACAAACGTTTTTAGATGATTACTTCACGCACTAATAAACTTTGCGGCTGCATTTTGTTTATTTCTTTATTTATATTACCTTTAGAATGTAAGAGAAAAAAACTAACAAGGCTTGATCCAATCATTATCATTATATTCATCATTTACTTATCTACCCATCATATCTGACGAAGACGGCGTTCGCTAGAAATTAATATTTACCAATGGAGATGCAAATCAAATACATAAACATTCCATAAAATATTTGTACAAATAGGTAACAAATTCGATTTTGACCATGTAGACGCTTTATGGTCGGAGGTAGCAAAGTGCAAGTTGCAGAACATTCCTAGAGCTTAGGAAATATTTCCGAAAGCACCGAGAACATTCTCGTTAACATTTTAGAGCATTGAGAAAGTTATCAAACCATACACAAAATATAAACAAATATTCCTGGATTTTACCGAGAAATTCTAAAAGGAACGTTTCACAATCTGAGAAGTTTCTCGTAGGTTCATAACATACTAGATGGAGGTGAGATTCTATAATGATAGTATTTCACCTCAACTCATTGAACCTTTTTCTTTTACTTTCTGTTTACAAATATCATCCGGCGGGCGTCCCCTAATCTCACAGCGGAAAATAAACAAACAAAACTTACCATTCCCACAAATGCACCAAGCAGTCGAACATAACGCATCCATTTTCAGCGCTCATGCAGGACGCAGCTGGGACGGCCGCCATCTTGGATCCCCAAACGTCACGCTGATTGCAACTTCACTAATACCATAATCAGTCACAGTACGGTGACAAGCAATTTTGCGAAGGTAATCTCTGGAAAGAGAAAAGTGCCAATTAGAAACTTGATAGTATAAGTAGTGCGGCCATGATGAAATGAGATGAAAGTGGAATTACATTGTTATTACGAATATCGTGATGACGTCGCAGGCGACATTACGGTTTAGGTAATGGTTTTATTTAACCAAGTTATGATATTTTGGAAGAGATAGAGACCATAAATTGCTTATTAAAAACAAACACCTTTAATCACCTTCGAAAAACTTTTCTTTTTGGCAAAGCTTCAAGTTTTCATTTTGTTTAGCTTACAGGCTGAATACTGTGTAATATTATTTTATCTGGTTTCTAATACAATTCAAAAACAACGCAAAAGTTCACAAAGTTGCTAAGTACAAAGAAAACTCCCTCCTTTGTGTTACTTTTCTTGCTTCTTTATACGAGACGTCAACAACTTATTTATAAAGGCAAAAGAAAAATTATTTTCCTGCTAAGGTAAAGGTTTCGCATGCAAATCCGTTTACATAGAATCCGTTTATTATTTTATACCCTCGGGTGCCGTCTAATTTTCCGGACCAAAAACTAGCCTTTTTAATGGGGCTGAAAGCCCTCCAATTATCTCCAGGCAAAAACTCCTGAAGACGCCAGACCGTTTTGGTGTAGACTGTATAGGTAGACCCACGTAACCCACTTTTGTATTTATAGGTAACTAGCGACCCGCCCTCGCTTTGCTTCGGTGTATGTGAGTTTTCTATAACCTCCCCCACATAATCCAGAATTTATTATACATAAAAACCCTCTTGAATCACTATCTATTGATGAAAACCACGCTAAAATTCATTGCGTGCTCGGGTAGATCTACATACAGAGGGACAGACGGCGGGAAGCGACTTTGTTTTTACCCGACTGCGTCAGAAGGAGGGTTATGTTTTTCGAGCGTATGTATGTATGTATGTAATATACTATGTAATGATATTACAAGCTTATACCCGCGACCCAATAGTGTTTATCGTTAATCCATTGGCCGATTTTCTGGAAAAGAGTACCCTATATCCGTGTCCGGCGTTTTCTGTGCCATAGTTTTTATCGATCTGTTGAGGAGTTTAACCGTAAAGACGAAACAAAAAACCACTCGCATAAGTTACCGTTACGGTCAAAAGTATACAGGTGTCCCAGAAACCGACGTTAACCCACCTAGGGCTAATAGAGCAGCTAAAAAGCTATCGATTTAACCCCTATGTATGTTCAGCGATTTTTGCTATATATTGATCATATTAATCTGTTTTTTTTTAATTTTCCCTTATATCCATGTCACTAAAAATCATTAATTAGGTAATTACATGTTTTGTTTCATAAGTTTTTCAGTGGTATCTTACATAATTAGAATCATTACGAATCAGAAAAGTTTTTAAACCTATTTGCCCGTTACTTATGAAATAAGACATGAAATTAATGATTTTTCGTGACATGGACATAAGGGAAAATAACAAAAATTAAGTTTAAAATGATCAATATCTCCGAAAGTAGTAAAAATCGCTGAGCATACATAGGGGTTAAATCGATAGCTTTTTAGCTACTCTATCAGCCCTAGGCGGTTTGACGTCGGTTTCTGGGACACCTGTAATATATAAAAGGTAAAGCTATGGGATCAAACTCGACGCGTAAACGTTTTGTGTGAGATTTAATGACCGTTGCGAATGTCATTTATCCGTACTCTTGTACAGACGCAAGGTTGAAGCAATTAAGCAATAAATTTAAATTTTTCTTGTTTATTTTCCAACATTCCGGAGGGCGGGTGGACGTGTAACCCGACCGCAGTGAGCCGCCGAGAAATGAATGGTGCTTGTGGTAGAGCGCTCGCAACGGTGCTTTAATAGCGCTTCTGCAGGGAAATAGTTTACCAGAGTATAATTTATCTTTACGACAAATCTTTTACAAGTCACTTCCATCTGACTGTAGTTGTTAATAACGTCTCAGTGTAGAATATAAATTATTTTGTGAGGTTAAACGAAACCGTGGTAAAATATTTCCCTGAATATGCGAAAAATTGAGCGAAGTTTTTCAAGGAAACTTTGAGCTCCGCAGTTTTTCAAATTCCATCATAATAACGTAAGATAACAAAACACAAATTAATTTACGTCAAAATGAATCACCATTTTCCGTGACAAGGTTCTATGGCGAGTCGACAATAAGTTCGTGACCCTATTTTGTTACTCACATACTCGTTGGTCTGTACAGCATGATAATGATGAACCTATAGCGTGTGACGGCAAGTCATTACCAAAAAGGTTCAACGATAGTATGTGAATCAATAACCTTGAGAATTACAAAAGGAGTCGTCTTATGATTTTGTCGACGTCGTTTATTTTTTAAGTAACGCCGTGCTTCCTGGTGGAACTGGGTTGGCAGGAGTAGTGTCACCAACCCTCTCACGCAAAATAGGCGCATATTTAAGTCGTCGAGTTGCGGAAAACAGCCCGCCACAACCTATAACCTATAACGCCGTGCCGCACGACTCGCTGCAAGAAGCTCACAGTCGATGTTCACTGTCATTATCCACCGTCACTGTTTCTCGATCAACGCTATTATGCGCACTCCATTTGTCGCATTCATCGTCGAACCGTTAACTTCGATAACCAAACGAATCAACGTTGGAAATGGCAAAATTCTATCTTGAACACATACTAATAAAATAACTTGAAAGATCCATTCGAGTCGTGAGCTCGCGGGATCTCATTTGGGATTACGTCTTAGATGGTATCGTGCGATATACTAAAACGTTATGTTTTTGCAGACGTTTCGCTATATAGAGATAATGGTAATGGTCTTCAGGGATCGCTTATTCGTTACGATTGCCCGCGATACATCAGGTTTCTCTATAAATTATGTACCTAGTGTTAGTAGCTGAGTGGGGTAGCGGGTGATTCTCGTGATTGAACGGCCTGTCGGACCCACCGACGAATCATACCCACACGTAACATACGGTTAGAAGAGTTATTTGATAATATTGTTGTTTCCGAACATTTAATAAACTATAAAAAGGGAGCAAAATAACACGTGTTCGTTACATCGAAGAGTAATTTTAATTTCTATTGATTGTTATGGTTTTTTTTTAAAGCTCAGTGAGAGAACAATCACAACAGAAACAAATGATTTTCTCTAACTACCTTTTTTGGACAAGTCCAATTCCTCTTTAACAATAGACCCTCGCTTACAATGCTGCTACACCAATACAATAGAATACATGGAACCATTTGCATATTTCTGAAAGGACCTCGTGATTCCCTGAGAAGTATTTCAATTGTATGACAGTGTTAATGAACTTTCATTACAGACCGTCAGTCACCTACTTATGTAGCGGCGGTTATCATCAGATGATCGGGGCGTGTGCGACCAGACACGACTAGTGAAAGTGTCCCTAACCAACCGGCAACGGTACTTTAGGTACCGAATAAACAGAGACCATAATTCAAGAATGTTCAAGACTGAGGCTACATTAATGGACACAATAAAACAAGAGGAACGTAAGTTGACGCTGCAGAAATTGGAAACACAACACAAACTGTTGCGATTTTAAGAGTCGATTGTAACTGTCCGTTGAAGAGTGTGTCGCAGCATAGGATGCATAATTCATGGTTACCGCGCAAGCTTTCCTCTCGTCAACTCGTCACACTACTCGAGCTACTATCGGCGGTGTGGGCAAACAGCTTTCCACAACGTACTCGAAGGTACGGCCCTTACCCCGCCGTGCCTCGCACGACTTCATAACAATACACTTTCGATCACTTCAATATATCCACAAGCCGCGTGAACGAGAATTTTACGTACGTAATTAGAATAATGCTTTATTATATCCGGTTATTAAAGGCAACAGCTTGCCATTACGGGTACTTAGGCTAAAAGCGTGCGAGTCAGAAAGAAAGACTCGCAGAAATTCGTGTTTTTTCAAACCGATATTTTTTACAACCTTTTTAGTGTGATATTTTTAATAGTCAACAAAGATGAAGGTATTTTAAAATAAGAAAAAAACCTACAACTGTTCTCGTATAACCAAATAGGATCCTACTTATTTCGTCCGATCCGTCTTACCGTGAAATACGGCATTCTGCCGCAGTCAATTTGCCTACAATATTGACTATACAATCAAATTGGTTTTTAATTGCCAAATTCATCAAAGGCCCTCTCTACCACTCGATCGGAAACTCAAACACTTTTCCTATATGAAAAATGTTTCTTTCACGCACCCCAACTGCTCCCTACGCACTTAAAGAAAGGGAATGAATTTGATAAGACTGTTATGTCGCCCCATAAGTTATTTCTTGACGTCTGAGCGGTAATCCAGACTGTCAGCCGCAAGGGGATATTCACAAGCTATACCAAAACGCTGTAAGTGTTTTTATACGTGACATGGACAAAAGCCCTTTTGGATCCGCGGCAGATATTTGGCAACACGCGGGGGCACGCATCCCGGTCAATGTCCGGATGCCGCACGGTTTTGGCATTCCACAGGAGGCTCGAATATTTGTTACATTTGGGATGACATGTACTCTCGCTCTTGTATCCCATGTAAGTATTTTAAATAACTTGAAGCTCGTGAATATAGCTTCCTGGTATACCTTATTGCTTTCAAGTTGGTTGGTAAATTCGATCCTACTCGGATCAACGTATTGGTTGTACACATATTTAGATGTTTTGATCCAAAGAGCGTTTGTGTTTCAAGTTTTTTTATATTTTTAACCGACCTTATTAAACTTACCTTATAAATTTACAAGATCTTAAAACACCTTCAATAGTACGCTTTTGTTTTTTTTTGACCTACCTTATTTTTATATTTTCTTAAAGTTTTTCCTAAGTGCAGAAAATCCTTGAGGAAAATACGATAACTAAGTGCCATCATCATTTAAGTAAGTGCCTACTTCCTCAAGCAATAAATAAACAGACAAGCCACTGGCGCGAGGACCAAGAGCAACCCTGGTTATACACCTATGCCACCAGTCTAAAATCTAAATATAAATTAGAATTACGTGCCCAAGAAATTAATTATTCAACGGTCTATCAACAATTTTCTCAAGTTAACTGCGGCTAGCTAGCGATCCGGATAAACCCCTACTATGTATATAAGGCACGTAAATCAATGACCATACGACAAAAAAGCACAGAAATTGCATAATAAGTCACACCTATAACTAGGTCATCTAACGTGCCAATAATTATTACTTACCCAGTCTTATCCTGAATAGGTTTTGCGTCGCACTTTGTTTATACTCTAAACACAGACAGTTTATCACGGATACGCTTAGTTTTACACGCTTAGAAGTTATTATTAACGTCGAATGTTATTTATATGGTGTATTTAAAGGTTTATGAGGTGAAAATGTGTGTTTGTAACATGAAAACGTATCGATTGAGCGGCGCGCGGCCGCGCGTCTACTGAGCGAGTGTGTCGAGACGGGGCACGCCACCCTCTTCCCCTTGCGCGCGTTTTCCACGATTTCCCGCCGCGGGTTGGTCTGTCCACAGACTAACTAAACACCACGTCTCCTAAACACGCGCTTGTGTCGCTTAAAAGCCGGTTATTGTGAGCCTCACAAAGGTCTGTGACAATACTGACAATGCGCGCGCCCACGTCATGTTACGGTCCAGCAAATGCTACTTTACAAGCTTGCAATAATGATAAAGCACCGATATGTTTGTGCAGGTATATCATCGTTGCTTCAAAGTATGCAATTACAGTCAGTTCATATGTGTACATTTTAGTACCTTGTCTATTTAATGTCATGTTTAAACGGCCATATACGAATTGTCACAGCGATTAAAGTGACAAGGTACTAAAGTGTACACATATTTATGAACTCGAGTGTACATAGGAATTTAGATTGCGCCGACATATTAAATTACACTGAAATAAGGTTCTAGGGGGAATCAAGCATTTTTACAGTTCCGTACCCAAAGGGTGCTATGCCAACGGCACATGTCTGTCTGTCTGGCTGTATCTTATGAACCGTAATAGACACATGAAAATTCCACAGAGTGAAGTGAGAAATAAATACATACATAGAAAATATCTAAGACTCAGAAACAAATACTCGCGCTCATCACACAATTATTTGCGCATACCGGGAATCGAACCCGGGACCGCTAGCTTCGTAGGCAGGGTCACCACCAACTAGGCTAACGCGTCGTCTAACATAACTAGACCTCAAAACAAATTAGTATTATAGAAAGAAAGAAAGAAAGAAAAACATTTTATTGATAAAACACACCTCCACCAACATAATAACATAATAAAATAAAGCTTAATTTAAAAATGATAGTGGTGGAATGTGACACCAATAAGGGTCCCACTCAGCATGTGTTGCAGCACTCGGTGCTACAACGCTGGTTTTCTGTGGATCCCTTTGTGATTCACACGCGACGACAAGTGACAGTTGACAAGTGACAAGTGACAGACAGCAAAGACATTAAATTCACAAATACCGAGTCTTTATGTGTAGTGTTTAGATATATAGTAGAAATATATACATATATAATTATGAAATAAGTAATGCGCAATGTACTTTATTATGCCGTGTTATTAGATTGATGATTGATTGATTGAGTAGCGTCGAAGCAGCAGTGTTCGCATTGTTGTGTCACAGCATGGGGATAAGACAACAGGTTTAAATACTAGCAAACAGGCCTTCCATCTTAGTCCTTAGGGTTTGTAACGCAGCATTTGCAGTTTATGTAATGGAGTCTTGAGATTGAAGATTCGTAGGAAATGTACCTAAATGTCTATTAAGTGTATAAATAAAAATTAATCACCTGGGGGCCGATTTTTGACTTTCGACCGCTCGATAGTTACACTCGGAAGTGAGCAAAATCTTCTAAACCATTTTTTGAAATACGAGCGGTAGAATTTAAAACGAATGGTGTGGACCACTCGTCTTTAAATTTTCTATCGCTCGTAATTTCAAAAATACGGTTTCAAAGATTTTGCTCACTTCCGAGTGAAACTTTCGAGCGCTCGAAAGTTAAAAATCAGCCCCCATTATGTATGTACGCGTAACTTTCTTATTGTGTTCGTTATTGTCAGGATAAGGATGAAAGAAAAAAAACCACCGGAAAAGTCGGAAATTTGCAGCGGGGGCGAAGCCGCTGGCGGGCCACTTGTTGGCAATAAAGTACATATTTAAATTTGTTTTAGTCCATCAGGTAACTACAATGACATGTGAAAATTATTAAATTAATGCATCACTTTTTTTAAAGATTGGTTGAGATTCTTTATACCTAGGACCTATATAAAAGGGTTTATTCAGGGTTTGTACTATAATTACACCAAATTTGACGCTTGTATGGTTTACCGTTTTTACGATACAACAGAAAAAAAGTTGAAATAAGACCTTTATTATTAGACAATGATACAGCTCTTTAATGGCAATGGGCTGGTCATATTTGCCGTAGAACTGATGGCCGTTGGGGAAGACGAGTTCTAGAGTGGAGACCACGAATTGACAAACGTGGAGTAGGGCGCCCTCAGACTATTTTATTTTATATTTTATTTTATTTGGAGCGATGATATTCGCAAAGTAACTGGTGGCAACTGGAGAAGAAGAGCTGAAGACCGAGCTCAGTGACGTGCTATGGAAGAGGCCTATGTCCAGCAGTGGACTGATGTGGGCTGATGATGATGATGATGACAGCTCTTTAAAGTTAGGACGGAAGATAGGACAGCGTATAGGCATATTCATACAGTCCCAGTTGGGCACGGAATCCTAAAAAGTGGTAATAGTTTGCTTTAACTTAAATAGTATCTATTGGCAAAATGTGACTTGTGTTGTGTGTTGTTGTTGTTGTATTAATAGACATTAAAATCCGGTTATCATATTGACAATGACTGCCCAAATCGTTAAATAAGCAGAGGGCCCTGCCAAGATGCATTGCGCTAACTAGCGTTTCTATTCGATTCGTTTTTAAACCAATCGTGTCACTGGTAGATGACGTGATACAAAAAATCACGTGATCTACCAGTGACGCGATTGGTTTAAAAACGAAACGAATAGAAGCGTTAGTTAGCGCAATGCATCTTGGCAGGGCCCTCTGCGCTGGGCTTCTATTCTAGGCGATAAAAATTATATCGTCTTTGACCCGTTATGGTATTGTTTTCAAGTCAGCCGCCATTACTGTTAATTAAATAAGAGCTATCAAAACAAAATGTTGACAATATGAGAACATTGATAAGAGCGCCTCTATTCTAGGCGGTAAAATTCAAATCGTATTTGATCTGTTATGGCATTATTTTTTAGTCGGTCGTCATTACTGTCAAGTAAATAATAGCTATCAAAACGTTGACAATACGGAAACACGTCAAAAACAATAAGGTTATTATTATTACCGTCTAGATTAAAGGCTCCAGTCAAAGAGCAGCGGGCGGGCCTGAGGGCCCTGCCAAGATGCATTGCGCTAACTAGCGTTTCTATTCGTTTCGTTTTTAAACCAATCGCGTCACTGGTAGACCATGTGACTTTTCGTATCACATCATCTACCAGTAAAGCGATTGGTTTAAAAACGAATCGAATAGAAACGCTAGTTAGCGCAATGCATCTTGGCAGGGCCCTTATCGCGTGACAAAAAGGTGGATTAATCATCCGTCACTCTCGTTCTATATAAGTGTCAGAAAGTGACGGATGTTTTATCCACAATTGGTCACGCGATAAACGAAGCCATTATAAGGCCCCCAGGCGTACGTAGCTATAGGTACTATAATGTACATGCTGTTTATACATCGTTGGTGGTCGCTCTCGGCGAGATGACAGGGGTTCATTGAAGGAGGGTTGGGGTTGGTTAGGGAAGCGCCGAGATTGCTAGTGCTTTTACAACACGCATCCTGTAGCTACGTACCTACAAAGAAATAGATATACGTAGGTGAATCACTTAGATGAGGTCGCACCGCTACATCAAAATAGTCGTAACTCAAAATACAACTGTATTTTAAAATCAACTTTAATACAACTTCCACATATGAACTTGAATTAAAACTAGGAAGGATTTTGAGTTGATACTGTTTTGATCTAGCAGTGCGAGGTCTTCCTGAGAGTTAGGGAGTTAAAGCCAGCGCGAGAATAAGAAATATTTGGAACAAACATTCTTTGTTTTTTTTTTTATTCACAAAATAGAGATTGTACAAGAAGAACATAAAACAATTTATTTTATCCTAGACGTACCTATATAAGCCGCTCGCGCCTGTACCTACCCCGAAAAGTTACGATTTTTTACTACGGAGACCAATGATTACGCTATAAGTCAATGACGGAGACACAACCAAATAAGTAAACAGTAATTTTATTTTGTCAAAAATTTGATTTGCAAGTTCATTAGTCATTACTATTCCCTATTTAATAAAACTACATTTTATGCCGCGACAGTAAAAAAAAGAAAATGAATTATGTCAAAATCGAG
The DNA here is from genome assembly GCA_946894065.1 of Acleris literana. Classification (NCBI taxonomy): domain Eukaryota; kingdom Metazoa; phylum Arthropoda; class Insecta; order Lepidoptera; family Tortricidae; genus Acleris; species Acleris literana. The sequence goes on along the minus strand of OX335689.1, from coordinate 7,931,057 downwards.
CAAAAATGTATTACCTACTTACCTACTCTGAAAATAGTAATTAATTTTCTTTCAAACACATTTAAATCCACTTATTTTTGTCACTACGTAGAAAAAAACAATTAATTGCATAAATATCAGCACAAAGGTACAAAAACATGTACCTACACACATTATTTATTATTATTATTTATTTCATTTATATATCATACCATTTATAATAACTTGTTTTTTTTTTTGGTAATCGCCTGAGGGGCCAAAGACAAAAGTCCTTGCTTTTGTTTGCTTTTGACTTGAATTACTTTAAGAAAAAGGGGCAGAGGTGGAAATCCCTTCCGGAGACCTGGGAATGGAGGGCCCAGGTACTGCCGGGCTCGCACCGGCTAAAAACACTAATGCCCCAATTACCAATATAATAACATGTTAACAAAATTAGTTGTATTACAACGTCCCTCAAAACTGTTTTCACAGTTTGACTGTGGGCTCCGCGAGTCTTAGTTTACATAAATAGAATACACACAGATATTTTATCAACATTAATAATAATAACCAATAAACAATCAGTAATTTAAAATTTAAATAATACTGAGGTAGGTAGTGCTTAAATAAGGCTCTCTTAAACCTATTTTTGGTAGGCTCGAGACTCACAGCCGCATGTAAGCTATTAAGGATGTAAGGCATGCGCTTCGCAATAAGCCAGCCCCAATAGTAATTACTCACTCTGGGTACAGCATATTTACCAGCGGCTTCTGACCTGAGGCCCTACTTAGAAAATCGAAGTACGAAGTTACGTTAGATCCATCCCTGTCACTCGTCATTCGGGACTAAATCGAGAGAAAGGGATGAAGCTAGCGTAACTTCGAATTTCAAAGTAGGACCCCTGTACCCTTACCATGAGTTCGTTAAACGAAAGTCAAATAAAGGTTCAATATACTTTTGTCGAAATATCCGAAAACATAAATATTTCAAAAACTTAATAATGCAGAATGTTTTCGAATTAGAGTAATTTTAAAAATATGAAAAACCTAATTGTACACTTGTACAGTGCATACCCACAGCCATTTTTAATAGCAATCGGCAATCTTCGTTTTTCTATGAAACACGAGTGACAAATATACTGTCAGTTACGAGTGCAAGGATCATAGCAATACCTAGCCAAAAGCCAAGTAAAACACCGCATTTTGGCACAGACATTTATAAACATGTTTATATAATGTCTGTGCATTTTGGTCTCGAGTAGAGGCCCTACTTTGAAAAACGAAGTTCGAAGTTACGTTAGCTACATCCCTGTCATTCGTCATTCGAGACTAAATCGAGAGAAAGGGATGGAGCTAACGTAACTTCGAACTTCAATTTTCAAAGTAGGGCCTCCGGCGCTTAAAAAGATGTTTAAAAAATACGCCTTTGTGTTGTTGGTTCCCTTAAATTAAAATAGTAAACAGAGACGTATATAATATTAATAAAGAAAGAAAGACACAGATTATAAGGGTATGTCTGACGAATATTCTTCGAATACCGCAGATGTGGCCGCAGCGTTTGAGAATAGGCTCTAACATAAACTAAGTACCTATATCTTAGACTTGACGAGTGCGTACTACCGTAAGGGATGGATATACTCTACATTAAATACATGGGGTTGCCAAAGTGGTAAAAAATTACCCCATGTTAGAAAGTTTCATATAGGTCATATGCATATTTTAGATTTAAAATATCGATAGAAATTTTCAAAACTGCATTTAAATTACTGCTCTACTAGCTTTTGTTTTTGACATAACATGATTTAAAAATTGACGGTAAAGCTACCTCGCGAGGCCTTGTTGAAACTCTCCATACGAAATCGAACGAAATGTCCGAGCTTAAGTAGTCACAAAATCAAACATATACTTTTTATTTAAACTGTGTTCACAAGATTACTCCACGAAACTCTTCTTATTTTTATTGGGGTTCTAAGTTTTAGATTGGTATTTATCAGAATTACCTTTATCCTTTTACCTCATTTAGTAACTGGTGCATCTACCCTATTCTTCTCGATGTTGCTGATAGTGTGTGTGAAAAAATAATATTTTTTCCCGTTAAATGAGGTAAAAAATATATGTTTATCTGGCAACCCCAAATCATTTCATAAACTGGCCAAATTGCGTATACCACACTACCACAGACATAGCTGCCAGCCAGCCGTTCTTTATTGACATTAAACAACTTACGTCATTTGGGTGGTTAATACTGCAATAATCTAACTGTTTTGAAGCGAATTTTAGAGTTGTTTTATTGATCTTGTACACGTAGTAGAGATTAGTTGCTGTATTTCCCGCGTTTAAAACACAAAAATCACTTTGTGAAATGGCTTAATACTGTACATACGTATGAAAAGTTGCGTTCTCCAATTTTCGCTCCCTGCGGCTTTTACAGCCGATCAGTCCGATCACACAACAATTCACCATTTTATAAATAAAATACAAACATAACACAAGCTTACTATCACCAAATAAATCGTTGAGAACACAATTTCCTGTCTTAAATTTGCTTCTAAAACATACGTTCACGAAAACAATTTGAAATGACAGCCGTTTGTTTAGCTACTCATCCAAGTGGCAAACATAAAAGAGTCGCGTCGACGACAAAGACAAAAATTAAGGTATCCTTCTCGGTCTCTCTGATTGAGAACTCCGTAAACTATCTCCCTCTATCTTGGTATTGTCATTTGCGTGTCAGATCCAGGGTATTCTTCATCCAAGGGCTCTAAGGGCAAACGTCATGTTTTTAAGACAAATCTCCTTGAATTAAAGTCTAGAAATTTAAAAATAAAGCAATCACAACAATCAAATCTTATTATAGGAACTAAAATAGGTAACTCTTCCGTTTCTTCGATTTTATAACATTTATAACTCGGGAAAATTAAATGCAAATTTGAGGTAATGTTTTTAACTTTTTCTTTTGTACATGTCACACTAATTGTACGATGTGCTAACGGCCTTATAAAAAATGTGACCACTATGATAATTTATCCCCTGTAATACGGAAACATGATTATAAGTTAATAAGTATTGAAAAGTTCATAAAGATTTTGTTATGTATTGTCTATGCTATAAGAGTCTTACATTGCTTCTTTTCCCCAGTCTTATTTTGCATCCCTTTTATTAAAATATGCTTACTATTTATTTAGCTGGCTAAGTCTTTCGCTGCAATCATTCAAAACACAATTTGTTTTTCTAAGGTAATGTGTCGTTTTTGCAAGAAATTGTATAATAAATAAGTCATGAAAAATCATTTGACACAGAGTTCGTTGATAACACAGATTAGAAGTGGTACAGGGTATACAAAAATAGTACTGGCAACATTTTCATCAAAGTCAGACAAACAAACGTCATAACAACTTTTAAAATTTGAATAGAAGCCAAAATCTAACGGCTCTACAGAAATAGAAATAGCTTTATTTGAAACTTATTTACATTATGAATAAAATGGAAGCTGTTAATACTGAGTTATCAGAATTTGAAAACAGTATAATCAATCATCCAGCTTATGGAAGCTCGTAAGTTATATGTATACTTTTTGCCCAATTATGTTATCATAAAAGTGTATATTGACACACAAATAAAATACCAGCTAGTCTAATTATCTAAGTAATACCATAAGTGAACCGATTTTCTAATTGTTATCATTTTGTAGATATACTTGGTCACCCAGAGACTTTGAACTGGGGTCATCTCTGGGGCAAGGGAAGTTTGGGCATGTTCACATAGCCAAGGAGAAAAAGACTGGTTTCTTAGTCGCCATAAAGACTATGTTCAAGTCTCAAATTGTGAAATCTAATTGTGAGAAGCAAGTGCTGCGTGAAATTGAAATACAATCTCATTTAAAGTGAGTATTAGACTTCTATAGTTCACCTTTTAGTATCAATATTATTTCCTTTCTTTGACATAGTCTGTCAGTAACTAACTATAACTAGTGCTCATTTATTTGCTAATATGAATGCAATGATATTTATTAGATATTCTTTTTGTTGAGTCTTGCAAAAAGGTCCATTTTCAATTTTGAACAACCTGCATGATTGTATCTTTTAGAACACTTTTGAATTAATTTAGTGGACCCATATCTTGCTTAGGCCCTGTTGTTTGATAGGTAGTTAAACTAATTGTTAAAATTCAAAAAAGGAATGGAAAATTTGACACATTTCTTTGAGATTTTAACCATGAGGCTGGGTTTTATAAAGATCCGTTAGGTCAAATTTCAGTCAGGAAACTCAAAACTTGTATGAAGTTACTAAAATTTGACCTGACATTTTTACTTACAGGCCTTTATAAAACCGGCCCTTAGTAACTTTTTTTGACCATTCGTTAGTTTAACTACCGATCAAACGACAGGCCATTAGATAGTATTGATTTGTTGTTTGTGCTCAGACACCCCAACATCTTGCGGCTGCTGACCTGGTTCCATGATGAGAGGCGTATTTACCTGGTGGTAGAGTTTGCAGCAGGCGGTGAACTCTACAAGCACCTCACCAGTGCGCCCAATGGTCGCTTCCCAGAAGCTAAAGCTGCTAAATACATTTATCAGGTTTTTGCATACAGTTTGTTTATTAAATTGCCGACATCTCTTTGTGCGCGTCGCGGCGACTTCTTTGTAGCAATTGTAGTGGCACATCAAAGCATGCAAACTATTTGAACAAAAAAACTTTTATTTTGTTTTTATTTTTTAAAGAAAGAGTTGTAAAGCTACTAAATCTTTTTGACTGGTGGGGTATGGCACTGACCCACAACTATGTCCATTATTCATTTTTCTAGATCCATGTGTGTACAAATATTAATCCAGTTATGAATGCAGGTAGCAGATGCAGTGGAGTACTGTCACCAGAACCATGTGATCCATCGAGATATAAAGCCTGAGAACATCCTAGTTTCATTCAATGGTGATCTCAAGCTGGCTGACTTTGGCTGGTCTGTTCATGCCCCTTCTCAAAGGTATGCCATTATTTGTTTTTAAAAGATACTACTTGCATGACCACATTGTATTTAAGCTCATCTTTCTTTGATATTGTTATAATATTGTTGGAATTATGACAGCTTGTATTTAATTGAAAGTAAGAGCATCACAATATTGACATAATGTTACAGTATGATAAGATAAGTGATAATGGTATTGAAACAATATGGGCTAAGTATGAATAATTAAATTTCCTAGATAGTCATCAATTATATTTTGGTAATTTTACTCTACAATACTTAATTTGGATGTAAACCTTATTATGTAGCATAACAGTTTTTTTCTGTTTGGTTAAGTAAGGATGATGGTATTGTAATGTTTATTATTATAATGTTTTATATTATAACTAGCTAACTCTACTAAATCCATTGTATGTAGCATTGTGAAATAGATGTTACTAAATACTTTCATCAACTAATATACAAGCAATTACATATGTATGCTTTTAATGTACCTAAGAAATTTCCTACAGGCGCAAAACGATGTGTGGGACTCTTGACTACCTCCCGCCAGAAATGATAAACCGAGAGGTCTATGATCTCTTTGTAGACCACTGGTGCATCGGAGTGTTACTTTATGAGTTTCTGGTGGGCAAACCTCCATTTGAAAGCGAAACTAAGGATCAGACCTATGAAAGGATTCTCAAATTGGATTTAAAATATCCTAATCATGTTCCTGAAGGAGCTAAGGATCTGATATCAAAGGTATGGGAGAAGTGATTTTTGTATTGTATAAGTAGGGTGGGGCAAGGATTATCCGACAGAGGGGTAAAAGATTTTAAAGGGATAAACGTTCTATATTTATTTTTGCCATTATATACAGAAATTTTTGGTACTTAAACGACTGTAAGGGTGTTTCTCTGAGAACTTGTAATTTATTGTCCATCAGACTAAAATATTATACAGCAAAAAAAAAGTTGGCAATTTTCTTTTTGGTTAATGAAATTATTAACCAAAAAGAAAATTGCCAGGGGACTTTTTATCAGGACGAAAATGTGCCTAAAGTTGACCAGCTTACAGAGAATCGCCCATAAAAGGGGGCAAAAATAATTAAAAACGTATTAACTGTGAAAAAAAAAAGACTCGCATATATCTTAATTGGAATAGCCCCGCCTGAAATTAATGCATTTTTAAATTTTGTCTCTTGTCTGTTACTACACATAATTTGCCAATGGATTAGAAATCTATATTTAGACTATAGTGCCATTTCAAATGGCATTGTTAATCAATACCTATAAAAAAAAAAACTTTATTTTATATGCAATTAATGAACATTTAAAGACCATGTATTTTTATAATTAGCCTTTCAGGGTTAGTCTTTCTCTGACAATATTTTTTCATTTCAGCTATTAAGGACTTCAAACAAAGACAGACTTTCATTAAATGCAGTGAAAAAGCACCCCTGGGTGCAACAGTGTAGGAGCGCAGCATTATAGTACGTGCATATTAGTGTAATCATTTACTTATCTATAATTTCATTTAGTGTAATAAAATAATGTTAACAATGTTTATTATGTAATAACAAGTTCAATAAATCACAGACTGTAGCCGTATTTATTTATCCATTTGAGTCCTGCTTTGCTGCCAGCAGCCGGCTTGTATTCAAGGCCGATCCAGTCGTTGTATCCACATTTCTCTAAATGTTCCAAAATGAAAGGATAGTTCACTTCTCCTGGAGTATCAGGTTCGTTACGGCTTGGCACTTGGGCTATCTGTATTTTGGGAAACAACCTAAAGTTAATATACATATTATCCCCTAATATGCAGAAGGAGAACAAAATATGAAGTTCTAGTCTCTTCAAATAATGTTATAATAAAAAAATATTCTTTTAATTTTAAACCCAGGTACATGCCGAAGCATATGAGGGGTTAACACCTATTTTTTTTAAATTCCATTATTTTGCAATCTGCCTGACATTAAAGGCATTGAGCTAGAGTTTGAGTTGACAAAACCAATTTTCTTTTTTAGCATTAAATTAGGTCCTGAGGTGCCATTCTGGCTGGTATATCACAAACTACCAACTGCATTGTGATGCCCAGTCAAACAAGTTACAAACTGGCTGATTGCCTATTAAAAGGGAATACAGTAGCACCCTAACCATCTTACCAATGAATGAATGGACAAATCTACAAAGACCTTCAAAAGTCTACTAGCTTAAAAAAGATTTGGTTAGATACAATAGTATCTGTTAAACAATTTTTATCGTACAGAAGTGGATTCACCTGAACGTGACCAGTGTATGGCATGAGATTCGTGATGTTTGAAGTCAAATCACCGCATATATGTTGAAGATGGAATATGTCCAGCTGTAATTTCAAATGGGGGCTGTTGATCCGTTTTATGATTTCCACAGCTGAAACATGAATGTTTATTATGCTTCATTCATTTGTTTCATAATTATTTGTAAGAAAAATCCTAGTTACCTTTTCCATAATCACTTAAGACATATTTGGGCACGGAATGCTGATTGATTGGTTCAATAACACCCACAAGATTGTCCTGCCTCAATAAGTCTGCGGCATACTTGAGATTGCTCTCGTATGTCACCCAATTTTCTTCCTTCACTGTATCCAATTTCCCTGCCATGATGTGAATTTTCCTTGCTCCAACAGCTTTTGCATAGTCAATTGTGACTTTAAGATTATCTTTAAATTCATTCTCTTTGCCTGGCACCGCAGTCACTCCTAGTTCACCCTTAGTTACGTCTCCTTAAAAACCAACAAGTAGGTATTATAACAATGTTTATGTCTCAAATAATAGTTAAGAAAAAGACAACTTACTTACCTGTTTTGAGGTTTATCAAAACTTGTTCGAGTCCTGCATTTTCTTTTGCCTGTTTTACTTGTTCCAAAGTATGTCCTAGCGGGAATCCCGTTTCAATAGCTTTGAACCCAGCTTCTTTAGCTAACGCATATCTTTCCAAGATACTTGCCCCTTCAGTGAACATAAACGATAAGTTAGCACAGAACTTCATGGTGATTGATGTTGATGCAATCAATGTCAAATAACCTCTATTTCTGCTGCTAATGTTGATTTATAAATTGATATTATTACGAGTGTTTCACTATCTTACCACAATACCGCTAGAGGCCACAGTCCTATCAGTAATGTTATCAATGTATGTTTGTTTAGGTATCTCCTACAGATTGTTTGAACGTGCTTTGATTTTGTTTGTTAACTTAACCGGCAACCTACTCCTACCTGTTTGTCATTAAACTGACATCTGACAGTGACAGTTCAGTTAAGACAGCTGATTTGATGCCATTGATTGTTTTGAAAGCATTAGTATAAGTTTCTTTAAAGCGTTTCCACCTGAGCGACCTAGCACATTTTGCCTGCGACTTGTTAATTGTTTGTCGCTCAGTAATCTCATTCTCCTTCTACTAAGTTTAATAACAAAAGAGGGGACCTAAACCGGTGCGCGTGAAAAAGCGCACCAATGGGATCGCTTCATTTCATTATTATTTAACAGCGGTGCTGGGATTGTTGTGTCGGTTTCACGGACACAGTCAGGTAATGGCCACTAAACCGTCAACATCTCACAAATCCGAATATGGTAGTTTAATTACAAGAAATAATTAAAGTAACGTTATACATTTACGTGTATTAAGTGGAGATGCCATAACAACGCACTAAATACAAAAGACTAGACTTAAAGCTGTGGGTTAGTCGCTCAAAGCACTCAATTAAAGCTGCCTGGCGCTAGCAATAAACAAGAGGATAAACACCAAACACCACGGTGCGGCGGCGCTTATTAGTGATTCGAAGTAAGTTTTATTTTATTTTAATATTAATTTTGCTTTCATGTAAGATCATATAAGTAGGTATGTCGTTTTACTACGTTATACTTATTTTTCAACGAAACACGACGTCCGGTTATCGGCATGCATGACTTCCATTTAACCTAGTTAGCGTACACGTGGCCGTAAATTGCCCTACGCCAGTGGCTAATAAAACGAAATAATTTTATTATTAGTAGGTTCAATACCTACAGCTAGTGTAAAAATAGGTACCTACTTACTTTTCGGAATAGTATTGTTTAAAGTATTTTTTTAAATAGAATAACGAAACTTTTATACCCCTTGCATTCCTGTAAAAAAAACTATATTGTAGAAAATTTAATCGGCTTTATTGCTTAGGTACCTACGCAAACAAAGGCTTTTTGGGGTTTCACCCCTACTTCAAAAACATCAGGTACGTAACATAATACCAAGAACATATGTACCTAAATGTAAAAATAGGCCAAGTTCTCATGTGCCACCAAAAGTGGGTAGGTAGTAATAGCTACATAGGTAGGTACTTAAACATTATTGTAGGTATTTCTGTAAACAATAAACATAATACCTACGAGCTGTTTCGTGTGTTTAGTGTTTCATACCTTTTAGGAGATAATAACTTTACTGTTTTCCGATCAATATTAAAATACTTACATATTTGTAGATTTCGGATTTTTCCTTTAGGTACTTGTGCTGTAAGACCTGCCAAAATTTCAAGCTTCTATACGTCGTTGGGAAATACTCCGAAATACCTTATAGGTTTTTGACAAGTTCGTCAGTAGGTACCAAAGACGCCGTGGTTTTCAAAATTAATTTGTTATTGGCTTTAACGTAAACTAAATTAATATCTGTCATCGGGTGCCTAGCAGCATTGAGAAAAAAAATACAAGGGTGGGAAATAGGAAACCCATTCGTTCAAGTAGGTACACAGTGCAGTGTCGCTCGGCTTTCTCTTCGAGTAGGTAATTTTATGCTCTTTTCTATTCCACTCTACCGTGGTGTGATATACGAGTACATTTTCTAGACTTAACTTGTAGTCGAGATGAAGGTATTTCTTATCTCCCTGAAATAATTTTGCTGTATTTTTTAAATTTGTTTTAGATGGCACCCCCAGTGAAACCACGTAAACTAAAAAGAAAGAAGATATTCTCGTATTCTAACGAGGACTTAAAAAAAGCTCTTTTTGCAATTCGGACAGATAAAAAAGCCATCAGAGAAACTTCTAGAAAGTTTGGCATCCCTCGTTCGACGCTTTATGAACGGCTCACTGGAAAACGCGGTGATGTAATGCTCGTGAGGGGGCCAGATCCTGTACTGGGGGCTGAAGGAGAAAAAAACGTAAGGGACTGGCTAATAAATATTGCTATGTGTGGATTTCTAGTAAAAAAACAAGAATTACTGGATACTGTACAAAAGATCGTTAAAGATCTTGGGAAAAAAAACCCTTTCACAGACGACAGGCCGGGAGAAACATGGTATAAAAGTTTCTTAAAGCGTCACCCGGATCTCACTTTCTGTATTGCTGGAGGTATCAACAAGAGCAGAGCTAGCGCAACAGAAGAATCCATCAAAGCCTGGTTCAGTGAATTGGAAACTTTTTTAATAGAAACAAATAATGTCGATATATTAGATTGCCCGGAACGCATTTTTAATGGAGATGAGTATGGCTTTTCCATGCACCCTAAAACTGGGCAGGTGTTGGGACCAAAAGGTTACCGAAACTCACATCAAATTAAGTCTGAAAACGAAAAAGAAAACTTGTCCGTATCAGTGACTTTTAACGCCAGTGGACAAATGTGCCCCCCACTTGTCGTGTTTCCGTATGCGCGTCCTCCTCGAGCAGTTGTGGAAAGCATGCCCGAAAATTGGTGTTTGGGGATATCTGACAGCGGCTGGATGTCTGCACATGGATTTTTCGAATACATTACCAACGATTTTAACAACTGGGTAGAACGCAATAACATAAAGAAGCCGATATTGCTGCTCATCGATGGACATAGATCACTTATGTCTTTGGTTTTGAGTGCTATGTGTGAAAAGCAAGGTATAATATTGTATGCCCTCCCACCAAACACAACGCACATGCAACCTGCAGATGTCAGTGTCTTTGCCCCAATAAGGTCTTCTTGGAAGATAATAGTAAGAGAGTTTTTGTCCAAGGCGGAAAACGTAGACTTTTGTGTAAACAAAACTAACATTTGCAAGTTACTTCAGGAAACGTTAAGTAATACAGATATGCCGGAAAATATCAAAAACGGCTTTAGAAATTGCGGACTATATCCTTTTAACCCAAACTCCTTCGATTACACTAAATGCGCCCAAAACACCTTGAAAAATGTTTGCAGGAAAAGTAAGAAAACCACTGATACTTGCGATGAAATATGCAACGAGGATCTTATTGCTACAGAGAAAGTGCTGAATTATTTAAGACCAGTTCTTGAAAAGAAGAACGTTAACGTTAGCTTTATATTAAAGGAGCTCCGAAAACTAAAAAAAACTGAAGAAAGCTCTGAGCCAAGTGACACTGAATCTGAGGAAGATATGCCACTGAGCGACAACTCGACTGTTAGAATACGAATTGAAATGGATTCAGCTATGTCCGACACGCAGTATTTTACGTGAAAACGTTAGGTTCTTCATTCTTTTTGCATGTTTGCGGGAATTTAATTAAAGAAAAATAAAACACATTTGATTTGATGATGATTTATTTATGCATGTATAACTTCTTAAGTATGTACCTACTTATCGTTTAGGCCAGGCAACGAAAAGGTAGGGAAATGTTTGGACCATAATTTTTGACTTCGTAACTTTGTCTGGACTAGTTAGGACGTGAACATAATATCAAAAGTCCCCGCCCGTAGCCCTTGAGCCGGGGGGGACGGAGTGGGTTTCAAGGTCCCATTTTTTACGCTTATGTCTCAGAAATTATGCGTCCCAGCGACATGACCACTCTATACAAAATGAAACCTGAGAAAGATGGACTAATGAATAAACCATGGCCAGTGTTTAATCAACAGCGAGAAAGTGAAATAGCTAAAGATTATGCTGTTAGGAGGACCTCAGTCCCTGAGGGCTATAACCCCTAGCCAAGGGCAACGGCGCTCAAACATGTTTTTTTTCATGCAGCACCTCTAAAAACCTGACTGTATGTTTTGATACGGTTGACTATATTGACGACGCGATAGCCTAGTTGGTAATGACCCTTCCTACGAAGCTAGCGGTCCCGGGTTTGAATTCCGGTATGGGCAAATATTTGTGTGATGAGCATGAGTATTTGTTTCTGAGTCTTCGATGTTTTCTATGTATTTAAGTATGTATTTCTATATAAGTAAGTTTATCGTTGTCCAGTATCCATAGTAGTAGTAGTCAATTTGTGTGACTTTCCGCTGATTAATTATTCATTTGTTTAATTACCAATATCTATCATTATATATCGTGTGTATTTACAGCCATATACATCAAGACTTTTTGCCCTGTCGCTTTGGCTCCCGTATACTACCATCACTACATACTTAGTATAAAACAAAGTCGCTTCCTGTGGCCTGTTTTATAAAGCTACAAATTACAATTTACAGGTTACAAGTTTCCATTTGACACAACCTCGACCAATGACGACCAGCCATTTGAGCAGTGTTGCCAGTTTAGACCTGTAAAATTGTAACTTGTAGTTTTATAAAACGTAACCCTGCTGTCTGTCTGCCCCTATGTATGCTTAGATCTTCAAAACTACGCAACGGATTTCGATGCGCTTTTTTTAAATAGAGTGATTCAAGAGGAAGGTTTTTATGTATAATAAGTTTTGGATTATGTACGGGTATTACAGAAAACTGGCATAAACCGAAGCGAAGCGAGGGCGGGTCACTAATACAGAATAAAAACAATCCCTTAGTTTCATATCTTTATTAGGCACAGTTAAAATGCAATAGTTATCTAAAATATATGTATTTAGATATAAGTATCATTTTCGTATAAAAAGTAGCAAAAACTATATTTTACGTGCTTACATTTAAATGGATGGAACAATTTATTTTATAACAGTAACACTGTAGATTAAAAAGTTTACTTGTGAAGGTACGACTATTTTGCAAAAACACTGTTTCCAAGACACGTACGTATGACGTGTAAGTATGTTAATGCCCACTAAAATAAAAAAATGGTCATAGATTAACTCTCCTTGTCCTTCAGCTGGGGTTTTATATTATTAAAAACGGCGCTCGGTCTGTCAAACGAGTGAACGCGCTACACCGGCGAGTTTAAGTAGTCAGAGCGCACAATAGTAGTTTATGTGGATGGTGCATAATAAGATCACACGAGTGTTTTAATGCCTAATTATGTATAGCCGCATACATAACTTTATCTACATGCATATCATAAGTTTTCTATAATATGATCAGATTACCTGTATTTTTATTAAGTTAGTATTACTGTTAACTTGTTTGTAGTACAAAAGCTTGAAAAATAATAAAAAATAAAATAAAAAACAAACTTTATTTATAATGTATGTAGCTTGCATTTTCAAGTTAGTGGTACAGTATTACCGATACTTTAATGTTTAGGTACCGACACTTTAATGTTAACATTACGATGCACTATACTTTAATGTTAACATTACGATGCACTATATTTTAATGTAAACATTAAGATGCAACCACAGATACAGGTTTCTTAATATAGGCGATTTGCTTATCGCTTCTGAACATATTGTAGGGAAGTTATGATATGGGTGTAGACAAAACACATTTTAGCGCGTGCAGTCTCAATTAGGCAGCAGGGCTTCTGTCGATAAGATCGAACCACAGAATAAGTAATAGTACGTACATGTACGTAGGCTGCCTAATTGAGTATGAACGTGAATGTGTTTTGTGCGCTCTGACGGGACTACTTAAACTTGCCGGTGTGGCGCGTTCACTCGTTCACTCGTTTGACCGACCGAGCGCCGTTTTTAAGAGAAATAAAATAACACCCCTACTCAATAACAGCATTTTGGAAGCATATTACTTGTGATAACTTGTGATTTTTTAAACGCAAGCTCATCCATTGTCAATCTACAATAAATACATCTATAATTAAATTATTAAGTCCAGTAAGGACGATCTGAGCAATAAAATATCAACGGGAGATATTATGACTACCCTTTACATCGTTACTAAGTAGACTTATGGCTTATGGCCATATTACAGGCATCAGCTTTCCTATCAATTTCATAGATTAAAACTAATCAAAATGTAGTCACCGAGTCTATTTCATTGAAGAAATTTCTTACGTCAATTTAGAACAGGTTTTTTTTTAAAGGTATTCTTTTAAAAACCATGGTTATAGAGGTTTGTCTCAAAAGCACACTATTGTTTTTCTTATTTTATTAATACCTATTGACTGAGTTTTTTTTATATTATCTGTGTCTAGTCCCGCTTTGGATTAGTGGTCGGAATGACGTAATTTTGCATTTAACCGAGCTTTTTTATGTCTAGCACTAGCTGGGATGGGACGTAGAAAAGATCATGTGGCGTTTAAGCTCTTAAGCGATTAGCAGAAATTTGTTTATTTATTTTCTCAGTAAATAATGATAAAAAAATAAAAAATAAATATATTCTTTTGATAAGCATAATTTTTTCCAAACATCTTTTAAAAAAGTTCCTGTTGTTAATTATAAATAAACTTCCTAAGTGGATTGTCTTCGAGTAGTGGTTCTAAAAGTCACCCTGTATAAGTATTTAGTTATTATCTTTACACTTAAATATACTTCGTAATGTACGCTTAGCTTAGGTATAACACTACAAGTTTATAAATGCTTCAAAATGCATGTGCTGAAAGTACGCAGTCTTATTTAACAAGAGGTATTGCGGTTCACAGCGTTCCTATAATAACGCCTTTTTGATATTAACACAGCCATAAATTGCTATATCATCAATATATCGTTATAAACTAAAATAAGTAAGAATTTAATTAATCTTTACGATAAAATAAAAATGTACAGGAATCATAAGGAGGAATGTTATAAACATGGGTGGTTATACTGTTTTACAACCGTAAAGAACTTACACTCGATACAATACGACTCTCCTAAGCAAACTGTCATGGCAACGAGTTTCAATCATACAACACTTTGGCTTTTCACAATCGGTCGTCAAGGGTACATGGGCTAGAGCTGTATCCCTTGCTCAAGGAAGGGGAAGACAATGGACTGACTAGCTTATGTCAATTCTTGTGTATGCTAAAAGGCGCGTCTATGCGTGCGTACAAACTTAGCACAGCCCTGAGGGCTCAGACAAGATGCACTACGCTAACTAACGTTTCTATTCGATTCGTTTTTAAACCAATCGCGTCACTGGAAGATGACGTGATACGAAAAGTCACGTGGTCTACCAGTGACGCGATTGGTTTAAAAACGAATCGAATAGAAACGTTAGTTAGCGTAGTGCATCTTGTCTGAGCCCTCTGTTTTGGCTTCCGGTAAGGCTGTCGGTAGAGCGATCTCGCCTTTTCTGCATATCCGCCGTACTAAGAATGATAATTAACACGATTCTTTTTCGAATTAACTTACATTAAATGACTCTAAGTACGGCTGTAAAAGAATTATATCACAGCCAGTTTAAGAGGATTGGGAACCTGAAATTTTCTATACAAAATGCGATAGCGTTTCTCTTAAACCTGCGTCGCTATTGTCTAACGCACTCGTAATCGCAATCGGTTTCAAAGCGGAACATTTGTTTTCATTTTGTATGCAGAAAAGCCTTCGATTTTCAACATGAAAACGATTACGATTGCGAGTGCGTTAGTCAATAGCCCCTCTGGACCGATTTTTACCATCTTTGAATATGTTTTAGATATTATCGGAAACTAGGTCTGTACGTTTTCCTTTCCAACAAAATATCCTTAGAAAGAAACAAATAAAAAACCAAAACGTACGTGCATTTCCGTACAAACCTTGTTTTTCATAATACCGTTCGACATATTCAAAAATCGTGGAAATCTGACTTGATTTAGGGGGTGAGAAACGATATTGCCCGGAGCTAATTTGTATGGAATTTCTTTGCCAGCTGCGCGATTTAAGCGTCGCTTCGCAATGCTCTTAATCAGTGAGAACTATAAAACTTGTATCCCACTCGAGGGCATAATTCGAACTCTAGTGAAAAAGGATACAAGTCTCCCGAGGTTTTGGTGAAAAACGGTAGACGTCTAGTATACTCTGTACATGACGTTTACCCTTTCTTATTAAGAGCTAAATCGACTTGTATCCGTTTTCACTAGAGCCACATAGTTCTGGGATCCTAGTGAAAAAGGGTATAAGTCTCCTGAAGCTCAAGTGAACAAGGGTTTAAGTCTAGTATACTCCGTATATTTATATACCCTTTTTTAGTACGAGTTAAGTTGACTTATAACCTTTTTCACTAAGGCTCCAGAATTATGTCCTGCATTGCCGGTGAGGGCCGATTGTGTAATAGAGCCAACACAATACACTATATTAGACATACAAATTAAACATAATTACGAGTCTTAAAACTAGAAGTATATATATTTAATAAATTCTTACATTGGCATCACACATCCTTGTCATTTGACACACTGAGATAGGTGCACTATTCTTGATCATTGGGAGACACGAAAGTAAATGGTTAGCGATGTAATCACAGAGACAGGAACTTAATTAGATTTTAAGGATATTGTACAATACAAATAGTTGTGCCAAGTTAAAGCAACATACCTATCTCTAGATGGATGTAGCACGCAAGACACTTAGTTTAGTTTAATAAAAATCTACATAAGAAATAGCTCTAACACGGTGTAATTGCTTTTACCTTAACTGAAAGTAGCTTTAGTAAAATAAAAATAAAGAAATACAGGTAAAACAAATGAAGAACAAAGCTAACTTGACATGAAACAGATACATACTATACAGATATAGTGAATAATAATACGACATCGTACTTGGTCGGAATAGTTTGCACGTTACTCAATTTATCGTGAGCAATACAGATACGAACAAAAAACAATGCGGCAGGATAAGTGACTACATCTGTATCATATGGTATCTACGGACAAAGTTTTTCCAAATTTGCATACGCTGATGGTCCCTTTTAGAGACTGCTATAAATTAATTTAAAAATGTTTTCGAATGATGCTTACCATGGTTGGGTGTCGCATATTTACTCCCAAATTAAGTGACTTCCTGTATCTATGACTTAATTAATAGGCAATTGGAAATCGACGTGATCTCACTGTCTTTATAAAGCTTTGAGTCTAAGCTCTAATTGAGACAAATATTTATCTATACATTAACTTTGCTTAAACGTCTATAACTTATCTACCACTCTAATAGTCGGAATGAGACAGGCGATTTGGGAGATAGCAGGAAGTCGAATTGGATATCTAGCTCTCCGTCGAACACTACCCGCCATCGCTGTACAATCTGTGAAAGATTAAAATGCTATGTTAATTGAAGTATTTTTGACTTATTTGTTAGATTTCGATCAAGGAGTATGAATAAATAGTTACCTTCACTTGTTTCATTCTCATGCTATTTTCCATTTATTTGCTACGAGTACTTTGATCTATTCGATAGCATTGGCTTGCGTATGAACACAAAGCCGAGCCACCCCCACATACATATTTCGTAGTTTAACAGTATTTACGGAGTTTACGGGTCAATCGTGGGGGTTAAATACAGCATACAGTTCTACTAAATGGCGCATCACGAGCGTGAGAGCCCTAGTGGTAGTATCTACTATTTTCTCGCTCAAGAAACGAACAAAAACACACTGCCAGCGAGAACTCTCCCCACTAGTTTGTCGAAACAAACATATGTCAATAAAAGAGACACATGTATTAATAGTTGATCGCTGGCTCTACTCGCTTCCCGCTCATCGTCGGCGATGCGACAAGTGCCTATAAAGATTAGAAAAGTCGTACCTTAGCGAGCAGGAGGTTGAGCTCTAGCTCGACGAACCTCTTCCCGGGGCACATGCGGCGCCCCCGGCCGAAGGGCGCCACGAGCGACGGCGCGTGCGGCTCGCGCACCTCGAGCCAGCGCTCGGGCAGGTACTCGCCGGCGCGCCAGAAGTTCTCCTCGCGCCGGCACGCCGCCCCCGTGTGGGTGAGCACGAACGTCTGGACAAAAATACCTATTAGTCCACCAGGTTTAATGTGGTGCACACTAGGAAAGGATAGGATAGCAGCATAATCCGACAGACTGATTGGTTGACCCCGTTTTCCTCCTGCGTCCTGCAGACAGGCAGGGCCACATTATAGCGGATGACCTACTTACATTCATTGTAGCAAAACTACCCACTTGCCAATTTATGTTATCCTGGCCTTTGTGGCATCATTGGGTTGGCCTAGCTAGGTAATACTTGGGTAATATTAGGTATGTCTATATCTGTGGACGTGTTTCGGCTTATATGATGATATTAATGATGGTGATATTGATGTGAACGTAATGAACGCGTGGACGTAGTTACTCGCTGCTGTTGCGATTTATTAAACTTTTAACATAACAAGAGCGGCGACTTATCACTGTTATCACGTAGGGTTAGGACTTTCAGTAGCATATCGTGGTTCTAGGATCCATGGAGTCGCTATTTCCTATATATTATAATACATATCACTTTGATTTTGACCTTCAGTATTTTAATATTTCAAAATTCATTTATTAATTAAACCGCTTAACCAATTTAAATGAGTTTTGGTATGGAGGATATCTCTGCTACGAAAGCATTACAAACAAGCAAATATTAGTAGTTATGGAATAACCGAACTAAAAATGTATTTAGTTCATTTTAGAATTTGACCATACTGAAGGTCAAAATCAAAGTGTCATGTGTATTGTTACGTACGTGGGGGTAGGTAACTGATAGAAATGCACGAATACACCGATAATCAAAAGTAGACTTTAATTACGCCCTCACTTAAACCGTTACAAAACAATTATCGCACAATAAACTTCGAATACTCAGATGATCGCTCGGGTCGCTCTTATTCGCACTGATCGCTTTCCAAGTAAAGACTGACTCTTCGCAACCGGTGTCCGCCGTTTTATAGTTCCCGAGTCCGATTATTCTAGAACGCCTTCCGGAATGTTCGATGTACTTCGCCCCGTCAAGGTCGATCGAGACTGTTCGTTGCTGGAATGTTCTACGCCTTGCTACCTTGTTGTTTTTACGATCGCAATGACCTTGACTCTCGGGTCTGGATGAGTCTGGAATGTTCCGCGTGTTATCTCTTTCACACGCTTCTGGAAGGTTCTCAATATCGCCGTCTCTTTCCAATCGTGTTATCTCCTTCACACACTTCTCGAAGGTTCTCAGTATTGCTGTCTCTTTCTAATCGTGTTATGTCTTTCACACACTTCTCGAAGGTTCTCAGTATTGCTGTCTCTTTCTAATCATGCTATCTCTGAAACGGACTGAAACGATATTTCAGCCTGCTGAAAACGCTTCTAAAGCTCCAAAATTAACGATTAAAAATGCGACGCCTTATGCTATCGGCGTAACACTACCCCCTCCTAAGACATGCTCGTCCCGAGCATTATTAGTTCCGTAGTATCTTGCCAGTCGGTCAACGTGGACAACCTTGCAGGGACTTCGCTGGCTCCGCTGTATCCGATACGTAACGTCGTTGATCTTTGTGACTACTTTGTATAGCCCTTCCCAATTCGGTGATAGTTTCGGGGATTTCCCTTTTCTTCGCATGGGGTTATGCAGCCATAACCCCACTTGGTTAGATTTTCAGTCATATCGTGTTTTCATCTTCGCACTGGCTTGAAGTCGGTGTTCACGAACGTGACTGTGAACATCGTCTATACGGTTTCGCAAATCACTGGCATACTCGGTGATCGATTTCGGCGAATCTGGAGGACGTCCGGTTAAAAGGTCTGCAGGTAAGCGAAGTTCTCTTCCGAAGTTCACGTAAGCTGGAGTGACAGCCGTACTTTCGTGAGTTGCCGACCTGTATGACATCAGGAAGAGAGGAATATGCCTATCCCAATCCTTTTGGTGACTTTCAACCACCTTGGCCAAATGTCTTTCCAGCGTCTGGTTGAATCTCTCGACCATTCCGTCCGATTGTGGGTGATATGGCGTTGTCCTGGTCTTATGAATACCCATAATTCGGCAAGTCTCCTCGAACACCTGAGACTCAAAGTTCCTGCCTTGATCACTGTGAATTTCGAGAGGCACCCCAAATCGACAACACACTTCCATCACTAATTTCTCCGCGACTGTGACTGCTTCTTGGTTAGGAATCGCAAATGCTTCAGGCCATTTGGTGAAGTAATCCATTACAACGAGGATGTACTTGTTCCCGGATTCGGATGTTGGAAACGGGCCTGCGACGTCCAAAGCAATCCTTTCCCAATGTGCTCCAACGTTGTACAACATGAGCGCACCTCTACTGCGTGTTTGCGGCCCCTTAACTGATGAGCAGTTTGTACACTTCCTGCACCAGTCTTCCACATCTTCACGGCAGTGAATCCAGTAGAAGCGTTGCCGAACTTTCATTAAGGTCCTCTTCACTCCAAGGTGCCCACCGGAAATTCCGTCATGGAAGGATCTCAACACATCACTTACCCTTTTTCTTGGAACAACTACCTGTAGGTGAGCATCCTTTCCATTTTCCGTCTCCCATTTTCTGCACAGTACGCCATTATGCATGACCAGACTTTCCCATTGGGCCCAGTAGCTTTTTGTTACAGTACTCATTGGGGCTACTTCACACCATTTCGGTTTGGGAACGCCTGCTTTGATCCAATCGAAAATGGGTTTAATGTCCTGGTCTTCTTGCTGCGCTTGTTGCATGACTTCATTACTCCATTCTTCAGTTACAGTATCAGTCCGCAACATTCTCACACAATCTTTCCCCTCTTGCCTTAAACAATGTTTACAGTCATCCGGACAAGGTCTTCGGGAAAGCGCGTCCGCGTTGCCGTGTGATTTTCCACTGCGATGTTCAATGATGAAGTCATATTCCTGTAGTTGTTCAATCCAGCGTGCTACTTGACCCTCAGGATTTTTAAACTCCAATAACCATTTCAAAGCAGCATGGTCAGTTCTGATAAGAAAATTGCGCCCAAGCAGATATTTACTGAAATGCTGCAACGTCTTGACAACTGCCAGCAATTCTCTCCGAGTGACGCAGTAATTCCTCTCTGGTTTCGATAGTGATTTACTAAAGTAGGCGATAACAACTTCCTGATCTCCTTTCTTTTGTGACAAAACTCCTCCGACACCAGTATTACTTGCGTCTGTGTCAACAATAAAATCATTCTCAGGGTCTGGGTATCCCAATATCGGAGTTTCACAAAGCCTTTGTTTGAGATCGGCAAAAGCTGCTGCACACTGATCATTCCAGTCAAATCTTCGTTTCTCTTCCGTAAGCTGGTGCAAGGGCTTTGGTATATCTGAGAAGTTTTTCACGAAACGTCGATAGTACGAGCAAAGTCCCAAAAAGGCACGAACTGCGATCTTGTCCCTCGGTATAGGCCAATCCTTAACGGCACTTATCTTCTCGGGATCTGTCTGGATACCGTCTGTTGACACCACGTGTCCTAAATAATTCACCTTACGCTTGAAAAGTGAGCATTTTTTCGAGCTGAGTTTCAGGTTCGCATCTCGCAGCTTAGCCAAAACTTGCTCCAATTTTCTAAGATGATCGTCAAAGTCTCTACCAACAATTATAATGTCATCCAGATATACCAGGCAAGTATCTCCAAGTAGACCAGCAAGTATTTGTTCCATCAATCTCTCAAAGGTTACTGGCGCATTACACAATCCAAACGGCATAACATTGAACTGCCACAGTCCCTTTCCAGTCGAGAAGGCGGTTTTCTCCTTATCGTGGTCCTTGATTTCCACTTGCCAGTAGCCACTTTTTAAATCCAACGTGGAAAACCATTTCATTCCATTTAAAGTGTCTAACGTGTCGTCGATTCGTGGCAGTGGATAACAATCCTTTTTGGTTACATCGTTAAGTCGGCGATAGTCAACACAAAATCTCATGGTGCCGTCCTTCTTCTTTACCAAAACTACCGGTGAACACCAAGGACTTGTTGATGGCTCAATAACTCTGTTCTTCTTCATCTCTTCAATCATGTCTTCCACTTCCTTTTCGCGAGCTACTGGAACTCGCCGAGGACGTTGTCGGATAGGCATGGTTCCGCCAGTGTTGATCTCATGTTGTACAACTCCAGTTCTTCCAATATCACCGTCGTGCGCAGAGAAAACATTGCTGTAACGCAGCAGTAAATTACGCGCCTTCTGGAGTTCTGCCTTCGTGAGATTGTTTTGGCAACCATCCAATAATCCTGTAATGTCCACTCCTCTACTTGCAGGTTGTCCGCTTCCATTCAATCCCTGGCAACTTCGTATCCAAGTAATTTCTTCGCAAGTCCCGATAAGGCTTCCTTTACTAAGGGCATGTTTAGAGTCGCTGAGGTTTAGGACCCTTATAAACGCTGCAGATGACGTTGTCACAACCGTGCGATCTGTTAACCACGGTTGACTATCATCCATTTTTTCTACTAATACGCAGCGATGAGATCCTCGTCCTGCATAGTGTGGTAATAACATTCCGGAAGGCGTTCTAGAATAATCGGACTCGGGAACTATAAAACGGCGGACACCGGTTGCGACGAGTCAGTCTTTACTTGGAAAGCAATCAGTGCGAATAAGAGCGACCCGAGCGATCATCTGAGTATTAATTTATAATAATTTAATAATAATTAGGATATATAATAATTAGGAAATAGCGACTCCATGGATTCTGGAACCACGATATGCTACCAAAATTCCTAA
The DNA here is from genome assembly GCA_946894065.1 of Acleris literana. NCBI lineage: Eukaryota > Metazoa > Arthropoda > Insecta > Lepidoptera > Tortricidae > Acleris > Acleris literana. The sequence continues at coordinate 7,908,535 of OX335689.1, read as the reverse complement.
CCCTATAGTGTTGTTTTTGCTAGTGAACGGTGTTTTAGAACCATACCCACAAGTCCCACAATTATATTCGAGATGAGAATGATCTACCCTCCTATTTAATCCAATATTGAAAATAGAATTCACTAAGTGGTTGTTAAGATGAAAACTGAAGACACTTACCCCAGCGGGTAGAGTATGCCCATCAATCGTCAGCGGCGAGTCCAGAAGTCGCGCCAAGAACGGAGTGATGGGCAGCAGCCTAAAGGCCTCATTGATGGCAGCCTTGATGGAAGGCGCTGCTGACAGCTCTTCAGCGGTCAGCGCCCCGCACGCGGGCAGCTCGGAGCGAATCTTCTGTTGCCAGTCCGGACGGCGGCTCAACAAGTACAGCAAGAAGACTAGACTGTTGGCCAGCTGATGAATTAAAACAGATCCAAATTAGGAATCATTGGAATAGATTTCGTTGCTGCCGTGTTTATCTGAAAAGAAACACCAAGGCTAGACATAGTGTATCAAGACCTCCAAGCAAAAGAAATCTACCGGGTGACAAACTCGTCGTCCCTCCCATTACTAGCCCAGCGAAGTTTAGTTTTAGTGAGTTGTCAATATATTCGTGATCACAGCCTGTGCACTGCGTTGTAAACTTAGAAGTACTAAAAGCTCAGAAATCTACTTTATTATCTGTTTTATGAGGAACTAGAATTCGGTCTCTTACCGTCTCTATTCCAGCAGTGATGAAGTCAATGACAGCAGCCTTCTTGTCGCGCATGTCAAGTTCCGGGTTTGACAGGATCTTGAGGAAGATCTCCTGCATGCCGCTGTCCTGCGCGCCGCAGCGCGTGCGCAGCTTCGCCTCTTCCATCAGATCCGACACTATCCTGCCGAGTTAGAGGTAATTCTGTTCACAAAGAATAATAGATAATGTGACGTTGACTCAGCATATTTTCTAATCATGCAAGTGTGGTTTATTCGTCACCCATAAACAAACTTAATCTATAAGTAAAGTTATATATATATATATATATATATATATATATATATATATATATATATATATAACATTCAAAGGCTTAGCAGTTTAAAATGCTTGTATCATCCGTATTGATTGACCGATTATAATTTTAATTAAATTTTTGGTGATCTCTTTTACGGTATTTTCATATTTTGTGGAGAAATGCGATTTAAAAAATCCATGCATATCCTATTGTTTTTAACAGACTTTAAAAAAAGGAGGAGGTTCCCAATTCATCGGGATGATGTTTATTCATGTATGTTTCCCGATTACTCAAAGACCAATGGACGCTGCATGTTGGACCGATTTGAAAATCCTGTCCGGATCTGATAATGGGATCTTGGAGAAATCGAGGGAACTCCTCAAATATTATAGGCACACCTATAGCGATTTGGGTATGTTACAAAGTAACTCATGCATTTGCTCTTGAAAAGCACTATTTGGTGAAGTGGAACTGATGATGAAGACCACCGATGGCCAACAGAACTCCTCAACGATGCCAATTTAAAGAGTGGCGATAAGATATCTCAATTTTATTAAGATAGTTAAACGACTATGACGAAGCATATTTAACTGGATTAAATACATGGTGACTCCCTAAGTCATGAACCCAACTACGAGTAAGTATGATTTTCTGGCTCTTTACCGTTAGTTAAAGCACTCTTACGTAATACGACACGATGCAAAAATCTGTAAATGTAATACATATTTTGTAATAATTAATAAAATTATAATATAATATAAGTCTCAATATGGTTACCCTACTTCTTACGTTGAACTGTCAGACTCATACATAACTCATCATATCTAGTAGAATAGGGTGACCATACGGTTGATAATTTTTACTCTTTAAAGAAATTAAGTTTAACTTCAACAAAGTTTAATTGTTGATTTTGAAGTTCATGCACTGAATCTGCCTTGAAATGCAGCGTTAGAAACCATAATTTCGGTTCACGACTTAGGAGTAACACCGTATACGACTATGACTTTACCCCAGTGTTGCTTGCGGCGAGCTTAAAATGTTCTAAGTATAGTTTCATATTAATTGAGAAGTGGGACTACATAACAGCATAATCTATATTACAAATTAAAAAAAAAATGTTTTAAAATTAAAAACCCGCCTTCAAAACTTTAGTGTCGACTTCGGTTTCGATAAAACCACCTCCGCAACATCTCTCAAAGCACATGCTTTCAACGCACTTGTATTCGGGATATTTCTAGCATCTTTGTCCAATCCAATCTAGTAAACATTTTTTAGGGCATGTCCATATCCAAGGACCTGTTTAAAAAGAATGACCCCACTCACGTGTGAATAGTCTCTTCGCTCCTGACGAACGTCCTATACAATCTTGTAGGCGCAAATTTCCACAGCGGGGCTCCGTAGTAAGAGTCCCTTTGGGCTCGGAAGTGTGTCTTCACGGCAGACGCGAGTGCAGACGCTCTGCCTGACATCCAGCGTTCCAGAAAACCGAGTCGGGAGCCCAACATCAGACCACAGACAGCTGGAAATGTTCAGATAGGTATTTAAGGACCAGCAAGAAATTGTTTTTATAATCTATGACGTAAAAATACGTTGGACAGACAAGTTTTAAACTAATTCATTGGCACTGCTTATAAGAAGGGAGGAGAGGCATTTGGTTGTTAACGACTTCCAGATCTCATAATTCATCAAATGTTTACTCAATACGAGTATATAGAAAAGTTACGCAGGTAACACTGGCACTTTTCAATGACCTGTCTAACAATTTGTGATGATTTGCGGAAAAATAGTGTGCTCAGTTCCTTTTATAGGAGAATAACGCAATTTCACCACATTTAACTGCATTCATATGTGAATATGGCGAAGGTGGTTCACAAAAAAAACGACAGTTTTTGAAATTTTTAGTCTTTGTGTTAAATGGCTGTAATCTTGAATTTTTTTTGATTATCCGTTAGTTATAAAGCCGGATTTTATAAAAATTATTTAAATTTTAATAAGGAATGTTAAAAATTGTATGGAGTTACTAAAATCTGGTCCGACAAGACAAAGTCACTGGTAAAGTCTGGTCAAGTGTCCGGTCTATTATTTACCTAACTACTAACATATGTAAAACCAGACCTAACACTTAATAAAACATAATCAAAATTTAAACTAAATTTTTTAAGTTATTTGAAAGTATGCCCCGTATATTTTAGCTGTTTTATAATGATTATTTTTGTTTGTAAGGTCTGTTCATTCTTACTTGTCTTATATAGATAGTACCTAATCAACTTTCTAACGTCAAAGTGAACCTTTTTTGGCTAAAACAGCTATTTTATAAACAAAATAAAGCAATCACAGACAAAACATTGGCCAAGTGATGTCCAAAATGTTTACTCAGTTTGCTTTATTTACGATAAAAGACCTGTTTTTGCCAAAAAAGGTTCATTTTGAGGTTAGAAAGTTGTTTACTATACAAGACAAGTAAGAATGAACAGACCTTAAGAACGATAGTGTTTACAATTCGAGTACATACACAACACCGTGCACCGAGGCTAATAAGTCGCTTTCTTCACTAGCGTTGCATTTTGTGTGTGAAGGTCAGTTGAATCAAACATAGGTACTCGTACTTTGTGCTAGTTTTAATAATTATTATTAAATATTACATTAGTATGTATTTTTCTTTTCATCTTTTTCTTGTCATATTATGTTTTTTATTAAGATTACCAAGTCTATTATATAGCACCTTTGTGTTATTTATTAAGTACTAGCGACCCGCCCTCGCTTCGCTTCGGCTAATATAAGTTAAAATAATCCAAGTTCATCTGGAATAATATACTTTTGAAATTATAGATACGTGCATATGCATAGAGGTTTTATTTGATGTCGTTTTTAGAAAACTTTTTGCAAAATTGTGTTTTTGATGCCGTTAGATTTGAAATTCAATTCAAATTATATCTGTCTATATACAATGTTTACAGTGGACTTTTCATTGCACAATACAAACAAATCTTGCCTGGAACTCCTGGAAGTGACGCGCGAAAGGGCTACATACATCCATGGGAAAAACACTCAACGCTCAGGTCTAAGCCCGCAACTTTTAATGTTTGACCTTGTTGGGACTTGTAAATTGTCAAATTGTTAAAAACGATAATTTTACGGGACATTGCAGTCTGTTAAACTGGAAAGGTAGATCCGTTGGTATTTATGGAATCCGGGGAATTAAAACGACTTTTCCAGCCGCACATCCGGTCAGTATTGTGCACTCTATTATGAACGTTTTTAAAGATGTAATTTGTGTGGATTAAGGTTCCTTAGTAAAATAACATGACACACTTCTTTCAAAATCAATTTATGTGGGGCGATGCAGAAGGTTGCAAGGAATTGAAAAATTCCGTTGGGAAATGGACAGCCCCTTCCAGGTCAAGCACAGTGTCTACAGAGTAGTATGTTTGTGTCGGTGCATTGATCTGCGATTGAATTAAGCCATACCTACTTGACTATTAGTTGGTGATAAAATAGCTCTCTCCTTAACCCTGGTACAGTCTTAGAATTAATATTATTCATTTCGGAATAAACATTGTCGAGTAATTATTTTACTGAAACGCAAAGGTTTTCATTTTGAAGATTAATGCTCCTATTATGTTGGGGCATCTGTCCATTTCCTATTTTGAGCAACAACGGTTTTCATAGGTGCAGACAATGAAACTCTAAATTTGTTTTGAGTTCTAATCTATGTGGCGCGTAATTTTGAATCTGCCATATCTTCTAAAGTATTAATTGAAATAATATATTGTACCGGACAATATTAATCTACATTAAATGCCCAAGATAACCAACGTATTTATCTGGATAAGGTTTATACTGAATCGGACAGAGCTTAGCTCATAAACTAATATTTTAAAATAAAATTATAAACATAAAAATGGTTACTGTGAGTCAATCTTCGGAGATAGACATATTTTATGCCATCGCGGACTTTTCCCTAGCTTTTTTAAAGAACTACAATTCTTCACTACATTATTTTGACACATCTCTTAAGGTTTAGCCAGCGTAAGCTATGTAAGGGCCCGAAAATCGTTTTTTGACGACTTGGTAGGAAAACATTGAGTTTTCTCAACTAAATACTTATATTACAACTTAATTAGAATGAAATGTACATATTACGTATTTAAACCATCTAGAATAAATTCTCTAAATGACAGTGAAAACCGTATCATAATCCGTTGCGTGGTTTAGGAGTTAGCGGAAGTAGGTACCTATGTATGTATGTATGTATGTATGTACATACACTCTTTGATGCTCTGCTGACGGATATAGGCGTGATGTTATACTAATTTACACAATATATACAGGAACCATGGGTCTATATTGTCTGCCATAATTATTGTAGTCATAATGTGCTAAAGGTCATAATCATCGCAAGTCATAACGTATTTTTTAAAGAAACTGTTACTTTTTCAGGATTGTTATACATCAAACCTAACCTAACCTAGTCTTGTCTACACGTTAGATCATTCAGAACTTCTGAAAAGTTTACAGTTTCAGCGATATAAAAAAGTATGACTATCAATAATTATGTCAATAATGACATTATGACCAATAAAATTATGGGAAACAAAGGGCTTCCAGGAACCATTAGCCAAATTTTACGTGTTTATCTATTCTGTGTTGTAGTTAAACCAATTAAAGTCACTTAGAGTGCTGATTCTTAAATTTCAATTTTGATAATTATTACACTCATGATAACTTTTGAATGGTATGTCCGATTTGAATAATTCAAAAAGTAATTTACAGGTACTAGTATAGCCTTGAAAACGAAGAACGAACTTGATTTATTTGGATAAGGATTAATACCAAGGTACGAATAATGGGGCCTAGATAGTACCGGCGTTACTATTGCATATTTTAACATGAAAAAGTAGTTATTGTGACATAACTGTAATAGTTAGACATATAGTATTGCGGACTTTTTTATAGACATTGATGTCTTCTATAAAACTGTAGTACATTACTTTGCTCTATTGTCAATAGTTTCCGCAGCGTACGCGATATAAGGATTTCTTTTGGTATTTTTTCACACCTTGGGTTACATTATCGAAGTTTTCATACGGATCCCTAACTTTTTTGAAAATATTCTATAGCCTATGTTCATCAGGGATAATGTAGGGTTCTAATGGTGAAAGAATTTTCCAAATCGGTCCAGTAGTTTCGGAGCCTATTCAATTCAAACAAACAAACAAACAAACAAAAAATCAAATCTTTCCTCTTTATAATATTAGTGTAGATTTATTTGCTCAGAGCCTTTTGACTCGCCAATTAACAACATCGATGCTACAGACAGAGTCCTAAATTGAATGGACTTAGCAACACACTCGCCGCTTTCATTTGCACAATTAAATAATGCATGTGCATGTCGAAGTTGTAACTCAAGTGTATAGCGCAATATGAATTCCATGCACTTCTGTATGCGGGTGCACATAAAACTAATGCCATTCCTTCGCTATCTGACCCACTTTGCAGGCCTTATCTAACCAAACGTCATATTCTCGTCATTACAATGCACGCTTCTTGGTTGCTTAGGGCCATTAGGTCTAGAGTGACGACGTCAGCTGGCGATAAAGGGCAATAAATTTACAAAGGGTTTCACGTCTCAGTGAAAGAAATTGGAGCGGAAGATACTTAGACGCTATTGCGTCAGATGAAAGATGTTCCAGAGTCGACTTGAGTCAATAATTTCTCGCTTGATAATGGTATCTTGACGCGTTTTCAACTAAGACCCTGTTTTCAAACGTCATTAACGATGAAGTATTCAATATTTCCATAATAGCACGCAATAGTTCAGCAACCACGGCAGCTTCAATTGATCTTAAATTCTATTACCTAACCAAATGACATATTCGGACCTTGGAGTAAATTCTTGGACTACTTAACTTAATTAGCTATCTTAAAATTCTAATGGTGATTTTGTAAGATTATGATTTATGATCCATAAGATAGATGCCAAGTAATCCAAACGCAACTAGAAGGCATGTGTGAATGAAAACTTCCGAAAACTCCCGCAAACCTCAGACTGTTGCAGCTGATAACTTCCTAGTAGTTCCTAGTTGAGTTCTCTGCATTCGTAGACTATAATTAAAAGCTCATAACATGTGAAGATATGATAAGCAAACGCGGTCACGAGCGAAATTAAATCTTATCTAAATTGATCCTAAATCACTACAAAATTTTCAAAGTGGGTAACAGGGGAACATAAATTAGCCTCGTCAACTTCTTTTTTCGGCTTATCAGGGCAGATGGCTTACGTATTTCAATTGGTTGTGATGTCTTGGAACGAATGCTCAATTAATAAAATTTATGAATAGGGTTATTTGGAGTTCTGAAAATGGTACGTAATTATTTGATTATCGCAGCGGTAGCTCCTGATTATACCTACTAACATTTCAGGCCTTGAATTAGAAAAAATCAGACGTTCGAAATTCGTATTGTCCTAATTCGGGCTACGCCGCGACCTCGACGGGGATGCAAATAGAATATAATTATAGCACTTTATAAGTCTTCTAAGCCTTGTCCCGGGTATGCCAAACACCTATTAGAATAATACAAGATTCGCAATCGTTAAGAGGATAATAGACAATTATCGCGCCATGTAATGTGGGACATTGTCGTTTCGTATTAATGTAATAATAGTATAAGCATTAAGTCACTTATTATACCTCGCCTATTACCAAGTAAAAACCTCATCTTAGTGATGTACAGAAGTAATATACAACAGTGAAATTATCACACATAACGAATCATTAACGTAATATTTGCCAGTGTCTCGAAATATTAAGCGTCGATTAGCCTACAGACAAGACTAACGGATTCTTACTTATATTACAAACTTGTGACTCATCCGCGACTCCGTCCGTGTAGTACTTGTTTACTGTGCTTTCCTCGGGAATTATCAATTTTTCCGGGATGAAAAGTACACCCGAGCAATAATATTATATTCAAGATTGGGCTAAATATCTGACACGCTCTTATACCAATTGACACCATTTCAAAACTAAAAACATTTTTGTTTTTTCGCGTTTATAATAGCTGGTTAAAAATTAGACTACCCGTGTTTCTCCGTTTTTCTTTATTTAACTTAAATTCGTTGTTAATAATTTATTAAAGAAATAGTCATTAAAAAGACCGTATATACAAAGTTAGGAATACTGATGTCGTGATCTTAGCATGACATAAAATAAAAAAAGTGGGTAACTTTAAACAGAAACAGAACTGACTGTCATGTCATGTATTGTCATTTTCCCGCATGAAATGTAACAACATAAATTCTTCGACTTTGGGCAGATTGCGGCTTTTACAAATCCGTTAGTCACTTTCATTATAAATAGCGTATATCAAAATAATAGTATTACGAGAATCGAAAGCGTGCCATTAGAATCTTCTTCTTCTCTTTAATGGCAGCCACGTTACGGGATCGTTAGAATCAAGTAATCCATCAGACAGATAAACAATGGACATGACAGTTGTATATTTTTTCAGACAGACAGTTGTAATTAATGGACTAAGTGCACTATAAGTGTATTCCTAACATTCACAATCCAACTTTATTTACTGTTTTTCCGAAATATAAAAAAACCTACTGCATAAAAAATACAAAAATATTTTTACTGTAATCAGCAGTGTAAAATCTACAAACGGTATTTTATTTTACTACCTTAGCACAAATGAATTGTTGTCAATTGTAATAGAGACGTGTCAAATATTTTAAGCCCCATGTTGGATAACTGGATACCCAAGATAAAGGCTCAGCCTAGTTTGGGATCCGCCCGGAACTGATGTTTTTGTATACAGTTTGATTTTATATAATAAATAGAAATTGAATTGAATTCATTATTGCTGGTGACTTTACATGGACGACCTGTTTGCCAATTTTCATCCAAATCCCGGGAATTGCAATAAAGAAAATTATTAAAAATAAACAAAAAACCCGACTGCAATAAAAAAACAACTGAAAAGCGAAAAACAAGCTGTATAGTCTATACAAAATTGTAAGAGCATGTACTTATTGATATTTATAACAATTTAAATTTTACTTGAATATTGGTAAAGGTGTTCCAGGCGGGGACAAGCTAGTCCAAATGGTAATTTTTTTCAAGTAATAGGTTTTTAAATTCATTGTTTGTCCCCGCCTGCAATACCTTTACCAATATTCAAGTTAAATTTAATTTTTTATAAATATCAATAAGTACATGCTCTTATAATTTTGTATAGACTAAACAGCTTGTTTTTCGCTTTTCAGTTGTTTTTTTATTGCAGTCGGGTTTTTTGTTTATTTTTAATAATTTAATTTATTTAACTCTTTTTAGTTTTTATTAATAAATAGTGGTTTAATTAATGATTACTAAGCATTATACGAGCTCTGGAGCTTAAATTTTTTATGTCGCGAAGCTACAAATGATTTCGCTAGTAATTTGAAGCGAAACTCTTTCTAGCGAAAGGAGTTCATTACTTAACATTTACGTATTTTTTGACTTTCCTGTCAAAATAGTAGCATAAAAGTGTTATAATTTATATATATTTGGAATGGGCTATTTAATAGCTTTCATTTGATACCCATATTGTTATAATAAATAAATAAAAAAATTATTCCCCCTCCACATTTTTTTCCGCGGACGCCATATTGAAATATTATATACCCTATGTCACTTCGGCAATTAAGACGAATAGAATGACGCCTCGTATGTTAAAATCCGTCAAGCCGTTTAGGCTGCAGAGCGTGCCCAGAAATAGACATACATACAACCATACATACCTACATACGCTCGAAAAACATAACCCTCCTTCTGACGCAGTCGGGTAAAAAACAAGTTCTGTACAAGTAAATAGGTACTGGAATGCGTGAAAAAATCAACCGACACAAATGCGAGTAAAATCACTTACATTCCAGCCCCATCCGATTGGTAAGTTGGTCAAATGCATTGACGGTGCCATCAGGATGGCGACATGCTTGCAGCAGATGCAAAAAGTCGTCGCAGATGTGGTTCAGCTCGGGCAGGAAACCCTGCATGGTCTGTGGACTCGTCAGCTCGGCCGTCAAGTGCCGCCGGAGGTGATACCACTGCTCGCCTTGTCTGCAAACAAACTGGGAATTCATCATCTCTTCTCTGATTACCCAACACAAAATTGAGAAGCGCCCAGCTTGGCAAGCGGATCTTGCTACACCAACTTGTTATGATTTATACGTCTAACTTTCAATCGTTACAAAATCAATTAAACAGTAACAGTAATGTCGTATCATCGCATCGTATGCCACTCAGATAACACATAATCCACAAAATGTAGGAAACTGAATGTCCTCATGTTTTAAATTAAATAGGAATTTGGGTAATAGTTAGTCACGACGAAATAAAGCAAAAAATACATATAAAAAGGTTAATGAAAGACTAACTACGACAGTTTTAAAATAACATGTAAAATGAATTCATTATTCAAAGTTCATTAGACTACAAAATTATTCGCGAGGTTGGTGTCCCGTCGGCAATTTGCCTAAATTTAAATGAATATCGAGTACCAATATGTTCAGTTGCGTAGATCCAGAACGGTTTCAGCAGCAATTATCTTTTTTGCGTTATAATTTTAAAGAATAATTTTGTAATCGCTAGCGTGGAACTAATCAAAACGGACCGAGCTCGGTTCTAGTTTGCAACTTTGTAACGTAATGGGATCGGATCGCTTAAAAAAGTCTGAAATCTCTTTAATAGGTACTCGTATTGTGTCCGATGCAAGTCCAACTAGAACAGAAAGCGGTCATTTGTTAATACTGTTGACATACCTACTTGGTTTGCTAATATACTATAGTTATTTTAAGTAACATAAATGTTAGGATTTGCTGTTTTTCATTTGAAACCTCTAGTATTGCGCCACTATGACTCATTTTGCACGTTATGACGCTGTGCTATGGACCTTCATTTACACAATTCACCTATAGGTCTATATGTAAAGTTCGGCAGGAAGTTGTGTCTGCAAACTTAAAAAATCTAGCCTCGGATTATGTGAACTGCGCTATTCTCTAGCTGATAAGGACGTGACCGACGGTACCAAGCCGCCGTAACGTCTAGACATTGGCGGCCTGTTAACAAGATCGTTTTTCTTGCCATTTGCGTGCTGGCCACGTTTAACCAAATATCTAATTTGACGGCTTCATATTGTGGCCGTGAACGAACGACATTTGCATATTAAGTTGAGCAAAAAACGAATTATTTCCGAGAACCCTTTAATATAATAAGCAAGACATAAAAACCACAGGGTGTAGAGGTATAATAAATGTGACATTGCCGAAATAATACGATTTGCAAAGAAAGGGAAAGAAGGAACAACACATACTATTCTGTTCGATTATAGAAACAATGAAAGTAAAGTTATTTAATTAAATAGGTACACCAGGCAATAAAAATAAATAGTTAGGTACCTACGTAAAGATAAAGATAAATAAAATTATAAATTCTATGTTATCCCACTTCCATAGAACCTAAGTAGGTGTATTTATAAGTTCAGTAAGTCTTAGTCTTGTTCCATTTAGGTAGTAAAAAGTTAATAATTTAAAAATGCTCTTGACGATAGAGTCCTTGATATTATATATAACAATACCCGTGTCAATAGGTGTTTGTTTTTTAGAGGTCGGCAAAAACAAAGGATACCTACCCTATCTAAAGCAAGCACTTACTTGCGCAAAAAGTTGGACATGCCGACTCAACGTACCTAAATGTATGGCCTTCACCCGTCGCGGAAATGGTGAAGCGTACATTACAATAAAAAAATACCATCAAGTTTTTAGTATCAAACCTTATAGTAATAAAAGTCGATTCATTATGACTTTTATGATCCAAAATGACTAGTGATTCGTATGCCTTAATAGTTAAAATTTACGACATAGAAGTCAAACCACCTTGCGTTGTCACGTTTTATCAAGTCAGATTAGATCCGAGTCATTATTTAACTGCGAAAATAATAACAAAATAATCGCAATTAAAACTGAATCCTTATGTATTATTTAACTCAACCATTTCCTTCGTGAGGAGCTGTGAAATCTATGCTGATAGACAAAGAGTCAATACCTCTTCCAAAACACGCATAATAACAAAACTTACAGCCAAGATGTGCTAGAAAGTGATACTACATCTTACAGTCTATAAAGAGAACCAACTTCCCTTCTACGCCAAAAGTTTAGTGTTACAATTATAGTCTTGAAAAAATTCCAAGATTAATATATAGACCTGCAAACATAACCCAACTTGCGGCAATAGTTGTCTTAAAAGCCATCAATATTCTAAAGCGGTTAAATGACATCAATCCGGCGGCGGTAATAAACTAGCCTGCTATACAAAAACAAAAACAAAAAAATAGTTAAGAAGCATGGTTGTGTTCGACACCGGATGAATCGATCGAATCGTTAAATACATTGAACTAGGTACTACGTTATTAAAATTTGTAACGTTCCGTCGAACGTTCATGTCACGCTAAAATGCCTAGTAATACAAGTGCCACATTACCATTACCCGGCTATTGCTATTACACAGTGGTAATGCCATCAGAAGAAAGCCAGCGCAGAATGAGAACTGGGAAAAATCTTTATAATAAAACAGTGATATCTCTTTATAAAAATGTTACAACACGTCTGAAAACATAAGAAATACTTTAACCCTAAGTATGTGATGATGCAATATCTATGTTAAACTACATCACCTAATAATTTAATGAATTCAGAATTTAGGAACATACTGAGGCACGCAAGTTACTACACGTATAAGGTACCAAGTACCAACGCAGATACAATGGAACGGTAACTTCTTGGTGTGATGTTAAACTTTGTCTTTGTACTAAAACAACTCTCACAAATCCTATCAGCGCTACATTTTGTCGGCAAAACTGGAATGGGTTACTCCAGTTTTGCCGTGAATTAACGGATTAATATAATGAAATTGTTAATGTGGTACTCTAGATATTGTAATATAAAGCCAATTATTAATTGAAACTTGGGAATTTATCTTATCCCCACAACACATCATCGTCGTTGTTTGTTCGGCGTTTGGGACTCCAAAAATTGCAGCCGATAATAGCAATCAAAAAGTCCGCGTGATGCTACTACTACTTACTCATTCACGAGTCCAGTCGAGGCGTATCTGTCGGGCCGGCTCCTGCGGTAGACCTGGACGATCTCGGTGGGGGGTCGGTAGGGGCGGCGCGCCGGAGCCCGCAGCACAGCCTCCAGGGCTGCCCGCTCGGCGACCGACACCAGGGCAGCGCCGCCCGGCGTCAGCTCCACGAACACTGGCCCGTAGCGCCTGAACATGTCTGCGTGCAAACATCTCTCACTGTGACAGCGGTGCTGTAATCACCACGCTGGGAGTTGCAGGTTGTGCAGTACTATAATTCGGTCAATACAGGATGATCCGAACACCGAAAGTAACTGAGGGCCTCTTTTCTACGAACAACATTGCATTTGAGTTCTGTTATGGTATTGTTTTACTGTCCAGTAAATAAGAAGTATGGAAATGTTGACGGTTATAACAGGTCAAAAGCGATATTGTTTGTCGTTATAGAATAGAGGCTCTGTTTGTTTGTTTGTTACTTTTGTGCAGCTAATTCGCTGAACCGATTTTAATGAAATGTTACTTGGGACTTTTCATCCTGGAAAAAAGGACAGCAGCGATAAGCGACTCACGCGGGCGGAGTCGCAGGTCACAGCTAGTAAGATATAAAAATAGTTAATTAGTCATTTGAATTACTGAACTTCGTCGCAAAGTTTATATCAATGTAGTATTTATGACTAACTAGCGACCCGCCCTCGCTTCGCTTCGGTTAATATAAGTTAAAATAATCCCAGTTCATCTGGAATAACATACTTTTCAAATTATAGATAGATGCATATGTATAGAGGTTTTATTTAATGACTTTTTTAGAAATCGTGACTGCCAGTTATCATCGAATTTCTCTATATCAATGTTTACAGCGGACTTTTCATTGCACAATACAAACAAACGTTGCCTGGAAGTGACGCGCGAAAGGGCTACATAAGTCAACGGGAAAACTCTCAACGATCAAGTCTAGTAATATACTATATAGACTTGTAATTTGTCATTGAAAACGATAATTGTGCGGGACATTGCAGTCGTTTAACTGGAAAGGTAAATCCGCTGGTATTTATGGAATCCGGGGAATTAAAACGACTTTTCCAGCCGCACATCCGGACGTCAGTATTGTGCACTCTATTATGAACGTTTTTAAAGATGTTATTTGGGTGGATTAAGGTTCCGTAGTAAAATAATAGGACACCCTTCTTTCAAAACCAATTTATGTGGGGCGATCCAGAAGGTTGCAAGGAATTGAGAAATTCCGTTGGGAAAAGGACAGCCTCTTCCAGGTCGAGCACAGTGTCCACAGAGTAGTATGTGTGTGTCGGTGCATTGATCTTCGATATAATTAAGCCATTTTCTATACCTACTTGACCATTAGTTGGTGATAAAATAGCTCTCTCATAATCTTAAAATTAATATTATTAATTTCGGAATAAACATTGTCGACTAATTCTTTTACTAAAACGCAAAGGTTTTCATTTTGAAGATTAATGCTCCTATTATGTTAGGTCATCTGTCCATTTCCTATTTTGAGCAACAACTCTGCAAAGAGCCGGTTTTCATACTTATAGACAACGAAACTGTCATATTTGTTTTGATTTCTAATCTTTGCTACGCGTAATTTTGAATCTACCATATCTTCTAAAGTATTAATTTAAATAATATATTGTACGGGACAATATTAATCTACATTAAATGCCAAGGTAACCAAGTATTTATCTGGATAAGGTTATTAAATACTGAATCGGACAGAATAGATTCGCTATAATACCCTAATTTTAAAATAAAATCATAAACATAAAAATGGTTACTGTGAGTCAATCTTAGGAGATAGACATTATGCCATCGCGGACTTTTCTCTAGGTTTTTTTATAGAACTACAATTCTTCAGTACATTATTTTGACACTTCTCTGAAGGTTTTAGGTTAAGGCCAGCATTAGCTATGTAAGGGCCCGAAAAACGATTTTTGACAACTCTGTAGGAAAACATTGAGTTTTCTCAACTATATTAAAACTTGATTTGAATCAAATGTACATATAAACCATCTAGAATAAATTCTCTAAATGACAGTGAAAACCGTATCATAATCCGTTGCGTGTTTTAGAAGGAGTTAGCGGAGAAACAGACAGACGGGTTAATTTATACTATTTAGAGAAGAGATGCATGGTTTCGGTTAAGTTTAATTAAATGTTTAGATAATTATGTAATAGATTTCTCACCATCACATACACAGAACAGAAAAAACAGTAGAAGTGTCAAGTGGGCGTGTAACGCGTGGCATGGTTATGCGGAGTTCCGCGCAACCTACCATACTTTTGCCGCGATAGTTTATTTCAATATTTCGATATTTCTAAAAAGGAAATAAATCCAGAAGCATGCCTTATTGTGCTATTTTATGTAAAAACGATAGCCGCACCAAAAACATTTTCCATGGTGGCGTGTTGTTTTTATGATAGTTTGAGTATTGGCGACAACAGGTCTGGTAGTAAGCGAAGTTCATGGCACTTCCACTGTTTTTTTTATATTCCGTGATCACCAGTGATCGGAATTAGGTGAGCTAAAATACGTACTCAGCGCTAGAGGCATTCAAGAAAAAAAAAACTACCCGGTTGTTACTGCCTACTCTATATTATGTCCTCTTGCGAAGAGTACGTATTTTGGCTCACCTAATTCCGATCACTGGTGGTCACATACACTCTTGAAAGTGAAAAGATAGAAGTGGCCTCTGCCTACCCATCTGTGAAACAGGCGTGATTTAATGTAGGTACCTATGTATGTATGTACATACACTCTTTGATGCTCTGCTGAGGGCTATAGGCATTTACACAATATACAGGAACCATTAGCCAAATTTTACGTGTCTATCTATTCTCTGTTGTAAATAAAACCAATTAAGTAACTTAGAGGGCTGTTTTTTAAATTTAAATTTTGATAATTATTACTTACACTCATGATAACTTTTGAATGGGATGTCCGATTTGAATAATTCAAAAAGTAATTTACAGGTACTGATATAGCCTTGGAAAAGAAATGATTTATTTGGATAAGGATTAATACCAAGGTACGAATAATGGGGCCTAGTTAGTACCGGCGTTACTATTGCATATTTTAACATGAAAAAGTAGTTATCGTGACATTACTTTAATAGTTAGACATATGGTATCGCGGACTTTTTGCTCAGCGTACGCGTTTTTTGGTATTTTTTTCACACCTTTGGTCACATTATCGAAGTTTTCATACGGATCCCTAACTTTTTTGAAAATATTCAATAGCCTTTGTTCATCAGGGATAATGTAGGATTCTAATGGTGAAAGAATTTTCCAAATCGGTCCAGTACTTTCGGAGCCTATTCAATTCAAACAAACAAACAAAAAATCAAATCTTTCCTCTTTATAATATTAGTGAAGATGTAGATGTAGATAATATACTTTGTATTCAAAAATATGAAAAACAACATAAAACGAACTTTGAATCAAAACCTAAACTCAATCTAACTACCTACCCATTTCCAAAATTTAATAATTTGAAAAGCTTGTATTTCTTTATTAATATAAATATAAGTAAGTAAAGTTTTTAAGAATTAAATATTATCCTTATAAGAAATAAAGATTTTTTTATTTTGAATAACAAAAGTATCATTTTTTGTAAATGATAATGATAAAAAAAAGAGATCCATAAATTTAAAAAAATATAATAGACAGAATCGACCTCCCGACCCACGGTCTGACCCTGTGATTAAGGCAGGATATCAACTAACTACGCCAGCGGCCCTTCAGGGTTAATTGGCGAAATTATCGATTCTAATACTAAAACGTCAAATAGTTGTAGCAAACAATAATCGAACTGCCTCAGTTAACAACGCCATCTAGGTTGTTTCTTACGAAAGCGGGCTCACGTGTTCACAGCATTATAGACGTTAAAGTGTCCATGCACTTATGAAGGCCACTGTACCTACTAAAGGGCGAAACGCGGCTGCTTGGCCAAGCGTTTCGATAATACTGGTTGAGGTTGCGCGTAATTTTAAATCTGCCATATCTTCTAAAGTTTTTATTTAAATAATATAGTGCAAAGGACAATTTTAATCTACATTAAATGCCCAAGGTAACTAACGTATTTATATGGATAAGAATAAATACTGAATTGGAGAAAATAGCTTCGCAAATAAACTAATATTTTTTAATAAAATATTAAAGGTAAAAATGGTTACTGTGAGTCAACCTTAGGAGATAGACATATGCTGCGGACTTTTCTTTAGGTTTTTTGAAGAACTACAATTTTTCAATACATTATTTTGATATATCTCTTAAGGTTTAGCCAGCGTTTGCAATGTAAGCGCAAAAAAATGTGTTTATTTTCGACATCACTTTAGAAACCTCTAAAATTATCAATGTTTCTCTACTATACTATGCATGTATTATACATATAAACCTTCCTCTTGAATCACTCTATCTATTACAAAAATCCGCATCAAAATCCGTTGCGTACTTTTGAAGATCTAAGCATACATAAGTACAGACAGACAGCGGCAAGCGACTTCGTTTTATAATATGAAGTGATAGTGATAGTGATAGTGATAGTGATAGTGATGATTAATGAAACAAGGGTTTGTCGTGAGTCGTATCTATACTTCACAAAATCTTGTAGATTAGAAATTTATTTTTTAGATATTTATTTGATTAAGTACCTAGTTACCATACATTGAACTGTAATTTCTAGCCGCGCCGTCGCTCTACAATTTAGGAACAGACTTCCAAATGTAAGAAAAGAAATGAGATGTCATGTTTACTTCTTTACTAATCCATAAGTACTAATATAATAAATGCGAAAGTAACTACTTGTTTGTTACGTTCACAGCTAAACCGATTTAAATGATATCTGGTGTGAAGGGGTGTATTCCGTTTGGCCAAAATATTATTGGTCAAATGTATAATTTCCCAAAAAGTTGTTTCCTGTCGCAGTTGATTTGTTTTCTATGTAAGTAGTCACAAGTGTAACCTAACCTAATAGATGTAGCAAGCGGTGTCGATATCCCGGATATAACATAACACATAAATAATACAAAATACTTTTTAGGAAATGATACATTTGACCAAAAATATTTTGGCCAAACGGCAGGCTACCGGTATGAAGACAGCTTGAACCCGGGGGAAGGAGATTACTTTTCATCCCGGAACAAAATATAGGTAGGTACTTACTTCCTGAGGGAAAGTGATAAATTGCGAATTTCTAAAATATTGTACGTAGATGACTTTACACGGGCAATGATTATTTGTTATTCTGCGCGTAACTTTAGTTACTAAGTTTGAACATACGGAACCAACCCCGGACTTCAATAATGCGATTTTACCGGCGCACGTTCATTTTCGAATGAAATTTTCGAGTATATGACACTCAAAAATCCACCCGCTGTCCTTGCTCTCTATGAACGTGAGGGAAGACTAATATTTAGCATATGGATAAAAATAATGTATTAAAAAATCTCACCTTCGTAAGCTTCATGCAGCTTGTTCATTTTGTACCGGCTCCAGAAGAGCCAGCGGGTGCCAAGCAGCGGCAGCGCCGGGGGGCCCGGCAGGCCCGCCAGCGGCCGGCTCTCGGCGCGCGACGCCAGCGCAGCCGCCGCCATCACCAGCACGATCCCCACCAGCACTAGCGTCGGCACCCCGGACCAGTCCAGTAGGGGTGGTGAAGTGGTCTGGGAAAAACGAGGTAAAATTTACGCTACTGTTTCCGTAAAGCTTGGGAAAAATGAGAGCACTTTTCGAAGCGACATTTGCGACCTGATCCTTTTTTTCCTAAAAACTAATGCTTAATCTGGTGTTTGCCACGAGAGAATATTGTAAGTCCACCTGTCTGCCTTGACTTGCCTTGACTTATCTAGTTGTAATATAAATAATAAAAATTAAATGGTTATTTGATAGATACGCGCATCACTAAACTTGAGAACGGAAAAATGACCGACAAAACTCCAAATAAGGCTTCTAGGGGTTAATAGACAGACGTAGAGACCTATTTATACTCCAGAAAAAATGTTTATACATTCTTGCGAACATCATGGCGCCCGAAAGTTGTAGGTCGTTCTTCATAGAACAAAATATCCTGACCCTTTCATCAATATTCGAGATATGTGAATTCGTGCGAAAATATGCCAACATTTACATATATATATATATATGTAAAACCCACCAAGCAAGAAGATTTGAAACAAGGTGCAAAAATAACTCGTCGATTCTAACAACTTCAAAGTTAAAACTGTACGGCACAAGCCCCAAAGAAATGTCAATAAAAATATACAACTGTTTAGGAAATAACTTAAAAAACTTGGAATCAATTAAAATATTTGAAAAATAGGTACTTAAAAATATATTTGGTACAAAAATGCTACTAAGTACTTACTAAACGATTTTTTAAGATAAAACTGTAGGTATAAAGTATCAGTCTCTCTCCTCCCTACTTTTGCTATGCCCAACCGGGATTCATATGCTTAACTTGCCTATTTGTATGTAAATAGTTTATGATTAACATGTCATATTTATACAATAAAATTAAATGAAATAACGGAAAAGTTGCTCGGAAAAAAGTTAGACGGGACAAAGTCTGATCGAGTAATTTTGAATAAAAAATAGTATGGATTACGTTACGGGACTTGGTTATAGGATTCCACATGTGTCCCGGCTAGGATGAGGCTCATTTGGCCAACTTGATTTGACGGCATAGCATTTTTAATTTAATTTTTAAATTGAAAAACGGGCAGACGAGCAAGCGATTCACCTGATGGTAAGTGATAATCGCGACCCATAAACACCCGCAACACCAAAGGAATCGCAGGTACGCTGCCGGCCTTTTGTTTTGAAGTAGGTTTACATTCTTTACTAACCGTTATTTAATGAACCGATGACCTAACCGTGTTGCTTATATAATTCGTAAGTAGATGCCAAATCTGAACGGGTTCAGGTTAGGTTAGATTTTGTTTGCTATCGGAGGTCGTCAACCCGTGCGCCAACGCAGACTGTCGGCTCAAGAGGCGCAGCGCTCTTGACATTGGCTTTACGTAACCGCGGTTACGTAACGTTAACGCACGCACGTTACGTGCACCACCGACGAGCGCTGGGTCCGCCGATGGATGCATCTGCATTCCTAACGTTAACCACTTGCCGAAGATGTCGGAGACATCAGTAAATCAAGTTTAAAACAATTCAGATACTTAATTACGATATTTCTGTCTAAAACTTGTTTCGCTGAACTAAAAATACCTACTTCATAGCGTTCCGGCAATGACAAAAAACGAATACATTGTTCCAGAAGCTGTGCATGTCACAATAATTCACAAAGTATTTTGAACTTTTCCGCTAACTAGTATTTCGTGACTACAACTACTTGCATGTTGTGTTATTTGTTCCTTGTTGTTTATTACGAATAGATGTCTTTTCTTTATTTTCTTTCAGTGAACGTGAAGGTTTACTTTTAAAGAGTTGTTTATTAGGACATCAGATATGCAAAAATAATAGACCAAAGTTTTTCCCTTCAGAAAGCCGCTTATTCTTGTACAAGTATGTTTATGAGAGCATACGCAGTGACTAAACTTGAGGACGATGCACTTTTGGTTACCGCTAACCCCGCATTTTTGCCGCTCACATGTTCCGTCGATTTAACGAAGACATTGTAACGGGACGAATAACCAGTTGCGACTTTTTCGGTGGTGACTTTCATGAACAGTTGTTTATTACAATACGCAGTTGCAGATCAATAAAATATCTGAGGAAAATCTCACACAAATTTACCTAGTCCCAAACAAACTAAGCCCTAGGCTTGTCCTATGGGTAATAGACAACGATAAACATACTTATAAAGAGACATACATACTTAAATACTTAATAGAAAACATCCAAGACCAGGTACAAATATTCACGCATATCACACCTGGGACCACTAGCTTCGTAGGCAGGGTCACTACCAACTGGGCTAGGAGTTTTGATCGCCGGTCGGAGGGGTCTGAGGACCCCTCCGTCCACCGTGGCGCACTGGAGGTCTGTGAGGGTGCCTAAGTAAACCAAGGCACCCTCCAGGCGTCGTTGTGCCACAGCCGAATACGCTTGTTCGTTCTCGAGTGGCACCTTCCAGAACCAGATGGTTTACCGCTGGGATCTTAGTGGGTATTCCGACCGCTCTCAGTTGCTGAGCCCCACATAACCATCCCGGATTCCCCCGGACCTGGGCCGCTGGTAAATGCATTTCCCAAGCTTTATAAAAAAGGCCTCGTGATCGGATTCCAATAAACGACAAAATGACAGAAGCAAATCCCGAAACAATATCTACACTATGTACACATCTATGTATGACCTTCGGCACAAAACCAATTTAGCCCATACGTGGTGAGTAATGTGTGGTCTAATGCCACAATAAACTTAGTATGAATTTCGTCCGTAGACCTTTTTCCTTATTTGGAAGAGGACCAAAACTGGTTTTATTTATTATAGTGTTTTCCCTATTAAATAAATATCTTTATTTTTATCATAAAAATAATGATGAGTGCGATATACCTTAGTCCGCGCGAGTTGAATGCTTACATTTTGAGTGATAGGAAAGAAATTGTTAGGAGCGTTTGCGTCGTGGCTAGGGCCCCAGATACTGTAACCTTATTTAATTCACTGAATAAAATTGTTACTTATTACTTATTTATGACAAGTAAATTGATTTAAATGTATTGATGTAATTGATCATGAATCACAATGCGTAGTAACTCGCCTCAAACTTGAAAAGTTGATCTCTTGACACATTCGGCCGATAGCCCGTCGAGCGTCAACAGTCTTGGCGACAGAATTAATGAATTGAAGAAAAAGAGATAACGAATTGAGAAATTGAAGTGAATTAACGGACAATCCTAAGTCATCGCAATTTTCTATTTACCGTCTTTCGTCATAAATAAGATATACTTACCTACTTACGTGTTTTTTTGCGTTATAATAATGTAAACGTAAAGACTGTTTTTTTTTGTATGACATGGATAACGTTCTAAACAAGCACCGTGTATGTGGAATGAGACCCGAAGACATTTGCAATCTCAAGACTAAAATCTTAAGATTGCAATCCAAAGACTGCAAATGCTTTTTTAACCCAAGAAATTGAATGCCTATAATACTTACTAGTAATTTCATCGGTTGTCTTATATTATACCTCTGATATCCTTGTACTTGTGTACTTTGGTGCTTGTTTTTTAGAAAACATATAAAATGAGACAACTTGGTATTGCGATTGTTAAACAGTCTGCCGGCAAAAAAGCTAAAATTCAGAACTGGTAGATACGTCGGCTGTTTATTATAAAAATATCGGTAAATAGTTATGTTCCTTTTATGCTTCTAAAGATAAACATTATTTTATTTTATTGGGTTTCCAATATTTCAGACAAAGATAAGATAGGATTGGAACCATTGGACGGAACCCCGTCTATTCGAAATAGGGGGAGTACGTAGCTGGAAACTAATTCTACGCGTACGAAGTCGCGGGTGCCCTCTAGTACAGTATAAACAGTCAGTCAGGAGCTCTATTCCATTCATTAAAATATATTGTTTTACAACTGTCAGTATGTCCTCGTCCTGCCCAAGCATTTTTTAATACTTCCGTTTTCTGCCCGATGTCCTCTATGAAGGACAATTTTACGTATAAAAGTTGATTTCCCGTGCAGAAACTACCAAATTTTGTTAATTCATCACTTTTATTGCGGTTTTTCCCTTTTTCTTTCTTTTTGATTGTTTACATATATAGGTAAGTTTAGAGTATGTGTGTGTGTGCTATAATGTGTGTAATCTTACGTGGTTTCACTGGATGGTTCCAACGGAAGACCAGCGCTGGTTTTAACGCCAGCATAACGCTGAGTTGGATGGAACCATTTCGTGGCAACAGGTTTTTTTTTGTCTATATCAATATTTTTGTTGAGTTTTGTTTGTCTGTTTGTCACGAATAAATGTTTTTTTCTTTTTTTCAAATCGAATGCGTCCTTTATTAAGAACACTGGGCAGGACGAGGATATATATTTGTTATGCCAGAGAGAGTTAAAACCAGTCTAGTACCTACTATTAATACTCTGGCTTTACTGTACAGATATTGAGTCTTCTTGCCTGTTAAAACTACTAACTGTCTGCCATTTGTACATATTCCGTCCGCCATTTTTGTCTATTACACACGTTTCTATTACTAGAGGCATAAGAGCGTGTCAGATATATGCACGCAATGTTGGATCCTGAATTATTGTTGGTGACTATGTGATCACACCCCCGCCATCAATAACATTATATCCCGGCTACAAAAAGTACGAATTTAAATCGGATCACCTGCGTGTCCTGTGTCTAGTATTAAGTAGAGTTTAAAATTAATAACCACATCGGCAGGTAATTGAAAGTGAAGAAGATTAATAGGAATAAAAAACGCATCTAACTACAATAAAAACAGTATTTAAAGAGTCCGGAAAAAAAGTAGCAGCACATAATATGTTTTTTTTTATTATGTGGTAATTTTTAAGCAGTGCATTTGTTATCTGTAGATACTATTGAATAAAATAAAAAATAGCAATCGTAAAAATTAACGGGCGATTTCAAGTTTTCGCCTTTTATATTACATCTCACCTAAAACTTTTTGAACAGCGTCTTCTGAGAGAATTTATGAGGTGTTTTTCATAAACATAGTATTTCCGTTAAGTTTCATGGGCTACTTAATACCTTATTAAATTGTCTTTTGATCAATAGTTAACTTTTTTGATTTGAGTTCACTTTGAGGTAGTTACATGGAATTTCAACATTGGCGTATTTGCCATTTTTATATAAAATTTGTCTCCCATAGAAAAACCTCTGTCAGAGGTTAGATTGGAGGGACTTCCTTACTACCCAAAGTAAAATCCAGTTTATTGGTATAACTTATCCGTAAGATGATATTCCTAAAAGCATAAAACAAGTTGAGAAAATAGAAATTCTATTGTGGCATTGTAGAAAACGGCAAGCGAAGATTGTCAAATTGTATTGTTCAAAAAGTTATTAAGGACCTGCAATAAATATTGAGAAAACTTAAAGTATGAGATATACATTTCAATATGATTGTATTTTTATTTCATAGTATGATATTTACAGATAACTAAAAAAAAACTGCTTCATAATTAGTAAAAAATAAAAAATATACCAGATAATACATTGCTACTTTTTTACTGAACCTCTCCTTACAGCAATGTTTGTTATTGTGTGCCTAGAGCTTAGTTTAGGACTAGGTCAATGGCTGTGAGATTGCTATGCTGCATTTTCCTTTCTCGGAAAAGCAATAGTAGGCGTGAACTTAACAATACAGAAATCGATCCGGAAACAATGATGTTTCCGATCGATTTCTGATCGATTGTTGAAGTCACAATTGAATAAAGAAATAGGCACATAACATACATTCAAGTTGTTTAAGTGTACTTACCTATATGAAATATGCAGTTTTTACTTGATGCATGCAAATCGTTACCGGAACTACACGTGCGGGCATTACGTTAACAATTTGTTAACCGGAAAGAAACGTTACGTACTTTGCAATTTAAGTAAGCTACTGAAACAACCGCACTCGATATATTTTCTTTTTAGTACTGGCAAAGTGGCACAAACGGAACCCTTATAGTTTCGTTATGCCCGTCCATCTGTCTGTATATCACATGCATTTTACTCGAAAACTACAAGATGTACATTGATGACATTTGGAGTATAGGTGTCCTTGTATGAGCCGCTACTTAGTTTGGTAGTTAAATAATAAAAATAAATAATTCTAGGGGGCACTCCATACATGTAACAGAAGCTGAATATTTTTTCAGCAAACATCAACGTGTGGCACATATTTCGACAGTTCTTTTAAAAAAACGTTAAGGTTTATAAACATTTTTTCTTGATTTAGTAAATGTTTTCAGAAATAATCGCTCCGAAAGCTGCATAAATCATATCCCCCCGTCGCCCTATATTTTTTAACCGTATGTCAAAAGCATATGAAAAAAAAAACGATGTACAGCACGACACAATTAATATGGAGCGCTTACGCTGTTGGCAGAGAGTCTTTTTTTGCTTAATCCGCGCGCGCTGTAATGCTAGATAAATATTTTCAACGAAAAATATTATTAAAATTACCGGATAGGTATATCGTTTAACGTTATTGAGTTATTGCCGAAAAACTGCGCTTCTCAACAAAAGTACGTAAGTGCTATGAAGATACGCTCTTTTGCTGTTGCACTTGTTTGTGTTTGTAGTAACTTGTAGGCTTCGGAACCCCACATTGAGTATGTTCTGAAATGCTTTTGCCCGGATTTTAATATTCTATTTATAATTGGTTTAGTCGTAGAATTCTGTTAACGAGGTACTTACTTTGGCTGTTGTCGTGCTTTATTATGAAAATTCCATTAATACTAGGCATTTCTTTAATTAAATATACTGTCAATCAATGCGCATAATCATCAACAAAAACTAACATGCGAAGCTTGTAAAAATGGTGTAAAGCGAAAACAACCTATTTAACAAGGGACAACACTATTTGCGACAAATTTTGCTACACGTGTTGGACGGTTGGCATGTGACCTTCAATCCTTTACACATCACAATCATCAGCATCGATCGTCAAAATGTCACAAAAAGTAAACCATTAAAGTAAAGAATACATGTTTTTTGTAAGTGGGAGGCAAACGAGCGGATTACCTGATGGGAGTAACCACCGCCAATGAACACAGGCGACTCAAGGAGAGTTAACAGGTGTTTACCTCCTCGCGGATGAGCGCACAACACGATGGCTTAGTGAACTAAATAAAATATTCCCATTTGTTAAATTTACACCAAAAGCTTTAAAACCAAAAACAAACCGTTCTCCTTTCGCCCGACCGTTGCAAAAATAACAAAAGATGCAGACGAATTATTGAGAACCTGCTCCTTTTTTGAAGTCGGTTTAAAAACAAACACGACGTAGATTCAAACGCTATCTAGACATATTGATAATTATTTTCACTGTAATAAGAATAATAATGTTGCCAGCCGCCGCCGATCTGTAGCCAATTTATTTTCTTAATTGGAATACAGCACGGCGCAGTGATTAGGTTCCTACTCACTGGCCTATATATAAGTAGGTCTAGGATGTAGATACCGAACAAATTTATATTAATGTTTTAATAAATCAATGATAACGTAGGTATAGGTTAATAGGCGGCTGATTAAAATCAAACTGACCAAGAAGAGTTCGTAAGCAATACCAATACCAGAGTTATTAGTCCACGCACGCACTGGGGCCTGTTTTATAAAGCTACAAATTACAATTTACAGGTTACAAGTTTCCATTTGACACAACCTCGAGCAATGACGACCAGCCATTTGAGCAGTGTTGCCAGTTTAGACCTGTAAAATTGTCACTTGTAGCTTTATAAAACGTGCCCCTGATAGTGATTTCATCAACGAGCCTTAAATACCAGAAAAAACTCGCGGAACAGATGAGCGCTAGTTGATAATCTGTAAAAAATCGTTACTCGTTAATAAGTAGGTATGGATACGGTATTGGGATGGGTGATTAATCTCGTTCACATACATTATTTTTTATTATTTTATATTTAACTCTCAAGTTCGTACCTTGTTCTGTCTCAGAAATATTCCAAATATTTGGTACAATAACAGAGAACCATACTCAACACGTGCGTAAGAGATAAGATAAGGAATGATCAAACACCTCTTATTTCTCTATCTCAAATGCTCTACATTCAGTAACGGCTCCTCAAGGACGTGCGACCCTATCTCACAAAATAATGCATCCAATTGACTGCACTCCGACCGCAGATAAATGCGTTTAACAAAGCAATAAGTTATACATCGAGCTTATTTGTATCGCATAGTGGCCTTGTATGCAGCGTGGCGGCGGCGAAAATACGCAGCGAGTGTGTGACGCGCACCGACGCTTTCTGATTACCATACAGTTACATATAATCACGAACATAAATAAACTATATTTAGAACATGACATTGATTGTATTAATGCCCTTGATGGATTTTTACCTGCTATAATTCTTTGAATAGACTCAGTATTGGTTTCCGTTACGATTCAACTAAAACGCGTACCAATATTCGCGTATACGTAACTACACTTACGAGCAAAACAGTTGCATCACTTTGCATTTTTTGATGCCCACCGATTATCTTTGTAAACCGACTTTTCTTTGTGAAATATTTAAATGAATTCATGTTTCTTGTAATCTAAGCTTAACAAGAAGTAAACAAACATGCAAATTATCAAACATTATTTTATTTAAACGTTTCAGAAAGAAAAGCCGGTTTACAAAGATAATGGGTGGACATGAAAAAATCAAAAGCGATGCAATTGTTTTGCTCGGAAGTGTATTGGGTCATGCAAATGGACTATTCCGAAAAAAAATCGGAAGCCAACGTCTCGTAGTTAGAGGCTTTCGAACTACTTCCGAGTTACGACACAAAACATGATTTAAAAGTAACAAGCTAGCTCAAAGTGATCGGCGGAAGAGTGATAGAGTCGATGTACATAGTAGTTGTTATAGAGAACTATCGACTTCTCTACATTTATCACTTTTTTAAGTAAAGCTTATAAGATGGGGTTATCGTCACTGTACATAGGTATATTATGGATAGCGATAACTTTTATAGTCATTTTATCTGGTTCCTGTTGAAACGACGGAGCCTAGGTCAAAAACCTCGTAAAAATCGACGCTCTCTTACAAATAACTTGAGATGTTAATTAACAGTGAGTATTAAAACGTGTTTGTTAAAAAACAGGGTAATTTAGATATGGAATAAGTCAAACAAACGTTGATACAACTAACACTAAAGTTCATATGATAATACATTATTAGGAACTATTCTCCTTCTTCACTTTACAATTATAAAAACAGCTTAAACACTTAAATATGTATATAGGTAGGTATATTTATCGTCAATGGCGCAGTAATATGAATTATCACCAGACTGCTTAAGTACGTTCAATCATGATTTCGTCATGACACTTGTAGAGATATTTTTAAAAGTGCTTTATTTTTTTATAGCATTTACCTTTTAATGCTCAACGGTAAATAAGTATGTCTGTAAACATTTGACATTGGATAAGAAAATTGTTTTTGTCTGGGAATTTATTTACAAGGTGAATTTCACAACACTATTTAAGTAAAAAAAACTTAATAGAGACGAGTTGTTCAGTCTACTCATAGACTAGGTTAAACCACCGTTATGAACGAGATCAGTAACTATAAAATAGATAATAACATTAAACACCCTAACTATGGCGACCCCTACTCTTAGAGCTGATAAACAGTTTTTAAAACGTGCCAGTCGATTCACGTGAAACCTGGCTAAAAACAACCCCGATCAAACTAGTTCTCTTTATAAAAAACCGGCCAAGTGCGAGTCGGACTCGCGCACTAAGGATTCCGTACCATTATCTTTACAACATTAGACACTATACCGTTGCCCTTATTAATATCGAGCAAAAAACGGCAGAAAAATCACGTTTGTTGAATGGGAGCTCCACTTAAATATTTATTTTATTCTGTTTTTATTATAATTGTTGTTATAGCGGCAACAGAAATACATCATCTGTGGGAATTTAAACTGTCTAGCTATCACGGTTCATGTGGTACAGCCTGGTGACAGACAGACAGATGAACAGTGGTCTTAGTAATAGGGTCCCGTTTTTACCCTTTGGGTACGGAACCCAAAAACCGGGTCCGAATAAGTTCATCCGCCTGGGAGCCTACAATGCCACAGACGGGCACAGATGATACGCATAACACCCTTCTGCCTCCGGGGTTGATAAAAGAATCATGACCGAAGCTCATATTTTGATAGCCTATCATTTGTAAGCTTAGCGTCACATTTGTAAAGATGGCAATAATTTTTGACACCTTCCTTACATGCCGGAGTTGGAGCCCCAGCCGTAACTCGATCTTCATTGTTCCTCGGCTCTTGTCGATAGAAATTAAGTCGCACCTGCCGATGGGCAAGGGTGAGCGGCACAAGAAAGGGGACAAAAAGATGTATTATTAAAGATTTGACCTTCGTGACACGGCCGGGACACGGGAAGCCGTAAAGGATGTGTTGCGGACACGCAACATCTGGTCTGTAGCTTCGTGTTTTGCTAAAGGGCACTTCAACGACTTTTATAATCGCTCACGAGCCCGGATGGCGGCCATGTCTCTTAATTAATTAACAAATTCTTCGTAAACTTTTGACGTTTATTTAGTTCAACTTTGCTTGGCAGCGCAAATAAAAGTTAGGTAAACAAAACCATCACAGCGTGGTTAGACACGATGCCACATTACCGGCGCTACAACAGGTGACAGCATTAATTAATAGCCATCATTCCGAATAAAAGGTGCGCGGTGAGCAAAATAACATCACAACAAACTTCAATTCCATATTTATTTAAGTTTATCGGTCACCCACGTTTAACTTTCGAGATGGTTCGTTAATGAGTTACAACATATCACGTGCCATAATGTTAGGCAGCACTGTTAGAAGTATTTTCCACGCGATAAAACTTTGTACCTAATAATTATTGACGATAAACTTTTTTCTTAAATGTGTTAATTGTACTTTAGATAAATATATTTTGAACCATGGTCAACTATACAATATCGTTAATAAACCGACATGAAACGAAATCGTTCTATATTGCGGACCCTGCAGATTCTAGGTACGATTCCTACGTCCATTCTGAGTAGTAATAATTTCATTTCTAACGTTCAATTAGATTTCCTCTGGTGTGTTACACAAACAAGCTGCCAACATGATCCTGTATCTCTTCCGCAAATAACTGGGCCAGTTCACGCGGTTCACGCGATTCTAATTGATTGCACTCCTCATCATTCGGACAGGACGACAGGCTGCACTCAACATGAGCTTCTAAGAACCGTTGCATTGATAGTAATTATCTAATTATTCACTTGTCATTCGTGTAAACTTATATACACACTTTTTCAAACAAACATTTCACGTCGGCTTTTTTTTAAGTGAGATGCATACTTGTTTGCGGCTCTCAGTTCATTAACATTTTTATAGCCTTATTATGTCGCGTTCCGTGATTACTGCGGGTATTTATAAGACTGATTCTGTTTTTTTTTCACGCCAGTACACATATTTATGTATACCTAACCTGATATCTTAGTGTAACCGCTGTTCATAGTGCTAATTAGATATCTGCCTTTTTCTAAAAGCCGGCTTCTTCAAAGCACTTATAGAAATATTTTAAATCATATTGGTATCAAATTGGTCTTAATTTTTTGTGCGGATCAGGTCTGGAACTCGGGAATCTGGTCCGGTATGGTTATAGATAGCTTTAGTGGGAGGCGGGCGGTTGGAGGGCAGCCCGATGTCGATAGTGCGTAGGTACGTAGGTGTGCGGACAGTGCGGCGCGGCAGACGGCGGCCGATGAGGGCGGGCGATTCGTTTTGCTTCTCGAAGGCCGCCCGGTCTCGGCGGGTTGCATCGGATATGTGTCACTATAACACTACGCATACGGCATACGTCTACGCGTCTTCCATATTACAGACAGGGGCTCGACAACTGCGGCATTACGCTTCGTTTCTGAACAATGCTTCAGACTTGGTGGTAGACAACAAGATAATAACCAACTTCAACTAAAGTTCCTTATCTAGCTTTGAGTATTTTTAGTGATTAATTATCTCGAAACCAATGTTGTTTGTGAATATTATTGAATACTTACTAATCTTTTTATTTAAATATTGTCTCTACATTAATATGACTGATTGAAAGAACCTTTAATATTAAAATTATCAACAGCAGTTTCTTCGTAATAAACTAGAAGACGCTCGCAACTTCGTAAGCTAGACTTATATTCCTATTTCTTCCCGTTGGGGTTCGAATTTCGAAAAATACTTTTTAGTGCATCCCCGGGATGCCCAACGAATATTCTCTCTTTAGTCCCTAAGTCCAGCAGTTTTCAGTCAATCAATTCAGAGTCAATCTTCACGGGAAACTTTCCAAATGTAGGTATAAGAAGATTGGACTCATAGCACGTATCAGTGACCAACCCATTTAAATAATAGCCTGGCCTGGCTTTGAAACTTAGAAATAACGTGATGTTGGCTGTTACCCAAGGATCGCTTGTTTTTCGGGATTTGTAAACAACACATAGAAAGATACAACTAACAAAGCCTAACTTCGATGGAAAAAGAGTCTACTTTTTTGTTTTGAAACAATCAGTCATCTGTCGAATAAATATTATAGTGGATTCGTAAATGACAGACCAAAAACTCATCCAACGCACTCCAGTTGCTATTCAGTTTTTTTCCTATAGGAGGCGATCGACCTACCCAAAGCTAAACCTAAAGGAGCCAACGGGTCCCCCGATACCCGCAACACCAGGAGAGGAATCGCAGATACGTTGTCAGCCTATTACGTAGTGCTCATATTAAAATGCCAGATTATATAGTTGGGATATTTTCAAAAAAAAAACCCTAATGGGAAATCGAGCCCATCACGAGCTCTGTCGATATTATATTGTTATCACTGGGCCAACCAGTCAGACTACAGCCGATTGATGTTTACGTTTTAATATAATGCATGTAAACGAAGGTAGGTACTTACGAGCCGCGGAGATAATGGCGTCCTTCATTCGGGTCGTCTTCGCAACGTGTACGAAGGTCCACAACCCGGTTTGGCAACCCATTATCATACTAATGGGTCACATCGACCGCCGAACAGACATAACAGTCTTAATCAAATCGATACCTGTATAGTGTGAATCGATTTTAGTTTTTGGTAATGAAAACACAAGTATTAACACTAGTAAATGTTATACAAAAGTTATTAAACTTATACTAGATTTCATCGTTACAATATAGCGGACAAAAACAAGGAAATACAAGTATTGCTACTTAAAACAAAATCTAAAATGAACCCGTCCGTTAAATATGCAGACAGAATACAGAGTAAATCTAGAGAAAATACGTTGGGTGTTTGAAAATGTTGAAAATTATGGTTCCTGAGTTCACTGACTATGTGAATCATACTTTTTAAGGCAAAAGTGTGTAATATTTTTTACAATCTACCTATTCAGAAATGACTTTAACCCCTCAAGGAATCAACATAGCCAATCTCGTTCAATTACGCCGCCAGACTTTATTCGTGACGGAAAGTAGTTGGTGTCGGTGTGGAGGATAATTAAAAACGCGAAACTTTGGATGTTTGTTACGCAATCACTCCAGTATGGCTGAACGGATTCGGACGAAATTTGGCACAGAGATAGATTATAGTCTGGGATAGTACATACTTTTTATCTCTGGAAAATGTACGGTTTCCGTGGAATGACAAAATTAGTCGCAGGCGAAGTCACTGGCAGAAGCTAGATATACAGGTATATATTTTCAAATATTAGTATTAGTATATAGATATCTATATATATAAAAGGCAAACCTGACCGACTGACTTAGATATCAACGCACAGCCGAAACTACTGTACCTAGAAACTTGAAATTTGGTTTCATGATGTAAGAAAGGATTTTCCGAAAATCGGCCCCCAACGGTAAGAAATAGGGGCAGTAGCGGGAAACTAATTCTACGCGTACGAAGTCCCGGGCGTCCTCTAGTACATATATAAAAGGAGAAACTGACTGGCTGATCGATCAACGCACAGCTGAAACCGCTAGACCTAGAGACTTGAAATTTGGAGGGAATAGTCCTTGGATATCCTTGGGGTGCACTAAGAAAGGGTGTTTGGAAATTCATCCCCAGGGATCAGGGGTTGAAATGGGGGGAGTAGCGGGAAACCAACTAAACGCATACGAAGTCGCAGGCGTAAAGTATAAAAAAATATATGCGCAAAAATTTGTGACTTTCCGTAATCAGAAGATACCAGAATATCAGAATTTTATGTGAGTCAAATAGACCACAGCCTGCAGCATAGACCAGGGCCACAAAGTTTTTTCATAGGCGAATGTGAAGGCGGTAGCAATATTATTGACGACTTGGGAACTCCTCAAACTTTACTAAAGAATTACCTATGTTCGCTCTGGGCTTAATATACCGCCTTCGCCGGAAATATATCATTTTGCTCCCTATGTGACACAACCTTGTTGACAAAAAACTACGAAATTAGTCATCACTGTTTTTTCTATTCTTATCTCAAGTGTTACACAATACAAGATAATGCTAATAAAGAATTTGGACCTGAAACTTTGTCAACTATCGGGCGTTATTGCAGCATATAAGATGGTACCTACCTACTAGTCTATTTATAACATTTTCCTTCTAACGCTTTTCCCGATTTTTACACCACTGCCCCAAAAAAGGAGTGTAATGTTTTCAGGCTTCATGTTTGTATGTATGTGTGTATGTATGTGAGTTTCTTTATTCCACTATAACTTCTAAATCCCTTGACCGATTTAGATGGGTGAGGTATCGTTAGAATCCTTACGTCATCCCGGGTGACATAGGATACCTAAACTGTTAAAATTGAAATAACAGCAATGGCAAAATGACAATTATTAATATATGTAGGTATATCGACGACGGTATAAAAAATGCAGTCAGGTTTTAAAGCTTGCTTTTCATATAGTTATTTAGATCTCGTGCTGTTGATCAGATTAATGTTAGACGGCGTAACCAAAAAGTTGATGTTTCATTGATTTTTAGCCAACTGCCAGAAGGAGGGTTATGATTTTCGAACGTATGTATGTATTTAATGTAGATATGTATGTGTGTCTATTTCTGGGCAAGCTCTGCAGCCTAAACGGCTGGTCGAATTTTAATATATGTCATTCGATTCGTCTTATTTAATTGTCGAGGTGACATAGGGCATATAAAATTTCAATATGGCATTCACGAAAATGGAGAGGCAAAAATTTTTTTGAAAGCATTGAAGAAATGCAATAAAATGTAATACAAAACAGATTTCTCGAAAAAAATTAACATTTGCAATATTAGCTTGGCCCTGACTGGAACACCTTTTCCAATACTCAAGTTATATGTGAGTACTAGAGGACGCCCGCGACTTCGTACGCGTAGAATAAGTTTCCCGCTACTCCCCCTACTTCATTACGTTGGGGTTGATTGTCGGATAATCCTTTCTTAGTGCAAATTGCTATTTATAAACTCACATAGGTAGATTATTTGCGTTGAAGAGAATTTCTACAAAGTTTCAAGTAAATCAGGCCATAAAAAAAACCTTAAGAAACTTTGCAGCCCCCTTTCATCCCCCAAAGCGTTGCATCTTAGTTATCGCTGAAATACTTGTCTCATTATTTTCATTGAAGGGTATTTCCACCAAATTCCAAGTAAATTTGATCATACAAATATTTTTTCCTTTTACAAATATTGCAAACCCCTTTCATCCCCCTAGGAGTTGAATTTTAGTAATCTCTGAAATACTTGTTTCATTATTTACATTGAAGAACATTTCTACTTAGTTTGAAGTAAATTTGACCATAAAAATATTTTTTCACCTCAGCAGCTCAAACAAGCATGTTTTGCTGCTTAAAAACAGTGAGCCAAATTCGGTATTGCTGCGAGCGTGAGACAAAGTAACTTTTTAATTCTATTTTTTTATATGCCGAGATCAGTGCTGGGTCTATTCACAACATACGAAAGAATTGAACTTCACTTTGTTCTGTCACTTTCACTTCGATACAGAAAAAGCGACAGATAGCAAAAAGTTGATTCGAAGTTCGATTTTCAAATTCGATACCTAGTAGGCCCAAAAAGAATCAAACAATAAAACGTTCGGATACACATATAACCGTAAAATTGCAAATTATCTGTTAAAGTTTTAAATGTGATTATTATATTTCTTTTATTTATAATCGGATTATATCTTTTTTTTAATGAAATGAAGAAAATATTTATGAAAAAAATACGAAGTTTAACATGTATCTACATATTATTTATCGTTCTAACAATCTTGAATTTTGTGACATAAACCGCGGGGCCAGTTTTAGAACGCATCCTTAAAAAATAGCGGGATTATTTTTATTGTTTTTGTTTATTCTCTTCTGTTACGCTACCTATCTACTTTCGATACACTTTGGATATTATAAAAGTAATAATAATTAAATATGAGTGAGTCCAGTGACGAAGTCTGCTATTTAACTCCGGAAGCATTGAAGCAACGTGTAAAAAAGTTTCCTGCCTGAAAAGTCCTGCAAAAAATATCTAAAAGCTTATGATAGTTTTAAGCAATGAAGACACTTTTCTGAGACTGTTAGCGTACTTGATAGAATTATCAAGAAGCAACCATCTTTAATGTGGAGTATTTACTTAATGTTGAAAACCACAATAAATACAAAAGATGACGTGCACTTTGAAACCTATCCCAAACTTATTGCATTTTTGAAGAGAATGTCAGTAGGGCACAGATCTAGAAAGTCCAAACTTTTTTTGGCCGCTGACTTTAAGAAGTATATTTATTAGGCTCCGGACTGCAATTTTCTCGCTGCAAAAGTAAGTCCTTCATTAGTATAAAATTAATCATTTAATATGTTCTCGCTGCTGAGGTGAAAAGTTGTATGTGTCACACGAGACCAAAGTTATTTACATCTCGTGTCTTTGAATCCCTCGCTACGCTCGTCATGCAATTTTCTATTGATTAAAGATTTTTTTTTTTCGCTTCCAGTTGATATTTTTATTCAGTCGGGTTTTTGATATTTTAAATAATTTGGTTTAAAGGTCATAATATAAGTAGACAAACTAGCATACGATTAAACCATAACTACCGTTCCATACTCGTATAGCCAAACTCTTGTTTAAGAGGCCACATGTGATATAGTCGGTAGTGTTCCGCGATCTGTATCTCAATAACCATAACGCTTATGTATCTGTTTTTTTGATATATTAAACTCGGTCATATTTTCTTGAGACTGTTAAACGTGAAAAAACTATTAGTAACGAAATCCACGATAGTTTTATTTTTTAAACATGACACCTTTTCCGCTTGTTTTTGGTTGAATCTTCAGAACTGTACGAACTTTATCGAGCGATGATTTATGATATAATAGTTTAGTATTTATAACTTCTTCATCCAGGTTAACCACTTTTTAAATTAATATTGTGGTTTTAAAGTAAACAGCAATTAGATATTTGAATTTGACGCTGCCACCAAGGCGCGTACAAACTATCTCCATCTCCCCTTTCATTCTTCCAAGCCATCCCTTTTCATTCTTGTGTGGGCGTGGCAGCAAAGTGGCCTCTTAAGAAGCTATCAGTGATTATTTTAAATTATATGAAAAGTTTTCGTATAACCAGAATGGAAAAATGCGCGTCAAAACTATTTTTCAAGGGCTATATTGACATTAAAACTTGTGTTGAAACCGGAATTTATGCAATACTTTATAATATTTCCATGAATAGGTAAGTAAGTAAATAAAAACCTATCATTCGCCAATTTTTTAAAGCGCTACCATCTTTTTAAGAAAAGCAATACGTCAAAAGTCTAAACGTGTCCTATTTGAATATTTTTTCAAGCGTACTCAAAATTATTAATGAATTTGTCCCTTATTTCATGAAACTTATCAAATACTAACGTGCTTCATAGGGCTCGGTTGATGGATACGATATTTTTGAAAACACTGTAACAAGACGCGCGAAATCATTTTCTGATCATTACAATATCATTCCGAGCAATAAACTATTAGTGAAGTTATTGGCTATTTGAGCAAGTTACCCACAGTAATACTGCAGTATGATTGAGTGAAAATTGACGAATCCGATTGCAAATAGCTTGACTCGACTACTCGCCCTAAAGGTGCATTTACACCAATGAGGCGAGACGAGAATTGAAATTTGTATCAAAACAACCATTCCACCGAGGATGCGCGAGGAAGAAATTGGAATTTTTCAATAACAAAAGTCAATTCTCTTCTCGCCGCGTCTCGACTAGCCTCGGAACGCCCCGGTGGGCACTTGGCACCTTAAGGGACAAGTTAGATTTAATTTAATTAAATGCGTTGAAGTACGTGTTTCAAAGCATCACGACAATTATTCGTTTTTAGTTTAAACTCCTTGAACTTTCATTCAAAACGTCTAATGCCACTAACCTAACGACAGTTCCAACACATTTAATTAAATACGCAACAGTTAAACAATTGAAAAGCTGAAAACAACATGTGCCCAACAATTAAAAAGTAATAAGTTTGAACTCGTCTACTTGTTATTAAACTTTTCTTTTTGTTGAACAAACACTCGTTGTTTGCGAGTGGTGCCGCGCTATCGAACGCTAATGGCATAGTTCACTTGCCTACACCAGCTACCAGGCAGCCACCTGCTCACAATCACATTCGCTTTTTTCTCGTAAATTAAAGGGCGTGTAAATTGTTTCCATTCATTTCTAATTAGAAATATAGAGCAAAAAATCAACCTTGAATCAGAGGCAGGAATAAGCGACTGTTTGCATGTTAATATATGATGAGGAGTGAACAAACACTGAATATTCAACGTTGCGGTCAGGCGGGCGCACGCACGGCTCAGCATGACATCCAGCAAGCTGCTTCGGGCCTGGACTCCTTGTTCTAAGTAAGACTCGATAGTCACTAACGTTAGCGATTTTGGAGAACTGTCAAAATGTATGGAACTGACGTATGCGCTCGACGCGACCGTTTGGCACCTAACGTCAATCCTAAACATTTCAGGGATAACGTTCGCAGCTATGCACCTTGTCTAGGCCCTACTATACTACTTCTTTAATTTACTACCTCCTTACTAGACTAACAATGTTGTTGTCTACGCAAAATTTCTACTAGTGTAACTAACGAACCATTAGATAATGTCCTTCTTAGGGTA
This sequence comes from Acleris literana, assembly GCA_946894065.1. Taxonomy (NCBI): domain Eukaryota; kingdom Metazoa; phylum Arthropoda; class Insecta; order Lepidoptera; family Tortricidae; genus Acleris; species Acleris literana. Next base: position 7,870,664 of record OX335689.1, on the reverse strand, counting down.
GGTATCGATCAGGGCGCTTAGCATCAATGGTAGAAAATATATATATATATAGTAGAGTTCTCAATTGCTCTACGAGACCATTTTTGAATATAACCTTTTGAGAGAATTAGCGATAGAGCGTATGAAAATTAAATCAAAATGCAATTTATTGCTTTTAGAACGAATTTAATTAGCAACGGGGTGGCTTTAGAAGTAACTACGACTTGAGGGGGCTCTGCTGTCAAGCCAGAGCGCTATTGTTGACTCTGATGGAAAGGAGCATTCACTACGAAGTTTTCTATGGTTTTCTTTCAATTATGACACCCAATGGTAGTTGCTGCGCGCGTGGGATTGCTCGCCGTGATTACTCCACAAACCAGTATCGAACCCGCGCGCGTAACTAGGTAGATGCGTCCACAGCGAGCATCCGCGCCTGAGCAGACTCCACACACTCTTTCTCTTAAAAAACAATTGAATCATTTGAAAAACTATCAGTCACTAACGTCACTATGAAACCTATACCTACACACTCCAATCGAATTCAAGGAAGGTGAGCTATTCCTAAATATAGGCTAATCCATGCGCGGTTTTTCTAATCAGACATGTGGTTTTTTTAAAGGTCAGAGCTAATGAAACTCACGCGCAGGAAGTTGTAAACTTTAAGTAAACACATCAACCGTAACAGGGGTTCCGGATGAATAACTTAGTTTACTCAATTGTACAAATCAATATGAAAATACTGCCACGGTTTGAATTGCATGGAGTCATCAGTTTTTATTTTTGTCTGCTTGCAAACCAGTCCATTCATAGTCTATAAACCGCGAACCGATTCTTATTCGGTTCGTCAACATGCTTTATAAAGCACATTGCTTACCTACTGGAATAATTAGTTTTTGTGCGTCATCATAATTTGGAAATAGATTGTGTAAAAAGGTAACACGGACATGTAATTGTCTAATATTATCTGTTTCCCCAAAACACGCGAGCCGGCGCGGAGTGGAGCGTTTCAGATACAAGAAAAATGTCTGAATAATGTATATTTTCCACTCGCTGCCATCACTTCTTACACTTAACGCTGTTCGTAACTTTAATCGGTTCTATAAACACCGGGTTAATTACACACGGGCAACTCAAATAGATAAAATAGCACCGTGCGCTGAATAAAAAGCTTATGTAATTATAGAAATGTATAGACAGACTGCTTTAGTTAATTATGTTATTGATTCAAAAATATTGGCAATCTAGTCACTGAAAAGACCTGATGCTATATGCCGACTTAATGCAAGTTCTAAAGTAGCAAGAGCTGAAAACTTTCAGTAATCGTAAGACCGTTTAGACCACTCACCCAAAAGCTTTCAACATAGTGCGACAGCAGGAACCCTCCCGGGAGAGACATGGCGCCGGGCTGGAGTCCACCACGCGACTGACAGGAGCACACGGCACACTATTTATTTATACACTTTTTGTTTACTAACATCACATAGGAATCCCTTTATCGAGGCTCACGTGCGAGGTCGGGAGCGCGCGGCGCGCGCAGAGCCTCGTCGCCGGCGACTGAGACCCGCCAACACGCTCTGCCCCTATATACTTACATCTTGCTTTGCCTGAACGCTTGATTTCACGCTCTATATCCACGAATTAATCACTATAAATCTTGGATATCGACCATCAAGTCTTCAGTGGGTAACTTCTGTAATCGCTGCCCGACTTTCTTAGACCGACGACCATATCTCGTGTGACCCACAAAAGCGAACTCTAGTAGCTGGTCTACACTTGCTATAAGCTTTCGATCACTTGTAATGAAAGTGGGGTTTAAAATTAATTAACGAATTCAACCCTCGCACAGTAATGGACCGAGGGTCACTCCGCAAGGGGCGAGCACGGACACTAGCACGGGGGAAGCGAGTCGTGCACTGCCGTCTAGACTAGATACTGAATCCCAAATAACGTTAATCTGTTATCAAATTACATTTATCAAGACGTACTACGAATAAATGCTGCGGTTGCTACATATAGAGTCATCATTTTAATATACCTACATACGGAACTAGGCGCGTAGGCGTCTAATAAATTTGTAAAGTAAATAATATTTAAGATATTTACCTCAATTTTTACCTGCTTAATTTTTGAATTTGTTTTAGGTATCAAGGTTCCTGAAGTGTATTACATATAATTTATAAAGTTATGAGCCTAAGCAAGATAAGATAAATCTTTAATCGCACAAACATGTTTAACTGAGCACTTAAATTTGTGTTTGACAAAGTATGCAAATAACTAGGTAGGTACCTACATATGGATAGTAAATAGTAAACAGTACTAACAGTCGTCGTTTCAGATTATGCTATGATGCCTGTATCGCAGTTAATCAGCTACAATTGAAAACGTCTTCGATTAACAAAATAACGAATGCTGAACAAAAACTAGAAAATCACTAAAAGATCAAGAAGAAGAAGGCTCAAAATTATTAAAGGACACAATCCATAAAATTAAATAACCTCTCTAACCTTCCATTCCAAACGAAACCGCTTACATCCAGTTAGAGCAGCGTTATTAGCAAAATCCCTGTTTTCCTACAAAAAGTGAAAACAATTTTAATACCTAATCACATAATTGTGAACGCGGAAAGGAAGAGACGCATTGTCTGGGCAGACACAGGCATTGATCCGCCTAGCGCCAGACGGATGTCTGCCCACGGGCACACGTCACAATGCCGCGGCCGCCCTTTTATCAAATACCTACTACCTTACTATTAACCATACTAGCGTACGGGTAATAGTAATATGTCGGTAAATATAGTATTTTTAATCCACGAAGTCGCTTAGGTTGCAACGTCAAGTTGCAAAGTTGCGTCAATGTACGGTCGGCCTCATAATTAATGCACACTTTAGTGCGTTGTCACATTAACGACATGTTTGAACTGCTGCACTAATCTGTCAAAGGCGTTAAAGCGACAAGGTACTATAGTGTACAGCTACTTATAGGGCCGACTGTATAGTCACCAGCAATAATATGCTATTCAACATTGCGCTCAAAAATATCTGACGCGCTCTTATGCCTCTAGTAATAGAGACTTGTCAAATATTTTTGAGCTAAATGTTGGATAGACGATTGTGAAGCTGAAAATTTCCATACAAAATGTGCGATGTTTCTCTCCCCTTAAACCTAATTCGAATTTTACTATTTTTAAATATTTGATTGACATTTGAAAACCTAGGTCTGTACGTTTCCCTTTTCAAGAAAATATTGCTTAGAAAGAAACAATTTAATAAAGGAAACTTAGGTACAAAACCTAATTTTTCATAATAACTTACAACATATTCAGAAATCATGGAAATCGGACTTGATTTAGAGGGTGAGAAACGTTATCGCCAAGCTAAATTCGTATGGAAAATTGCGACAGTTAGGTAAATCCCTACGCGATTTCAGCGGCGCTTCATAATAAATGTGTAGTGGTCCTTGTTTTGAATAATTGCTGTGTTATCTAGATAGGCACACTATACTCAAAGATAAAATCTCAACGTCGTTTTAGTTTCGTGTTTAATTTCTAAAAAGTAATTTTATTTGATTCTCCAAAAGTTTAATTCATATTCATAATTCATTTATTTATTGTTGTCACAGTATGGCACATACATTTCAGACAGGTGTCGTTATCTTAAACTAGTCAGCTCCACATTCCAATTCCCTTTATCTAGCTAGTACCTATCTGAATACAAAATATATTCCCTGCTGGAGTGTTTCGCACGGCGGCACGGCTTTGAAGCCCACGCTGCGTAGGTACAGTAGGATCCCATTTTTGAATAGGTAGTGTTCCTAAATTTTAACTTGCCTGGAATTCAATGCACTCAGACAAGTTATAACTTCGCAGCCTGCATAACAAATTACTATAAATACCTATGTACATGCTATTATTGAAAAATGTAATGATGATTGAGACATAATTAAGGCGCGTCACACGCGGAGCTATAATACCTATATACCAACATCTTACGAACGAACGTGTATTACACAGAGACAGTAAGAGTTCCTTTTTTACCATGTTGGTACGCAACCCTAAAAAGGTCAAGTGTGAGTCGATTCGCGCACGAAGCTTCCGTACCGCCGCACAATAGGTCATCATGTCATGTCAGCCGAAAGACGTCCACTGCTGGACATAGGCCTCCCCCAAGGCTCTCCACTCAGACCGGTCTTGTGCTTTTCGCATCCACCGCGTTCCCGCGATCTTTACAAGGTCGTCACTCCATCTTGTTGGAGGCCTACCTACAGATCGTCTCCCAGTCCGCGGACGCCACTCAAGAACCTCTGACCCCATCGGCCATCAGTCCTGCGAGCAATGTGCCCCGCCCACTGCCACTTAAGTTTGGCTATTCTTCGGGCTATGTCGGTAACCTTAGTTCTACTGCGGATATCATCATTTCTGATTCTATCACGCAGAGAAACCCCGAGCAAAGCCCTCTGAGTGACTTTGAGCTTCCATATAAGGCCCATTGTTAGCGCCCACATTATGCACAATAGGTATTACTAATAAATAAATAAAATGATTTATTTTTTAGGCAATTTGAATCCGATTCCAATTTTTTGAGGCCAACTCAAACTTGACCGGTTTTTAGTATTCGTTGTTTTTCTTTAGTGTTTTTATTACAATCATACCAAATTTGACGTTTGTATGTTTATACCGTTTTAAGGTTACAACAAAAATGAAATTGTTGAAAAAAAACGTTTCTTTTTCTTCTTCCCTTTATTATTTCACTTTTTTATTTCTGTAAATCCGCCATATACCTAATAACACATTTTCTGCAAAAATTACCCGTTGTCTATTACGGTTCAAAGGATACAGCTCTTTAAAGTTAGGACGGACGGACGGACGGGCCGCATAGGCTTATTAGTTATTAATACTCCCTTCGGGTACGGAACTCTAAAAACTAACTAAATAATTATGTATTTTATTATTTTATACGAATACTTCAGAAATGATACGGCCTAATAAAAGTAATAAAATTAATGTGTTTTGGCGTTAAGAACAAATCAAAGGGGCAATTAATGATACTTTTATCATTTCCCATCCTTTCTTCATAGTTTACAGTTGATTAATAGGTACTTACTTTCTTAATTACTTTAATGTTCCAAATTTCAGCCCATGACGATAACGGTAAGTGGTTTAAAATTGACTAACAAGATTTTACCAGAATGGCAACTACGAAAGAAGTAAGTTAAATAAAAGCTTGTAATAATAAAAAGTAGGATAAATACAAAGTTATTCGACAAAATCAGATGTCGTATAATTATTCACTACATCAGTGTCTTTTTTTTACCGAAGGTGTCCCTATTTATCCGTAAGAGCAAAAACCAAAACTATGGCTAAAATAGGCAGGATTCCATTCGCTATTCTGCTGAATTTACAAAATTAATACTTACACTAATGCCCGACACCAATAAGTATAAATGTCGCGGATAGATTTTGTTACTTGAATTAAAAAATAAACCAAAAGTATCCGCTAACAAGTGCTTGATGTGTTGGTTGCTACTAGGAAAAATTGTAATTCCACCTGGGGCCTGTTTTATAAAGCTACAAATTACAATTTACAGGTCTAAACCGGCAAGACTGCTCAAATGGCTGAGGCCCGTTTAACGAAGCTACAAGTTACAAATTACAAGCGGAAGTCTCTTTCTAACTCCTTTTGCTAGAAAGAGAGTTCCGAAAAAGAGGCCACTGTGGCCCGTTTCACGAAGCTACAAGTTACAAATTACAAGCGGAACTCTCTTTCCAGCAAAAGGAGTTAGAAAGAGACTTCCGCTTGTTATTCGTAACTTGTAGCTTCGTGAAACGGGCCTCTGGTCGCCATTGGTCGAGGTTGTGTCAAATGAAAATTAGTAACCTGTAAAGGCTGTAAATTGTAATTAAACACGTTAAACTTTTTTTTGTTAAGCTATCCAGGCAGATACACATCTAAAGCCTGAACAGGGGGCCTAATATGGCTGCGTTTATCGCGCGACAAAGTTTGGATAAGGCATCCGTCACCTTCTGACACGTAAATAAATACGAGAGTGACGGATGCTTTATCCACATTTGACACGCGATATAGACGCAGCCATACAAGGCGCGCTGAAAAATAAAAAAACCTCTAATGAGGTCACCACTAATACCCACTACAATCGTGAATTGCAATAGAAATAACAGTTCATATAACTTCCGCAATGGCGAGGTTTTTTATTTTTCTAGTCAGGCTTTAACTTTATATTGTGCTAGAAACTCGGGAATTCAGGTCAAAAAGGATTACAAAACGCATTGACATTTCGACTCATCTTGATAATCTTGACATTGACAGTTTGACAACTTCACTTGACGTTTGACGTACCCTTACCCTTATAATCTGTGGCTCTGTGCTCAGCTCATGTGCTGTGAGATTTCGTTTGAAACACGGGTGGAGTGGAATATTTTCAGATATTTCTATCTTTTACACTAAATAGTACAATATTTACGAAACTTTTGAAAACTGGAACATGGCATTTAAAAAAGTATCTCACGTATTGTTCGACTTGGATGGTCTTCTTATAGGTAACGTTTGCGACAAATTCCCTGTCTACTAATCAATGAAACTGTTGTGCAAATTTTATATTTTTTCTGCAGATTCGGAGATACTATATACTCAAGCATTTACCGAAGTTTGTGCCAAGTTTGACAAAGAATTTACATGGGAAATTAAAGCGACTTTGCTAGGTTTCCAAGGTCGTGAATGTGCGGAGAAAATTATAAATACTTTGGCCTTACCTGTTACTGTTGAAGAGTTTATGAAACTATGTCAGAAGGAATATGAGGTACTGTTCCCCAAAGTCCAGCTATTGCCAGGTAAAATGGGAGCAAAGTCATCAATAATTGGCATGTCCGTGTCTGTCACTAAATGTTAAGCTTTACATTACTAATGAATGATTCTCATTCTCAAAACTCTCAATTCATCTGTGATTTATTATATTTTTCTTACCTAAATTGTAGTCTTGATAAAGGCCCTTGCGAAATGTTGCTTTAAAAAATTAAATTAAATTAATGTATTTAATAAAAAATAGTCACTAATGTCCCTTCCACAAAATGGAACCCTAACCCACTATTGAACTGTGTCACAATGACATTACAATATAAATCAAATCATTACTATTTTCTAGGACTTAAGCATGGATCTAACCCTATGTGCTTCTGTTTACTCCATATGAGTAGATACTCTTTAAGCTAATGTTTTTCCTCGCATGTGATATCCATGGACTTATTTCTCTAATAAATCCATCCATAGTCAATCTAAAACTCAATATTGGCAAAATACACCATGTTTCAAGACTAATAAAAAGCAAGCTTTTAACCTTTTCAACGCCACAGTTGGCTCTGGCCGTCAACTATAAGTCGTGCCACTGACGCCACGTCGGCTGCAGCCGACAAGAGTTCAAGATTTTGACTTTGTTTGGTAGCAATAAGGTGTAATTTGCATAGCATAGCAAACATGTTTGGCGTGTGGGTGGCACATTTTGTATTCGACATATGGCGTTCAAGAGGTTAAAACCTGACTACATTTTTAACCCCCTTCATTACTTTGGTTAAAATATTATAGCCTATGTCACTCCCACAGCCAAGATGAATTGAACAACCCCTCATATATTACTGTGACACATTTATTTGGGTCAGGGTTCTATTTTGCCATTAGTACAATCAACAGCATAAATAAGTGATCATTTATGTACCTTGTCACTTTAACTTCGTATTTGAAATGTCATACAAAATTCTGAAATGATTGAAAGAGACAAGGTACATAAATGATCACTTATTTATGCTGTTGACTGTACTACCTCGAATCAACTATTGGGGTTTTATCAAAAAAAGTGCAAGTAGTTAAGGCCTAAAAAATTAACCTACTTTTCCATTATGTCGTGACAAATAGTCACACATTTATATACTGCCCCCATGCGTCTATAGTCGGTATCTCACATTCAATAACCAAAGCAGTTTCAATCCTCACTCATTAGTAAAATTGCCCAATGTTATATTTATAAAGTGTACTTATAACTGAATAAAAATCCCATTAATTGCAATTTTAGGAGCCAAAAAGTTAGTGGAGCATCTGCACTCTAAGGGAGTTCCCATAGCTTTGGCCACAAGCTCTGCTCAGGACAGTGTTGATATGAAGATGAGGAACTTCAAGGAGTTCTTGGGGCTGTTCCACCATCTTACCATGGGCTCTACTGATCCTGAGGTTACTAGAGGAAAGCCAGACCCAGCTATATTCTTGGTCTGCGCCTCCAGGTTTCCCGACAAACCAAAGCCCGAAGATGTAAGTATAGGATCTTGGAAATCAAGTGTATTATGAAACAAACATCATAATACAAATGCAACTATAAATTAATAAAATGTATTTGGAATCTCTTGGCCATTAAAAACACATTTATGTATAATGTTCGAAAATGTGGTGTATAATAAAATCAAGTAACCTAAACAAAAGGACCATAAAAGTAGATATACATACCTAGATTTAATAATAGTTATACCCTGATTAATAAACATGGACTAACTGTGAAATACTAAGAAATGTTTAGTCCTTGTCAAAATAAGCCCAGTTGTCCCAGTGGACAAAGACCTGGGAATAGCCCCATTTTATTATTAATGGCAATAATGTATATAAAAAATATTACTTTTTTTTACACTTTTTGGATGGCATTGTCTTCTTACAATTTTTAGAGAATAAGTTTGTGATATTCTGCTAAAACAATATTTTTTCTTTCAGTGTCTTGTATTTGAAGATGCAGTAAACGGTATGAAAGCTGCCAATGCAGCAAACATGCAGGTAGTTGTGGTACCAGATCCTCGAATACCCGCTGACCATTTGTCAAACGCCACCCTGGTCTTGAAATCATTAGAGGATTTCAAGCCGGAAGTATTTGGTCTTCCAGCATTTGATTAAAAGCTTTAACTTAAACATAAGTGTATTGTACTTAATTAATTCAGATGTTAGTGAATTATAATTTATTTATAGAAGGTTGTCCTACAGATGAATGTGATTAAAACAATTCTAAAGTAACATATCTAGTCAATTTGCAGTGAACTGTTCTGCCTCATTAAATGTGTTATTAGTTATTAACTTGTACTTGGTTTGAAGAACTAGAGGTACTGAAATGTTTATGAAGCAACAGAAATGGCCAAACATATGTAAATACCAAATTATATCAATCTTATGCTCGGAATCCTCAGGGTGCTGGTCCACTTGCACTGGTTGTTTTTAATTAAATGCAAAAACAAGGCATATAATTATTTGTCACATAGTAGTACAGTTTGTTTATATGTTTGGCCGATTCTATTGGATACCACTTAAAATTGTATAACTTGCCATAATCATAAGGTTTCTCAAAATTAGGCTTTAAAAGAAATCTCTTTTTGAGTCATTTATACTTTTATTGGTAAAAATAACATCTTTTTTTAAGTTTGTATCGCAATAAAATGCAATTAGGATATTGTCAACTGCGTGTTTTAACAAATATCCCTAAGTCCACCCCTTGTCTCTTATATTATATTATAAATATACAAACCTATCAAAACTTACAGATCCTTGGTACTATTGAGTTAGCCTATATAAAGAAAAATGATTGCCTCGTGTGGTTGCCGAGTTAGAATAGTGCCACTCCATGTCTTCCCGTGGATGTCGTAAGAGACGACTAAGGGAATAAAGGCTTGTAGTACTGTTAGGCGATGGGCTTGCAACCTGTCACTAATACGCTGGTAAACATCTTAGCCTAATTGTGCAAGTTGTGGTTATAGAATTATCAACAAGTTTTTAGAGATGTTTGTAATTCTGTAGCTCTGCCTACCCCACTCTGGGAACGAAGGCGTGAGATTATGTATGTATGAATGAAAAATGAATCTGTCAATTTATACCAATAATGGCAACTTTACTGATATTGGCACACGCCGACGACTATACGCAGCCGACAAGTCCATGCGCGACCGTCCCGCGGGAAGGCCGAGGTTGGGGGAAGTGGGGCAAACTGCTAGTACGCGGCGAACAGTTGCGCTGTTGCGTGCGCTTCCCGCCCCGCTAAAAATGCTTTTCCACCGGCGAGACGAGAATTGAAATCCTTCCGGCCCATTCCGACCGAAAATTGCCATCGCGAGCTCGCGATTGACATCGATAGAAATGACAAGCCTCAAAACCCCTCACCCCTCATTACGAAAATAGTACCTACAGTTGGTGATCGAATTCGAGATCAAAATCCTAACCTCAACGGGCGCACATTCACTGTGATTACTGCATTTTGGTTTAAGTGTAGGAATTTTTATCAATAAAACTTACCCTAATATTAATGGTTACACGAGTTCTCATTCATGTTTTTATGAAATTATGTTAAAACTAAATAATCAAGATGGGAACTGTCAGATTTTGATCTCGAATTCGATCACGACTGTATGTTGTTTCCGTTGCAGAGTTGAAACACGTATCAGTAAACGGTTCAATATTGCAACATGAAGAATTTAATTTCTCGTCACGCACATCCTAGCTAATACAGACTAATTTCACAAAGGTTTGCTTAAAGATAATTAAAATTATGCTACACATAACCTCTTCCCGATAGTCGGTGGAAAAGCACTTGTAATGTAAAGCTGCATCCACATACTTGGTGTTTGGCGAAAACACTGCACTGCAGGACGCAACTGTACGTTAAAGTGAGATAGAAATACATCGTGCTCACTTTAACATATAGTTGCAACCCGCAGCGTTTGCGGCCAACACGAAGCGTGTGGTGCGATGTAACACCTAGATAGCCTCGTCCCCGCCAACGTCTGTCACCCCGTGAGACGATCGCGTAAAATCTTTCAATTCAAGTCGCTATTTCTTTTACCTACATTTACTGCATGAGTTAGACCATACTATTTTCTTACCAGCTCAAGCCGATTCAGCATCGATAGGTCTGGGGAGACCCTTAGTAGTTACACCATAGATTATAAGAGCTAGACACTAGTTTGTAAATGGTGGTAAACCAAAGAGTTCTGGCCGGAAATCCTCCATGGAGTCGAGCACCTGAGTGGCTTCTGTCGTCAGCGAGCGGTCGAGGCGCGGGTCGGGCACCATGACCACTTGCATTCCCGCCGCGCGCGCTGCGCGTACGCCGTTCAGAGAGTCTTCGAATACCAAGCACTGTAAACAAATGTCAAACACCGTTATTTGTGAACGGTTGGTATTTTAATTATACCTATTTAAGAAGAATCATCAGTAGTTTACGTATATCGTCGGTCTAGATGTGACACCTCGTAACTATATTTTTTTGGTAAAATGAGATTTTGATGCAGAAAGTTTCAAATAGTATTTCCGGTGTTAACTCGTAAATGTCTCCTGCGTTATAATTGATATTGACGGAAAAAAACGACTAGAAGTGACACCTCGTAACAAGCATTCAACTGGTGTAACCTCGTTAGATCTACGTGAAACCTTGGTAATATTATCACGGAACAACTTTGTTAAGGTGGGACCTCGTAACTAAAAAGCAGTTTTTGGTCTCTCCTGAAAAGTTTCTCACTTTGCATATACGAGTTGTCACATCTAGACCGACGATATGTAGGTTGGAATAAATGAAGGCGCTGTACAAAGCGAAATTGGCAACATGATCCAATTCTTCCCAGATTGCTTTAAATGCTTGTTGCCACTTAAAAATATTTTATTTTCCTTTTTTGGTAAATGTTAACCTAGTAATTACGCGGCTTTATTTACAAAGCAAGTTTTTCGTCCTTTAAAATATGAAATATAGCACATAGCTTTGCAATGAGACATCGAATGAATTTTCTAAACTGATAAATGACAAAATCTATATGTATAAGTTTGACTTGCTGAACTTTTTTTTGATGTGGATATAAAGATTCAATTAGACTCACAGCCGCACTCGAAGAGACGTCAATTAAATTTAATGCTTGATTAAAGTTGCTGCTGTTTTTTGCTTGTGTTTAAAGACAACGCGTCACTAAACAAGCATTAAATTTAATTGACGTCTCTGAGTGCGGCAGTCATTGAGATTGAGTATTTTGCATGCTTGATTAATTACGAGTGCGGCAGTCATTGAGATTGAGTATTTTGCATGCTTGATTAATTACGCCTAGATGCCAGGATTTGAAACAAATATGTCAAAGAGTAGGCAAAATGGGAGAATTTAAAAAATATTGTACATAGTTAAGAATCAATCAAGAAGACCATAATCGTGACGAAAATGAACCATATCTTATGACTAATTTCCTTAGTTTATATACAGTATGTCTAATTTTAGTTACACAATGAAGGTAGAAAAACCATATTGTCTCAAATAAAGTCCTTAACTGCATACAATATTTTTGAAAATCGAACAAATAGTGATTAATAAATATATGCGGTTGAAGTTGTAAAGGCTTATATCACATAACACTTCACCCCAAAAGATGATTACCTATTTGTAGGTATAAAATATACTAAAAATTGTTTGTACCTTTTCTGGGTTTGGTTTATCCGGAAACTTGTTTGCAGCTACTAGAAATATATCTGGATATGGCTTCCCTAACTTCACTTCAGGGTCTGACGAGCCACAGGTTTTGTACGGGAGCAGATCAAATAAATCTTGATGTTTTTGAGTTTTTAACTCATATGTTTCTTGGCTACTGCTCGTTGCCAATCCAATAGGTATGTTACTATTGTATAAATGATGAATCAGCCTTTTTACTCCTGAAACAGATAATGAATTATTTTGTTTGTAAATTAGGGCAAACATTTTTAAACAAAGAACTTTAATAATTGGCTTACCAGGCATTACTTTGCAATTAGGAAATGATTCACCAAAAATTGCACGAGTTTCATCTAAAAACTCATCAACTGTGAGCGGCAAGTCAAGTCCTTGGATGATTGAGGCTGCAAACTCTCTGCTTTGCTGGCCCATGATCTGGCACTTCAATTCAAATGTAAATGTCTTTCCATATCGCGATGCTACTTGTTCAAAGCCTAATGTGTACAATTCTTCAGTATCTGTAAATTAAAAAGTAATAACATTAAATGCATTGATATTACATGATAATAAACATGTTTAAAGTTAACAATATTTTACTTACTTAAAATCAGTCCATCCATATCAAATAAAACATGGCTCACTGGTTGAAACATTTTTATTTATTTTAATATTAAAACAATTATTATATCATAACTTAACCACTAGGACAATTTGTACACCATGTATATGTCAAAGCTCTGATCTATCTGAGAGAGAACTGAAGATAAGAGGGACATAATGCCACATATCACTCACATTATGTAAAGATGTAACTTATCTGTTCTTAATTACATAAGTCTAAGGCCTTTCTTACACTGTGTAAAACATTGAAAATATTCACTTATACATTGCATCACTGTGTCAATAGATTTGATCTATATTATGTATTATATTTATAACATAACCTATAACCCTTTGAACGCGTCAGCTGATAGCGTCATACGTCAGGGACACCACATAAATGTCATAACATCATGACCATAACCATAGAGCATAATTTAATTATTTAGAATTTTATTCAATAGTTTATATGCTACTGAATGTCCAGCTATCATAACATGTATAAATTACCTTGCAGAAAACAGCTGCAGAAACCTGCCAACTTCAGTGTTCTGTTTTGAATGATTAATCATCATAAGCTGGCAACCCAAACAGTTCAGGTTTGAAATCTTCTAAGCTGTTCAACACTAGTGTCGCCTCTTTGGTCAAACTCCTATCTAGCCTTGAGTCTGGCACCATTACCACTTGCATTCCAGCTGCTCGTGCTGCTTTCACGCCATTCACAGCATCCTCAAATACCAAACACTGAAAAAAAAAAATGCTAGTCTCATGGCAATTTACTGTTTGAAGGTAGACTGATCCCATAAAATCTTAGTTATATTTTAATACTTTTGTGTTTATAGAAATACCCACTATAATTTCTTAACTGTGTGCATGTGTAATGAGCCTAATGTAATCAAATTGAATGAGGGTTATTAGCAGATTCAACATGTTAAAAACCATAACTTATCATCTTTTATACATTGATGGGTTGGTTTGGATGGGATGATTGGTTTTTGCTTGGTATCATTACTAGCTACATTCATAACTTTGTGGGACCTTTTAACTGATATCCCTAAAATGATAATTATTTGGATTCCAGTTATTTTCCACGTTCGTTTTGTTTAGTAACGGCTTCGGAACCCTACACTGAGCATGATCAGACATGCTCTTGCCCAGTTTTGTATTTTTGTAGACCTTGTGACGGCCACTGAATAACAACATACATACATACATACTTTATTAGCTGATATTGTAGATTTTAAATAATACTTTCAAGGTAGGTCGTAAATATTATAACAAGTAACTGTAGCAAGTAACAAAAGTAACTGTCTGTTTGTTACTCTTTCATGTCTAAAAGGCTATACCGATTTTAATGAAATTTGGTATCGAGACAACTTGTACTTGAGGAAGGGCACAAGGTACTCTTGTTTGTGACAAACAAGTTCTACGCAGATGGAGTGGCGGCCACAGTTAGTATCTAATAATTTGAATAGCTACAAAATTGTTCACTAACACAATATTTAACTATAGTATGTTTAAATAGGGTCACTTTGTAGTTTCCTTCTTGTCATGAACTAATCATTTATTATGATTAAAAAATGAACTTAATGGCATTTCGTCTGTGAAATTGCAAAACCTACTGAAACTGCAAGTAACATTTCTAATAAGTTAGCAAAATGTACCTTTTTAATAAGATAATAAGTTTTATACCTTTTCAACAGCTGGTTTGTCAGGGAACTTGGCTGCAGCTACCAGGAATATGTCTGGAAATGGCTTTCCTTTCACAACTTCAGGGTCTGAAGAGCCAAAGGTCTTGTAGGGAATCAGAGAAAACAGAGGTTGATGATGCTTGTGTGTTTTAAGTTCATAGCCTTCTATACTGGAACTTGTTGCAAGTCCCATAGGAATGTTGTGCTTGTGTAAATGCTCAATCAACCTCCTGGCTCCTAAAAACAATATTTCTTATTAGTACTTGTGTTGCTTCATTACTCTTTATAATATAATATAAATCATTTATTTCGAGTAACAGGACTCATATTATTGTTAGTATACACACACTTAAAAGCTATGATTAGTACGTACATAATTTAATTTAACTTGATATTAATATTTTCTAATTTGAGCACTGCAAGGGGCATGTAGTGCGTCGCAATGCCGCAAATATTGACAATCCTGCCTCTCCGCAATCGATCACAACATGTTGTTGTTGTTGTATTGCAATATTGTATTAAAATGTTTGTCATTTTACATTTACTACAATATTATAAAATACAACACATACATACACTGATTTTGATTCTACCCCACTCATATTTGATGCCATTATCTATACTAATCAGTATAAATTAGTCTGTTGGCAATATGATTAATATGATTCCTGATCAAATAGCTTGCAGTTACCTTAATGCTGCGGCTTGAAACAGGTTCCACAACCCAAAAATTATTATGGCAGACAATATAGACCTTGTATTGAAGATGATTGAGTTATGAAAATTTGCCATAACATTTTATCAAATAATTTAAAGAATAGTCTTGGCGGCTTATTCTAATATAATATATTATTGTCTGCCATAATATTTTTTATGTTATAATTATTGGAAGTCATAACCTCCTGAGGTTCCTTGTACTAATAATAGTACAAAATACGGCCATTCAAATAAAGATCTAGCGCAAAGAAAGTAAGAGGAATTTCTTTTGCTTTTGTGACTAATGATTAAATTAGAAAATCGAATTTATTTCATTCACAATAGATTCATATTCCATTGACAAATTTCAATGGTGGGCCTTTTTGAGGATTTATTTTTTTAAGAAACTGTTACTTTTTGGCCTTATCTAAACATAAGATATTTAAGAAAATCTAAAAAGTTCACATTTCCATTTATATAAAAAATTATGACTACCAATAATTATGTCAGCAATGACCAAAAAAATATATGGGAAACAACGGGCTCCCATATTTTTAGTGGCAAATCACAACTCTATTTATATCACGACAGGTCCTCTTCGTAGTCCTCTATATCTCACCTGGTAATACCTGTGTGTCAGGAAACAGCGTAGCAAACTGCTTTTTAGTTTGCTCAACAAATTGCTCCCGGGTCATCGGTAGATCCAAACTTTTAATAATAGAATCAGCGGACTCGTTTGTTTGTAAACCCATAAGAGTTACTTTGAATTCATAAGTGTAAATTTTCCCAAACTGGGAGAGTACGTTCTGATATGCCACTGTGTACAAATCCTCAGTATCTACAAATAATACAGTTTAGTTAGCTTGAGACAGTTTGGGAGGCAGGGTAACTTTATTGAAATAATGCAGTCGTGAATGCTGTGTGCAGACTTACTAAGTATTAACCCGTCCATGTCAAATAGTACATGTGTAACAGGAGAAAATGATCCCATTATATCAAAGACATTAAATGTACTTAGTAGTAATAGACCGATCAGACGGGGCATAGCGATTAGCGAGCACAGGTTATAGGGTATGTATAGCGACCAAAAGTGTGATCCAAAACATGTCCAAAACTTGTTACCTCGAGCGAGGTATACGTAAAGATATACAATAGTAGTCTTTGGTAAGGGCCCGGCTGCTCGCAGTGACTTCATGCGCAGTGCAAATTGGAATTTGCGCAAGTATGATTGAGCGTGTAGCCGGGCCCTATCTGTGTCATCGAAGAAAAAACCCACCAAAAAAAATAAGGCCAGCCCCCCACATACGTTTTCCGAATGCGGAATTCCCAATTGGAATTCCGTAAGACTAGCGCACACATTCGTTTTTCTTCATTCAGAATTTATACAGTCAGTACGGATCTGTGGTACGGATAGTGATAGGTAGTCATTGTCATGAATATTCCACAGGCAGGGTTATTTTTCAATTTAAATTATCGTGTTGCAATTCTATGCGTAACAAACATCTACCGAAAAGACAAACAAATATATAAGCTCCTTCGCTCTCCAACGTAAACCGAGTATAGAATATTCTATTCTCCCTTTACGCTCTCCGTTAGTTTTTGACAGCTCTTATAATCTGTGGGCGCGATACGAATCGAAACTTCCGAATGTGTGCGCCAGCACAAACAAAATGTATGGAAGCGCTGCGTTCCGCTTGACGTCATTAGGTTCCTCCGAACGCAGCGGCTTGCATTCGGAACGTACGAGTGGAATTTGTTCCATTCGGAAAAAAAACGAAGGTGTGCGGCATTAAATTTATTTTACATTGGTTCCATGCCTTCGGATGTCCGTATGCGGAAAACGTATTCGGAAACCGTATACGGAAAACGTATGTATGCGGCGATGAATACTCGTCATCCACCATCTTCGTTTCCTCCATTTCTTTTTAATTTGTTTTTTACTTTTATTTTAATGTTGACCTAGTTACATCGTCGAGCGTGCGAACTATACGTTGAACACAATTGTGAACACTGTGAACGTGGAGCCTTGGAATTGCGCGTGAATGTAGTGCGCGCTTTACGTCACATTGACAAAAGGGCCTATATTGAAAATCGAAGTTCAAAGTTACGTTAGCTCCTTCAATTTTTTTTATTTTCTTTCGATTTAGTACTAGTGACAGCGATGGAGCTAACGTAACTTCGTACTTTGTTTTTCAAAGTTTTGCCTAAGATGTCCACAAAATACCAAACTAACCAAACATTATGGGTCAAAAAAACGATAATTTATCCATGGAGGAACAGCAGCAGAATAAGTTTGAATTTAAGTAAAGAATTGCTTTAATGCTGGGGTCACATTTAGTGCACTTGGCGAACATTCGTATTGGCGTCGTTAAATAAAGAACGAAGGAGACGCCAACCCGAATATTTGCCGAATACTGCGGATGTGCATAAAATTAATATTTCAATAATCGACAGGAAAAATAACTGTTTCATTTTACCATGGCAACATCAGTCAACACAACAACCAGCGACGACGTCAACGGTTGCTACGCAAAGGTTAGGAAAGTAAAAACATTGGACAAATCCTGAGAAACAAGACCATACAGAGTGTTGAAAAACTTTTGTATTTTTGTATCGAATCAGTTTCATGACTCTCTTTCGCCTAATACGGCACGATCATGGAAGGGCCAGGCATGAGTCTATTTCAAGGGGCCGCCAGTATTCATATAAACAACAGCGCTCAGGACAGACTTCAAGAACAAGAAGAAATAGAAGACCAAAAGCGAAGGAATGAGGAGGTTACTGAATTCAAAAACATTTTGTATATTTGTAACTTAACAACGTTGACTGTGTTTTAGAGCAGTTCTTACAAATTGTCGAGTTTCAAATCTACCTCTCTGTTTTGTGACTAACTAGTAATTCCGTTAGTGTGACAGTGAAAAACTACCCACAACCTTCGTTATTTTAACTTTAGCTCGTGTCTTTCAGTTGAAACATAAACTTGCCAATGCCTTTGATGACCTGCAAGAAGATGAGGGCAGCTCGGTCAACAGCAGCGGGAACTTCACTGTTGATGCTCAGACTAATGGGGGAAATGGTGAGTGAAGCTATATTAACTAAGGGAAACATGTACACGAGAATAGCACTCCCAGCTTGTTAATACCGTTCGGCTGGCTATTGCCATCACAATTTCACTTGCAGCTGACAGTATATTTGTCACTTGTGTTTCATACAAAAACGAATATTGACGAACTACATTAAGAAAATAGAAGCACTGTATAAGTTTAACCTTTCGAGACCCGTCGGCTCCCTGTGTAGCCAGCTTCAAAAACCTCTAAAACCCGCCGGCTCTCCATGGCGCCAGTAACTCTGCACTCAAATTACAAACGAATAAAACACTCGGGTTTTGACGGAATGTCGCCATATTTATCCGGGTCTCGAAAGGTTAAACTTTCATACAAGCTGTAGATGTTATATCCAATACCGTCTATATACTATAGGGGCCCACGGGGCCCATGCCCAGGGCCCCCATCCTCAGGGGGCCCTGAAGGACTGACAATTTATTACCCATAATAAATAGAAGATCATAGTAAAATAATTATATTATAATTCACATTGTTTACTTTCCAGAGGGACCCCAAATTCTTGTGTGGCCAAAGGCCCCAGCATAGTTTAAGATGACCTTGGTTATATCAAGTAATGAGGTGGTTTTCATGCAATACTCTAATTAGATTGGTGTTATTGGTGATCAATTTGAATTGTGTGGACACAATTTGGTCAGATAGTCCAGTATTTTTTTATGTTATGTTACTATCCAACCTTGTCATGGTACAGAATCATCAAGACGCTTAAGGGCACCACAATTACTGTAAAATGAACTTAACACATTCAGCTCCAACAACCTGCTAGGCGGGTCAATTTTGTATGGAAATCAGCATGCTTGGCATTGAATGTGTTAACTGACTGCGCTGAGGGTATACCTAAATGTTTTTCTCTTAATTCAATTTGTTCCTCAATTGTTCTAGGTCATCAACACATACAAACAAGGTCAGGGCTACCCCCTAGTTATGTCGACTCCCTCAACCACCTAAAGGAGCTTCACAGAGACTCTCCGAACATGTATGAGACTCCCAAAGGCAGGCATTCACCAATACAACATGAAGATCCAGTAAAACTGACCTTCAGCCCATATGGGGCTGGAGATGGGCAAAATCACTTTTATCAGCAAGAATACAGAGGTATGTCTACTAAATAAATATGGTCAAAATTTTAAATTAGTTAAATGACTTTTAAAAAAGTTAATTTTTCATTACTGCTTTTTCAGGACATGTGAATGGAATCAATAATATTGACACCAGGCAAGAATACATGAATACTGAAAAACTGAAAGTTATGTATGAGGTAAATTGTATAGTTTTTAAGTACCTGGAATACTGCACGACTTTGTAAACTTTCAACCTTTGGGTCTATTTGTTGTATACTAAAACTATAAGTATAGTTATAGTATGTGTGAAAATCGTGTTAGTTTAGAGAAAGGTATTTTTTTGTATGCTGTCAACCATGGTATATTGAAAAGGTTGGGCTGTATACTAGAAAGATATTTGGAGAAAAAAATATATTTGTGAGAAACAGACAAACAAGATGCAACAAAATACTAACATAAACAAAAGGCATGTTGTCCTGAAATGTTTCCAACACAACGTTATGCTGGTGTTAAAGCCAGCGCTGGTATTCCGTTGGAAGCATATTACTACAGTTTCATTGTACTTTTAGATGCGTGAAAAGGAATGCCAGCAGCTAGCAGGACAGGTTCAGAAGCTGGATGGTGAGATAGACGCGCTGCGTGCGCGCCTCGGCGCCGCCATTAACGACCGCGACAAGGCCGACATGTCACTGCAGGAGGCACATCACTTACTTGGTAACTGGGCCCTTGAGACCCCGAGTAAGATGCCTGTATCAAGGCATCAGTTTTTCTATGATTTGACATGCCTTGATACAGGCAACTCTATACACCAGTTTTTTAGGATGGTATCACATTGATGGTCTGAAGTAGTATCACATTCCTAAATTCTCATGCTGTGCAGAACTGCTCTTACTCTAAATAATGGTTTGTCAATAATTTTATCGTTTTTGAAAAAAAAAAAATGTTTACTGTAATTTTACTGCATTATCATCCATCAAACAACTAGAGCAGTGGTTCTTAACATTTTAGTCCTGGGGGACCATTTGACAAAATTTCCGTTATGCCGTGGACCACCCAGTTGGCTTATTGATTTGGAGGTAATATTCAGTAAATACCTAAATGAAAGTAAATAAAGGGTTCTTTTAGACTCTTCTCACTTATTTATTGGCATAGCTCGCGGACCACTAGACATGCTTCCAGGGCCCACTAGTGGTCCAGGGACCACCAGTAAAGAACCACTGAACTAGAGAATGTAAATATCTAAGAGTTCACATTTTTATTTTTCATAGAAGAAAAATGCTGCTACAGGCTACAGCATAGCACTCGTAGCATTGGGTAGCAGTGAATGAGTTAAAATAAAGTTTTATAACTACAGTTAACCAGACTAAGACTAACCTTTTATTACTATATTGTATATCATTCTGTCTTTGCAGCATCAAGTAAGCACACTATTTTAGAGTTGGAGCAGCAAGTGGGCACCCTCACAGAGAAGCTATTGCTAGCTGACCAGCAGAGGGAACAGATGCAATTGGAAATAAAGGCGGCTAACATGAGTCTGCAGGAGGTGCAGCAGAAACTTCACACTATGCAGGTAGGTGCCACTTCTGTTTTGCTAATAGTTTAGCATACAGTCAGCCTTATAAATAGCTGCACACTTTAGTACCTTGTAGCTTTAACACCTTTGACAGATTAGTGCAGTAGTTCAAACATCACGTTAAAGTGACAGAGCACTAAAGTGTGCAGCCACTTATAAGGTCGACCATACCATCGGCTTATCAAATTCTAATAGCTTGTTATTTTTACTACTTTAATTTCAATTAAATACTTTTGATTTTTGGGTGAATCAACTTTTAAGGTAGATCAGACCTCCAAATTTACAGACCTTCCATGTCATCTCAAATATTTTTTAATCCCCGAAAAAATCTGGTAACTCAGGGGAAAATGCACATTTTCTATACAAAACCCAGGGACGTTGGACGACATTGTCCCCTGCGTTACCAACTATATTATTGTTTAAAACTGTACTATTTTAAATCAAATAATTATAAAATGTTAGTCTATTTGTCTGATTTAATAAGCCTGTAAGCCACGTCATTAACTAATGTAGAGTTTTTCTAAAAACATATGATTTTTGAAATATGTCGAAAAATACCAGGAGTACCTTAAAAGTTAATTCACCCTTTTATCACTTAATATAAAATAAACACAGTACTATAGTAATCTGGTATGCAAATTAAAGCAATATTTGTGTTAAACTTAGGCACACTATAAATATTGGTAGAGAGATTAGTGCACTGCAATGTGTGCTGTAATATTTTATTTGTTTGTAGGTTGCTCGCACACACGATGCTGACGCACTATTTAGAGAACAACAAGACAGGTATGGCCTTTATACCATTTTTTTTTTTACTACTGCCTTATTAAAAGTCATAGTCACATATATCGTGATCAGATTTGATCAGGCTAAAAAAAAATATTGCTACTTTCAGGCATAGAGAAGAAATGGATAGAATGCAAACTGAATTGATAAAAGCCAAAAACAGATTGGAGGAAAAAGTAAGTGGTTATTTGTACTGAAATGGGCCACTTTATAATAATGGTCATAGAATAGGTATTCTTGAATGTATCATTCATCTCCTGAGTCCTCGTCAGGATTAACAGTTGCCTGAGGAGGTTCTATAAATAGGGAGTTCGCTTCATAATCAGAATCGTCCTCCAAATCAGCTTAGGCTTCATGAAAAGTGCAGTTTCTAGTAAACAAAAAAGTATTCTTAAAGCAAAAATAACCGACTTCAAAAAAAGGAGGTTCTCCATTCGTTGTTTTATTTCTTTATGTATGTTCCCTTAATAACGTGTTTAATATAATGACAGTACCTATAAATATAATATAAACGATTGTAACATTCGTCGAAATATCGGGCGAGACAACAAAAACCCAGACCGTGGTAACAACCCGTTTATACAAAATTGTGCAATTTCGTAATAAGTACTTACCTATTAAGTAATAAAAAGATAAACTTACCGTTCACAGTTTGTCGGCAACGTAAAAAAAGAATATTTTACGTCCTTTTTTTTATTTAAACAACCATTTACATGTAACCGCTTTTCGGAGTGTGCATATAACAAGTAAATAATAAAAAGTTTAAGGTTATTCACAAAACTAACTTCACTACATAATTACGGCACGCTCCGAGATCGATCGTTCAAGACGGCGGCAGGCAGATCGCGGCGCACGAGTGCTCGCTCGCTCGGTGCCGGCCCCGGACTGATATCCATTCTCAGAATGGACGAGCGGGAAGGTTACTAAGGCGGCGCGACACGCCCAGTGCAACCCCTCTGCTGCTACTTCCAATTAAAAGGCACGACCTTCATAAACCGATTAGACGTATTCACTTTCAACCAATTGCAATAGTTGCAAAATTTGGCGTGCAAATTTAAATGTCTAAAATTTGATGCCAAACGGCACCGCTAGCAAGTAATGGGTTAAAAAGCTTCTGGTTAATATAGGGTGGGCTAGACATATTTGCATTTTAATAGCTTATACTCTTGCTAATATGCAATTTTTTTTGGCCCACCCTATGTATAAAGTGTGCAGTAAAAACAATTTCTGATGTCTATATAAACGGTGAACATAATTGCTATGGTTTAAAGTAATGACATAAAAAAATACTGCAGAAAGTAATCAATCTTGATATAATTATGTTTATTTTTGGGTTCATGTAACACGCAGATACATTTACATAGCATCTAACCATTTGACTTATAAATAAGACTTGTAAGAGACTACTTCCAAATTTTTCAATGTCCCTGATACACAGGCAAACGAAGTAAAAGTACTTGAAAAGCGATGCATGGAGAAGGACAGGGACAAAGAAGAGCTGTTGATCGAGAAAGGGAACACTATCAATAGATTAGCAAACGAGTTGGAGGCCGCTCAGAGCAGGCTCGTGAGCGGCGAGGCGGTGAGGCTGAAGGAGAAGGTGGCCCAGCTGGCCACCGAGAGGAACGCCGCCAAGGAGCAAGTTAAGGAATTAGGGGTGAGTTCATACGTCTAACTGCGCATTTAAACGCAACAATTAAATTAAAGCAGACTTTACACTGTAAGGACTGGTCCACACAATTTTTAAGATACAAAAAATGCGTCAAGGATGTTCCATATCTTGTTACCGTAAGGTTGCGTTCTTGCAATTCCTTTTAGTTGCTGTAAGTACTCATTAATAGCGTTTATTACATTATTACTTTAGTGACTACATATGTTACTTGCTCGTCTCTTTAATGAAATAATCCTTGCTACTTCTCACTATTTCAACCATTTAGTCACAAACTAAAGGATGCACAATTTTCCAGTCCAAATTGGAATTGACCGCGCACGAGCTGGTTCTCTGCCGGAACAAACTGTCTGCGACTCAAAAGGACCACGAAAATTGGCGAACAACGCTCCATCAGATATTGCTTGAGACTTTACCTGAGAACACTTACTTGGGTAAGTTCACTCAGAAGTAGTCTTCATATCTTATTGATTCTCACTTGTTATACTAGATGACTAAATATACGTTGTATGAGCCGTAGATTGAATGTTTTTCTATGGTTTAAAGGCGAGCCGCCATCGCCGGGAAAACTATCAACGTTAAAAGAAACTCTCAGTCGATATAGACAACAGATTCAAAAAGTATCCTCGTTACAGGAAGAAATCGCTAAAAGGTTAGTAAATCTACAATATATAATTATCATAATGAAAAAACTGCTGTTGTCCGAAGTTTTGCTTTTGAACTGTGATTCGTGCGAAAATTCATAAGTTAAAAAAGTTTAGTTTTTCTGAACCCATTTCCTTTTTTTTTAAACAGATATTTATACACAACCCTTATCTTAGTACTTGAGGCTCTTTTCCCACGCCCGCTTCTTTACTTTAGGGACAAAAGACTAGAGCAACACCGCAAGCTAGAATCCGAGCTCCGAAGCAAGCTGGAAGAGCAGAAGGGAGTCGAGATGCAGCTGACCTCGCGGGTGGCCGTGCTGCAGAACAAGCTGGAACTGCTCGGGGCGAGCGACACCGAGTTGATGGAGAACTACAAACAGCAGAACGATCGGCTGCAGAGCGAGCTTGAGAACGTCAGGGCTGATCTCAAAAACGTAAGTATTTACCTGACTGCCGAAGGAGAGAAGGTGTTTTTGACCAGGGCCTCTATTCTAGCGTCAAAAACCATAATATATCGTCTGTGACCTGTTATGGTATTGTTTTTAACTCGCCATTACTGTCAAGTAAATAAGAGCTATCAAGACGTTGACTATACGATAACAGGTCAAAGACGATATGGGTTTTACCGCTTAGAATCTCTGCCCTGTATGTGTGTATGGTTCTTTGTTCCGCTGTAAAGGCTGAACGGATGGTCCGATGTTGACAAGCGAGGTGTCAAAATTCAAAATTTAAAATGTGTCGTTAGGGTCGTCTTAGCGTCGCGGGTATTACTGGACATTATTGTTTTTTAATTTAAATTATTTATTTATTTTTCGTATGTCGATTACACACTGATTAATTTATAACCATTAAAATTAAATATTTAAAATCAAAAACAACCTACATTATATTGACGACATTATCCACACAGTATTTGGGTTCGTGGTTTCGTAATTTTATTTGGCAATTATAAAATATATATTATGTTGGTATATTACCCGATAGGGCGAATTTCAATGTCATCCATAAAAGCAGTGTGTGTATCAAACTTATCTTGATTAATTTCTGTACGAAGTACGAAGGGCTCTCGTTAATTTCTTCGTGCTGCTTGTTTTTGGTCACTTGTGTAACGTTATGTAACAATTTTGGAAATATTTTCAAACGACTTGGTATTTTGTCAGGTGGGTTCGTATTTATCTTGCTTTTTCAGTTAGTTTCAGTTCCCACCGATAAGCTAACCGATAAAGTTACTTATGAAATACGATGTTGTATTAGTTACTAGCCGGACTCCACTTGTTAAGTCTGATGTATGGGCGAGGCGCATCCGATCTACCTAAACGTTTTGTTGGGATGTGGTTCCTTCTATACTAGTCTTTACATAGTATAAATCAAAGTCGCTTCTCGCCATTTTTCCCCTCTGTATGAATGCTTAGATCTTCCAACTAACGGAACGGATTATGTGGTTGTAATGCGGTTTTCATCGATAGATAGAGTGATTCATGAGGAAAGTTTTATGTATAATTAATTCTGGATTATGCACGGGTGTTACCGAAAACTCTCATTAATGTTTGGTATTACAGCTGGATCTTAAGTACACTGAGCTGGAGATGGAGCGCGATAAGATAGTGGGTGAGCGCGGCGGGCGCGCGGCCGCGCAGGAGGCCAACGGCGACCTGCTGCGCGAGCTCGAGCGCTGCGGCGCGCAGCTCAAGGGCACCATCAAGGAGAACGCCGAGCTCAAGACGCTGTACCTGCAGGTAACTACTGACCGCGAGTGAGGCGCCGGTCTCGAGACACCGAGCTGGAGATGGAGCGCGATAAGATAGTGGGTGAGCGCGGCGGGCGCGCGGCCGCGCAGGAGGCCAACGGCGACCTGCTGCGCGAGCTCGAGCGCTGCGGCGCGCAGCTCAAGGGCACCATCAAGGAGAACGCCGAGCTCAAGACGCTGTACCTGCAGGTAACTACTGACCGCGAGTGAGGCGCCGGTCTCGAGACACCGAGCTGGAGATGGAGCGCGATAAGATAGTGGGTGAGCGCGGCGGGCGCGCGGCCGCGCAGGAGGCCAACGGCGACCTGCTGCGCGAGCTCGAGCGCTGCGGCGCGCAGCTCAAGGGCACCATCAAGGAGAACGCCGAGCTCAAGACGCTGTACCTGCAGGTAACTACTGACCGCGAGTGAGGCGCCGGTCTCGAGACACCGAGCTGGAGATGGAGCGCGATAAGATAGTGGGTGAGCGCGGCGGGCGCGCGGCCGCGCAGGAGGCCAACGGCGACCTGCTGCGCGAGCTCGAGCGCTGCGGCGCGCAGCTCAAGGGCACCATCAAGGAGAACGCCGAGCTCAAGACGCTGTACCTGCAGGTAACTACTGACCGCGAGTGAGGCGCCGGTCTCGAGACACCGAGCTGGAGATGGAGCGCGATAAGATAGTGGGTGAGCGCGGCGGGCGCGCGGCCGCGCAGGAGGCCAACGGCGACCTGCTGCGCGAGCTCGAGCGCTGCGGCGCGCAGCTCAAGGGCACCATCAAGGAGAACGCCGAGCTCAAGACGCTGTACCTGCAGGTAACTACTGACCGCGAGTGAGGCGCCGGTCTCGAGACACCGAGCTGGAGATGGAGCGCGATAAGATAGTGGGTGAGCGCGGCGGGCGCGCGGCCGCGCAGGAGGCCAACGGCGACCTGCTGCGCGAGCTCGAGCGCTGCGGCGCGCAGCTCAAGGGCACCATCAAGGAGAACGCCGAGCTCAAGACGCTGTACCTGCAGGTAACTACTGACCGCGAGTGAGGCGCCGGTCTCGAGACACCGAGCTGGAGATGGAGCGCGATAAGATAGTGGGTGAGCGCGGCGGGGCGCGCGGCCGCGCAGGAGGCCAACGGCGACCTGCTGCGCGAGCTCGAGCGCTGCGGCGCGCAGCTCAAGGGCACCATCAAGGAGAACGCCGAGCTCAAGACGCTGTACCTGCAGGTAACTACTGACCGCGAGTGAGGCGCCGGTCTCGAGACACCGAGCTGGAGATGGAGCGCGATAAGATAGTGGGTGAGCGCGGCGGGCGCGCGGCCGCGCAGGAGGCCAACGGCGACCTGCTGCGCGAGCTCGAGCGCTGCGGCGCGCAGCTCAAGGGCACCATCAAGGAGAACGCCGAGCTCAAGACGCTGTACCTGCAGGTAACTACTGACCGCGAGTGAGGCGCCGGTCTCGAGACACCGAGCTGGAGATGGAGCGCGATAAGATAGTGGGTGAGCGCGGCGGGCGCGCGGCCGCGCAGGAGGCCAACGGCGACCTGCTGCGCGAGCTCGAGCGCTGCGGCGCGCAGCTCAAGGGCACCATCAAGGAGAACGCCGAGCTCAAGACGCTGTACCTGCAGGAGGTAACTACTGACCGCGAGTGAGGCGCCGGTCTCGAGACACCGAGCTGGAGATGGAGCGCGATAAGATAGTGGGTGAGCGCGGCGGGCGCGCGGCCGCGCAGGAGGCCAACGGCGACCTGCTGCGCGAGCTCGAGCGCTGCGGCGCGCAGCTCAAGGGCACCATCAAGGAGAACGCCGAGCTCAAGACGCTGTACCTGCAGGTAACTACTGACCGCGAGTGAGGCGCCGGTCTCGAGACACCGAGCTGGAGATGGAGCGCGATAAGATAGTGGGTGAGCGCGGCGGGCGCGCGGCCGCGCAGGAGGCCAACGGCGACCTGCTGCGCGAGCTCGAGCGCTGCGGCGCGCAGCTCAAGGGCACCATCAAGGAGAACGCCGAGCTCAAGACGCTGTACCTGCAGGTAACTACTGACCGCGAGTGAGGCGCCGGTCTCGAGACACCGAGCTGGAGATGGAGCGCGATAAGATAGTGGGTGAGCGCGGCGGGCGCGCGGCCGCGCAGGAGGCCAACGGCGACCTGCTGCGCGAGCTCGAGCGCTGCGGCGCGCAGCTCAAGGGCACCATCAAGGAGAACGCCGAGCTCAAGACGCTGTACCTGCAGGTAACTACTGACCGCGAGTGAGGCGCCGGTCTCGAGACACCGAGCTGGAGATGGAGCGCGATAAGATAGTGGGTGAGCGCGGCGGGCGCGCGGCCGCGCAGGAGGCCAACGGCGACCTGCTGCGCGAGCTCGAGCGCTGCGGCGCGCAGCTCAAGGGCACCATCAAGGAGAACGCCGAGCTCAAGACGCTGTACCTGCAGGAGGTAACTACTGACCGCGAGTGAGGCGCCGGTCTCGAGACACCGAGCTGGAGATGGAGCGCGATAAGATAGTGGGTGAGCGCGGCGGGCGCGCGGCCGCGCAGGAGGCCAACGGCGACCTGCTGCGCGAGCTCGAGCGCTGCGGCGCGCAGCTCAAGGGCACCATCAAGGAGAACGCCGAGCTCAAGACGCTGTACCTGCAGGTAACTACTGACCGCGAGTGAGGCGCCGGTCTCGAGACACCGAGCTGGAGATGGAGCGCGATAAGATAGTGGGTGAGCGCGGCGGGCGCGCGGCCGCGCAGGAGGCCAACGGCGACCTGCTGCGCGAGCTCGAGCGCTGCGGCGCGCAGCTCAAGGGCACCATCAAGGAGAACGCCGAGCTCAAGACGCTGTACCTGCAGGTAACTACTGACCGCGAGTGAGGCGCCGGTCTCGAGACACCGAGCTGGAGATGGAGCGCGATAAGATAGTGGGTGAGCGCGGCGGGCGCGCGGCCGCGCAGGAGGCCAACGGCGACCTGCTGCGCGAGCTCGAGCGCTGCGGCGCGCAGCTCAAGGGCACCATCAAGGAGAACGCCGAGCTCAAGACGCTGTACCTGCAGGTAACTACTGACCGCGAGTGAGGCGCCGGTCTCGAGACACCGAGCTGGAGATGGAGCGCGATAAGATAGTGGGTGAGCGCGGCGGGCGCGCGGCCGCGCAGGAGGCCAACGGCGACCTGCTGCGCGAGCTCGAGCGCTGCGGCGCGCAGCTCAAGGGCACCATCAAGGAGAACGCCGAGCTCAAGACGCTGTACCTGCAGGTAACTACTGACCGCGAGTGAGGCGCCGGTCTCGAGACACCGAGCTGGAGATGGAGCGCGATAAGATAGTGGGTGAGCGCGGCGGGCGCGCGGCCGCGCAGGAGGCCAACGGCGACCTGCTGCGCGAGCTCGAGCGCTGCGGCGCGCAGCTCAAGGGCACCATCAAGGAGAACGCCGAGCTCAAGACGCTGTACCTGCAGGTAACTACTGACCGCGAGTGAGGCGCCGGTCTCGAGACACCGAGCTGGAGATGGAGCGCGATAAGATAGTGGGTGAGCGCGGCGGGCGCGCGGCCGCGCAGGAGGCCAACGGCGACCTGCTGCGCGAGCTCGAGCGCTGCGGCGCGCAGCTCAAGGGCACCATCAAGGAGAACGCCGAGCTCAAGACGCTGTACCTGCAGGAGGTAACTACTGACCGCGAGTGAGGCGCCGGTCTCGAGACACCGAGCTGGAGATGGAGCGCGATAAGATAGTGGGTGAGCGCGGCGGGCGCGCGGCCGCGCAGGAGGCCAACGGCGACCTGCTGCGCGAGCTCGAGCGCTGCGGCGCGCAGCTCAAGGGCACCATCAAGGAGAACGCCGAGCTCAAGACGCTGTACCTGCAGGTAACTACTGACCGCGAGTGAGGCGCCGGTCTCGAGACACCGAGCTGGAGATGGAGCGCGATAAGATAGTGGGTGAGCGCGGCGGGCGCGCGGCCGCGCAGGAGGCCAACGGCGACCTGCTGCGCGAGCTCGAGCGCTGCGGCGCGCAGCTCAAGGGCACCATCAAGGAGAACGCCGAGCTCAAGACGCTGTACCTGCAGGTAACTACTGACCGCGAGTGAGGCGCCGGTCTCGAGACACCGAGCTGGAGATGGAGCGCGATAAGATAGTGGGTGAGCGCGGCGGGCGCGCGGCCGCGCAGGAGGCCAACGGCGACCTGCTGCGCGAGCTCGAGCGCTGCGGCGCGCAGCTCAAGGGCACCATCAAGGAGAACGCCGAGCTCAAGACGCTGTACCTGCAGGAGGTAACTACTGACCGCGAGTGAGGCGCCGGTCTCGAGACACCGAGCTGGAGATGGAGCGCGATAAGATAGTGGGTGAGCGCGGCGGGCGCGCGGCCGCGCAGGAGGCCAACGGCGACCTGCTGCGCGAGCTCGAGCGCTGCGGCGCGCAGCTCAAGGGCACCATCAAGGAGAACGCCGAGCTCAAGACGCTGTACCTGCAGGTAACTACTGACCGCGAGTGAGGCGCCGGTCTCGAGACACCGAGCTGGAGATGGAGCGCGATAAGATAGTGGGTGAGCGCGGCGGGCGCGCGGCCGCGCAGGAGGCCAACGGCGACCTGCTGCGCGAGCTCGAGCGCTGCGGCGCGCAGCTCAAGGGCACCATCAAGGAGAACGCCGAGCTCAAGACGCTGTACCTGCAGGTAACTACTGACCGCGAGTGAGGCGCCGGTCTCGAGACACCGAGCTGGAGATGGAGCGCGATAAGATAGTGGGTGAGCGCGGCGGGCGCGCGGCCGCGCAGGAGGCCAACGGCGACCTGCTGCGCGAGCTCGAGCGCTGCGGCGCGCAGCTCAAGGGCACCATCAAGGAGAACGCCGAGCTCAAGACGCTGTACCTGCAGGAGGTAACTACTGACCGCGAGTGAGGCGCCGGTCTCGAGACACCGAGCTGGAGATGGAGCGCGATAAGATAGTGGGTGAGCGCGGCGGGCGCGCGGCCGCGCAGGAGGCCAACGGCGACCTGCTGCGCGAGCTCGAGCGCTGCGGCGCGCAGCTCAAGGGCACCATCAAGGAGAACGCCGAGCTCAAGACGCTGTACCTGCAGGTAACTACTGACCGCGAGTGAGGCGCCGGTCTCGAGACACCGAGCTGGAGATGGAGCGCGATAAGATAGTGGGTGAGCGCGGCGGGCGCGCGGCCGCGCAGGAGGCCAACGGCGACCTGCTGCGCGAGCTCGAGCGCTGCGGCGCGCAGCTCAAGGGCACCATCAAGGAGAACGCCGAGCTCAAGACGCTGTACCTGCAGGTAACTACTGACCGCGAGTGAGGCGCCGGTCTCGAGACACCGAGCTGGAGATGGAGCGCGATAAGATAGTGGGTGAGCGCGGCGGGCGCGCGGCCGCGCAGGAGGCCAACGGCGACCTGCTGCGCGAGCTCGAGCGCTGCGGCGCGCAGCTCAAGGGCACCATCAAGGAGAACGCCGAGCTCAAGACGCTGTACCTGCAGGTAACTACTGACCGCGAGTGAGGCGCCGGTCTCGAGACACCGAGCTGGAGATGGAGCGCGATAAGATAGTGGGTGAGCGCGGCGGGCGCGCGGCCGCGCAGGAGGCCAACGGCGACCTGCTGCGCGAGCTCGAGCGCTGCGGCGCGCAGCTCAAGGGCACCATCAAGGAGAACGCCGAGCTCAAGACGCTGTACCTGCAGGTAACTACTGACCGCGAGTGAGGCGCCGGTCTCGAGACACCGAGCTGGAGATGGAGCGCGATAAGATAGTGGGTGAGCGCGGCGGGCGCGCGGCCGCGCAGGAGGCCAACGGCGACCTGCTGCGCGAGCTCGAGCGCTGCGGCGCGCAGCTCAAGGGCACCATCAAGGAGAACGCCGAGCTCAAGACGCTGTACCTGCAGGTAACTACTGACCGCGAGTGAGGCGCCGGTCTCGAGACACCGAGCTGGAGATGGAGCGCGATAAGATAGTGGGTGAGCGCGGCGGGCGCGCGGCCGCGCAGGAGGCCAACGGCGACCTGCTGCGCGAGCTCGAGCGCTGCGGCGCGCAGCTCAAGGGCACCATCAAGGAGAACGCCGAGCTCAAGACGCTGTACCTGCAGGGTAACTACTGACCGCGAGTGAGGCGCCGGTCTCGAGACACCGAGCTGGAGATGGAGCGCGATAAGATAGTGGGTGAGCGCGGCGGGCGCGCGGCCGCGCAGGAGGCCAACGGCGACCTGCTGCGCGAGCTCGAGCGCTGCGGCGCGCAGCTCAAGGGCACCATCAAGGAGAACGCCGAGCTCAAGACGCTGTACCTGCAGGTAACTACTGACCGCGAGTGAGGCGCCGGTCTCGAGACACCGAGCTGGAGATGGAGCGCGATAAGATAGTGGGTGAGCGCGGCGGGCGCGCGGCCGCGCAGGAGGCCAACGGCGACCTGCTGCGCGAGCTCGAGCGCTGCGGCGCGCAGCTCAAGGGCACCATCAAGGAGAACGCCGAGCTCAAGACGCTGTACCTGCAGGTAACTACTGACCGCGAGTGAGGCGCCGGTCTCGAGACACCGAGCTGGAGATGGAGCGCGATAAGATAGTGGGTGAGCGCGGCGGGCGCGCGGCCGCGCAGGAGGCCAACGGCGACCTGCTGCGCGAGCTCGAGCGCTGCGGCGCGCAGCTCAAGGGCACCATCAAGGAGAACGCCGAGCTCAAGACGCTGTACCTGCAGGTAACTACTGACCGCGAGTGAGGCGCCGGTCTCGAGACACCGAGCTGGAGATGGAGCGCGATAAGATAGTGGGTGAGCGCGGCGGGCGCGCGGCCGCGCAGGAGGCCAACGGCGACCTGCTGCGCGAGCTCGAGCGCTGCGGCGCGCAGCTCAAGGGCACCATCAAGGAGAACGCCGAGCTCAAGACGCTGTACCTGCAGGGGTAACTACTGACCGCGAGTGAGGCGCCGGTCTCGAGACACCGAGCTGGAGATGGAGCGCGATAAGATAGTGGGTGAGCGCGGCGGGCGCGCGGCCGCGCAGGAGGCCAACGGCGACCTGCTGCGCGAGCTCGAGCGCTGCGGCGCGCAGCTCAAGGGCACCATCAAGGAGAACGCCGAGCTCAAGACGCTGTACCTGCAGGTAACTACTGACCGCGAGTGAGGCGCCGGTCTCGAGACACCGAGCTGGAGATGGAGCGCGATAAGATAGTGGGTGAGCGCGGCGGGCGCGCGGCCGCGCAGGAGGCCAACGGCGACCTGCTGCGCGAGCTCGAGCGCTGCGGCGCGCAGCTCAAGGGCACCATCAAGGAGAACGCCGAGCTCAAGACGCTGTACCTGCAGGTAACTACTGACCGCGAGTGAGGCGCCGGTCTCGAGACACCGAGCTGGAGATGGAGCGCGATAAGATAGTGGGTGAGCGCGGCGGGCGCGCGGCCGCGCAGGAGGCCAACGGCGACCTGCTGCGCGAGCTCGAGCGCTGCGGCGCGCAGCTCAAGGGCACCATCAAGGAGAACGCCGAGCTCAAGACGCTGTACCTGCAGGTAACTACTGACCGCGAGTGAGGCGCCGGTCTCGAGACACCGAGCTGGAGATGGAGCGCGATAAGATAGTGGGTGAGCGCGGCGGGCGCGCGGCCGCGCAGGAGGCCAACGGCGACCTGCTGCGCGAGCTCGAGCGCTGCGGCGCGCAGCTCAAGGGCACCATCAAGGAGAACGCCGAGCTCAAGACGCTGTACCTGCAGGTAACTACTGACCGCGAGTGAGGCGCCGGTCTCGAGACACCGAGCTGGAGATGGAGCGCGATAAGATAGTGGGTGAGCGCGGCGGGCGCGCGGCCGCGCAGGAGGCCAACGGCGACCTGCTGCGCGAGCTCGAGCGCTGCGGCGCGCAGCTCAAGGGCACCATCAAGGAGAACGCCGAGCTCAAGACGCTGTACCTGCAGGTAACTACTGACCGCGAGTGAGGCGCCGGTCTCGAGACACCGAGCTGGAGATGGAGCGCGATAAGATAGTGGGTGAGCGCGGCGGGCGCGCGGCCGCGCAGGAGGCCAACGGCGACCTGCTGCGCGAGCTCGAGCGCTGCGGCGCGCAGCTCAAGGGCACCATCAAGGAGAACGCCGAGCTCAAGACGCTGTACCTGCAGGTAACTACTGACCGCGAGTGAGGCGCCGGTCTCGAGACACCGAGCTGGAGATGGAGCGCGATAAGATAGTGGGTGAGCGCGGCGGGCGCGCGGCCGCGCAGGAGGCCAACGGCGACCTGCTGCGCGAGCTCGAGCGCTGCGGCGCGCAGCTCAAGGGCACCATCAAGGAGAACGCCGAGCTCAAGACGCTGTACCTGCAGGAGGTAACTACTGACCGCGAGTGAGGCGCCGGTCTCGAGACACCGAGCTGGAGATGGAGCGCGATAAGATAGTGGGTGAGCGCGGCGGGCGCGCGGCCGCGCAGGAGGCCAACGGCGACCTGCTGCGCGAGCTCGAGCGCTGCGGCGCGCAGCTCAAGGGCACCATCAAGGAGAACGCCGAGCTCAAGACGCTGTACCTGCAGGTAACTACTGACCGCGAGTGAGGCGCCGGTCTCGAGACACCGAGCTGGAGATGGAGCGCGATAAGATAGTGGGTGAGCGCGGCGGGCGCGCGGCCGCGCAGGAGGCCAACGGCGACCTGCTGCGCGAGCTCGAGCGCTGCGGCGCGCAGCTCAAGGGCACCATCAAGGAGAACGCCGAGCTCAAGACGCTGTACCTGCAGGTAACTACTGACCGCGAGTGAGGCGCCGGTCTCGAGACACCGAGCTGGAGATGGAGCGCGATAAGATAGTGGGTGAGCGCGGCGGGCGCGCGGCCGCGCAGGAGGCCAACGGCGACCTGCTGCGCGAGCTCGAGCGCTGCGGCGCGCAGCTCAAGGGCACCATCAAGGAGAACGCCGAGCTCAAGACGCTGTACCTGCAGGTAACTACTGACCGCGAGTGAGGCGCCGGTCTCGAGACACCGAGCTGGAGATGGAGCGCGATAAGATAGTGGGTGAGCGCGGCGGGCGCGCGGCCGCGCAGGAGGCCAACGGCGACCTGCTGCGCGAGCTCGAGCGCTGCGGCGCGCAGCTCAAGGGCACCATCAAGGAGAACGCCGAGCTCAAGACGCTGTACCTGCAGGTAACTACTGACCGCGAGTGAGGCGCCGGTCTCGAGACACCGAGCTGGAGATGGAGCGCGATAAGATAGTGGGTGAGCGCGGCGGGCGCGCGGCCGCGCAGGAGGCCAACGGCGACCTGCTGCGCGAGCTCGAGCGCTGCGGCGCGCAGCTCAAGGGCACCATCAAGGAGAACGCCGAGCTCAAGACGCTGTACCTGCAGGAGGTAACTACTGACCGCGAGTGAGGCGCCGGTCTCGAGACACCGAGCTGGAGATGGAGCGCGATAAGATAGTGGGTGAGCGCGGCGGGCGCGCGGCCGCGCAGGAGGCCAACGGCGACCTGCTGCGCGAGCTCGAGCGCTGCGGCGCGCAGCTCAAGGGCACCATCAAGGAGAACGCCGAGCTCAAGACGCTGTACCTGCAGGTAACTACTGACCGCGAGTGAGGCGCCGGTCTCGAGACACCGAGCTGGAGATGGAGCGCGATAAGATAGTGGGTGAGCGCGGCGGGCGCGCGGCCGCGCAGGAGGCCAACGGCGACCTGCTGCGCGAGCTCGAGCGCTGCGGCGCGCAGCTCAAGGGCACCATCAAGGAGAACGCCGAGCTCAAGACGCTGTACCTGCAGGTAACTACTGACCGCGAGTGAGGCGCCGGTCTCGAGACACCGAGCTGGAGATGGAGCGCGATAAGATAGTGGGTGAGCGCGGCGGGCGCGCGGCCGCGCAGGAGGCCAACGGCGACCTGCTGCGCGAGCTCGAGCGCTGCGGCGCGCAGCTCAAGGGCACCATCAAGGAGAACGCCGAGCTCAAGACGCTGTACCTGCAGGTAACTACTGACCGCGAGTGAGGCGCCGGTCTCGAGACACCGAGCTGGAGATGGAGCGCGATAAGATAGTGGGTGAGCGCGGCGGGCGCGCGGCCGCGCAGGAGGCCAACGGCGACCTGCTGCGCGAGCTCGAGCGCTGCGGCGCGCAGCTCAAGGGCACCATCAAGGAGAACGCCGAGCTCAAGACGCTGTACCTGCAGGTAACTACTGACCGCGAGTGAGGCGCCGGTCTCGAGACACCGAGCTGGAGATGGAGCGCGATAAGATAGTGGGTGAGCGCGGCGGGCGCGCGGCCGCGCAGGAGGCCAACGGCGACCTGCTGCGCGAGCTCGAGCGCTGCGGCGCGCAGCTCAAGGGCACCATCAAGGAGAACGCCGAGCTCAAGACGCTGTACCTGCAGGTAACTACTGACCGCGAGTGAGGCGCCGGTCTCGAGACACCGAGCTGGAGATGGAGCGCGATAAGATAGTGGGTGAGCGCGGCGGGCGCGCGGCCGCGCAGGAGGCCAACGGCGACCTGCTGCGCGAGCTCGAGCGCTGCGGCGCGCAGCTCAAGGGCACCATCAAGGAGAACGCCGAGCTCAAGACGCTGTACCTGCAGGTAACTACTGACCGCGAGTGAGGCGCCGGTCTCGAGACACCGAGCTGGAGATGGAGCGCGATAAGATAGTGGGTGAGCGCGGCGGGCGCGCGGCCGCGCAGGAGGCCAACGGCGACCTGCTGCGCGAGCTCGAGCGCTGCGGCGCGCAGCTCAAGGGCACCATCAAGGAGAACGCCGAGCTCAAGACGCTGTACCTGCAGGTAACTACTGACCGCGAGTGAGGCGCCGGTCTCGAGACACCGAGCTGGAGATGGAGCGCGATAAGATAGTGGGTGAGCGCGGCGGGCGCCAACGGCGACCTGCTGCGGTACAGTTTCTAACAGATTTATAATTTGTAATTACTGATTAGTTCCGTCATTATTGAGTAGCTCCATGTGCACAGGGCCTTAAGGAAATTTGGACGAAGTGTGTTGCAGATGATCATTCCTATGTAGAACGTCTTGACGAAGACTGTTGCAGATATAATATGTTAATGTGTTCCTGTTTTGTGTGTTATGCGTTAATAAATATTTTAACATTATCTATCTACTATCTTCACAAAATAACGTCACGCTTAGGTAGTCTACCTTTTTACAATTTACAAACTATTACATCACAGGCATGCAGCTCTCGTGATCAAATATCAAGAGAAATGAAAGACGTCCAATCAAGAATACAAAAAGAGAGGGAGCTGTTCAAGTCTCAAGAGAAAGACTTCGTGGAAAGGTTAGAGAAGGAACGGCAGCAGGTTGAGAACTTGTCCCAGGATCTTACCAGTTCCAAGGAAGAGCTGGAAACCGCCAATAAGAGAATATCGGAGTTGCAAAAGGAATTTACCGACAAGCAGAAAGAATTTACGGACAAACTTAACAAGTATCTTCAAGGTATTTTCTTTTTTTATGTCGTTTTATTCAGAGTTCATTTATGTAAAACGTGGCTGTGTAAAAAAAATGGTTTATTCAATAAAATTGTTTCTTATTTATGCAGATGAAAAAAGTGCTATGCGAAAAGAAATGGAACCTTGCGCGCAGTGCGAGAAAAACATAAAGCAAATTCGGCAGTTGAACGAACAGCTCAGCAAATGCAGTGTTAAGTTAGGTATGAAATAGTTTTTTGATTATTTTTGAGGAATTCCTAACTTTTGTGATTTTCATCCAGGCACGCTCTGGCATTCAAATTGACGTTGCATGGTTATATAAATGTTGAAAAATGAAGATGTGGTTCGGAGCTGCATAGATTGAAATTCTATAATAAGTATAGAAACGGAACACTTTACGTTACGAATCTTCCAGTAGTAAATCGTTCTATATGATTTGCGGATCAATTTTCCATATTTGTTTTACATCTAACTTGTCGGAGCCATGTATTGGGCTTAGCATGCAGTACAGTGAATGGCATGCGCTTTTAGCTCTGCTAAAATGGGATTCCGTAACAAAAAAAATAAAAAGTATCCCCACACAAAAGTTTTTTGTCAACCTTTTTTTTTATCCTAGAAATTGTAATACATAAGCGTCAATTTTGGTGTGATTATGGCGCTAACCCTATAGAAAAACATCAAATAATAAAAACCGTGAAAATGTGAGTCAGGGCGCGACTCCGACTTCCGACTAGTGCACCTAACTAGTGTATCTAAGGAATATTCCCTCCAAATTTCAAGTTCCTAGGTCGAGCGGTTTCGGCTGTCCGGTAATGGATCAGTCATTCTCAGTGGTCAGTGGATTCTAATGGTGTATTTTTTTTTTTTTAAATCGGTCCAGTAGTTTCGGAGCTTATTCAATGCAAACGGACAATCAAATCTATCCTCTTTATAATACATATTAGTGTAGATAACCTAACCTTGGGGGAAATGCCTAAGCATACCCTGCCCGACGGGGGCCAGGCCGGGTTATGTCCGACTTGCACGGACTAAAAGCCCGCTACAAAACGTAGAGGTTGCCCTGCCTGTGGGCTCGCCTTCACGCGGGGGACTAGCCCCCTCGCCTTCTACTCTCAAGGCACCCTGGAACTAACCAAAATAACCTAACCTAACCTAACACTATGCCAAGGAATTTCATCATCTGGCGAATTATACGATCGGGCGACGACATATAGATTAATTTCGAATCTCAAAGTCTCCCTTAATCCAGCTACCCAAGAAGGCAACGAAGCTCTGATGAACGAGCTGAAGAGCAAGGCGGAGTTCTTCCAGCAGTACATCCTGGAGCGGTTCCACAAGCTGCAGGCGCAGCGCTCCGTCGGCACCAACACCGAGCCCGGCGCGCCCGCGCCCGCCTCCGACCATAACGACTCCAGTATCGAGCAGATGGTGCACAACTGTGATGAAGCACTGGCTGCTAAGGTAAGAGTCGATGAAAATGAAGCAATACCTTCTATTTACATTAGGGAAGACTACGTAGACAGGAGGTATTGCTTCTTCTTCATATGTTGCTGTTAGTGAATCATACTATTTATATTATTCCGATCATTGTACTTGTAGAATTGGTAGATAACCAACCTCAACCCTTTCGCCAATTCGAACCATTTTCTTTCAAGTGTTATTTACGCTTATAGACATCAAAGCTTTGTTATTCTCTCCACTGTATCGTAAATCATTTCATAAAATAAACGAGAAAAATTGCATGACATATACTACCTACCATAGTAGATTTGTGAATGGTTAAAACGTTCTAATCGAATATTACCATCACTCATCGCTTAATGCTTATTAATTACAGTTACCTATCTTCATGAATTTACTATTTATATTTAAACGATAAGTTTTTTAAATTATTGTGTTCCATTTACAGACTGCTCTTATGATGAAAGAAAAAGCAATAAGAGATCAAATTGCTGAAAAGTTCACACTTGAGATGAAGACCGTTGAAATGAACTGTGCGAGGCGTCTAAAAGAAATGGAGAACGAGCAACTAGCGACGGTCACCAAGTTGAAGGAACTGCTGGAGAGAAAAATGCAGGAAGTGGAGACTTTGAAACAATTCATACTGGCAGAACGGACCAAAGTGACGCATATACTCGAGTCGAAGGAAAACGAAATATCAGTTCTAATAAAAGAGCATAACGCGATACAAACCGAATGCGAGAAAGCAAAAGACAGCATCAGAGAATGGAAGCTCAAAGCTGAGAGATACAAAGAAAAGATTGTACGGCTGGGATCCAGTGAAAATATATTGAAACTAGAAAGAGAAAAATTGCAGCGGAGTCACAGTTCTTGCGAAAAAGAAATACAGAATGTGAAAAGTAAAGTGGCGAGTTTGCAAAAGAAGTTGGCGAGTTCTGATCAGAATTACGAAAGTTTGCAAGAGGAGCACCGGGCATTACTAGACAAGTACAAAAACGCTAAGAAAGCTCTTATGACTCATAAGGTATGCCTGGTTTAGGTCAAATGAGACTTCTTAGGCAAGTTTTGTTTTATTAATATTTTATCTTGTTTTTTTCCAGGAATACATAGTTAAGAAAGATACCCATATTAATAATGAAATGAACAGGATCCAAGATGAATACAGAAAAATATTCTTGAAATTGCAGAATCAAATCACGTATTTGTCTAATTGTAGAGTGCAAGAGGAAAGAACCAAAGGGAAACCTTCTAAATCACAGCCCAATGAGGTATGTAACAAGAGATAGGTATAATAATAAATGTAGGTACAATAAAACCACATCGACGACACGTTACCCTAAGGTCGGATTATGATTCCCACAGAAAAAATGTAAGCAAATGAGTTGCCGTTAACGAAAAACATTTGCAGTTTTCAAAATATTTAAACTTTCCATATTTATAAGAAATCGACTAATTATAAAAAAACTATATATTGTAATCAAGATTGAAGAATTTAATTTGTTGATGGCAAACTTAATTTTGATATAAATCCTTTGTAGTATTAATTTAAAACGAGAAAACTGTTTTTGTATGCATAATTTATTTATTGCACTGGTATCATTGACTCGATACACCTGTGTCAACAAGTTGAGGGCCGCTTGATTGATGTGAGACGTAACTTCACTCGCTTCGCTTCACAATTCGTGCTCCCGTCGTAATCGCTTTCCAGTGACTCATTTGTGCGATTTTAATTTCAATTATTTCCTAAATTTATTTTTATATCACGATACAAGCGAAATTATAACTTAATATTATATTTGTTGCTGGCCCAAACTTTGAGATTCCCTGAAAAGTCACTTTGACAGTGACGTAACTTTGTTTACATTTTTTCTGTGGGAATAAAAATCCGACCTTAGTTCGTTCGTTCGAAGCTATCGGTCCCGGGTTCAAATCCTGGTAAGTTCAGATATTGTGTGATTTTTTGTCATTTTTTTCATAATAAACATTCAAATATATACGTAAAATAACAATACTAATACTAACCCACGAGTGTCTACAGTCTACATGATATCAGTTTTTTTTTTTGTTCATAGTTTACGGAAAAGTTAAACAAGCTAAATGCGGATTTCGCGCAGCTCGCTCAATCCAGTGCCGCCGTGACGCGAGACGTACATGATTTGAAGAAATGAAATTGATTTGTAGCACCAAGCGGCTAACGCTGTATCGCAAGTCCTGCAAAGCGATCCAAAATCGTACAAACTTGTTTTCAGTTCTTATTTTAAAGTTCAGTGCTGTTCTCGTAACATATCCGTCCTTTTGCAAACTGAAAGCCTAAATGATTCGGTTGTTAACTTTTAATGTTAAATTTACAGCAGATTTTTATGACAATTGACAATACCTCGTTGCTTCTATCGGAAGCCTGACTAACTGCCTAATTCCAACTGATAATAACTAACTAATATTAAACTATGCCTAAACTACACTACAAGTTTAAATTTATGGTGACTCTTTGTAATTGACTATAATGTATGTGTTGTAGATAAAAGTCTACAATAATTATACAGTATTCTATTGCACTACACCGCTAGTGCCAGTGATTCATTACAATAATAAAAAAAGTATTATATAACACGAGTATCTGAAAACATGGGACTGATAATGTAGGAGTATATTTTCTTAATAATTAAATAAAATTCCATACAAGTAATTCTGTGATAATCAAAGATAAGTACAATGTATATATTGTTATTGAAGTAATTAGCTAGCTTGTAATGAAGTGCCAAACGACACGGACATTCCTTTTGACGAAGCTCACTTTTTTTACTTTCTGTTATTTGTTAGCCTTACAGGCTTAAGGCATTGTCCACCGCCGAAAATGGGCGGGAAGCGAGTAGAGCCTGTGATCAACTATCAATATATGCGTCACTTTTATTTACACGGAATCTATATCGTTTGTTGGAGGGAGAGTTCTCGCCTGCAGTGTGTACAACCAGCGATCAACTATTAATATGTGGATCTTTTTGTTCGTTTCTTGAGTGAGAAAATAGTCTATTGCTAATCGCTTACTCGGCGGTGGGACAAGTGCTTAAATTCATGACGATGACATGACGTTATTTCTTTATCCAATTAAGTTTAATTTATTATAGCTCAAAGTTATTGTTGTGTAATTACTTGTTTTAATTAGTACTAGAGTTATGATTTATAATGTAAACTCGGAGACCTTTCTTTTTAGTGTTTGTAAATAAATTATAAGTTTATTTTATACTGTATTTTTATTTCTTTATGTAGTAATTAGACGGTACAAAAGGCATTTTCGCCACAACACATGGAACATCTTTCCCTCTTATGTTGACTAGTAATGGAGTACCAGCTTTCTTCAAGGATTCTGAGACGTAGCCCATGGCGACGTTGCCGCCGAGCGACGGGCTCGGGCACCCGCTCGTCACGGTACCAATAACTTCCGAAGTGTCCGCGTGTTTAAGAATAGCGTCTTTCCTAGCTGGAGCTCCCGACTCCATCCGGACGCCGACCCTTCGCTTTTCAACGCCGCCTTTAATTTGTCGTAGAATTACGTCTGCTCCTGGAAAATTTGCTTCGCCTCTCCTTCGCTTGGAGACCAACCACGTCAAGTTCGCTTCGACTGGGGTAACGGTTTCATCGATGTCGTTGCCGTAGAGGCACAGGCCAGCTTCCAAGCGCAGCGAGTCGCGGACGCCTAAGCCCGCTAGTTTAACGTCGCTAGATTCTAGGAGTGCTTCCGTGACGTGGTCGGCTTTGTGCGCGGGGATTGAAACTTCGACGCCATCTTCCCCCGTGTAGCCGCAGCGCGTGACGCGGCACCCCTGCACTCCCGCCACAGAGCCTTCGCGAGAACTCATAAACGTCAAATGATCCATAGAAATATCTGTTAATCGCTGAAGAAGTGACGCAGCCTTTGGACCCTGAACAGCGATAAGAGCTCTCTCACTTACATCCCAAAATTCAACATTCACATCCTTGCCCTGTTGTTTATATTTATTTGAAGTGTCTATCATGTGTCTCCTATCGACTTCTAATCTCCCGGCGTTAGATACTACGTACAACGTTTCATCGTTTACTTTCGTCACAATCAAATCGTCGATTATTCCGCCTTTGTCAGTCAAGAATACAGTAAGTGAACTGGAGCCATTCGCCATTCCTTTCAAGTCGACGGGGCAGAGAGACTCGAACCATGAGATACAATCTTTGCCGCGAACATTTGTTTGCAGCATGTGCGATACATCAAATATCGAGGCACTCTTCCTTGTGAACAGATGAGAAGCCGTCACGCTCAAGTCGGAGTACTGCACCGGCAACAGGAATCCAACAAAGTTTACAAGCTTGCCGCCATATTTCCGATGCAAATCGTACAGCGGAGTTTTAACTGCGTTTTGATTAGTATCACTCAATGAACGAGACAATTGCAAGGCTGTCGCGGGTGCTAAGGTTTTAGCGTTTGAATACTTACAAGCAAAAACACAGAATCGACTAAGAGATCCCATTTTCACAGCAAATATGTTTATCGAACCGATTGGATTTGACCATACGTAGTTGTGGACACATAGAGACTGCAGTGGGTTTGTAATCGCTATCAGTTTCTCGTAATCATCGGTCAAGGGTCAGCCTGTTACTGAAGACAAACAAAATCGGTGAAGATAAGGTAGATAATGTGTAAACATTGCTTAATTGCGTAAGCTTATTATGAGAGTTTAATACACTAGTATTAAAAATGAAAGTTTGGGGATGTGTTCAGATAAAATTAGTCATTCGAAAAAACTACCCAGTTGAATACACGAAGAGTACACGCAAAGAACATATTTAGTCGTCTTGGGCTGTTGTTTGATCGGTAGTTAAACTAACTTATAATCAAAACAAGTTACTAATGGTTAAAATCTCAAGGAAATGTGTCAAATTTTCCATTCATTTTCGAATTTTAACAATTAGTTTAACTACTGATCAAACAACAGGGCCCGCCGTTTTTTGACCATTAGTTAGTTTACCTAACGATCAAACAACAGGGCCTAAGTAGTTAAACTAGCTAATTGTTAAAATCCGAAAAAGGAATGGAAAATTTGACACATTTCCTTGAGATTTTAACTACCGATCAAACAACAGGCCATTAGTAACTTTTTGAATCGTCGTAATTTGAAAGTTGGGAACGGTTAGGTAAATGAATAGGTATAACCAACAATTTAAAAAGTTAAAGTTATGTTACGATTCGTATCTGTAACCGAGTGGTAAGTTGCGCACTCTTAATTTTTTAATAAAAATCGCATTCAAATAAGAATTTCCTTTATAATCGAACAGTTCCTGCAGGAGTAGGTAGGTAGCAATGATTTCAAAAGGATTACGCTAGAAATATATAAGTCAATGGTAGGTAGTGATGATTTGATGAAACAATAGACGAGGTCGTAGGATAAATATGTAGAAATTTTGGTGTAATAATTATGATGATTGAAAGTTATAACGAGGATTTCATAAAGCGGTTAA
Source organism: Acleris literana (assembly GCA_946894065.1). Taxonomy (NCBI): domain Eukaryota; kingdom Metazoa; phylum Arthropoda; class Insecta; order Lepidoptera; family Tortricidae; genus Acleris; species Acleris literana. The sequence goes on along the minus strand of OX335689.1, from coordinate 7,826,389 downwards.
GTGGGTAGGTAGTCACTAGCTAGACTTTGCCCGCGACCTCGTCCGCCGAGTCACTACTATTAGATTTTGTGGGATAAAAATTATTCAATGGTTTAATCAAGGACAAGGAATACTTGTGTGTCAAATTTTATGCGAGTCATAGATGGTGTGGTTGCATTCACATTAGCAGGTATGTACATTACATGTGAGGGCCTTTGCAGTTATATTTTAATTTGTTTCCGTAACATCGAATCGCCGAAAGGTCTTTTGTCAATCTTCCTTAAGACTTTATACGACAAATACTTAAGTTCCAATTTTCATTAACAACATTGTTGCACCTCACGGCGTTATGAGGATAATTTACCCTATAATCATTTGCCCAAGGCCACAGGCAGTCATCAGTGCACCATTAAATCTTATAATACAGGTAAAAAGGCATACCTACTTGATCAATTTATTTGAGGAAATAAAAACACAAGACTAAAAATGCACACATCAGGTGTAAGCTATATGGGTGGAAATAAAATTTAAATATGGCTGATTAACAAATTCAGCTCCAACAACTATCAGGTCCCTTTTGTATGGAAATCAGAGTGATAGGCATCAAATGTGTTAATTGAATAAACAAATAAAGCATCAGCTTCTCTGCTTCTACCAAAATGTTTGGTGGTAATCACTTGACAATGACTGGACTGATTTGGTTATTTTTATAGCCCAAATAAGGTTTTTAGGAAAAGAAAATGGAAAAGGTTTCTAGAAATCTTGAGAATTATGTTATGAATGCAGCTATGCAGTAAACTGTTGCTCATTTACCTTTGTACAAACATACAAATACAACAAATCACTATGGAGTAAATAAAAATCGTTTTTCTAGTAAAACATTTATTAACTCAAAGCAAGCTACTTAACTATCTTAACATACTCTTCATGAGTCAGCATTTCACTTTTGTTTGCCTCGGAGATAGCAATACTGGACAAGATAATGGCTATAAAGCCATCAGAGTCCGGCATTTCTTTCAGCAGGTGTGGTTTTTTCACTAATTCTTCATTTATTTCCACTAAAGTCCCCTTCATGCAGGAAGGCACATCAAAGCTAGTTCCATCAGCTAACTCCAATTTACACACAACAGATTTAGGGTGCAACGCTTGACCACCTTTCTTCCCTTTGCCTTTGACTTTATTTGTCAACCTGTCAACGTTTCCTACAGTGAAATTGATTTTGTAGTCACCATCTGTTCTGAAGAAGAAGTGACTAGGAGCTAGTGTCAGGAGAGTGATCCGGTTTGAATGGAACATAATCATGATGTCATTGTTCTCCACACCATTCACATTCAGAACATATCTTTTAGTAAAATATCTATCCGTAAAAGACTTGTACTCGGATATATCTGGCATGTCATCTAAGATGCTGCACTCCATACTGCTGAACGTAGGTACAAATGCTGGCTTACAACCGAGAAATACTTATTCTGTTTGTTTTTGTGATTTTAGTATTCTAGCACGAATTTCAGCTTGTCGTATCCGTGACTCGTCCAAATTAGCCTTTTGACGCCGAAGTCGCTCTTGTTTCAAACACCTTCTCATATCACTATCGTAGTCGTTGCAGTAGCCCATAAACTTCCTGAAGGGATGCTGTAAACAACGAGGTTATGTTATGGTTTTGGTGTTTCGATATCTATCAACCAGAAACAAAACAAGAACTAAACAAAAACTTACTAAAACGTAAAACTGGAAAAGCTACACACACACACCTTGTAAAAACAATGAGAAATTATAAGACAAACATGTAATCTACCTCGGAGTGGCAGTCCATCAACTTTTTAATCAAAACATTACACTCATCAGTATGTAAATGGGGAGACAAGTCCGTATGCATAACTTGAGTAAATAAACCAAGTATCAAAAAGGTGAACTGTTTTTTTTGTATTGGATTTGGGTTATAATATAACCCGTAACGTAAAGAGGAAAGCTAAAAAAATACCAAATCAACCTCACTTGACTTTGACATATGGATTGCGTTCCGTATAGCGCAGATTACTATCACAGTTTGTTAGGATATTGTAGGTATTCATTACTATTTAATTTGAAAAATTGATAATCGATCGATCACAGATGGAATTATTCTATAATTTAATTATTACAAGTGTTCGCTTGCTTTGCTAGCGTAAAATTCATACAAACATACATACAATCACAATCATATAGGCAAAGACCACTTTTTCGACTTCGTCTCGGATGACGAGTGACAGACAGTTACGTTAGCTCCATCCCTGTCACTCGTCATTCGAGACTAAATCGAGAGAAAGGGATGAAGCTATCGTAACTTCGAACTTCGAATTTCAAAGTAGGGCCTCTGGCACCCAACAGTCGACGAGCGATTAACCGATTTAAACAATGATTTAAACCAATGGTATGTGACCAAATTGTACCTGTGAGTCATTATATTCACCATCAAACTGGGGCTCTAATTTGAAAATCGAATTACGAAGTTACGTTATCTCCACCCTTTTCTGCCAATTTAGTCTCGCTCGAATGACAAGTCAAAAGGACGGAACATCCGAAGTTTCGAATTTTGTACCTCACGGTAACCGTCCTGTATCGCACTTTGGCGAAGAATGTGTTCTTCGTGGATTTTAATATAATCATACCAAATTTGACGCTTGTATGTTTTACCGTTTTCTTTAAATAAAAATACATTGAAAAAAATATTTCTTGTATTTCACTTTCTTAATTTTATTTATTTGTTAGTAAATTCTCCGTAATATCACATATTCTGAAAAAAAACCCGCTATCTATTTAGGAACGGTTCAAAAGAAACAGCTCTTTAAACTTGGACGGACGGACGGACAGCGTAGTCATATTAATAGGGTTCCTTTTCGGTACGGAACCGTAAAAATATTTGAACACTTGATTTTTTTTACTTTTCATTATACTCGTACATACTCGTATATTCTATACAGGGACCTACCTCATATGGTCTAAGATTCGAATAGGAGACGACCTTCACCCAGCTGTTTATTCGATAAAAAGTATTTTATATCAAATTTAATATGTTAAGTAATATATAGCGAATATGAATAAAAACAGTCCAGTATATAATTACTTAATTCAAAATTTAAAAATGTACTTTTTTTAAAATTGGATTTGCTTGTTTAATAGACAAATTACATACCAATCGAAAGTAAAGCCTAAGTTTGGTGCAAATTATTAGTACCGACTTACCTGCTGTATACCTGCCTACCCAATAGTTATATGATGGGAACAAAATAGTCAACCTAACGTTTTTGCATATTCTATTATAGACTTTATACGTACTTTCGATTGGTACCTATGTAATTTGTCTACCCCTTGTCTTGTGCTCCACCGGCAAGCAACGTAACCCACCGGCAAGCATAGCTGCCGGGTGGTTTGCGGTACACCATGATTCGATTTTCTGTCCTTAAAGGGTTATTACATTATCCTAAATTTAGTCGTCCTAACTGGCTTGCAAGGGAGGGGATAGTTAGGAAGCTCCTGATCACACTACACTAAATCAGTTTGCAACGGCGTCGGACGTGTAGAGTGCGATGGCTCCAGTACAACCGAAACAACAAAAAATCGGCCTTGGAGTAGCCTTGGCTGTTGCAAGACTTGCAAGCATTATGCCAGTGTCATGGGGACCATGCCGCGAGCGGACCTGCTAGAGGGGGTGTTATTTTTATAGTCGTGATTATTATTTATATCTTTAATATTTAAGTAGCTTAGTTTAATTTTAAACTTAATGCGTTTAGTTTTAATTTTTAATTGTATTAATGTTGAATTCTGTACTAAGTCGGATGTAAAGTCTCATTAAAATAAATGAAAAAAAAGAGAAGGATATGGATCAAGGAATATTGCTGCGAAATAAATTGATGAAATTAACCCACATATTATTAAAACTTTTTAATATTTCGAACTGCACTCATTTTAAATATTATATTGTACTAATTTTAATCTGTAATCTACGGAAAAATATTAAAACATATTGATTATATGAAAATTGCAGCCTTATCAAGTTCGCTACTAACAAGTGGGTTAAATATCACCAACGCTTTGGAACGCGAGGATTTCAGAAATTATTTCGAATGGATACGACATCTTTTGAGGAGTTATTAAATTCGGTGACACCGTTTATTCAAAAACAAAACACTACGTTTAAGTAGGTACGTCCTTCCGAAGTCGCACGCGCGCGACGACTGGCTTTTCTAAATGTTATTACACCTTCCTAACTCCTTTCCTAACTAGGATGCTAACTCAGTTAGGACGGCAGAAGCCGTCCTTGCTTCCTAGTTAGGACACTATTTAGGATGCGCACTTGCTAAATGTTATTACACCTTCCTAATTAGGATCCTAACTCAGTTAGGACGCTAAATTTAGGATAATGTAATAAGCCCTTTAGTCTCTCGCATTAATACATAAATTCCCATGAATTGTATGTCATGGATTCAGTGTGAAATTAAATTAGCTATAAACCAACATCAACCAATCATAACGCTTAAACGGAAAAAATCTAAATATGGTCTACTTTATCCAATCGTTGCGTGAGTGCATGTGCAGTGATATCGCACATGACATTCAATACCGTATTAACTCAAAAATAAATTGTAATGCTATTTGTACTAGTTTGAAATTACAATAAATTTTTCAACACTGTCACATTTCGAGTTAAGACGGTATTGATTGTGATGTGCGATGTATCTTTTTAATTTATGTGATCTACTGTATTTTTTCATACATTATTTATAGAATATAACATAGAGAAACAGAAAATTACAAAAATATATACGTTTGTGTAGTATTTTTTTAGATATGAGTGTTTTTGGGAAACTGTCTCAGTTTAACTTTTCTCTGAAATCAACAGGATTATGCGTTATTCCGTTTAATTTTGGACATAATTGGGTAAGTTATATTTTCACCTTTCTAAAAATGTACATTTCTATGTATAAAAAGTGTACGAGTAAGTGGATAGGACGTGGAAAGCAAATCAAGTCGTTAACGCGGTGGGTGTCTTTAAAACACGTGGGTTACGCTGCTTTTTGACCTCGCGTAGCGTGGGACACAAGGGGTACAAGCAGTTGCATTCTTTAAGAAACTCCTTTTATAAATTTAATTAAGTAGTTATATGTTTAATTAGGGTCAAACTAGGAACCCTTATAGTTTCGCCATATCCGTCCCTCCGCCCGCAGCCTAGGTCAGGACTCTTAGTACTACAAAGCTGTAATTTGGCATGATTATACATATTAGTCATGCCAACAAAGTGTCAAAATAAAATCGTGTTTTTTTTTTATCGTACTTACCCTCCTCGTAACGTGGGGATATATATTTTTTTCTCGTCTACCCCATAGTGTGCGGTGTCGTTGGATAGGTCTTTCAAAATATTGCCGGAATTATATACTGGACTGAAATTTTTCAGCCTACCTATTCGCCATATTAACATTAAATTTGATATAAGTACTACTTTTTATCGAATAAACAGCCCGGTGAAGGTCGTCTCCTATTCAGATCCTCTACTAATAGATACAAACCCTGAAACGACGACATTAAGTAATTTAAATGATTACCTAATCATTTCTTTTAATAGGCCTCCCGAGTTTAGCATGTACCACGTAACTAGAAGAAGACTTTGAAGTGACGATTACGGCTTTTAATTTAACAGAAACGTCTGTTGCTTTTAATATAGTTTACGAATATAACAGCTACCACAGGTATTATCCCACATCGAGCCAATTGTAAGACCATGTAAAACCCGGTAGAATGACAATTCGAGAAATATACGCTACAGGAAATAAAGCATTATTCAAGTGTCCTCGGTGTCTAGGTATTCGTGGGTGACATAAAAAGTACAAATGAGTGTCAGTTATAAATAGGGGCGAGGCCGGGCGTAGAAGGCCGACAAATGAGCTGGACAAGCGGGATTTTTTTGGATGATGAAGCACTTTTTAGAGCTGTTATAAATTAGGTTTTATGGATAGGGTTCATAAATAAAGAAAACAATTTATCTTTATTTTAATTTTATTGTTTTTTTTTTAAACTTAATAGTCACATTGTGTTTCATTAAATATCTATCAAAGAAATATTTAGGCAATACCAAAAATTATACACGATTAGTCCTCTAAGGATTGTAGGAATTCACTTCAAATAATAAATAACAATAACCTCTATAACAAACTTTAATATAATGACTAGATTAATTTAAGTTTTGCGACTTCATAAATAGTGTTAATTAGGAAATTGGAAATTGTCTTGCGAAGTATAGTCAAAATATAATCAGCTGTAAATTTGCCGTAAACCCTCTATAAACTCATGACGAAAGTTTCAGAAAGGCGAAATTCGCTAGGCGATGAATAATATCTGACCACTGAGACACGGCATACGTCCGGGACCTAGTTCCCACGGTTGATTGGGACGATCAAATCAAGCGGTACTTACTGCAGAAGAAGTGCTCAGATATTTTTAGCATGTACCTAACCAAGGAATTTTTCTGTTGACGAAATACCTAAAGAGTTGTACGCGCTGATTGCATAATCTACCTTCTCTAATAAACGCACCAAGAAACTCACAATAAAAAAAGTCTTACGATACGATACGATACCTCATACATTAAAGAAATAGGAATAAGCGAGTATTTAAAATAAGCGAAATGACAATAAATTATGAAACAGAAATGCGATTTAAAAGAAAATCTAATCCTCCAGATGCCTGATTAAAAAGAAATGCAAAATGTGCCCAAAATAAATGTCCAATTAAATTATCTAAAATAAAAAAGCGGGTTAGGAGTGGCGCTGCGCGCGGGTTCGTTCGTTCGGGGCGGCATCAACTCTTGGGCATGCCTTGAGGCGTAGAAGTCTCCACCATCTTCTTGTACTTGCCGACGACCTCGGGCAGGTCGTACGCGATGGCCACGTCCAGCCGGTTGATGGGGCAGCCGCGGAAGTAAGTGCATGTTGCCGCCAGCTGTTGGAACTCGAACAGAGGATTCAACCTGAAGAAGTCACGGTATGTCTCCGGATCCGGCAAATCGTACCTGAAAATTAAAAGGCCTTTTTATACTCTGAATACTCCCGCGTCCTGGAGACGTTAACTAAGAACATTCAAGTTTTCAAACCTGGAAATGTTGGTTAGAGTGCTAAGACCCTCGTAGATGTGATAGTTTTGAGGATTCTCAATAATAGCGTCAGCTATCAACTTCCTGTTGCCGAAAATAGTCTTGTGGTTGTAATATGTTGTTAAGTAGCAGTCAACCATCTTAGCGTGGTTACGCACTCGGACCTGGAAATTTTCATATTTAATTCTAGGCTGTTGCCTGATAGTGAAATACTTAACAGCTTTATGATTTGAATCGAAGAAGGACTTACAGCGAATCTTCTTGCGCTTGAGATCTTGTTTTCAATGCGCTTGTCGATGGCTTGCCGCAGGTCTCTCAGAAGCTCGCGCTCCTGGGCCTGCAGAAGGCGCACGGGCGCTCCCGCCTCGAAGGGCATCGACCACAAGGACACCGTGTACATTACAGGCGGCTGTGCGGAACTCATCAACGGCGAAATGTTCCAAATCAACGCGCTCTGAACGCGCATCAATTCCTCAGGTTTAACAGAATCAGCCTTATTCAACACGATGCGAGTCTGAATAACGATAGTATATTAGATATAATAAACATCATCATAAAATTACAAGCAAGAAAACATGACTCTGACCTGAGATTCCCTGCCTTTTAACTGATCTAGGATAGCTTCGGTTTCTGGGCCCACGTCAAGTTTAGAAGGATCGTAGACGAGGAAAATTATGTCAGCTCGATCGATAAACCACTGACAAGCATCGTTGAAGGGGAATACACGCGACACTTGTTTCCGAACTTCAAGTATTCCAGGAATCTCTACGATATTGACCTGAAATTTATTTTACTTGTTATTGAATAACGATTCAGCACGCTACTATAATGTCAAAATTTTACCTTTTCTAATATTTTACTGGGATATTTTAGTCCTCTCAGACGTTCTTCTAACCCCTGGCCAAACTTTTGAAGACCCGAGAAAGTCCAGTCAGCTGCCATCTGAGTACCATCCAGTACTTCTGGTTCTTTGCCATGCATCAGGATATTAAAGTAAGCTGGGGATGGCTCAGCACCTAGTGATGTATCAACATTAAGGCACAATTAAGACTAAGCAGTTTATAGAATTACATAAAGACACAATACAGTTTGATAAAATATCTACCTGTTCTCAAAGCCCAATCGGTAAATTCGAGTCCTGTTAGGTAGTTACAAATACTGGATTTTCCTCCACTCCATGGTCCCATAAAAAGTACCAAAGGTTTAGAAAATATTTCAGGGTCACCGAAATGCCTGTTGCTTAGATCTCTATACTTGTATAGCGTTTCTAATGGTTTTATGGAACTCTCATATAATCTCTTCAGATCTCTAAGAACAATGTCAGCAGATTTCTCAATGGTTAGTTCCGCTTCACTTGCTTCTACATCCAAACGCAGAATTTTGGCAATGTGGTCACGAGATCTCAGGTTCTCAGGGATTTCAGGAACCTGAAATTAAAGAAATCATTGCATTTGAAATACAAAAATATGTTTTACCTAAACAGAACAGTTTAATGAGTATTGTAACTTACATTTAACAGCTCTTCCTCAGGCGCTCCTTCCTCCTCATCGGCTGTTTCAGCCTCGGGTGATCCATCCTCATCTTCAGATGTTTCTTCTTCTTTTTCTTCAGATGCTTGTTCTTCTTCCTTGGTCACTTGCTCACCATCGTCTGATTCTTGTTCAGCTTCAGCTGAAGCTTGTTCACCTTCCGGCGAAGCTTCTTCTTCTTCGGCTTCTTTCTCTTCAGCTGCTTCTTCAGCATTTTCATCTTCACTGGACTTAGCCTCTACTTCAGAAGTCTCCTCACCGGATTTATCAGTTTCGTCGTCATTTGATGGTTCATCTGCCTGTTCTTCGGGCGTTTCTTCAGATTTTTCGTCTTCATCTGATTCACCTTCGCCTTCATCTTTGTCTTCCTTAGATTCATCCTTGGGTTCAGTAGATTCATCTTCTTTTTCTCCAGATTCAGCCTTTTCTTGAGATCCTTCTTCATCTTCTTCTGCCTTAGAGTCATCACTTTCTTCTTTTACCTCCTCCTCCGAAGCATCAGCTGTGTCCTCGGATTGGTTTTCGTCATTATCAGCCTGTTCAGTTGAATTTTCTTCGCTAGCGGCGTCCTTGTCAGAAGCTTCAGCTTCTTTGCTATCGTCACTGCCTTCTGTGTCTTGCGGTTCATCGGCTTGAGCTTCCTCAGACTCGTCTTTTTCTGTGCCACTTTCTGCAAAAAATACATTCCGTTTATGAATTATATCGCTTATTGAAATATAACGCTTATTTACCAAAATACGTTGTATTTTTTCACGTTGAAGGAAAGCATGCATAGATTTACGACACGGGTAGTGTACGACACACTCATAGTCAGAGATCGGAATAGGTAGAGCTAATTTGCCTAAACTTGATGAATGTTCATTCAATAATGTATTCCCATCTCTCTCACGCATGAATGAATATGCGTCAAGTTTAAGCAAATTAGCTCTACCTATTCCGATCTCTGCTCATAATAAACAAAATATTGTTTTTATTTACTCGTTCGTATACTCGTAGTACATCTAAAAATATATTTAATTTTAGAATTCATTTCTACAAAAAACATACTTAGTAACAATACCTGAATCGTCAGCCTGTTCTTCAGCAGATGCTTCATCTTTGCTGTCTCCGTCATCATCTTGCTCAGCATCCTGCGATTCTCCACTTTCATCTTCCTTTTCGTTTACCGTTGCATCTTCAGCCTCTTCATTCGATTCGTCGTCGTTGGCACCACCTTCTACTTCAATCGAAGCGTGAGCAACGTAGGGCTCATCAGCTATCTCTACCGAAGGCGCATCATCCTCTTTACTATCTGCGTCTGCGTTGTCTTCTGCTGAATCCGCTTCTTCTTTCGTTTCGATGTCTATGCTTACTTCACTACTGTCGTGTTTTTCTGAGGAATCTGTAAGAACAAATTAAAATAAAACAATTGTGTGCTATAAAGATCTAAATAATTTAAAATTGTAATGCGTACGTCAGACGGCAGTGGACTTGACACATCCAGGACAGCTCGATGTATAGGTACGTCTCATCGTTACTATTAATATATTCTCTAATATTAGACGACCATGCTCTGAGATATTTTGGAGGACAATGATGTAGAAAAGTCGCTCATTTCTCGTTATACACCCAGCCAGCTGGCATCCTTAGTTTATTATGATAAATGTGTCGTACAATTGACTAAATATCCATTTTTAGTGTATTTTATACAGATTTATATCAATGACTTACTGTAAAATTATATATATAATAATAAGCTGAGTTAATAGCATGTAAAATACTGTAGGTACATATAGCTTATCAAAAATAGGTCTAGAAAAAATTAAGGAGTGTATTGGCAACACAATCCAGTTTTAACAACGTTGGCAATCACGGCAAGCTATTTACAAAGCTAAAACTACCTAAACCCATAGTAGTTACATATTTCATGTTCGAAATACCAAGCGGATGCACGTTAATGCTCAACTGTTCCTATCGTTCACCTAACATTGCAGACGTTTAAAATAAACCTTAACCTAATATCGTCCACGTATTTTATAAACACCAATAGTGATTTAACTCGTTAAACGATTGTTTATTCGTAAACGTATTTCCGTTCGTTAACAGCCGGCCTGATGTAAGTCAGAATTTTTAGTCGCCTTCACTGAAACCGACCTCGCATTGACACCGGTTTTACGCCTAGTTTACGTTGGATCGTTTGCGGGAGACTATTTTAACGTAGATGGGGCCGACCGTCATCGATATATAGTGCCGGTCAATAATAGACGGCACTCTATGCCAACTGGTGATAGTTTTCAAGTCACAAATAAATAACAATAAGAATAATACATTTAATTTAATGTAGATTGAAAGCCCATGCGATGTGCCGTGCAGTTTCACATTTGATAAGCCAAATTAATAATAGAAATTAGCTTGCATATGTCAGTACTACACTACTACATCTCTGATTTAAGGGCGCTGCATACGTAACGTGATCAGAACGTGGACGGGACGGGGACGGGACGTGCATACATTTTTGGTTTTCCCGTCCCGTACGTGCAATCGTTACGTATGCACATTCCGATACATTTTCTATGAAACGATATTGTCGTCTCGTTCCGTCCCCGTCCCGTCCGTGTAAAATCACGTTACGTATGCAGCGCCCTTTAGTCTACCATTCTAATTGGGAGTTAGGGAAAAAAACGTAATACTAAAGTGACTGACTGACTGACTGACTGACTGACAGACAGACAGACAGACAGACAGCGTACAGGCCTAAACTGATGGACTCAGAGACTTGAAATTTAAAAGAGAATCTTCCTTATGTACTCTATGGGTGCACTAAGAAAGGATTTTTTGAAAATAGGCCCGCCGGGAGAAAGGGGGAGGTAACGGGAAACGAATTCTAAACGCGTACATACACGAACACCCGTATTTATAGTCAAGAAAAGTAATTACTTGAGTAAAATTAATGACTAAAGTAACGATTTTTATATGAGTTTTGACATTACTAATACCTACTCAAGTAATTACTTTCCTTGACTATAAATACGGGTGTAAAACTCTTACATGTCTGACTGACTGACTCACATCGAACAGTCTAAACCGCTGAATCTAGGGGCTAGAAATTTGAACGAAATATTCCGTGGGTAGTGTAAGATGGGGTACCTACAGTGACACGGGGGGCGCAGTAAAACAAATAGCGTATTTTTATCAGTTTTATGTTATTATTTACTATCTATACTCATATACTGAAGGTAGCAGCAGATACATCGCTATCTTGATACAGCTGTCATTTGGAAGTCGGAATACTACTCGCTGCGTTTTTGAGAAAAAAATGTTTTTTAAGTAATAATTTTATGGAATTTTGTCAAATTTCTTTTCTTTTCTGTTTAAAGAGTGTTTGCCTTTTGTGAGTATTTTTTTATGTTATTTGTTATAGACTTCTCGTAATATTAGATCAAATTTATTATGAATAGCCGTTATGGAAATGTTACAAAACATTTTTTTTAATTGAAAGTGAAACCGGGCACAGTGCAACATGTTATAATGATGAATATGACAATAGTTATTTAAGGAAAAGTATTAAATCTGAAGGATTTTTTTTCCCATTTTAACATTTGTCTCCAAGAATGATATTGAAGTCGTGGTGAAGCCAGAAGAAAAAAAAATGAAAACAAACGTCAAGTTAATATTAACAACGTTCCCAAAAAAAATATGATTATGTTTAATTTACTTTAATTGTAATATTATTTCTCAAAGTTTATTACATTTTGTAGATTTATACTGTTATGATGCACTGTGTTCCGTAATGTTTTCCTGTGCCCCCACCTCTGTTTTAATGTACCCCAGATCTGGGGCACAGTGCAACAGAATTTTGTTTTTTTTTAAGGTCCTATAATTCTAAATCTAAACAATATATCTAAACTTTGATAGTGAGATTTACTAAATAAAAGACTATTTTGATTATAAACGAAGAAGTTATCGTTATACTAAATATTTTAATTTTTTTAAGTCCTAAAACACTTTTTTGTTTCATTGTGCCCACCTTACCCTACTCTACGTGTGCACTAAAATGTATTATCAGAAAATCGACCCCCAACCCAATAATGGGAAGAAATATAACTATAACTTGAAAATCTAATTAAAGACCAAAATCTGTCAGTTCCTATCTTTATTATTTCGTTATTTTAACATTATTTCATAAAAATATGAATGAGAACTCGTGTAACCAGTAATATTAGGGTAAGTTGTATTCATAAAAATACCTACACTTAAACCAAAATGCACTAATCACAGCGAATGTGCGCCCGTTGAGGTTAGGATTTTGGACTTAATTTAGATTTTCGAGTTATACCTAGTGTCGTAGTAGCGGATAACTTATTTCACATAGGTATGCGTACGAAGTTCAAGTGGTTATCATTATCAAGTTGCGGGCTGCTATAGTAATCAATCAATAAAGAGTTATTGTAGATTTGTTACCTGTGTCGCCTGATTCGAGCTCTTTAAGAGCTTTTTCGATGTATGGTCGGCACTGTGACTCTGAAGGCACGTCGTCGTCAGCTGAAAACGAAAAAACTCATTTTAACCTAAATATTAGAGCTACATAATACCTAAAACTGTTATAAATACCTCAGCTCTAATTCGTTCCTCGTACAAGGGTTATGTCAGAATATCGCATAAGTTGAACAAATGAGGGTTAATGTTTCTTCATGCGGCGCATAGGTATTTTACTTTTAATGAAGGGTTTAGTTTTTACCTTTAAGCTAATCCTCTTAACATATAGGTATCTCACGTTATTGATGTAACAATAACATTTAGCCTAATTAGAAATTAATGTGAATAGTGAAACACATTTCTGTAACAATTTACACATGGGTCATTGACGGATGATGCCTGGCACAGTGGTATTTTGTAATTTCAAACTCTTACTATACTTAGGTAGGTACCTACGCTCACAGGCGAGGCACGATGGGAAAATGTAATGAACGTGGTACCAACGCCAATCTTAATTGATATATCAATGGAGAGGTATTTTTATGTAGAGCAAAGATAAACTAGTGCGCTTATTTCCATTTGCTGTTCCTTTGTGTATGACCTATTCATCGACCCCACCATGGTTGCTATTAAGCGGGTACCAAAACGCCCCTTAGCCAATATTTAAGCGGTACCTCGAATTCAACAGTCAAAAAAAAACGGGTTTTCCAAAAAAAAAAAAAGTTTTATCCCAATCGCAAATATGGAAAACAACATTATACTTGTATGCAACTGACGTACCCAGACGTACCAATGAATACGTGATACGCTCATATCAAGCTTAGGTATTAAATTTTAAAAAGTATGGGAAAAAGGTTAATCGTAACGGGAGATTTTCGAACCCTAATCATGAATCAGGAATTGCGCTAACTGAGATGATAATAATAATAAAGCTCTTTGTATTAAAGTTTTATCAATCGCTTTCCTTAGACTTAGGAATTACTTATATTGCGACGAGACGAGTACCTAGATCCATCTGCCTGCAATTACAACTCAATCGGTGAAGCTAAAGAAGAGAAGGCTCTTTGCAGAAAACCATTTACGTTAATAGAATCACAGAAACTAATATTTGGAAGGCAAATCATACCTCCTCATGTAGTCCATTTATTTAACAATACAGGTGAGCTGAGCAATCCGAATTGGTCAATATGGGTAATTCGAAAATTTTAAGTCAGGGTAAACTGAAATGAAAAATTGAACCCAGAAATTTTCCTTTTGTTTAATTTACAACTTTATTAGCATGATTATATCCACATAACCGTGCCAAATTACAGTTATTTAAGTACCAAGAGTCTGCGAGTTAAATCGCGGTCAGGCGGACATGGCGAAATTATAAGGTTTCATTGTTGACTACGGAACCACTCAAACAAATTGTTTTATAATGTCACTTCACTGTGACACCGTTCTATGGTGGGTCAGGGTTTCATTGGGCTGATAGTATACCTACCTACATACAGTATTCCCAGCTTCTTAATAGCTTTCGTCTGGCTATCGCTATCACGCTTGCACTCGCAACTGACAGTATATTTGTCACTCGTGTGTCATAGAAAAACGAAGATTGCCGATCGCTATCAAGATTAAAAAAACAAAAAAACCGCCTTCAAAAAGCAAAAAATAACTTCTTTAAAATGGTAGGTAAATAGGTCAGTCCAACTGAAGTCTGCTTTTGGTTAAAATATTGTTGGACGCCGACTTCAGTTGGACTGACCTATTTACCTACCATTTTAAAGAAGTTATTTTTTGCTTTTTGAAGGCGGTTTTTTTGTTTTTTTAAACATTTATTTTATTTTATACTTTTTAGTGATCCTATTTATGCTGTAACGTAGCTCCACTTCTAAATATTAATAAGAAACTATGGAACATTTCAAGCTCGCCGCAGACAACGCCGCGGGAATGTCATAGTCATATTTAAACCTAAATGTGCTTCGTCATAGTCGCTCAACTTCCTTTATCGAAATATCTTATCGCCACCCTTGAAATAGGTACCGTTAAGGAGTTCCGGTGGCCATCTGTGGTCTTCATCATCAGTTCCACTTCACCATATAGTACTTTTCAAAAGCAAATGCATGAGTTACAGTGAAAAATACCAAAATCGCTATAGGTGTGCCTATAATATTTGAGGAGTTCTCTTGATTTCTCCATGATCCCATCATCAGATCCTGACGTGGTGACAATGGGACCAACTAGAAAGTATACCCATTCGAACAACGAAAAAATTTTTCAAATCGGTCCAGTGGTCTTCGAGTAATCGGGGAACATACATAAAAAAAATAAAAAATAAAAAATATCCCGACGAATTGAGAACCTCCTCCTTTTTTTGAAGTCGGTTAAAAATGGTAGCACTGTAGGTATATCGTAAATTATACTATGCGCAATATATAAAATGAAACGGCTGTAGTATGACGATCACGTCGGGGTCACCAATGTGGGAAGAGAGGACAATAGAGAGTTCTCTCTCCAGGCGGGTGTTATGCCTGGGGACAGAAGTCCATTGGAATGAAGTTGGAAGTTGTATATTATGTCATCTGACTGGAGAAACTTCGTTAGCGCGTTGTAGGACACTGAAGTTGCGCTGTCTGACGCTGGTGGCGCTAGCGAGGTAGCAAGTTGGTAGATACAAGTTGCCGTTACATGTCGCTAGGTCGCCACACGGCATAAACAACTTTACAATGGTCTCTCTTACCCTCGTGTTCGAAGGCGTTAGACATGCGAAGATATTATGTACATCTGCAAGCCTTATGAATAAAAACAAAAAATCGGGAAACGACCAGCAACACGAAACATAATCCGAAACGAAAAATATAAGTAGCTTGGCGAAAGAGTTCGACATAGTAACGGAACACGGTCTACAATATTTTCAAGCGGCAATCAAGTAGAGACACATTTTGGGTAAAAATTGGATCATGTCGCCAAATTCACTTCGATTCGCCCTCCCTTTTTCCAAACTCCTTTTTGCTTAATATACCGCCGTTTACAAACCTCAGAAACATTTTATAGATAAAACTCGTTCCTTTGTCAAACATTGAGTTTGATCCGTAGTTAACAGCTAATAAAATTAAAGTTAGACGAATTGTTAAATCTGAATGAAATGTGTCAAATAATCAATTCGATTTTTGAATTTTTAACATTAATTCAGCGCCTCTATTCTAGGCGGTAAAAGGGTCATACTCAGATTTAGGTTACCGTCTTTCCTGTGGACATACCCGAAATTAACGTTTTTAAGGCCTAATTTGCTGGCTGAACCCACATCCTCATAAGCGTCAGGTCTACTTTAGTCCTAGCAAATAAAAACATAACTTATATGCACACAAGCCTTTAACTACTAACCACAGGAGAGACAACTTTTGTTTTTGCGAGTGTGTATGACCCAAAAACGATATCGTAGTTTGCCTGTTATGGTATTGTTATGACGTCAGCCGCCATTATTGTCAAGTAAATAAGAGCTATCAAAACGTTGACAATACGATAAGATCAAATGCGATATTCTTTTTACCGTCTTGAATAGAGGCGCTGTTAACGCTTCCTTAAACCTGACATTGGCGAAATCATAGTGGCAACACAAATGACTAATGAATGACATTATGCCACAAAACAAAGATTACACACCGTTTACTACTACCTACTGACCATGTCATCGTCATTGCTGATTCTGAGTGCGGCCGTAAAGTCATGACAGACGAGGGCAAGGTATGGAGCATCCGAGGATTATAATTTTGATGCTTCATTCATATCATAAGACTAGTAAAGTAATCATTGTATGAATGTATACATATATGTATGTATGTATGTAAACTCATTATTACAGCTAACCCTAAGTAGCTGATCATGGTCTGCCTTAAAAGCACTCGGACTAGTGCGTATCCTTACAAAAAATATAATGAGATATTTTTTTTGTTTGATCCTTAATCTTCACGGTTTAAAGGCTTTTTTTATGACATTGAGAATAATGGTAAGCGGGATCTGTGACCCTTAGACATTTGCATTCTCAAGACTACAATCTTGAGACTGCAATCCTAAGACCGAAAATGCGTTGCCAACAGTTTAATGCCTCTATGCTAATAATTTCATCGGTTGTGTTATTCCCACTCCGGAACACAAAAATGCGAACACTGCTGCTTGGCGGTGTTTTAAGGGATAATATGTGTGGTAGCGATAAGGACGCATTTTGCACAAGGTCCTATGACAACTAAACTGACGAAATTAAAAATGGGACTATAATAGAATAGTTTATAGTTTACAGTTTGTAGTTGTAGTTTGTAGTTTGATTATGGCCTGGAGCCGGAGCTGCGGCTCCACTGAGGCAGAGATGAGCGGAGCGGAACGGAACTGTGCCAATATTAACCAATAGAAGGCGCATGCGGTCACGTCGAGCGCGCCTTGCTTACGTTAGATTAGATTCTATTGGTTAATATTGGCACAGCTCCGCTCCACTCCGCACATCTCCGCCTCAGTGGAGCCGCAGCCTAAGCAGTATACGGAATACCTAATACCAGATTTAACGTAAACTGTAAAGTTTGACAATCCGATTATATTTTTCTCGTAAAATATAAATACACCTACAAAAACTGCTCATTTCAGAGCAGTTTTTTTGTCAGAAGCTATAGAAGATATCAACTTGAAATTTTGCATAGACAGACAGACACCGAAGTCTCACCATAAGGTTTCCTTTTTTACCATTTTGGTACGGAACCCTAATAAAGTTATGTATCATTTAAGAAAAGATGTAACTTAAGGAGTTAAGGTAGTTTCCCTCCGGGGCCCATAACTTTTTTTCACCCTGTGGACTCTAAAGCCGCATCCACTTGCTTGGGGTTTGCCAGAAATACAGTAGGACGCAACTGAACGTTGTTAGAGTGAGATAGAAATACATCGTACTCACTTTAGTTCTTATTTATTCTAATTATAATTGTATAGTGTATATATTGTATTTTTTTTTTGATAATGATTTGCGTTACGTCATTAAAATATTGTACACCATAGATAATGGTAGGCTATAGATTTAGGAATTTGACATTATTACTTAACATCTTATATTTGCGTCCCGCAGTGTTTGTGGCAAACACCAAGCATGTGGTGCGGCATAACTTAAGAGCTGACCAACACACACTTTAGATATATCGTTATCGTTTTGTACATAAGATCTTCTCTGTGACACAAACAATCTATCTACGATAGGTATAGTATTTTGGCAGCCTTCTTTACTTAGAATTATGTTGTAAAAATGAGTATGTTATTACTTATTGAATAATTTGAAAGCCAAAAAAACTATTATGTAAATTGTGTTACCAATTGTTTGAACAGACGGTAAATACATGTAGATTAGATTTACTTAGCAGGATGGCATCATATAAAAAAATCCTTATCTATTTATTAAATTATAGTGTTCCATTGACGACACGTAAGCCTAATTGGCAATTAACCTGCCTAAGAAGCTAGCGGTCCCGGGTTCAAATTCCGGTGAGGGCAGATATATGTGTGATGAGCGCAAGTATTTGTTACTGAGTCTTGGATGTTTTCTATGTATTTAACTATGTATTTCTCTATAAGAGTAAGTTTATCATCGAGTACCCATGGTTCAGGCTAGTTTAGAATAAGGTCAATTTGTGTAACATTGTCCCCTGATATTTATTGATTTATTTATTTAATCCAATACGGCGCACCCTGCTATTGAAATAGGCCCGACCGATCGTGCTTTGAATAGCCTGCTTAACACTCAGGCGGGTTACGCGGGAATCCCCTATTGTATGACATAGCGTCTGACCAATTAATTATGACAGAAAAAGAGGTAAAATTGTTGCCATGTACAGTAGGCTGCAAAAGTGCATGGACAATTGAGAATTAAAATGCTATGCAGGTGAATGTCGACGCCATCTGTCTGCTTGTGGGGCGTTAGCAGCTATTAGTAAATCTTACTGGTTCAGTCAGATCTCACTAGATGGCGCTGCATTACCTTATAATATGAAAAATATTTTTTTCCACAAGAACCAAGCAGTTGCATAGTTGTCAACTTTATTATTCTTAGTCCACACTTCCAAACTCGGATTATTGATTAGATTATTAAAAAACACATTCAAAATCCATTTTACCCGAGCGGAATCGAACTATGAACCTCTTGTATCATAGGCAATGCCAAATGCCGTTCGACCATCGAACGTTTTGATAACCTGTCAAAATATATTATCAGTTTATGTTTATAGTCGGCTCTGCTTACTTTCTAAGAAATACGTTAGTATCAGAAGAGGGTAGAATGAAAATTTATAAATACCGGTTTCGTTTTTACATTTAACTTATGCACAATCCTTTGTTCACTGTTCCTCGTACGGTTACTGAGTTTTTAATTGCGTTATTATTTCATCAAAATGAGTTCACGTTGTAATATTGATTCAGTTACAAGATCGCAAATAATTGCCTTGCATAACGAAGGCAAGAATTTATCAGATATAGCCAGAGAGACAGGAGTAAACGTAAGTATTTTTGATGTGTTTTGTTCAAACAAAACTTAATATTCATAGGTTAACTATTCTTTTTTTTGT
This sequence comes from Acleris literana, assembly GCA_946894065.1. Lineage (NCBI taxonomy): Eukaryota > Metazoa > Arthropoda > Insecta > Lepidoptera > Tortricidae > Acleris > Acleris literana. Next base: position 7,806,731 of record OX335689.1, on the reverse strand, counting down.
TATAGCGGAAAACCGTGGTTCTTTGGGTACGCCGATTTGAAGAAGAAGGATCGTTGCTACACCGTCAAAGAACAGGCAGACCACGGCTTATAGACGCGCCGCAGCGTCTAGCCATGGTGGTGGATTACGAGGAGAATGGTTTTATACCGACTAACCACTACGCCAGTTTATTTGACACAAGCGTGGACACCGTCCGTCGAGCTCTTCACAGTGAGGGTCTGCATTATCGTAGACACGCAGTCAAACCATCGCTGACAGATAATCACAAAAGAGCAAGGTTAGAGTTTGCTTTGGAGCTTTTGGATTTAGATTGGTCTAATGTCATCTTTACTGATGAAAAAACGTTTAAATCGAGTCAACATGGACGTCTAAGTCTGTGGCGTCGCAATAATACGCGGTGGAATAGCGGCCACGTAGTGCCCAACATGGAGTCTGGTCGCATCAGCGTGAACATGTGGGGGTGGATGAGTGGAGCTGACCCGGGAGAACTAGTGAGGCTACCCAGTCGAGCCAATAGTGCGAACTATGTGGAAGTGCTGGAGGAGACCATGTTGCCCACTGTTCGGAATGTGTATCCTGAAGAGCAGTTGCCAATTATATCTTTCGTGCAAGATAATTGTCCGATACACCGTTCGCGTATTGTGCGGGAGTGGTTTAGCCAGCACGAAAATAACATTAAAGTTATTCCTTGGCCTGCTAGATCGCCGGATTTAAATCCCATTGAAAATTTGTGGGGCGTTATCGTCCAACGATGGGATAAACAGAATGAGCGAACACCAGAAACTTTAGAGGCTCATTGTTTAAAAATATGGGACAGTATTCGCGGGTCAGATCTGTGTAGAAATCTCGTCGGCTCAATGCGCTCCCGTTTGCAAGCTGTGATCGAACAAGGTGGGGGCTACACTAGATATTAAGTTTAAGCAAATAATTACACTTATATATATATTTTGTGTGATATATTTAGTGGAGACCGGGTTTTGATTAACGTATCACGTCATCATCATCATCATCCATCACTGCGTAAAACATTAATAATAATAAACGAAATGAATGTTTATTTTGCCGTTTTTAAGTTTCTGAGCTATGTTATGATATTTAATCATATATTTTAACGAAATACTTTATTGCCCCCTTTGTCACACGCCCGAGTTAATTTGTTTTTATTTTAAATTGTCAACTTTATTTCTATGTTAACTTTTTTGGTGTGTGTTTGGTTTAATAAATGTGTTTGGTTTATTTCATGGAGCTAGCAGAACTTTTAATTTATTGATGACTGATCATGATCAAAACTGTAAAAGACAGCTATTACAATGCGTTTAACCTTTAGGCACGCGGTTGTTTTATGCGCAGCGCAGGTGCAGGTGTTTAACGCATTTGCGTTGACGTTCCCTATTTTAATTCAATACATCGAAGCAATTACTACGCTTTGTTTTTGGGTCATACGCACGCAGCTCCAATCGCAGAGTTCAATTCATTAAAAAAAAATGTTTACAGTATAAAACAACCGCGCACTTTACGTTAACCCGGTCCCTATTTTTTTGAATTATATTTGTTATTACTAGTTATTGTGGGAAAGCTTCAATCATCTTTCCGATGTCGGAAATGAATACTTAAGCTAAGACCTCAATAGTTAGATGGAAAATTGTTATAATGTTGTAAATAATTAGTCAAATTGAGATAAACTGATTATACTCAAATATTTTATAAGAAGTAAATGATTTTAAACCACAAAAGTAGTATCATTTTTAAGAATGACGAATTTTTCCTGCTTTAAATAATGCATTTATTATGTTCCATCATTGTAAACGTAAGCAAATAATATTTAAAAAAAAAAACAAAAATATGCTTGCCACTAACGAGATTCGAACTCCCATCCATTGAGCACACCTACGCATGAAGCTTATAAACTGTGCCACCATCTCATATGGTTGACAAGACGAAATATCGATTCTAGTGCTGTGTAGTTAAGAAATTGCAGTAATAAGCAATTGAACTAGATCAGTAAACTGCGCCATCTAGTTTATTTGTTGCGAACTTGAAATCGAGTGCTCATAGGATTATCGACGTTAAGGTGTCCATGCAATTTTGCAGCTGACTGTACATAATGCCAGAACTCGTTGGCCAAACTATGTACAACGAGAGCATATGAACGCGGAGGCGCTGTAGTTAGGTAGGTATAGTATTGATAAGTAGGTATAGCTTGGCAAAGTTCCTTTTAGGAAAACATGATCAATTTTTTACCCAAAGTCTGGTGATTAAAGTGTTGGTAGTTGCCACTTGAAAATATTGTATTTAAGTATGACCACGTCCAATTCATTTCTTAAGTAGGTAGGCTATACGTAACGCTAGAAAAAAAACGCTAATTAATTATGTTTTATCTGTGATTAATGATTATGCGTGATTATAAAAGTTTCGATAGATCATAACCGTTTAAAAATAAGTTGAAAAAGAGGTAGTATGACTTTATACAAAGTACGGCAAAAAAACTAGCACTTTCTTGGTGTGAACAGCAACATATAAGAATTATGATATGAGTTAGGAGACAGCCCCATCTGACGTCGAGTAGCAGTTTATACGAGTATTTTAAGTTATTAAAGAATTTCTGAAAATCATTTGTAAGATATCGGGCGGGTACGAAGTATCCTATGTCCGTTCATGTAATAGACTACATACCTAGGCCCTAGGCCTGCCAATCTGTTAAGCCGTTTGATCGTTAAATAACGAAATAAACGAGCATAATAAGGAATATTAAGGATAAGAAATATAAATCGAATGTAGAACCTAGAAAAGGAAATAGGTACCTTAAATTGATATAGATCTCGAAATAATTTCCCCTAACTTTTTAGTCAACCCTGTGTATTTTCTATGACGCAGGTAGTTCGAGACGTTATAAAACCTTTAAGGTAGATTTTGTGTATGCCTATCCATTTTTATTTACAGGATTCTGTAAGGGCTTTTAACCTTCCTTCATCATATCTTTATGTCTAATTAATTCTTGAATTATAGTTGGGTAGCGTACCGTCAATAAGGTGTTTATATAGGTACTTATTTATTTGGTTTTGGCCTGCATTTCCTGTTGTTAGGTAGGTACAGTCACCAGCAATAAAAATTATACTATCCAACATTGGGCTCAAAAATATCTGACACGCTCTTATACCTCTAGCAATAAAGACACCTAAGTAGATTTTTAAAGCAGGTTGTTAAGGTCTTACTTCCGTTCCGGTTAGCCCTGTTCAGTTAGCTAGCGCTAAAGCAAGCTTTTAATTACCTCTGTATAGTTTGTGCTTTAAATCTATCAGGGTAGGTAAAGTATAATATAGAAAGACTCACTACGCTAGACAGGATATTAAACAAACCTCAGAACTTGTTTACTTATTTCTTACTTTTCTTTATGTAATTTTATTTAATATCTTAAAAAAACTTGGTATGATATATGGACAGCAATAGCGAAATAGCACAACACTAACCGCGTGAATAGTAACGTACCTACTAATTAACGTCTCTATTTCATGTGAGTTCTCGCTAAACCTGACCTACTTCAGTAGGTATAATAATCTATTAAGTTTAGCAGATGTTTATGAGGTGACCCATTTTTCTCTCACGTTTTATAATGTCGTCACAATCCTATCGCTTTTCACAAGATGGCGTCGTACAACGACAAATCCCTGTATTTCTATTTGCGTAGCTATGCGCGGTGGCAACCGAGATGACGCTTTTCTCTCGTCGACCTCTATGCGATTGAACTGTGTCTCGGAAATTTCTTATTAATTAGGGCGAGCGCAATCAATCTGTGTTACTGGGTTAGTAATTATGTCACACGGAGTTATGTCTAAGGTTATTGCCAAAAATAGAGCAAATGGAAGAGCTTTTTACATAATTTCAGCGCAAGTTGCGCTGAAAATAGCACAGTTGTGTGACGCAGGCGCCCGCGCACTCACCTCGCGCCGCTGTCGCCAGCGCCCCGGCGAGCAGGATGCACAACACAAACCTCCATAACTGCGGTCTTTTGGTCCACATTTTGTACAATTCCAGCCCGGCTAAGTCGGGCTAACAGTCATTTGCACTCTCACTCGCGCACCCGATCGGCCGATCTAATGACGAGATATCCTACATCTACACTAAAAGAAAGACTTCACTGTCGCTCGGCTCGCGACTCATATTCCAGCAGGAATGCAAGTCGAGTTAAATCGGTACCATCAAACCGCGGTTAGCACGAGCGTCTCGAACAGTGGGACGGTATCACGGTAATAACTCGGCGGGATCAAAAAGCAAGAGGCTCGTGTAACCGCAATTTAATGATTCCGGCCGCGCTGATGAATGTGGCTACGCGAAACTGCATGTAAAGAGTTTGGACGTACTCTATTTCCGGAGACAGCACAGCATCGCTGGTCGGAGGGGTACTGGCGCGCACGCGCCCGCCGCGCTCTCGCGATATTCAGCGCAGAGGCCGTGCCAAGAGCGGCCGCCCACGAGGCGCGCGACCGAGACCGCGCCGGCGCCGCCGCACCGGCTTCCTGGAGGACCCGCTCCACTAAATACGAAACTTTGGATTTGGGATGCCTTTTTCACTGTTCATTCATGCTGATCAAAGCGAGAGAAGCTATAATTGTATTTTTTATTTGCAGTTGGAAAGTCTAGTTTAATTAGTGGAATTTTCGGAGTCAAGCAACACGGCTTAACCTGTAGGTAGGTAAGTATACTATAACGAACTTGTTTTTTACCATTACAAAATTAAGAAAAACCAGGAGGCAAAGTAACCAAAAACTATAATTTTGAAAACAATATTTGTTACCAAAACCAAGTTAAATTATTTTAGAGCTTTTGCGTACTTTTACTTAATGTAGAGCTTTGAAGTACAGACTAATTCATTAACAATTTCCCTAATAAAATCAATACTAAAGATTACCATTAAGATACATCGAGACGATCTAATCCAATAAATCAAATGAAGCGTCACATCAATTCATCAAGAACTAATCTAAGGTTTAATGGGGTGAGCGCATCGCATTCACTTAGTACAGATAGTCATGAATGTACCATTAGGTATATAGGTACAGGAACGTTGATTAATCCACTTCGTAACCAGCCAGCTCTTGGCGTCGGCCCGCAGTCCGCACCATGCGCTTCGATATTTCAGCCTGTCAAACTGAAAATTACTGCCCTACCGTTTATTTCCATCTCGTTGCACTGACACGACCTTACAAGCGTTACGTAAATAGTTTGCATTTCAAACTATTTTCGGCCACTCTTAACAGTGTTTGGAGATGACGAGATGGTACTTAGGAATCTTCGGCAGGCACTATAAACAAAGACACAGTAACTATGTTATTAATTCAGTCATTCAAATCTATTTTAAGGAGGAATTAAGAGCCGGGAGTAAGTAATGGGTGTTTTTCTAGAATGATGTTCTTGGTCTCGGTTCTCCAACCAGTGGTGTGCGCCTCCCTAAAGGCGTGCGGAAACCTTTAAATTTTCAAAAAAACTTCAATTTAATGTGTTTTAATATAACTATAACAATTGATTATGATACACTCGGTCTCTGTATCGGAACACGACGTTATCGGTCGATGTTGTTAAATTATATATGTTTTTGTCACAAAAATATCAAAGGGACATGGCATGAAAATATCCGGGGATGCTCAACGCAAAAAGGTTGGGAAACCCTGTTCTAGGTACTAACTAAGACACTAATAGATTGCCGTTAAAATGTCTGAGTGAACTGGTGTTTTAGGCAAAACGACGAGGCGCAATTGAAGCACGGAGTGGCGTATTCAGGATTTTAATAAGGGTCCCATGACTGCTAATCTAATGTCAGGTCCCGTTTCTTTCACTTAGCCAAGCTTAGCTTTATTGGGGCATGGTCTCATATGCAATTGTTATTATAGAACGAATAACAAACCAACGATGGTGAAGATGTTCCTTGACACGCACGCTAAATGTTTATGTAAGCGCAAGCTTGAATCTCACATGAAACTAATTTAAAGGTCGTCGCACACTACAACGCCCCGGCGCCAGATCAGCACCGCCTCAGTTTAAAGCTAAAGTGAGCTTTGATTTGTGTTAATAAGGTCATCATACATTCTTTAAGTAAAAGAAAAACGGTGCACGCCGCGGCCCTCGCGTCATGCAAATGGGCTCCGCGGTGCCACAGACGCCCTACTTTGAAAATCGAAGTTCGAAGTTACGTTAGCTCCATTCCTTTTGTTTCGATTTATTCTCAAATGACGAGTGACAGCGATCGAGGTAACGTAACTTCGAAGTTAGATTTTCAGAGTAGGGCCTCAGAATATAAGGCGGTGCCCACTCGCCTGCCGCACGGCGACACGTCAAAGAATATCATCACTCACCGATACTTTCCCTGTACTGTACCCCCCACACTCTAGCACCTGGCGGGCTTTAGCCCCGTGGCGTGGTCGGCGCATAGACCGCGCACCGTCCAACAGATACCCTTATTATCTGTGCTGTCCACGGCTGACGAGAGCTGTCCACTAGCTGACGGCGAGCTGTCTACTAGCTGAGAGCGCGAGAGCAGCTGGTGGATGCACGAGCGACGGCGAAGATTTAACTAGAAAACGATTTTTTTTATTGCATGGGACGATCTCACACAAATTTACCTAGTCCCAAACTTAGCTCTAGGCTTGTACTATGGGTACTAGATAACGACATAAATACTGATATAGACAAATAAATATATAGAAAACATCCAAGACTCAGAAACAAATACTAGTGCGCATCACACAAATATTTGCCCACACCGGGAATCACCCGGGACCGATAGCTTCGTAGGCCGGGTCACTACCAACTAGGTCTGGTGCCGTGACGTTGGACGCCATAATCCTATCTTTATTACCCCTAACGGCCTTAACTTTTCCGTTTTTCAGTAACTAAATTATTTAAAAAATCAAAAATCTGAATGCTGTAGAAATATTGACAACTGAAAAGTGCAACAAGCTCTGTAATCTACAGAAACTTATATCTAATATGATATAACCAAAACTATATGTACTGCCATATGTATTTTATTCTTCTTTTCTAATTGGCCAGTTATCATTTTATCCTATGAGGCGTTCCAAAATTAAATTGAAAGTATGTTCGTATGGGGACACGGAACAGGTAGGTAATGCGTACCTGCAAAAGAGTGGATGCGCTTCCGGCGTCTGTATCTCCGAGATGTTTCCGAGTGCATACTATCTAAACCTAATTAAAGCTAGGGTGAATAGGCATCTTCTGGGTGAGCTCGCTTCATCGTCGACAAAATCTTCCTCCTCCAAGGGCAAGAGTTATCCAACTTATCCAAGAGCAAACCCGTTAATTATTAAAAAACAAAAAGTGAGCGTTTTGGCGCGCGGCGAGGATTCTAAAGATATTCATCTAAAGACACGTCACAGAAAGCTAGCATGTTGCTTAATTAGGTAGGTTCCTACATATATTTGTTTTGTTTCTATTAATTGCAACCTATTCTAATTAAATAATAAACATTGTTTTTCTGGAATTAAAGTACAATAAATATAAAGCTTAAAAATAAACTCACTAAATAGAATAACTAACTATATAACACACACACATATACACTCACGCCTTCATTCCCAGAGTGGGGCAGGCAGAGCTACAGAATTACCAACAAATCTTAAAAACTTGGTTGTTAATTCTGTAACCACATTTTGCACAAACAGGCTAAGAAAAAATACCTATAAAAGTTATGCAAAATTCAAATTAATCCAAACAAAGGAATGTCTCTTTGAAATTGTACATGGCAATTTGGCATCAGTGATGTTGTATGTATAGGAGCTTATGATGTCTTTAGATTTTCGACATGCCCTTTTATAAGCTGTGACTTTGACTGCCACCGACTCGCCAGTTGGATCCAATTTGTATGAAAATCAGAGCCCTTAGCAATCAGTGTTAATAAAAGGTTTATAGAGTATTTTTGCTTTCAATATGTGACATAATATGAGTGTTTAGTTTACAATTATCAGGTAAAGGTGTGCAATAAAACAATATTTTTTGCTATTCTTATATTAATCTTACATTTAAATTCTTATCATTACGCCCGATACCACTCCACAGATGTTTTAAAAATATTTCAACATGACTGAATGAATTTAACCATAAACCAAATGTTCTTTTGACGGTATAATTGTTTTGAAAATGGTTGCAATGCAGAGATTAGTTGCAGTAATTGTACAGTCAACATCAAAGATGTTTTTACTTTAGTACCTTGTCTATTTAATGTCATGTTTTAACTGTCACATGGAGTTGTTATAGCGGATGAAGTGACAAGGTACTAAAGTGAAAACATATCTTTGACATCAACTGTACACATAATTATTAATTCGACTTCTTGCTTCCTTAAGAGTTTCCAAGGTGTTTAATGTTCTACATAATCAATGATCAATAATAATAAGTTCCTCTATGCTCCAGTCTTCATAGGAATGGTCTGGGAGGTATCTCCGGATGATGATGGGAATTTTCCGTTGCTTCAGTTCCTTCATGGCAATCTGCAGAGGATCCGTTTCACCTTCCAGCTCCACCATAACGGGAGCACACATGGCTATTTGAAGTGCTCTGGTACCTAGAAGAAAAAAAAAAGTTTAAACTGCTGTGTAATACATAATGGTGACAAATCAAGTCATTCAAATATGTAGTTATAAATTGCTGTCAAAAGGGAGGTTGCGTTGGTCTGGTTTATTGCCTAGAATTTAACTAGAAATACGATACTAAAAATATCAATATCAATATCCTGTTTGTTACATTTACATATTCTCATCCAAAACCATAAATAACCAATAAATGGAAACTGATTCGACAAGACGAGTATACACAACAAATCGTAACCTCACCTAGAACCCTAGCACGCTCGTATTTGGTCATGTAGCGCGTGGTTATCCGTTTAGACGGGTCGACTCCGCCGCCGGCCTGGCCGGGCAGGAGGCACTGCACGTTGTACCCCTCCTCTTCCTGCTCCTCCGTCTCTTCAATGTTATCATCCTCCTCGGCAATGTCGTCGTAGTCTGCCCCAGCATCGTCAGCCTCGTATTCCTCGTCCGCCATTGGGTGAAGAAGCTAATAAGTAAGAAACCAGGGTATGAAACGTGTTTTGTTTTGAGAAGAGTTTCAGTTTCACACTTTTTGTAAATTGTAAGCGATCTGGCGGAGTGAGTGAGTGTGGCGTACGCACCACAGATTATAAGATATGGTACGCACAACAGATTATACACCACAGATTATAAGATATGTCTAAATTGACATTGACATGACATAGAGGCTTGTATGACACTAATATTATTGTAGACACTGAGAAACCCGGTGTCTGGAGAGACTGTTACTCTTTTTTTTCTCTATTGCGTATTTCATAGATAGACTAATGGCCTTTTGTTTGATCGGTAGTTAAACTAACTAATGGTCAAAAAGCGTTACTAATGGTTAAAATCTCAAGGAAGTGTGTCAAATTTTCCATTCCTTTTTCGAATTTTAACAATTAGTTTAACTACTGATCAAATAACAGGCCATAAGTGTGATGTAATAAGATGATATTGATGGTCATGATTTCTTGTAAAGGAATATTATTGGAATTGAATATAGATCGGCAAATATTTCACACTTTTATTATTTATGAACGCATCGCTACTGAATACCGTCTATGGTCAAAATTCTCTTGTCTTTGGTACATTGGACGCCTTTCCTTTTCCGGTTCTGCATCAAAGCTGTAACCATGCCGGTGTGTATTTTATAAGATTTATTCGGTTTAGTCAAATAAACTTACGTTTACGTGTTAAAGTTTTGTGCTCAAGAAGTTTCTACATCTGTTTTCATATTCCATCGTAGTGAGATCGTAGCCTGATTAAAATTAAAATTGCGCTGAAAAAAGTGGTGATACACATGGCCCTTTGACATGTCACATAGATTACTGACAAAATCTCTTTTATCTCGTTAATTGAATGCGCAAAGTGCTACAACGAATTAAGATTATTTTCCCTGAGAGTTTCTAGCTGTTTTTGTGTTTAATTATTATCTGAGCGGATAGAAATGTGTTCTAACCTCAATATAAACGGTTTCAGCTCGCAGTAGATTTATTGCACCCAACTCCCGCCTCGGAGAGGAGGAAACATAAGTTGAAGAGGCTGGTGCCGCATCCTAACTCGTATTTTATGGATGTGAAATGCCCCGGCTGCTACAAAATTACGACGGTATTCAGTCACGCGCAAAGAGTGGTCGTCTGCGCCGGTTGCTCGACGATCCTGTGCCAGCCCACCGGAGGACGCGCAAGATTAACTGAAGGTAATCATTTGTCTCCGTTTTGTTTTTTGCTCTGAAATCAGATCTTGGTATTGATTACAGTCAAAACATACATTTCATGAGTCGGTTTACATGCTGATTTCACAATGTTATGACGCATATAGGTTATGTTATTGACGTTTTTCAACGAATTTTCATTTTTCTCCTATTTGACACAAAATTATTTAGCTTTTATTCAAATATTGAAAAATAGTTTAAGTAAGATACTAGTGGGTCTATTGGAGAAACAAATCCTTTATTCAATTCATCAAGTTTGGTTGGCATTTGATAATGACAAGTTACCTGCTCTAAATACTGTGTTGGTAGGGTCTTTAATTCATGTCTATGCAGCTTAACAAAGGGGTCAATATGGTTTGATTTGATTGCTTTTAGTGAAATTTATTACAAATTAATATTGTTACATTTTTGCTATTGCAAATTATAGAGATGGTGTAATTGTGTGAGTATCATAACATTATGCAACTAATGGCAAGGTGCGATCAATTTTAATTGTTTCAATGCACTTTATTTTGAAGTATGTTATATATCAACTAAACCTGAAACAATAACAGTAATTGGACGTAGTTAAACGAAAAAGTGGGAATCCACTGTGACTTGCACTCGAGTAATTGCAGTTTGATATTCAAGGATTATTTAAACAATGATAGATCCAACTAAGTACAGAATTCAACATTAATACAATTAAAAATTAAAACTAAGCTTATTTAAATTAAATTTAGCTACTTAAATATCAAAAATATTAATAATAATCACAACTATAAAAAGAACACCCCCTCTAGCAGGTCCGCTCGTGGCATGGTCCCCATTACACTGGCTGCATTACCTCTCTGGATAGCTAGCCCAATCCTTGTAAGCACCAGCTCTAGGATCTCCGGAGGATTCTATGAGCCGGGAGGACAGGGTCTTGATAAAGCTTTTCATATCAGCATATGATAGATTGATTTTACACAAAATTACACTATGGACAAAATGATTCTTTTTCTTTTATGTATTTATAAAAAATAATTGGCAGTATTTCATTACTAAGGGCAGATATTTGTGTGATGAGTGCGAATATTTGTTACTGAGCCATGGATGGTTTCTATGTATTTAAGTATATATTTCTCTGTATAAGTATTTATATTGTTGTCTAGTACCTGTAGTACAAGCCTAGAGCTTAGTTTGGGACTAGGTCAATTGGTGTGATGTTGTCTCCTGATATTTTACTTTTCGAGATATTGGGACTCAAGTGGATTGGATCTGTCTTACATGCAACCAATGCATTTTTGCTTTGTAAGATATATGCAAGGTTCTATGAAAGGATACAATTATTTCTAACCCTCCCAAGAGGATTTTTTTTTTCCCGATTTTAAATATTTCTCTGCCATAGATGTGGGTTGGGCGCAATAATTTTCCAGATCCTTGTTTTGGAGATTGATAGTCTAGAGTCTAGACCAGACGCTGAGGACCATGCTGGCATACTTAACTCCACTTCTGATTGTTTTGTGGATTGAGTCCTTTTCGTTTAACTACATCTGAATATGGAAAAAAACTTTTTGATGCACATCATTTCAAACCTTGCAGTTTGCTGTCCAGGCTCTTAATAAGTAACAATCTATTATTTCGCACGTTTAATCAAACAAAGAAATATCTCTAAATAGAAATACATTCGAGTTTTAACCCTAACTTTTGATAATAGAGTTTTATCTAAAACTGACTTTGGTTTTGAGTTAATCCTTTGTTTGATTAAACGTGCGATTTATTTATTCTTTTGATACAGATAAGCTTCCTTAGGAGCATTTCTAAATCAGTGTTTGACATAGCACTAAATTCAAACAGATCTGATGTTTAGCTTCTGGTAAAATCATGTAAGGTTATTTTCTATGATTCAAACAGGGTGGCCACTTTCTGGAAAACCGGGAAAAGTCAGGGAATTTTGCGGGTCAGGGAAAAGTCAGGGAATTTTAATAAAGGTCAGGGAAAAAATTGGTTTGGGTGTAGAATAGGGGGGCTGGACTTAAAAAAATTCATCAACATGAAGTCTAATATAACATATTATGTTTTTTATTAATGCGTCGTGTAGAATAACGAAGCTTCTTTTGTAATGTAGAGTAAGTTCAAATTACTAAGATTCAGGGACTTAGAAAATTCTCGTTGTTGTGAAAATGATGTCAATATAACACTCGTTTTTTATTTATATATCGTGTAGAATATGATAAATTCTTAATACAAGCATCTTTAGTTTAAGATTTTTTTTCATGTGACCAATTGTAGCGGTATTATTTTAGTTAGGTAAGTAGGTATCTTGCGATCACAACAGATTCTGATTTACTGCCAAAAAAGTAAGACAATCCCAGAATCTTTGATAGGTACGACGATAAGCGAAGCGAGTATGAGTGTTAGGTATCTTGTGATCACATCACACCCAACTTACTGCCAAAAAAAGTAGGACAATACTTCCCAGTATCTCCCTAATTGACATGATTGGATCTCTAATTGGATTTTTATGATACCTAAATATATCTACTGAATTGTCAACTGAGTTAAGTACCACATTTTTAGGGTTCCGTACCAAAATGGTAAAAAGGAACCCTTATGAACTTCGGTGTCTGTCTGTTTGTCTGCCTGTCTGTTTGTATGTCACAGCAGTTCTTCTCGGAAACTGTAGAAGCTATCAACTTGAAATTTGGCATAGTTATACAACTTGCTTGCCCGCATCTGTTTTTAGTATAAACCATATGAAAAAAAAAAACTAAATATTTGTAAGGGGTCTAGAATGGGGGTTTAAAAATAAAAGTGATAGGGTAAAAAATGACCTTGTACGGTTCACACCATACACCTTTTAAATTTGATATAGAGATTGAAAGAGTGTGATATGCTTGATTGATTTATTTCACACTGAACTATTCTAATGCTATAATGGACGATATGTTATGAGTCGTCGGCGATTGAATGTAGACTGACCAAGGAAGCTGATTTACCTATAAAATGAAAATGACACTATAGCTGAATATGCATTATGTATTCAATGTGCGGTGTTGCACCATACAGACCTTTATCTCCAAAGTTTATTGACCAAAAAATCTGAAATAATTCCTGATTTAAAGATAATTATTTATATTTTACGCGAAATGAAATGAAGTTGTCAAATCTTACAGTTTTGGAAAAATTATCGAAATAGGTACCTTAAATATCTGTATTAAAATTTAGGCTAGTTAAAATGGACCTTATTGCATTGAAAATAAAGTTCATAAAAAATGAGTATTTTCTTTTGCGTTTTCCGTCCATATTATATTAAATAGGTACGGAACCCTCGGTGCGCGAGTTCGACTCTCACTTAACCGGTTTTTATTCTATACATTACAATAGGTTAAAATTATAATGTGAATTATGAAAATATTACTACAATGTAAAACAATGGTTAAAAATTGCGGGTAAAAAAGTTGATTGACCCTCTTATGAAGGAAACGCTTCTTTTTTAGACGCTATAATTATACTCTTATTTTGGTCAGGGAAAAACTTGAAGAACTGCCTGGAAAACCGGGAAAAGTCAGGGAAATTGAAATGTTGTAAAAAGCGGCCACCCTGTCAAAGGTGCATTATCTACTAGTGCTAGTGAAATCTTTAAATCCTTTGACTCTAGAAAATACCGGTATAAGTAGCTTAGTTCAAAATACTGGTATAAAGGCCAGCGCAAACTGGCGGACGGCAGAGGAGTTTTCCCTTTAGATTTCCTCTGCCACAATCCACTGCGATCCTCCGAGGTAGGTCTCAAAGCATTGAAAGTTATACCTTATATCAATTGAAATAGTATTAAATATATTATTTTGATAAATTTAATATCCTCTGCTGTCCCGTCCGCCGGTTTGCGCAGGCCATAAATAATTTATAGAGTTTACTAGACTTATACCTACTCTTTTTTTTTTCACTTGAACCAAGATTTATACACTCTTTCACTAAGGCCACAGAATTAACTTGTGTCTTGCTGCTGTTGGTTAGCACTTACAATCATGACAATGACAATCATAATGACAAGGTTCTGAGTATGCTTAACATTTATATTGGGTGACTAACACCTGTTTGTGGATTATTTGAAAAAAAAATTGAAAGTGCTTAAAAAGAATACCTAATGGGAGATTAAACCTTCTTATGCTTTTGTTGACAAAATTAAATTAAGAAGTGAATGTCTAATTTCACCAACAACTTGAGAGACTATTAGATTGTTAACAGCCGTCAAAATGTATAGGGGCTTCTAAATGGGCCATATTTTCACTGCAATATGTGGCCGGCAACTATTGGTGTCCCCTTGCTTACTCTTGTGTTGGAGAAAGACACCAATAGTTGCCGGCCACATATTGCAGTGAAAATATGGCCCGTTTAGAAGCCCCTTTAGAACTAACAGTTGATTAACATTTAACATGTTTCGGTGAAATTGGTACTTGGTCTCCTTCATGTTTATACTTCTCTCTTTCTTGCTAACTGATATTAAAGAACACATGCATTTGCGTAAGAAAAGTCGATACTCTCTCATATCATTTATTACATTATTTAATCTCTACTTCATGAGTATCAAGAACATTTATTATGTGTTACAAAGCCATAGTTACTTGGTATTTAAATTAATCAGACTTTTTTGGCTCTTCCCAACCCTTGATAATAATTAATGTTTACATGAACATAACATGATCTAGACATTATGTATGCCTTTTCAATAATTCATTAATATAAACAAATCCGTTACCCATAGTCCATCCGTGCCTGTGGGGACCCTATTACTAAGCCTCCATTGTCCATCTGTCTATCAGGCCATTGGTCAAGAGGCTGTATCTCATGAACCGTTAATAAGTGGACAACAAATCATTAATTAAAAATGAATTGGGGGGGCTATACAACAATGAAATGAACTGCCGGTGCAATTAAGTTCATAAATATGTATACACTCTAGTACCTTGTCACTTTAATCACTGATAATTCATGTATGGCATTACAAACGGGCATTAAATAGACAAGGTAATAAAGTGTATCCATATTTATACATAACTCGACTGTACAACAAATAAAAACGAAATAAATAATTAAAAGGGGCCCCTACAAGAATGAGATATAACTTCATGTAACAGTAGGACTAGCACTTGTTCCAAGGTTTCTTGCTATAGAATTACTGTACTGTGCTATGCGTATGTCTTGACTTACCAAAAGTGCCTATATTGCATTCATAAAGGGCATTGGGTAAATTTGTTTGAAGAATATTGTCATATTTTTTTTCAGCGCCACGGTTGATTTTTAAATAGTTATTTAGAGGACCTCTAAATTCTCATAGATATATATATAATTTATGGCGTTAAATAATATCGGAGCGGAGATTTTAAAGATTTAAGTATTCCGTTTTTTGTACAAAAGTACGCCCAAGTATGAATATTTAAATATCTCGGCTCCGATGCACTTAAGAGTATTACATTATATAACAAAATATATTTATTTTTAATAATTCTATCATAATTTACCACTTTTACGAATGGCCGCTCACCTTGAAAATGTATGAATTTTACAAATGACAACAATTTTACCCAAACCCCTTTAGTATGGTTAGACGCTGTTATTAGTGTGTTGTTATGTATGTGCTTATTATTGTGTTACGAAATGTGAATTTAACCTTTCTTAATTATTAAATTTGGTTGAATTGCAAAAATATTGTACTAAGTTAAGGGCTCAATTAAAAAATCCTTAACAATCCTTAACTTTTTCCTTTTTGTAACGAAGATTAGTCATATAATCATATGGATAATTTTCGTTACACAAAGGAAAAACAATGAAAGGAAGTTAACGTTGTCTCAATTGAGCCCTTAATTATGTACAATATTTTTGTAATTCACCCATTTAGCACATACCTGGTGACCTCTACTTCGTCCGATACTAGCATCGAATTTTATCGTCATGCATGTGTTATGTTATTAACTTAAAATTGTTTTGTTTCAGGATGTTCGTTTAGGAGAAAACAACACTAAGATGCCTGGAGAGAGAGCCCTAATTTAAGATTTGCATTTAATTCCGGTTGTTGTGAAATGTTATTTTACAAATTCATTAAAATGGATCCGTTGAAGCATTACAAATAAAGGCTTTTTCAAAGGGATTTGATGTTTCATTGTGTCAACACCTAGTTTGTCCACTTTTTCTGTTATTTGATGCGTAGTTAACCTTTTGATCACCGACCTCGTCCATAGTCATGCGCAGGTGCTCTATTCTATTCAGTAAAACCATCCTGTTTTTGTCATTTTAGTTTTAAAAAAACAGCTGTTTATTTCAAGGAAGACAATTTTTTGGTTTGATAGGTCTTATTTATAAATGTTTAAAAAA
Organism: Acleris literana; assembly: GCA_946894065.1. Classification (NCBI taxonomy): domain Eukaryota; kingdom Metazoa; phylum Arthropoda; class Insecta; order Lepidoptera; family Tortricidae; genus Acleris; species Acleris literana. Next base: position 7,790,102 of record OX335689.1, on the reverse strand, counting down.
ACAAAAAAACCGCCTTCAAAAAGCAAAAAATAACTTCTTTAAAATGGTAGGTAAATAGGTCAGTCCAACTGAAGTCGGCGTCCAACAATATTTTAACCAAAAGCAGACTTCAGTTGGACTGACCTATTTACCTACCATTTTAAAGAAGTTATTTTTTGCTTTTTGAAGGCGGTTTTTTTGTTTTTTTAAACATTTATTTTATTTTATACTTTTGAGTGATCCTATTTATGCTGTTACGTAGCTCAACTTCTAAATATTAATAAGAAACTATAGAACATTTCAAGCTCGCCGCAGACAACGCCGCGGGAATGTCATAGTCATATTTAAACCTAAATGTGCTCCGTCATAGTCACTCAACTTCCTTTATCGAAATATCTTATCGCCACCCTTGAAATAGGTACCGTTAAGGAGTTCCGGTGGCCATCTGTGGTCTTCATCATCAGTTCCACTTCACCATATAGTACTTTTCAAAAGCAAATGCATGAGTTACAGTGAAAAATACCAAAATCGCTATAGGTGTGCCTATAATATTTGAGGAGTTCTCTTGATTTCTCCATGATCCCATCATCAGATCCTGACGTGGTGACAATGGGACCAACTAGAAAGTATACCCATTCGAACAACTAAAAAATTTTTCAATTCGGTCCAGTGGTCTTCGAGTAATCGGGGAACATACATAAAAAAAAAAAAAAAAAAAAAAAACCCGACGAATTGAGAACCTCCTCCTTTTTTTGAAGTCGGTTAAAAATAATGGTGGCAGCAGATAGAATAGAGCCCCAGCTTAACTACCTACAGTCTGTGCGCTCTTATAAGGTGCTTCGGGTTTGTAATTCTCTCACTCGCTTTTATTACGAGTAAAAACCTGAAGCATCTTTCAAAAGCTATCGCACTATCTTTATTTCTACGAAAATCTCGTACGAAATAGCTTGATTTTGCATAACTTTGAAATATATATTGACTGGGAACATTATAAGAAACGGACACGTTTTATAACGCTAAAAGTAACAATTTTACAGGTCTAAACTGGCAACACGGCTCAATTGGCTGGTCGTCATTGGTCGAGGTTGTGTCAAATGGAAACTTATAACCTGTAAATTGTAATTTGTACGATTTGTAGCTTTATAAAACAGGCCACAGGTTAACGCATTCACTGCCAGTACTGTTTTTTGAACTTTAGCCAGGTGCCACATCTTTTGTTTTATACGGAGCTTGCCTACTGTAAGAACGCACATATGCGTTGATGGCACTGGATGGAAGTTACGGTGACGCATATATGCGTCGGTGGCAGTGAATGCGTTAACTTGTTAAAATTGACAGTTCTTAAATGAATCTGACATTCTTTAATAATTTAACCTGGGGTTGAACTAGGGTTAAGTTTACGTGCAAGTGGGATAGGTTGCTCCACTAATAAAATAAAATGCACAAGAATTATCTGACAGTGAAAAACAACCATATAAAGAGTTATATAGAAAAATCAATACATCTTCGATCAACAATATTCAACTAGATAACCAGTCCCATACAAAATCAAAGCTAAATTCTGTCCGCGTGAATCTATACGTCAGTTGCATTTGTTCACTAACGAACCGAGACAAACGTTTCAAAACAGTTTTAAGTTCAACCTAATAACAACCATGGTACTTAGTAATAAAGTTACAAATCTCCAAAATTTGATCTCATACCTACGACTATTCGTCTCATAACATGAACACTTCAAAAAATGATATCTGCTACTTACAAACGAAAAAACGTATGTTAAATAAAATCTATTGTATAATCAATCTTATCGTGCAAAAATTAAAGTTCTTTTCCCCGTTATTGCCCTGCGAGTTACATCGTTTTTTAACCGACTTCAAAAAAGGAGGAGGTTATACGTTCCACTGTATGTATATTTTTTTTTTTATGTATGTTCACCGATTACTCCGTCAATTGTCGACCGATTTCAAAATTTTTTTTTTGGTTTGATAGAGTATACTTCCGAGGTGGTCCCATTGTCACCAAATCTGTATCTGATGAGGGGATCAGTGAGGAATTGAGGGAACTCCTCAAATATTGTAGGCAAACATATAGCGATTTTAGTATTTTTAGTAACAAATCCAGCATTTGCATTCAGAAAGTATCATTTGGTGTAGTGGAACTGATGATGAAGACCACAGATGGCCACCGGAACTCCTCAATGGTACCGATTTCAAGGGTGGCGATAAGATATCTCGATTAAGATAGTTGAGCGACTACCTACAACGAATAATATTTACTTGTTGAAATATGACTATGACTTTCCCGCGGCGTTGCTTGCGGCGCGCTTGATATAAGTTAAAGTTTCATTTTAACTAAGAAGTGGGACTACGTAACAGCGTATTATGATCACTAAAAAGTATAAAATAAAATAAATGTTTTAAAAAACAAAAAACCGCCTTCAAAAACGCAAAAAATAACTTCTTTAAAATTGTAGGCACCTAATAGGTTAGTCCAACTGAAGTCGGCGACCACAACATTTTCAACAAAAAGCCGACATCAGTTGGACTAACCTATTAGGTGCCTACAATTTTAAAGAAGTTATTTTTTGCGTTTTTGAAGGCGGTTTTTTGTTTTTTATCTATTCACTTTGCTTCTTCGAATTTGACTAGCAGAGGTATGGAGTCGCATTGAATATAAAATTAATATAAATAGGTACGTAAAAGTTTTGTTGTTTAGTTAAGATTACTTATGTTCAACTATAGCTAAGAATCATCCAGGTGACAAGTACTTATACAAAAAAAGTTAATAAAAATCGGTCAAGCTATTTTGGAGATGAACAACGCACACCAGAATTATCTATACTATATAATTTTTTAAAGTAAAAATCCGGTAGATAATAGTCTAATACGAAAAGAAATAGGCAAAAGCATGTCAGATCATGCGCAGTGTAGGGTTCCGTCGCCGTTACTACATACACAAATAACTATTTCGCAGAACAACAAGTGAAATCACACAGAGTTGTTTAGTAAAAAAAAAAAAATACCCTTGCATTACATATACGGGAGGATCGTTTCTAGGGTTCCGTAGCCAAATGGCAAAAAACGGAACACTTATGGATTCGTCACGTCTGTATGTCTGTCTGTCCGTCCGTATGTCACAGCCACTTTTTTCCGAAACTATAAGAACTATATTGTTGAAACTTGGTAAGTAGATGTATTCTGCGAACCGCATTAAGATTTTCACACAAAAATAGAAAAAAAACAATAAATTTTGGGGGTTCCCCATACCTAAAACTGAAACTCAAATATATTTTTTTCATCAAACCCCTACGTGTGAGATGTCTATGGATAGGTCTTTAAAAATGATATTGAAGTTTCTTATATAATTTTTTTCTAAACTGAATAGTTTGCACGAGAGACACTTCCAAAGTGGTAAAATGTGTGTGTCCCCCATGTAACTTCTAAAATAAGAGAATTATAAAACTAAACAAAATATATGATGTACATTACCATGCACACTTCCACCGAAAATTGGTTTGAACGAGATCTAGTAAGTAGTTTTTTTTTTAATACGTCATAAATCGTAAACCGCAGTTTAACTTTCACGGAACCCTTCATGGGAGAGTCCGACTCGCACTTGGCCGCTTTTTTTTATATTTATTCCATAATTGATCTTAGTCCGCGGTATAAATATAATATATATATGTACACATAATTTCGATTTTTATTCCTGGCAATGAAAAATTGTGGATGGAAAAGTTGAAAGCAGAAAGTTTGACTTCGGAACTTTGTTTGGACTAGTTAGGAGATAAACATACTAAAGGTCCCCACCCCTCGGAGGTGAGCCCTAGGGGGGGAGCACAAAGGTCCCATTTTTTTGATTTTTGTTTACATCTTGAAAACGATGCGTGATAGGAAATGGTGTTGTTTGGCATTATTAAAGCTGATAAAATTGTCTACAACTTTTATTCTATACATTTTTCACCTATTTTCTATCGTTGTCTAGATACGAGCTCCAAAAAGCGGTCGATTTTCAAAAATGTAGTTTTGACCTCACCTATTTTTTCTTACATTTCTCTTCAACTTGCATATATATCGTCTGTAGAAAACAGCCCCCTACATAGCTTGCGCGAGGAAGGCAGCTGTCAGAGAGCAATGGCGCCGAGTTGTGAAGCTTTCCACCAGCGCCTGATATGATGACCACGCCAACTCTGTCAAGAGTAAAAACGACGAAGAAGAAGACTTAGCTTGTAGAGAATTTAATTCTCTTTAAGAATATATATATACATATATTAATCTATCATCTACCGTTGAAAAGTTATACCACATTTAAAAATTTCGGCAAATTTAAATATTTCAAACCAATATATTGCCCCCCCTGGAGCTCACCTCCGAGGGGTGGGAACATTTAGTATGTTTATCTCCTAACTAGTTCAAACAAAGTTCCGAAGTCAAAATTTCTGCTTTCAACTTTTCCATCCACACCCCCCTTTCGAGCACTCGTTTACCACAGTATTTGTAACTTTGATAGTTTCTGAGGAAAAGTAGTGTGACTTATAAACAGACAGACAAAACGGACATAGCGGAACTATAAGGGTTCCTAGTTTGACTTCGGAACTCTTAAAAGGCTGCTGATGGAAAACGCTCGCTGTTCTGGTTACAAAATACCTACATACCAGGACCAGGGCCTCTATTCAACACAAAACCAAATCATCTTGAACCTGTTATCGTATTGTCAACTTTTTAATAGCTCTTATTTACTTGATAGTAATGGCAGCCGAGTTGAAATCAATACCATAACAAGTCAAATACGATTTGGATTTTACTGCCTAGAATAGAGGCGTAGTAGTGGTACAATAATAAAAAACCACTCCATGCATCTAATGTTCCGTTAAACAAGTTTGCGCGTATATTGGCCGACCTTGGCCAAACATTCTTAGCTGAGGTTTCAATAATTGTTATTTTGTTGGAATTATGGCATTAATTGTTAGTGTAAAGTTTGAAAATAAAATAATCTACATGTACTTACCGAAAGTAAGACTCTCCGATCGATACATTTCGTTTTTGATACTTATTTTTGCAACATTGTGGCATTTTGATGCGTGTTGACATTGGCTGTCTGTCAACAGAACTAATCGAAATTAAGACCTCACGCCGCAAGTGAGTCGTTAGTACCCAAGAAGTATTTTTTGCGCTGACCCGTTATCTAGTTGGTAATATATGCTCTAAGCAATACATACATAAAAAACATCCAAGACTCAGGAAAACTCATCACCAGTGATCGGAATAGGTAACGTATATTTACTTAAAGTTCGCAAAAGGACATAATATAGAGTGGTTACAACCGAGTGAAATATTAGTTTATTTTTATTGTAATCCTGCGGGCCGATTATGGTCGTGTTTATCGACGTAGATAAGCGTAGATAAAACATCTGTCACTTTCTGACCAGTATGTAAGTGCGAGAGTGACGGAAGCTTTATCCACCGCGATAAAGGCGACCATAATACGGGCCCTGATTTCCGGTATTTTTCTGGTAGTAGTAAATGTAGTCGCAAGGAAGTCTCCAGTTTATGACTCTGTTCTACGAAGTTTAGTTAAAGATACTCCGGGTACTTATTGCAATGTCTAAAATTAAAAAGCCTAATGTATCATAATCCCTAAAAGTTCATAATACCTAAAAGTAGTTTTTTCTGAAACCATAAACTTTTTAGGAATTTTGAAAACGGAATTGTGTACAACTCGTTAGGTTAGGTTAGGTTTGTTTTCTAACAATCCTGAAAAGTTTACGGTTTCAGAAAAAACAACTTTTAGGTATTATGAACTTTTAGGTATTATGATACATTAGGCTTTTTAAATTTAAGCGTTCTGATACGTACCCGATACTCCACCTATTACATAATTAGATATAAGGAATGAGTTACAGGCCCTTTTTATCACCAACTTAAAATATCCCATACCCTGAGTAAATATTACCTACGCATATTTAGCATTAAAAATACCGGAAATCGGGAATTCAATAAAAATAAATTAATATGTCACCCGGTTGTAACCACTCTTTTTAAGTCCTTTTGCGAACTTTAGGTAAATATACTCTACCTATTCCGATCACTGTTCATCACACACCTACCGGAAACCGAACCCGGGACCGCTAGCTTCATAGGCTGCCTATGAATCCCATGATAGGCAGTGTCACTACCGACCTAGTTTACACTATAGTGTGTAAATGGAATACGAGCAAACATTTTAACGACGGTTAATATGCATCCTAATTAACATAAAAACGTGTATCGTTATGGTATCGTTAACATAAGTTGTATTTCTTTTTTCATACAAATTAATTCGCCACGCAATGTATCAGAAATAGCCCAATTAAACTGCAATTAACTGAGACTTAAATAATATCTTCGTTTACATTATACATTGCTGCTCGATGGGACCTTTAAAAATGAATTGCGCTCTATGTATCAGAGTTATTAACGAAATTCCACATTTAGGTACAAGTCACGAGATTAAAATTTGGTACCCACGTTAGGTCCAAAGTCAATCTGACATTCTACAACAATAAGGTGAGTTTCCTAACAAATGACTTGACATCTGTAATGAATGACATTGACGACTTCAAGCATATTTTTCTTGAAATGGGTCCCAAATTAACGCAAAGACGATAACTACTAAAAATGTGATAAAAAGTAATGGGAATAAAAGTCGCGTGTGTTCATTAAAACTGTTTATCCTAGTTTATCCACAATCATTACATAAGGTTATTGCATCTACGAGATCCGATACTAATGAGGATATCTACTTATTTTTAATCAAGAAGTTTTAATACCTACGCAATATTGAAATTGAGCAGAGATTTAAAAGGCAAAAAATAAATCACTTTGTTGAATAATATAAACTACAATCATCGATACAGAGATGGTCGATAAAAAAATAATCCCTACAAAATAGTGATGTCACTGCGACAAGATAACGGGGTCTAGCCATAACCTACGTCTAGTTTAAATGTTTGCTCGTATTCCATTTAAACTCACTGTATTTTTTCAGGTACTGTTAATTCTGGTTACTTTAGGCCCTAGGGGGTAATATTGCTTACCTTTAAACTATAACTGAGTATATTTACTGGTACTAGTCATCTTAAATTGGTTAAATAATTTTATAACTATACATATAAGTCGCTTACTTAGGCCCTGTTGTTTGTTAACCTAACTATTTGTTAAAATACGAACAAGGAATGGAAAATTTTACACATTTCCTTGAGATTTTAACCATTAGTAACGTTTTTTTGACTATTAGTTAGTTTCACTACCGATCAAACAACAGGCCATTAGTAGTAACATTTAATAAAATCTTACTAATATCATAAATGACAATGTTAGGATGTTTGTTACTCAATCACTCTTCAACCACGGAACGGATCGGGGTGAAACTTGGCACATATAGGTTAGGTCCTGGAATAGGACATAGGGTAGTTTTTATACCGGGAAATTGCACAGTTCCCGAGTTAGCAGCGATAAACGACTTCTACGCGGACGAAGTCGCGGGCAAAAGCTAGTAATTAAAGATGGTTTTTGCTGTGGGCAATATTACCCCCTAGGAATAAAGTAACCCGTGTTTACAGTACTTAATTACATTACATGTAAACAAATTAACCATGTGATATAGTTCACCGGCCAAAAGAAGCAGAACGCAGAATGAAGTCCCGTATCATGCACCGTCATCATAAATATTACACTCTAGTACTTTTTCACTTTAAAAATATGTCGTACTGTCGTTATCAAATATCAAAAGAAAAGAGTGACGCCACGCGGTATTTACTCCATTTCGTCTAAACTAATTGTAAACAAACAAACCAAACCACGTGGCTCTGTTAAACAGCTGGTTTTTCCTAAGGTTTGACATAACGTAAAACGGGGTGAGTAGGGACACAACCTAAAATGAAGCATGTTTCTAATTATAAGACTGAAACTATTTGGTATGTCAAAGCTTAGGCAAAACAGCTGTTTAACAGGACCACGTGGTTTGGTTTGTTTGTTTACAATTAGTTTAGACAAAATGGAGTACCTAAGTACCGCGTGGCGTCGCTCTTTAACTTTTGATATTTGATAACGACAGGACGGGACATATTTAAAAAGTGAAAAAGTACTAGAGTGTAACATTTATGATTACGGTTCAGGATTCCTTTTAATCCTGAAGCAAACTTGTAGGTACTACCTATAATTGTTTATTCTGTGCGTGCATCGCGCAACATTTTCACATGACGGTCCAATCTAGGCCTTTTGTCATTTCTTAATTGGATTGAAGTGAAATAACACGAAAACCGTAAACTAATCTATGAATAAGCAACAAAGTTTACAACAACCTAACCTTTGAACCCACGTTCTTCTAAACATCTTATCTATTCCGAAATGAAACTGAATTTTTCATTTTTTATAATATATTTCAGCAACAAGAGTAAAAAACAATTATCACAAGTTACGGAATTCGCTAATTAATATTTTTGCTATTAAAATAGGGTGCCCTTCGCATGGTCTAAAATTTTATGTGCTAAAATTTTTTGGTATACCTAATATTGAATGGCATACTTCTTTTTTAGCATAATACATTCCACCAATAATACTTTCGATAAAATACCGTTATTCCATACAAATGTTATACTGAACCATTTTTCGACCAAACGATATTACTTACCTATACAAAACAATTTCGACCAAACAATTTTCGGCATTTTAAACATTCGACGAAACTTTGGTATGAAAAATAATATGCTGCGGAAAAAAAGACTAGGCTATAAAATTTTCGACCAACCGATATACACCCATTATTATACTTATAAATTGTCTTACAATAGTTTAGAATAATATACAATAGAATAGACATAATAATAGCAACATTCACGAGTGGCTCTTGTACGTACAATCAAGGACGTGTATTCCCGTATCTACCACTGTAGTATTTAGTAGAACTCTGTCACAATGAGTTAACGTAACACCACTCAAGTTGTGAGTGATGATAGTTCTCAATGCGACACAGTTCTACAGAGATCGCAAATACATTGATCTACACTCATATCATAAGTCCTCTATTATGCGTTCGAAACCCGTAGGCAATGACCAGCATTGTTACCCGTGGTAGTAGGTGACAGGCAGCGATGATAGCTGTTAATTATCGAAGATGTTCCAAATTTGGATCTCATACATACATACATAATCTCACGCCTTCGTTCCCAGAGTGGGGTAGGCAGAGCTACAGAAATTACAAACATCTCTAAAAACTTGTTGATAATTCTATAACCACAATTTGCACAAAAAATTGCAATTTGGATCTCATTACCTTACAATATTCGATAACGTAGTAATTTCAAAATTACGTTACAGCTGTCATCGCTGTCACCTACTACCACAGGTAAGGTAATGCTGGTCATTTGCCTTTCGGCTTCTGAACCCATCTTAGAGTACTTATAACATGTGTGTAGATAAAGTAAATACAATTTACGAGAATCTGCGTAATTGACATTACGCAATCGTCACGTAAACTACTATTACTCGATAGTACATAGACTAACCGATCGCGTTTAACACTGACTGCCACCGACCCGCTAGGCGGGTCCATTTTGTATGAAAATCAAAGCCCTTGGCAGTCAGTGTTAAGCGATCTAACATCGGCTGGACAGCTACACAATTCACATGATCAAGTAATATGGAACCAAAGTATGCGATAACAATAACTCTAAAATGCAGTTTGATGAAATTTTTGGACTCGATTTGTCGTCATCGACATAAAAGACAGATCTTGACAACCGTGATGTCCGTGATGCATCATATCATAAATGCTGTATGTTAAACTTTGTTCATGAATGGAATAAAAACTCAGATCGAGATATACACTCAACAAATTGTGTTCGTATATAGCATAGCCCATAGCGTAGCCCTGCCACACCGGATGCGTGCGCGTAGACGTGACGTGCGCGTGCGCTTTCCACTGCGGTGTATACTATGAAACAACGCAGTGGAAAGCGAACTCGCATGTTCACGCGGTGTGGCTAGGCCTTAAACCACCACTGTTACATAGAACCCTGTCACATTGAGGTGATGTGTTAAACGCCACATTACTCAAGCTAGAGTGATGTAATGTGATATGTCACATGTGTGTCACACCAATCCATTATTTTATTAACTGTACCTGCTCGTTATTCGCATAATTGGACGTACTTTTGCAAACGGGAACCAACCCACAAAGATTTTGCAAACCGGAACCAACCCACAGTATTTAGCATGACAGTTGACATTTTATTACCAAATCTTTGTGGGTTGGTTCCCGTTTGCAAAAGTACGTCCAATTATGAGCTCGAGATAAAGGTACGCAAATCTCTGTTCATATCTAGGAAAGCCATACATAACAAGTAATTGTGCTATAAAGAGATTAGATAACAAATCCATTAAATAAACAACAACTGCAGTCTGCACTGTCATAACTTATAACATTATAACTTTATAAATTCGTAACATCTATAAAAAAATCCATAAACCACAAACAATGTGCAATTTTAACTAAACTCAACATTAAATAATTATTACCTATAGTGAAAATCATTATTAATTAGTCATACAGTACATTGCAACGTATATTGCTAATATGGGTCTCGTTGCCCGGAATCATTATTATACAATCAGCGTAAATTCGTAAAAAAGTCAGTTAATTTCAGTCGGTCAGAATGTAAAATACTACATTGCAACAACACTTAAAAAGGCCTACGTGTTTGTACTACTTTATCGCTCCCTCTTACGTTTCGAGTAGAGCCTAAATTCACCTGAACCCGAAGGCTTAACTAAGTCGTCTTGCATTGTAATATTGTTTCATAATAATATTCACCTACTCAAGAAGAAAAAAAGTCGTTTGTTTTAAAATCCCTAGCACTAGGATTCTCCAAGTTTTCGTCGGCGTTATTGATATCTATCTGAATCGCGTCCTTTAGTTCCTCTACAGATTTGAAATTCTTCTCTCCTCTCAAATAACCAACAATGCATATTTTAAGGTTTGAGCCATAGAAGTCGCTGTCGAACGTGTGCATAACGTGCGTCTCCTGAAATAACATATAAAAAGTTAAGTCACAAGGTAAGGTAATAAGATAAGCATAATACAGCTCTACTTGGGTTTTTATTTATCTAAACCTCAGTCTATTACCTACTGGTGGATGGAAGTTGTTCAATATATTCTGCTACCACAGGCCACTTATCCCTAAGGTTAAGTGGTCTGTGTGTGCTAAAGATATGCCCAGTTTTAGAGATGTAAGAAACAAACCATCTTTTATGCCAATGCTTCAACTTGCTGCAGTGTTTATTTACTAACCCCCTTACTAATAAACGTTGAGTAACGGTGGTATAGCTATACAATGTTTTGTCCTTATCTGTCAAATTCAAATGTCACAATGACAGATAAGGACAAAACATAGTATAGCTATACCACCGTTACTCAACGTTTATTAGCTTACTAATACGTAAACCTGTTAAAAATAATTTAGAAGGCAATACATATTCCTACCCTGCTCAAACCATACAAAGTTGTCACTCTTAAATATTTCCTAGAGGAATGATGCTGGCAGTGACTGTGTTAATCGTTGCCAGAGCCATTGTTGTACTTACTATGGACATTTCCTTGTTGCCATAGACAGGGCACCAGCCTATATTGGCGACCATTTTGTGAACATTCCCAGAGTCCACCTGAGCCCACCCATAGTACACTCCAGGATCTATCCCCTGCGGCAAGGATTCCACCACTTTCCGAGGATAGTTGGCTAAAAACCAAGAATTCATATTATAAAAAGTCAGCACTGCATCTGTCTGACACTATATCATATTAAACCTAAACATAGATTGATTTGTTTTCTATTTGTGACAAGAAGACCTAACAAAAAATGGAATTTCAGAACATTTCCCTATCAGGGTATAGTGACCCATGGAGTTCATAACATAGGTTTAGTGTCAAGGACACTTACTTAATAGGAAATAATTAACTTTTTTTTTATACTTTCATTAAAATAAATCTAAAATCTGCTAAATCACACAACTATCATTCAGTTATAAATCATTAGTAATGAATGACCAAGTGACAGCAGAATGGGTAGGAATATTGCAACAGCAGAATTGCTGTTCATTTTGTTTATATAGAGGAAAAACTCAGTAACTTATTATTAAGTTACATGTACTTAGTAAGCTTTTCCTCTTATTTCACAGACAACAATGTACCTAAACATGATTTTACTTAGTCATAACATAAGTTACTTAAGTCATAATTATTTATAATGAGTGAATACCTACATGCAATTACAATACAAAAAGAAAATTTACACACTATTTAAAAAGAATTTGGGAACTCACTATAACCAATTTAAACTTATTTAAAAATCATCAGTTTTGTTCTTTTAAGTTTTATTATTTTGTTGAACTCTTTAGATTTTAAATGAAATTCTAAAGACATGGTAATTTATAACCATATACAGGTGGTTTAAAACTCAGGCACAGCTTTCATTATTTACACTGTAAATAATGAAAGAGGCACAGATGGATCTGTTCTCGGATTTTGAATACGTCTTGGTCTTTTATTTTATTTTTCTGGATTATGTATACTCCAAAGAGTTTTTTTGTGTCTAGCATCTTGTTAAATATCAACATGAAGAAATAAACTCAATATAAGCAGAGAAATCTTTTTTTAATCACACTAAAATAAAATAAAAAATTACGTGGATCTTACGCGTACGTATTAACGTTAAAATGCTAAATTATGAAAATTATAGCAATCGGAAAATAAATAGGTATTAAACATTCAACAGTAGGTACCTGTGGGGCATCCTAATTCCTTGGATCCTCTTCCGAACCCTTTGATTACTTCGCCTTCAAGAAATACCGGTAAGCGCGATGTCATGATTTTGCTGCCTTGAATCACCGAATTTAGAAATCGCATTAAATACGTAAGTTACACAGACCGTAATGTAAAATGTGCAATTAGTAACGTAATTTTATACTGAGCAATACCTTATTTAATGTATAGAGCGACTTATAGTCGGATTAAATCGAAAGACATTTAAGTTAAACAACAATCAAGTGAGGTGACAAAACAGACATTTCTGATTATTATTTAATTCTTTAATGAATCTTTAAGATAAACACATATTAAATTACCTTCTGAAAGAAACACTGTATGAATGCAATTAATATGTCACTGTCATCAATCTAGGTCACAGATTAGTAAGAATATGTCCTTGTCCACATCTTATACGGATATGTCTAGATCTAATGGTGCATCCTATATGATATTCAAAACCATATGATTCCTACATTCAAAACCGTGGATAGAGTTGTATTAACGTTATGTCAGTTCCAAGTTTGATTCCTATCTGTCTTTAGCACAGAGGCCCTACTTTGAAAATCGAAGTTCGAAGTTACGTTAGCTCCATCCCTGTCACTCGTCATTCGAGACTAAATCGAGAGAAAGGGATGAAGCTATCGTAACTTCGAACTTCGAATTTCAAAATAGGGGCTCAGTCTTTAAACATATCTACCCTTATAATCTGTGTGCACAACAGCCACGGCACGCCAAAGTCGCCAAGCCAAAAGCCCTCTACACACTATCCATCTTGGAAGGACATCAGCGCACGACCGTCAGGCCCGATAGTGCTGTACGCACCATAGATAATAAGGGTATGTCTAAATTATAAGGGTACGCACTATCGTATCCATCATGCTAGACTGTGCCACAAATTCTTAAAGGCGTGATAGACGAGCGAGTAAGTCCGCCGTATCACCTCTATCACCCCTTTTACTTCGCTCATTTCGTTTCCTTCAGAAATTGTGGCTCCTACACTTGCTTTAAGAACCTTATGTGTATAAAATGTTTTTTTTATTACACAAGCGAAATTCTAAAATCCTGTAGATGTTTTTGTAAAAAACAGTAGAGCAGTAAACACATCCCAAAACCAGGGGCCTGTTTTGTAAATATTACAATTTACTAGTTACAAGTTTCCATTTGACACACCCTCGACCAATTACGACCAGCCATTTAAGCAGTATTGCCAGTTCAGTCTTGTAAAATTGTAACTTGTAGCTTTATAAAACGTGCTCCAGTAGCTCTCCTTTAAAAACAGGAGATCTGGCAACACTACGTCAAGTCTACGCTTTACAAAGCACGCACGATGCCCGATTAAACTGAGGCCCTACTTTGAAAATCGAAGTTCGAAGTTACGTTAGCTCCATCCCTGTCATTCGGCATTTGTGACTAAATCGAGAGGAAGGGATGGAGCTAACGTAACTTCGAACTTCTATTTTCAAAGTAGGGCCTCTGATTTACGTAAGGGCTACGCACCATCCAGCCGCACGTCGTGCACTGTATTAATAATAAATATTGACGTCCAGCACGCCTACGCACTATCGTTTTGCGTTGTGTATCATCACCGGACGGACAGCAGGGATGGATAGTGCGTAGAGGGCAAAAGACTAACTATTGAATATTGATTGATTGTTTAGGCCGGCCACATACATACGTTTTCCGTATACGTTTTCTGAATACGTTTTCCGCATTCGGACATCCGAAGGCATAGTATCAATGTAAAATACATTTACTGCCGCCCGGATTCGTTTCTTTCCGAGCAGAATAAATTTCGTGCGTATGTTCCGATTGCAAGCCGGTGCGTTCGGAGAAACTAAATGACGTCATGCGGAACGCAGCGCTTCTGAAATAAATGCATTTTATTTATTTTATTGCTAATAAATCGTCATCCTCCATCGTCGTGCGTTCACCACGCTATCAGTATCCGTACTGTATAAATTCCGAATGAAAAAAAACGAATGTGTGCGCTAGTCTCGCGGAATTCACAATCGGAATTCCGCATTCGGAAAATGAATACGAAAAACGTGCGTATGGGGCCGGCCTTAAATACCAAAGATGATGGATCCCGTGAAGCCAACTGTCAAGCGTACCACCTTTTTCTTCTGTGTACAACACAGTTTTGTAGCCAATTTTTATTGGTCAATACCCGACATATGAACCCTACTAAATTAAGTCGAATGGGATAGAATAAGCGGCTAGTCGGATAAAGACCTAAGAAAACGTGTCACTTAATTTAGTCGGATTACTGTTGTTGTTCGCGATCTGTGCGCCCATCCGTCGAAATTTTAAAATAATTCTCCTAAAATATATTTCTTCAACAAGTTATCAGTGAAGTATTTAAGTATAGGTTCAGTGGAATGGCATGTGTATTTCGTGGGTGTAAATCCCGAATGGGAAATAAAGAAAATGATCCACAAAATATAAGCTTTCACAGGTGAGTGATGTTTTACAATAAAACTGTTGATTTTAGGCCATAATCCGGCTATTTTGCAAGTATAACTAGAAACATTATCATGGTATTACGTCTTGTAATTAATACAAAGGCACTATGTCCAGTAAATGTTCAATTTTAACTCATTTTTAGATTTTCTTTTGGAAGTAAACAATAGTGCTTCCAAAATTAATATCGATAAGTAAACTTTCGATATTTTCATAGAGTAAATGAGTAAATATAACCATGAGTATGTGTTTAAATATCAAAAAGTGAATACATTTTGGGTTAAAATAGCGATGCCGAACAGTTAAAAGGCCGATGTTTTAAATGTCGAAACTTACAACGTTTAATGGCACAGGCGTGTGCCTTTTATAGACATAGCATAGGCATAAAATACTTATTGTAGATATTTGGATCATTCGTTATTTTAACATCGGTATTTTAATAGTTGGCTACACGGGATCTAAGGCCCTACTTTGAAAATCGAAGTTCGGAATTACGATAGCTTCATCTCTTTCTCTCGATTCAGTCTCGAATGATAAGTAACAGGGATGGAGCTAACGTAACTTCGAACTTCGATTTTCAGAGTAGGGCCTCTAGTGTTTTCCTTCATCTTTGGTTAAATACTAATGCTATAAGTCCACAGATTAAACACAAGATCATGGATTGGCAAAATACGTTCCCATACGTTCCGAACCGAAACACTCATTTAAAGAGCTTATACACTTTCCTAAATTATCACTGATGGAACTTCAGAGCAATACATTAGATCAATGACCTATGTATAGAAGGTCATTGCATTATAAAATTATAATTATACGTATGGAGATATCTCTATTTCATTTAAACATATTGCTGCGTCCCTCTTGTTAGTAACTAATTCGGAAGGTGTAATAAGCTCTTAAATAAAGACAAATCTCCTTTGAAGCCTTCGCCAAAGAAGTTATATAGGTACAAGTTATATGCGTTGCTTTATTCTAATATTTCTTAATTTTAATTCCAGTTAAGAATAAATTCGGATAAAAGACGTTTTTATAGCGTTTAGAAAAATTACTCGGACAGCAAAAAAAATAACTGTAGCGACATCTATCACTCGTCATAAATTTTGGTCTGACTGAAATTAGTATCGTATTTAATCAGAATAATGAAATGAAAATAAATATTTTCTGTCTATAGGCTATGTGTATTTAAAACAAAATGAGTGTTTAGTATGGCTCGGGAGCTACAAATATAATTTTCCTACTTAAACTGGTGACGAATGTATCCCTAACTCGTATCAGTGTTCAATTCAATATGATATATCATTGATCAAAAAATGACTGAAAAGGGCTTTGAGGGTGAACATTCGTCGCCCTCTTGGGATCTCCCGGGCCCTTCATCGTTGGCCGCCATCCTGGACACAGCTTTCACCTCGGCAGGAACAGATACCCAGCCTAGGCATGGTAAATTTATTGTAAACATACGTTTCATTATTGTCATTTAAGTCGCTCGTTGCTTTATTCATTTAATTATTTTTTTTCGTTTTCTAGAGGAAATGGAGTGCGATGCACTATTCGCTGAGAGCGATGACGACTTAGAGGTATTACCTACGTCAAGTGAGGTAGCTATATCTGTTGGTACGGACCCTTCTCCGAAACAAGTAATATCTTCAAACTACGTAAATTCTACGTCGCCTGCTCAACCATTAGAGAATGTGGCGCCGCTGGCGCCTCCTGCGTCGGCGCGCACACCTGTTCCTGATGAGTACCAGCCGCTGCCAGATAGCTCCAGCTCTCTCGAGTATATGTTAGGGGGAAGCAGCACAGACAGACCTTTGTTATCAAATGGACAAAGAATTCCAGACATAAACATTAGGTACCAACCAAAACCACTTCCTATGGGTCAACTAAGACGGTATTACTATCCAAGTTATAATCATTATGGGCATGGAGCTAGAACTGTGCAAGACTATGGTGGTTCTTACAACACTAATAATGTCATAGTAGTAAATGATGACCGGAATTTCAGCACTCGTCCGAGTTACCCCTTGCCTGTTGGTGAAATTCCTACGCAGGACTCTACTCCTCAGATGGCATACCCAGCCGCAGAAAATGGGCTTGATAATGTTTTTAACCATATGCCAAGTGCATCTACAAACATTGATGATAGGGCAACGAGAAGTTTGGAAAGACCAAGTCGCAAATTAAATATTTCTCCCAGGAGAAGACACTCCAAAGAGAATCAAATCAGTCCAAATTTGATTGAAGTGAGCTCTGAGGAGGAAGACAATGCCTCCGCAACAAGGAAACGTCAGCACGATAGCAGTGTGGAACAGCAGCAAGCATCAGATACTGAAAACCCAGTTGGTGTAGGAATTAGCAGTGGCTCTGGTGCATCAGATCTGACTTGTCGGCCAATTATTAAAAATGAACCTAATGAGCAAGCTGATGTGGCAACACAAGCTGCTGGAGACTCAGAGTCAAGCCAACAAGCTCATCAACAGCATGTTTGTGGGCGTAGAGCAAGTAACTGCCCAAATTATCCAACATTGGCAGGACAACCAGGCCGCTATGTGAACAATGCTCCTATATTGCCAATTAAGCAGGAAAATCAAGCTTGTACCAACACCCACGGGCGCCACTGCTCTTGTTCTATGAACCATATACATGGAAACTGTATGCACACCCACTCTGGTCACCACAGGGACTTTTGCCACAACAATCCTGTTCATTTTGAAGCTCAAAGCCAACCACATCATCATCATCACCACCATCACCACAGAATCAGGCCTTGTGTGCATAATGAAACTGCCTCAATCAATCCATCCACTTCTAGAGTCAAGGAAGAGCCTGTTGCTGATAGGCCTATAGTGAAACAAGAGGCAAGCCCGCAAGTGGAGCCTGAACAGGACCCAATAGTAGCCCCAGTCACAAAAATAGAGGCACCTCAACCAACTCAGGTTAAAACTGAACCTGGGCAGTCAAGTTCTCGAAGTGCTATAGACATAGCGCAAGTAAGAGTGAAACCTGATAGAGATCTGTTAGAAATGTGTCGTGAAGTGGATGCATCGGGTGACAGGAAGGAATCCTCCCCTCAACCTGGTACAAGTTCTGGGACAGCCACAAATACTTCTGAAAGCAAATCCATTAACACTGAATGCAAGGTAACTGTGCTTCAATTAGTTTATAATGCTACTTTTATAAACCTGAATGATAAATTGTTGGAATTTTTCAGGAAAATAGTACAGCAACAAGTAACGAGGTGTTGTCTGCTCCAGACCTGCAGTTGGACTGGGTGTCTGACTCTGGCTCAGATGATGATGTGCAAGTACTAGAAGAAGATCCTCGTTTTGTAAGTATCTTTAATATTGCCATGCTTAACTTAGGGTTACCTGCTCAGTTTTTGCTCAGTTCACAGATAAACAAAGAATAATAAAAATTGTGTGAACATTTGAGCTATCATGTTTTTGATATGAGCAGGAAAATATGTTTTCACCTCCTGTTCAGAACAAAGTTTACGTGCAAGGCAGTACATACTCTGATGATGGCAACATCTCGCTTGCTTTGCGCACCGAGGGCTTCCTACCGCCGCACAGTAGGTATTTTTATATTCCGATTTTTATTCTATTTCGAATTGAATTAGCGCGAGTCCAACTCCAATTTGTTGTTTTTCTTTAGGTTTTGTACTATATTCATACCAAAGACGCTTGTATGTTTTTATGATACAATAAAAATAAAAATTTGTTTAAAAAACGGTTCTTGTATGGGAACGTCTTTATTTTTTTACTTTCTTAATTTTTTCATATTTGAATAAAAAACAATCTGCTATCTTTTACGGTTACATCTAGGGTTGCCACCCGTACTTTATTATCAGTGATCGGGGAAAACGATGCAAAACTTCAACAAAACTTAACAAAACTTACGTTACAGCCATGAAACTATTAATATCCTTATACCAAATCCGAGACTCTGATATAGAGTTAAATTTAACACTAATCTGCCAATAATATTATTATTTTTCAATAATATTCTTATTTTGCTTGGTTGCAAGTTCTCTTTTATGTCAGCTTTACAAATTTTGTTAAAGTTTTGCACCGTTTTCCCCGATCACTGTTTATTTTATTTATTTACGTTATATTTTACGCAACACATAAAGTACGGGAAAGTACTTTATTTATGACATTCGGTTTTTAATGATCATTTTTTTCTAATAATCAATAAATTTAAACGAAATTGTACCTGAACGTAACCGTCAAAAACCCTCGACAAAAACTTTGTTTTGCCATGTTTGAACGCGATTAATACTTTAATTGTTGCCAAATACGCTGTTAGAATAAGACAGGTCTGATGAGTGATAACTTGATAAGAAATATGTACTTAAAAATAATTAAAAAATACTTTACATTTATGCTGCGTACTTTATTTTTATTCCTCTTTTGGTAAGTAATACTTTATTCCGTTAAAAAAAAGGTGGCAACCCTAGTTACATCCGACAGACGGTCCGACAGATGGAGCGTAGGTTTAGTAAATAGGATCCCGATTGACTCACTTCGGGCACGGAACGCTAAAAACAGTCCTTAGATTAGATATTTGTATGGTTTTTAGGGTTCCGAGTTGTTCGGCCAATGTCGGCCAATATACGCGCAAACATTTGTTTATCGGAACATTAGATGCATGGAGTGGATTTTTATTATTGTAACACTACTGCACCTCTATTCTAGGCAGTAAAATCCAAATCGTATTTGACCTGATAGATCTTTGTTTTGTGGCACATGTCATTTGTGTTGCCACTGATTTCGCCAATGTCAGGTATTTGACTTGTCATGGTATTGTTTTCAACTCGGCCGCCATTACTGTCAAGCTGTCAAGTAAATAAGAGCTATCGAAACGTTGACAATACGATAACAGGTCAAAGATGATTTGATTTTTATGTTGAATAGAGACCCTGGAAGGGTTTTTGTTACCACAACAGTGAGCGTTTTCCGTCTGGGGCCTTTAGAGTTTCGAAGTCAAAGGAACGCTTATAGTTTCGCCATGTCGGTCTGTATGTCACACTCACTTTTTCTCATAAACTATCAAAGTAACAAAACTAAAATTTTGTATAGATATTTATACCGCGCGCTAAGATCAATGACGAAATAAGGTTAAAAAAACCGGGCAAGATCGTGTTGGACCATGCTCAGTGTAGGGTTCTGACGCCGTTACTACAAAAAGATTTTTCTTTTTTCAAAAACAATAGGTATGAACGTTTTTTTTACGTATTTCATTAATCATTAATGACGAAAATATAAAATAAAACGCTAAATATAAAATAAATATTTTTTTTAGAAAAAGTGAACGTGACGTACCGACAGACAGATGGACATGGCTAGTTTGACTTCGGAACCCAGAATTTTCTAGAAACGCCTATATTTGATCAAATTTTACGAATGACATTTAATTCAAAATGGCTACGCAAATAGTATAAAAACTTGAACCAAGATATTGGATAAGTGGAATGGGCCTCCAAACCTCCATCAAAGAAATTTGATTAAATATTGGATATAGAAATTGGACAGGTGGAATGCTACGTATAATATTACCAGAGCCACTGTTGCATAGCTACGTATATCACCCGAGCCACTGTTGCCGCAGCGCGAGGTGATCGACCTGACGTCCCCGCCGGCCGCGAGCCCGCCGCGCGCGCCCGCGTGTT
This sequence comes from Acleris literana, assembly GCA_946894065.1. Classification (NCBI taxonomy): domain Eukaryota; kingdom Metazoa; phylum Arthropoda; class Insecta; order Lepidoptera; family Tortricidae; genus Acleris; species Acleris literana. The sequence goes on along the minus strand of OX335689.1, from coordinate 7,769,155 downwards.
TCCCCGAGCCGCCGCGCGACCCGCTGCTCTACCCGGCGCACCCGCACCTTCTCCGCTCCAGGTTACTGCACTTACTACCTTTACCATTCACCCCCACAGCTAAAGGAGGGGGTATTCTGCCGTAATACCAAAGAAGGCGGCAAACTGCATACTAATACTACCCTTCTAAATAAAAAGGACGCAATCGCAATTTCATAGTCAAAACAAATTTAAGAAATAAATAAGGTCACTTATACATACGCGGTTCTATAAGACATGCGCCCTTTTTTCTAAGGAGGGCAGAAATCTACTACTTTTTTCTCAAAGGCGGGCAGCGCACCTGCGATTCCTCTGGGTTGCGGGTGTTTAATGGTCGCGACAAAAAATATTCATTGTGGTTACCAATAGAGCATTACGGTAGTTTTGTAAGTTTAACCTGTGTGTATGTGTATCTGTTTGTGGCATCGTAGCTCACAAGTGGATAGTCCGATTAAGACGCGGTGTTTTTTAAAGGAAGCTAGTTTAATCGGGATAATACTTCGCTATGTTTTATTTAAATCGGTTGGGCCGTTTAAGAGATAACAGCTCTGAAACAGGTCGCCACTATATCGCGGTGTTTATCTATTAACCCTTTCAACGCCACAGTCGGCTCTGGCCGACAACTGAAAGTCGTGCCACTGACGCCACCGTCGGCCACAGAGGCAAGCTACATAAAAGCTAGAGATTAAAAAAGACTTTGTTTCGTACCAATTGTATTATTTTACCAGTGAGCCTTAAGCATAAATATTTATTAGTGTTAAATAATCACGGCTGTCGAGAGCATACCCAATTACAATTACACCGTAATGATGCTTGTGATACCAGGTCGATGTCGGCTGGCAAGTTTGTTGTGCCGAGGGTGTTTAATTACTACGGCGATAGGTGTCTCCAGAGACGCCTACCCTATATACTCAACAGCCTGCCCTCTGACATCAGGCAGGAAGCCACTAAAGCAAAGATTGGTAGAAAGCTGTATAGTTACCTTATTAAAAACATAATGGTAATTTAGGATACTTTACCTATATTGTGTTTAGTTTAGATTCATTATAGATTTAATAAGAGAGTAGAGACTGATCGATCCTACAGTCAAACTGTGCAAACGGTTTTGTGGGACATATGTTCCTATATATGTTGTAATTTCATATTTTTAATACATAAATAAATAAAATAAAATAATAAATTAAGTTGTAATTTGCATAGCATAGCATGTTCGGCGTGTGAATTACGCTTTATTCTTGAATGAATGTAGTAAAAAAATTAATGTGTTTAATTGATGTTCGTGTAGAGTACGGGTGGGCAACTGCGTGATGGCGTGCCGCGGCTGCTGCTGCGCGCCGCACATGCCGCACATGCCACACGCGCCGCACATGCCGCACGCGCCGCACATGCCGCACGCGCCGCACGCTCACCACGCGCCGCCGCACGTCCATCGTGAGTTTACATTTGAATCAATGCAAAATAGTCGATGCTTATCCCTGATGATATGATCACTGAAAATGGAGTTATTGTAACACTAAAAATAAATGAACGTGAACCCTTTAATCAAAGAATACGAGTTATTTTTAAAGGCGGATTATTAAGAGGATTGTGAACCAACGCCCAAATTGCGTAGCTGTTTTTGACCCCCTGAATCAAGTTCGATTTCCACGACTTTCACCGATCACCACGAATTATGAAAAACTAGGTTTGTACGTTTCCGTTTTATTTTTTATTATTGGTTTTCTTTGAAAGGAAAATGTACAAACCTGGTTTTTCATAATATCTAGAACATATTCAAGAACCGTAAAATTCGGACTAAGTTTAAGGGGAGAGAAAAGAAATCTCATTTTGTATGGAAATTATCATCTTCACAATCCTCGTAAGAAGATTCTGTTCTATATAATTATATATTTATGGATTTTTAATTTTTAAGTTCTCTTTTCTATGATTTTTATTGAAAGCCATCTACTGTTATAGAGTTATAGCCGCCTTGTATATATTGTTTGGCTGCCTCGGGACTAATGCGAGTATTACAGAGGTATTGCTTGCAGTTGGCGAGCGGCTTCGCGACGGCGTGGCGGTGGCGCCGCCGTACCGCGTGCACGAGCGCATCTGGCAGCGGCAGCAGCACATGCTGGTAACTAGTGCTAACATTACAAATGTGTGTAATTAAGGGACATAGGGTTCAAAGGTTTACGAAAGTCCACTCCACTGTGAGCGGAGCGAGCCCCGTACGGACTCTATTTAGCTATATCAGTGATCTGCTTCTATTGATTGACGAACTACTTGTAATTTTTGTTTACATTTAGGTAAACAAATTAAGTAAAGATAACAATGTAAGTACTATTGCCTGCGTTCGCGGTGTTCCACCTCAAGGGCGATGATCGTTCGAACGTAGCTCGGGCTCAAAAGGGATACCACGGCAGCACAGTTCAATAGAATGCAAGGATTTTCAAGTGAAACATCGCAAACGCAGGCTATGGTACATTATATGGTATAAACATTCGAGTTAGTGACAAATATGAGTGGTTTTATTAGTGATTGGCTTGCATTGGAGACTGTAGTGTGGTGTGTGCAGGAGCTGCAGCGGCGCAGCCTGGGCGGCGAGGTGGGCGCGGGCTTCGCGCACTTCCCCGCGCACGCCGCGCCGCCGCCCACCGCCGTGCTCTCGGTCAGTACAACGAGGAAACTCCCCGACCGAAACAGAATTTCGCCTTTGGTTTCCGTTTCGGCCGAAACCGAAACTTCCATATTGGATCAAAGGTTTTCGCGGGAAAAATAAACTCAATATTATGATTTAAAAAAAACAAAACGTGTAACTGACGCAATTTCAAGCGAGTCCGTATACGACTGTGAGCGCGGACGCGGTACAGTGTTACTTCGTCGCTCGCAGCGCCCCGCACCGAACATGCCCGATCGTTTCGGTTTCGGCAGTATTTGCGGCCGGATTGCAGCCGAAAACGAATCTCAGCCGAAACTCGTTTTTTTGGCCGAAACTAAGCCGAAATCGAAAGTCCGGTCGGACACTACACACAACTCATCCGACTTCAACCCTTTAGGAGCTCCAGTTAGGTACCTACGGTTATGTCACTGCTCGCCATGACGACATCATAAACAAGGAGAAGCATAGATGCTGTAGACAGCCCTAGTAGTTGGTTAGGTTAGACCGATCCAAGTTAGCATGCTATTAATATTTAATGCAAATTATATCTTTAAAAGTGCGTACGAATTTGAACAGCTCGGCCCAAGGCTGCTTAGTCGCGCACATATCGCGTTTGGTTTGTGCGTTGAAACTAGTGCTCCGCGAGTCGCTATTATGACAAAATGCCGTTGATCGCGACTACTCATGCTCATGCTGCTTTTATAATAATTGCAATGGACCACTGAGGCATTTAAATCACCAAATTACTCAAGCATATAAGATATTCCGCTATACGTTCTAATTTACATCCATCTACACTACAGGAGACACGCAGGCCGAAACACCTTTGGTCGTGGCCTAAAAACCGGCACTGGCTTTGAACAATTATGTCGAATTTCAGTTTCCTGACGATATGGATGACGTGAGGGCGCTGGACTTGACCGGCCCACAGGACTACGATCACGGACGGCCGATACTAGTGTAAGTATTTTCTAACATACAGTATTATGAACTGATAAAACCTGCCAAGTTCCAGGGAGCGAAAGGGACACAACTGCATGACTACTTCCCTTTTTTTTGCTTGGAATTTGACAGGGTTTTTTTCGGATACTGGGATATACAGAATGTCTCAAAAATCAACGTCAAACCGAAAGGGGGCGGTAGGGCAAGCGGTGACAGGAAAGAGAAAATTAAAAAATTTAGTACTTAAAAGAATATGGTATGGCACTTGTTAGCTTGTCTAATGATTGAGAAAAAAATACTAGCACAGTACGAGCTTTCTTCGATCGAAAATACCCCGTCAGGTGGATAGGGCGGGCTGGCACAATATCGTAATCAGCCCGTTCACCCGACTTAATAATAATAATAATAAATGTTTTTATTCAGATAACTAGATCCATGTGTTAGTTCATACAGTTTTTACATCTAAGTTAGGCAGTACAATAGTGGAAAAATAAAAATATATGCCTACAATAATAATATTACTACTTAACTTAACCTACCTACTACCGGTTTCTTGTCAACCAAGTATTGGTGACTATTTGGTTGAAGGTTTGAGGATGGGAGAATCATATTTGTCCTCAAACACGTTGATAAGGGAGTTGGGACTGCCGCGCGTCCTGTGCAGCAGTGAAGCGGTCTTTTTACGCACCATGGCGTGGAAGCCTTCGGTGCGCGCCTCCGCGAACATTAGTGACGCGCTGCGTTTACCAGCCACATACAAGCATACAAACGTTTTATTATACATTTTTAAGCACCCTAACATGTATAATGATATAATGTCCGTGTGTATTGGATGTATGTGTAATATATATAAGATTGTTTGTGTGTTTGCAGAGCCGGGCCGCACATACACCACCACATGCATCACTATCTGCAGATGCATCCTCCTCATCTCCACATTTCGATACATCCCTCGGTAAACTATTTTTATTGCTCAATAATTGATACAAATCCATGTCGCCAAATAGTAGAGGCCTCATCAAGGATGACATGGAAATTCATGGAAGAGGAATATGTACAGTGAAAAGCATATCTACGGCCATCGCGCCACATAGACCTTATTATCAGTGAGTTCAGTGACAAATGGGCGTGTAGATATTTTTGACGCTTTGTGAACATATTTATATTTATGACTGACTGTACAGCAGTGCTCACAAGCACACAAGTTTTTCTACAAGCTTAAAAAGGAAACTACAAAGTTTGTCGTAATTAGTTTAGTTTTTACAGGTTTCATAAATTGACAGCGACCAGTCAACCACAGAGAAAAACTATGGCGTCATACGTCATACAGTCTAATTGATTTATATCCTTTTTTATCGTGAGTTTCTTTCGCTCAGGTTCATTTTGTCCATATTCCCATCTCGGGCACATTCCTATCTCGTCCACATTCCCATTTAGTCCATATTCCCATCTCGTCCACATTACCATTTCGTTCATATTACCATTTCGTCCACATTCCCATCTCGTCCACATTCCCATCTCGTCCACATTCCCATCTCGTCCCCATTCTTATCTCGTCTACATTTCCATTTCGTTCTAACGAGAAGTGGACAAGACAAACGAGTGATCGAATTGATCGAACAGCCCTACAGTCCTAAGTTAGGTTGCGGACGAGTTAGGAATGAGGACGAGTTGGGAATGTGGACTAATTAAGAATGCGGCAGAGTTGGGAATGAGGGCGAATTGGGAATATGGACGAGTTGGGAATGTGGACTAATTAAGAATGCGGCCGATTTGGGAATGAGGGCGAATTGGGAATGTGGACGAGATAGGTAGTGGACAATTTGGGATTGGTATGTGGGCGAGTAGGGAATGTGGCCGAGATTTTAATGTGGATGAATTGGGAATATGGACAAAGTGAACCTGAGCGCTTTCTTTGTGATCATTAAATATAATGTTTTTCGTTAAGCTTAATAATTGTAATATTTTGGTGATTTTGACGCATTTAGTTTTTTTTTTAAAATACTTGAACAGTAGAATTGGAATTGGAATGTCAATTTTATTCACCAAACGCCATTGTTGCCGCCGTAGTATCTTTAAGTAGTTTGTGATGCCGCCGTCATATTGCCATTTTGTTAAACAGACGAGCCATGAATTTTATTGATCTTTTCTTAATTATTATTCCCTTTAAAGCTAATATTTTGGGAATGGATTAAATATTTTTCGTATTCTTACGTATTTAAATTGTTGTAAAAACAGTTTATGACAAGTATAATATAAAAAAAACGTGTGCACCTCGGGACGCCCGACAGAAGTGATAACTAATCTAAATCTGTGGGTTAGAGTGTGAGAGGAAGAGCCTGCCTGCCGCTGCCGTATGCGTGAGAGAAAGGGAAGCCAGACAGACTGGCGCCGCAACGCGTTACGTAACGAAGCGGTTTGCCCTACCATAAGAAGTTATCACTTCAAAAAGTTCAAAATAGCTTCAACTTTTTGAAATCCGATTACGGGTTCGCATTTGTAGTCCCAACGGGCCCTCAGATATCGATTTTCAAGACATTCGAACCAGTAACAAAAAAGTTCAAAATGGCGGCCACTTTTTTAAATCTGATTACGGGTTCACATTTGTAGTCCCCACGGATCCTTAGATATCGATTTTCAAGTCAATCGAATTAGTAACAAAAAAGTTCAAAATGGCGGCCACTTTTTTTAAATCTGATTACGGGTTCGCATTCGCTGTCCCGGCGGATCCTCAGATATCGATTTTCAAGACAATCGAACCAGTAACAAAAAAGTTCAAAATGGCGGCCACTTTTTTTAAAATCTGAGTACGGGTTCGCATTTGTAGTCCCAACGGGCCCTTAGATATCGATTTTCAAGACAATCAAACCAGTAACAACTTCCTTAAATTAAACACTTTCAAAAACTGTGATAGTTTTAGGTTATATGCTGACTGTCAACAGTATTTATGCTTAGAAACGCAATACGGGGTGACGTCAGCAGGTAAGATTACCGTTTACCATTTTCGTCCCTACTTGTAAGTTACGATTGGCCTAGCGGCTGAGAGGTAGGTCTATGACACCACGGTGCCGCGGTTCAAATCCCATCCGATTCCAGTTTCTTTTTGTATTTAAAAAAATGTTTAAAAATTTGTACTACCGCTGGCGTATGCGTGAGAGAAAGGGGAGCCAGACAGGCTGTCTAGTAACGCGCGTTACGTAACGAAATGGTTTACCCTCCGTAAAGTAGTTATCACTTTGAAAATTGAGATTTCACTTGATCACCTAACACAAATTGTATATGCGCGTAACCATGGTAATAACAATGCTATAATAATTATTATAGACCTGTTACGTCTGAACGCCTTACGTCAAATAAAAAACGTGTCACTCGCACGCCGGACATGTTCGCTATGCTATGCAAATTACAACTTAATGGGTACGAAACAGAGTCTCCTTTATTTAATTTTGAATTCGTATCGGCTGCGGTCGACGGTGGCGTCAGTGACGCGACTTTCAGAGCCGTCCGCGGCGTTGAAAAGGTTAAATGTGTTGGCAGTTATGAGTAGAGATGTGTGTGTGGCAGGGCTCGGCGGCCGCGATGGCGGCGGCGCAGATGGGCGCGCTGGCCCGCGCGGCGGCGGCGGCGGCGGCGCGGCGAGCGGCGGCCCGCGGCGCCTCGCGCGCCGTCATCGAGCGGAACACCTACCGCCACGCCTACGGCCGCGCGCCCAGCACGCACGACGAGAAGTGCACCATCTGCCTCTCTATCTTCGAGCTCGACTCGCATTGCAGGTACGTTCGTGTCTCATCAACTTTCATTGTGTAACAGTCGCATAATATATTCAGTTACGATATGACACCTCAAATCTAAAGATTCGTACCCGAAGCATGTAAACGCGAACTCCTGTTGCGTCCGTCACGGAGTTGCATCTTCTCTTTTGAGATCCCAGATGATAATATACTCGTTTGTGTCCTCAATACCATAAAAAGAATAGTAGTTTATGCAACTGTATCATAATAAGGGCTATTGAGACACGAGTGAGAGTTTATGACATGAGGCGAAGCCGAATGTCCATAATAAATACGCGTGAGCGTCTCAATGGCTGATTGTGAATAATTGCATACATTACTTTTCTATGAACTGAAAGGGATATTACAAGTACCTAGTACAAATTTTTTAACTACTATAATAAAATTATTAAAACAAAAATTAAAACGTCAAATACTATGAGTGCATTAACATTAAAAGTAACCTACAGTGCTGTGCATTGCTGTGACGTGTGTAAGTCATCAGCGCTGTGTCGCGTGGGCCCGCTGGTGCGCCCCACAGCGCTACTACGTCGCCTGCGATCTAAATTGCGCTACGCACCCCCTAATTACTCCTACGCTCCTGGTACTTTATTTAAACATTCCATTGATTTGCTTCAATGAATGGCTTAGAACAAAAGCCCAAAACAATAAAATAGAATGGCTGTTGGCCATTAGATAATATACAAGTGAAAATGTTTTTTATTTTTGTTTGATTCCCGCCATTTGCAGTGGGAAAAAGAACATTGTGAAACGTTTCATAATGAAATGTTAATGTTGCGATCACACAATGCACCTCATTGGATTACCGATAGCGATATCGTTAGTAGCACATTGTACTACGCGAGTAAAAAAATAGTATATTACTTCAGAGACCAGGAAAAAGACTGTTGCGGGACGAGTATAAGTAGGCGGGGCCGAGACGCAATCAAGGCCGCGGTCCATCAACCACCCTGCCCTGCCGAGGCGCGTATAAACTTTTCTCCATCAATGCGAGAAAGTATAAAAAAAATAATGAAACAAAGTCCCAAAATTGCCTTAACATTGTCGCCATCATCATCGACAAAACTCATAATTCCAGTTTCATTTGAAACAGGTACGATTTAGTATAAAACTGAAATAAAGCATTAAATAAAGAATAAAATAAATTACAGTTTAATCTGTAACATTTATTACTTACGCGTTTAAGTTAGTATTTTCTTTTAAAAAAATAGTCAAACTATTTGATACACTTTTAAATACGCAACGCAGTTTGAAAACGTTTACCTTTTTAATCTATGACATTTAAAAAGTAAAAGAAACATGGAAGAATTTTGATTGTACGAGTGTTTGCCTGTTTGGAGTTAGTTATCCTAGTCCAAACATGGTTTAAAAAAAAAAACGTGTGCGTCTCAGGACGCCCGACAGAAGTGATAACTAATCTAAATCTCTGGGTTGGAGTGAGAGAGGAGGAGCCTGCCTATATGCGTGAGAGAAAAGGAAGCCAGACAGACTAGCGCCGTAACGCGTTACGTAATAAAGCGGTTTGCCCTCCCATAATAATAAGAAGTTATCACTTCAAAAAGTTCAAAATAGCTGCCACTTTTTTAAATCTGATTACGGCTTCGCATTTGTAGTCCCAACGGGCCCCCAGATATCGATTTTCAAGACAATCGAACCAGTAACAAAAAAGTTCAAAATGGCGGGCATTTTTTTTAAATCTGATTAAGGGTTCGCATTTGTTGTCCCGACGGATCGTCAGATATCGATTTTGAAGACAATCGAGGCAGTAACAAAAAAGTTCAAAATGGCGGCCACTTTTTTAAAATCTGATTACGGGTTCGCATTTGTAGTCCCAAGGGGCCCTCAGATATCGATTTTCAAGACAAACGAACCAATACAAATAACTTAACCTAATCACTTTCAAAAACGGTGATAGTTTTAGGTTATAATTATGCTCACTGTCAACAGTATTTATGCTTAGAAACGCAATACGGGGTGACGTCAGCAGGTATGGTCAAATATACCATTTTCATCCATACCTGTAAGTTACGATTGGCCTAGCGGCTGAGAGGTAGGTCTATGACGCCATGGTGCCGCGGCGCAAATCCCATCCGATTGCAGTATCTTTTTGTATTTAAAAAAATGATTAAAAAATTAATAATACCGCTCTGCCGTATTCGTGAGAGAATGGGAAGCCAGACAGGCTGTCTAGTAATGGGCGTTATGCGCGAAATGGTTTACCGTCCGTAAAGAAGTTATCACTTCAAAAATAAAACTTCTGGTACCTACGAGTATGTATTGAAATTTCATACATTTTCGCGGCCGCTGCCGTTGGTAAATAATATAGTCCAGGCAAAGAAAAATTGTGGATGGAATGGCTTAAAGCAAAAAGTTGAGCGCGCCATGCTCGGTATTTCCCTCCGAGATCTCGTACGAAATGTCGACATTCGGAGTTGATCAAAAGTCACCGACATCGCGCGCATAATTACTCGCAAAAAATGGGAGTGAGTAGGTCACGTTGCGAGAACTGGGACTGACAGGTGGAGTAGAAAGGAATCGGAGTGGCGTCATCGAACTGGACACAGAAACGTCGGCCGACAAAGGGCACGTGGGGCGGACGACATCACCAAGGCCGCAGGGACGAGGTGGATGACAGTGGCTCAGGACAGGGAAATGGCGTGATTTGAAGGAGACCTTCACTCGGCACTGGGTGGTTTTAGGTTGACAAAAGAAGAAGAAAAAGTTTGACTTCGGAACTTCGTTTGGACTAGTTAGGAGATAAACATACTAAAAGTCCCCACTCCTCGGAGGTGAGCCCAAAGAAGGTCCCGTTTTTTGTTTACATCTTGAAAACGATGCGTCATAGAAAATGTTGTTGTATGACATTACATTATTAAAGCTGATAAAATTCTCTACAACTTTGATTCCATACATTTTTCACCTATTTTCAATTGTTGTCTAGATATGAGCTCCGAAAAACGGACGATTATCAAAAAAGTGTCTTGGGACTATGCGCTGAAACTTGGCACAGTTGACTCTTATTGAGTAGATACAGACCGGGAGCCATCGAGAGCTACTGCGCATTTAGTGGGGGGAGGGGGAGGAAGTTCGACGTTGCCGCACTTTAATTGAAGCAACATTTCTCTCAAAACTATACATATTACGGCATGCAATATATAATTTTCGGATAAATTAAATACGAGGTATCTATATTTCGAACAAAAACAATGCACTTTCTAACAAAAAAATTTAGTAAAGTAGCAAAGACCATGAAACTACCCAGGGAGAATTTGTATTCGATGGATACACCAACTCTGTAAACAGCACAAAGACAGCTGAGCATGAGCGTAGGTATCGACTTAAGCAGTCTGCCGATACAAATCTCAATTTAGAAACAACGATCGAAAATGCTGATTTAAAGCAGCTTTAGTCGGTGGGAGGTGTTCTATCTGCCGGTCTTTCTTCGTAAACAGATATTATAATATAAGATAAAGTGCATTATTTTTATCCCAGAAATAAACTTCACGTCCTTAATTTTTTCGCCGAAAGAATTTCGCGGGCTGTTTTTGCAACAGTACCTAAGGTTAACATCTCCTAGCATGTAGGAGAAAATTAAGTTTTTTGTTTGATGTGACAGGCGGCTGCCGTGCATGCACCTGTTCCACATGGAGTGCGTGGACCAGTGGCTCAGCACCAACAAGCACTGCCCTATCTGCCGCGTCGACATCGAGACGCACCTCAGCAAGGACGCCAGCTTCTAGCCGCCGAGCACGCCAGGTACAGTGCAACATGTGGTATAGCAGAGGGCACTTACAGATTATTTAGTTTATACTGACCACTAGATGCCCCAAACTCATGAAAATATTATGTTATGACGACTATTTACTTTTATGACGTCATATGGTATGGCCATGTCATCAGGAGGGATGAAAGTCATGCTACGAGAAGAGTTTTGAGTATGAATGTGGAGGGTTATAAAGCAAGAGGAAGACCTAAAAATATGGATGGATTTGTGAAGAGTGATATGAGAAAGAAGGTGGTGAACGCTGAGATGACGGTTAACAGGGATGTGTGGAAGGAAAAAACATGCTTCGCCCACCCCAGATGATTGGGATAAGGGCAAGGAGATGATGATGATGACGATGACGATAACGATAACGATGACGACGACGACGACGACGACGACGACGACGACGACGGTGACGGTGACGGTGGCGGTGGCGGTGGTGGTGGTGGTGGCGGTGGTGGCGATGACGATGACGATGACGATGATGATGATGATGATGTTGATGATGTAAGTACTTAAGTGTTAATATTTTGTTTAACTGATTTGACCTGGGCTTCTATTCTCCTGGGTAAAAACCATATCGCTTTTGACGTGTTATCTTATTGTCAACGTTTTGATAGCTCTTATTCATTCAATGGAGTTAAAAACAATACCATTACACGTCAAACGCAATATCTTTTTACCGTGTTGAATTGCCGAGTTCGTTTGGTCTGGATCTGGAATCCTATTTTGTAGGATTGTAGGTTTGTGTAAAAAATATGGGATAGAATAGAAGACAAGTCTCGTACTAATTCGACATATCTGTACTATTTAAAGTTCAGTTTTGTTGAATAAAAATTCAAAATATCTCTTTTTATAAGTTTATATTTTCAAGAATGTCATCTTAAGTAAATTATTAACTATGTTATTTACAACTGGTATGGTAAACTTCTGTCTACTTGCGTTTTGGGATGTTATTCTCTTAAACAACTCAACTCTTAATTCATCTACGAATTACCTGACGAGCAAAGTTACCCGCGCTTTCGATGGTACGAACTTAAGGCAGAGTAGACCAAGATCTTAAGTACCACTTTTTACATAATCAGGGGTCCAACTTTGTCGATGAAGTCAAAATGACGAATTTTTCCACACAGGAAGCTCTCATTTAGCACGTGGTTAGGTATTAACTGGTAAAAATAAATTAATAATATAAAAGAAAAGCGTTAAGTTCGACCCCTGTACATAATGTTCTCCAAAAGGTCTAATTGTGGTAAAGATTTTATTTGTCAACTTTACTTTACCCTGGCCGAATTGCTGCGACAAATCGGTATTAAACCCTCGTATGACTTAGCACTGGGACCCTATTTTACTCAATAAAACCATATTACTTTTGACATATAATCGTTTATCGTATTTTCAACGTTACGATAGCGCTTATTTACTTTATAATAATGGCAACCAAATTAAAAACAATACCATAACATGTCAAAAGAAATATGTATTATGTGGAGTAGCATAGAGCCCCTGATCAGTGCTGTATTTTTTCCCTTTAAAGAATCATTATCTAAAAAATACTTTGTACTTTTTAACCTCCTGTATACGAGGAAATAATACACTCGAGCGGGGCAGTTAAATCCAGTCAAACATCGTTGAAAATTTGAGCTGATATTGTTTAAGAGATAATTTCTCCAGTAACATCATTCCTATTGCTTATCAGCCGCCTGCAATTGCGTCGAGCGCAGTTTATCGGTGGAGTCGTGAAGCTTCTCGTGCATGTGAGGGGAGCTGCAGATGGCCTGCTGCTGCAACTCCAGAGACTCCTGCTGCAGCTCGTGCGTTAGCTGTTTCTGAGTGTTGCAGCTCCTGCCACAGGGGAAACTTCTACGTAACGATATACAGATGGAAGCGCCCAACCCGATCCACGCATAATGCTCATTGTAATTAAGAAAATATTTTTATGGGGGTTTATTCACCCCTTTACGTTTTACCTTAACCTACATTTAACAAAGGAACTAAAAATCGGCCTAAAGCTAGTCTTTTTAAAATTGAGAAATATAATCTACATAGCATCATTTTGATTTTTTTTGTTACTTTATAAAAAAAACCATTAGAAAAGTCCATTAGCATTTCTGAAATATTTTATTTTGTATCCTCATACACATAATACCAATTAGGAGATACTTGTAAAAAGTACTTAAAATAACTAGTGTTAATCAGTGTCTAAACTATAATATTTCATGGTAAATAAGGTGTAGCTTCAAACATAATATTATATTTTAATGTAAAATCTACGCGCGAATGTCGGCTACATAGTACATACGTAACACCACTATTAGCAGTGAGTGATCAACTCTTGTATTTGACGATTTATATTTAATAAGAGGTTACTCAGACTAAGGGCAGCTTGAACCAAGGACTTAGTAACATAAATCATATTTTAAAGTCCACCAGTAAGCTTCCCAGTGAGTAAGCTTTTTTTTATAACTCAACATCAATGTATTTCTTAGTTAAATATTTCGTCTTTCATAATTATTTTAACATGACCCTATCTTCAGTTAAAACCTTAAAATAATTCATGAAAACAAATGTTTTTTTTATTGCAATGAGCACTAAACATTGAGTATTGCGTAAACAGGATCGGGAGGCATCAAAATCTTAAGTCTTTAATATTACACACATTTTATTTACTGACTAAGGATAAGTTCGCTATATTTGTTGCTTAATTAAATCTTATTACAATGTTAAGAGTCGAAGCAGTGGCTCATGTTGATTTTCGTTAACATTATGAAGAAAAAATTCACTAGGTTTTGTAAAAAATCATTATTTGATCAATTATGAAATGAACTAAGGAAAAAATAGTTAAACTTTATTATAATGTTAGAATAAAAATATATTATGCTTTAATAAAGGTTTTTTATACATATATTTGTTTTACTGACCTGCATGCGTGGTCTATCCTCTCACAGATAGCATCTGATGCAGCTAGGTTCCCGGATAGGTAAGATATCTCTGCAGCTACAGTGGCAAGCTTTTCTGCGTAATCCATGTAACCTACAAATGGTGTGATTTGTTTAATACGTCATTCATTAGACAATGCAAAGCTTACGAGGATTTTACATGACTGCAACAGTTTTAAGTCAAAAGACGGGGTAAAGATTTGGCAAAACTATTAGTACTAGTAACTACTAGTTATTGGGAATCGGTTGGTGGATGCAGACCGCATTGCATCGTTCTCGCTGGAAATCAAAGAGCCTATGTTCAGCAGTGGACGACTGGGCTGGAATGATGAAAATGATGGGCAATTTTCATTTTCCTATGAAAAACATTCGTGTTCTACCGTGCTTCGCGCTCTGCCAAATCTACTGCCAGTGGCCAGTGAAAGTGTGATAGCATAGCGATAGCCAGCCGAACGCTGTTAAGAAGCGGTCACGCTAAAGTTGTCCACATATAGAAGGCGGAGGCGGCGCGGAGGTGATCTTATTGCCGTTACATTGCTTGTAATGCAACGCAATCTCCGATAGACCGGCTCATAGAGCGCAATGTCTGTTGAATAGCAGTGGAACAACAAGCAGTGGGTGGGTCCACGAGTCCGGAACCTTAAGAAGCTGGGAGTAGGGATTGGGCCTCTATTCTAGGCCGGAAAAACCATATCGTCTTTGACCTGTTATGTTATTGTTTTTAACTTTAGCCGCCATTACTGTCAAGTAAATAAGAGCTATCAAAACATTGGCAATACGATAACAGGTCAATGACGATATGGTTTTGACCGCCTAAAATCTAATGTAAGTATGTATAGTATAGCGTTTTCAATTCACAGCGGCATCCCTGCCAGTCACATTGACGGTGCATGTTTGTGTCAATGTATGAAAAATGAAGTAGTGGGTTGGGCGTTGTGGTTTGATAACACTAACGAATGAATGTAATATGTGACCAAAGATCAAATAGTCCACGCTAACGAGGAGTCGAGGACTTCTAAATACACAAATGAGTTAAATAATATTAAAGCTGAGATATTAAAGATTAAAGTATTAAGTGTTTTGTACGACCTAGTATGCCCATGTATCAATATTTAAACATCTCGGCTCCGATGCACTTAAGAGTGTTACATTACATAACAAAATATTTAAGTTCATTTTGAATTGACCTATCACAATATACTTCATTTACAAATAGCTGCTAACCTAAAAAAAATACGACTTACGAATGACGGCACTTTTAGCAGTACCTTTATGTTAAACCATGACCTCAAAAAGTCCATGTGATGAGGGCTTCAAAATCTAAATATTTATTTGCTTTACATTGGTAGTTCTAGTTATACAGTTGGTGTAAACAAAGCATCTTTCCATTTCAGCGTTATTTTTTTATTTATACAGTGTGTTACCAGCATGCGGGCATTTATTAAAACTGCCGATAATATGTTGCTGTAGCAATTGTTTGCAAGTATTATCAATTAAAAAATAATTAAAATAACTTCACAATTCATTTTCTTAAATACTGTCCATTTTTAATGTAGTAGTAGTAGTAGTAGTCATTTATTTCATATTGGAAATTACATTATTATATGTCGCATAGTTATAATGAATTCACAATAAGATCGTCAGTGTAAAAAAAAATAAGTAAAAATCAAATAATGTCAATGTGTACAAAAGTAATAATAATAATAAAACAAAATAAAAACAGCAGAAAAACAAAATAAATATAGCCCAAATGCTACAGTCATAAAATGTCAAGAAAAGAGTACAATAATATTTGGAAATGTCAAAAAGTAATAAAATAAAAAATAACTCAATATATTCTTATATTCTTAATAATAACTCAATATATTCTTATATATATTCTTTAACAGAATATAGTGATGTCGTTAATAACAGATTTTTAAGTCGGCGACCAAATTTTCGCCCGAAGATTCCTTTTTAATGTCTGCGGGTAGATGCTCATAGAAAGCGGGCCCTATTACGCGCGGGTTTTTGTCGAGCAGCGCCAACCGCCGCGGCACACGCTGGAGGCGGCCCGTTTGCCGGGTGACCCTGCCAGGCATGTTCACACGTTTGAATTTATTAATGTTGTTATGAGTATACATTATGATATCAAAAACATACTGTGAATAGTGCGTCATTATACCATATTTTTTGAAAAGTTCCCTACACGAGTGTCTCGGTTTTACCACTGCCAGTGTACGAAGAGCTCTCTTCTGTAAGGTGAGAACGTGTTTAGAGTCCGTAGAATTACCCCATAGAATTATACCATACGACAAGATGGAATGAAAATAAGCAAAATATACTTGAAGCAGTGCATCATCAGAAATTATTGGTTTGAGCTTGCGTAGTGCAAATACTGCACTACCAAGTTTTCCGCACAGATTAGACACGTGGTTTTTCCAATTTAGTTTAGCATCTTATGTAAACCCGAGAAAAATACATGACGCACAATGCGGTATTGGGGTCTGGAGCGGCGGGATGGCTGTGGTGTTTTCGGCTGTGAATAGCATCACGCTGGACTTCGCGATGTTGAGGACGAGGCCATTCGCAGAGAACCAACTGTGAAGGTGCGCGCACACGCTAGCTATTCTCTGTTCGAGCTGCTCGTACGTGCACGCGCTCACGACCACCGTGGTGTCATCGGCGAACAGCACCGTCAGACCTGCGGCGACAGAGGATGGGAGGTCGTTAATGAAGATTGAAAATAAGGTATTCCCTAGCGCCGATCCCTGCGGAGTGCCAACTTCTACGTTCCCTGCTATCGACTTCAAGTTTTTTCCGTCTATTTTAACCTGAACGGTCTGCCTTCTGTCGCTTAAGAAAGATCTAAACAATTTATAACTTTTATTTCTTATACCGTATTTTTGAATTTTGTCTAGAAGTAAATCGTTGTTAATAATGTCAAATGCTTTTGACAAGTCGCAAAATATCCCTGCCACCCTGTACTTGTCATCTAGAACTGTAGCAATACAGTCGTAGATTTCACGGGCTGCCGCAGTAGTGGACCTGTTGCGCCTGTATGCATATTGTTTGTCAGTCAGTAAGTCATTTGTCTCAAGGTGCCGCATTAAACAGTTTGACAAAATCAATTCAATAATTTTTGAAATATTGGGTACTATAGTTATGGGTCTATAATTATCCACAGAACACTTTTCTCCCTTTCCCTTATAAACCGGACATACCCGTGTGCTTTTCAGTACGTCGGGATACACGCTGGTTGTGAACATGGAGTTTATAAGTTCGACCAATAAACCCGACATGACCGGCCAGACACACATCAGTAAGTCCAAGGACATGTCGTACGCGTCGAGCGTGGCGCGCGCACCCATCACGGAGCGCAGCGCGCGGTCTAGGTCTGCGAGCGAGACCGCGGGCAGCTCGAAGTCAGGAACATCGGTGTCCTGTAGGAAACTGTCGAGGTAACGCATACTACTACGTTTATCCATTTGCACCGCTAACTTCGACGCGACCGTAAGAAAATGCTGGTTGAGGGGTTCAGGGATTTGGCTACGTTGTATTTGGTTACCATTTGCATCATTTAAAGATATAATATTATGATTCCCTGGCTTTGTGGATACCTCTTCGCTGACTACACGCCACATTTCTTTGGACGGGTTTGTGCAGTCGATAATACGCCTCTCGGTATAGTTTTGACGCGCAGATAACGTTTCTGATTTAATAAGACAACAATATCGAGAGATGGAGTCCGTCAATACAGGATTGTCGGGGTATTGACGTTTCATATCTGTTAAATCATTATAATTGAGAATATATTTTGATAGTGTGTTTGTTATCCACGGTAGATGTTTTTTCTTTTTCAATAATTAATTGGAAAATGTATTTCAATGTCCACTCAGTCAGTATATTAAATAATTTGGTAAATCTATCATTAATGTCAATTGAATTATTATAAATGAAATTCCAATCATAATTATTAATGTCAGTACCAAATGCACATATAAATTCATCTAGTGCATGTGCATGTGCAATGTAGTGCATGTGCTGCGTGTTTATCGTTATCGTATCGATATTGCTTAGTACAAAGCATGTCATGGTACGGGGGCAAATCATAATAATCAAAGTATCCATCGACTGTCATTTACACTTGTCAAATTGCTGTACTTTACATTGCTGGCAATTAAAATTTTGTTAAAAAGTTAACAGCCTGAAAATTTGTTTATTAATTAAATTAATGTCATGGTTACGTTACAGATATACGTTATTATAACCTCCTTTAAAAAAAGCCATGGTGCTGGTAACACACTGTATAAGCCAGAAGCAAGCAACGCTTAAAATTAAGCTTATGCGCAAAGGTTATTTATATATTATTAGGTAGAAAATATAATTAATAAATGTAAAAACTCAGTCCCTATTAGTTTATCTGTCTGTGCAACAAGTTTACATGAATAAAAATTGTACTTTGTTTGTAGCTTTTTATAATAATTATGTTATCAATCAACACCAAAGCCTGGGCAAACTCTGGGTTCTTTGTTTTGTATGAAGTTCACTAAGTATAAACCACTACCAAGGTACTTTATAAAAGTATGGAAACACCTCATGATTATATCTTATACTTTAACAGTTTTTGTATAAATAAGATGGTTCCTAACAATATAAATCAAAATAATAAATGGGTTTTTAGAGTTCAGAAAACAATCTGTCAATTTGTCACGTTAGTCAAAACTCTTTTCCAACCTAAGCAAATTTTAATGCAACCCTATAACATGTATTGGACAACACTACCAAAAAGTGACAAGTTTAGTACTACTTCTTTCAGTGAATTTGCAGTTTAATTCTCCAGTTAAGCTCCAAATGCACTGAAAGCAGAGGTAGCACATTATGTTGAAAGTGTGGCAATAGCATTTTAAGTATGGGAATGCCATATCGGCTCTCAGTGTGTTTGCGGCTTTTGGCAGCTACCATATATTTGCCTTAGTACTTACTGTACAGAGCTCTAAGGTTGTGCTTGATATCACTGAGGGCTCCCCGCACAGCAACCAGCTGGTCCCAGTGGTCGGGCGGGGTGTTCTCCTCTCCCCACTCTATGGCTTGCTTCACTAGACAGATTTCTTTAGTTAAGGCCTCTCTTAATCTGCAATTAATGTTATATTAATAACATGTTTAGCTCTAAGGGTTAATAATAATTATGAAATGAATAATAAGTGCTTATCTCCTCATATCAACTATCAAAAACCAATATAATAACACCTTACTATTTTGGCTGTCAAACCAAAATGGAATTTTAAATCCCAATTAGTCAATATTAAGTCTTAACCATCAATATATAGCACCAAGGTTAAATTATCAAATATTTACATTAAAACATACAAAAAGATTAAACCAAAAAAAATTGGCACTGATCTAAGATGAGAAACAATATCCTGCAGTGTGTTAAATGACTATTATAGGAAGTATTGTTTGGTAAACAGAACTCTTCCAATGTTGGACTACGCATAAGAATTATGTATAGTTATTGAAAAAAGTTACTCAATTATCAATTTATTAAAATGTAGGTACCCACTATCAGAAACTAACCTCTGACTTGTATCCTGTATAGCTACTAAGGTAACAGTTAGCAGCTGGGTGGCGGCGTTCACATTGACGGTGGTAGCTTGACGAATAAGAAAATCATGACCCAATTTCTCCTCATCCCAATATATTGTTTCTAAGTCTGGCTCTTTAGTTTCACAATAAACAGGAACCAATAATGAAGCAGTTATAGGTGGTATGAGACGAATTTTTTGCAGAATCGACCGTCTGTGCGCTCTGTAGGCAATCTTTAAAACATCCAACAGTCTGCGCTTGAACATTTTGGTGGGATGGAATTGTTGTTATATTCGTCAGCCCAAATTTCACGTATTTAACCTAATTCATTGTGATATTCACGGAGTGTTATTGTATGAAATTTGGATTTCGGCGGAAGATTTAGAATTATGAGTGAACTGACGGAACATGTCAGATTCCAATGTCAAAAAAAAAAAGGAAATGTATTGGTAATGTTGCAGACACATATAAAAACGCGCAACTATCAATTTACTGCGTAACTCCCAGATTTCATACTTCTAGCCATCTATCTAGCAGCATAATCTTAGGCCATACAAAATTAGCTCTGGGCAAAGAGAATATATAAACACTTTGGCTCCGGGCCCCCGGACGATAACGTTTCTCACCCCTTAAATCAAGTCCGATTTTCACGATTTTTGAATATGTTTTAGTTATTATAAAGAACTAGGTCAGTCGGTAGGTAGGTAGGTTTTTGTTTTTAAAATTTGTTGCAATCTAAAAAATATTTTCTTAGAAAGGAAAACGTACAGACATAGTTTTTCACGTGTTCTACAACATATTCAAAAATCGTAAAGATCGGACTAAGTTTAAAGGGAGAGAAACGTTATCGCATTTTGTATGGAAATTTTTAGCTTCACAATCATCTTAAGGTCTAACCTAAACCCAAGTAACATAAGTTTTTAAATTTAATATAAAATCAAACAAATAATATTAAGTTGTACATTTTATGATTTCTGTATAAATAATATGTTTTGTTTTGTACAGCATTCGATATTATTAACACTTAGGGGATAAGTTTAAAGTCGAATGAAGAGTAGTCTCGTTGTCTTCTCTTATCGGGCCATACGTCGAAATTTAAGCTAATCAAACTGAGGTCTGCTGCCGCGATTAACTTCGTCGAGTCGAAGTCCAGACTGTATATAGGCGAGGATCGCTTTGTAGTAAAATACATCTGTAAAAAAGAAATTGAGATAAAGTAAAGTTGTAAAATTAAGGGTAGTAGAATATGAATGCGATTTAATCTGCAAAATATAACCTAGACATTACGCAATACCTAAATCATTTCATTTCAAAGGATTCAATGACATTTCATGAATTGCCAGAAACAGTAGGTAGGGCACATGTTGCGCCTAGAGCGAACACTCTGCAGGCTAGGCTGGTAAACTAAAGTAAAATTGTACACGAAACTCAGATGTTCTGAAACAAAGTAAAGTTTCGACAGATCTGTGAAGAAAATTGCAAATTATAGTTACAATCCGAACTCCACACCGAAATGCACACAGCACGAGGATTTTTATTTATACCTAATAAAATTTCTTCATTGTGAATACACCTTCAACAGGCGGTAGCGAGCGATCGGACCCTGCATGAGGTAGCAAGTTATTTTTAAAGTGATCCATTTAACAGCCTGAAATTCGAATAAACGTATGGTATTTTATTCAATTGTATCCTTAGCCGCTAAATTCTTAGGTCGAAACGAAAGCAAGTTGATAAAATAGCTAATTGAAATAACGACTTAATTATCTAGTACAGAAAGGTGACTTTAAAAAAGGCTCGTTCTGAAAAAAGTTAGAATGCATGAAATGCATCGCGTGTATTTATGACTATGGTAAAAATATAGATTATACGATTAAGGATTAAGGATATTACGGTTTAGGATACAATATAAAACAAAGCTTTTGTTTGAAAGTCAGGTTCTCTGGTAGATATGGCGCACCTCGAAAAATGTATACTAGCCAAGGAGCTTACATTGTACAATGGAGAATGCAGAAAAAACCTTGGGACCTAAAAAAATATAAACTTGAACTACGTCACGTATGTTTTGCATCTCTTTGCTTAAGAATGGAGGAAAGAGTTCTAAATTGTTTTTGTTTCTTGTCTCCTTCTTGTTGGAGAAAGAAATTCAAAAAAGAAGTGTGCACTCTTCATAGGTTTTAATTTATAGGCTTCTTGACTGTACCACTCGAATACTAGATTGTACATAATTGTCACGCACCTGTACGTGGCTGCGCGCGCGCCGCGTGTCGTAGAGCACGCAGCGCGAGTAGGCAGCCGAGCCGGCCAGCACGGCGCGGGCGCCGTCGCTGCGCGCGCAGTACAGCGTCACCAGGAACGGGTCCTTTGCGTCGAACACCTGGCAACACCAACCCTTAATGGCGGCTGTACACACTCGGCGAGACACGAGACAGAACAAATGCAAATGTAAGTAGCATTTACTTTTCCTACCCAAATTCACTACATGTTAAAGTCAGCACGATGTATTTCTCTCTCACCTAACGTACAGTTGCGTCCTGCAGGGTTTATGGCAAACATTAAGCATGTGGTGCGGCTTAAACCTTATCTGGTGAACAAACCCACTGTCTATTATTGTTGGATCCATAACCACAAACATCTAAAAAGGTATTTGCGTAAATTTGGTAAGACTCTGACAACTCTGACAACACAAGCGTTGGAGTGGTTCCTCACTACGTCCGATCCGAATCCGATCCGAACCCGTGAAAATACGGATCTATAGAGAAATTGGATGACGGAAGCCATCCGATCGGACGTAGTGCGGAACCGCTCAGAGTGTACAGGTGGATTCACAAGAGTTGGCACGAATGGATTGAATGAGTGAACGAAAGTATACAAGTGTGTAAAATAATAACAGGTTTTTGGTTTGAAATTCGAACATCGGTTCAAAGGACGGCACTCACACAGTGATAGGTGACATTACTTTTGTTCATTCCATTCGTGCCAACTTTAGTGAATCTACCTGTATGTGAGGGGGAGCGAGTGAGAGAATCGGTAGCTTAAATATAAATGTTTACTTTTAACGACGCTTAGAGATAATGTGCCTCTTTACCTAGGCAAGAAGGTACAAATTAAAATGAATTA
Source organism: Acleris literana (assembly GCA_946894065.1). Taxonomy (NCBI): domain Eukaryota; kingdom Metazoa; phylum Arthropoda; class Insecta; order Lepidoptera; family Tortricidae; genus Acleris; species Acleris literana. Next base: position 7,746,379 of record OX335689.1, on the reverse strand, counting down.
CAAAGATGATGACAGCAAAACACAGTAGAGTTCGGTATAGCACTTTGATTTATAGCCTTTTAAAAGCTAAAAGTTATTAGTACCGATATTATATCTTCCGTTTCAATTTAAACCAAATTGTTTAACAGTTTGTCATTATTAGTGGAAAATTAAATTATGAAAGTTCGGTTTCATTCACCAGATAACTAAGTCCTTTAATGGATTCGACCAAGAAAAAAAAACTCTACTAATAATTGCTTTGCGCGTCGTCTCTGCCTTGAAAAGCCTCTCGCTGTGAGGGTCGCGGGCTGCCTTAAGAGTGTAGAGCCAGTATAGTATGGATGTAGTCAACAGTTAACATTGATTTAAAACAATTATTACATACGACCCCGACGTGATCTAGTTCGACGATAAGCCCCAGCGGAGTACGGCATTAAATTACAATTTGAGGATGAAAATATTCTACGTAATTACCACTTCGTAGGTCCGGGTATCAACGAACTGTAACTGCCCCGAGTGCGTCACGTAAAATACCGTGTTTTCGTCGTGAAATTGAATATCCCGCACCGCCTGCCTGCTGTTTAGTGTCGTATTCGAACAAGATAACAACTTCGATCTGAAACAATATCATTATTCTGAATGTAAAATTCGGTAAAGCCAAAAAGCTACGTTATAAATGTACCTACAGAAATCGAATATTTTCAAAAGTGTATGTGTTAGCCCATGATACATCAGTTTTCGTTTCAGCCGTGGAAAAACAAAATATGATACAGTTGCTATATCTCACGTAGGCCGTTTGAAATGTTTAAAATTGTTGAGCAATAAGGTTGAATATACGAGTATATTTATAAAAACAACGCATGATGCAAGTTGCGCAGGGATATTTAGGTATTTCAAAGTTCTATCTTATGTATTTGAATGCACATTTGAGCCAGTCACCATTTAAGTATTTAAAAAAGTACAATAAAGATAGGATACGCGCGAGTTCATGTCCATACTGAGGAATGCGGCAGTCACGTCAACACGTCAAGGACCGCACTACGGTTCGGCGAATGAATGCTGCGAGGCGGGTGAACTCAGCCACCGATGGACATTAACTCGCGAGCGTGTATACAACTGTTCAAAAGAAGGCATTGTTAGTCACATGTTTGTAGAGACCTGTTCCATAAGAATAAACAATAACTACACGTAGAAGCGAATGTCCTTTACCCAGGCCCCAAATGCCGCGCTTTTAATATCTACCTCCCCCTTTACCCCTCTACGCCTCTCTGTCTTCAGCGCCCGAAGTCAGGGCTGTCACTTGTGAAATATTTTAATCGGTTTATGGACGTGTTATACAAGTTTAGTCACGAAATGTAATTTATGTTTTCCTTCAACGTGGAAAACATTGTTGCAAAATGAGTTTTTTACATTTACGTTAAATTAGGTAATAATATTTTTGATGATATTAAGATTATCTCCAGAAAAATTTATGGCTTATGTGGCTATTAATCATCTATAAAACACAGAAAGGAGTCTAGAAATAAACAAACTTTTAAACTCTCAATAAGTTTTAAGTATAGTCTGGGATCCGGAGTTACTTTTTACGTTCCTTTCCGGACTATTAATTTCAATTTTTATTAAGTTGAAAAAGCTTTATTACAAAATACTATTATTATCTATTAATTCATAATAATAATTTAATGTTACCGTTTTTTTATCTTCGACATCTAGGGGATGTGCTATTTAATAAATAAAACTCCTTCATTAAATCAATTACCTATTTCTAATTATTTTGCCGTAAATAGTCGTTCACTTTTTAAAACACTATCTTAGTTCAACCATAAACACTAAAATCAACACAAATACGAAAACCAATTCAAGACACAATAATAATATCTTCCGTGTGTGACGCCCCACACTGACTAGACACCTCAGGTGTCGCCAGGCGGTAAGTATTTAACGTGCCGAACGCGCGTCCGGAACCAGGAATTTCGCTTCTACGTGTAGTTATTGTTTATTCTTATGCCTGTTCTAACTACCGATCCATTTGTAATTCGTAAAGAAATCTTGGTACAGTTGTTTTATTTATGTATTTATGTATCTAAACTTTGATCTAAACTCTTTATTGCACATAAACAATAGGGAATATGCATGATTTTCAATAAAAGCTGATTTATGTCACAAACAGGTAACATTTTTTGAATAGCTATTTATAAAAATAACCAAGATATAAGCCAAAAAAGATTTCTTCCTATTTCTTTCTAGCAAAACAGAATTTTACGTGGAGTTCATATGGCCGAACTGCGCAATGGCGTCACCGGTGCACATCGGATCTCTCTGTCTAATTAGCGGTTTAAAATGCTTGTATCATCCGAATTTCTTGACCGATTTTAATGTTAATTTCACTTTTTGTGATATCTTTTACGGTATTTTCATATTTTGTTGAGAAATGCGATTTAAAAAATCCATGCATATTCCCTATTACAAAAAGTTTTTGCATCACTATAGATAATGTACACAGACGAACTTATCCCATATGAATTCTCTTCCAGTTAACCTTGGAGTAGAATAAGCAAGGACAATGCAAGAGGGATAGGCATATTTACAAAATAACAGAAAATAACAAATGGGAGGTTCATTGCGTCCGACCTCTCGCATCGTGCGTCCGAAAAACAGACATATTAAAAAGTAATAATATCTGCTTCCCTAAAATGCATACATAGGTAATAAAATTTACTAATATATACCTACTACCACATATGTAAAAAAAAACACCTACAATAGAGCAAAGAAACAACATTCACGACTTATCTTGTTCATTTAACCACAGCTTCTTTAACCTTTCCCTAAATTAACCGACAGATCTAGATTGCCTCAAGCAATAATTGTTTTATCTCACGAAACCGGGTTTACCATTTCGCTCGTGTAAGACACGCGCTTTTGTGTGCGTAACTACTGAGGCCCGTTTCACGAAGCTACAAGTTACAAATTACAAGCGGAAGTCTCTTTCTAACTCCTTTTGCTAGAAAGAGAGTTCCGCTTGTAAATTGTAACTTGTAGCTTCGTGAAACGGGCCTCTGGGGCACGTTTTAAAAAGCTACAAGTAACAATTTTACAGGTTGAAACTAGCAACACTGCTCAAATGGCTGGTCGTCATTGGTCGAGGTTGTGTCAAATTAAAACTTGTAACCTGTAAATTGTAATTTGTAGCTTTATAAAACAGGCCCAGGTCCGTTTCACGAAGCTACAAGTTACCAATTACAAGCGGAAGTCTCTTTCTAACTCCTTTTGCTAGAAAGAGAGTTCCGCTTGTAATTTGTAACTTGTAGCTTCGTGAAACGGGCCACTGGTAGCGTTAGCAAGCTCATCGTCAAAGAACAAGTAATAAAAACATAAACGACGCTAAACAAGGTCCCCACTTAGCATAATGTCACTAGATTTGAGTGGAGACATAACTAAACCTACCTAACTAAAAAGTTAACACTACATAATTATCTTAATTAAACTTAAACTCTTAAAAGAAAATTTGAAATGGATGGAATCATAATAAAGACCCGTTCTTCATAGTCGGATTCGTTCACTGTCATCTTGAACATTTATTATTAACTCAATATCAGTTTCAAAATATGTCGTAGGCATAGCTGTTGCCCGCGACTCCGCCCGCGCAGAAAAATAAAACATAGCCTAAGTTCATCAGGGATAATGTAGGATTCTAATGTTTGTTATAATTGTTTTATCCAGAAGAACAATACGCTGTTTACCTGTTCAAACACGGTTTAAGTGAAACTTCACGAAAATCGACCATTGTTTATACATGTACTAAAAGTGCTAGCGGTAGGGTAGACCGGGGACAATTGAAACGATTTGACTTTAAATGCCTGTTGCCGTTTTATTTTTTTAGTTAGAAAGATGTACGCCTAAATTATTTCAAGGTTCGTTATCTGGTTGCTAAATAAAGTATATTTGGTAGGTCTATCATTAATAGTTATTTTACAATAATGTAAAAAAGAGAAAGGGGGAATGTTGTTCAATTGACCCCACACCGTTGTCAATTGAAACACTATATAAGGTCAATTGAAACACTGTAATATCTTTGATACATTGAAAGTAATGTTATCAGTCCTACTAGTTTACATTGCAATATTGGTATACAATACGACCGTCAGAAGTTCGCAAGCATACCATTAACATATCGTCATTTATAAGCATCAGAAAATACGAAGACTAGGTAGTAGGTACACATAACAGAGCAATACCAAAAGTGGCACCTATTTTATTTAATAATATGAATGTGGAAGTTATTCTTTCTATTTGTCTATTTATCTAAGTCGCGGGCAAAAGTTAGTGTAGGTATAATAATTATTGACCATGACACAAATCACCATAAAAAAGAAGCCATTTACATTTTCACAATTCACTTTTGCGGCGGTTTTTTTTTTCTTTTTGTTTTGTTTACGTTAGTTTAGTGTGTGTGTTTGCTATGTGTGTGTAATCTTCCGTGGTTTCACTCGATAGTTCCAACGGAAGTTTTTTGAGTATTGTTTGTCTGTTTGTCACGAATAAATGTTTTTCTTTCTGTCTTTCTTTTTCACATTTATCAAAAAAATCATATGCGTCAAATACAGAACCTCCTCATATATAAAGTCGGCTACATTTGGGGACGATTAAAACGCAAGGACGATTGAAACGTTTCAATCGTCCACACGCAAATTGTTTCTATGGTCCCCAACTCACAGATTTTACTTCAAGGTCAAATATTAAACATAAAAACCACTCGAACGGTGATGATTGGCAATAATAAACATTCGTGAATGTATCACAATCACGCTTAAACAGTTGAATCAGATAAAATACAAGAACAAACAAAGTTATAAAGAAATATAAAAGATGAGAAATATTTCGTTTTGACAGCGAAAAATTATAATCGCTCTGTGACACCGCTGCGTATCTCGGTCACTCGTGCGCTATTGACCATAGATTAAAATATGACTGACCAAGTCCTGAGTGTTGCGTCATACTCGTAGGTATTATAGTTTTCGAGAAATTGGACTTGTTTCAGTCATGACGTGTTTCAATTGTCCCCGGTCTACCCTACACCCCGAAATTCAGTAAAAAGCTGCAAATGGTGTTAAAAGCATGAAAATCGGAACGATTGATCTTTAGGCCATAAGAATCCATTTGACCCGCAGCACGAAAAAAAAAAACAAAAAGGAGAGGAGTTATGACGGCATCTTTTTTTTGTATGGGAAAAAATAAATTGTTCTGAAACCTATCGTGTGTGGTATCTAATGAAAGGGCTTACAAAGCCGATTCTAAAAATATATCACATCATTATATTTCATTGACATGTTTTAAATTTAAAAAAAAAATATTTTCAAAACGTACTAAGTTTGGGCTCCCCCAGATATGATACGGTTGAATAATTATTTGTAAAATATACCTAAAATGATATGTAATAGCCTCGTATCCAACCCTAAGAAAGCAAAGCTATAGCTATATATATATCTAATGATTTATAGAGGCTTTAGTACACATACGTGACTATGTCAGCCTCATGAGGAGACTATATAAAACATAATTAAGGATCACTCCCTTCAGAGCAAGAATCTCTGGCAATAAAGGAGTGCTTTACAAAATTGTACAATTTGTTGTAAATCAAAATAGTATCTCCAGACGTTTATTCTAGTCACATTCCATTAAAAGATATATTTTTAAAATCGGCTTAGTAAGCCCTTTCATTAGATAGGTTTCAGAACAAAAAAAAATGTTTTCCCATACAAAAAAAAGATGACGTCATAACTCCTCTCCTTTTTTTCTTCTTTTTTTATCATGCTGCGGGTCAAACTGATTCGTGTGGCCTAAAGATCAATCGTTCCGATTTTCATGCTTTTAATACCATTTGCAGCTTTTTTTGACGCACCGCTAACACTAGTTTAGTTTTTTCCTTTCATCGAGTTTCAAATTACAACGGTCCACAACAAGGTTTCACTTCAACCATTAATTATTTCATTATGTCTTATCTCACTGTGAACAACTTTTCTCCTTTTACTTGTACTTCCCATGCTGATGGTACCTGACAATTCGTTCTGGTGCTAACTAACTACCGATCGGCGACCTGGCCAAAACTGAGCGCTCCCGAGCTTTCGCAATCAGAGACAATGTGCACATGCATCTACACACACAAGTATTGCAAACCTGCTTTCGTGAGATAAAACAAATCGTATGTAATTAAAAAAAAATCTCTAAAGAGAGTAAAAAAAATCTGTTACTTGAAATTGAAACCATAATATATAAATCACACCAATTAAAGTTCAAACTAGTCTTAAATATTTATTTTTTAAGGTTAGCCTCAGGATGCTGAGAAAGGAGAATTTGAAAAAAATGACAATTCCAAAAAGCCTAAATACTATGGAGATTGCAGATTGCAGATCAATCTTTGGATCAACCTAGAAAAATACAAGTTTGAATTACATCACATATGTTTTTATTTTTTCCTTCCAGCACGGGTAGCACAAGTTGTATTTTCTCGCTTGTCGCTCAGTGCGTCTCTATCGTCACAGACTAGATAGAAAGGGAAATCCGAGCGACAAACAAGTCTCGGGCGACATGTGCTAGCCGTGCAGGAGAAAGAGATACTTACAAAAATATGTGACATACATAATTTAAGGTATTTATTCTAGTGAATTTATCATTGTGCATATTGCATTCTCCATAGTGTTTAATCTTCTTGGTTAATTCATGCATAGTACTCAAAACAAAACACATACGTTGCGACATCAAGTAAAAGAGGCTTACTGTTTCCGTTTGGGCCCAGAGCCAGTCTTGTTTGAGACCCATTGAGGGCCATGCATCTCAACCCCTCAATGTTGGGCATATTGATGATATCCGAAGCTGCAAAAGAAGGCGGTATTAAAATTGCACCCCATTATTATCTAGGCTGCATTATTGTATAACTTATTTAGTACCATAATTAAAGTTATAGCAACTGTATTCTTAGTTATGCGCTTATTCCAGCGGGATTCACGCTAGATAACTACTGCAATTTAATTTTCCCTACAGTTTAGTTACCCAAATATTGGAAAAAAACCAGTTGCTTAACATAAATAAATATTCAAAAATGTCTTACAGTCATGATACCGCCTACGGACCTGTTGACTTCTATTACTTTTGTTCCCTCTTATATGCCAGTAGCAGAGAGTAGGACTATTGCTAGAAGCTGTCACTACAATTGATGTGTCCTCATTATCAATCAACTCAACAGCTGACACTTCTGATTGGCCCTCATTGTGACAGTCCAGGATATGGTGACGCAGATATGGCTTTTGCTTCATACCCATAAACTCATATACAATAGCACATCCATCTCTAAAACATAACTTTATGTTAAGAAAAACAAAAAGAATCAACTATGTTGCAGATTATGTTGCATTTAAAGGCTTACCTGTTACCACAAACAATTAGATCATTTTTAATAATAAATCGTGATACATCATTAGTCCGTATGTCGTTGCGCTGAACTTTAGGCACCTCCACACTCCAGTTGTAAGCACCATCTTTGAGGCCATGTTGGTTGATTGGGTAGCAGATAAGTTTTGATCCGAGTGATACAAAGACTGCTTCAGAGTTGTGGAGCTTCAGCCATGGCATGTATTTTGTGCGGAGATTGAGGATTTTCTATAATATTCACAAGGCTACTTAACAAAAAACCTAATTAATATTCTAAAATTTACCAATAAGACCAAAATGAGTGTATTTAAATCTGAAAAGTGTATAAGTGGGTAGGTACTTTACCGGTTTATAAATGCCATTACACCAGTTGTGAGAAATTCTACACAACGTGTACGGGGAAAGTGCCGGGTGACTGGAAATAGGATCTATTTGATTATAAATTCTTTGATTAAAATCTTATTTAATTCAAGGCGAAAAGTTTTAAAATCAAAAGCACTTGCATAAATAAACTGAAAGATCTCCAAATAGCATTGTCTCCCGCAATTAAGTTTCTTAAAGTTTTACAGGTGAGCATTACATGGCTAAGATCTGATAAGGTGAGACTTTTAAATATTTTGGATAAAACATCAAATGGAAGATCGAGTAATGTTATATTTGCCATTTTGTTTACGGATGTTCCATTTCAAAAAATGAAATATTTATATACAGATATTTAGAGCATGTTAAATTCATTATTATATTACGTTACAGGGTTAAACAACAATAAAATAAATAAAGTACAGCTGATTTGACTTCTGTATGCTTCTGTCATGTGTCATCGTTGACAGGTAAGATAGTTCCAGTAACTGATAAAAACATGGTAAATACTATCGATGGCAATAAGAAAGTTAAATAAACTTACCTATATATTACACAAAAAATAAGGACTTACCTTATATTAATGCAGATAGGATAGCATACCGATCCTGTCTGTGCGGGGTCTTATTATTTATTTCATGTTGCAGTAAACATACCCTTATAATCTGTGGTTGCAGTTTGAGATAGGTACTCTGTGGTGACGACATGACAGTTAAAATGAGACAATTGAGACAGACCAACACAACGGTATCTTTATACCACAAACGGTTTTCTTTTTTACTTTAAGAAAGTAGAAACAGAAACGTGAATCATGTTTAATTTTTAGTACCAAATTTCGAGGTCCCACGATACTTTTTTCGAAATCTTAAGTTTTCTATTTCTTTTGTTTAGAATTTACAGTCGTGTCGTGTGCAATGTAATAGTATTGTGTTGATAAAATAATGGATTTGTTTAAACAGGGTATGTAGTTTTTTTGTTACCCTTCGTGGAACTCTAGTGTGCAGTTCGATGAAGGCAATGGTTGATGCGTCTATAAAAAGTCGTGTTAACCCTATTACTGTGACGCATTGCATTAGCTTTGCGAACTCTATCAAGGCCGTACGATCCAGTAACTGGTACGCGCGCAATCGACGATCGGACATTGAGCTGGGCGGCGGGCCGTCGCGGGCATCAGTGGGTGGATCTGGATACTGGTGTTTATCTAGGGTCGTTATCGCGTGTCCAGTGGTAGTTTTCGTATTCGCGTGTCGCTCGAGTGCGCAGCGCACGCCTCGCGCCACGCTTGGGCTAATTGGATACGCAATCATTGTCTTCAGTCCGTCGGGTCTGTGTAATATAGGAAACGCGACGTCCGCGCTTATTTGCTATCGTTATTAGACAGATTAGTGTGTTGTTTGTTTTTGTGGATCTGCACCGTAAATACCGTGTTTGCCAGAAATAAAGTGGCCTTCAAATACTAGTGCAGTTATCAGGTATTTTGTAAAAAAGATTATATTTGTGTACACAAAGCACACAAGCCTTTATAGTCGGGATCTTTTCATTCCGTCACTCATATAAACAAATCAGTTCACCATTATTACTCCATAATCACATACTTTTGAAGTTTGAGCACGGTCATATTATTTATTTATACACTTAATCATTAATGTTTATTGTCAGGTAGTAATCTCTATTTAATATTGTAATTTTTTGATGAAAAGATTCAATGAAAATACAATGAGACTGCCAGATGGTTGTTATAATATTTTAAATCTTTCGAAATATTCTTGATTAGAGAGGCATGTTCAAAGTTACCATTTCGACATATAATATGATGATGATGAATAGGTATATGTATATTCAACCTTTTTAAGTAACTTATTAGAGGTAACATTATTCCCATGACTATTTCATCCTCTATCTAAAGACATATACAGTCAGGTATGATTGTCATTGGCAGTCTGAATAGGAACAGACTGTAGCATCATTTTTGTCAATGGTATAAATTGTAATTAATTTACACGACAAAGAATGTTTGCACTGGCTTAGCATTGTTGAAGAGGCTAACCACTAGAAGTTTTCCAAACAACTCTCAGTTTGTGCCTGTGTACCTAGAATAATGGCTTGGACTTTTTTCTTGAATGGAAATGTTTATCCTGTAAACTTGCATTATTGATTGTCAAGTGTATATGAAAATATTTGTAATTAGTACCTAGTTAAACAATAAAGTGTTGACATTAACAGACCCTTATTATAACTATAAGGTTCCCAAGTAGAATTATCCTTAAACAAAATTCTGTGATGGCATACAGTCTTTATCAACTTAATTTTAATAGAAATATAGTGTTTTCCTTACACATTAGTATAAATAAAAAAATTCATAATCCTGGTATAAAGTGCAGGAAAAAGGTTTATGATTAATGTTACATTCTGTTTGTTTTAGGTATGAAAGGCCCTACAAGGCAGGCACCGGCAGTGCCTTTTAGTGTTAACCGCTACTCACCGGTTACCAACTGGAATGATGACCCATTTGGTGCCGATGTGTTTGAGCCGACGCCACAATTTGGCCAGAAGAAGCAGCCACCACCACGGCCCCCACCACCCAAAATCAACAAGCAGCCGGATGTACCCGTCAAACCTTCTCACTTTATGAGAAAGCCAACAGTACTCACCTCATTACTGTCCAGGAAAAGTAAAAACACTATTACTAATCCCAGTGGTCATGTAACCGTCAACCACTGCAATCCACTCATGGATGGTAACAGTGAATTGGATGCTACCAAAATGTTTCCCAGGTGTGAACCCAAGAATGTTCAAATGGGTGCTCTGATAGACTTGTCCTCGCCTCCCAGTTCACCAACCTTCACAACACGGTCCAGCAGTGATGGCGTCAGTGTTGACAGCTTCAGCTCAGATGCAACTACCTCTACTAACCATCACAATGCATTTAATAATGGAAATGCTTCACAAGCAGAAAGCGGGTTTGAGGATGATTTTGATCTCTTCCTTAATACTAGAAAAAAGATGAGTAAAGAGGACACTTTAGATGACTTCACTACTGTTGATCCATTTTCGCCTCCTCCAGTTTCCAATAAACCTCCATTGTTAAAGAAACCGACTTTAAGCAAGGATCTGTTTGATGTTAGTAGTAATACAAATGCATCTGCTCTGCCCCATCCACGGGGCATGGGTCCTACTATAATTCGAGCGAAGCCGGCCAGGCCGAAGCCTCCAGACAACTCTGCGTTGTTGAAGAGTACCTTTGAAAACTTGCCAATCGCATCCATGAACTTTAACACAACCACACCAATACAGAAGATCAACAATGGATTTGGAGATAGCTTTGTAAGTATTTTAATATCTCTCTGGCCTAACATCATGATAGCAATGAAATGAATTTATCACAATCATCATACTAATTAGGGTGGTAATTGTGCAATTCAGAGAATAACCCTGAGCTCATTGTTCACAATTGCATGTATTTTAGCTGCTATTATTTCTAAGTGACTTATGTTTTCTTACCGGGTAGGTTGGGATGTTCTTATTGGGATATGATTTTGTGATTGAATGTCATAATTATTTAATGTTGTTATTGGTACTATCAGACGAGCTTATCTGGTGTGGGTATTTATAAAGTGGGACACCAGAATCATTTCCTGTAATAAAACAAACAAATCAGTTTTATAAACTGTAATTATTTTTAACATATTACTTGTAATTATTTTTTGCATAATTATGTGTAACTCTACTCGTTTTGGTAGGTATTAAGCATTGTTTTCACTTTGACATGACAATGTATCCATACATTTATAGTTTGTTTAAAAGTTGAGTGAAATAAATAAATGTCAGGGGACAATCTCACACAAATAATGATCTAGTCTCAAACTAAACTCTCGGCTTGTACAGTCAACAGCATAAATAAGTGATCATTTATGTACCTTGTCGCTTTCAATCGTTTCACAATTTTGTAGTTCATTTCAAACACGACGTTAAAGTGACAAGGTACATAATTGATCACTTATTTATGCTGTTGACTGTACCATGGGTGCTAGACAACGATAAACATACTAATATAGAGAAATGCATAGTACCTTATCGTTCAAGTCTCAGGAACAAATACTTATGCTCATCTCACAAATATTTGCCATACCGCGTTTGGAGGTTCCATCCTGCATATTCTCCGAGAGATGCGCCACTGAACCTATCAGGATTAATTAACCTTGATTGTTCGTGTCGAGTTCAGTTAGTTAGATAATAAGATGAATTTATAATGATCCTCGTTTCTAACAGCTGGTCAGGGCCAAAATAAGTATTTACGCAAAAAAAACATCATCGATTTGTGCGGTCTTTGCCAATAGTTGCTCTATCTAATCATTTCACACTTGCGACATCGACTAGCACCTTCCTGAGAAGATAGTAATTAAATTCCTAAACTGAAGCCTTTTATCAGATTGCTCTAGGCCAAAAAACAACATATCTATACCTTAATGTATAGTCTATGTATGGATCAAAAATCGGATGTTCCGTTTTGAATTTGATGTTTTTGTCGGATTTTAATAAATAGGGTGTCAGGATTAGTCAAGAACGTGTCATAAGCTATACGTAAAAAAATAAGTTTCGTCATAATAGTCGCCAGACAGTCGTTCAGTTTTTATCTTTTGATTAATCTATGAATATTATGAGTATGCTAGGCAACGATTAATTGTATCGTAGTGTCATTTTGTCACGAAACAATGTCAAAGCGTACGTTATTGCACAAGGTGCAACCAAAAAATTAGATTCAATGTCGAACGTTGCACCACCGTCACGCACGCGAAGTCCGTACCAAATATTGTTCATCATTATTACTAGCTTTTCCCCCTGACTCCGTCCGCGAAAATATCGATAATCGCTGTTCCTTCGGGAACAGTGCCGGATTAAGCAAGCGCGGGGCCCCGTAGCAAATTATATAAAGAGACCCTTGTTTTAGGTTATTCCTAAGTTTAGAGTGCTAAATAAAATATAACCTGGTAGAAATACATACCAGGGAGACGCACAGGTGAGCGGGGCCTCCCAAAGCGCGGGGCCCGTAGCATTTGCTACTCTTGCTACGTGGCTAATCCGCCACTACTGTTCGGTAAGTGTCTGATTTTTATAGGATAAAAAGTACTCTATTTTCTCCGGTCTATTAAACTATCTATGGTACCGAATTTTAAATACCTACATCGGTTGAGACATTGAACTGTAAATGTTCATAAACGCACGATTTTAGAAGGATGCTTTGTCACTTTCTGTCAGTAATTGTCATAGAGGGTAACCCATCATTTTATCGAATTTCTAATCGATCGCTATTTTCTGCTGAAACCATGATGTTTTCAGGATATCTTAAACTTTAATTACGTAGGTTTGGTCAGGCTGGACTTGTGAATACCAAAAAAAAAAACTCGTACAGCGAGAAATACTTTTCGATAAAATGAAAATTCTGCGTAGGTACTGATACGTCCGTTGAAAGGTGTTTCGCTAAAATATTAGATAGGATACACAGTCCCCCGTCACAGTGACAAATAAGGATAAAGCTTATTTTAAGCATAGGACAAGGATATACGTGTACCCTTACTTTATTTGTCAGCGTACCAAATTTTATTATTTTGCGTAGATGGGATCCCATCCTGTAATTTTAAGCGGACTTACCGCATACTTTACCACTTCCTAAGTTTCATCAAGATGTTTCTTTCATCTTTATAGCATGGTACCTAAATAGCATTACGCGCTGTGACACTTTCAGTTCAGCAGTTTCCACTAGTGCGCTCAGAATCGAACTCGATGCCTTTCAATCACTAGTCGGCGGTTAATCTTCTGGTCTACTCCACCGACTCGGGGACCTAAAGATCATACACACATACATACCTTCAAGCATGTAATCCCAGAGTAGGGGTAGGCAGGGCTACAGAATAACCTACAACTCTAAAATCTTGTGGATAATTTTGTAATCACATTTTGCAGAAATACGAGGGGTGATCCATAAGTTTTGAGAATCAGTAAGAACCATCTACATAATGATATTCTTTTAATGTGGACTATACCATTGCACTAATGAAACTTAAAGTAGAGAAAAAAAATGTATACATTATTAATTTGTTTTCCTGTGATAGCTAAACAAAAAACATCTGTATTAACTATTTTACAAGGCGGCAAAAATAAGAGTTAGTTTTGTAATAATTTGGAGCTGTGTGGAAAAAGTTCTGGTTCACTAATAAAAAATATTGTTATTGAAAATGGAACCTTGATTTATCATTATGATTTAAAGGATAAATAAGTTATCATTGCAGTGGATTTTTGTATCTCCAGCTCTGTCACCAAAATTTAGGGTGGTTTTTTCGGCCTTTTCCAGGATTATTGAGGCCTACAAATAAATACTGCGACATTAGTTTTTAGCAATTGAGTTCAAATAATCTAGGAGAGTTATATAACATCATTCTATCCTAATTATGGCAAAATAATAAAAATAAGCTGAAGAAAAAAAAATACGAATGTTCGGCAGGAATTGTGCTTCAGAGCCTTCTAATTTATAAGGGTGCTGCTCGTCGACCAAAGATCAGAACTGATAACCGCTCTCCCCGTTATTTAGCCCTAACTTTCGACTACTACTTCTCCTTCACTAATGCTCAAAAACAACTACATAAAAATCACGAGCTGGTGATGACATAGTGAAGGTACAAAATTTGGCCATTTTGACCTCCAAAAGTAAATTTATTTTTATAGTGGTAAAATAAAACAATTGAATGACGTTAATAAGTGTTCGGAAATATAAAAAGTGTGCTCTCATTCCAATTAAAATATAACGATTTACATATCTCCCATTTTTAATACCGATTATCAAAACTTATGGATCACCCCTCGTAGGCTAAGATGTTTACCAGTGTATTTTAGTGAAAGGTTGCAGGCCCATCGCCTCACAATACTACAAGCCTTTATTCCCTTAGTCGCCTCTTACGAAATCCACAGGAAGACACGGAGTGGCACTGTTCTAACCTGGCAACCACACGGGTTTAACCTAAAGATCTGTTGTGAATTAAAGGTACTTGCAAAACCTGCATCATTCTAAAAATAAAAGTATTTTGGCGATTATGTAAGGATCATAAATTTATTTAGTTCGTTACATTTCCTAAGAGACTGAACTAAATAATCGTAAACAAACCAGACCGCTATATAGCTGTATTATACGGACAATAAAACCACAATAAAACCTGTTTTATTGAACTCGGACGTATAGTAGCTGCAGCGATTAGCTGTTTTACTGCGTATCATGGCTTTGTTTCTTTACTTACCATTCGGTTCGGTTAAATACCTATGCAAATAAACATAGGTAAAAAACTTAAGTAAAACCCGTCTTGCTTGCAAGTTAGTTGTATATAAAACTAATATGAAATATACGTCAAATATTTAAACGTATAATGTCGAACGGTCTTACAACTAGAGAATGAGTGGGTTTACTTAAGTTTTTTACCTATAGTCAAATTCGTGCGCGGCGTAAGCCTAAGTAAGAGTTTAGAGGTTATATCAACACATGCTCGGGTGCTTAGGGTTGTCAAAACTTTACGTATTACGTATCCGTTACGTATCCGACCACGGCAACCAACAGCCCCGATTGGCTCAGTCTCCGGCCGTCTTCGGCACTTGCTTGTGGCGCGTACAATTACCCAATAATTTTTTTGACCATACTTAGAAGTTAGAACATTGTCATTTGATGGTTATTTAGTTTTAAGTTTATTATGATATCTACATTATCACTTTCGTTGGGGTACTGCACGTATAAGGTGCGCAAACATACATTTTCTTGAAGTAGTTTTTCCGTTGTTGTCAGGATTCCAAGCCGTATAGTTGGGAGCCCGCGTCGCCGGAGCGGGAGAGCTCGCCGCCCATGCCGCGCGAGCCGCCGCCGCCGCCCCCGGCGCTCGACGACGCCTGGCCCGACGAGCCCGACGCAGACTTCGGCCAGGACGACCAGCCCTACGCCATCGCGCTTTTCGACTACTTCACCGATCATCCCGACGATTTGTGTTTCTCGGTGAGTTACCCTTATTAAAAAAAATCATACTCGCGACGAACCCTCATGAGCTCGTTCCGAAGCTCTTTATTATTAATCAATTTTCTTGAAACTTCGCTGAAAACTTTCGGCGGAATACACTCTTTAAATAAAAGAAACTGCGTTGAAATAAGTTCCCTTAAGCATGACAAACGGAAGCATGTGACAATTTGTCCTTTGATTAAATACTGTACCATTACCATATTGTTTACTTTAATAAAAATATGGGTTGTGGGACATAAAATTGTGTTTCATCTCTGCAATATTGTTTTCGTGTTCCAACGTCTGCTTTGTGATCGACTAATGAGCCAATTACATAATGGGCTTCAAGTGCTTGCGCATTTCGAAATGGAACATTGACGTCACCATGTTAATAGTTTTCTTTGATTTGACCTCTTTATTAATTATTATTTCTGTAGTTCAGCGTTTCCATTATCGTATTTAAGCATCGTAAGTTGTATAAGAGCATCGTTACTTTAAAGTTTTAGAACACCATGATAAAAAAAAACGATCCCAAAACAAACAAATAAGATGTTTGTTTTGTTTATGCGCGTCGTGGCCGCCCGCCACGCCAAGTGCAGGCTAATAATAGTGTTCAGTACGTAGGCGTTTCTTGACTTCAGACACTAATTACGCAAATTCCTCCAAAAATGGTCTCAAATAAGTATATTTATTAACTTCGAAAGCAATGTTACGGAATCGGTAAAGAAAGAAAATACTGACGTTTGCGTCTATCACAAGACGATCACAAGCAATATCAGCCTTATTATTACTGTTCATTACTGTTCATAAAAAACATAGGTTGCTTTGGTTTTAAGATTGTTACTCGTTACATAACTTATTTTTATCTATTTCTTTGATTTTTATGAGATAAACACGTCTATTACATACTTATTCTCACTCGATGTGTTTGCATTTGTGTTTCTATTTAAAGAATACTGTTTTCCTCAATCTTGTGACGTTTCAACTTCCCGACATTCATTCGCCTTTACTAACTAAATTCTAACGTATCTACCTAAATGTCAATGATCGTTGAGTTTATGTTAAGAGGTGGTTTGTCCTGACCTGACTCGAGTAGGTTATACATTGTGGCAAAAACAATTAAAGGAGGAAAACTGTCGTTACTTTGAGCCTGCAGTATAACGTGAATCTATATTGTTATTCACCAATATTGTATTACTTTATCGATAAAAAAATGGCGTATAGACGTATTACCCGTCTGCTACGTGACGTATGTGTTTTTTTGTTGACATAGGTGTGTGGTTCTCTGTTTATTTGGCGCAGACGTCAGTGAATGCGCCACACATGGAGCGCGTCTGAGCCCACTGATAAATCAGGTCCATTCAACAGCCGATAACAATGACAGGAACTCGCTATCAGCACTCGCCTTTTTGTACGACCAGAGGAAACTGATCGAATGAACTTTTAATAACACATTTGCGCTCGTGGCCTGCAATAAATGCGTTATGTAGATAACTCTTATGAGTATAATTAAACTGTAATTATTACGTTAACCGGTTATAAAAATACATTACATTATTATGCTTGCTTATTACGAAAATAATAGATAAGAATGTATAGATTGGTTCTCGAACGTCCATTTAGACGAGGTTATTATTAGATCAAAAAGGCGTCAATGACATAAGTCGATCGAATGATGCCAGCAATTAGAACTAAATTACTTGAATTGCAAATAGGTTACTATTTTACTAACGTTCAGTTGTTACTTTTCGGCTTAGTAGATTAGATATGAGTTTTTAGAGATGTTTGTAATTCTGTAACTCTGCCTACCCCACTCTGGGAACGAAGGCGTGATATTATGTATGTATGTATGTAGATTAGATATCTTTAAACCATAATAACTTTAACAGCCCTGTGATGATAACTCAATCTGAAAGCGTACTCTGAGTCACCTAAATTTCATTATATTAAAGAACAATAACATAACTTTATACATCCTTGATACGTTGATAAGGAATTGATTTATCGTAATGAGTCGCAAAAACAATGTTGCATTCTCATACAAATTGCGCCGCACGGTAGAACCTCCAGCCAGACAGAAGCTTTACAATGCGAGTCATAAGTAGGCATGCTTCATTAGCTACGACTTAAGAGGTGAAGGCCTCAATAATACTCGCGGAGAAGTCTTATTTTTATGAGCTCTATAGATAGCCCTCGAGCTGAGACTCCATTGCCTATGATATATTACGTACTTGACGATTCATTGCGTCTAGTTTTATTGGTATTGTATCGCGCTTTATTTAAGTGGGCAACAAAATGACTCTTTTTAGACAGAAACAATTTGTTCAAGTCAGTGTCTTTTACAGCATACTTTGGGCACTTTGCTTTGATTTAGGTTTAATATTGTATTTTCTGTCCCTGATAGTTAACGATGAATGAGTTTGATATCAGTCAACACTAAACGTGATACGTCGACATACCTATTTAAAACCAAGACATTCGGTTTTAAAGTTCTTAACTTATGAGAACGGCGGTGACTTTGTTTTCCGTGAGTCCAATACTGAGTCTGTCTGAATACTGAATCTGATATTTTTGAGCAACTTTTATCTGCCGAAATACTTATTTTATAGTGACAGTGCAGATTCATTATTTTAAACTGCAAACGGCGGTGTTCGCGTTGTTGATTTCTTAGTAGCAGAATTTCATTTCTATTCCCGATTGAAGTTTTGCAGAAGTATTTTTCCCTGAAGCTTTCGCGGAGAATACTCGTAATTAAAAATAGAAAACATCTGCGACTGTGGAAAATAATATCGGAAAAAAATGCGAATAGAAAATTTGCGTCAAAGAAAAACTATTAAAAAAAAGACCCGTTTGGTGTCTGATAATAGTGATAATTGAGACTTGTGACATCACAGGGCAGTACCAAATAGCGTGTCACTGACCAGTTTCCTTATTCGTTAGTCTCGCGGATTAATCAGTTTCCTTATTCGTTAGTCTCGCGGATTAATCAGTTTCCTTGTTATATAGTTTCCCTAGGTTGAAAATTGCTATAGTTTTAGCACATCATAAAATTTGATCTTATTTGACCTGTCCGTCAACATCTCTATTCTAAGAATCATCGTGTCTTGTACAAGACATTCACTTTATACTAATTAGAACCTCCAGTAGAAGTGTACTGCTGGATAGTGGACGTGATTTCGAATTCTGGTTGGTACAAAACTTTGTGCGCTGAGCGCGAACGATTGTGTGCTCTTAATTATTCGATAGCGTAAGAGCTGTACAGATGGATCGATGACATGCTTTATTAGCCCTATAGGTTTGGCCAAAATTCTTCTTCTTAATCCAGGCAAGTCTGTTCCGCTGCTGGGCTACTCCTTTTAGTTTCCATAAATCATTGTTCAGCAACTCCTGGACTTCTCATCCCATCTCTTTCTTCGTGTGCCATTTTATTTTATTTTTAAATTCAATATAACTACTGTTGGAACCAAGCCACAAAAGGAATATTTAACTGTGTGTTATATGAACTTATATGTATATTACATCCGCTCGACCAACGACAATGATAAGCAATTATTGCCTTATCAATGTAAACGTTTAAATCGATCGCCATATTATAATAAAATATGATTTCAAATAGGGAAAGAATCAATAACATTTAAAATGACTGTGCGTTATTATAACATTTGTAACTGATGAATTAACATTTGCTTTTAGAAAAACATTTTCACCGTTCAATTGTAACAGTTGTAAACTTCCAACCTTGACACTGCAACTGGCAAAATTGTCTCACTGGACAGTAGCCATATTATTATATCAAAGAATTGAATTTAACCTTTTCGCCGCCATTGACTTGATACAAAAATCGTCCACACACACAATGACAGCTGAAAACCACAGCTAATTTCAACCTTACGTCACAAATACTCAGGTCTATTTTGTCACTGTAATCCTCGACTTGATATGAAGTATATCAAGTCAATGGCGGCGAAAGGTTAAACTGAGCATAATTTGAATTTTGCTTTAACCCTTAACCAGGCTGAGAGATCACACGTCACAATAGAGCTTCAGACTTACAAACATACAAATTGAGTAGATTTTATTCGGGAGAAAAGAATTCCTTACGTCTCATGGTTAAGGTCAGTTTTATTTTGGCTTATCCTGCTCCACTATTTAATTGAACGATTTTGTTTTCGTGTTTGCAGGCCAATTCGAGGATAACGTTGATAAGGCGGGTGGACGACGAGTGGCTGTTCGGCGCCGTGCGCAGCGGCGCGCAGGGCCTGTTCCCGGCCAACTACGTGCAGGTGAAGGTGCCGCCGGCGCGCGCGGCCACGGCGCTGTACGACTTCCGGCCCGACCAGCCCGGCGACCTGCCCTTCCGCGCCGGGGACCCCATCACCGTGCTCTCGCAGCTCAACGACGAGTGGTACTACGGCGAGTGCCTCGGAGCGAAAGGACAATTCCCCTTCAACTATGTGCAAATGAACTCGTGAAACGTCCCGGAAATTCGACAAGTCGAGATGTGATAAAACTGTTCAAAGACTGAAGTCTACCATATCGACCGCTGCCTTCTTAGATGTTCGCGTCCGTTTTCCACGACGGCGGCGGTGGACAGGAACGAAACGATTTAGGCAATTAATGTTAAAATGAGTGCAATATTGCCGTGTATTTTATTAAAGCTTGGTAAATAAAAGTCCATTGTCATGAAAAGGCTGCTTGATTTATATTTGAAATCAGGGAGGCTCCTGTGAAGCCATAAGTGTACAATCATATTGCGTTTTCGCACGAACGTTGCCATAATAACGTAGGCGTCATCTCTAGATTAGGTACTACTGTGGGCACCGCATGGGGATAGGTTTAATGGGAAACTGAATGTAAATAAATCAAATTGTAAATTCAGTATTAATATATGTTTTAGTTGGTAATACGTGTTTTAGTCTCGTTCGATCTGACATTCTAGTTATGGCTCTTTTCTTCTCGTGTTTTGATAATTTTAATATTAGTAAGTATCCATATACTTTGGTAGAACAAAGTGTGGCTTACTTCAGCTGATAATTGTTGGGTGTTATTATTGTTGATCAGAAACGACGCACTAGACTAGATAAAGCGATCTCCGAGCCTGCGTGAGCAATGACGATATTTTGCCGTTCCCTTATCAAAACTGCGTCTCCAGTCAAAACAAAAGGAATCCATAATCACAATAAATCCCGTGATGTATGTTACAGCCATTAATTGTATATATTGTATTTCCCGGTTATTTTCTATTATTTTTAAAGGGACCATAACGTTAAGTGCCTTATGTAACTATATTGTCTTCTGTGTATATAAATGAACCTAATTTATCTGTGTAGTCATAATAAAATCTAATACCAAATGTTAGTGTTTTACTTGTCTGCTTGGATGTGGATGACGATGTTATCACGTGACACAAGCGTTCTGGACGTCATGTTAGAATGTGCCAATATTATTTGCATGACATGATGAGCTGCGACAACGGTTGGGGGTTTAGGGTATAAGCCAATGAGATGCAAAACGAATGATATTTTAGTGTCAGTCGACAGGTGTCATACTTATCAGCTGTGACACTAGGAAACACTGCTGTTGCTGCCTTTTAAACGCCACGGCCGACTGCAATTTTACGTGCCACAAACGCCACGTCATCATATACCGACAAAATATGTACGAAGCGCAGAACTCACTGACAGGTGGACGTCCGCGGCTCCAAGGGTCTGGCCACGTCACCACGGCACGGCGTCGTTAACCTTTTCAACGCCACAGTCGGCTCGGGCCGTCAAGAGTTCAAGATTAAAATAGACTTTGTTTGATAGCAATAAGGTGTAATTTGCATAGCATAGCAAACATGTTTGGCGTATGGCGTTCAAAAGGTTAACATGAAACGCCGCAGCAACGTAGAAAGGCACGTTGCCGCGTCGTACAGATAAACGGTGCCGTGGATTACCACGGCACCGTCCCAGGCTTCAGGCCCTAGCACCCGCCATCGTGTATTGCTGACTGAGGGGGATCCCCTTAAAATATCGAGAAACATTTCATCGAATGTGTCATTTCACCGAATTTAATTTCATCGAAAGATAATTTCTGCTGAAACCTTATAGTTGGTTACTTTAAGCATTCGTTACGTAGGTTAGGTTAGACTAGACTTGTGAAAACAAAAAAATAAAACTCCTGCACGTGGAAATGCCTGTCGATGAAATGAAAATTCGGCGAAGTGAAACCTAACTGAGGCGTTCGGAAGATTAAGCTGAAGTTCCAACGTCAGCTGTGTCGCTGCTAAGGTTTTAGAGCAGTAAGTTCTAGGAAATGTTAGGACACTGCTATGTTTTTAGAGTGAAGCGTCTACAAGAGCTGTAACACTAATATTTTCTAATGAAAAGTGCAAGAAGCGCAACGAAAGTGCAACAATGACAATGAAAGATTAATATCGTCACATACAGTGAGGTTTATTATATGAACAAAAATAATCTATTTTAAAAATATTTACAATTCCTTAATTTACAACTTAACGTCAACATACCCTGTTCGCTTTTCAACCGTTGCTTTCTAATAAACATTGCTGAAGAAAAGTGTTAGTGGCAAGACGACTGAGTTGCGTCCAAGTTGCAATCCGAGAAATAAACCGGGTGGTGCATATACGGGGCTTATTATGACGATGAGATTTACCCGATACATACAAACCAAATCTTCATTCACAACATGTTGAA
This sequence comes from Acleris literana, assembly GCA_946894065.1. Classification (NCBI taxonomy): domain Eukaryota; kingdom Metazoa; phylum Arthropoda; class Insecta; order Lepidoptera; family Tortricidae; genus Acleris; species Acleris literana. The sequence goes on along the minus strand of OX335689.1, from coordinate 7,723,888 downwards.
AAGGGAAAAGAGGGCGGGATTCTTTTTTATGTAGAATGCATACATACTAAATATTTGCTAATTATCTAATAACACAGTCCCGAACATTGCCTAGTATTTATAAAACTGCTGCTATAAGCACTCCCAAGCTTCTTCAGGTACAAAATAAAATATAAAACTCTTGTTTTTTTCTAATTACAGTAAAAATTAAGATTGACTAAGTTTTATTTTTGATAGGCAAAGCATATATAAAAAGGTAAATAAAAATTGAATTAACAGTAAATAAAAAGATTTTTGTAAAATATTTGAGTAAAATTTGGAATCAAAGAACAAAGCACACATAATATAAAAAAATATATATGCTCATACTGATCACATGCCAACTACATATCTGTTGGACAATTGGCTTTTTCTAAAGGTTTCGTTTACTAGAGAACTGAACAAATTCAGTTGGCAAGAGAGCTTCTGACAAGAAGAAATATAGATTTATTCAAAACTTTCAAATATTGAATGTATACATACATATAGGCTAGGTACTAGGTATGCTGTCAAATTAAAATTATTTTTGATTTAGGCTTTACAAATTGCGCCCGTCAACACAAACACATCTATTAGTGATTGGCTATTGCAGAGAATATTTTCATTTTAAGAAACTTAAAAAAGTTTCACGTTTGAAAAAATCCCTGCTTATCTCCACTTTCTACGCTTTGTTGAGTTCACGGCCTGGTTTGGTATAATCACTACAACATTAAAACCAATGCTCCACCGCCCTTGTAACCTAGCTCCGGTCGTAACTACCTTAAGACCGTTTTGCAAACCCTTAAAGATAAATACACATTAAGTTAACAGCATTTTTTAACAAATAGAAGCTTGCAACTTTCATAACGTGAAACACTACACACATGTAAAGCACATTTCTCTACTTGAATCATTTTTTTAGACTGCGTCTAAATTTCGACATTGAGAGCTTTTAACACTTTTGAATCTTATTTTTTATTGCATAAGGTTCAAAAAGGTTAATGTCTCCTATAGGTCTACCTTATAGTAGACCGCTGCAGTTTTTGCGAAAGCGTTTATATCTCGAAACGCGGAAACATTCAAGCGTTAAGGGAACACTAAAACTGCCCGGCAGCCCCGAGCCCGAGACTGAACTATACGAGCACACTACCTGTTTAATAGTGTGGATATAGCACAATCCTATAAAAAGTTCATATTTTATACAAACAAAAATCCCCTTCCTAAAGCAGTAGGTGCCTATTATGATAATCGTACCTAACGTTCGTCGGCTTGGCCTAGCAATTTTAAAATTCAATTTCGAATAACCAATATATGGATTTTAATAAAGGTTACCAGTATATAAAATTACTTTGAGAGCTTAGACACATCTGATTATTTCAGATTTTAGCCATCAAACACTGGAGGTCTGCCGTTACTGGCGTATTTTTCACTATTCTGGTAGCCGTTATTGAATATTTCCTCTCTGACTTATTAATATATTATGATATTTACAAGGAGCGTTGTTAGGTGTGGTAGGACCGGTCTAGTCTGGCCTGTAGATGGGTATCCTCGGGATGTACTCGACGAGCAGCACATACTCCATCATGGAGGAGGAGTCGCAGTGCTGCTTGGTGAGGCGCCACCGCAGCCCCAGCTTGTTGTACAGGCGGCTGTTTTCCCATTCTAGCAGTTTGTTCAGGGAGTGCTGCGTCTGGAATTATTCAATAAGATTGTATTACACCTTTCACATGTCTTGTGACCACTAGGTTTATCAAGTCCGACAAAACAAATAAGCTGTACTAACTGGTTAGATAAGTTAACTACCTATTATATGAAATGTAAACAGACATGCTACTACAACTTCTATCAAGACAAAACCCGATGCGTGTTGAGTTGAATAAAATCAAATTGTTTTCTACTAGTGACACGCCCTCGCTTCGCTTCGGTTTATGCCAGTTTTCTGTAATACCCGTACATAATACAAAACTTATTATGCATCAAAACCTTCCTCTTGAATCACTCTATCTATTTAAAACAAACCGCATCCAAATCCGTTCCATAGTTTTAAAGATCTAAGCATACATAGGGACAGACAGACAGCGGGAAGCGACTTTGTTTTATACTATTACTAAATTAATAATATTAATATATTTTCTATGACCAGAATCACACTAAGAACATCGTCTTGGTAATTTACACCAGGGGCACATTGGGTGTCCACACGTTGCGTCGTGTCGCCTTTTAATAGTGTGTTTCGGACATTCATTTTTTAACGAAACCCGTCTGCCTAATATGACCTTGAAAGCATAAAGAGCAATAAAATCATTCGTTGTATCTGTAATGCTAGTGGACCTCGAAGCGTGATATCAGTGCAGTATTTACCTCATTGCTCTACATAAACAAAATATGCAACTAATATTGAAAACATGGACTTTGGGACACATTATAATTACGTAATATCTATTTCCTAACATATAATAATTTTGACATTATTCATTTGCACTAGGTAGGTGTAGGTACATGTACATCATTTTCCTCTTCATAATCTTACTGATTTATTTGTTTTTAACATTAAAAGGACCACTTTGTAGAATTACTTAAGTTTTTTTTATTAATGTCATTAACAATGACTTTGGACTACTATGTTTCTGAAGATGTTTTTATGAAATACAATTACTAAAACTTCTACAATTTGAATTTATGTTCTAACCACTCTTAAAAGTATTAATTCTTGTAATTAGTATTCAAGCACTGTTATTAAAAAAATATATGTATAAAATAAGTATATGTGTGTATGTTTGTGTATATATATAAAACTCAAAGATAAAGTTAAATTATCAATAATTAAAGGTAAATCGAAATGTAAAAGAGTCAATGCAATAATAAAACAACAAAAATGGCGTTGTACTGGCCACATGGTCAGACAAAACATTGAAAAATGGACTAAAGAGATTGTCGAGTGGTACCCAAGAGGTTACAAAAGAAAAAGGGGAAGACCTACTCTTAGATGGTTCGATGACCTGAAAAAGGTAGGTGGAGGAGACTGGCTCAGAAAGGCAAGCGACCGGACACAATGGAAAATTTTGGAAGAGGCCTATGTCAGAAGACAAACTGAAGTTGTCGATGGAGAATAGATATTATATACAAGTTATATTAGATATAGAATAGAAAACAAAAACTTCAGTAATAAAGGCTATTTTTATTTTATTTTATTTTTATAATTAATAATAATAATATGTACATTTATATACATATATTTAAATTATTAATCTACCTTGATCTCCCAAGATACAGGTTAAGCTTAGTTTGGGTGCCTATGTTTGTTTTCTCCGCAAGTCAAATAACGCGTGTGTACCTTTAAGTTAATGTACAAAAATTTGATGTGCCGATTTGTGATGTTTTTTTTTTTTCAAGACAGAATACAGTCATTAAATTCGAATAACAACCACTTACTCACTTTTTCTAATAATGGGTAAGTACACAATTTTCCTGTTCATTTTCTTACTAATGTATTTGTTTTTTTTAAATTAGCATTTAGTAGAAATAAGTTTTTTTTTAATAAGTTTAATTAGTGTCATCAATAGGATAGTATTCATTAACATTGAATGTATAAATTACAACCACTTACTCTTTTACTAAGACATATAACTGGCCAGAGAGAGCATCCGAGGGTACAACAGCAGCAGACGCAGCCACAGAACAGCCACTTAACGTTGACAGGCAGCGTTTTCTTCAGCACGCTGTTGATGCGTGCCACCGTGGCCTGGTATTCTTCTGGAGCTACCCGGGACTGCAGCCCGGATGGGAACTCAATGTTGAATCGGTTACTTAACCCAAAACTGGAAATGAAAGATTTTTTATTTAATATTCACCACATTTCTGAGCCTCTTCTCAAGACGAAAATGGGCTAGATTACCTACATAGGACAAGTCAGGTTAGTGGTGAATATTTTGTAGTAAATGGACTTTGACTACCAAATTACTGTTTTTTTACAAAGAACAAGACAAACTGTCAACTGTATGAAAAACAGATGGATACTGGTAAAATAAATAGGATTTGGGCATCTTGATACCAGTTTTTATAAAATGTACAATTTGTTTTGTGGTATATTACAGTCAATCATGAATTTTAGGTTTGTGGTCAAAGAGATCCAGAAAATCTTTAAATGTTACTGAAAACTTTTAACTTTGATCTTTTGAACCCTAAATAATTACTTTTGAATTGAATGTACGCAAATCTATGCCACTATTTAGAGTCGGTCCGACCTCTAAAGAATCACCTTCAAACCAAATGAATACAAATCAATGACAGTACAAAGTAGGTATTAGACATTACAGAAATAAGAGACAAACAGGAAATAACAATGCTAAAAGCTTCTTAAGGATATATGCAAAATTATTTTTTCTGAATTCAATTAAGACTCGCAACTAGTGAGTTCTTAGATTTGATCTGACTTAGAAATGACTCAACATACATTCTTCATAAATAAGTATAAGTACGAAAAGATAAAGTAATAAGAGTTTTTATGTCAGTCGATCTTTTAAATGACACTAACACGTTAAGTGGCCAAGAGCAGCCATGCCTACAGAAGGTTATTTGTCACAAGAAATGTTTTAAAGAGACTGTCTCTGATACGGATTAAGTTAAATTTTGCTCAGCTTTTGAAACATGCTATTAAACTCAGTTATCTTCTACTAGTTTGCCTGCTGCTCCTTCTTAACAGAATTTGTAAACAGTTGTCGATTAACCAGCCATATGCCTAGAGGATCTAGGTACCAAATTTACGTAAGTACATCTTTTTTTTAAATACATTTATTGTTTTATGAAGGATTACATTTTTTCAAAAGATTAGTAGCTTGACACTGCCCAAATATTTCAGTAAAAACACAATAAAGAATCACATAATTGCAGTCCTATCGTCAAGCTTAACAAAAAACAAATAAATCAGAAAGCACAATATTATAGTTATTATATTAGTAACATGACCTTTATAGAACTCAACAAAACATCTGGCAAGGCTATTAGGTTTCATTCATTACTTTGTGTATGTACCAAAACAGCTACTTAAATAGAAATACTTCACAACAATAGCCCTTATATAAAATATAAATAATGTTGATAACTAATTTTTAAATGTTCAGGACTTCAGGGTCATTGACCAGTCGGAGTGTTTCAAGAGCAAGACAAGAACTGATTTGAGTCTGTGTCAGTGTCCTGCCCCAAGGAAAAGTCCTTCGAGTGATAGGTCGACGATAACAAAGGACTATGACATTATTGACTCTAACGTAAGCTTGCAGGTCGTACTTAAGCTCCGACTCTCTAATTGTATACAATAAACAAACTAAAAACTAAAACTGATTAAGAATATGACAAATAAGACCTTACACTGTCATGTTACCAGCTCCCCGTACAACTATGGGATCAGGCACTAATGTCACATGAGTTTCTTCTATATTCTCCTCACTTTCAGTCTCATCAGGGTAAATTGCATCAAAATCTGCCATTTTTACTTATTCACTAACTTAAATAATATACGATTTTATATATTTTTAACACATAACAAAGCACAGGTTTTGTTTGTTGAATTACAACATTCATGGAAGAGAATTTGAGTGACGTTTTCAAACACACAATCTGTGTTGCGACAGTTCGGTTTATAATTAATATTCAATACTTTTCATGCGCTGTTAACTATAGTTTTTTTTTGTATATTATATGCAACTTAAGTTTGGGGACGGCTTATTGAACTTCGGTACAATGACTCTTTATTTGTATTACAAATGTGTTACAAAAACGTTTTTCATGGCCTGGCAGCATTGACAGTGTTATACTTCTAGCGACTCTTCTAGCTTCCCGAAAGATGGCGGTAGTAGTAACGAATTATGGTTTGAAAGAAAATAAAAAGGTTCGTGAACGAGCTCTACGAGGTACCAGATTAACACCGCTAGACTCGCAAGCATTATATTATCATAGAGGCTCGATTCATAAAGTCAGTCCATTTGGATATTTAAAACTTGTTAACCATATAAGGCTCTCTCCACATCTATCGACGCCAAGAATATAATTACTCAGATAAAGAACAGAAACAGCATACTTACCTACCTACTACAAAAACGTCATTTTCTCGTATACTTCTAGGGACACCGGCTTAAACCGGCCAGAAAAGGCTTTATAGCCAGCAATAAGAGCAAAAAAGACTTCTAAAACTGATAGGTACTACGGTATTTTTTACTTTCATACATCTTTAAAAATGGACACATTTTGTAAAGTAGGTAGAGATCGTCTTATTTTCATCAAATTTTAAACTGAACGCCCCGTCCCAATGTTTTTAGGCTCAATTTGGATGCAATTTTCATAGGTCGAGGGACGTTGAGTTTAAAATACTTTAAAATTAGACTATCTTTAACTAAATCGGTCCGCCGTTTGAATATGGGAACGAGCATTAGATAATAACACTGAAGCACCAGATATGTAGGTACCCTAGTCATAATGACTGGCGGAGCTTAGCAACATGTTTAGCATTGTCCTTCGTCAGGCGGCGGCCTATTATACGTCAAGTACCACTCACATGACCACTATCGCATAGGTTGATAACGCACAGCTGTGACCCAAAAACTAAGTACCCTAGGCACCTACCTACTTTTATTATGCAGTTATTATTAATTGCGGTATGATACGATATTTAGTTATGAAGCTTACTTCTACACACTATAATATTTTAAAGAGGAAAGATTTGTTTTGTATTTTTTTAATTTTTGTTACGAATAAACTCAGAAACGACTGGACCGATTTCATTCATTCTTTTACCATTACAATGCTACATTATCTCTGATTAACTAGGCTTGTTGTATTTTTCTGCGCGGACAGAGTCGCGGGCAACAGCTAGTAGTTTTATAGTACATTGTGCACCAAGTGTGGTAAGAAGGGGATTGCTAACGAGAGACTTAGAAGCCCGACGCCGCAGGCGGAGGGCTTTTAATGACTCGACTTTGTTATCCCCTTACACTGCCCGTGATACACACAATGTTTTTAATCACATTTGCGAGGAAATAAAAAGAAAATTAGAGAAAAAAGCAACTATCAAACAAATGAACTCGACTCGCTATAAGAGTTTGTCAACTTTTTTCAATATAGTTTTCCACAGATAATACTTAGAACTGCTTTATTTTTTAAACTTGACAGGCCATACTGCCAGATTTTACCGATTTTCAAAATGAAATTTAATAAAATAATTGCAAATGTCTCTGAAATAATGGTAAAATATAAATATAATGCATATAAATGTTACCGTATAAGTTTAATTATACAGTAACATTGGTTTGTAGCCAAGTTTTGAATATAGGAAATAAACCTTGGCTGATTTTACACCCCCTTAGTCTGAAATTATACGTACGAGTGGATTCTATATTATAAAACTAAACTCATTACTCCCTAGGGAGGTAAATCGGCTATAACTGCCCTATACATCTGCGTGTTATAACACCCTAGTTTAGTAGCTGGTTCCATGCATGGTCATCTCATCTCTATACGTAGGTTTTTTAATCGGATGCTTGTCACCGACTAAATACTTTAGTTTAAATTGTAAATAAAATAATTTAACAAGTCCACTTTTAAAAACCAATTTAATTAATGTTGTAATTCAATGACTTTCATTCATCTTCTTTGGCAGCTTACTTTTTCTCGTATTCACAAATCAAACCAATATGGCTGCGTTTATCGCGTGACAAAGTTTGGATAAGGCATCCGTCACCTTCTGACACGTAAATAAAAACGAAGTACGAGAGTGACGGATGCTTTATCCACATTTGACAAGGGATATAATTATGTAGACGCAGCGCCACGGCCCGCTGAATAGGTACGTCATTTAGATATTCTAAAAATAAAACAGATGAATGTTTATTAAAAATACCTACAGCTTTTTGTAATGTGATTTTGTTTTTGTCCGACTTGTTCACTTCGCCACTTACATTGGTTCACAGGTGCAACAAATCAAAGGTTTTTTGTAAGGCGGGCGGTCATAAGAGTCATAAGTTATACGTTTTATGTCATGCCGTGCGTATAAAACCGCCGCACGCGCACCCCCGAGTGCTCATTGCACTTTGGGACGCACCGCACGCAACATGAAGGTATGGATATAATATCTAGACAACATTTTATCATTTACTAGCGACCCGCCCTCGCTTCGCTTAGGTTTATGTGAGTTTTCTGTAACACCCGTAGGTACACCGTACATAAACCAAAATTTATTATAAAAAAAACCTTCCGTGGTGAAAAACCACTTAAAAATCGGTTCAGTAGTGTTTGAGATTATCGCGGACATACAGACAGACGCGGCGGGGGAATTGGTTTTAAAATATGCAGTGATAAATACTTTGGACGTAAGGCCAAAGGCCAATATTTATTTATTTTTAATATTTATTTGTTAGGCGATGGGCTTGCATTCTGTCACTAATAGGTACACTGGTAAACATCTTGGCCTGATTGTGCAAAATTTGGTTACAGAATTATCAACAAGTTTTTAGAGTTGTTGATAATTCTTTAGCTCTGCCTACCCCACTCTGGGAGGGAAGGCGTGAGTTTATGTATGTGTATGTATGTATGTTATTTACTTATATTAGTTTTAGTTAGTGATGAATTTAGGATAAGGCTTCCAAGTCTAAAGTTGAGGTAATAGGCTCATCTTATCTTATCTTGTGCATGTGCCTAAGAAGCTAGTGGTCCCGCGTTCGATTCACGTGTGGGAAAATATTAGCGTGTGATAGGCGCGAGTATTTTGTTCCTGAGTTTTGGATGTTTTCTAAGTATTTCTCTATAAAGGGTGTGACATTTAAATCGGTCAGTATGGGAAAGTCTGAAACTATAAGACATACGAAGATCTCTTCTTAGGAACCGAGCATTTTCACTAAAACGTGTACCCCAATTAAGGACTGAAATTAAGGAACTTTGTCAGTTTTGTGACGGCGGCGGTTAATAGTGAAATCGCCCAACCATGTCATCGATTTTAGAAACAAGGAATACTGCATTAAGACATTTAAAAAAAAATTGTACTCAGCTCGGGAATCGAACCCGGGCGTTTATAAAACTACATAACACTATTTCTATTTATATCGATTGTGGAGGTCTTAAGCAGTAAATGTTACTATGAAACATGATGTCTAAAATTAATAAAATGTATTGTTTACTGCTTAAGATCTACATAATCGATATCTAAAAAGAAAAAGTTAGTTTTATTTTTCAAATCGATTACAAACAGATCTTCGTATGTCTTATAGTTTCAGATTTTCCCATACTGACGGATTTAAATGTTACACCCTGTATAAGTATGTTTTATCGTTGTCTTATACCCATTGTATAAGCCGATCACTGAAGTCCACCTTAGTACCGTTAGACAAAATAATATAATAGAGGCAAAATACGCTTATACTCGTATTTAAACTACTTACCGTTTGCTTTAGGGCTTTTTTCTTCTTCCCTGTCTTTGATTCTAATTAGGCCGTTATTACACTGTCGATTAGCGATCTTATTATCGTTCGTTATCTATCTACATCTACACTAGTAAGTAATATTATAAAGAGGAAAGATTTGTATTTTTGTATGTTTGTAACGAATAAACCCAAAAACTACTGGACCGATTTCAAAATTATATATAGGATATGTTCTGTTTTTCTGGTCGGACGGAGTCGCGGACAGCGGCTAGTCTACCATAAAATACCATAAAATATTTAAAAAATATCTTCTCAGCAATGGTCTCTTGGGAAGCGCTGGTAGATTTTTGACGTGTAAAAGTGCCCGTGCGGCCGACTTAATGGATAAACATCTTTTATCTTTTTTTAATCGGTGATAAAGCGGAGTGCACGTTGACCAACCGCACTGCCTTGCTGGAAACACGCTCTCAAATTATATAGCCCTCAAATAAATATCAGTGGAAAATCTCACAAATTGACCTGGTAGATTCACTCCATATTACCGACGTGTAAAAGAGCCCTTATGTGGCCAATTTAATGAATAAATTATATTGAAGTTTAAATTTTGGACGGGATGTCCAAAATTTAAACTTCAATATAATTTATTCATTAACACAAACTAAGCTCTCGGCTTACTGTGGTACTACGGTAGGTACTATGGTAGGTACTTATGTTTAGAGAAGTACTAATTGCATCCATAGAAAAAATCAAACTCGGGAGCAAATCGCGCTCATATAAATATTTTGCCCATACCAATAATCGGACCCGGGACCGCACACTTCTTAGTCATGGAAGTAAACTAATCCTTTTATGTTGATAGTTTCTAGCACTCGCCTTGCTCGTGGTTGTGCAGCAGGCTGCTGGCGTGGTGCCCGTGGCTCCTTACGCGTACGGGCACCCCGCGGCGCACGCGCTGGTGGGCGTGGCCGGCGCGCCCGCGGCGGACGAGTACGACCCCAACCCGCAGTACTCCTACGCGTATGATATACAGGATGCGCTGACTGGTAAGCAGCTTCGGCTGCGTATGGTAGCGATGACGATTGTTCATCATGCATGCTGTCGATTTTTGAATCGTGGTCTACGACGTCTTTACGACACACAAAGAAGTTAAAAAAATAAAATTGCTTCAATGACGCGTAGAGTGTTATAGTTAGCGATACATTTTTTTTATATGAGAAGTAGAAACGAGCATGCGGGTTACCTAATTGGAATAAAGGCAACTCAACAAGGGTTGTCAGTGATCTATTGCCGGTAATTTAGGAAAATAAAGGCTCTTTTCTTGTAGTTAGTTAAGCACGTCACCATCAGGTTCCCTCCCGGAAGCTCGTTTGAAAGTGCTCGCTTTATACAAAACGCAAGAATCGAGTCTAATTCACACTAAAGGTCGGCGCAGACCTAACGGCTCGAAACCGGATTAGATCTAAGTGAGACATTTAAAAGCGAGCTTTGATCTGTGTTATTACGATACATTTTTCAGTTGACGACTGCTTGCTTGTGCCGAGGCGAGGCGTTGTCGTTCCGATACAGATTTAATAAGTGCATGTGCGTTACGGTGTGGAGTTTCATACAAAGGATACTGAATAGCTCGAGTTGAGGTGGTGCCGATCCAGTGCCGAGCGGTTGTGTGCGTCAACCTTAAAGCCGTAAACACACAAAGAGTGACGGCGGTACACTGGGGCGCGAAGCGGCGCAATCCTTTACCAAAAAAATGGCTCCGTCGCTCCTTGCCAGTAGTGGAACCCCTTACATCGGCTCAGCACCACTCCGCTCTAATTTTACAGTTTTAACCTCTCACGTTACTACACAGGTGATTCCAAGAGCCAGCAAGAGACGCGCAGCGGCGATGTGGTGCAGGGCCAGTACTCGCTGGTGGAGCCGGACGGTTCGCGGCGCGTCGTGGATTACACCGCCGACCCGGTGCACGGATTCAACGCCGTCGTGCGCAAGGAGCTGCCCGGCGCGGTCAAGGCGGTCGCACCCGCCTATCTGCACTAGTCCTTATACCATAACATTCTAGAAGTTAAGGTAGATTCACGATAATAGAGGCACGATTCGAGACTGTACGCGTTAACGTATCTGCTATAAATCGCGTGAACAACCGTCTCGACCAATTAAAAACGTTTTGAAGTTGTTTTATCGCGTGTGATTCCTCTTTGTGAATTTACCTTTAGACCTTTGCGAGTTTGCTCGGTGTTAAATATTGGGCTATAGTGTAGTTTTACAGCGGTATCGACGGTTAAATGTTACTGTGGATCCGTAAATTCAATTTTACGGTGAACTGTCCTTGCGGTTTACGGTTTACTATCATGAACTAGTCAAATTTTAATGATGAATTGAGTAGTATTTGAAAAGCCGGGTGACATAAAATATGAAGATTAAGCTATTGAAGCTTAAGGTTCTGAATTTAGAAAAAAATAATCTCTTAAATACTTAAAAGTTTGTTCGCTGGATAAATTAATTCTCTGTGCAACACAGAATTTTAACTTCTGGAATTGGATTTACCATCTGTTATGATTTGCGTTCAAAACTATCTACTTGTAAATACATAATATTATGATTTTTAATCACCTCGTACCTTGTTTGAAAGCGTTCCTAGACACGAACTATAGTGCGACGCGATGGGGAAACCCAATCGTTTTGATAGTTGTCACTTAATTCTTTATTTACATTACATTTAATCGCTGTTGACAAAGTTGATTTGTCGGTAATAAGCCTGATATCGTGTTGACTGAACGATCACAACACCGTGCGGTGCTCGTCGACATCACCATCCCGCATGACGAGAACCTCGTTAAGGCTGAGAAAGACAAACTCAGCAAGTACCTAGACAGGCTCACGGGGTGACCGCCATGTGGGATGTTGATTCGACGATCATTGTCCCGATAGTTGTTTCGGCGAGTGGTCTCATAGCGAAGAGTTTCGACCAACACCTTAAGAAACTCTTTAGGTTTTACCTATTATTTATATTAGTATTGTTGTTTTACTTTTATCTTGAAATATTTATTGTATAAAACTTAACCTGCAGAATAAAATAAATATCCCGAGTAATGTTAAACTGTACCGACCAAGGAGAAGTGACAATGTGTAATCAAAACGACTAGTGGAAGACCCGTACGTTTTACTATTCGCAAACGTGCCCTGTACCGTATTTATTAACATAACTAATATTTATTTATTTATTGTAAATTGATAAGTGTTAAAGCTAAGGTAATAAATAAGTGGAATCGAACTACCTTGTTTTATTTCCTAGGAAAACGACGAAACAGTATTTTGAAGGTGTTTCTTTATGATTGCGTCGTGTAACTGTTTCCTGCCGCCGCTTAATAGATTCATCTGTCCTTCCAGCTCCGGCGTTTTTCATATAGTCAGTAACGATCGAATAAACTAATAAGGCATATCATTAAGGCCCGCTTGCACGTAAATTTTAACCCCAGGTTAACTCTAGGTTAACAGGAGAGCTGAGTTCATCAACAATTAAACGGACGGTTAGCGGTTTAACGGGTGTCAAATGTATTGATTAACAGCTGATTAATACTTTTAATTATACTTTTAAATTAAACGGATTTAACTGTTGGTGAACTCGGCCCTAATTCGTTAAAATAAACAGTTCTCATTATGAATCTGACATTCGTGAATAATTTGACCTGGGGTTAACTTAGGCCCTGTTGTTTGATCAGTAGTTAAACTAACTAATTGTTAAAATTCGAAAAAGGAATGGAAAATTTGACACATTTTCTTGAGATTTTAACCCATAGTAACGTTTTTTGACCAAACTCATCAAACAACAGGCTATTAGGGTTAAATTTACGTGGAAGCGGGCCTAAGAATTGTAAATATGAAATTGTAAAACGGTGACTTCAAAGGGTTGCAATGCACACTATTTGAACGAACGGACTACACATATACTCTTTTTCACTAGGACCTCAACTGTGCCCCAAATAGTCCACAGATAGATCCAGGCATTTCGGAAAACATTTCGGTTGGTGTTAGGTTTTAGCCTACATTAACAAAGTTTTTGGTTGTTAAAATTTTAGAGCACCCTAAGAGTTCACATCGTGACTATTTAACTGAACCAACACACGAAACGACTTGCTTTATGGGCGACTTAAAAGCTTACAGCAATGCAATATGCGATAATAAGGACCGCAAGCTCGAAGCATATAAATAATAACGACTGCAATTTCCAACTCATACTCTCACAGTAAAGATTCAAATTTGAATAAGCGTTATCTGGACTTATGATGATATGGTTGTAGGCATACCGTATGTGACATGCCGCGCCCACTTCGTGTGGATAAACGGATCCTGCGTAGGCGCATAAACTAGTTGTTCTCAAGGGCTGTCAAAACCTAGATGAAAATTAAGTTTCTTGACGATGTTACAGGTAAATAACAATAAAACATCATCATTGTGTCAGTCTAAGCACTTGTACAGGGCCTTTATTCGAGGCGGTAAAAACCATATTGTCTTTGACCTGTTATAATAGTATTGTCAAGTAAATAAGATTAGTTAATGGCGGCCGAGTTAAAAACAATACCATGACACGTTAAAGTACTATATGGTTTTTACCGCCTAGAATAGAGGCTCTGCTGGACGTGGGGCTTCCCATAAATCTCTAACATGGTCGGTCTTGCGCCTAGGCTACTTGCATCCAGGCGTTTCCTCCGACTCTTGTCGTATCAACGTTGAGGCCACCTACGATAAAGTCTGCAATGTTCCCCGATTTGGATCTCAATAACCATAACGCCTTTGTGTCTGCTCTTTCGATATATTAAACTAGATCATATTCCCTTGAGACTGCTAAACGTGAAAACACGATGAGAAATAAAGTCCTCTATAGTTTTATTTTTCAAACATGACACCTTTTTTGCATGTTTTCGAAACACTATGATCTTTAACGATGATTTTTGATTCAATAGTTGAGTCTATGTTACTTCTTAATCCTGGTAAACCATTTTTTAAAGAAATCTTTTGGTTTTAAAGTAAACAGCAATTCATACTAAAACTATCATTCATAATAAACGGGACTTAATCGCGTAATAAAATGAAACATTTACCTCGACGTTTCGACTGTGTTACAACAGCCGTGATCACGAGAAGGCTGAAGTGGTGTCATCATACCGACACACAACACTCACAACATCCGACGATTTATCCGAAGATACACTTCCCCGCTTACATTTGGTATAGGCTATCAACTACGTGGAATCCGTAAATGTAAGCGGGGGAAGTGTATCTTCGGATAAATCGTCGGATGTTGTGAGTGTTGTGTGTCGGTATGATGACATTCCGAATAAAAAACAAGACCAAGTGCGGGTAGGTCGAAAAACTCGCACGGCAAGCAGACGAACACCCACCACTTCAGTCTTCTCGTGACCACGAATGTTGAAATGAAATGAAATGACATCTTTATTTGCTAGAATACGTTACAACAAGGTCTTAAGATTAATAATAGAAACAGTATTCTGTCGACTCACAATCGACATGCAAAATATTATGCTTATAATCTAGAAATTCAAATAAGTCCCAATAATAAAAAAAAAAAACATGCAATATTCTCGATACCTACTTAATATTTAATTAGTGGCTTGCAGGCTTGAGGTTGCAATAATAATTGTTATGTACCATTAAAATTTAAGTAATCCTTTACACTATAAAAACAATGATGTTGTAGCCATTCCGTCAAATTCGTCTTAAACACTTTACCATGCAGCAGTTTCAACTTATTAGGAAGGTTGTTATATAAAACTATACACATATTATAAGCGTTTCTCCTATAGATATCAGATCTACAAGATGGCTGATATAGCAGATTTTTGTACTGCGCACGTAGCTCCCCTGCGTACATCTTGTCGCGCCTCTTAAAATAATCTGGATGGCTTTTGGTAAATAGACACATTTTTAATATTTACATAGACGCTAAGGGAAGAACTTTGAATTTATTGAAAAGTGGTCTACAGCTGTCATCAAACCGAGCACTACCTACTGCACGTATACATTTTTTTTGCATTAAAAATGCCCTCTGAACGTCTACAGAATTGCCCCACAGCAGGAGTCCGTAATTTAGAGTAGACGACACGTAACAATGGTAGGCAGTCAGCGCTGCCCCAATGGACACGGAATTTTTAAGTTTTCTTAAGGCGAAAACAAACTTCGCCAACTTTGAACATACTGATTCGATATGATGTTTCCAGTTCAGATGTTTGTCTATAAATAAACCCAAAAATTTCACACCATCAGTCTCATCAACGGGAGTGTTATTACAATCAGATTTAATGGTTTAGAATTATATGAATGAAATTGCATAAATGAAGTTTTATTAAGGTTGATATTAAGATTATTATAATTTGTCCATGAATTAATGTCTGCCAATGCTTTATTTATGTTCGATTCGTAAAGAACACAGTCGAAACGTCGAGGTAAATGTTTAATTTTATTACGCGATTAAGTCCCGTTTTATAGTTTCATTATGAGTGAAAATCGTGTTAGTTTAAAGCAAAACAGCAATTCATTGAATTTGATGCTGCCATCAAGACGCGCACGAACTATCTCCATCTCACATTCTTCGCGCGGAAGCCCATAAAGTCATTCCTTTTTATTCTTGTGGGGGCGTGGCCTCTTAACGCCTTATAACGCAAAATAAGAATTATCATAACGTTAACAATACGATAGCTTGTCAAAAGCTATGGTTTAACCGAGTAGAATAGAGCCCCCATTTTTGGATCTATAAAAGCCTTTTGGCCCAAATGCTTCCGGAGAGCGTTATCGTCATCGAAAATGTAGATTATTGACGCAAGCCACCCCGTGGTGAATCAACGTGGTTTTCGATAATCGTTTACGTTAGCGTTATGTATTTTATCTAGGGCTAGTTCCATTACTTTCAAAATTGTTAGAGCCGTTTGCGAAACCACACTTATATTATTATTGCGAAAGTTTGTGAGTGTGCGAGCGTATGTTTGTTTCTTCTTCACGCTACAAATGCTGGATGGATTTGGAATGGAGGAAGCTTACAGCCTGAATTAACACATACGCCCGACAAAAGTCACTGTTTCCTAGGGATGGTCAACATTGAAGAAATCACAGTTAGAAGCTAGTTTATGATTAAATGTCAAGCGGCAACCCTGAAGTGTTTGGAAAACTAGAGCGCTCGTAAAAATGACGGTTGACCTGCGCCTGCGCCTGCCTCTAAACACTAACCGCCGTCGGTTCTTTGGCCGTTTAGGTACGGAGCCCTAAAAACTAGAGTAAGGAAAAACTTTTACTTCGACGCTTGTTAATATCAAAGTTATCTTCTTTTTACGTGACGTAATTTTTTTTTTGGGAACTTTAGTAGGTATGGTTTGTAAACGTATGGTTATTTTTGTCGCACGGAAAGTTTCCAAAAAGTTAGTACACAAAAAAAAAATTTGGAAGAATAGTTTTCGTCGCACAATGAAACTGTTTTAACTTCGTCGTTGGTATGGTTATGGTTAGCTACGTCTTTCTTGCTAATTATGCCCGACTTTTTGAACTTCCCCCTTATCTAGTTTTAGTTCCGTTACCACGACTATGTGAGCAATTACCATTGAACAGTGCGAGGACCAGTATTTTTTCGCAAAATTTAATTTCGCCAAACATTCACTTGGCAACTAATTGCTTTCCATATATTTTTTCCCAAACCAAATGTTAGGTAAACGCATGTATTGACACTAAAGGCATTTATCAAATCATATTTTTTTATGTACCTAGCCAATTTACTCGGCTTACTTTGCCAATACTTTGTTTTGCATTTAGTGCTTTGCTAAGCACTACATGCAAAACAAAGAATTGGCAAATGACTCGCATCGGGTCTCTACCGAAGAAGTTTTACTTCAAGGGTGTTTTTTCCAATAGGGCTAAATATTTAACAGGTTAGTAGTTAATGATAGGTAAAAACTTAAGTAAAGCTTCCTCTTGTATGTAGTAGTAACACATCTGTATAGACCGTCGACATTATATATTTGAAATTCCATATAAGTTTTTTACACAACTACATGCAAGAGGAGCTCTATACTCTTTATTTTGGAATCGGCTTTATGCAAGCATATTATTGCCCGTAAAAAATGCTCTGGGCACAATTCATCGGAAAAAACATGTTTTTTTGGCAAAAAAGTAAAAGTCCACACAGGCGGCCTGATGAGTGGGATCCGTGAACCGTCGCAATGTGACCAACGGTCAGTAAAAGGCGGACCGCGGTCCGTTTGCGGACCGCGAAAGGTCGAACCTTGGACCGCCAAATATTGTAATGTATTGCATACCAAGTATAAATTAATACATAGATAAGGTATACTATACCTTTATTAATTGAAATAATATTTTTAAGCCACATAGAATCTAACTTAATACTTTTGTTTTTATCTGGACCTCGTTTAAATTTTCCCACAGTATCCGGACCCCACCTTAAACTACTTGCCGACCCCTGCACTATCAAGACTACAATTATAATCCTCCTTCACCTCGTTACGCTCGTCTTCGTTCCTAACCACCCTAGGTATGCGAATAGTCTAACTAGCTCAAATTTCACGGATTACGGGAAATATACATTTGACCAAAAACATTTCGCTATATCAAAAGTATACTATGATACGCTTATATAATCGTTCATCGGACACACGTTTTTCGACTAATAATTCTTTGCTTAATTAATCCATTTTGGCAACCGATTAAATGTCTTGATGAAAGTTGTTCAAGTCGTATTTTGTAAAATGATAAATTGACCAAAGTAATATATGCCGAAGATGGAGTTGCTAGTTTGGGAAGTGATATTTGATCAACAATATTTCGCCCAAATAGCAAACTCCCAAAACAAAAAGATTACACTCCCGTTGAAGTCTTTTCTATAGACTCGCTAAAACCTTCACTTGTCTCCGTGCATGTTCTTTATAACTAAGGATATCCGAAATGCACTCTGCATTAGAGTGAATCATATTCGCCCTTGAGACGAAGATTGGGCAATTTCCGCCGATGCACGGCCAACACTTATTTCTATCAAGTAAGCTTTTAGAGCGAAAATACGATTCAAGAATTTTATGGCTGTACAAGACAGTATAATTATATTATAATGTGCAGTAGCTGCACGGCACATGGTCGTTGTATCAGTCCGTCACTCACAATAACGTTTTCTCGTGGTCCTACTATATATGTCCTATTGCACAAAAATTTAGATTTTATCACCAAATACTAATTGTGGTTGTAAAAGTAGGTAGGTTAGTTTCGTTAGGCATCTTCAGATGCCCGAAGGGCAAACCACCCAGAAACAGGAGCGCCGAAAGTCAGTAGGACAAATATAGCAGGACCACGAGAAAATTGCCCACAATACAAAATCGAGAGTGTATTTTATCGGTTAAGGATTGGATGCGGTGAATTTTAAATTATGTTATATAGCTACTTACAACACAAATTAATATAGACAAATTGTTATCGCTGCGGGTCTATTATGGTAGTTTTTATCAATGTGGAAAAACCACAATCCATTAGTCTCCAAGGTACCACGGATCCACCGTCTGCTCTGCCAGTTAAGAGAACCTACTGGGATCAGTGGTGGATCCTCCCAAGCTCCTTGAGTGCTGTTTGATCCACTGGTGGAGCTGATGGTGGATCCTAAAAGAGTTGCAATTGACACAGGATCCTTTCAAACAACCGATGGATCACAGTGAACTCCAGAGTGCTGTTGACTCCACTAGTAGATTTAGTTGGTGGAGCCTAGTGGATTGTCCCGGATAAAGCATCTATCACTTTCTGACCAATAAGTAAGCGCGAGAGTGACGGATGCTTTATCCAATAAAAGCAACCATGATACGGTCCCTGGATTTGTTTTTCAAGTTATAAAACTTTCAATCCTTGCAGCGGACGGAGCTTGTTGACGGGGCTTGTTGACGGAGTCTTCGCACCACAAATGTCTACATTTGTTAAACACCTCGGTGAAGCTATCGCTAATAATTGGGACAGATCTTTAAGCGTCGTAATGGGATGGCTAAGGTCACGCCACGCATTATTATTTTATTATCAATAATCCGTGACACAAGCATGTGCATTCGTGGTAAACGAAACAAACTCATTCAGACCAGTAGCCTAATTATTTGAATTCGATGAAGGAACAGCTTTGTCACACTGAATATTTGATGTTTTTGTATTTTCTTTTGTAGTTTATTAATATTAATGTTTTTCCTTGAATATAAAAAAGTTGCATCACGAATTAAAACCCGAAAAAAACGGGCATATGCATGAAAAGCATGATAAGATATTGCTCCAACCCTTTTTTTCTATGCGAGAGTGGGTGAACGAGCTGATGTGAAGTGGTCACTTCTACTCATGGACACCTGCAACACCAAGACAGGTATTGCAGCTACGTTGCCGGCCTTTGAGAAGAGTGTGCTTGTTTCTTGAAGGTCCTGAAGTCGCAGCGGTCCGGAGCCGCAGTAAGCCGATTCTATAACACTGACGTGCCCGGCGAAAAGTTAATTGATCTCTGATTATAAATTTTAAAATATTATTTTGGTGCCTCATTCAAGTCTTTATCTTTAATCGCCTCTCTCCATATTAGATTGTAAGTCTTGATTGAAAACGGATATGTCTCGCCAATGTCATTCAGTATCGCAGTGGGCTACCTAGCTAGGAATACTTAATGCTATGCAAATCAAGTCAGTGTTGCGCAGATAGTATTCCGGTGCATTGTATTTTAATTGAACGAGCGATTTGTAAAATGATTTATCTTCATACGGCCTCTAAATGCAGATCGGTTTGCTGGCATAAAAGCTACCATGAGATATCGTATCAAAAGTACTGATAGTACAAAAAAATCGTTTAGGGAATGTCGAAGAGGCCATACGCAGCATGATGGCACTTAAGCATTGTCGAAGAGGGGCTCTTTTCTATTCAGAAAAAACCATATTGCTTTTAAAATGTTATCGTATTGTCAACGTTATGACAGCTTATATTTACTTTAGTGGTGGCGGCCGAGTTAAAAATAATACTATAACATGTCAAAAGCAATAAAGTTTTACCGATCAAAATAGGAGCCCGTGGTTTACTGGAGGTTCGAGTACTTTGAATACCGCATTAATCCTACTGGCAATAACGGTACATAATATATTAGCTTAAGTTTATTTATTTATTTAATCTTTATTACAAAAAAGAATACACATAATAATTCAAAAGGCGAAATGAATGCTGAGGTTTATGAACATAATTCCACTTCACATAACGTCATCCATTCATCATGTCATCACCCGAAAAGATGCCCATTATAAACATTAGGTTCTTATTCTACGAAATTTTGCAAAACTACCCAGAAATAGGAGATCCGCGACAGCGCAGCTCCGTCGACTATGTTAAATTTGATTTGGAAACCTCGTGATTCGGCAGCATTATATTTCTCGAAGGGACCACGGGGAATAAAAATCCCCGTGGTCCCTTCAGGGATCTACGAGAGGGACCACGGGTAACAAGCGAAAATAAGACCTTAGGTTCCCGTGAACAAGGCACCTTACCTACTTATTTAAAAACGCACGACAAAATTTACTTTAACCTAATTGCTTGCGAAATCCAAATCAAATTAAACTTCTATGCACTAATGCAGCAGTGCTAAGTGCGGCTGGGCCCTCGGCAATCAGACCGAGTGAATGCACGCGCCGCTATAAATACGGTGCAGGGACATTTACTCCGGAGTCTATTGTTGATCTGCGATGCACGTGCACGGGGTAAATGTTGCAAAGTAACTTGCTTTTTGTTATTAAAAGAATAAAGGATCGACCACACCAGCTGCCGCATTACCGCGTCACATTTAAGAGTCCTGCTAATTAAGTGGTGTGGGGATGTCTTAAATAACGTCACGCAATTTTTACCGATTTTGACGCAGCTCAATAGGTACCAACTTTAGTGTATTTTAGCTTCGGCATGGTCGATCCTTTAAGTAAGTGCTGCACTTGCCACATCTACCGAGCTGCAGACTGCAGTCCTCCTACGTAACATCTACTTATACGGACTCGTTAAAATGTTTGCATTTTTGACATGCCAGTGGCCGTCGCAAGTTTGTAGCTCGGTTGCAGTGATCTGTCTGTTGTAAGTGGCCCGTGTACGGTAACACTTAGTTTTAGGAGACTGGATTGGGTTAGAAGTTTTTTACCTATTATTATTCGGTTATTAATTAACCCTTTTTAAGGCATAAGCTTTTGGGTTTTCTTATTTTGGTTTTAGTCTTTTTTGATTGTTTAAACATAAGCTAAATAAAAAAAAAATGGTGGGAAATATGTTCCCTCTGCCTTTTATAAGGTCAGAAAAAGGCATACTTAAACAAGAAATTTAGTTCACACAAATTAATATAGAAGTTATTTTGCAAAAAATAGAAAGCATTGGTATTGCGAATAACATTCAAATTTATTTTTTAAAACCTAATAATATTATTTGCAGCTTCTACTCTGCCTTCTCCCCATGGCCGTCTTCAGTATCGTAGTGACCGACCCGCCGCCGAGCGGCAACGAGTACAAGTACTCGTACAACATCGTGGACCCCGCCACCGGCGACACGAAGAGCCAGCACGAGGTCCGCCGCGGAGACGTCGTCAGCGGCTCCTACTCGCTGGTGGACCCCGACGGGACCCGGCGAACTGTCAAGTACTCAGCTGACCCCCAGCATGGCTTCACAGCCTTTGTACACACGGAAGCGTTGTCTGGCCTCCACGCTCACCAGGACGAGTACCAAATTCCACCAGCGTATGTTGCGAAACCATCGCCTTTTGCACCGGTTCTGTATGCCAAACTATCGTATCCTAATACGGATTATGAAGAGAAACCGGCCTTCTATTTCACTCCGGCAAACGAAATCAAATCTGATCGTGAGAGCTTTGCGCAAGGACAGTATTTTCAGCCGGTTGCTACTAATTACGACAAAAACTAACAAATCATATTTGGGGCAGAATAGTATTTTTGTGCTTAGTTAATTGATGAAATGAGTATTTCCTATGATTGTGATATAATAGGTTAACCAGAGTGTAAGTAGGTTAGATATTAATTGCAATAAATATATGCTTTAAATTGTTTCATTCAATCCGTAATTCTAGAATATTGAAATCTATAGTTAATCCTGACTTCAATTGAATTCTGTAACTATTAGTGTTAGTATTCATTTGTTTTTATTCATATAAATTGAACATAGTTCAATAGTCTCAGTAATATGCATATCCTGTAAATTTAACTACCAAGGGAACAGCAATAAACGACTTCTACGCAGCTGAGTGTCTGATAAGAAACTGATAAACAAACATTAAAGTTCCGGAGTGGTCCGGTGCAGCGACCGCCACCGGTTCAAGGTCGGCGAGAAGTGTGTCGGAGAGCGGGTGCGGTTACTGCGGACTCAGAGTGGGTTCCCACTTATCGGGTGTCGGATCTGACACAATACCGGGTGTTCTGGAGGCTGTTCATATCTATCCTACACCAACAGATGTGAACAGCCTCATATGAAATTATAAGTGGGAACCCGCTCTCACAGGCGAGATTAACAGCAATCCCATTTCTTTCACATATCTAAATGCGAGTGAATGAGCTAAAACAATGCCCAGATTGATATCGACCAATCCTTGTAAATGGTAGGAGCATCTCAGACATATTCATCAGATTCCTTTTTATTCAGAATAAATTATAGCCTGTTTTTTTGCGGAAGAAAACGGATTTTTGGTTAGATTCCGTTTTCGTCAGAATAAAACGTGGGCAGTTTTTTTTCGGACGAAAACGGACTTTTGGTTAGGTTAGAAGTTGCATAAATACGTAGGTAAGCTTAGGTTATGTTAGTTTTGCAGCAGCCGCGGGAGTGGAGCTCCGTCGACACTCTAAATTTCAAAGCGGGCCGAGTTATCCGATACTTAAGTGTGGGTCCAGTAATCTACGACAAAAAACAAACGGGGCAACTCACCCCTCAGACCAGAAGTGGAACTGACCACGTTACAAAGGGGAAATAAATATTGTAAAAAATAACCTAAGTTTTTTATGTCCAAAGAGGAATTCCGTTTACGTCCGAAAAAAAACGGACTATAATTTATTCTGACGAAAAATGAATCTGACGAAGAGTCTGAGATCGCGTCGAGGGCTTATATGTCAATTCCATATATTTTGAACGTTTTCTAAAATCGTTTACGAAAGCGTTAGGCATCTTGTCTAGGACCTCTGTCCGCGTAGAACTCAATTATTTAGTTCCCTCGAAAACTTTATTTTTTCGGGAAGGAAATAACCTGTGTTTGTACTCCAGAGTATTTAAACTATCTATCTGTACCGAAGTTTCAGAATTTATAAATACCTGATTTTCAATATTACTAGATTCGCAAAACTTAACATTTAAAATAATGTATCGTTGATTATCTTTTAATTTGCTGTCTTGGAAATAGAGAGTTCAGTATTTTGAAATTAGGTAGGTACAATATTTTGGGAATGCGCGATCTGTTGAGCCGTTTTAGGGTAGGTAATAGAGAGATAAACATTTGAACAAAGAGATATGGGCAGGAACAGGCGAAGAAAAGGTGCAATATACAAAACTTACCATTTTGCCCACCATTGCCTGATTATTATAATACCATACCAAAGTTAACTTCGCCGATGACTTATAAATTAAAACAATGTTTCGTACGTTTTTAAGATATATTATGCTCTCACAGTATTTAGCAAATAAAACACTAACTATTAAACAGGGCGTTGATTCTCTTAAACAATTCGCTCTTGCGTATCGCTCGCTCATCGTAAGTCTATTTGTTCATTTAAGTGGATGGCAAATCCTGCCACTGTGACCAAATAAGTCGGTAGTCGCTTTTACCCCGTTTTCCCCGTTTTCGAGTTCCTGGGGTGTTATTCTCTTAAAAACGGCGTTCTGTCGGTAGAACGAGTGAACGAGTGTACGCGGCGCCTTATACGTTCGATCGTTGGACTGAAGCGCTGCTGACTAATTGAGAATGCACGCGCTAAAATGTGTTTTTTATGCTCTGACGGGACTACTTAAACTTGCCGGTATATATAAGCTGCGCCGCGTTCACTCGTTCGACCGACAGAACGCCGTTTTTAAGAGAATTACACCCCGGTGCGAGTTGTTCCAGTGAACCAACGGCGGGGTATATTTCAATGACTGACGACGATTGGCGCGACGGGGCACAGCTCGAACCACCAGCCGCACTCGCAGCGCTTGGGCTCGCACTGGTGCAGCCACATCCACGTTGGGTGCATCGCGTCCGGTTTGCAAAGGCAGCCCACCAGCCGCTTGTCAAAGGCGCTCGGGATCAGGTTCGGTTTGTTTTTGGTGCCCGTGCCTACACGGGATAAATGATAAATGATATAGGCGTACAACTATAGGTACTCGGGTACTTCTTTATTCATAATGTCAAATTATACTACTAGTAGTTAAACTAATGGTCAAAAACGTTACTAATGGTTAAAATGGAAATGTGTCAAATTTTCCATTCTAAAATCGAATTCGAATTCGGAATTCGAAGGAATCGAAAATTAAGATAAAATAGCTATTATTCAAGAATAGGTTTTTTAAATAAAAACACGCTAGATGAACATTTGAGGTTATGTGTTACACAATAATTATTTGTTTACGTATTTGCAAATTTTAAAGTGACGCCGACTATAGTTCTTTTCTCGTGACTTGTCACCGTCATTATATTATGACAGGATTATATGGTCACCAAACTATTAAAGTTCGTGTTAGTAGAGTCAACGTCAAAAGTAAGTGAGGAAAATCAACGTTTCAAAACATGTTCTAGCATGACGCCCCAGATATAACAGATTATACCAGTGTCATTTTCAATTGAACATTTAATTAGTAAAAAGAAAATTTTCATAATAACACAGGGACACCTGGGACACAGAAGCAAAATGACAAATCAATACGTCGAAGCGAAATAATAAATAGAGGAAGTCATATTCTAACTACTTGCCTCTTTACTGGAAACTTCAATAAAGAATGATGAAATATTTTAAGCACATCTCTCAACAACCTAACGACCAGAATGACGCAAGTTCACATTAACGTTGACGCTACTCTAGCATATATCAAGCGACAGCTAATAGAAACTTACCAAACTGAACATGGGTTTTAGGGACTTCTTGACCTATCATGACCACCTCGGCATATAAGTCAGACGTCTGGTTAATGTCGGTTATATTCGTTAGACAAACACTCGAAACGACTATAACACCTCTCATTTCCGTCAAGGTTTAAATAAGTTTCTGGAAGGGGTCACAGTGCGCGAGCAGCTCCCGCTTCTCTAGCCCTGTGACGTGGTCGATGGGATCGACTAGACGAAGAGTAACTTGCTGTGGGCCTGCCAAGATGCACTGCGCTAACTAACGTTTCTATTCGTTTCGTTTTTAAACCAATCGCGTCACTGGTAGATGACGTGATACGAAAAGTCACGTGGTCTACCAGTGACGCGATTGGGTTAAAAACGAATCGAATAGAAACGCTAGTTAGCGTAGTGCATCTTGGCAGGGCCCTCTGTGACGTGGTCGATGGGGTCGAATAGACGAAGAGTAACTTGCTGTGTAGTGTAAGAGATCAATGCTCTGACCTTTCTTAATGCAAATCATGCGGAAGGGTCGCAGTCCCCGGCGTGGTGCGCGAGCAGTTCCCGCTTCTCTAGCCCTGTGACGTGGTCGATGGGGTTGACTAGACGAAGAGTAACTTGCTGTGTAATATAAGAGATCAATGCTCTGACCTTTCTTAATGCAAATCATGCGGAAGGGTCGCAGTTCTCGGCGAGGTGCGCGAGCAGTTCCCGCTTCTCTAGCCCTGTGACGTGGTCGATGGGGTCGACTAGACGAAGAGTAACTTGCTGTGTAATGTAAATAAGAGATCAATGCTCTATCCTTTCTTAATGTAAATCATGCGGAAGGGTCGCAGTGCCCGGCGAGGTGCGCGAGCAGTTCCCGCTTCTCTAGCCCTGTGACGTGGTCGATGGGATCGACTAGACGAAGAGTAACTTGCTATGTAATGTAAATAAGAGATCAATGCGCTATCCTTTCTTAATGTAAATCATGCGGAAGGGTCGCAGTGCCCGGCGAGGTGCGCGAGCAGTCCCCGCTTCTCTAGGCCTGTAACGTGGGCGATGGGGTCGACTAGACGAAGAGTAACTTGCTGTGAAATGTAAGAGATCAGTGCTCTAACCTTTCTTAATGCAAATCATGCGGACGGGGTCGCAGTCCCCGGCGAGGTACGCGAGTAGCTCCTGCTTCTCCAGCCCTTTGACGTGGTCGATGGGGTCGACGACCAGTCGAAGAGTAAAGGGCGCTGCATACGTAACGTGATCAGGACGTGGACGGGACGGGGACGGGACGTGGTTGCATACATTTTTGGTTTTCCCGTCCCGTACGTGCAATCGTTACGTATGCACATTCCGATACATTTTCTATGAAACGATATTATCGTTTCGTCCCATCCCCGTCCCGTCCGTGTAAAATCACGTTACGTATGCAGAGCCCTTAACTTGCTGTGTAATGTAAGAGATCAATGCTCTAACTTTTGTTAATGGAAATCATGCGGAAGGGTCGCAGTCCCCGGCGAGGTGCGCGAGCAGCTCCCGCTTTTCTAGCCCTGTGACGTGATCAATAGGGTCAACGACCAGACGAAGAGTAACTTGCTGTGTAATGTAAGAGATCAATGCGCTAACCTTTCTTAATGCATAGGATGCGGAATGGGTCGCAGTCCCCGGCGAGGTGCGCGAGCAGCTCCCGCTTCTCCAGCCCTGTGACGTGGTCGATGGGGTCGTGGAACCCGGCGTACGCGCGTCGCGCGGTCCTCAGCGACGGCAGCGCTCGGCGCAAGCTCGTCTAAAAAATAAATATCAGGTAAAAATGACACCCAAATTGACCTACTATCAAGCTAAGCTCTAGGTTTCTACTATGGATACTAGCCAACGATAAACTTACTTTTATGCTTAAATAAATAAATATCAGGGGACAATCTCACACTAATTCACCTAGTGTATCCGCGGACGGTTAAGAGCATTTTGGTTTTGAATACTATTGTATCGAGGGACTGTCAAGTGGTTACAGACAGAATGTATCGTTAAGTATAAATACACTTTGACAGAGGTTTATTGCAATTTAAATAATCATATTCTGAATTAAATTTGTTGCCAATGTATGGTTACATTTTGAAGTTATTACTTTAAAATAAAAAATGCGAGATCTTTCTCCTGAAAAGAGAAAATCAACTGTGGACAAATGGTGTACTCTAAAACGAATCAGTTTCAGAAAGCTGGCTAAGCTTGAAAATGTGTGTTTGTGCGATCCAAACTGCCTTAAAGCTATGGATAGTTTACTTTCAACGAAAAACAGAAATCAAGTTGAAAATCCGGATCCTTTAAACCCCATTTTGGAAAAAACATAGTAAAGGGTGGATTTGTGACGGCAAGTTTTTTTTTTTAGATTTTGATTATAATCATCATTTGATAGGTTACATACTGAAATAAGAATTTTAAATATATATGAGGCACCGATTTAATGACAATACTTCAGTAGAAATTAAATTTCGAAAAAAAAAATACACCACCGAAATGACGGCTGCTTAGAAAATCAATGTGAAATTATATATTACGACCTTAATATATGATTATTATTAGATAGTCAAAAAAACCAACACCCTTTCGTTTTTATATACAAAAGATAGTTTGGTGCTAGCAGCACAGAAGCAATCGTGATGATTTTCGAAACTGGGCTATGTCAAGCATTAGACGTATTTTGGATATCATTGTGACCATGATAACTTTTTTTAACAATGTTAACATTTTTAACATTTGTAGCATTTTAGTGAATTTTGTACTAATTATAACGTCAATCGTCATTTCGTCGAACCAAAATGCCACCGAAATGATGCCACCGAGATGACGACAATTAGGTATTTTTAAGATAACTACTAAACAAATTACGCAAATAAATTGTGTAAATTTTATCCAAGTATCCTATTAAATATTAGAAGATGAATTGAATTAAGACATTGTACATTCTTATATAATAATCCACGGAAATGATGTTTGAGAGAACCAAATACGTCATGTGAAAGACTTACCTAGACAGAGTCGCCATGCTCGGCAAGAGCTCGTCCGCTCCACTGAATGACCGAAGCAGAACTAATGTTCGACTCAATAGGATCGCAAAGATGGCGGTAGGTTAGTCGACTAATTAGCAATGATCGGAATAGGGATGACTTTAAACATTGTACATAACATGGATAAGACTTGGGATTCTGGGAATCGTAATTTTTCACAAAAAAAAATCTTCACATATCATTAATTGAAGTACCTAAGAAATTTTTTGTTTGTATAAATGCCAAAACTAGTGTCTTTATATTTCGTCAATGTCAATGCTAGCAAAATAATTGTAAATTTATACATTTTTTACATTTCTGAACCAAACACAAACTTAAAACTTTTCTTATGAAATCCCGGGGTTAAAAGCTATATCCATACTAATCTTACGCACCGAAGTCCAGTGAAATGGCACAACATAATCCGATCACTGCTAATTAGAAAACAGCAGGTCTTTGAACGTTATGAATTAGTTGCTAATCGTGGGACAAAGACAAAATGGTCAAAATACTTTTAAATGAAAAAATATTAGCATTGAGTAATGTTTATTGAAACGCGTTGTTTATTGTTCTTTCTAATGATGTATATAACTTATTAATAAGCTGACTAGAAGTAAATTTATAATAATTTGTTTGGAGGAAACCGCGAGTGGGACAGGCCTCACAGACTTACTGCTCCTAGTAATATGAAATTTACGCTTTTTTTTCCAGCTATGGTTTAAAACAGCAGTGTTTATAATGTTATGCTTCGTTGTATTTTATCCTGTTTAATGTATAAAAAATATGTTTTTCGTGGATTGTTCACTGGTTTTTTTTTAAGCCTTGGGATATCTAAAAAACTGCTCTAAAAATTCACCCTAAAGCACACAACAAAAATATAGAGCTTAGACGTCTGTCCGGGATATTGCCAAAAAATTAGAAACATCTGCGGGAATGGTCCAACGTGCTACGCGAAGAAATAACTTGAAGCCATATAAAAAGCAAAGACAGCCGAATAGAAGCGATAAACAACAAATCTCGGTCAGGACAAAGTACGAAAGGCATGACGAGATTTTCTCAAAGAAAAATCTTTGTGTAATAATGGACGACGAAACCTACGTGAAGTTGTATAATAAATTGCTGCCAGTACCTCAGTTTTTTACAATTAACAATGGGTCAGACATTAGTAAATCGCAAAAGTCCATTTTCTCTGAAAAATTTGGTAAGAAAATCATGGTATTGCAGGCGATCTGTGAATGTGGCCTAAAATCGAGTCCATTTTTTACTAGCTCTACAATGACATCTGATCTCTATATAAAGGAATGCCTCAGCAAACAGATTCTGCCCATGATTAGAAATCACAGTGTCAGATAAGTCCACCAAATTGCCCAAATCTTTTGCCAATCGAACGTTTTTGGGCTAAACTGAAAGCAAAATTTCGGAAAAGTGGCCGTTCTGCCGATTCTGAAGGGAAATTTCGTCGAGACTGGAACAGGGCCGCAAAAATGTTCGGTCAAGACGGTGTCCGATCTCTGATGTCGACGTTCAGAAAAAAAAAGGGCGTTTGATATTTTTTATTACATTTGGACATGTTGTTCATAGTACCTATAAAGGGAAGGAGAAATAGTTATTTGTTATACAAGGGGGGAAAGTTGTATTTTACCTGCGAGTGTTCATTTGAAACACGAGCTAGCGAAAGGATTCTATGATTCAAAAACAGAATCCTGAGCGTAGCGAGTGTTTCAACACACGAGACGTAAAATAACTTTTCACCCGTGTATA
Organism: Acleris literana; assembly: GCA_946894065.1. NCBI lineage: Eukaryota > Metazoa > Arthropoda > Insecta > Lepidoptera > Tortricidae > Acleris > Acleris literana. The sequence goes on along the minus strand of OX335689.1, from coordinate 7,693,604 downwards.
ACACAAAACTTTTCACCTCACTACAGCGAGGCAAATAAGCTCAATTCCGCATTTTGCACGGTTTCCCGTAATTCCACAGGTGTTAATACGTCTTCGTCACTCGAATCACTCATTTTTAATAACAAAACAAACTAGAAAAACATGCGAATATTTAACGTTGAAGGTTTAGAGGTAGTAAAGCAGAGGCACTACTTTAAAAATCGAAGTTCGAAGTTACGTTAGCTCCATCCCTTTCTCTCGATTTAGTCTCGAAGGACGAGTGACAGAGATGGAACTAACGTAACTTAGAACTTCGATTATTAAAGTAGGGCCTCTGCTTTACTACCTCTATGCGTTGACGGCTTAATTAATTTTTTTTGACATATGTTTTTTTTTATTATTTCAGATGCGTTTTGTTCGCACATCGACTTACTTGGACTGTCAGAACATTTTATCCGTTTTTACAACAAGAATGAAGGTTAATGTTGAATGCTGATATTTATGAATTAAAATAAAGTTGTAAGACTGTATTTAGTATTTTTTACTCGATGCAATTCATTAATTGTGATGTTAAAAATTCAGCGGTTTTAACGTTTTATGTTTTGTTAGCTGTCAAATATATCTAAAGCTGCCTTCAAATGTCAAAACTCTTTCTTCACATGTGGATAAAAAGCGATTTTCTCAATAGATATCAAACAAACAAAAAGGGCTTTCCGAGCTAGTGAGATGAAAAGGTTTTTTTTAAATTAATAAATATATCAAAACAGCGATTAATATGTTATTTTACTTGTATTTATACTTACGTCTTTAGAAAACATCCAAGATTCAGAAAAGAAATACTCACGCTCATCCATCACATAAATATCTGCCCTTACCGGGATCGCTAGCTTCGTAGGCAGGGTCATTAACTCATTACCAACTAGGCTAACGTGTCGGCAAGCTAATAATAGTACATTATTGCCTAGGCATGGAAGTAGGCAATTGCGGGCCGAGTATTGGTTCTCGCAAGCTCGTCCGTTTAAAAATACGAAGCCCGCAATTGCTGTTCCTGCCGAGGCAAATATAGCGCTTTTCTCAAAAATCGCCAGAAAAAAATTGTGTTGGAGTAAAATCTTCATCGCTTGAACTCATTTTTTAAATTGCATACAAACAGAAACTTCATGTGAAAAAACCATCACTCTTTACCGCCTTTTTGTTTATGACAAGGAGAAACGCAAGTTTTGTTTTTAAAAAAACATAAGCTATTTCAGACACATAAAAAAGTTATGTTTCGAATAAAATTTGGATGTATAAGACTTGTGCCATCATTTTATTATGGGCTTTGTCACTTTCTAAAAAGTTACAAGCTAGATAGTAATGGAATTTGTATGCAACATTGCGGGCTTGTGTAGCGAGCACGCATTTTTTTTATTTTAATTTGAGAATTGTCAGTAAACTATGTACTTCGCGTCTCATTATGTAGATAGTAATGTCAACATTTTCGAACATTTTTGAGAAAAGTATTTTTCACTTCTCATGGTCTTAAAATGTTATTTTACTGTCTGCACATCGGGACTAAAGCTCCTTATTAATCTCTAGGGATTAAATTATTTTTTAGCTCGCTCGCGTGGCTAAACACCTCGTGTCATTATGGCTTATTTTAGTCCCTCGTTGAACAATCTACTATTAAAAATCATATTTAATTTTCTTCAGCTACACCGGCTTTTGCTCGATTTTTGGTCCGCTTGGATCATTTTCATTAGTTTGCGGTAAACAAACAAGATTGAAACCTAATAAAACTTTTACGACTAAACACCATTTTCCGTAAACGAAGCAGATCAAATGTTGTATTTTTTTTGTTTTTTATTTAGAACTTATTTCAAGCTTACAACTCATACAGTCATATACAAATGCGATGAAGAAGTACAGTGCATTAAAATATATAAGTTACAAAAAGACCAGGAGCCTAGGTCCTGGGTTCTGGTTGTGGTTCTGGTCTGTTGTTGGTATTGTTCTAATAAATTATTTTAATAATTCGGTCTCGACCAACACTTTTAGTGGGCAGTATTGGTGGGCGGCTCCCGAACCGAAGAAACTGTGAACTTTATGGACGTGGTCCTTAAACCAGTAGTGACTGCAGAGGCGGAGAGAGAAAGGATACGGAAAGATAACGAGGGATTTGTTGGGCAAAAAAGTCAAATATTAACGAAATCTATAAATTAATTTTAATCTATCTTACTTACTTGCGATAACATTTGCTAATGTGTATGCTGAATTATGCAAATATTCCGAATAAATCAATTTTGAATAACACTGTATAAGTATATGCAATATTTGTGTTTCTAAATCTAAATAAATGCTAAATCGTGACTTTGTTTTTGTAACTATCAACTCGTCGCACAATTTTATGACAGCACTGAATCTTACACCAGCTGTCTAATTAAAATTTTGATGATTTTTACTTCATTTGAAAATGGAATTAATACTAATACCGGATTAGACGAACCATAAAATGGCATGTGCCACTAAAGAGGTCACATCTCGATAAAGCTATATCAAGGATTTTACATTCAAAAATTCAATAGGTCCTTGTGCATATTTAAAAAATATTATACACAGTGGATTTATACCTTACGAGTTTTTTTTTGTTACTACTTAAGTGTTCTGGTACTTATTTTATCAAGGCCGGACAGACATACGGACGGAAGACGGGACTATAAAGGTTTCTTATTAGACAACAGAGCCATAACTTTACCTGGGCCTCAACACAGGATTTGGCCGACCATTGTTATTTAACTGCCCGCGAAGGCCTCTATCCTACCATACAAGTTTCGTTCAATTTTTCGATGAGGTTTTTTCTGAAGATTTTTCGCACCACTTTTTTACCATTTGCGCAAAATTTGCCAAGTTAAGCCGCGGCCGACCAAGAGCAGTTGAAGCTACTAAAGGTCAGCTACGCCTACAGGGTATTTTCTATTTTTTTATATATGTATATTATATATTATTTGATGTGGTATTTGCTGCCTAGAATAGATAGTCCGGGAGCCCACTGCAACAAACCCTACCTGATAACATCACAGGTCACCTGTGAGGCTAGACCATAGCTAGACAAATTGCTTAACGCTAACGACGACGCGCTGGCCTAGTTGGTAGTGACCCTGCCTACAAAGCTAGCGGTACTGGGTTCAAATCCCGGTAAGGGCAGATATTTGTGTGATGAGTGCGAATATTTGTTCCTGAGTCATTGATGTTTTTTATGTATTTTTATATAAGTATTAATTTCTCTATATAAATATTTAGTTCATTGTCTAGTACCCATAGTACAAGCCTAGAGCTTAGTTTGGGACTAGGTTAATTGGTGTGACATTGTGCCCTGATATTTATTTATTTACTTTATTTATAACCTAAACGATTTTCGAAAACTGACAAAATTTCTGGAATTGACGAAGGCGCTCGACGCTCGACGCGACTGTCTGAAAGCTTACATTTTGGATATCGTTAATGAACGCCGAATGCATCTTGTCTAGGGCCTCTGTTATTGTATTGTTTTTAACGGCCATTATTGTCAAGCATCTGTCAATGAGGTAAATAAAAGCCACAGAATAAGAAAATATAGCATAGAAAACGGACTATAAGACGTACTTTGCGTTAGCTATCTTTCTCTATTTTTTAGATTACGTATTACATGAGAAAAAATTAAACAAAAAGAAGGCTGTTTTTTCTTCTTTAGGTAACTGTCATTGTCACAAGGTTTTACACAGGGATTTCTTTGTCCTTCCTATAGGAAGGATTTGTCTTTCCTTGTCTATAGGTTCAAATATTATAGGTGGTTATAGGTCCAAATCACGCCTTACTTGTGACGATGTACCAAATAAAGAAAGAACAGCTATAGATTCATCTCTTTCCAACTCACTATGAAAACCATAAGTAAAAAGAAGTGAACCATAATGTACCTATCTTCTGCTTATTTAGTACGGTTTCTATACCTTTACCCCCTTATTAATAAACGTTGAGTAACGGTGGTATAGCTATACAATGTTTTGTCCTTATGTGTCATTGTGACATTTGAATTTGACAGATAAGGGCAAAACATTGTATAGCTATACCACCGTTACTCAACGTTTATTAGTAAGGGGGTTACTGCCGCACTCAGAGACGTTAATTAAATTTAATGCTTGATTAAAGTTGCTGCTGTCACTTTCTTTGCTATAGCAATAGAATGAGACAACACGTCACTAAACAAGCATTAAATTTAATTGACGTCTCTGAGTGCGGCTGTTAGTCTTTATTCTGTGATAAAAGCTATCAAAACTTTGACGATATGGTTTTTATTTACCGCCTAGAATCTCGGCCCTGTTTGCAAGTCCAGAACAAATCCAATTTTTTGTCGAAAATTTCGTTTTTGCGGCAAGCTGGTTTTGCCGATTTTTTTTTTCATGACTTCATTCTTATTGGAATTAAACGTTATCTTAATAAAGAAGAGAAGAAGAGAGAAGAGAGTTTTTTATTTCTATAAAGAAATAAGAAAAAATATTAATCAATTTAACAATGCGGTACCTATTTTAGTACTGTTGGTAGTGACTGCCAACGAAGCTAACGGTCCTGTGTGAGATTCCCGGTAACGATAAATTGTAACGTTGTGAGAGCACGAGTATTTGCTCCTAAGTCTTGGATGTTTTCTATGTATTTAAGTATCTATTTATCTATATATATATAAGGTAAACCTGACTCACTGACTTATATATTAACGCACAGCCGAAACTACTGAACCTAGAAACTTGAAATTTGGTACAGAGGTTCCTTTCATGATGTAAGTGAGCACTAAGAAAGAGTTTTCCGAAAATCTACCCCCAATGGGAAGAAATAGGGGAGTAGCGGGAAACTAATTCTACGCGTACAAAGTCGCGGGCCTCCTCTATATTCTATAAATAAAAGTATGTTTATCGTTGTCTTGTAGTGCCCATAGTAACATATGTATAGGTAGGAGCCAGAGCCTTAGAGCTTAGTTTGTGTGAAATGGACCCGCTGATATATTCAATACTAAGTCATTTTTCTTTGTGCGTTATCCTATTATTGCACATATATCTAATCACATACAGGGTGTACAAAATGGTCTACTGAAAACGAATACAGGTTTCAGACCAAGGGGCCGATTTTTGAGTTTCGAGCGCTCGAAAATTTTCATTTGGAAGTGAGCAAAATCTTCGAAACCGTTTTTTGGAATACGAGTGTTAGAATTGAAAACGAATGGTGTGGACCACACGTCTTTAAATTTTCTATCGCTCGTAATTAAAAAAATACGGTTTCACAGATTTTGCTCACTTCCGAGTGAAACTTTCGAGCGCTCGTAAGTCAAAAATCAGCCCCCATTATGCTGAGGTACAATAGTGGTTTTTCCCTTATTGGGAGTTTTTTTTTTTTAATATTGTGCGATCTAATAAAACGTATTGTTATACCATAGCATAACATTATTATTATGTAAAAAGCTGTGGGAAAATCGCATTTTGGAAACAATCAAGCGTAATAGACGTAGTGGGACTGAAAAAGTCGTAGCTTTACCCCAGTTCTATGTCTTTTACGCCGCCGCCTGACAGTCCAGAATCTGTGAAGAAATGTATGAAACCTTTCTCAAAAGTCTGTGTTCCAAACTAACTACAGGCCAATATCAGCGGAGACGGACTGTAAGAGAAGTTCCGCACTACATCCGATCCGAACTCGTGAAAATACGGATCTATAGAGAAATTGGATGACGGATGGCTTCCGTCATCCAATTTCTCTATAGATCCGTATTTTCACGGTTTCTGATCGGACGTACTTAATGCGGAACCGCTCTTAGACTGTGAGCCTTGAAGCATCGCGCAGCGCTGCCCGTGCATAGACGTGTCGTCATAAATATAAACCCCACCTCAGTTGCTCAAAATTATTTGAACCTGACTTTATTTGTTTAAGACGTTAATGCATTTTTATTGTATTGTGTTAGTTTTTCACCATATTAAATGGCTACTTCTTTACATAGTATAAAACAAAGTGGCTCCCTGCTGTTTGTGCTACTGTATGGTAGTACGCTTAGATCTTTCAAACTTCGCAACGGATTTTAATAATCAAAATCTACGGGGACGAGGGCTAGTAAGTATATAAAAACCCCCAGTATCATGGTGACATCTACTTTCAGAACTGATAACTCATAAACAGCCCTACCGATCAGCGTAAAACTTAGCTTATAACTATCCAGATTAGGTATCCTAGCTTCCTTTAAAATACCGCGTCCTAATCAGTCGATAAGTTTAAAAGCTACGATTCCACACACAGATACACACGTTAAACTTTTAACACCCTCTTTTAGCGTCGGGGGTTAAAAAAGAATACGTCTTTATATCGTTATTACATCATAAACAAATTAAGTATGAGAGCAAGGACGAGCCCCCTAAGAAAGCCGCCCGCAATACAAGTGATCTTTATGAGCTCAATCAATCAAAGCCTGTTTGCTACTTATACTTAGTATAATACGAATCAATTCTGTAATCCTCCATGTCTCAAAGCAGCTTGTATCAAGACGTTATCCATTGAGCAACTCTTGAATACAACCGGTTTATACGAAGTCATACACACGGCACAATGATATAATGCAACGCCAGAGGCGGTGTTGCGGCGTATAAAAAGTCCGTAAGTTTCAACTGCGGCACATTCCACTTGAGGTACACTCACAGTGAAGTCACTCATCTCTTCCGAAATGGCTTTCAAGGTACGGTGAAGCTTTCAGCATTAACTTTTGAGCGTATGCATATTTATAACAGGCGCTAAGGGTTGTGCTCAGTCACTTACGCTCTTGTATTTAATTCTTCACTGAAAATATTTGCACCTCCTGCCTGCCTGATAAACAATCAAAATATGTACGTCTTTAAATTTGAAGTAAACATTATTATAATTATATGTATAAGGGTTAAATTTACGATCACGATCCCTTAATAGATGGATAATCAATCAATACCATCAATCGTTAATGTAAACATACTTTCATTGGTATCTTGCTTTGTTAATCGTGTTTAAAAAATGTATTGCAATAACTTTTTCTAAAGTCCTTCTTCACAAAAAACAAGCAACTACTTTATGTCAAATGTAAAGGATTCGAGTCACAATTAAATTAAACTAATATAAAGAATAATAATAAATCAATAAATAAATACTAGTGTTATGGGAACGTCTATGCTCTATCTTGGCTTGAACGAATATATAAATAAATGAAAACCGCGGAAAAAACACAAATCTAATTTTGGCTTCGCACTGTCAGAATGTTTTATTTTTATTATCTCTTGTTATTTGTTCATGGCATGACGTGATGAAGTCATCGTAAAATTCCGTTTCAGCTGGTAGTGCTGGTGTGTGCGTTAGCGACGGTGCGCGCGGGAGTGGTCGCGCCCGCGGTGTACTCGGCCGCGCCGGTCGCCTACCATGCCGCGCCCGCGCCGGTCGCCTACCACGCCGCGCCCGCACCGGTCGCTTACCACGCCGCGCCCGCACCAGTCGCCTACCACGCTGCGCCCGTCGCCAAGCTCGCCGTCGAGGAGGTCTCACACCCGCAGTACAGCTTCGCGTACGACGTGCAGGACGGCCTCACTGGCGACTCCAAGACGCAGCACGAGACGCGCGACGGCGACGTCGTGCGCGGCTCCTACTCGGTCGTGGACCCGGACGGCACCAAGCGCACCGTCGAGTACACCGCCGACGACCACAACGGCTTCAACGCGGTCGTGCACCGCGAGCCGCTCGGCGTAAAGGTCGCCGCGCCGGTCGTCGCCAAGGTCGCCGCGCCCGTCGCCTACCACGCCGCGCCCGTCGCCTACCACGCCGCCGCCGCCCCCGTCGCTTACCACTCTGCTCCAGTCTATCACCACTAAGTCGCGACCCTCCTAGTCATTCTATGTAAACTTTATTTATATTATAACGCAGCCATGGCGTAAAAATAAAAGTAATCTAAGTAAATTTATGGTTTATTTTATTTTGGGATGGCTCAGACGGACGTATTCATTTACATGAGGTACTCATTTTTAAAGAAACTTACACACTACTCAGTAAGCGAGCGAAGCAGAATAAAACAGAATCGTGATAATATTTGTAAAATTATATTATGTATCGTGTCGCAGAGATCTTAACTCGAACAATGTATCCACGCTCGTGTCTGGAATGCTTGGATTGGAAGGTTATAATTATAAATTAAATAAATAAATAAATAAATAAATTATAACACACCTATACCTACTCCGGACGCACCGCCGTGTGTCTAGATTGTATTCAATCTATTTTTAAGTTTGAGTTCGTTTAAGGCGGTCATTTACCTTAAAAAAACGTAGGTAGTACCTAAGTATAGGGTGGGCTAAAAAAAATTGCGAATTAGCAAGAGTAAGAATGCAAATATTTCTGGCCCACCCTATGTATAACAATATTGGTAATTTTGGACAACACTTCGTTCGGCACATCTCAAATTTACGGGTCCTGTTTGAAAGTATTCATAATAAATTAAATATTAAAAAAAAGAACAAAAGCCCGCCTCCAAAAAGGCAAAAAATCTTTTAAAATGGTTGGTAATAAGCAGGGATCGGAAATTCTGATCGATATTTACGTAAACTTTCCCTGCGGCGTTGTTCAGTTTTATGGAGGCGGATTCAATCAAATAATTCATTAATAAAATTCCCGGGATTTCTATATAAAAAAATACGCCAGCATAAGTTCATAATTAAGTATTTATTTCAACTATTTGAAGTTATTTTCCAGCGATTTGAGAAGCCGACGCCATATTTTCCTATCTTTTTCCAGGATTTTGCCAACTTTAGGTAAAAATCGATCCGAATTTCAGATCCCTGTTAATAATTCAACCCCACGGAAGTCGGCTTTTGGTTAAAATATTGTGGGACGCCGACTTTTTTAAACATTTATTTTGTTTTATACTTTTTAGGGCCTGTTGTTTGATCAGTAGTTAACTCAACTAATTGTAAAATTCGAGAAAGGTATCGAAAATTTGACACATTTCCTTGAGATTTTAACCATTAGTAACGTTTTTTGACCATTAGTTAGTTTAACTACCAATCAAACAACAGGCCATTAGTGATCCTAATTATGCTATGAATGCTATGATGTAGTCCCACTTCTCAATGAATAACATTAAAACATTTCAAGTTCGCCGCAAGCAACGCCGCATGAAAGTCATGGTCATATATTTAAACCTAAATGTGCTTCATCATAGTCGCTCAACGATCTTAATCGAGATATCTTATCGCCACCCTTGAAATAGGTTCCGTTAAGGAGATCCGTTGGCTATCTGTGGTCTTCATCATCAGTTCCACTTCACCAAATAGTGCTTTCCAAGCCCAAATCGCTATAGGTGTGCTTGTTTCTGCCTTCTGTGCACCAGAAATAAGTCTCAGTTACCTGAGAATCCAATACCACAACGAAGAGAGTCACAACCTCACCGCGACTGTCAATCTGACCGACATATAAACGCCGCGCAACAAAAAGGACACTAATCAAGAGTAAATATTAAAACAATTGCATATCATCTCCACCGGAGAAAAAGATAACCACACCCAACCTCAACCTCCCGAAACACTTCTTTAAAACTCATAATCATAAACGCCTAATGTTTAACAGGTCGCCCTATAGTAGGGGCGCCCACGACAGTAAACCTAGTTCGATGAGACTACCGGATGATATACAGGGTGTCCCTAAAACCAACGCTAAAACTGTGAGGGCTGATAGAGCAGCTAAAAAGCTATCGATTTAACCCCTATGTATGTTCAGCGTTTGTTACTAGTTTCGGAGATCATTACGAATCAGCAAAGTTTTTAAACCTATTTGCCCGTTTTTTTTCCAGTGCTTTTTTTAAGTCATCATTATCAGCCGCAAGACGTCCACTGCTGGACAAAGGCCTTCCCCAAGGTTTTCCACAACGATCGGTCCTCTGCTTCTGTCATCCAGCGGTTTCCCGCGACCTTTATCAGATAGTCAGTCCAGCTTGTGGAAGGTCTGCCAACACTTCGTCTCCCGGTTCGCGGTCGCCACTCTAGAACCTTTCCGCTCCAACGGCCATCAGTTCTACGAGCAATTTTTTAAGTAATCACTACTAATGAAAAACGGGCCAATAGGTTTAAAAACTTCGCTGATTTGTAATAAATCTAATTATGTAATATAACATGGAAAAGCTTATGAAATAAAACATGAAATTAATGATTTTTCGTGACATGGACATAAGGAAAAATTACAAAAAAACAGATTAAAATGATCAATATCTCCGAAACTAGTAACAATCGCTGACCATACATAGGGGTTCAATCGATAGCTTTTTAGCTGCTCTATCAGCCCTTTCACTTTTGACGTTGGTTTTAGGGACACCCAGTATATATGTATAATTAGTCACGTCCTGTGATGAAAACCTTTACTTTATTTCTAGAATTCAACAATAATACACGAAATGGCAATGCTGCAATTCAAAAAACTCTAGTCTAGTATGATAAGAAGACTCCCAAATTTCGTTTATTGTTCTCTTCGGAACAAGGGACTATACGACAATGCAGTGCTGCAAGCCCCCCTGATTGGCCTAATCAGTGGCAGCAGCATGATAAGCGACGCCTCGTACTTAAGTATCTAGTATGATCAAACTCCTCAAAAAACCAAAGCTCATCTGAAAGATCATCAATGTCTGTCTAAGTATAGTAAAATAATATTATAACGGCAAATGAACCACCACACATTTACCATCATTTTAAAATAAAATTTCATTCAAATTTTAAAATCCTGTTATCCTATTTATAAAAGTTAGGTAAACCATTGTTTAAACTCAAAAATAGTAAATGAACTCATAAAGTTCTGCGCGTTTATTTTATTTTTTTAGTATTTCCCATTCCAAAACTCTAATTTGACAGATTCGATGTAGTTCCGCTTGGCGGAGCTCCTATTTATGAATAGTTTTGGCCCTCCGGGCTTGATATAACAACGAACCTAACCTACCCTAATACCGACGTATTACGCCCCGTAACGTCGTTAATTTGGCGTTAATAAATCAAGTCCAGTACACGATTTTCATAAAACCTAACTAAGAACAATCCCGATTAAACTTGTTTTCTTTTTAAAAAATGACGTTCAAATCGGTCCTTCCGTTATTTTTCTTCTTATCAAGTCGACGTCGTGTGAGATGTCAGCTGACACAGATTACCACAAAAATTACCACTTTATAGCCAAAGGCTGTCCCGCTGCTGGCGAGCAAGCGATTAGCTACTCGTATCGACATTTTCTCGCTCCAGAAACGAACAAGAGATATAGATCCTGTGTCAATAAAAGAGACATATATTAATAGTTGATCGCTGGTTATTCACACTGCCTTGTACTATTATTATTTTATTTATTTATTTAATTATTTTAATAATCCACTAGATTACAGAAACAAAAAATATAGATCCCATGTCTTAAAAGACACGTCATATATTAATAGTTGATCCCTGGCTCTACTCGCTTCCCGCTTATCGTCGGTAGTGGGACAAGTGCCTAATATTCCTTTAACGGATCCCTTTTAAAAAGCTATCTAAGTAATTGACAGCCAATACAATGAAAATGAATCGGAAAAAAAACACCCCCGTTTTACGAATATTTACGAGAGGTGAACTAAAAAAACACTTTTCCAAGATTTTATTTTACAAGTTTCTCAGCGTGATTAATATGTATACATAAGCATGCCAAAATACACCTTATAGCACGAACCTCTGCGTTAAACCCCAAAAAACCCCGGATGTAATGGCAAACCCTACTTTCTCTCGACATCTCCTTAACAGCCTAATTATTTTTTATGAAACCTAGCTACGAACTCTACTCAAGTACTGATTGCACAAACCTTCTTTTAAAAAAATGCGTCCTTATCCGTCCATCCGTTTAGGAGCTTGATGCCACAAAGATACACACAGATACACAAATACATAGACATAAAGACACACAGATACACACGTTAGACTTATAAGTCTTTTCCGTCGGGGGTTAAAAAGCTCTTGCAGAATTCTAATTCTAATTCTAATTTTAATTTTAATTAAGGTTTTCACTCTAAGGTGTATTTCGCCAATGTCGAGTTATTTATATGTAGACACTCCCATGGACTTATTAGAGAAAAAACTCCATGGATATTACACGCGAAGCCAATTTTCGCTAAAAGAGTATTTTTTCTAATGGACTGAACAAATGCACATGGGGTTGGCTCCACGCGCCTCTGTCAACTCCGCTCTTGCAGAAAGATGATTTATAAAGCGGAGCAATTGTCACTGGGTTTAATTAACACTATTAAGATGTACCGTCATAAGTTTCTATTAAAAATTTAATTTTTGGGTCAAGCTTTTCCTGCTGACTGTACTTTTTTTTCGCAAAATCTTTATCTGCTTATCAAGACCAAACTATTGCGTCCCAACACGGTGGGTCTACGTTAAGTATAGCGCAGATCCTGTCGCCCCTTCAGATTCCAGCATCAGATCAGCTCTTAGATACCATAATATTGGATTGTCATCGGGTTTACATACTTTGAGCCCATTCCGTTGACGGGAAGTGGGTCAAATTTAACTTGCAAGATTTGACCCGTACATACATGGATATTTTTGACGCCTTGGGAACGTATTTATATTCATGACTTTGGCTGTTCAATGACTAAAGACAGTTAATTACGCTCTTAAAATAAATATTTGTGTTCTTTAACATTCAGTTTCATAACGCTTGGCCCGCAGTCAAGTAAACGGCCGAATTTTCCGCCATTGACAAATTGCAGCTCATTTCCAATTGCGTGCACATCCTTAGTGATGCGCAGACATAATACTAAGTGCGAACTTGAGCTGGTGTCACAACCGCCCGCTGTATATATACGCCGGCGGGCTCTTCGGGAACATAGTCACTTGACTGCACTAGAGCTACCATCACAGGAACAATGGTCTTTAAGGTAACCCATTTTCTCATAATCAAATCATCAACGTGTTTTAAAGAATTTTGGAGCAAAGGATCAAATTTCATATATTTGTTAATTACCTTGAATTGATGTAGCTTTATTTTCTAATTTTTGTTTTTTTATGATGCAATTATTATCATTATAACTTTTTAAGATCTGTATGTAATTTACTGACTCAAAGCTAAAGAACATTCATTTAGAATTTTTCAACCGACAATTTATAGTCTAACTGATAAGAAACCTATTATAAATTTAAGGGTTTTTTTTGTTTTTACTTTTTCACTTGATTACCTTTAAAGTTTACAACAATATACTTTTATAACGTTTTCTATTCTATTTTGTTTGCAATTAAAATTTCACATTAGTCAGTAAATTGGTCACATCAAGGTTTTTAACCGGTGGTGACTGCAGGAGACTCCTGCACTCAGCTCCTGCCAGGAGTGTTATTCTCTTAAAAACGGCGTCCGTTCGCTCAACGAGTGAACGAGCCAAAGCGCAACACCGGCGAGTTTAAGTAGGTAGTCCCGTCAGAGCGCACAAAACACATTTTAGCGCGTGGATTCTCAATTAGGCAGCCTCAAACGTTCGATCTTATCTACAGAAGCCCTGCTGCCTAATTGAGAATACACGCGCTAAAATGTATTTAGTGCGCTCTGACGGGACTACTTAAACTCGCCGGTGTGGAGTTCACTCGTTCACTCGTTCGACCGACCGAGCGAGAATAACACCCCTGCTTAAGGGTGCGTTCCTATATTCAAAACCCTGGATAGAGTTGTGACGTCACGTTAAAATTCAACATTTGCTACGTACAAAATATGTCAAAATTTTAACGGTTTTAAATATAGGAACGCACCATAAATCTGTTAATACAATCATTTGTAACAAAAATCAATTAGTTGAATTTTATACGTTGCGTTTTATAAATTTTGTAATAAAATTGTGTCAGTATCAGTACGTTCAAATGTTTACTAAAACCCGGTCAAGTACGAGTCGGCCTCGAGTACCGAGTGTTTCTTACACTAAATAAAATCTTGATTTTTTCTTGAAACATATCTTAAATGAAAGCACATACAGTGGTGGTCACATAATTAGGGACACTTGTTTTTGTCCCATACAATTGCCTACAAATATGAGACTTTTAAATTTTGACCACCATTCATAAAGTTCTTTACCAATTTTATTGCTAAATACAATTTACTTTAGATAATTAACTAAGGTTTAAATTTATGGACAATGAACTACTGTTAGAAACGAACCTTATATTTTTATAGGGATTTAAAAAGTTAGTGCTGACCCGTCCACTCAAAGTTTTACAACTTTGTATGAACGCGAGGTTTTTTTTTTCAAATCCTTATAAAATGAAAGATACGTTTTCAACAGAGATGAATTGTACATACATTTAAACCTTAGTTCATTAATAATAATAATAATAATAAATCATTTATTTCAGACAACATAAGTCCATACATTCATCTCTAATTAAGTGTTGTTAGTATCTTAGATCTAAGTGTTAGTATTAATTATTATAAATTATTAATAATTGACTGGGGCATGTAGCCCACAACACTGACGGATGTAGGGGCAGTCGTACCTGTCCCCTATCATTCTCAGGATGTTATTGGGACTGCCACGCACCCGGCGCACCAGGGATGCGGCTCTTTTGCGCATAGTTGCATTAATGGGTGATTCCACGGGCGTTTCAACCGCCGTCAGTCCGCTGTCATAAATATTGAAAGAATGAGCTACACCAAGCAGCTAACATTCACACAGAGCTATACTGTTATCGTACTTCTTGCCACAATTGAACGAATTTTAAGTATATTATCGCCTATTTCTTAAATACTTACGACAGCGGACTGACGGCGGTTGAAACGCCTGTGGAATCACCCTAATGAACGATGAGTGTAACCAAATATTAAATTAGTTTAGAACTTTTTGAATGGTGGTCAAAATTGAAAACTCATATTTGTAGGCAATTGTATGGGAAAAAAACAAGTGTCCCTAATTATGTGACCACCACTGTATATCAGAGTTTTAAAGAAAACTAACAAGACTTAGAAGACTTAATTGGTTCCTGAGATACAGACGACTAAAGTTTTTATACCTACTAAAATCTTCTAAGACAGCACCAAATAACTTTAAATACTCGTATTTGTGTAGTAACGGCTTCGAAACCCTAATAAGTACACTAAGCATAGTCAGACATGCCCTTGCCCGGTATTTTTAGTATTTGGTTGGTAATTATAAAAATAGGTTACGATAAGGACTCCAAATCACCGCGATGTCTGGATTTTTTAAATATTTGTTTGTTTAAATATCAAGCAAAAATGACTGGACCGATTTTGAACAAATGTTTGCGTTTAAAGCTTACGAGGCTACAATAACGGGAACCAGGGATAGAAGAAGTCCAAAGACGGCGGGTCAAGTCGCAAACAGATGTAGTAGGTTAATAAAAATAATTATAAAACATACCAACTCAGCATTGCGAAGCTACTTAACTGCATTTTTTATTAACTGAGACGTTTAGTAAGAGACTATGTAAAATGGTCCTCCGTCGTTCTGGCAGAGATCTCATTGAGATGCGCGCAGCGCTGTGACGTCGTCCTTGACGTCGTATCCTCGGCTTGTTAGTAATTTCTCCGCGGGCGCTTGCGCAACTGCTCTAGTCTCGCCCTCGCTAAACTGTGTCACTGTTTCAAGTACAGCTATTATGACTTCATTTAGCTCAGGTACCACAGCCTTCTTATTTACCTACGTTTCAATGTCAGCTCAAATTACGCACACATACAAATTAAACATACCCTTAACCCTCTGGGAACTCTGGTTCCACACAACTCCTATGGCTCCTTCTCATTCACTTACTGAATTGGAATTTGGCAGGTTTTAACAGTACATAATAGCCCGTCTTAACTTACGAGATCTTTAATTTCAAAGACAATATAGAGATTCCAAATGTATACAGCGTTAGCATATTGTTTATGTGAAATACGGTACCACGGCGTGAGGTTTACAAGAGGGTTCCTTTTTTTCAGTTTGTCGTCTTCACCTGCCTCATGGCTTTCGCCAAGGCCAGCGTGGCTCCTGTAGCGGTGGCTGCTCCGTTGGTGGCGGCGCCGGTGCCGGCGCGGCTGGAAGAGTTCGACCCGCTGCCGCAGTACCGGTTCGGGTACGACGTGGCCGACTCGCTCACCGGCGACTACAAGAGCCAGACGGAGCAGCGCGACGGCGACGTGGTGCAGGGCCAGTACTCGCTCGTGGACCCGGACGGCACGCGGCGCGTCGTGGACTATGCGGCCGACCCCGTCAACGGGTTCAACGCCGTCGTGCGCAAGGAGCCGCTCGTGGCCGCCGCGCCCGCTGTCGTCGCCGAGCCCGCTGTCGTGTCGGCGCGCTTCGCTGCCGCGCCGGTGGTAGCTCAGCCCGCGTTTGCTCGGTACGCCGCCGCACCTGCCATCGCCCCTGCCTTCGCCCCTGCTAGATACACCGCGGCCTACTCCGCCCCACTGACCTACGCCGCGGCCCCCGCGCCCGCCGCTTACGCCGCCCCAGTCGCCCGCCTGGCTGCGTACTCCGCGCCATTCCCCTACAGATACGCCGCCCCGGCGCCTGTAGTAGCCGTATAAGATAACTCCATGACAAACTGCTTATTAGAACTAATGGCCGATTAAATTTTTATATGAACGATTTTTTTTTCAATTACTGCAAGTATACGAGCAGCGCTCCCAAGATGTTTAGTCTAGGGGGGTTCGGTTCAGCAGGACTTAGTTGCATTTTGCCTTGATCAGCAAAACGTATTAGGTGTATGTTGTCTGTGCAAAACGCCTACATTCTTCTCGTGCTGCAATATCCCAAAGTTGAAAGGGCTTGGTTGTAAAACGTCGTAAGGTCATTACGACTTAATAAGCAAAAGGTCCGAATGATCATAACAACCAATCTGGCAGAATATCTCTTAGTAGCATAAAAGCTATATGTATAGTCACACACACACACAGACGTACAACCAAGACCTTATACAATTTGATCTTTCTGCCTAATTGTCTTTATAAAACTAAGACCATTTTCTATAATATAAGCATGTCATTATACAAACAAGTCATTTTATGACGTCCTCGTTGAATGGCTAAACTTATTCGTTGAGCGAGGAAACTGCCAGCTCTCCAGTGACGTCAATGAGTCTCTTTTACAATTCCTTAAAAAGGTTTAGAGCGCTAGGACCCCACGGACCAAGGGTCTCGACACCGAATGGAATAAAATTATATTCCTGGCCGAGACCACTATATTTGCCTACGTTTATGATTTCAGCCGCTTCGGCCGCTGCACCAGCCCTTTTGGAGGTTCGCTGAAGATGTGACGGGACTAGCGTGTACAGAGGTTGCATCCCACACTAGCACCCGCCCCATATTCCACGGAACCAAAGACATTCCGTCAGGTATCTTGCCATCATTTCTGGAGATGCCGGTCGGCTCTAATAGGGCAGACACGTTAACAGAGGCAAGAGACCGACGGATGATGTCATTTAGTTCAGCATGTCTTGAGAAGCGGCCAGCATATCTCTTGCAAGAAAGTCCGTCATGTTCTAGCCGAACGACGTCACTTCCCAAAACAAATTAAAAAAAAAAACTGTGTGGCAACTATAGGTAAAAAACTTAAGTAAAGCTCCTCTTGCATGTAGTTGTGTACAAAACTTTTATGGAATTTACGTCAAATTTCAAATTTAGAATGTCGAACGGTCTATACAGATGTGTTACTACTACATGCAAGAGGAGCTTTACTTAAGTTTTTTACCTATACAGCTTATTGTACGCGCAACGCCGCCAAGCGAGAGGCTGTTCGGCAGTATATTACACTACTCTAATACTCTTTGCTGTTCGGGCTGGATAGGCCCGTAGCGATTCGCCGTCATTACAAAAAAAAGGTTCATCTTAAAATGTAGAAAAATTACATTTTGCTGACACAAAACTCTTTTGTGACGCGTCCGGACCAAGTCGACGTCCTGTTATAACGTTCGAATTCTGGAAGCAGGTTTTTAATAATATACATGGACGTCACCCTAGCATAGGACCACCATGAAAATGATAACTGTACGCTATCTGTGGCCGGGTATTAGGATAGACTGTGTGGCTTAAAGGTCCCAGCACCCAGGCCATAAAATCCAAAAAAAAAAAGGATAGACTGTAGAGCATGGGCGCGAACGTGCATTCCTTGTCAAAAGTCTAAAGTGTCACGACACGTTCACGCGCCAGTTCACGACTTTAAACTTCCTTCAACCCGTTTCTCGCATGTGTACGTAGATCTTATAGGCCCACTCCCTTCTTCTAACGGGTACAGCTACTGCCTAACCACTGTCGATAGATACACGCGATGACCAGAGGCAGTCCCGCTACACGATATTACGGCGGAAAGTGTAGCGAAGGCTTTTATATCAACGTGGATATCGCGTTTTGGTTGCCCTAAAAAGGTGACATATGAACTCATGAATACGCAGATATGCATTTTATTTATGGTTATTGTGGTGGAAACGCACGGGTAACTGCAAGAGTTTATCAAGAGCGATATCCTAATGGGCACAATTATCCCGATTACAGGGTATTTCCAGCGAGTGCACGCCTCTTACGCAGAAGGCAGAAACCGGAGGGTACAAGCATATGTCCTTTAACTTGAGATACATGAGTTACGCGTAACAAGTCTAAATGCTATTTATTCCGATGCCTTAACAGACCCACAGAAACAGATTTTTTAATTTAGCTTCCTACTCCCTTGTACGAAGAATCACGCAAGTCATGTATCTTTATTTTACCATAGTAAAATATGGTTAAGTACTGCATCTTAAGTTACATCACATAGAAGCGATAAGCTTTTCACGCGTCGAACAAATTCTATCTCAGTCAACTAAAGATACAGGACTTGGGCGTGATTAGCTCGTAATTCGTATATTGAAGCACTATGAGTCGTTGAGTTCCGCAGAAATTCAACACATATAGCACTGCGAGATCAAACCAGTATTAACTCAAAATACAACTGTATTTTAAAATCAACATTAATACAACTTCTATTAATTTGAAAGAAAATATGTATATTGTTTTAAATATAATCTATAACAGAGTTAAGCCTGCAAGACCCGCCATACAATGTTTTTCAATAGTGGCAGTTGTAGCAGAGGAAATACGGCGTTTCGTGAACCAAAGATTTCCTTTGGCAGGATTGGTCCATAGGACCCAAGGATGGATTTTAGAAGTGGAGCCACCAAGATTTTCGATGTAAATTTTTGAGTGGGGGGAGGAGTTTCAACTTTATCTTTATATCTACATCGGTTAAGCTACTATGCCAAGTTTGGTATCGTTTTCGTATAAATTGGGGATGCCGAATTCGTTTATGGTATCATATTGACACCGTTCCGAAGTATAAATATATAAAATAAAAGAAAAGTTTTTTTTTCAATTCCCTATTTTACAAAGAAAAAATCCATAACTTATAAATAATTACTAATGTTGAAAAAAAAGAGATTCTTTAGAGAGCCCTATTATTCGTTCACTAAAAGAAGTATTTAATGTCAAATTAAAATGTTTCGTATGGGTGTAGTACGAAAAAACTGTTGACGGCGCTAAAAATTGAAATGGAAAAAATCTAATTAAAATGTTATTTTGCGATCCTAGAATGATAGGGATGGGTTCGCAAACATGATAAAGATGTAAAAAAATATAAGTAATGGTTATGCATTCCGTTTTAGGCCAATTCGTGCCATAATATCAAAGGAAATTTATCTTAATAATATCAAATGAATTAACTACGTCAAAACTTGTTTACAAAGGTATTTACCTATTACATAAAAAAGTTTAAAGTGGTCCAGGTGTTCCCTCATTTACTTCGCCGAATGCCTCTGGATCCAATTCAGCCTCATCTTCGATAGTTAAAAAAGTTTTTAACTCTTTTTGTTTTTTTTTGTGTTTTGATGGAAATTTTATTCCAGAATTGAATTGTACATCTTTGATTTAGTTAAAAATGATACCAAACTTGTCTTAGTACTTAAACTTAAACAGTTACGAGTATTAACCACAGACATCCATCTCCACTCCCACTTGCATGAAAAATCTGCGTGGCTCCACTTCTTAAAATCATCTAAGGAACCCAAAAATTAATCCTGCCAAAGGAAATCTTTGGTTCAGAAAAAGCCGTATTTGACTTTTTTATGTCGTGTAGAAACGCAACTACAAGCGAAACCCTGTATTTTAAGATAAATGACGTAAGCAAATCATGCTCAATACTTAATGATATGCCTTTTACAGGTAACTCAGTATAACTTACCGGGTGTGCATAACAGATAGTGGGGTAGTAAGAAAAATGTCATAGATACTTAAAATACGAAAAAAAACAACTTCTATAACAGTCAAGTTTACTTTTAATTAATTAAAGAAGGGACGACACAGTCTTATTTCAATAACAAATAATGGCTTCTTGGTTATTATTGTTTGGAAAATAAAACTTGAGAAATGTTATAGAAAAAGATTATTTTCAGTTTTTTTTAAGCAATAAGTATATTGTACATACAATTACCTATTACAAAAAAATTGTGAACATTTGCTTAATTACTTAAGTCTTGAAGATTTGCTTAAGTCATGTATCTTAAAATACAGGGTGTCGCTTGACAAACATTGTATGGCGGGTCTGTCAGGCTTAACTCTGTTATAGCTTATAGTTTAAAAAATATACACGTTTTAGAATTAAAAAACCTACCGTTATAATATATTTGTTACTCTTATACAGATCTATTCATGTAATGTCTAATGTCTGTTGTGTTGTAGTGTGTTTTTGACAAATAAATGATTTGAGTTTGAATTAGTTTTTTTTTTCTTAGATTTACTCTCAAATATTTCACAAATTACAAATTACGATAAAAAACTTTGAGATAGGTTATACATACATACAGGTGTAGTGAAATATCCTTTCACATCGTATTTTCTCGGAAATGTTCGTATTTGTCATGCTACTTCAGTCTGACTCACAAAGAGTATAATAATATGTATCAGGAAACTCAGTACCCATCAAGACAACGTGGGGAAACGTCGCATCGCGAGAGTGATAATCGATATAGAGTGGTTAACACCAGAGTATTTTTTTGTTAATTATGATTAAGTTTGTTTTCAGTTCTTTTTAATAGTCATGCCGAAAGCATTAAGACCTGGGAAACGTTTAGATCGACATGCCTGTCAAATTATTTTCAATATTCATTTATATTTTTTCTTGTTTACCTACACCTATTCTCTATATAATTTGATCGCGGTGGTTTTAACATCTCGGTGTGATATACTTCAAACTCGTGGTTTGACATTTGACACTGATAACTAAAGTACTCTATTTATTTAATACAAACATGTCACTTAATAATTCAATAATTCATAGACACGTCGGCATCATTCGGAAGTAGACGTGAGTTCCGAGTTTTCACGATGGGAAAGGATTATTCACTAGATAGGTTTGACACGGCAGGCTGTATTAACCACCCAAATTAAGTAGGTAAGTAGTTTAATGTCGTGGTACCTACTTATAAGCAATTTGGCCAGTTTGTGAAGTGATTTGGGGTTGCCAGACAAACAACCAATTTTTACCTCATTTAAAGGGAAAAGTTATTTTTTATATTGGTTCCAGTTTTCCAAAAGATGATATACTGTGCGTAGTGCATGGCTGTGATCTACTGGGTGACAGAATTGGGAGCCAACTAAGTACACTCGTATGTGCTCTCAAAATTTTGATGATCGTTGCTTTCGCAGAACGCAACAAATATCTATTTAGATATGTTATAATTTCCAAAATGATAACAAAAAAGTTTCAGGGAGTAACCATGTGAACTAAGTTTAAATAAAAAATAAGTATAATTGTGTGATTTTGTGATTACGCTCATACATTTTGCTCTATATCGTATAACCAGTAACGTTACAAGTGATGCGGGATTTACTATGGAGCGTTTCCACACGGCCTCGCGAGATAGCTTCAGTGTCAAGTTTCAAATCATGTTATTTCAAACACGAATAATTAAAAGCAGTTTGTTATCTTTTGACAAGTTCTATCAAATTTTTGAAATAAATATGCATATGGCCTTTCTGGAATTTGCTAAAGTGTGGTAATTTTGTGCCACTCTGGTAATCCCATGAGTTCTATGTACTCTATCCCCATCCCTTACGGTAGCACGCACTTGTCAGGTCTAGCGGTATACTTAGTCTAAGGCCACCGCCATTTCATTACTGTCAAGTAAATAAGGGGTATCAAAATGTTGACAGTACGGAAACATGTAACAGAATAAGGTTTTACCGTGTAGAATTTCAGCCCCATCTCAGCCCTAATAAATGCCCCGTCAATTACCCTCCTTCTTCGGCAGCCGGGTAAAAACCCTTAGCTAAAAATAAAATAATCTGTAAACGTAGATCTAAATAAAATCATAAAGTTTAGGTTAGGTTACGTACATAGGATAAGCAGGTGCCTAAAGGGTCTATGTAGCACTGAAAAAAACAGAAAAGGTGAAAAAAACTCTATGAATTTACGATACCAGTGTTGACATGTTTTTGATATTATTTATTTTGTATAAGGGTTTATTTTGTTAATTTTATATAGTTTTATAGATAAAATGTCTTGTTAACGATGGAGGAGCGCCAGCTGTTCGGTGCGCTGACCGTATATCGCGAGCGCGGATTTTATCTTAGGCGGCTTGAGCAGTTTGTAAAAGCCAAAGCTGCTTACGATGAGGCGTTCAGGAACTGCGCTGAAGATGTGCGCACGCTGACGGGGCGCAGCCAGGTGTGCTCGGACGCCGTGCAGCCCGAGCAGGCCTACTCCGACGCCGAGCTGGCGCTGCAGCTAGCGCCCGACAACATGGCCGCGCGCAGCATGCAGGCGCGCGCGCTCTATACCATGTCCAATTTCGAACGGTCCTACATCAAGAACAATCGCGGTCTCAGACTACGTTCCCAGCCTCCCTACTTCCGAGAGGGTACCAATCAATGCAAGGAAACTATGGAAGACTGT
Source organism: Acleris literana (assembly GCA_946894065.1). Lineage (NCBI taxonomy): Eukaryota > Metazoa > Arthropoda > Insecta > Lepidoptera > Tortricidae > Acleris > Acleris literana. Next base: position 7,670,671 of record OX335689.1, on the reverse strand, counting down.
ATCGGCAAAAACGCCGGTCATATGCTGTTAGATTTTCTACCAATAATAAAAAATCACGAAGCGAATATAATCTCTCACCCTGATCATGAACCGCAAAAAAAGCTACACATATCTCGAATTCCACGATTGGAGAAAAAAAAACCACTTACACAAAACCAAGCGAGAAAGCATTCAACATTAGCTCGAGTACTCGCCATGAAATATTTAGGCCCTTTGGCGAACGACAAGTTCTTTCTTCAAAATCTTATGAACGATAATAGTATTCCATCCGCGAATGCAAGTGGTGCTCTTGAATTAAAGCAACTAATCATGGAAGCCCTTCTAAGTTTGTCGGAGCGGCAAGAGACATTGCGTATACAGAGACCTTACTACACTATTAAGCGGGCAGAGAGAGCTATATCATCTCACCAGGATAGTTTCAAAAAATATATACTATCCAAAGAGCGGGAAATCGGGGCGCGCACTGCTGAACACCTCTTGAGGCTGATAGACAAGAGCATGGGTGAAAAACGTATCGCAGACATGATGTCACAGGCAGAAAGAATGCAGCTGTTCCTTGATAAGAAGACAAGCCGAACACTGCCCGACAAGGATGCGTATATTGATTGCTTGTACAGACTTGTTGGAGAAGGCTATTTGAGTCAGCACCGGTTATCGTACACACTCAGCGAACGGGGAAATCGACGTCGTATCGCATTCCTCATGGGTCTGCCGGTTTGTCGTCCAACTTCGTTTGATTCAGTCATAGCGAGATTTCCGTACAAATTTGGTGATGTAAAGGAGGCCACTGCAAAAGTTAAAGCCACATTAAAAATGTGTGAGAATCTTACAATGAAATGTTGGTTGCAATATGAATTAGCCCGGCTACTTTGTACGCAAAAGAATTACGCTCTCGCTAAATTTTACGCAAAACGGTGTCAAAAAATAGCTCACGAAATTTTAAATCCGGTGTGGTGGCTCAATGGTTGTTTCGTGCTTATCAGCGGCGATATGCAACAGGCAAATGCAAATGAGGTTCGCATTGCAGTAGAAGAAGCACTGGTATGGTCGAAGAAACTACAGGATCCGGAGCAGGTGCAGTCCTTCCTCACTAAATGTGCAGAGATGGCGTCGGAAGCCGTAGCGTTTGACGACCGCAAGGCGATCGTGCAGCGAGAGAAGCAGATATGTCGAATTCTGGATGAAAAGACGAGTGTGGAGTCGGAGGTGTTGTTCAAGCGCATCGCAATCGTGCCGCCGGGGCGGCGCTTCGCGGTGCTACCGGTTGGGTCCGTGCCGGGGCCACTATCCGAGCGCAAGCGCAGGCGCCAGCGCGGCATCACCGTCGTCCCGGGCCGCGCGATGGCGCTCCCGCCGGGCCCCAAATCCGACACACCTGGTTTCCAAATATTCGATATCTAAAACACATCGGAAAACAGTCGAATTCTGAAGAAAACTATATATTTTTATTGATGTACGTTTTATGCAAGTGTATTTTTGATAATTCAACATATATAAAACATTTTAATACAGGAGGACAGTCCTATTGCTGGCACCCTACAGATTTACGACTTTATTTTAAATTACTAGAAGTGATAACTCTATAATCACTAGGTAGCAAGAACTAGTATTTTGGATGCCAATGATATCACGTAGTTATGATAAAAGCGAGCTTAGTCTAGTGCAGTAAGAGGCTAAGCGCTGAGCAGACCATTCCTTTATTTACCGGGTACCGTCACCGGGCCCTGGGCCCTATCTAATAAAAGTTGCAATTTACAATTTGTAATTATAGTTCACATTTTACATTTCTACATATTTCTGTTCAATAAAAATTACAAATTACAATATTGTAATTGTAAGAAAAATACAAAATTGTTGAATTGTAGCTACAATTTTACATGATCCTGTTCAATAAAGGTTTTACTTGCCAGGCATTAATTTACAAATTTGTCAGAATAAGTGGTTTATTAAACGCAGCATTGTAGTTACAAGTTTACAATATTGTAGAATTGTAATATAATTCTTACAGGTGAGCGCACTCTGTGTAAAAACCGTTGGTGATTCTTATTTAGTGTTAAAATAATACTTTTTGAGCAATGGTGTTAAAAAACGTCATCAGCAGCAGATCAGAGGGCCCTGCAAAGATGCACTACGCTAACTAACGTTTCTATTCGATTCGTTTTTAAACCAATCACTGGTAGACCACGTGATTTTTCGTATCACGTCATCTCCCAGTGACGCGATTGGTTTAAAAACGAATCGAATAGAAACGTTAGTTAGCGTAGTGCATCTTTGCAGCTCCCTCAGAGCAGAGAGCAGTGACAAAGAATATTCGCCAATAATTGTGCGACGGTAGCGAATATTTAAAAAAAACACGTTTAATTTGACTGATTACATATTTAATGAGAAGTTTAGGGTGAGCAAGAATGCCATTGAACACTTGGTAAATAAAATAGCCAACGAGCTTGAACACAAAACCAACAGAAACGCATCTCTTACACCTGCTGAAAAAAAATTGTGCGCTTTACATGGATGGGCTGTGGGTCACAATACATTGTCAGTAGATTATTTGGTGAAGTAGTCCGCTGGCCTACATTGCTTACATATTACATATTGCTTTGAAACAAATGAAATTATCAATTATTGGCAAAATCATTGCGCCGAACGCCATTAAGAAAAAAGAAGAAGGATCTTTCAATGTCACTAAGAATAGGTACTTTCTGTCATGCACAGCAAACGTAAGAAATAACTTTAATTAAAGAGAAAGAAAGAAGAAAGACTATTTTTAATACTGAATCAAAAAAACAAACCCGAACAACAAAATATTTTTTGCTAACGCTTTTTACAAGGGTTTTATAGTAAGTTTACTTTTTTTACGATAGGGTTTAAATATATCTTCACTTATTGCACGTAATAATGGAACCGCCAAAGAAAACGCTCTACGGAGCGCTCACGGTATATCGTGAACGGGGCGCATTCCTCCGACGGTCAGAACAGTTCGAGAAGGCGAAGGTGGCGTATGACCAAGGGTTCGAGGACAACCCCGACGACGTGCGCCTACTGCTGGGCCGCAGCCAGGTGTGTGCCGATGCCATGCAGCCGATGCAGGCCTACGCAGACGCCGAGATTGCGCTCAAACGCGAGCCCTCTAATATATTAGCCCGCAACATGCAATCCCGTGCTCTGTACACCATGTCAGACTTCGAGAGATCTGTAGTGATGAATTGCCGTGGACGTAGGGTTCGTCAACAACCGCCTTATTTTACCGAGGGCATAATTCAGGGTTTAGAAACTATCCAGGACTGTATTGGAACAAATGCTGGACACGTTATGATGGACTTTCTTCCAATCATTAAAAAGGTCGAAGCTGCCCGCCCACCTGTTGATGAAAATGAACCACGGAAACGTTTACATAATTGTCGGATTCCACGTCCAGAAAAGAAACGAAAGTTGACACAAATGCAAGCGCGTAAACAGTTGACCTTAGCCAGAGTACTTGCTATGAAATACCTGGGGCCAATGGCGTATGATAAATTTTTTCTACAAGAACTCATGAAAGACCGCCGTATTACGTCCGCAAACGAAAAGGGTAGTGAAGAACTAAAACAGATTATTTTTGATTCCCTAAAATCCCTCACAGAACGTCAAGAAATGTTACGTACTCAAAGGCCCTATTATAGTATTAAATTAGCAGAAAAGGCGGACTCTAAGTATCAAAACGATTTCAGAGAGGCTGTGCTACGAAAAGAACGTGAAGTTGGAGCACGTACTGTAGAACGTCTAATTAGACAAGCTGAAAAGAGCATGAGAGCGAACCACATCATGGACTTAATGACACAGTCTGAGCGTCTGCAGACGTTCCTGGACACGAAGACTCCGCGTAACTTGCCAGATAAAGAAATTTACCTAGATCGATTGTATAAGGCGGTCGGAGAAGGATACCTCCGTCAGTACCGCCTGTCATACATCATGAGTGAGCGTGGTAATCGACGACGTATCGCTTTCCTCATGGGCTTGCCAGTAGGTCGGCCAAAATCTTTCGATTCAGTTTTGGCCAACTACCCCTACAAATTTGTCGACATAGCTCAAGCTACTGAAAAAGTCTACGATACCTTAGAGATGTGCGAGAATTCTATGATGAGGTGTTGGTTGTACTATGAAATGGCGCGATTACTATGTCAACAGAAAATATACGCTCTCGCAAAATATTATGGGAAGCAGTGCCAGAGAGAAGCTAAAGAATTAGGAAACGCGACATGGTGGCTCAACGGCTCCATGACGCTTATGAGTGGCGATATGCAGCAGGGCAACTCGAACGAAGTGCGCGTCCAGGTAGAAGAGGCAATGACTTGGACGAAGAGGTTGAAGGATCCGGAACAAGTCCGAGTATTCCTCAAAAAATGTGAGGAGATGGCGACAGTGGCTGTGTCCGCTGATGAGCGAAAGTTGATATTGCAGCGTGAACGGCAAGTGGCTGGTGTTATGCCTGACGAGCAGAGAGTCGAAACAACCGTGTTGTTTAAGCGGATGGGAACGGTGCCCACGAAGAGACGGTTCTCGGTGATGCCGCGCAAGCAGCTGCCGGACCCGACCGCCGAGCGCCGCCGCTACCTGCAGCGCGGGCTGTCCGTGATTCCGGGACATCCACGCGCGCTGGTCAAGCCACCGCGGTCCAAGATACTCGGCCATCAAATATTCGATTTATAATCAAATATAACTTGCGACTTGCAATGTCATTATCCTTTTTCGCGAGTCCGTAGAAGCAGGGAATGGATCGGACTGGCCTAATTTGATCCCTGCTTGGTATTGAAAGCGAGACGAGCACACGGCGGTTTCTGTCAGCTACGATGGTGATTGGCGTTCGGCGTTGCTCTTATTTTTTGTGATAGATATTTTGATGTACGCAAGTAGTTAAATAGCAGATTGTCTTAAACCTTCTCGATATTCACACATATTTGATGTTAAACGGGAAATATAACGTAAAATTAATATTAATATGTTTACCTCAACCTTTCGACCATATTGTATCAATAACTGCGGGGGTGGCGCAAGTTTTCCAAACATCAAATTGTACAGTCAGCATCACATATCAGCCAATCTCCCTGTTTTTTCGTGGTGCCATTATTTTGTCCCACGCTGCCGCACGTGGCACGTGCAACGAGGGTGGACTACGTTTCGTGTAGTCCCATTAGTATTTACGATTGTGGAAATTTTCGTCCTGTCACTTTGGCTGTTATAATATACATATGAAAAAAAAAACATGTGCGTCTTGGGACGCCCGACAGAAGTGATAACTAATCTAAATCTCTGGGTTAGAGTGAGAGAGGAGGTGCCTGCCTATATGCGTGAGAGAAAGGGAAGCCAGACAGGCTGGCGCCGTAACGCGTTACGTAATGAAGCGGTTTGCCCTCGGATAATAAGAAGCGGCCACTTTTTTAAATCTCATTACGGGTTCGCATTTGAAGTCCCAACAGGCTCTCAGATATCGATTTTCAAGACAATCGAACCAGTAACAAAAAAGTTCGAAATGGCGGCCACTTTTTTTAAATCTACGGGTTCGCATTTGTAGTCCCAAGGGGCCCTCAAATATCGATTTTCAAGACATAGAACCAGTAACTAATAACTTAAACCTAATCACTTTAAAAAACGGTGATAGTTTTAGGTTATAATTATGCTCACTGTCAACAGTATTTATGCTTAGAAACGCAATACGGGGTGACGTCATCAGCAGGTATGATCAAATACCGTTTACCATTTTCGTCCATACCTGTAAGTTAAGCCTAGCGGCTGAGAGGTAGGTCTATGACGCCATGGTGCCGCGGCTCAGATCCCATCCGATTCCAGTATCTTTTTGTATTAAAAAAATGGTTTAAATTTTTTATACTACCGCTCTGCCGTATGCGTGAGAGACGGAAGCCAGACAGGCTGTGTAATAACGCGCGTTACGTAACGAAATGGTTTACCCTCCGTAAAGAGGTAATCACTTCAAAAAGAAAAGAGAAAGAAAATAATTTATTCGTGACATAAATAACAAAGAACAGATTAAAACCTACAAGAAGAAAGTAACCACGAAATGGTCCCAACTCAGCGTACCTAATGCTGGTATTAAAGTCAGCGTTGGTCTTCCGTTGGGACTGTCAGGTGAAACCACGGAAGTTTACACACACATAATTATTTGAACACAAAACATAAATAAAAAAATAAACGTAATGTGCAGAAATTCGCGAAAGATTTCCATGCCCGTCCTTATATGGCGGAATGGATAACAGTCCCTTAGCCTTACATGGAGCAAGTAAATAAAACAGACATGACCTATTTGACCTATTTATTTTATCTATCTATGGTAGTGCCTATCCATCCTATTGGTTGGTTTTGGGTTGGTTTGATTTGGGTTTGATGCTTACTGCAGACCTAATTTTTTTTTTTGCCTTTGGTATCTTTTAGCCAATTACAAGAAGACCTCATTTGTTTCATGTAAGGCATCGTAAAAGGCACCAGGACTCGACAAAGGACCAATGTTCGACACTTGATTCTTATTATATTCAAAGATGAGAGTTATTCATTTGTTTTGCAACAATCAATTTATTACCAACTAGCTGTTCCCGTGCCCACTTCGTTGGGCAATAAACATTTTGTTTTGAGTTAATATAATAACCTATGACATTCACAAATATCGTGGCTTTCTATTGGTAGGTAAAAGAATTTTCAAAATCAGTTCAGTAGATCCAGACATTACCCCTTACAACGTTACAAAACTTTACCTCTTTATAATATTATTATTATTGATATTTATTTAAATGTCTGTAAATTAGTTTTTTACAATAAATATTCAAATATAAAAGTAAAATAACAATACTAATACAAAAAATAGACATTATAAAAAACCTAACTTACGAGTGCCGCCGCCGGCAGCGGGGCAGGGCTGAAGCTACCGGTGGTTAGGGCTGCAGAGAGAGGAGCCTCCTCATAATAAATGCCGTGTCGAGGAGTACTGCCTTCTGTATCTGACCCTTGATCCAGCCATCTAGCTAGCGTCTCTTGAGGTGTTGGTCGAGACTCTTCGCTATAAGACCGTTTGCCGAAACAACTATCGGGACAATGATCGTCGAGTCAACATCGCACATGGCGGTCACCTCGTGAGCCAAGTCTAGGTACTTGCTGAGCTTACCCTTCTCGGCCTTCACGAGGTTCTCGCCATGCGGGATGGTGTGTCGTCGACGAGCACTACCCGCGTTGAGATCGATCTGTCAACACGAAATCGGGCTTATTGGCAACAATAGTCCTGTCCGTGATGACACTGATGACCGATCGATCCCAATTTATTATAATTATTATTAGTAATTAGTATATTAGTATTAGTATTAGTATATTAGTATAGATTATAATATTACTTTACTAGCTGTTCCCGTGCCCACTTCGTAGGGCCATATTTTTTTTTTAGGTTAATATATAGCCACTCATAAATAAACAATAACGTGGCTTTCTATTGGTAAAAGTATTATCAAAATTTGTTCAGTACATCCAGAGATTACCCCTTCCAACGTCACAAATTTAACCTCTTTATAATATTGCAATAGATTAGTATATTAGTATTAGTAATTAGTAATTAGTAAAAGGTAATTAGTAATTAGTATAGATAATAAGTTTATGCCAGTCAGCTAAAAGTTTCGAACACTGGTGCCGTCACCTTAGGCATTTCGAGGCATTAGATTCAATTTGGTAATCGAAATGTCTCATGTAATTTGGGGGCGATAAGCTTAGGTCCCTATTACAAAAGTTATTTATATTAGGTTTTTTCAGCTATAGTAAACTAATTAATAGGCAGTGCCAACCTGCGTGTCAGAATAATGCCCTGGGTACACTAGGCTAGTTTTTCAAGCCAGGATAGCTAGTAGTACCAGTCAGCTAGCAAGCTAGTGCGTCTATCTTCGTGTATACAAAACTAGCTTACTTCCAGGCTAGTAAGCTAGTGCTGAAGCCAGGAGAGTTTTTAATAGCTTGCTGGTCTATTTTTTGAGCTAGTAGCGCCTCCTACCGCTGATTTCGCTGTTCTGGCTTGTGTACTACTAGCTTCGTGTGGCCGGTAAAGCTAGTATCCATTCGGCTAGTGCGCAGTGACCACGTGCTTTTGTTTATTACGTATTTTCTGCTACAAGATGCCTAAACTTACTAACGAGGTTAATTTAAACTTAGTACAAATTGTACCGTGAGGAGGAATGTCTATGGAATGCTAGTATTCCATCTTATAAACTTGTTTGAATGACGTACGTCTTGGAAACAGATCACAGATAATAGAAAAATCGTCTATCTAAATCTTAGACGATGTATACCTACCTATTTTTCTAAATAGCTCCGCCATTTTGTCACAGTAAGTAGGCGAGGTTACTTTTATTTAAGAAATTATTTTAAATAGCAATAACACTTTTAATCATGAAATTAGATCCTAGAAAAGGCTATTCTTTCAAATAAAGCAAGCAGTTATTTTATTGTTGTGTCCCAATTGGAAAAGACTATTTTAACAGAAGGGTAGTAGGTATTTCTACCTTAATGATTGTCCCGTTTTTCGTTGAAAAAGGTCTGTAATCTCATACTAGGAAGTCACTCATGCCTTAAGCACTTACTGGGTTTGAAAAACATCAAATCAGAAAAAAAAGTTATGTTGACAATTACAAATCATCCTCATTCTAACAACTAAAGACTGTTTCATTTCTTTCCAATGTATTACAAATTGAGAAAAATTACGATGTACTCTGTCTAACTCGATTAGGAGATTATTTTATGTGCAGGCCATGAAGATGGTAATTTAAATCATGCCCACGAACTGTATCGGTAACGGTTTATCGATGGCAGACATTCTGAAGAGATAATGCAAAGTTAGGTAGATTAGGTACTGTATTAAGCCGTAGGAATAGATATTTACACCTACCTAAACGAAATCTGGTTTTATTGTTTATAATTTTATTTTTTATATTATTTATCATTCTTGTTTGCCTTTCCGGGAATGTTAGGTAAGAATGTAAACAGACTTTCTGCGTTATTTGCTCTTTGGTTTTACTAAAGCAGGGTTTGCGCTTCAGGTTTTTTTATTAAATTATGAAGTCATAAAGTCATTTTACGGTTCTCATACATTGTCAATGGACTATGTACAAGGGACCATTTAACCCCCTTTCTGCTTTACGGTTGTTGTAACACCATCTATTTATTTGGGCGTTTGTTCCGAATCACTTTCGTGGTCACATTTTTGTAGAAGTGGCTGCAGATTTCGATTTCGTTTCTGGTTAGGTATCTAAGTTTACTGGACATCTAACAAATATCCAAAAACCGCATCAAAATATACCTACGACCAATTCTTAAAAAATATGTCCACAAAAGTGAGGCGGTTGAAACGCTCGAATAATGACCCATAAGGGGTGCAACTACAACAATGACGACAAAACCGCCTAACGACGAGATTCCCGAGACTAACTTTTAAGCCGAGACTAACTATTAAGCCGAGACTAACTTTATACTGACTTATAAGTACGTACAATTAAATTAATGAAGGAAAAATATATTTCAATAAATATGTGTTTATGTAAATAGGATTTACACGATTATAAAGATACAATTAGTGATGGTAGACGGGAGCGGAGTGGTAGACGGGAGCCGAGTGGTAGGCGACTGGAGCAGAGTGGTAGACGGGGGCGGATTGGTAGGCGACGGGCGCGGCTATCTTGGCGACCGGGGCGGCGTGGTAGGCGACGGGCGCGGCGTGGTAGGCGACGGGCGCGGCGACCTTGGCGACGACCGGCGCGGCGACCTTCACGGCGAGCGGCTCGCGGTGCACGACCGCGTTGAAGCCGTTGTGGTCGTCGGCGGTGTACTCGACGGTGCGCTTGGTGCCGTCCGGGTCCACGACCGAGTAGGAGCCGTGCACGACGTCACCGTCGCGCGTCTCGTGCTGCGCCTTGGAGTCGCCGGTGAGGCCGTCCTGCACGTCGTACGCGAAGCTGTACTGCGGGTGAGTGTCGGGGTAGTCCACGGCCTTGGCGACGGCCGCGTACTTGGCGACGGGCGCGGCATACGCCACGGGAGCAGCGTGGTACACCGGCGCGGCAGCGTAAGACACCGGCGCGGCGGCGTAGGCCACCGGGGCGGCGTGGTACGCCGCGGGAGCAACCGGGACTACTCCGGCGCTGGCGGCCGCTACCAAGCAGGCGAGAACCACGAACTGTAAAGAAAAATCAACATGTAACATGTAAATGGTCTGCTTATTCAGAACCTTCTGAATGTGTTATTGTTTGTGATCCACTTAATGATAGAAGTAATTTTAACAGTAGTGATAGTATGGTGAATTAATTGATACGCCTTTCCTAGGTGCACCAACGTTTATTAGCAATTAGAAAAAAAAACTGTCTCTTTCTAATTTGCCAAAGTAGAAAGTGACAGAATGCGACGAGTATGTTTTTAAATAATTTGTGATTGCACGAAAAGTTTGATTTTTGATATACATAAGTGTAAAATTTGTCTCTATTATGAATTGTGTAAAATATTTTATCTGTTTGCAACTTTAATTATGTTTAAAACAAAAAAGATACTTCACGCAGTATAATATAATATAAACCTACCCTGAATGCCATTTTGGGTGCTGTTGCGACCGAACTGCAATTTCGAACTGATGTTCTCGTTTTATATGTCTCTGCGTTCGATATGTGACGTCACTACTGCCCCGGTAATCGAACCCGCACCTATGAGATGATTGGAGAACTTTCGCTTTTAATTGAGCGGGCGGGGCAAGGTCGCGGTCGCGTACTCACAAATACTCACAATGGCCAGAGCAGAGACGCTCCCACACGTGTCGAGTCGCTTGTTCGGCTTAAAGCATTTTATTTAGTTATAGTATAGGTAGTGTAATGCCGTTAAGAGTTACTTATACTAGGCCCAATTTTCACCAAGCAGTTCCAATTAAGTTTCTTATACCTATTAGCCGTGGGTTAAATTTATGCGGCCCGGCAGGGTTACAAAAAGTTTTTATGTCAGTTATACTCGTAATTTTTAAAGGTCCTGGCAGAATACCAGCGTCGCCAAGCTAAACAGGTATTTGTGAGATGTTGGTAATCCAGGAGCCTCTTCGCCATCGTTTTTGTGCAGTCCTCTGCTGTGTATTTATGTGGGACTGAATAAATTTTAGGGTTACGAAATGATCGGTCATTGCGAGTCGGGCCCCGCCCTACTAAGGTTTCGTGTGTATCATTTTTACAAAACACAATATTTTAAAAGTTTTTTAAAATTAGGTATTGCTTATTTTAGTAAATCGTGTGGTTTCCGGGGTAGAATTGTGCCACTTTGTCATTCCATGTCTTACCGAGGATGTCGTAAGAGGCGACTAAGGGAATAAAGGCTAATAGTACTGTTAGGCGATGGGCTTGCAACCTGTCACTAATACATTGGTAGAGTACATCTTAGCCTAATTGTGCAAAATGTGGTTACAGAATTATAAATAAGTTTTTAGAGTTGTAGGTAATTCTGTAGCTCTACCCAAATTGGGAACGAAGGCGTGAGTTTATGTATGTATGTGTGTGTAGGTATTGCTTATTTTCCATTTTAGGGTTCCGTAGTCAACTAGATTTTTTTATAGTTTCGCCATGCCCAGTCCGTGGTGAAACTCGGAGACTCTTGGTACTATAACTTATACATAGTAATCACGTCGTCACAGTAGTAAAAGAAAACCTTAACAAAATGTTTTTCTGGTGCCTCATACCTCGGGTTGCACTTAAAACGGGGATGATTTCTTTTTTACTTGTCTATTTCATTGTGTGGGAAGTCATTGGATAGCCTGTTCAAAAACAATGTTGAATGTGAAGAACATTTTTCGATGCAGCGATTCGTTTGCGAAATATTTAGCTTTAAAGTGGAAGCTTTCGTTAGATTTGAGGGAGCTTTTAGGACATATTAAACTTGAAAAGTGTAATTTCCCTAGAGTTGCTTAGTAAGCTTGTAAGAGTTGTAAGTGACGGCAGTAAAAAAATAAGCTGCATATTTTAACACTCGCATACAAATCAAAACCTTCAGGGTACGTTTTGTTTATGTACAATCAAAAAAATTGGCAAGAAGCATGGTCTCACAGCACAAGTTTACTATCATAAGTTTTATTTTTGCTATTACAATTTTTTATTATTTTTCATTTTTCTTTTCAAGTTACAGATTTTACTGTTGTATTTTCAAGTTTCGGACTATCATGCAGTGTAGATAAGTCTAGCTGCTAGCTATATGTTTTTTTTTGTGGAAAGGCACTCGAGCACATAGGCCAACTGATGGTAAGTACGATCCTATAGAACCTATAGGACCTATAGAAATACTAATTGAAAACATTTCAAAAAAAAATATGTTTTTTCGCGTTTATAATAGCTGGTTAAAAATGAGACTACCCGTGTTTCTTGGTTTTTCTTTATTTAAGTTAAATTCATCGTTAATAATTTATTAACGAAATAGTCATTAAAAATACCGTACTTTTATACAAAGTTAGGAATACTGATGTCGTGATCTTAGCATTATATAAAATAAAAAAAGTTACTTTAAACAGAAACAGAACTGACTGTCATGTCATGTCACTTGTCAACAGTAACAACTGTAACAACATAAATTCGTCGACTTTGGGCAGATTGCGGCTATCGACTTTTACAAATCTGTTAGTCACTTTCATTTTAAATAGCATATCAAAACAATAGTATTACGAGAATCAAAAGCGTGTCGTTAGAACCAAGTAATCCGTCAGACAGATAAAAAATTGACATGACTGTTAAGTATATATTTTTTTCAATTGCTGTGGTAATAAATGGACTAAGGGCACTATAAGTGTTCCTAACATTTACAATCCAACATTTTTTACTGTTTTTCCTAAATATAAAAAAAACTACGGCATAAAAAAAATCAAAAATATTTTTACTGTAATCAGCAGTGTAAAATCTACAAACGGTATTTTAATTTACTACCTTAGCACATATGAATTCTTGTCAATTTCCAAGTCTACAATCTCAAGACTCCAAATGCATTGACAACCTTGAGGCCTAAGAGGGAATGCCTCTATGCTAGTAATTTCGCCGGTTGTTTTGCGGTAACAATGCGAACACTGCTGCTTGGCGGTAGGTTAAAGGACATTCAATCAAAATCATTGTTTCAGTCAGGTTACAATATCATTTAATAACATAAATAACAGTCGTAAAAAAAGGCTTAGCCTAAACATAACAACAAGATTGTAATATTTAATCTAGAAGTAGTAGGGGTTGGGTAGTCGCGGTGCGAGGAGGGGCGCGGGCGCCGGAGCTAGGAAGGGCGCGCGGGCCACGAAGGGCGCGGGGGCGGGGGCTAGGACCGGCGCGGGGGCTACCACGCGGGCGGGCGCTATGAGCGGCTCTCGGCGTACGACCGCGTTGAACCCGTTGAGTGGATCCGCGGAGTAGTCGACGATGCGGCGCGTGCCGTCCGGGTCGACGACGGAGTAGGACCCGGTGACTAGGTCTCCGTTGCGTTGCTCCTGGTGCCCTTTGTAGTCGCCGGTTAGGGCGTCCTGTACGTCGTAGCCGTAGGAGTACTGCGGGAGCGGGTCGAGGTGCGCCAGCGGCGCCGGCACCACCACACTCGCGGCCGCCGCGCCCAACAAGCAGACGAATACTACAATCTGAAAATTTATGGTGCGTTTAAGAATTGTCAAAAGTTTCACAAACATGACGATGGCGAAAATGGATTCTGATATACATTATAAATGTATCCCAAAAAAAAAGTATAAAGATGTCGGGTTTGTTATCGAAATATTTATTGGATTTTGATAACAAAACGGACGTCTCAATACATTTTCTGGGGACATAATTATCGGGAATCATTTAACACCACTTCGTTTGTACGTTTGAGTCCGTACAGTCAAAATTTATTATTGAGTAACCATAGAAGTCTATCATAATGACAGCGCCAAGTAACGAGAAATAAATAACATTAAAATTTATCATTGGATTTCTGCGACACGGTTCTGTAGTGGCTCAACAATTAAAGTACTGAACCTATACGTTACACCCAAGAGTAGACTAATGCAAGTTTCGTGAAACGGCTAGTACCTAGCTATTGTAATTTACATTATAGTTGTATACCTACTTACTCTACGTGGTTAGCTTGTACATTAGCATGTTTTGTAATGCCCCCTTCGCCCCCCTTCTCGGCAAAGTACTACAAATCATAGCGATGTTAAAAAATAAACCAATGATTCACAACTTTGCTAATACGTTATCACTAGACCATGTTTAGACCATGGATTGACTACCTTGACCAACTAAATAAGCGGATAATAACCAGAAACGAATTAAAATATTATTAAAAAATCTAGATTCAAATCGGTATGCACTGACCTTTGTAACTTCCGTATGTAAAACTAAGTACCAACAAATCAACAACTACTTATTAACAAACACAGAACCATAACACATTAAATCGCTATCACATTAAAGGTCCATTTGATTGAACTCAATCGGGTAAGTACTTCCAAACAAGCTCGATGTCGATGTCGTGTGGTTTGTCATTGTGTCACAATGTGTAGAAGCCTGCCTATTGTATTGCCAAACACCAATTGATATAGATAATGTTGTACAATGAACTTGGCAGATGTTTTTTACTGATCTTTAATCGATATAAATTAAATTTATTTGTAGGTTTTGACAAGAAATAAAGTTTAGCCAATCGATAACAAGATATTTATACATTAACGTAGTACTTTTTGTCTTTTACGAAAGATGCGCAAGCGCAGCGAGCTTATTACGGTCGCGTCTATCGCTGAGGATACAGCAGTTGTCACTCCCGCAGTTTACAGAATACTAGCGACCCGCCCTCGCCTCGCTTCGGTTTATGTGAGTTTTCTATAACACCGGTACATAATCCACCCCCTTCCTCTTGAATCACTCTATCTATTGATGAAAACCGCATTAAAATCCATTGCGTAGTTTGAAAGACCTAAGCGTACATAGTACAGAAGGACGGACGGACGGCGGGAAGCGACTTTGTTTTATACTATGTAAAGGTATGTTTTATACTATATATTCGTCAGAAAGTTACGCATGTTTTATCAACAGCGATAACCGCGACCATAGGGGACTCAAAAGTTCCACGCAAGTATAAAGTAGAACTTGTTTTCCCTTTTTAATAAAAAGAAAAACAAAAA
Source organism: Acleris literana (assembly GCA_946894065.1). NCBI lineage: Eukaryota > Metazoa > Arthropoda > Insecta > Lepidoptera > Tortricidae > Acleris > Acleris literana. Next base: position 7,655,511 of record OX335689.1, on the reverse strand, counting down.
TTCATCTAGACCTAAAAACTCCTGTAACAGGCCGCCTACGGATCGCAAATCACTCACGCACCTCTTTATAAGACTATTGTTGCGTATGAGTTGTTTTACGTTATTTTCCTTCAGGAATAGCCCGATTGTCCGGGAAAAAAAGGGATGTCCATCTTATGGCTATAAACTACCACTGTACCACACAAAGCAAATAAGTAACAAAGACACTTTGACAGTATGAGTAAGGACTGTAATTTATAATATTACTAAGGATTGCATTGCACAATAACTAAAGTGAATTAGAATCAATTATGTTTCGTCACCTAGTTACATAAGGTCCCTATGCGTCGCTCGATTGTTTGCTCGTTGGTATGCGACTCTGATCCGCGGCGACGCAAGCGCAGCCTACTTGCTCCCGCTTACCCTTATTGTCACACTAGTGTTCATTAAATATCAAGGTCGAGTATTTGGAAAGTTCTTCAAACAAGATAAAAATCAAATATGAAAATATCTTGATTTGAAAATCGACACTATGTAAACATACCTAATACGTTTCCAACCCCTTCTTCCAAACCTGATATTTCATACAAGATAGCTATGGACCATTCTGCATTAGCTTTCGTCAGTCCAGTCCATTTCTAAGGGAGCTACGATGCCACAGCCAGATACACAGATACACAGATACATATTTATAACACCCTTCTTTCAGCGTCGGGGGTCAAAAAAGTCTATTGACCCACTGTTGCCCCCACGTTGCTCTTGAACCAATGCACACATTTTAGTAAACGGGTATTATAAAAATATATTATTAAGCTTATAAAAGGGTGCGCCAACAGGAACGCACAATAGCTAAAATAAGTAAGTTTTGCCATTTCTATCATTATGACGTTTGCATTTCACAGAAAGTGACAAAGCAAAGTTTAACTAAAATAGGTTTATAGTGCGTTTATGAATAAGGGGATTGGTATCCTACTAATCCTACTAATAATATGAATGCGAAAGTTTGTGTGTTTGTTAGTAACTCCTTCACGATACAACAGCAGAGGGCCCTGCCAAGATGCACTACGCTACCTAGCGTTTCTATTCTATTCGTTTTTAAACCAATAATCACGTCACTGGTAGACCACGTGACTTTTCGTATCACGTCATCTACCAGTGACGCGATTGGTTTAAATACGAATCGAATATAAACGTTAGCTAGCGTAGTGCATCTTGGCAGAGCCCTCAGAACAGATTTGGATGAAATATTCTTATGGAGATAGCTTATACCCTCGATTAACACATAGGCTACTTTTCATCCCGGAAATTTTTAAAGTTTCTGAGAGAACGAAATGTACTCAAACGAAATCCCGGGCAGAACTTAAATAAAACTTCGGTTCATGTTAAGTTAAAAAAATGACGCATTTTAAAGACAGCTGAATGTATATTATACTTGCTTAATCGAACTAACAATGTCGGATGATTAATATGTGAGCAATCACGCGCCGGTACAATTTGCTATGCGCACCGGCTCTGAATGGCTCGTGGGCTTGACATTATCATGCGACATACATACAATTGCGAACGCAAAGGATTGCAAAAAATATTCATTGCTTACGAGTATAACTATTCATACAAATAAGTTTACATTATTATTAATTGCGATGCTATGTTTTCTTTCTAAAGTTGACTTTCAGACTTTGAAACAAGGGGTTTATTGCACGGGCCAATTTAGGAACACAGAGAAATTTACAATTCTTTGCCTAGTGACAATATTATATCTATCTTCTATCTATACATATATGTATATTTCTTCCGTGACTGGCTGACCGACTGACTGAATGACAGACAGTCAACAGCCTAAATCTCTAATTGTAGGGACTTGAAGTTTGGAGGGCATATTGGAATATAGTATAGGGGTGCACATGGACTTTTCTAAAATCGTCTAACGGGATTAAATAGGGGGAGAAGCGGATAAATTATACGTATATCTACAAAGTCGCGGTCATCCTCTATTATTAGAGTCTAGTTAATAGATAATAGATACCAAATCTATAAAATACCGAGTGAATTTAAATCTAATAATAATTTAAAAATAAATTACCTATATCAATGGTTGAGAAATAATAATTTTTATAGTATAAATGATTTTTTTCACATGTAAAAGAGTGTAATTGTGACTTATTTTCTTATTTTATTTATGTTTATTTATTAGTTATTAGCTTTTAAGTGTAATTTTCATCCCGGAAACGGTTAAACATGTAAACCTGCCCATTGTCTAGTAAGACCTAGATGTGTACATTTAACGGTAATTTTTAACGCAAATAAATGATTATCTTATCTTATCTTATATGTAAAAACCGACAAGCTAAAGGTGCTCTACTTAACTTTTATACCGATCGCGTATCATGACTTAATTAATTTAACCTAAAATATGCCTTAAATCAATCAAGCGGAAGTTTGTAACACTTTATCAGCTATATTATTAGTTCGTCGACGCAAACGTTAAGATACGGATCGCATTGCTGCCGTAATACCAAAAAAAAGGTGGCTAACTGCGATGTAGCAGTCGAAGCATTTTATACTCTATTGGTATCCAAATTAAATTTAAAATGCTTATTCTATTACTATTTAGTTCGCTTCCTCTGGTGTTACGGCAGATTGGTCAACGCCACCGTCACGTCTTGCTCGCATCGTGCTGCGCGCGCGCCACGACCAGCTCCAGAGTTGCGTCCGCGCTACAACCGGTACATACAAAAGCTGCGATTGCATACTAAACTTGATTATGTCAATGCAAAAAATAATGCAATTGTATCAGGCTTAAAATGAACTCTATAGCTAACTACAAAATAAGGAATCGTCCTTTATTCAGAGGTTTCAATTCACAAAAGCGCGCTCTACCATATTAAATGAGATTGCACGGTTGCGTCAATGGACTTTGTGAAATGTAAAAAATATACTACACACATTGACACTAGCACGGTACGTCCCAGTATAAATAATCACGGAATGACTTTCTGGTCAGTCAAATTTTACCTCATACCCTGTAGATAAATATTACAACCCGAATAAAAACCCAAGCAAAAGGACGCTATCTCTCTCTACCCCATCATTTAGTACCTACCTGTCTTTCTCCCGTACTTGCAAAGAAGTTATCCCCGTTACTCTACAGATCTTAATCGATACAAGCCCCCTCAGCCCTCACTATCTTCATACAAGTTCAGGATCAAGTTTAGAAGCTTCTAGGTTACTGTAATTATATTTTTTCCCCTGCTCTATGTGACGTCACACTCACCTTGGTGTCCATGTCGGTAGGCGTGGGAGTGTGAAGCAGGTTCCAGGCGAACTGTGCCAATCCCGGGCTCCACCGCGTTATATATCAAACGCTACGTAACGCAGGACGTGAGGTCCATACGCACGCCTCATTGAAGAAAGTCGTTACGACGATGCTCTTGCGATACGCGATAGCTACGGTTTACTAAATGCTTTCTTCACTACCACCCCGCAGGGGGATGTTCATTTGTTTCTTCTCGTTCTGATCAATTTCCCTCGTCTCTTATCTTAATCGTAGAATTTTCCCGAAATTAGTATTCACATTCCGTGTTTTTTCCGTGTCACGTATTTTCCCTATTCTTGGTAGTGTCTCTAGGATCTTTGGCCCTACGGGCTTGATTTTTTCGTTTGGTAAAACCGTAAAAAGATTATCGTAAAGTCATGTAATTTGATTACAGAAGAAAGATCGCATTATTTTTATTTCATCAGATATTTTTTAAGCGAATAGTTCCGTGTTTTGCACGGCGGCAAAGTTACTTCGGCGCCTGTAAATTCCGCTACATTTAGTACGAATCCTATTTTATCAAGATCAAAAGTTATTCATCAATTAGTTTTTATCCTTTTTTAGCCGACTAGTTACAAGCCAAAAGGAGGGTTATGATTTTAGCAGTCTATGAGTGTAGGTATGTGTCTCGCCAAGGAGGCCTGCTAACCACCTCGTAAGGCAATCTTCTATTTGCCAGTAGATACTACGAATAGATCACAATGGATGGGGTGGTGAGGTGATATTTTCAGAATTTTCTTTAAATTGGGCCTTACGTCCTCTTGAGCACTAGGAGTGATTCTGTCTGTTCTGAATCAAATAGCGGTTACCACATAGTCGTATTTTGTTTTACTAGCCTATATGAGTGGCCTACTGCTGGGCAAAGGCATCTCCCCTTGATCTCCATGTCCCTATTTGGCGCCTCTTCCGGCCAGTTGCTGAAGAATGCGTCCAAATTTTCCCGCGCCATCTCCGTCTAGGCCTGTCCCGTCTATGTCGCCCATTTTGTGACACCCACTTGGTGGCCACGCTAATTCACCGGTCCGAGTGCATGCGGCAGACGTGACCGGCCCAATCTCACTTGAGTCTGTAAATTAAAGGGTATAAAACATTATAAAATTCCAAAGTTCCACTTTAAAAATAATTAATTTTTGTTCCATTTATATTGCACATTTCGAACTATTACAGTTCGCCATAATAATAATAATAATAATAATAAATTCTGAGGGATGGCACGGTCTACATTTGTCGAGAATGTCGTTGCCCCGGCGAGTCCCTCAGACATAATTTCCGGTTGTTCGCATTTGGCCAACGGCGAGTAGGTACTTGCACAGACATAACCTAGTAGCCAGGATCATCCATCAGCAACTTGCTCTTCAATATGGTCTTGTTGAGTTTGAAGTATCGAGAATAATAATAATAATAGGCCTTTTCATCTATTCCAGATGATTTAAGTAGCACTATAAATTAAGACACTTTCGCTCGTGACTTAACAGGCCGACTCGGGATAGGATCTCCCGGCCGCACGCACGACAAGTGTACGCACTTCCAGTTGGTCGGAGGTTGGTGGCCCGCTCGTTTTTCGCCATAAATTGTTCAAATTTAAGATTATTATTTAATAATAAATAATATTCCCTGAACGAAAATCACAAATACTTGTCGATGTTATCACCGGTTGTTTCCAAAACAGCTGAGTTACAGACGTGAAGAACCTTTTTAATAAGAAGATATACTTAGGGCTGAGTTCACCAACAATTAAACGGACGATTAAGTCTTAATCAGCTGTTAATCAATACATTTGACACCCGTTAAACCGCTAATCGTCCGTTTAATTGTTGGTGAACTCGGCCCTTAATAGTAAACTAAGAGGAGACGGGAACCCTCAGCGACCGGTTATTTAATATGTCGGGTGTGAATTGATTTGTAAATGGACCTGGGCCAAATAAACCATAAATAGGACCTTGTTGTAATCAAGTAAAGTGCTTTTAACCTCGACAGCAAAATTACGTCAGACTTGACCATAACCTATCTACGACAGAGTTCTAAGGAGACATTAGCAATTAAATATATTGCTTTTATTTTAGCACATGAGCGTTAACTATCTTGCCTTGTAATATGGTTACAACTAGAGCAGATTTTTTTTTGCACTGCATTTGAGCATAATTTATCGATACTTAAACTAAAAACGAGGTCAATATCTCAATTAGCAATCCATAACACCTTGACACCTGTAAGAAAATTAAAAACATAAAATATCGACTACGTAAACAGTTAGTAGGTAATAGGAAAATTAGGTTATGGCGCTTACTTTGAAGCAATTAATAATGACGATTTCTAAGGAAAACCTCCACGCCAGTTTCACCACCCGGAAACGCCGTCCCTTCCCTCCCTCTATTGTTGAAACTACTGAAGACAAAAATCTCAAAAAACTACGTTTACTAAACAAATGTAATGTACGTTCGTTCAAATAGTGTGTAGTACAACCCTTTGAAGTAGCCGACACCGTTTTATGCGCGCCGCGGTGGCTTCGTTGTAGCAATTGCAGCGGCACATCAAAGCATGCAAACTATTTGAACGAACGAACTGTATAGTAAAAGGATAGGGTGGTCCAGTTCCAAAAAATACTTAATACCTACCTATTCCAAACTAAAACTAAGTTTGAAAACTGGCTAGTGACCTTGAATAACACAGAAACAGAAAATATTTTGTCAATCACTAATGGCCTGTTGTTTGATCGGTAGTTAAACTAACTAATGGTCAAAAAACGTTACTAATGGTTAAAATCTCAAGGAAATGTGTCAAATTTTCGATTCCTTTTTCGATTAGTCAAGATTTTTAACAATTAGTTAGTTTAACTACTGATCAAACAACAGGCCCTAACTAATGTTCATATTTCCTCTCTCTCCTCCGGCATGGTCATTTACACACTTTCACAAACGCTACCACGCACACACGCATGAGCGCTATATTACTTATTCATATTTAATAATTTTTATTTAACACGTCAAACGCTACTACTCATTGGTACCGGCTCCCACGATACGGGCGTAACCTAGTGTGGGGACCAATCAATGTCAATCATAGCAAAGCGTCTCGGTTTCAAATTTTCCTATTGATAAATACTTATGTACTTGATCGTTAGATTTATCTTTTTTAATAATGTACAGTCAAAAGCATAAAAATATTTTAAAATTAACATGTAGCAAAATTTTGAACATCTTACACTCACCTAACAGTTGGTCTCAAGCAACCCTCCCGGTAAAGTACGGTGGGCTTGGCATTCGGGCTACTAGCGACTTGGCACTGCCAGCTTTCCTCTCATCGATCCACAGCACAATCACCCTCATCAGTGAGATTCTTAACATTTCTAACCCCACTGATGTTCAGGTGTCGTGCTTGTCCGATGCAGTGGATGCTTGGCGTGTCTGTAACCCGGGTGAGAACTTGCCAGTCGAAAAAACTAGCCAAGCAGCATGGGACCTTATTTCTGTCAAAATTTGCCATCGCAATCTTTTGGAAAATAGTCAAAATCCATCGGAGAGGGCACGTTTATTAGCAGTTTCCGAACCAGAGTCGGGTCACTGGCTGCACTCTCTCCCTTCACGGACCCTAGGGTCTCTTTTGGATTCTAATACTTTAAGGATTGCAGTGTGCCTCCGCCTCGGTCTTAAAGTCTGCGAGCCACATCCTTGTTGCCGATGTGGAAATGCAGTGCTGGTCGAGTTTATAGACATGCGTCGATAAATGATTTGATCCGTCGGGCTCTTAGTTTAATTTCATTTCCAGCTTCGCTTGAGCCCACTGGCCTGTCTGCCTCACATGGAAAGAGACCCGACGGATGCACTTTAATACCGTGGCATCTTGGTCGTCCCTTGGCGTGGGACGTCACTTGTGTTGATACGCTAGCACCGTCTCACGTCCAAGGTTCTTCTCGCAAGCCAGGGACCGCCGCAGACCTCGCCCAAACCATCAAGTGCCGCAAATATGCTTTTTAAAGCCAAATTACGAATTTGCTGCACTTGCTATGGAAAAGTTTGATCCGTGGTCATCTGACACACAAAAAATTGGTTAAAGAAGTGTCAGACAAATTAATAGGTGTCTCTGGCGACCACAGGCAAGGCTCCTTTTTTGCCCAAAGACTGAGCATCGCAGTGCAACGGGGTAACGCTGCGAGTGTCCTCGGCACGATGCCGCAAGTGGGGATAATGAAGGGATTTATATTATAGGTTAGTTGTGTTATATTTTATTATTATTCAACTTGTTTTTTTAGTTTGTATGTATTATTTAGTCAAAAGCATTAATCTATACGGCCATCGAGATAAGAGTTATTAAGGTTTTAATGATAGTGGTAAAGGCCGCTGCCTTGCGGCGTACCTTTGCTTCCCTTGGCTAAAAATAGCTGTAATAACGTAAACATTAACACATTCAAAATAAATCCCTACTTTTTTAAGCATTTCTCGTTTTTTATTCAACCACTTTGACCCTCCGTATTGACAAATATTGCTTTACAACTAGGTGGCATCCGAGCCAAATGGTTCCTTCCTATTTTATTTTAGGAACAAAGTTTTATTTTTGTTACGAAGTTCAAATCGAAGGATGACAAGTTATGACTGAACTGTTCCCGAGGGTTGTCAAAGAATGCTTAAATTATTCTCTATAAAAGCATTGTAAAATAAATAAAAAAATAAAAAATAAAAAATAAAATAAAAAAATAAAAAAGCCTTTTATTTCTTGCCAGTGTTTTACAATGTCAATGCTTGTTAGTAGTTTTTGATTTAATTTTGTCAGTATAATATAGTTCTATAGTCACGTTTAATAAATATTAATTCTATTTAAACATGTTACTTTAGTTATTCTGCATAATTATCTGTTTTTAAATATTTTACAATTGAATATTTTCTAGTTAAAAAAAAAAAACTACATAATTTTCTAAGCAAGAACCCCCTCTCAGGTAAAGGCCTCCTCCAGAGTAAGCCAGTCGGTCCTGTCTTGTGCTTTTTGCGTCCAGTTTATACCTGCAACTTTTACTATTTCGTCTGACCACCGAGTGTACTGTCTGCCCTGCGTTCGTTTTCCTAGTGGCCCCGGCCATGTCGTTACTTTTTTCGTCCATCTCTTGTCTTTCATTCTGGCGACATGTCCTGCCCATTTCCATTTTTGTCTTTTTGCGTAACTAAGTGCGTCTATCACTTTGGTTTGTGATCTAATAATGCTGTGTCTGATTTTTTGAAGTTTTTTAATATTAGTTATACTTCGTTCCATGCTTCTCTGGCAAGTATTTATTTTATTTTTGATACTGGTAGTAAACTTCCAGGTTTGCGCAGCGTATGTAAGCGATGGAAGTAAGCACGAGTCCATGATCTTCTTTTTGAATTTAACAGGTATTTTGCTTTTTAGTATTTCCTTTTGGCTCCAAAATTTATTCCACGTAATTTTGATTCTCCTGTCAACTTCTATTTCATTGTTATTTCTTTCGAATGAAATTTGTTTACCGAGATATATATAACTCTGAACGTATTCCATGTCAATGCCTTCGATATTCAGTGGCAAATGTAAACTGTTAGTCATAATTTTTGATTTATTAAAGTTTATTTCGAGTCCTGTCTGTCTGCTGGCTCTTTGTAAGGTGTGTACCATGTACTTTAAGTCTGAAAAACGTTCTGAAAAAAGCACTATGTCGTCAGCAAACCTTAGGTGGTGGAGGTAGCTATCTGCTATAGGTATTCCCAGTCTGGACCAGTTAAGCTTGCTAATAATTGACTCGAGTACTGCGATGAATATCTTAGGTGATATGGGATCGCCCTGTCTCACGCCGCGTTTGATTTGTATGGGCGGGCCGGTTGTTTCCATTTGTACGCGACTTGTGCTGTTCTTGTAGAGGTGTTTTAAAATGTTAATGTACTGGAGCTCTACTTGTTGTGCCGTTAATGCCTCCCATATAGATGAGTGGGACAGGGTATCGAAAGCCTTTTGGTAGTCCAAAAAGGCAACGTATAGCGGTCTTCGGAACTCCTGATATTTTTCAATTAGGAGCTCTACAGTGTGTACATGATCAATTGTAGAGAATCCGCTTCTGAAGCCCGCTTGTTCAACTGGTTGGTATTTTTCTAAGGTCTTGCTTATTCTTTTTTCTAAAATTGAGGAGAAGAGTTTGTACAAGCTTGGTAGTAAACTGATTGGGCGATAGTTTGTTATGTCTTTAGGATCTCCTTTTTTATATAGCAGGATAATATTTGATTCCGCCCACTGCTTTGGTGTAAGAGATGTTTCTAGTATTAAATTAAAGAGACGGGCGAATGAAAAGCATTGTAGTATCACGTAAACATCCCCGATGCACTGCAGCCTGAAGGCAGATCCAACAACAGCCTCCTTAGTCAGTTACCTATTGTATGAATATATTAGAGGATACAGGAGGCTCAAATATATATTAACATGCTTTATGCCTTTAAAAATAGAGTTCAGATACTCTTGACCGCCTTAGGGTGACACGGCATCAATGATGGACACTTTCAGCTGAAGGCACCAATAATGAACACTTAGCTCTTAATTCTTAGGTACCATAAGAGTCAAGTGTCTATTATTGATCCTTGTTCACAACTGGTTCCATCACACTACATGTTCCAATATATTTGATGGCGATTGTATTACCTACCTACATCCACACTGATTATCTTGCCCAGTGACTGTATCGTTTGTCCAATTTTTAAATAATGTGGCCAATCCTGAAAACTGTCAATGGAGTAAAATTAATAAGGGATACACAAGAGGAACTGCATGCGATAAAACAGGTTCTTTAAATCAGATGTAAATGTAACTATAGTATAGCCATTTCGACCATTCAGTAACACCAATAGGCATTAGGTGCACCAATTTGAAAGAGTTATTTGCACCTTGTAGCAGACGTAATTTTTTTTGACATGGGACTGGAACTATGATGACAGTTACTCGTATCAGGATTGATTTTTATTTTGCCGGAAGTATTTGTTCCGTGTTGCCTTGACCAGGCAGTACCGAAATATTACAGGTATTATTAGTTTAGTGTAGATGCTTGTATTGCATCAAATAATAGGTCATCAGAAAAGATTTTAGGTCGAAGGCAAAAATGATACCACTCATTAAAAGTAAAAGTAGACAAAATGTATTTCAATAACTTATATACAAATCAAGTCTTTAATAATGAGCCATCAAGTCGGTGATCTTTATTCAAGGGTAGTAGTATCCGGGGGCGTTGGGCGCAATAAGTTTCGCGGGAGCCGCGCGCGCGAGCACTGGGGCCGCGGGCGCAGCATATGCCGCTAGTGGCGCGGCGTACGCCGGGGCGGAGTAGGCGGCCGCCAACTGGGTGGAGTACGCCGCAGGTACGGGAGCGCTGTATGCGGCATACTGAGCTGCTACGGGGGCGGCATACTGAGCCGTAACGGGAGCGGCATACTGAGCCGCCACTGGAGCGGAGTAAGCGGCGGTGTACGCTGCTACTGGAGCCCTGTAGGCAGCAACGGGAGCGGCAGCGTAACGAGCAGCCACCACGGGAGCGGCAGCGGCGACGGGGGCAGCCGCGTAGCGGGCAAACACGGGCGCGGGGGCGGCCACGGGAGCGGCGGCAGCGTAGCGAGCTACGACGGGGCCGGCGGCGTATCTGGCAGGGGTGACCGCGTACCGAGCGAAAGCGGGCTGAGCTACCACCGGCGCGGCGGCGAAGCGCGCCGACACGACGGCGGGCTCGGCGACGACGGCGGGCGCGGCGGCCACAAGCGGCTCCTTACGCACGACGGCGTTGAACCCGTTGACGGGATCGGCGGCATAGTCCACGACGCGCCGAGTGCCGTCCGGGTCCACGAGCGAGTACTGGCCCTGCACCACGTCGCCGTCGCGCTGCTCCGTCTGGCTCTTGTAGTCGCCGGTGAGCGAGTCAGCCACGTCGTACCCGAACCGGTACTGCGGCAGCGGGTCGAACTCCTCAAGCCGCGCCGCTACCGGCGCCGCCACCACGGGTGCCGCCGCGATTGCCGCTGGCGCCACGCTGCCGTGGGCAAGGGCGAATAGGCAAGTGAAGACCACCAACTATAAAAGAAAAGCATCGATTAATTATAACACTATCGTAATTGTCACCTGATTATTATGCCATCCTGTTTTAATCAATCAGTAGAGCTTCATTGGAACATAAAATCGATTGCTGAAGAACGCTAAGAATATTGATTAGAGCAACCATTTATCTTTTATATTTGGGGTGGTTGTAAGTCACGATCCTTTTCACTGGTAACACTTTTACACGATCACTTTTTTCGTCACTTCACATTTCACCGTTAGATAATCCGAAGATGTTCCGTACCTTGAAAGCCATTTCGATTGTTTGCTGAGATGTGCTCGGGGTAGCTAAGACCTGAGGACTGTATCCCTCGATCGGCTCTAACAGTATTTATAGTGGTTGGCGGCGCTTGCCTCATCCCGGTCGCATCTCCAAATTTAAATATATTCAAGTACGCACGTACGAGCCCGCGGCCGGGGCGGCTGGACAATGCCAGTAAACAAAGCGCTACTTGTGCAACCGCCAGCGCCGACACATCGCGGTCACACCAATTCTTCACACATTCGCCGAATAACCACTCTTATTTCAGGAGTTCTATGCGTTTTACACGGTCCGCCACCCCTGAATAGACGCCCAAGGAAATATGGAAATCAAAACAGGAAATTGATTCGGCTACAACCAAATGTTTCCATGTAAACAAGAAATGTCGAACTATAAACTTCAACATCCGTTTCTCGCCAACTCAGTGACCATGGTACTTATGCGACGTACGTTAATAAAATTCAATTACCTTGCGAGACACCATAAATCTTTGTTAACAGTACTAGTGTAAGAGCGGTCTAGTTTAGGTCGTCGCGTACATTGGCGGAGAGCCGGCGACATTTAGAACAGGCTTCCAAGTGGACGAGTTACAAACATATTACAACATGGCTAATGAACTTCAAACGCTTTAATTTAATGTATCACAAATTTGCTCCATTTGTCGTAGCATGGATTTATTTGAGTTGTCAATACAAATTAAAATGTTGATTTAGTGTCTAGGATGTGACTATTACCTCATCGCGGGGATATTATATTCAGCATATTATAGACTTATACTGGGCCTAGTCAGGATGCATTTTATCAAGGCGAAAAAATATAGAACATGCTAAGTTATAAAATAAATAAGGAAGTATATATATGTATGTAAAAGTATAATGAAATTGTCATGAGCCATCGAGTTGTTTGCAGTTCACATGTTGCATGGTACGAAAGGTAAGTACAAAAAGCTAATACTTACAGACGTTATTTTGAATATGTTTGATCGAATGGAATTTTGTAGTAAATTATTTAAAAAAACCTTAGTATTGGGATATTTGTTATTGAATTTATAAAACATTTGACTTAAAAAGTTTAAAAAAACAAAAACCCGCCTTCAAAAAGCAAAAAATAACTTCTTTAAAATGGTAGGTAAATAGGTCAGTCCAACTGAAGTCTGCTTTTGGTTAAAATATTGTTGGACGCCGACTTCAGTTGGACTGACCTATTTACCTACCATTTTAAAGAAGTTATTTTTTGCTTTTTGAAGGCGGGTTTTTGTTTTTTTAAACTTTTTTTTATTTTATACTTTTTAGTGATCATAATTATGCTGTTATTCTCCCATTTCTCAAGAAACAATAGAACACTTCAATCTCGCCGCAAGCAACGCCGTGGGAAAGTCATAGTCATACATTTAAACCTAAATATGCTTCGTCATAGTCGCTCAACTATCTTAATCGAAATGTCTTGTCGCCACCCTCGAAATATATACCGTTTAGGAGTTCCGGTGGCCATCTGTGGTCTTCATCATCAGTTCCACTTCACCAAATAGTGGTTTCCAAGACCAAATACACGAGTTACAATGAAAAATACCAAAATCGCTATAGGTGTGCCTATAAATTTTGAAGAGTTCCGTCGATTCCTCATGGATTCCACCATCAGATCTTCATTTTGAAAAAAATGGGACCAATGTGGAAGCACCAGCTTTCAAATAAAAAAAGTATCTTCAAAATCGGTTCACCCAGTCAAAAGTTGTGAGGTAACAAACATTAAAAAAAAAAAAAAAAAAAAATACAGACGAATTGAGAACCTCCTCCTTTTTTTGAAGTCGGTTAAAAAGGAAAGTATTGTGTGTATAATAATGCAGGCAGTATCGTAACTGTTAAGACTTCGTAATATACATACTAAAAGTCAATGATATAATATAGTAAAAAGAGGTAGATATGTTATACGCACTTCGATAGTGGCACCCTAAAACCAAGTCAATTGGTACACCTTTACTTAGTGTTGCGCCGTCAACGGAACCGTGAACTAGTGCAGAGCAACATACACTCGTTTCTGTTTCGCTTCCGGAAATTAGCATACCATCCTGCTTTCACTTGTCATTTATGAATTAGTATGTAATTAAAATTTACTGATTATGTGTGCGTAAGCCGGGCCATTTTTACACGCGGAATATCGTATAGGTAACATATCTACCTCTTTTTATATTATGTCATTGCTAAAAGTGGTCACAAATATATTGAAAAAAAACTGAAACAAAACCCTTTTTTTCACTTTCATATGATGCAAATACCCTACAAAATATGTAATTGCAGTGTCGTTAATCATAACATGTCGCATACAAATTCCTGAAAATAACATAATGCAAAAAATATAGAAGAACAGAAAAGAAAAAATTCTTAGTCTTTTGAAATACAAGACAGCCCATTCATATCTCGGAGACGCAATGCTGGCGCAATTTATTTCGCATTAAAAAAAACAGTTCGATAGAAAAGTTAACAGTTGGTTATAATAATATATACGACTACGCGCTACGCGCGTTTTGACAACGCGCTAATGGTCCTGGGTTCAAATCCCGGGAAGGGCAGATATTTGTGTGATGAGCACGAGTATTTGTTTCTGAGTCTTGGATGTTTTCTATGTTTTTAAGTATTTATTTCTCTTTATACATACATACATTAAATCACGCGTGTTTACCAGAGGGGTAGGCAGAGACCACTTATATCGTTGTCTAGTACCCATAGTACAAGCCTAGAGCTTAGTTTGGGACTAGGTCAATTTGTGTGAGACTGTCCCTTGAAATATTGATTGATATTTGATATGTATACATATAACTGGGGAGGCTTATTGCAAATGATGCATTAAAACAGGTGTACTTTGCACATTTTCACTCCCTAATGTCGTATGGCACGCTCCTATGGGGAAACTCCACGGATGCCAATAGGGTGCTGCTTATGCAGAAGCGTGCCTTACGCACGTTAGCTGGGGTGAAACCTAGGCACTCTTGCAGGGGCCTTTTCGTAACGCACCGCATATTGACGCACTACTCAGTTTACATTTTCCAAATATTAATGTTCGTAAGAAATAATATTTCCTCCTTCGCACGCGTCAATATTCCTGGCAAGGAGCTCCGCCACACCGGGCGTTTGAGAACAGTTTCCCGTCGCATGGCACTTGCGGGTAAGAACCCGCGTGTCATCGGTCCCACGTACTATGAGCCTCTACCCGCCAAACTTAAAAATGTACATTCCGACGAAGCATTTAAACATAAGGTTAAAGACATTTATTGTTCTCAAAAGAAATATTACATTTCACTTAATGAGATTATAAACTAAATGTAATCATTATTCGCTATTGAGCGTTAACATGCACAATGGTAAAACTATTATTAGGTACTTATCGTTTATTGCTACTTACAAAAATTACTAACGCTTAAAAATAATAACATTGATTTTTAAATACTAAAGTCGTCGTTAAACTAATAGAGGGTATGCTTAGATTAGCTTTGTTGCCGCGCGCTCGTGGGCATAGAACTCAGGGCCGCATTTGGATTACCGGGATTTTATCTACTACGTACGCTTTAAGTTTTTGCTTGAAGATTGATAATGTCGCTGCGTCTTTGATATTTTTGGGTAGACTATTGAACTTTCGTGCTCCCTCGTACGTTATATTTTTACACCCATAATTTTTTGTTCGCACGAATGGTACATGTAAATTATTTGCGCTACGGAGAATTTGTCTGCCCTTTTCTGAATTAGTTTTGAATGCAATTTGGCAATGTATGGTTTTAAGAAGGTTTTTTTTTATTAGTATGTTAGTATTATAGGTGTACAGTTGATTTAAGCTCATTAGTTTAGTTTTAGAGTATATTGTAGTGGTTGGCGTTAGGTAATCAAAGTGAAAAAGCACCTTAATTATTTTATTTTGGATAGTTTGTAATTCTTTTAGGTTAGTCTTTGAAGCGCTACCCCATATTTCAACAAGATAGCTCAAATGAGACTTTACTAATGAATTATATATAGTAAAGCGAACCTGAAGAGGAAGACTCTTAACTATATTCCGCACAGATCCTAAGATAGATGATAATTTCTTTCGAATTTTGGTTTATATGTGCCTTCCACGTCAGCCCGCCATCCAATATTAGGCCAAGATACTTCTCCTGTGATGATTGATTAATTGTAATATTGTTAACAGATAAAGGAATGTGATTATGTATTTTTTTGTTCTTTGATCTAAATACGATGTATGAGGTCTTTGATATGTTGATGGTCAGCAAATTGTACTGGAACCATTTATGTAGGATATCAAGGTCCTTTTGTGCTAGTTTAATGATATCGGTGATTGAGCTTCCATAGTAAAAAATACAAGTGTCGTCTGCGTATAGTGATATGTCGCCATGTAGGTTAAGTTTACTTATGTTGTTTATATAAATTAAAAATAGAAGCGGTCCTAGTATCGATCCTTGGGGGACGCCGCATGTGTTAGGCAGTGCTGTACTTTGGTATTTACCGATTTTGACTACTTGGTAGCGACTGGACAGATATGACGTAATTATCTTGTGTGCTTTGCCCGTTATTCCCATACTGGCAAGTTTTTTTAGTAGGATTGAGTGGCTCACTGTATCGAACGCCTTTTTTAGATCAATAAACACACCTAGAACCACGTTTTTTGCATCAATGCTCGATCTGATTTTGGTTATTAAATCGACAGTTGCGGAAAGTGTGATAGATTTAGAACGAAAACCGTATTGACGCTCAAAAAGAAAATCCATTTCACCAAGATATTGATCAAGGCGTTTGTATAAAATTCTTTCAAATATTTTGGAAATTACCGGTAATACTGATATTGGCCGATAATTTCCCGGATCTGTTTTTAGGCCAGATTTATAAATAGGACTTACTTTCGCAACTTTTAATTCGTCTGGAATAACACCCGTATCTAGACATTTGTTAATGCATTTGGTAAGTTCTCCAAGGATGTGATTTTTCACACATTTTATGCATTTTGTAGATATGCCATCAATACCTGTACTGGAGTTTGAGTCTAAGACGTCTATTATCTTAGATATTTCCTCTTCAGAGCATGGTGCCAAGGCTGATAATACATTAGAATTAGGGGTAGTGCCATAAAGAGTGAAAGTTAAGTTGTTATGATATTTTGCTGGTATATCATTGGCCAAGTGGGATCCTATACTTACAAAAAAGTTGTTAAAAATTTCGCAAACCTCTCTGCCGTCAGTGGATATTACAGAATTTTGAATAAGTTTAGGAGGTGTACAGTCAAGCTTTATTTTATTACAGGATAGTTTATTGATCAAAGTCCACATCCTTTTTGGATCATTTGTACATTTGGAAAATTCTTCTAAATAAAATTTGTTTTTTGTATTAGCTATTAATTGAGTTGACTGATTTCTTTTCTTCTTAAAGATTTCTTGTAGGTTTAAATTTTGTGGATTTTTTTTTAGTAATTGCCAAAGCTTATTTCTATCATTTATATCGTTGATTATGTGTTTATTGATCCAGTCACTACAAGGATGGTTTAATATTTTCGTTTTTGTTACAGCGCTTTTAGTTAAACAGTATTTGATCGAAGTTTCTAAGTCTTTGTAGTTATCTTCGTCCGAACTAAAATTTCGTAGAATAGCTAATTCTTTTAAGGTTTTAAAGTCAGTTGCTTCGTAGTTTAAACGTTGTTTTTTTTTAGTTTTTAGTTTATCAACACTTATAATTATTTGCACATGATCAGACAGTGAAGAATCTAATAGAGAGACATTGAAATTATTGTCGGTTAGGTTGGTAAGAACATGGTCAATAATACTTTTTGTTGAAGAGGATCTTCGAGTTGGATAGTCTTCATGAATATTGTTTAAAATTGTATATCCACACTCTTGCAGCATTTCTCGATATCTCACTATGTTTCTATCTGTCGATAGTAAATTCAAATTGAAGTCTCCGAAAACAATTGCTCGTTTGCTTCGTTGCAACTTTAACTCAAAATCTTCCAAAAACCTATTGATGTTGGTGTCACCTGGTTTATATGTTACACCAATGTCCAGTTCGAGCTTATCAATATGTATCCATAAATAGTTATTGCCATTCGTATACGATTCTTCCAGAATATTGTGTTTCAGATCGTTGTGAACAAAGATGGAAACTCCGCCGCCTCTGAAATCGGTTCTAAAGCTATAATAGTGACTATAATTGGTTATTTGTAAGTTTCTAGCGTCTTGATCTGATTTTATCCATGTTTCAGTAAGCAGTACTAAATGAATCTTGTTTTCGGTGGAACATCAGCTTAGAAACCTTTTATTGGATAATCCATTATACTCTGTGGATGAATATATGGAGCTAAAATTGTAAATTTATTTATTATTGTGTTGACAGTTATTAATCCTCGTATATTGACATCGGACGAGTGACCATTTATTTGATCTTTAATTGTTTTTGTTTCAATTAATTATTTTTGTATTCTTTGATTATTAGTATTTATATATTAACGATCTCAATGTAATTTCGTATTTTTTGACATGCAATGCAACTTATATTGTAATATTACATTGATTAATAAATAAACTAAACTAAACTATGTAAAATACTTACTTAATTCGGACCCTAAATACCTAAAAAACGGATTCCTGAGTGCAGCGAGGGATTCAAGCTCGCCCAAGACGAAAACAGCTTTATCCCAAAGGAGAATACTCTACTTTTCTCACCTTTTGCGAGACAATAAAAAGCAAGGCAAGCAAGGTACTTACTAGAAACATACGTTTCATTAAAACTGAAAGTACCTTCTTTTTAAAAAAACGTACAAGTTTTTCATACCAATTCAAATCTCATTATTAGCCAGCGGGTTATAACCCGCCTGGTCATAATATGGTACTGAATCTCATTATAACCCGCTGCTTAGCCGATGGATATAATGACTTACTTTGACTGATGTTTGCATGATATATAATTGGCCAATTTCGAGCATGTGGTGTGAAAATACTTTTTATCGAATAAACAGCTAGGTGAAGGTCGTCTCCTATTCGGATCTTAGACCATTACTGTGCTTTATAACTATTAGATAGATAAAAACCCCCAAAATCATGGTGCCCCCTCTTTCAGAGCAAATATCTCTTAAACGGCCGAACCAATTTTCATGAAACCTAGCTAAAAAACCTGCTTTCAAATACAAAATAACAAAAATATTTAGCGATGTATATAACACTTCGTTCGCAAGAAGCAAATCAGTGTTTCTTTAGCAAAGATGATTCTCTTTAGAGAAGAGAGAGACGCAACTGATTGAGACTGCCTTATATGAACTGGGAGCAGATTCCACAGTCCCACAGAGTGCACCGAATATAATTTAGAATCCATTTTCGATTCGTTAGAAGGAAAAGCAAAGAATATAGATAGTTTGGAACTCTACCGTAATTGAGCTGCATTGAACTGATTATCAACGGTTAGAGACTTGTACTATCGCGATCGTTAATTTGTGACCCATTTCAAGAAAAATAGCCTTGAAGTCGTCAATGTCATTAGAGATGCCAAATCATTTGTAACTTATAGGAGACTCAACCTTATTATTGTAGAATGTCAGAATGACTTTGGACCTAAGGTGGGTCCCAAATTAAAGATCGTGACTGTACATTCGTTCGTACCCAGTGAAAAGCGGAACCCATTATTTATGTTTTATTTATATCACGTAATTCGTAATGCAACTCCTTTGTATTTGTCCTAAATACATTTTCAGCTGAGTCGGGCAATTTTTCTTCAGGCTGGACTGGTGGAATCTGAAGCTCATAGACATTTGCAATCTCTAGATTGTAATCTTACAATTAAAATCTCAAGACTACAAATGCGAGAATAGTGTTGTTGTATTCCATCCAGGGTAGGCAGCACTTGTAGGTTTCCTCAGGTGTCCTAGCCTGGTGGAGAGGCTCGTGGATTAGCGATGAAATAAAACAGTCAGTAAGTGCGGGGAACGGAACTTTACTTACAAAGCTTACCACAAAGAGAAACCCTTTTATAACATTAAATATTAATACTAAACAGCATGAAATGCATCTTGATATCATTAGATTTATAAAACACATTAAGGACATTAAAAAGTACAAAAGAGAAAGGCGACCATAGATGCAGATTTATATCGTTATAATCATTCATAGATAATAATAGAGAGTATGTGGAGCTTATACACAGTCGGTTTAACAAATAGATGTTTTAAATAACATTTATAGGGAAATTAATCAGGAAAACAAATCACATAAGAATTGACGTTGATTGGGATTTCCAATATAGGATCAGTTAAAACCAGATTGTCTGGGACTTTTGTTTAGGAATTTGGAATTTGCCCTAAAACAATTCGATCTTTTTACGGGAGCAACTCACATATATTAACCCAAAACTAAGCACAAAACATTGTACAAAATGGGTACCTTTTATATATCTTTTTTTCTGTATGAATATAAAAGTACAATGGAAAAGTAGGCCAGTCATTTTGGCTATTTTAGGCGTGTAGCGAATAATTTGTCTGCGACCGTCGCATTTGCATTAGAATGAACAGTTTTCGAGCAACAAGAGTCGCAACAGTGCAAGGGCACAAGGTCGCATTCCGGACCACACAATAGCCAAAGTTTGAACCAATCAGACGCTTTTAACCCCCAATGAGGAAAGAGGGATGTTATAAGTTTGACGTATGGATCTGCGTATCTGTTTATCTGTGTGTATGGCATCGTAGCTCCCAAACGGAGTGTGTAAGTATGTATGTAAGGTCTGTTCATCCTTACTTGTCTTATATAGTAAACAACTTTCTAACCTCAAAATGAACCTTTTTTGGCTAAAACAGCTATTTTAAACAAAATAAAGCAATCACAGACAATACATTAGCCAAATGATGTCCAAAATGTTTATTCAGTTTACTTTATTTACGACAAAAGAGCTGTTTTAGCCAAAAAAGGTTCATTTTGAGGTTAGAAAGTTATTTACTATACACCGTGCCCGGGACTTACCCGAAGAATTTTAACCATCGATTCTAGACCCTATTTATATATTATAGCATAATTTGCGAGATTTTTATTATTTAAAAAACAATTCCATAGTTAATTTAATTTGAACTCTGTCACCTTAACCTAAAGCATTATTTTCTAAGAAAGATTCATGTTGTAAGTAGCAATATCATCAACGTACAACATAAATTAATTTAATCAATTTCTTAGTAAATAATCCTTAAGTTAAGGTGACAGAGTTCAAATTAAATTAACTATGGAATTGTTTTATGAAATCTCGGAAATTATGCGATATTGGACTACATGTTATACCACATTATATACTCCAAATAGGGTCTAGAATCGATGGTTAAAATCTTTCGGATACGTCCCGGGCACGGTGTACAAGACAAGTAAGGATGAATAGACCTTATGTTCATTTGTTCGATTTTTTTTGTTCCAAAGCTATATTTTGCTGGAGCTATTTTAGATTACATTCATAATTAAATTGCTACACGCTGGTTAGGTTAGGTTTGATTTATATATAAGCTATACCAAAAAACTCTTTATCAGAACATTGCATTCGGAATTATGATCAACAAGCTTTCGCCCGCGACTCTGTCCGCGTAGAAGTCGTTTATCGCTGCTCCCTCGGGAACTTTCCAATATTCCGGGATAAAAACTATAGTATGTCCTATTCCAGAATCTAACCAATAGGTGTGCTAAGTTTCATCTCAATCTGTTCAGTGGTTGAAGCCTGAAAGACGGACAAACAGACACACTTTCACATTTATAATATTAAGTAAGTATGGATTCGGAATTATGTCTCTTCGGAGTTATGTCTCAGTATCTCATCACGAATTCCCTCTTTGCGTATTCTCGATGGAAATGGTTTTTTAATACAAACTACCTAAAAATTCTAAGACCGCTTCGACGGTGGGGAAGCGCCTTTGAGCCGTCAAGTCATCACAATCACAGTCATACTCAGGTATAAAATCGAAGGATATGAGGAGACTATTATTAGAAACGAATCTCATTCATTTCGCATTGTAGTAACTACGTGTCGGTACCTATTTAACGTTATTGTTTTCTCCTTTGGAAAATATTTTGCAGCGTTGCGCCCGTTGATGTCTTTTGCTTGGAAAACTTGAATGGTGTTATGAACGTCAACGACAAAAATACGAATCTTTTTTTTGTTTAACAGTGCGTTGTAAAATGTAAATAATGGAGGTAGTGTCGATGTGCATTGTAAATGCAAAAATTGGTCAACAAAACTGAACGCGCATAAAGATTTTGTAAAAGATAATAATGACTATACATGATGTTCTGGCCCTGAAGCCGACCGGTCCAGATGCACGGCACGGCGGCGCGCGCATGAAAACGCGCGGCGGCCATTTTCCTTCTGCTCACGCGCCGTCCTTCACAAGGCTGCCAACCATTGCGTAACACGCTGCAGCCGCCTTGCTAGCGGATAGATAAGTAAATTATGCAGTTTTGTAAAAGTAAACGAGATCGTATAAACAATAAAATTGAAATAAAATAAAAAAAAATACTGTTGTCATGACCCTGTTTCTACCCTGAAACACCAGAATGCGAACACTGCTGCTCAGCGGCATGTTAAATGGTAGCGGTACGGACGGACACTGCATCACGAATGAATTGCTCCTCTAATATTTTAGGTTTTTTCAAATGCGCATTTTATTTCAGTCACAACCGGCAGTTACGGCTCACCTAGATTAAAAATGGTAGAGCGGTATTAACGTAAATTTTTACGTGGCTATTTAATTTCAATCTTATAATATAAATCTTCTTATATAAAAAGAGAAACTGTTAGATCGGTCAACGCACGGGCAAAACCGCTGGACCTAAGGATTTGAAATTTGGAGGGAGTATTCCTTGGGTACCAAATTGGGCACTAATACAGGATTTTCCGAGAGTCGACCCCCAACGGGAAGAAATAGGAGGAGTAGCGGGAAACTAATTCTACACGTACGAAGTCGCAGGCTTCCTCTAGTCTTGTATAAATCTGTATGATTCTCGCGTGTTATACTGTGTACTATACTGGGTACGTATAAGTTCACGAAGCTTCGTGCCAGCTACGCCTGGCGTCTACGGTCTAATGCCTGACCTTTTCTGTTAATAAGCATTCGACGCACGCCGACGGACCGTTTACTTTCAATTGTTACACTTGTCATATCGCCCGCTATAGCTTCTAATGCTTCACTTTCAATAACGCATTCGTCTATAGATACATTGAAAATGAGCTTGTATTTTGCCCATATATGTACATTAAATAGAAGAATTAAGGAGGGTTGCGTTGGACCCTTCTGTAGATATAGTTATTTACATGTACGTGTGCTTTGACGGTCTCGTTTTAGTATCTGGGGGCTTAGATAAGATAATGATAATGTAATTATTTTCGAAAACTGACAAAATATATGGAATTGAGTAAGAAATGAATGAGCACTCGATGCGCCCATGAAAGCATATCTTGTCTAGGGCCACTGCAGAGAAAAATCACTTTAGACGTGTCGTTAGAGCCTTAATTAGTACTGCAAATGGCAATGGTTTAAGGAAACAACTATCATGTAGACCGTAGAGACCCTGGCATAATCAATGCATTGTTCATTTGTTTTATCTCAAGTAAAGTACTCAAGTAAATACAGAAATAAAAAACTAATAAAGAAATCATACAGGTAATTAGAGCGCAGTTTCTGGTGGCGATCACTTCTTTTTAATAATCCATTTTAGGTATGAACATTAAACGAACACTGCCTTACTGAGTTTAGTCAGTAATGAAAACCGCTGTTGGACAGTCTCAACAGAGAACCACAGATTCTACTAAAAGTATTAGGAGAAGGAATATAAATAGGTCAGACCCGGAAACTCTACAAAATATGACCCAATATTTTAGGAATGCCCGAGTCGTTGCGCAAAAAGTCAGCTGGTCGGCGCCTGAGTCAGTCTGATTGACATGCGCGCCGTGTCGCCCCGGCTAACACTTTCCTTGGATAGTTCTCAGAACGCGGCCACTGGAGCACTTTGTTGCTTTCAAGGATACCGTCAAATTCACATACGCCAATTGCTGACTTGAGACTCAACTTATGTCTGAACTAGGTATTCGGGTTCTTCATGGAACCTTGTATCTACATCAATTTACTTGTTTTAGAACAATGTCCATATTAAGGTATTTCTAGGAAGACATCTCCCGCTTACATGTGTAAGTGGGCCCACTGGTTGTCGTCACAAATTTGGGTTTGTTTGTACATTCTTCTCAGTGGAATTTAGTTCAAAAGCACCAGGCCCCTGGCTCGGAGACCTAAATAGAGCAACAAAAATCGAACGGTTTCTGAGTGAAAAGCGAAAAACAGCTTACGTTAGTATTATGAATAGGTGAAAAGCTTAAGTAAATGACCTCTTGCATGCAGTTGTGTACAAAACTAATATGGAATTTACGTCAAATTTATAGAATATCGAACGGTCTATACAGATGTGTTACATTACAACTTCATGCAAGAGGTCATTTACTTAAGTTTTTCATCTATATAGCTTCACAGATCACTAGGGGCCCGATTTTTAAGTATACTTTTCAACTCTGCACTTTGCTTATCGCATTTACTTCCATTTGAAAAGTCACGAGTCCTACGATAAGATTTAAATTGTGCGTGGGAGGCGCGTGCTTAAACAACCAGTACATTTTAGTACTTTGTCGCAGCTATTGATTTGTTGAATTCAAACCACTCCCACTTTAATACGTTACTGTGACAAATGTACAGCTACTGCTTAGTTCGACTGTACTTAAATAATATATATGGGATTATTTGTAGTACTATCAATACTTTGTTTTGCTCAATAAATGTCCAAGAACTAAATTCCTCCCTCTACTTTTCTCTGTGACTTTTCTCTACAATTTACATAAGGAAAATATCACCAAGACTACTAAATTTAGATGTCGCAACAGCTTGCCATCGGGCTGGCCGTACGCATGCTAGTCAACCATTGCCACCGACTTGGTATAAAAACGAATCCGATGGCAAATGTTGACAATTTGCACATTCGGCGCGCATGATGCACCGTGCGTGACACCGAATAGGAAATCTAAAGCATTTAATACTATTCTGATTATAAAAACGTCTGCTATAGCTATAAAATCTTTAACGATTTAATACGATTTTCGGTGGGGGGACACAATATTTTTTGGGATACCGAACTCACACTTAACTGTCAGGTGTTTTAAATATGAAATTTTCGACAAGTTTTTCGCATCGTCTTTAATAGTTATTTATGTAACTGGTACATAATGAGGCTTCTTAAGGTACGAGAGCCGAGGTTAGAGCGCGAGCTTGCGAGCGCTCTAATTACAGGCACGAGTACCTTAAGAGCTAATTATGTACCGTTGCCTACATAACTTTTTCTACAAGCTTAAAATGATACTGACAAAAATAAACAATTGCTAACTTTTCTTGTACACTTTACTCGATTTATCTGCTAACAAATTACTTGTCAGCAAAGTTATTTTCATTATTCCGATTGGCGTTAATAGTTTGTGAATTTTATTGTTAAATCTTAACAAAATTTCGTGCAAATTTTAATAGTTAGGTACTAAAAACAGTTCTGACAATTTATCATATAAGTTGGAATGCCAAAAGAAACGCCATTTTGTTGATTTGCCATTTCATTCATTCGTTAAGTTAGAGCCAACCTTATACAGAATGTTCTCGAAATTTGACTTGAGCTACACCGGATAATTCAAAGGAAGTTTAAGTACTACCAAAAAGTTTTAGTTATTAAACTTGCAGCGGATAAATACAAATTTCAAGTGCATGTGAATTAATTATGATAAGTCATACCTTACTCGTGTTTATTTACTTATTTATTTCTGTCACAATAACAAATTACAAACTGCTTAAGAACTTGAACATAAATACCAAAATTTGGTGATGTACGAGTATGTATTCCATCCTAGGAAAGTAGCCTCAACCTACATTACTAGGTGATGATCTCAGCCAGATATTTCAGAGAGATGTACTAGTTTCCCGAAAACGGGGATTTTCCAAAATTTATGTTAAACTTTTGAACGCCATACAAAAGTTGAAACACACGAAAATGACAGACGAAAAGCAACATCATGGTCGACCCTATGGGCACAAACAATTTATAACAGATTTATCCGACAGTGGCGGTGAAACGGTGAAACAGTGGTGCGAATATTTTCGTCGTGGAGTTGAATAGGTTAAATGTACTATAAATTGTTTTACGTAATAGCGAGAACTAACTAGAGCCAGGATTTGGGCTGTGGCTAGACCGCGACTATAGTCGCATGAGATAAAAGTATTATAGAAAGTAAAATAAAGTAAACTACAGAAATAAAGTTCTTACTCCGGAATCCACACAATATCTATTCATAAAAGGCAACACACGCCCGTGTGATAGTTTGTATTTATAACTACAGATATACATGGTGTTACAAAAATCCCGAACAATCGCAAAACCGTTTTAAGGATTGCACGTCAATAGGACGCAAGCATAATGTTTCGGATGGAAATCATTCTTATGATTTTCACTCAACACCCTTTTTCCATATGAAATGTTTATCTTCCTTGTATTTATGACCAAGGATCGGAAAAACGCCCGTCATTTTGAAAACATAACCCTGTTCCGTACAGGAGAGACTTCCTTCTGATGTTAATTAAAAATATTATTAGGTATTTTACATTTATTATACCATTATTTGTATGTATTCAGCAACAATATTATTAATGAATAAAAACCATAATGGTTATGGGAAAAAAACTCTTTCGCCAATCAAAAAGAATGTCTTTTTTTTTAATTTTCGCCTGTTATTCCATAACGACGTGAATTTAGGACCTATTTATGAGTCGAAAAAGTTTGTTCACAGTTTACGGAGGACATTGGGGCAATCGTTGACATTGGTTTACTGTTTGTATGTGTGTTTGTGTTTTCTAATTAACATTTCGGTGTCATTCATTAATAAAATTGTCGCTAAGTACATATAAATTATTGTATAATAAATCTATAAAATACCTAATAATATTTTTAATTAATATCAAGGAAGTCTCTGCTATACGGAACAGGGTTATGTTTTCAAAATGACGGTCGTTTTTCCGATCCTTGTTTATGACTAGCAACCCTAGAAATAGTTTTACGATGGTAGGGTTCTATGTCTGCATATCTGTCCTGCCGGGTTCACCGCGGTTACGGCAGAGGTTCTTAAACAAGATGGTATCTAATTCAGGTCAATCAAGAGTTATCAGCTCTAAGACGAGCTCCGGTGGTATCCTGTCGAGGGTTTTTTCTACTCTATTAGCTATGTTCCACGCTGTATCGGCGATATTTTGCCGCACGTGTCTCCAGTTTAAACATACGCCATAGTGGGCGCGGAGCGGTGGGCCGACGTGACACTGTGTGACAGAACTGACAGACCGACAAAGCCTGACGTATGGGCTTGCACACAATACCGCAACTGAGATAGATCACGCACAGTTAAGTTGCAACGTTATAGAAAGTGTATTTAGTGATTGAATTATTTTCGGAGAGGATAGTTCAGGTTTTTTAATGTCATTTAGTCTTAAGAGGTAATATTACGTAATCTTGACTAGTCCCAGAGGAAAAAAAGCCTAAACATGTAGGTATACGGACGAATTCTCATGCAAAAGCTAGTTTTTAAAACCTAAGTATCGTATTATAACATTTATAACTACGAGGTCAAAATTCAGCCAAAGCCTTTGTTTTAACAAATCGAATTTAACAAAAAAGCAAACAATAAAGTGAATAATTGCTAATAACCGTTGACCTTAAGCTTCGCGTGAAACTTCCGCACGAACTTACTCACGCATCATCGCATGCGCATTTAGCCAAAGCTGTATAGCTTGGTTGGCACTAGATGCAAATCTTTGAGAACTCGACGTTTGTTATTTAACATTATCTCTGCTTGTTATCGCGATGACAATTAAAATAAAACCTTCAGTTACATCTTAACGGGTTTAGATATTAATTATTAGAGGTCTCGGCGGCCATGGTCCGAGATCGGATCATGGGTCCGTTAAAGGTCTGGCGAGTAGCTAAGTAGCCGGACGGGTGTGGCGGTAATTGCCGACGGCCGGGCACGACCGGTCATGTGTGTGTAGCCGGATTCGAGCATGCGTGGGTTGATAGATCATGCTGTTGTTTGTGCTAAGTTTGCACAACAGACGCATGAATGGCGCATTATCGTAAGGGTCTTAAAAATCTGCTCCAACCCCTTTCTTAATTGATCTTGATTTTTGGGCACCCTGCGATCATAACTTCAAATCCAAATGGAGTTTGTTAGCTTTTTTGTAGAGCCACAGTTAAAACAGGTATAATCAAAAGTTGTTAATTAAATATAAGGTTTGACGGTAGCGATAGGGAAAAATTTTGGACGGAAAAAATGCGAATAGTAAAATCACCAAACATTAAATAACGCTATATAAAAAATAGCTACATGAAGAAAAGTGATTAAGAAAATTAACGATTATGAAATAATGCTATGTGAAAATTCGCTATTATGAAAAAATGCCTATTGTGAAAATGATCTAACACATCGATTCGAAGATACTACGGAGGAAGGTAATACGGAGTTAAAAAATGGGCTAGGTAATCTGATTTCGCATACAAATGCGTTAATATTGTACAAACTAAAAAGTTATACTTATGCTAGAAACGAGACTGTAAGTCTTATTTTGATGGGCGTCGAACTTTATGGTTGCTGTGGGGTGACAAGAAGATCTGGTAATAAAATAGGACTTAGGCTACTAATTAAACATGAAGCGTTGTGATCACTGAAAAAGAAATGGTTGCTTCTAACAAGATTGTGATAGTTGTGCATAAGCATCTTGATCCCATACGAGCCTAACAAGACGATAGATACATCAACCAACACGTTAGATACATCAACTAAGATGTTAGTTGAATCACTAAAGAAATTGCTGTTGTTACTATCAGCTATGGTTGTTATACTAATATCTTAAATTACTGTATTCATTTTTTGTCAACTGACTGAAAATCTCTCTTTGTTGGCTCTCATTTTTTGAGTGTACATACTTTGACCTGGTGAACTGTGGACCTAAGAACTGTCTACATATTTAAAGTTGTACAGTCGAACTCAAAAGTAGCTGTACGTTTTAGTTTCTCGTCGCAAGTACAGCTTCTTCAATTCTGAGTTCGACCGTACATACGAGTACAATTCGCCGACATCTATGTAACATTTTACTCGCCAAATTTAGCTAAATAGCTTATTGTTAAAGGTCATTAATAACTGTCCGAGCAGGTTACACGCAACTCTATTCCTTATCAGCGGATCGCCAGCGCTCAGTGGGCGATACTCGATACGTTTAATGTCAAGGTAGCGTATTGTTTCAGATGAATACATAACTCAGCCAAGTCAATCTTCGCCTGTCTCTGAATAGTGATGTGTGCTTATGAGATATCGATTTCTGAATTATGATGTAGCTATAGAAAATAACAATTAACAGTGCGGTAATAAAATGTTATTAACCATATTGATGGGAATATTGTTCATTGAACATAGTTTGTCTTGCTCGCGGGTCTTGTTATAAACATCGGCCTACCTAAGAAACAATAATATCTGTTCCAGACTTTACATATTATCAAAGCTTGTGCTAGAAAAACAAGAACTAAAGTTGACATGTATGTATGTGCCTGCCCTAAAATGCGACTTCCTTTTTAAACGCCGACACAATCAGAGGGATGTTAAAAGTGTAACGTTTGTATCTATATATCTGTCTGTGGTATCGCACGGTCGGCCAAAAAAGCGGTCTACTAATTTTGACAAAAGTTTCCGTGAGTCCTAATTATCGCTAAGGTTGATACTTGTCACTGTCATAATATTATTGCAAGGGAAAATCGAACTTGTTGTATCATGACGTGCAAATGAACTTCATCCTTAGGGTGGTAGACTACGAGAAAGTTATCTTAACTAAGCTACTAGGTGATCCTTAGCTGGGTTTGCTGAAAATAGGTTGGTCAGTAAAGGAGAAATCAACTCTTAAAGGAGAAGTCGCGATTATATGTCGGAGGGTTTTTAACTATATCACATCATATTAGCTGAAGAACGTCTACTACTGGGTCCAGTTTCTCGAAACTCATTAGACGAATAATATTAGTTCCATCAATACAATTTTTCACAAGTCTACTAGTGAGATTTATCGCATGGACAAATATTATTAGTCTTGTGAGTTTCGAAAAATCGGCCCCTGGACATGAGCCGTCCCAAAAGATCCCCACGACGGTCCGTTTTGTAATACTTTCATCCATTTACTAAATTAATTGTTATATGATTGGGTTCCAGAGCAATCCTGTGGCAATATGGCATACTTACATTAGAGCAAATTTTATGCGCTACGTGTACTTTGAATCAGATTATTCTTAGCACGAACAACCATGCGCATTTGATTCAATATAAAGCGCCTATAAAATTAACGCAGAACGCAGACAACAGCTATACGTGAGTCAGATGTTGAACGATAATTGCATTTCCGAATTTAATTAAAGTGCAATGAAATCAGACAAGCCGTCGCGGTCGCGACCTTTGCGAGTGGCCGCGGAATCTCGAGGAATTGAGAACAATTTGGACAATGCACGTAACTGCATCAATTACGTAACGTAGGTACGACTGTGTAATGTCAGGGCAATTTGTGGCAATGTGAACTTAAGTGCATCAAGGCGGATTGCCGTTTTGGGCTGCTTCGTAGGCGTAGCCTCCGACGTGATAAATGAGGTCAAAACAAGTAGAGTAACACCTTTTTGAACTCGAAATGTCAGTACCTGAATATAAAGTGTATTATTACTGGAGCAAAATTAGGTTTTCGAAGAGCGTTACTTTACAAATAAAGACACTGTAGCTATAACATTGCCTTTCTGACAACGCTTGGCCTACTTATTTGCCACTTAGCACAAATTGATGTAATCCCAAACTAGAATTTCCTGACTCCCTGTACAGTGCCAGTAACATTATATTACCCAACACTGCGCTCAAAATATCTTCATTTATATGACAGGGTCAAACCTCTGCCCCAAACAAGATTCAAATCCAAGACCCTAGGCTTTTCCGTACGTAGGTAGCTTTACCTATACTGCTGAACAAGCCAAAAGAAGACAGCCAAAACGTCGTCGGCCGGATTAAAAAGCGAAGTCCTTTTTTCAGACTAAGAGAATCCCTAGAGGTTCATTAATCCCCAAGATTAATCTTAGAAGGCAAAATACCCGGAAAAGGCATGATCCTCTGTGTAGGTAAAGGATTTAGTTAGTTTGGTTAGTTTTAGGGCCTACATGTAATTTTAAGGGTGACCATACTTTACTTCGAAGGTCTCCTGGAAGACCTGGATATATACCAATCAAGAATTGATCTCCTAATCGACAACATGAAAGGCATATTAAAACTGAGGCTAAATACACAATTAGCTACACAAAGGTATCACTACTCGCCTCTCGGAATTACGTGTCCTACTTCTGACCACAAGGGCTGATTACACACTGGTAATTTGGTCGGTGCAGCGGAATTGGGATATACCATAATTTGACAACGTATGGTCATTAAAAATCATTTCGAGGAATAGGCTTAAACAGCAATTTATTCAATTATACAGGGTCACTGCGAGGTCGTGATCCTAATTTAATTTTCCCAACGCAGTACATGTTTGAGATTTTATAAGTAGGTATAGTGGTTTGAGAAACAATTCAAGTTTACCATTTTACTAAAGTAATATTATGTTTCCCTAATTAATACTAAAATTATGGTCACATAACATTTTCATGTTAAAACCTATTTGAAAATCATCCAAACTGCGGCTCTATTCAAGACGGTAAAAACAATATCGTATTTGATCTGTTATCGAATTGTCAACGTTTTGATAGCTCTTATTTTC
Organism: Acleris literana; assembly: GCA_946894065.1. Classification (NCBI taxonomy): domain Eukaryota; kingdom Metazoa; phylum Arthropoda; class Insecta; order Lepidoptera; family Tortricidae; genus Acleris; species Acleris literana. Next base: position 7,624,018 of record OX335689.1, on the reverse strand, counting down.
TTGACAGTAATGGCGGCTGACCTTATAACAATACCATAACAGGAAAACTACGATATCGTTTATACCGCCTAGAATAGAGGCGCTGTACAAGTAAGAAATTGAGTATGTAGGGTGGCCATGATCCTGAATAAAAATATTTCATTTAATGTTTGTTTACATAAAATATCAATAAATTGTCTTAACGCCTTTAAATCTATTACGTTATAATATGTTTCTAATGGTGTAGTGAGTTTTAGTTAACTTTGTTGCTACACGACATCGCAGTTATCCCGTATAATAAATGATTCCATTTAATTATTTTTGTTGACATTCAACTGATTTTGATACTTGACTTACTTATTTACGACGACCCGTTTAGCCTAGTTGGTAGTGACCCTGCCTACGAAGCAAGCGGTTTTGGGTTCGATTTGAGCACAGATTTTTAGGGTTTAGTATAGCTAGGAACCCTTATGTAATTCGCCATGTCCATCTGTCCGTGCGTCCGTTTATCCGTCAATCCGTTTGTCTGCGGGTTAGCTCAGAGACTCTTGGTATTTTAAAACTGTTCTTTGGCATAAAACTATGTAGAGAATGCAATTTAACCGGTTATTAGCCGTTTTTTCATGAAAATAACCGGTTAAAACCGGTTATAACCGGTTATTTGCATTCCCTAGAACTATGCAATTATTGAACTGTATAACTTATTACGTTTAAATAGAGAATATTCATGACATTTCACTGCTAAAATAAAAGCTGACTCAATGTTACACACACTAGAGTTTTTTTTTAATAACTAATAATATCCAAGATATAAGCCAACAAAGATTTGTTCTTATCTCTTTCTAGCAAAACAGAATTTAACATGGAGTTTATAAGCCGACGTCTTACATGACGTCACACGACGTATCGGATCTCTCTGTCTAATTAGCAGTTTAAAATGCTTGTATCATCCGTATTTCTTGCCGGATTTTATTTTTATTTTTAATTGTAATTGTATAATAACTTTAAATGTTTTCACAACCTGTATATCATGGTTTGGTAGTTTCGAAATTAGATGAAGTTTTATACTTAAGGCATACTCTCAAGACGTTGCGTTGCCAAAAAGAGCTACATAATTAATAGTCAGTAGTTAGTAATAGTTTCACGCGTAACTAGCTAGATGTGGGATCTAGCCGAATTAGTGAACTTTCCCGCGACCATCCTTGAGCGGCGCTTGCGCAACGGTAATGAGAGCGCTAAAACGCGAGTTACACTTACATGATAATTAGGTTGGCATTTTTTGTAGGTTATAATTGTCTATGACTTATTCTAGATTATTCCCGCGACAATGTTTGCACCTTTATTGTTTATCGCTTCATCTCGGGCAATGGCCAGAGATTCTAGGCGGTAAAAACCATATCGTTTTTGACCTGCGCCTCTATTTTAGGCGGTAAATAATAATCCAAACCGTATTTGACCTATTAGGGTATTGTTTTTAACTCGGCCGCCATTACTGTCAAGTAAATAAGAGCTATCGAAACGTTGACAATATGATAACAGCTCAAACACTATATGGTTTTTACCGTGTTGAATAGAGGCCCGTTGTAGTATGGTCAACGTTTTGACAGCTCTAATTTACTTGACAGTAATGGCGGCCGAGTTAAAAATACCATAACAGGACAAAGACTATATCGTTTTTACCGCCTATAGTAGCCCTCAACCAAACTGACGACTGGGGCCATAAAACCCTTGAGCTCGCGTTATCAGTTTCCCATTGTCTTGCATTGTCCTTGTCATTGTCCCTTGTATTGCACCTCACCCGAGTTTTATGGCCCCGGTCGTCAGTTTGGTTGAGGGCTACTATAGAATAGAGGCTAAAGCCTGACCAGAAAAAAAAATCCTCTAATGGGGTCGCCACTAATACTTTTCTTATCTGTGTTTCGTGAATTGCAATAGAAATAACAGTTCTAATTTCCGCAACATGGCGAGGCTTTTTATTTTTCTGGTCAGGCCATAGATTTTGTCTATGTCCGTTTCCGAGCTATATAAATATCAGGGAACAATCTCACACAAATTCACCTCGTCCCAAACTAAGCTCCAGGCTCATACTATGGATACTAGATGACGATAAACATACTTATACGAGTATGATAACATATCATATAAGTATATACGTATATACGTATCTACAGACCACTTGATGGTAAGTCGGATCTGCAATCCATGGATTTTTTTATTCTCAAGACTGCAATCCAAAGACTCCAAATGTGTTGCCAACCCTGAGGACCAAGATAGAATGGCTGTACTAGTAATTTCGCCGGTTATCTTATCTCCATACCGCAAGACAATAATGCGAACACTGCTGCTTGGCAGTGTGTTAAAGGTCAAGATGGTGGTAGCAATATGGACGGACCTCTAACCACCTACCACCTCTATACCACCAGTCTACCGTATGGCTACGTTACTTTCCAAGAGGAGACCACTGTTGACTTGTAAGTCTTGTAAACTCTATATTGTATCGCACCGGGAAAATCTCAGCAGAACAACAACAACACACAACACAAGACAATACACAACAAAACAACAACAACATACAAGATCATACAAGACTTATTCCAAATTCTTAATGTACTCGTAAGAAACGCTGCGTAGATTAGCGCTGAAAAGTGATTGTATGACGCGACTTGCTGGTATAAAGTCATACAGTCACCAGCATTAATATATTATCCATCATGGGAGAAAAAATATCTGACATACACTTATACCTCTAGTAATAAAAAAAAACCCCAATAAAAAAAACTAGTTTAAAAAAAATCGTCGATTGCTGTATGTGAATCCTATCGGAACAAAGTGAAAAAATAACTCGCCTCATATGAGGTTTATTGAGATGAAATAAACGGTTTTTTGATCCCAGAGCATTTCCTGTGGAAAACAAATTAAAAAAAAATGGCGAATTAATAAAACAAGTTTACCCACTGGGATTAAAAAACTGTTTATATCATCTCAATAGACCTCATATGAGGCGACATATTTCACTTTGTTCCGATAGGGTTCACAGCAATAAAATTTTTATTTCTTAAAAAATAAAATAATGACACCAGATGTTTTTTGTGGTTGGTGAAATTGCATCTAATTTCATCCTTTTTTGTTTGTACAATTTATCCAGAGACACTGATACTAAAAACATTACAGCACATAAAATCCGCCATGTTGTTTTTTTTAAGAATTTTATGTGCCCGGTGACACTCGCACAATCAAGTCGAATCTCTATTGTATGTATGTATCTATTTGTACCTAACCCTTTTTCCAATGCAATAAGGTGAAAAAGTCATCTCTTTGTAATCGACTGTATACTGAAATGTCACCTGTCATCTGTCATGGTGGTGAAATAAGGAACCGATGGTAAGTAAAACTTTGAGGCCCTTAGACATTTGCAATCACATTCCAAATGCCGCGCAATACCAACCCTAAGGACTAAATACAATAAGACTCTTTTCTAGTCATTCCACTGGCCGTCTTACCCCCAAACAATGCGGAACACAACAATGTGAACACTGCTGCTTAGCAGCTGGTGATGAGCTAGATTGTGGTAGCGATTGAGATCTAATGAAATCAAATGAAATCAAATAAGTTTATTTGCTAGAATACTGTTTTGGGTGTGAACTCGCTCATACAACTACATACGCCATCAAATAACGGACCTGTAAAACGGATCGTTATGTGTACGCGCCCTAACACGTCAAAAGCAATATTGTTTATCATCGTAGAAGAGGGCCAGAACTTGCATAAAATTTTGTAAAATGACAATAGACGACGGTCTATTATAATTTATACGAGGGCCACACCGAAATGATCGGGAATTGAGTACTTGGGATTGACTTCGCATAAAACCTTTTTTGTTACGTGAGTACTGGCCACTTGCAACTATAATGACATTTATACAATTTAAAAAAAATCGCGTTTTTTTTCGTAATACCAGTTTAAGTTTGACAAGACGATAGGCAAAATGGACCTCAGGCGTGAAAATTTCCGTGCCATAATTTTCACAACTTTCGTCGAGGGTTATCTCAAGATGAATGTCTCGGTGAGCTTGTTCCCATATATAATGTGGAAGCACCAAGCCAAACGACTATTTATCGCTGGTATTGGGAGTTTTGACGACGTCGTGCATCTCTCAGCACCGTACATTCTAGTGGTCCACCAAAAACAGCAGTAACGCCTGAAAACGTGACGGCTGTGCAAAAAAATCTACAATATGATCGACATGTGACATACGAACAGATTCAAGCTTTCATAGGGATTGGAATGACCGCAATTCAAAATATTTTGCATAATGAGTTGGGCGTCAGAAAGTTAATTTCCCCCTGGGTACCCCATAATTTGTCTGAAGAGCAAAAGCCGGCTCGTGTTGAGAGGTGTCGGTCTACTCTGAAACGCTTTGATGGAGGGAAGTCAAAACCTGTCTATAACATCGTCTTGGGTGATGAACTATGGATTTATTCTTATAAACCTGAAAGAAAATATCAGTCGGCAGTTTGGGTCCTCGAAAGCGAGGTGAAGCCAACGAAAGTGGTGCGTTCCCGTAGCGTATCGAAGAAAATGACCGCTCCGTTTGATTCCGAAAAAGGACACGTGGCCACAATTCCTTTACAGGAACATAGAACGGTTACCGCCGATTGGTAAACTTCGGTTTGTTTGCCAGAAACGATGACTGAACTCCGTAGAGGTAATGGTACACGCCGCATCCTCTTACACCACGATAATGTGAGCTTCCATACCGCTCAAAAAAAATATATTTAAAAGCCAGGAAAGCGTAGAATGAATGTCTCATCCTCCATATAGTCCTGACTTGAGCTCTAACGATTTTTTTACATTCCTATAAATTAAGGCTTTGTTACGTGTTCAACGATTTCAAGACCCCGAAGCGGCAGAATAAGAGTATAAATCGGCCATTTTGGAAACGTCCACTTCAGAGTCGAGTTACTCCTTTAATAACTGGTTCAAAAGAATGCAAAAGTACATTAATTGCAAGGAAGAATACTTCGGATAACAATGAAATATAATTTAGGAATAAAATAGTTGTAGTTTTTTTAATTCCCGATCATTTCAGTGTGCCCCTCGTATAGGTAAGACTTCAACGGGCAACTGAACGCAAATTATTATATTAACTACTCGTACGTACAGTCAACCTAACCTAACCTAACCGTGTCAAACATTGGTGCCAGCACCCTAGTCCCTAATAAGCTGTAGTTTTCTAATATGGGTACTAGTTAGATAAAGGTATTTAATTAGACTAATAAATACTTACGGCCGCACTCAGAGTCAGTTAATAACGATTAAGCGTTCCTCAGTGACGTTTATATATATATATACATGTGACGGCACCAATGTTGGACACTTTTAGCTGAAGGCACCAATAATGGACACTTAACTCTTAATTCAAAGACCATAAGGTTGTAAATTGATTTTCTCAAAATAAATTAATAACCCTAATCTTCTGTACCATAAGAATAAAGTGTCCATTATTGGTCATTGTTCATTAAGTACTGGTTCCATCACCAACTTCCTAGTTTATTGTCTCTAAAATGTCTCTCAGTACGGTGGTAAGATAAATAGTAAACTACAGACTAATGGCCTGTTGTTTGATCGGTAGTTAAACTAACTAATTGTTAAAAATCGTTACTAATGGTTAAATATCAAGGAAATGTCAGATTTTCGATTCCTTTTTCGAATTTTAATAATTAGTTGAATTAACTACTGAACAAACAACAGGGCCTAAGGAACGCAATGGAAAACATATTTCAGATCATTTTCCGTTATATGGCGAGGTTTTTAGGGTTCCGTACCCTGAGGGAGCCCAACGGGACCCTATTAATATGCCTACACTATCCGTCCGTCTCTCCTAACTTTAAAGAGCTGCGTCTTTTGAACCGTACTAGATAGCGGGTTGTTTTTTTTCTGAATATTTGTTATCACGGCGTATTTACCTACAAACTTTTTTTAAAGTAGGTAAGTGAAATAATAAATGGGGTCATTCAAGAAACGTTTATTTTCGACATATTTTCATTGTGATGTATCGTAAAAACGGTAAAACTTACGTCATATTTGGTATGATTATAGTACAACCCCTGAAAAAAAACAATAAATACTAAAAAATGCTCACCTACAGTGCGGCGCGGTACGGAGCCGTCGGTGTCCGAGTGCCACTCGCGCTTGACCGATTTTTATAATACACCTATGTTATAACAAGTGTTTACAAGCAAATTGACCAAGCCAATGTTATTTGATTCAGACTCGGATAGTTTAATGTATGCAAACGGAGATCCAATGAACTTTGCAGTAACCTACTGAACCGAGAGAACGCCGCTTGGCCCTTATAATTCTGGGTCGCAGGCGACGGGTTCCTTGCTGATATTTCAATTTGATCGTATAGAACTAGTAATCATGCAAATATAAGTATGATTCATGAAAAACATACAATGTTTGCTAGGTTGGATTGGTCTTGTTGAGTGGGAGTCACTCGAGTAAGAGGGAAGCAATCACTGCCTTTGAACATCGGTAAACTCACTGCTGTTTTGGTAAAGATTTACAAATACCTACGATAATAAGCAATTTCATGAATGGTGATCAACATACACGCACAGTAGTGAGATAGCTTATTTATTCGTAATTTAAATGACTTAGGTCACAAATTGAGTTGAAATTGTAAAATAAGACGTAATTAATCCTTAGAACTTTTCACACCGGAACTTTACTTTAATTATAGGAACACCTCGATGGTGCGGGATTCTACGAGCGCCCCGGGCGGAGGTTCACGGTCGCGCGGCGTCATCAGCGCGCGCGCAGTGAAAGGGTGCGCCCCCGCCACCAGTATAAAAGCTCCACACACATCTCATCAAGCATCATTCAACACTCGATCTACTCACCACACAATGGCATTCAAGGTATAGCGTGTTTCAGTGACGCAGAGTGGACTTAATTATCTGTTTCGCAGCATCTAATTAATATTTATTGTTTCCAGTTCGTGGTTCTCGCCTGCTTGGTAGCGGCCGCCAGCGCCGGAGTAGTCCCGGTTGCTCCCGCGGCGTACCACGCCGCCCCGGTTGCGTACGCCGCCGCGCCGGTGTCGTACGCTGCCGCGCCGGCGTACCACGCCGCTCCCGTGGCGTACGCCGCGCCCGTCGCCAAGTACGCGGCCGTCGCCAAGGCCGTGGACTACCCCGATACGCACCCGCAGTACAGCTTCGCGTACGACGTGCAGGACGGCCTCACCGGCGACTCCAAGGCGCAGCACGAGACGCGCGACGGCGACGTCGTGCACGGTTCCTACTCGGTCGTGGACCCGGACGGCACCAAGCGCACCGTCGAGTACACCGCCGATGACCACAACGGCTTCAACGCCGTCGTGCACCGCGAGCCGCTCGCCGTGAAGGTCGCCGCACCGGTCGTCGCCAAGGTCGCCGCTCCCGTCGCCTACCACGCCGCGCCCGTCGCCTACCACGCCGCCGCCCCCGTGGTGCACGCCGCCCCGGTCGCCAAGATCGCGGCGCCCGTCGCCTACCAATCCGCCCCTGTGTACCACTCTGCTCCAGTCGCCTACCAGTCGGCTCCCGTCTACCACTCTGCCCCTGCCGCATACTCTGCCCCTCTGTACCACCACTAAGCAATGCCAAATCTTAGGAATAAAATTATGGAGTAGTTACGAAACGTACAATACTGCCATAGGGAATTAATTAAATTATTATTTTCTACATTAATTTACTTTTTATTTACATGCCACATAGTCGTACCAGTGTACTACTGAGTTTGGGGTGCTACAATCGGTGATTAAATTAGAATTAAATTCGTATAAGAGCAATAGCACGTAAGGGCCTTAAGGGCAAATCAAAGATTCCCTTAAAATTGTACTGTCAATTATCCGCCGTCTGGAAAAGATTCACCTCAAAAATGTATCAGAGTGAAAACTTCCTTATTAGTTAGTGCAGTAAATAAGATGATTTATAATAAAATTTAACACACATTTCTAAACAATCTTGTTGGAAAAAATATGATAATTATATATAGCTTCGCTCACATTGTAACCTGCTGCACCTAGCTTCAAAACTTTACAATTATAATAAATTATCTCAACAATACAGTCAAATTCATAAATACATACACGTTTCCTATATTTCAAAATGTGCCGCTGACAATAGGACTGTATATGTATACCTATTCACCTGTATTTGATACGATAAGTATATTACTGCCTCCGACAGTACCTACACTTAACTCTTAAATTTACCGCGGATCTTAAACACAGCCTCTATTTATTTAATTAGATGTTTCCAAGGATGTGCAGTAAATAAGCCGCCGCACGCAGCCTTGATATTTCTCGTGCTCCCACGACCCGGCGGCGGCTCGGCGCCCCACCGGCTGAGCGTTGATGCACTTTGTTTTATTTCGCAATTTGAATCAATCAACCACATAACTTTAATTCTTAGGTTCCAAAGAGGGCCTTAGTGGTGCTTAATGAGACTAATTCATCAATTCGCAAACTCGTAGTTTAGCTTTTTATAGACAGCTCTCGAAGCTATTATTTAGTTCCGTTTCTTATCTCAGAAATTTTATAAGAGTATGATTGGATCTTTTATAAATAATTAATAAGAAGAATAAGAGAGCTAAGACAAATGTTTTTATTCTGAAGTCAAAATAGGTGGTTTCGCTCGCGGTGGAGTCGTACCTAATGTATAGAAATGAATAGAAATGAGTCCTTATGCAGTGACTTGGCCTAAACTAATTCAAGTATTGCAGTTGCAGTTTTGGTCGCAGGAATAGACGCATTTGTGTATAATTTCATGTCCTGTGATTATTTTCTTCAAGTTAAAGTTATTCAGCTAGTAGGATCTACGCTACGCTAATCATTTCTATAACTAGAAAAAATCGGCTAAATTACGGATGTTACGGAGGTGGTTTTATCGGAACCGAAGTCGGAGACGAAGTTTTTAAATATGGTCTATCGGAGTCGGAACCGTAACCGAAGTCGGAGACGGAGGCGGAGCTAAAAATAAGTTGTGTGTGTAAATGTGTAAGAACGCAAGATGCGGGGTAGGCCGCGCGACTTCGAGATGCTTCGAGCTCCAATTAGAACCTCCAATTAAAAAGTATCGGAACCGGAGGTGTAGTATCAATCGGAAATTCCGACTTATCGGAACCGAATTCGAAGCTCCGTAACATTCCTACTACAAAAATCACAAGTTAAATATAAAAGTCCCTGTTTTTGGTGTATAGCAACAAGTTGTAGCAATAAACACAGTTTAGGAGAAGATAGAAGATAATCTGCTAGACGTTTTTTTTATCTTACTTTATAGGTTGTAGGGGTAACAATGTAAGCGCTTTTATGTGGTTATTTGTCTAAACTTGACCACTGATATTTTAGTAGTGGAAGGAACTCCTACCTCCGATCGCTACCACCATCTTATATTTTAACCCACCGCCAATAGTAGCAGTGTTCGCTTGTTGTGTTCCGGTGAGGGGGTAAGACAACCGGTGAAATTACTGGCATCGAGGCATTCCACTTTGGTCTTAAGGGGTGGCAACGCATTTGCAGGCTTATGATTGCGATCTTTTGATGTAGTCTTCAGAATGTCTACGGGTTTCAGATACCACTTACGAACAGGGGCCTGTTTTATAAAGCTACAAATTAAAATTTACAGGTTACAAGTTTGCATTTGACACAATCTCGACCAATGACGACCAGAGGCCCGTTTCACGGAGCTACAAGTTACAAATTACAAGCGGAAGTCTCTTTCTAACTCCTTTTACTAGAAAGAGAGTTCCGCTTGTAATTTGTGACTTGAAGCTTCGTGAAACGGGCCACAGGGGCACGTTTTATAAAGCTACAAGTTACAATTTTACAGGTATAAACTGGCAACACTGCTCAAATGGCTGGTCGCTATTGGTCGAGGTTGTGTCAAATGGAAACTTGTAATCTGTAAATTGTAATTTGTAGCTTTATAAAACAGGCCCCATCCATTAGAGCAGTGTTGCCAGTTTAGACCTGTAAAATTGTAGCTTGTAGCTTTATAAAACGTGCCCCAGAGGCCCGTTTCACGAAGCAACAAGTTACAAATTACAAGCGGAAGTCTCTTTCTAACTCATTTCACTAGGAAAAGAGTTCCGCTTGTAATTTGTAACTTATATTGTAACTTGTAACTTCAAAAGGTATTGCAAAAAGAAACTACTGCAATTAATTCTATACCTAAAGGACACCACACGGAAAGTATGAAAAAAAAACTTCGGTGAATTTTGATTTAAAAAAAAATGTTACGCGTCTTGGTTTATATATAAAAATACTCGGTGCGCAATTAAATCCTATGACTAGTTTTCGAGAAAAGAAAATGTGTAAAAATATGTGAATATTGGTTCCATAGAAAAATGTATGCAGGAAAGAAGTGGCCTGCTTTGAACGAAAATATTTTTTAAACTGTCCATAGAATATGTTTGAATTTGAATCATTTATGTTAACAATAAAACAAGTTATGAAATATTTAAAATCCACAACTTTTCACCGATTCATTTAAAAAAAAAACATGAAAAACGAAGTATTTCTTGTTAAAATTCATGTCTAATCTAAATACTGAAAAATAGGGGGCACCAAACTATATTAACAAAAAATATGCACAAAGTATCTCTTTAGCAATTTTTACTATTGCAGAAAACTGAATTATTTTACATCGCCTCCCAAAAAACAAATACTAGTTATCATATAAAAAAAGAAAATAAAGATCAAATAAAAAATATACATTATTTTTTATATGGTTGTGACACCTATAGTTTGTTTTTTCAGAATAGTCCATAAAATGTCCTACTACTTGCCAAAATATGAAAATTGACCAGGCGGTACTTCCTATCAAAAATCAGCAATATGTGTATGTGTATATATGTGTATGTGTGCCGGTAAGCATAGTTATAGTTCACAGTAAATGTTTGGTGACCTGTAGTAGTTGTAACATATTTGCACTGTATAATCGCTGTAAGGCTTAAAGCCACATAGTCATGATCCGAGTTCACTTGAGTTTTACCAGGTGAATTCATTTAGGTGGGTAATCGGGCGAGGAGACAAAGGTTTGCAGAAATAATAAGCCGTTCAGTATACTTCACTTATGTTATAATTAAATCGGATGCAAACACACATTAACCTTCTTAATTACAATGGATGATTACGATATGTTTTATAACGTTCTACCGCAGCACGTGAGGTGCGAGCGCCACATCCCCGACCGTTTCAAGTGACAGCCGTCAGTTCTGTCTTCTTATGGCCGCCTCAACAGCGCTCGGTGTTACGTCACTTAAAAATGCGATCGTTCGAAAATCAAGAGGGCGATACTAGCGCCATCAAGCCGATTCTCTCGTGCGCCGTCACGGCCAACCCTGACAGTCGCGCGCCCTCGCGCGATTAGTCTCCTTTACGTGGGGCATCTGAAAGGAGTACGAGTATGAGTAAAAAGGAATGACAGGATTTCGATATTAAGTTCGCTCGACCATTCCTGACTGATACAGCTCACCTCTCAGAAATGGCGTGGACCGGGCGCACTGGGCCCTTTCGACCAGCCTACCTCAACTCATGGCGTGAACCGGGCACCCTAGGCCCCTTTGATCAGCGTACCTCTAACTATGGCGTGGCGTAGACCGGGCACGCGAGGCCCTTTCGACTAGCCACCACCCACCTAAAAGCATGGACCGGGTACTTGCAGCCCCTTCGACCAGCTTTGCGTACAAGTGAAGCGGACCAGGCACCTAGAGCCTTTTCGACCGATCGCCATCAGCACCAAATGGATATCGTGGCTTGTTTTGGTAACAAGTGAAGGATTCTACTTACTTCTACAACTGCCCGAAGACTAACACGGGTGTTTTATGACTTAGTGTAAGCTATATGTAAGATTTCTGCCTTTTTTTTTTTATTAAATTCTATACCATTTGATGAATCTCACTTTAATTTGCGCGCCCTTCCTTTTCAGAGGTAGCTAACCGCTCTTCATCATCTGAACCAGAGAGGGTTTCTGAGCCGGCGGTCATGGTGCGGTCACTAGATACCGAGAGTGTATCACTGTCGCCATCGTCATGGTCAGCTTGTTCCCCATTAACCGCCGTCTCGGCCTCCTCATTGCTTACCAAGCTAGTAGCGACTTCGACTAAACCCTCGAAACCCTTTGGTATCAATCGTAGATTTTCATGCGAATATTTATAGATGCGATTACCACCAGTGATAGCTTTCAGTTCGTATCTGTCATTATTGAGGACTTTCGCGATTACAAAGGGCCCACGAAATTTTCTGGATAATTTTGTTTGATTTCACTCACTGCATTTTATAAAGACATAGTCTCCTTTCGAAAATGGCCTAACTTTTGCTTTACCGCGATCGAATCTCTTACTGTCAGCTAAAGCTGCGTTTTGGATACTACACGAGGCTTCATTTCTAATTACCCCTAGGTTAGCTCGCTCGGGGGACTTCAATTTGGGACATGTTTTGGAGAGTCCTAAAGATTGAGCGCGTATACCGAACATGAGTTCAGTCGGTGTGAATCCTGTTACTTTTGACTTGGTACTATTCAATGCTAATTGGACACTATCGAGTTCTTCACGCCATACCTTGTTAGGATCATTTTCTATGATTGTAAGTAGACTTTTTAGGGTACGCATAACACGTTCCACTTGTCCATTAGCCAGAGAAGAGCCAGTCGCTATTAGGTGCAGTTCGATGTTGTGCTCATTGCAAAGTTCTTTGAAACTCGAGCTAATGTAACACCGCCCTTGATCAGCTATGACTCTTCTCGGTGCTCCAAATAATGACACAGCTTTTCGTAACGATCGGACTGCACACGCAGCGTCGAGAGACTGGGTATAATCGAGTAGAACGAACTTGGTGAAACCGTCAATAATGACCGACGCATATTCTTTTCGATCACTTTTGCCACTAAGTTTTCCCGTTAGATCGATGTGTATAGTGTGCCAGGGTACAGAAATCTTAGGGATGGGATGCAATCTCATTTGTTGGGCTCCTGAGGGCCCTTTTGAAGCCTTGCACACTATACACGAGTCGACAAACTTACGTACATTTTTCGCCATTTGTGGGAACCAGTACTGTTCGTAAATTTTGTCCAGGGTTTTGTCGTAGCCTAAGTGCTTTATTTCGCTGTGAACGTGATTTATTAGAGTCCAAATGAGGGATCGTGGAACGATTGGCAACCAAGAACTGGTCTTGTTACGTTCAACTTTCCTATATAGTATGCCATCACGTACGTCATAAGTATGAGCGATACCTTCTGGCAGTTGATTATTTGTCTGTTTGCTGATCAGTTCCTGAATCTCGGGATCGCGTTTTTGCTCAACCTGAAGCCAGCTATCATGGAGCTCTACAAAATTAACTGCTTTGTAACGAGTGTTAGGGGCACTATCAGATTCACGATTGTCAGGCGCAGTTGTTGTCGAATTAGGGAGGGGGTTTCGTGACAAATAGTCGGCATGTTCCATACTACGGCCTTCTTTGTACACGATGTCAAAGCTATTTGCCTGTAAGTAAGCCCACCAGCGATGGACTCGTGGAGATAAATCAACTTTAGATTTGGAGGCTTTTAACGAATTGCAGTCTGTGAAGACTGTAAAATGCTGTCCGTATAAGTAGTGGCGGAAGTTTTCTACCGAGCGCACCACCGCCATTGTTTCCAGCTCATATGAATGGTATCTGGATTCCACATCGGTGGTGCGACGGCTGAAGTAAGCAATAACGTGTGGTACATTGTTTTCTCTCTGGATCAAGATACCTCCGTAGCCTTCCGAACTCGCGTCTGTATGGAGTTCGATCGGAACATTGGGGTTAAATATCGCCAAAACTGGTTCAGAAGTTAATATGTTTACTATTTTACTGTGGACCTCTTTATGTTTATCAGTCCAGGTAATGGGCCCCTTTAATTTCGTGAGTGGATACAGTGGGCCGGCAAGGGTGGCGAAGTTAGGAATAAACCTCCGGAAATAGGATGCTAGTCCCAGGAACTGCCGCACCTGTGTAGCTGTTGCTGGGACCGGCGCATCTATGAGCGCTTGAATTTTCCGTGGGTTGGGTCTCACTTCACCAGTTTTAGTGGCATACCCAAGGTAATCAACTTCGGTCTTCATAAACTTGCATTTACGACCATTGAAGGAGAAGCCCGCCCCAGACAAGGCCGCAAGAACAGCATCTAAACGCCTTAAGCCTTCAGCAACGTCTGCCGAAAAGCAAAGTACGTCGTCCATGTATGCCAGGGCTACGCTATCTTTGAGAGACTGCAAGGCCTTGTTAATACAACGCTGATAGACCGAAGCAGCGTTACGTAATCCGAACGGCATGGTCAAATACTCATATTGGCCGTCCGGGGTCACGAAAGCTGTGCGTTCGATAGAGTCGGGGTCAACTAATATCTGGTGATAACCAGATGCCATGTCCAGAGAAGAAAAGTAATGGGCGCCAGTTAGTCGGTCTATTTGTTCGTCAATTCTCGGGAGAGGGTAGTGTTCGGGTCGTGTGTTACCGTTAAGCTCCCTATAGTCAACACACATCCTGTCGGAGCCGTCTTTCTTTTCACCAACAGGATGGGGCTAGCAAAGGGAGAGGAACTCTCGCGAATGACACCAGCTTCTAACAGTTCTCCTACTTTACCCTTCACGATCTCTTTTTCAGTTACAGATAATCTATATGGTCAACGTTGAACGGTCTGATGTGGATCTATAGGTTCAATTTTTAAACTACCCGTTGTGACGCGGCGAGTGGGAACGCCTTCAATAAAGAATTCACTATACTTTTTGAGGATGCTTATTAACGCCTCTTTTTCAGCACCTACCAGATCGGTATCGATTTCCCTAAAGTCAAATGTACTTGGGCTCTCACACACATACGTATTCTTGCGGGTTGAAAAATGAAGGCTATCACTGTTAATTTCGACATTAATATCTAGCTCGAGGACATCTCTACCTATTATAATTGCTTCTGGTATCGTGCTATCAGGGACAACGTGAAACAAAATGGGCAAGAAAATGTCTTGAATTACAACTGTACTAGAGATTTGTTCCGTACACCTGACATTGTCTCCGCCTATCCCTATTAAGGCAACTGAATCATTGCGCCTCGTGCCAGTTAGCTTCTCGGTTAAACTACTCTTAATTAATGAACAGGCAGAACCGCTATCAAAAAGGAACGTAATGACCTCACCAGACGATGTCAACAGGGTACCTCTTGTTGACCGCCGCTCGCAGATGTGAACATCCTTTGACGTCATCGATTCACTCGCTGGCTTCTTCGTAGCATCAGGGCAGCTGGTACTGATGTGCCCTGGTTTCCCACATGTGTAGCAAATCCTCTCCTTCTTTTCTTTATCCCATGATTTCACGTCATTTCTTGGTTTCAAGGTATCTCGGCGCTTACGACAGTCTTCCAACTTGTGTCCACGATTACCACAAAAATGACAGGCTCCATTAAAGCGCGTATCCGTCGCGCTACTGGTATTCAAACGTGGTTTCTTGATATCAGTCTCGTTGGTTTCAGTATCATCGTGGCGTCTCTTCAGTGATATGCCACCAAGGACCCTACAAAGTTGACCTCTTGTCGAAACTACGTGCGAATTCAATTCTCTACGAATCAACAAATCCTTCTGGGATAACACGGAAATTGCGAATCCTGTCATGACCTCTTCATTCATTTCAACCTTCGGAATACGCTCAATAAGGTTCCACAGCCGCACAGCCGCTTCCGCCGCGGTTTCCTTGCTGCCTATTTGAAATTTTAGGACTTCATCAAAGTAATCTTGCATTAACATGTGACGACTAAATTTGGCAAGTAAGATTTCTTTTATTTTAGGCCATGTCAAATCCGATGCCTTTAAAGCAGTAAGGCATTTAGCGGCGCGGCCCTTTAGAGCGTGCGTCAGGGCAAGTAGCAGCTCGGGTCCGGAAAGATTTCGGCTATTCACAATTATTTCGGTTATATTACACCAACCTCGTATGTCTGCATCAGCTTCATCTGGATCGAACTTGATTAGATTCGCCGGAGCATTGGTCGTAGGTGTATTCTGTGTTGCCGCAAGCAGGCGGGACAAAAGTGCCTCCATGTTGCCAAAAAAAAATGCGTTTGCTCCGTCTGTGCTCGTGGGGCCGGCGGTGTTTTCACCTGTCTCCTCATGATCAGGCCCTCGGCATCCCACTTCTGATAAAGCCACATAGTCATGATCCGAATTCACTTGAGTTTTACCAGGTGAATTCATTTAGGTGGGTAATCGGGCGAGGAGACAAAGGTTTGCAGAAATAATAAGCCGTTCAGTATACTTCACTTATGTTATAATTAAATCGGATGCAAACACACATTAATCTTCTTAATTATGGATGATTACGATATGTTTTATAACGTTCTACCGCAGCACGTGAGGTGCGAGCGCCACATCCCCGACCGTTTCAAGTGACAGCCGTCAGTTCTGTCTTCTTATGGCCGCCTCCCAAGCGCTCGGTGTTACGTCACTTAAAAATGCGATCGTTCGAAAATCAAGAGGGCGATACTAGCGCCATCAAGCCAATTCTCTCGATGCGCCGTCAGGCTCATTCTTTTTCAACATACTTAATTGCTAAATGTGAGAACCTGTAATTGGCTTTGTGTTGTTAGTCTTAATTCTAAATTTTTGTAAAGCTGTTGGTTTTCCATGGATCCATAAATAAATAAATTAATTAATTAATTAATAAATAAATAAATACAGTTCGTATTCAATTGATTCTGTTTTCTTTTTTTATATGATAATTAGTATTTGTTTTTTGGGAGGCGATGCAAATCTATGAAAAGAACATTATTTCAAAATTTAAAGCAAATCGCTTGAATACATCCCGAAAAACAGTACATCAAAAAAAAACATTAGTAATCATAAGTCGAGAACTGTCACAATTAAGATGTTGATACTCAGCATAAATATTCTGATGTACGGGCCGACTTACTATGCAAACCCGGATATGGCCTTTCGGGAATCATTTTTCCCTCCATATCTCATTAAATATAGATTCCAGCAAAAAAGTATATGGAATCTTTTTTGTAGAGAATTTTATGTAGATCAATTATGTAATTGATCATTTTTTGCAATGGGCCACCGTTTACGAGTTTTTTACGAAAAACTAAAAAAAGGGACCTTTACACCCCCCTCCACCCGTTAGCTCCAACCTTACCCATCAGTACTTTTATTACCTATGTGGTTTAAAATACCATTCCCTACAACTATGCCAAAATTCGCTTATACACGAGTTATTTCCACTGATTTGTCTTCGTTGCTTAGGCTATTAAAGTAAAAGGTAAAATAAATATTAACTTTTAGCCACGGGGCAGACACCACGATTGTTACAAATCGATTATTAACAAATGTCCTTTTGCTATGGTGTAGAGTATTATGGAAATACGCCTCTTTTTGACAGCCGCTGTCAAATTGACTACTACAGTCCAAATCATACCTCGAGATTTGTGATATAGATAGATTGTTTAAAAAAAGGTGTAGAACTTGCTACGCCGCGCTTACTCTCTAACATCAATTCGGACCAGTAAACGCAAACAATAACACCGCGGGCTGAGGTGACGCTCGATAATACCCAAAATAAAGTTATTTTATTTTAATTATATTTAACGTTAAGTAGTTGATATTGACTACTAGTTAAGCAATTCTCTTTATTAATAATTTAAGATATTGACAAATAAACATTAACTTAGTAAGAAATTACACTACATAACGAACAGCCGGTAAGGCGGGAGATTATAAATTAAAACCAGCACAATTGCGTGTGTATAAAATTTCAGCTGCTCTGCTCTGCATGTTATGCAGTTGAGTTTTACAGCTTTATTGTGAAATTGTCACCCTGTCTTCAAGTGAAGGTAAAATGGTATCAACAAGAGGAGTAAGATACAAATTCAGTGAAGGAGAACGGGTCTTGTGCTATGAGCCTGACCCTACTAAGGCTAAAGTACTTTATGATTCTAAGGTTAGTTGTGTAATTTTAAAATAAATTTCTGTGTAGTATTAAACTGTCTATAACCCAAGTATATCCTCTATGTGAAAGGTATGTGTAAAACCTGTAAGTTTCTACATACTGAGTAGAGAGTAAATTTTCATTTTCTGAACCCTTTTTTTGCTTAGTAATGGGTCCTTATCTAATTTTTATACATTTCAATGTATAAAAATTAGATAAGGACCCATATACAATATTTTTCATTTCATTAATCTAATGTGCTAGGGATTTTACCCTACCATGTGTAAAGGTTAAAGGTAAAAGTTACTTTTGTAATGCACTTTTAGATGCTATATAATTTCTAACATATCAATTATAAATTCCAAAGTCTTAACCCTTTACCTACGGGGCCTTGAATCACCCAGTCATCGCTCAATATGGGCATGTTTTGGCAAGAGTGAGCGGTTAGGCATAATTTGACTTACTTGAAACTTTTGAACTATTACAGCTACACACTTGAAATTTCACACACACATTAAGTATAATGTGCTTAGTCAATAAATAATCATTTGAAGTAATAATATTCACATTTTTTTCTGATATCAAGGAATATATCAGTCACAAAGAAATTGAAGATTTTTAAGTTACTGCTTGTGGATTTCGCAAGTTTAAGTTTAAAAACATTAGTATATATTATATTTAACACAAATAAACACTTAAATGATGATAATTGTTAAAACAATGCATAAATATCAATCACTTAAAATGTTACATAAAAACTATTTGCCACTTATGAAAAATAAGTGACGTGCCTCTATCGACACAGCTGTAGATATGTCGATAACCTAGTACACCATCGATTATGGGCAAAAATTCGAGCAATGCGTCCTTCTATGTGGACTTTACAGAGGACATGATTCTACACTTGACCAAGACAATATCTTGCTTAATCAACTTAATGATGCCTCGGAGTCAAACACAACTATAATAATGGGAGACTTTAACTTTGGTGGTGTCAAGTGGCCCCTTGAGGATACCGGATATGTAACACCAAGAGAAGACAGCTTCGTACAGTGGTACAGAAGTAGTAACCTTGAACGACTAGTACACAAGCACACCAGATATCAAGGAAATCAGCCTTCTTACCTGGATTTAATTCTAACCAACGATGACGCTCTGATAGCTGATATAGACCACCTAGCGCCTATTGGCAAAAGCGATCACACTTGCTTACTGGCAACTATACAAGTTCAAGTGCAAAAGCAAAATAAAACAACAGTACCTAGATACAACTTCAAAAAGGCTGATTACGAGAAAATAAATGATAAACTGCAAGCCACCTTAGGAAATATGATAAAGGATGAACAATGTGCTGATAATCAGTTTCAGTCTTTCGTTAATGTACTTACAGCCGCAATAGAACAACATGTTCCCCAGACAAGACCGAAGATGCCATGTTCCGCAAACAAGCCCTGGTTATCTAAAGATATTAAAAACTTCATTAAAGAAAAACTAACTCTCTGGAACAGATACACTTTGACTGGATTAAATGATATTTACAGAGAATATAGAAAAAAAAACAACAAATTAATAAATTTATGCAGATCCTCTCGAATTTCCTATGAAACAGATTTATTACAAGCCGGACCAAAGAAATTCTTCTCATATTTAAGACAGCAAGTGACCTCAAAGGTTAGCATACCAACAATAATACGCAACAAAAACGGAGAATCAGTAACACACACCTTTGAAATCGCGGAAGCATTCGCAGAACAATTCGCAAGCGTTTTTCAACAGGAACCACATGGACAACTACCCTTTTTAGAACCATTTCTTAGAGTGGAGGATTCCATTGCAGATATTATATTTACGCCGGATAAAATTGAGCAAGCTATTAAAGAGATGAAAACTGTTTCTTCACCTGGACCAGACCAAATTCCTGTTATATTACTACAAAAGTGCGACGTGGCAGACTCATTAGCTACAATAATGCAGAAGTCTTATGATACTGGAACCTTACCAAGGCAATGGAAAACAGCAACAGTGACGCCAATATTCAAGAAAGGAAATAAGCTAGAACCTTCTAATTACAGACCTATCAGCCTCACAAGTGTAGTTTGCAAGGTAATGGAGAAAGTTATAGTGAAGCATATAAGAAACTTCTTTACACAGCACAAAGTAATAGGCGACCATCAGCATGGTTTTTGTCCGCGCCGCTCAACAGTGTCTAACTTGCTTTCATGTCTTTCGTCCTGGACCAGAAGTTTTAACGAAAGAGAACCTGTCGATGTAATTTATCTTGATTATGAGAAAGGGGTCCATATTGGCTCACCTAATTATTTTTACTCATAACGACTCATAAGTCCTAATCATCGCAACTCCTAACGTATTTTTTTCAGCAACTGTTACTTTTTCAGGATTTTTATCAATAAAACCTAACCTAACCTAGTCTTATCTACACATTGAATATTTCAGAACTTCTGAACAGTTTACTGTTCCAGCGGTATAAAAAATTCATTTTCGGAGTTCCGATAATAGGAGTTGCAATTTTAGTTGAACTTTGGCGCTCCCATGAGAAAGCCTTTGATAAGGTCCCTTCGTCGAGACTACTGCAAAAGCTGGAATTCGTCGGAATACGAGGAAAGCTTCTCAACTGGATCGAGGCATTTCTGCGATACAGAACCTTCCGTGTAAGAGTTGGGGAGACATTGTCAGAGCAGCGAGAGATTCACAGTGGCGTGCCGCAGGGTTCTGTTCTTGGACCCGTGCTATATATAATCTACACGTTTGATTTACCTTGTTCCCTGCATTGTAGTGTCAGCGTTTTTGCTGACGACACGAAGATATTCGCAAACCCACTACTTGAATTCGACCGACTCCAAAGTGACTTAAATACGATAACTAACTGGTCAAAGAAGTGGCTCATTAACTTAAATGCTGCAAAGTGCACCGTGCTACAAATAGGAAACCGTAATCCGCACTTTACATACAACCTAGGAGAAACCCAACTTAAGCCAGTCAAAGTGCAAACAGATCTGGGAGTTAAGGTAACAGAGGACCTCAAGTGGGAGGAGCAAATAACAGCAATTACTAAAAGATCTAAGTCCTTGATCTATCTCATCAGGAAAGCTTTTGGAGTCTGAACCCCAGAACTAATCCTTCAGATTTACAAATTATATGTGAGACCCAATTTAGAGTACGCTTTTCAAGCATGGAGTCCTTATTTTGCCAAAGACATTGAGCTACTTGAGAAAGTCCAACGCAGTTTCACCAAGATAACAACTTAAAAATAAATCCTATGAGGAAAGACTGCAGGTGCTGAAACTCACGACTCTAAAGGATCGTAGAGAGCGTGGCGATTTAATAGAAACCTATAAGATACTCACAGGACATTACGATTTACAGGAGTTTCATAAATTGTTCAAGCTAAATACCAACACTCGTCTCCGGGGCCACCAATTTAAACTACTAACTGAGCTTTCACACAACAATCCACGCAAACACTTCTTATGTAACAGAGTAGTGAAAGCATGGAACAAACTGCCAGAACGAGTAGTCTCAGCACTGAACGTCAACCAGTTAAAAAACCGACTAGACCAACACATAAGCAGTACAAAAACACTTGATCAAGGAACAGCTGGATACAGGCATCTATCAGTTCTCGCAACTGCCGCCTAATAAAATAAATAATAATAATAATAATAATTTGCTATTGTGTATAAATTATAAAAACCTTTATTTATTACAAGTTATGTTTATAACATGGTAAATTACAATATTTGAACCAAAAATGGTGAAACAAACTAAAAGTAACACTCAAAACACTCCCACGCCGTACTCTCACAAGAAGTCGATGAAATCAAATTGAGTCGATGAACAACACTATTGTCCGCCATATTGAGTTCAATTATTTGCACTTTTGCAGTACGGGTGTCAGCCCCAGTTGACAGCAAAAAAGCGGGAATTTTAAAAATATTTTTACGTCAGTGCAATCTACCGAAACATTATATATTTTTTTCTTTGCATCTATACTAATCCCAATACATAATGTGACCGCTATTACGAAGATACAAGGTCTCGTTTTGTTTAAAAAAAATATTAAACATGACCCTCGATTCGATCAACTATAGTTGACACCCGTACTGCAGCGGTGTTGCCTTACTGGCAACTCTGGTTGACACCCGTAGGTAAAGGGTTAATATATACAGTGGTGGTCACACAATTAGGGACACTTGTTTTTTTCCCATACAATTGCCTACAAATATGACTTTTAAATTTTGACTACCATTCAAAAAGTTCGTGACCAATTTTATTGCTAAATATAATTTACTTTAGATCATTAACTAAGGTTTAAATTGATGTACAATGAACTACTGTTAAAAACGAACCTTATATTTTATAGGGATTTAAAAACTTAGTGCTGACCCGTCCATTCAAAGTTTTACAACTTTGTATGAACGCGAGGTATTTATTTTTTCCAATCCTTATAAAATTAAAGATCCGTTTTCAACAGAGATGAATTGTACATACATTTAAACCTTAGTTCATTAATGAACGATGAGTGTATCCAAATATTAAATTAGTTTAGAACTCTTTGAATGGTGGTCAAAATTGAAAAGTCATATTTGTAGGCAATTGTATGGGAAAAAAACAAGTGTCCCTAATTATGTGACCAACACTGTATATATATATGTATATTGAAATTCCCGAACTTAAAATTTCAATTAAGGTACAGTATGATAGCTCTTAAGTGTTTTGGATTTCTACTTGTCTCTCACTTGCTCTCATATGCTCTTATAGTCCCGGGTTCAATTCCCAGCAACTGTAAATATTTGTGCGATGAGTGTATCTTTTTGTTGCTGACTCTTAGGTGTATTCTACATATTTAAGCTGGTAGATTCTTGACGTGTAAAAGTGCCCATGCGGCCTACTTACTGAATAAATATCTTTTATCTTTATCTTATCTTTAAGTATATTTTTCTCTATATAAGTATGTTCATCATTGTCTGGTACAGTCGAGTTCATAAATATGTTGACTTTTGACCCTTGTCACTTTAATCGCTGTGACAATCCATATATGGCAGTTTAAACATGACATTAAATAGACAAGGTACTAAAGTGTACACATATTTATGAACTCGACTTTACCCATAGTACAACAAACATCTGTCAAACTAGTACACTGAAATATAAATTTTAGATTAGAATTTAATGTGACAATCAGTAAAATTATAGAAACAAGTTCCCATAACAATCTTACAGGTATTAGAAGTGATAGAGAGCAAAGACAAACGCGGGCGTCGATCGGTGGAGTATCTGATTCACTTTCAAGGCTGGAACTCTTCGTGGGATCGCTGCGTTAGTGAAGACTTTGTGCTGAAAGATACGGAAGAAAACCGGCAGCTACAGCGGGACCTTGCTGAGAAATCACAGTTGCAACTGTATGAATAAATACTATCAAGCATGTGGTTGAACATTATATTTTTTATTAACCTTTTGAACGCCTTATGTCAAATACAAAATGTGTAATTCACATCTATGCAAATTTCAACTTATTCATACGAAACAAAGTCTCTTTTAATCTTCAACTTGTGTTGGCTGTGGCAGACTGTGGTGTTCCGAAGGTTGTTTTCACCATTTATTTCTTGTTTTGTCTATTTATAAAATCATAACTCACAGAAGTTTTCTTACAGGTGTATTTAACGCCTTAAGTCATAATACTTTGTGCCAAACTAAAGCCCATTGTTAAGTTTTTCCGCACGACGTACACGTATACCGGCCTTAATTTCATCCTAGTTAACTTTATTATAATGAAAGAAGCTGCCAGTACCCTTACTAAATAGAAAATAAGTTGTATATTTATCGAGGTGCTCGGTTCCAGAGGCGCGTACCTGTACCGGCGCGAGCGCAAGAAGGGCGGCAGCGCGAGCGGCGCCGCGGGGCCCGCCAAGCGCACGCGCCACGGGTTCAGCGACGACGGCTCCTCCACCAGCACGCAGCATGACGGTACCACTTGTATAACCGTGGTATTTTGTTGTTCATTTCTTACTAGCTCTACCCGCGACTTCGTCGTTCCTTTCAATTTTCCGGGATGAAAAGTAGCCTATGTGTTAATCTAGGGTATAAGCTATATCTACATTTCAAATTTCATCCGAATCCGTCCAGCCGTTTCTGGCTAAATATAAAGTGTGATTTTACGGAGTTATCGGACTTGACACTGTAGCAGTTGTTGTCTTTCTCCTCGTATTTGTGCGGAAAAGGCTTTTCTCCTCTTGTAAACCTAAAAAATAAATATTTAAATAGACTATTAGAGGCAGATTAAAGGATCCAATTGTGCAACATTAGCCCAAACAACATCAATCCGTTCGCTCCGTATGCTCCGATTCCGACCCAGTGGACGCGCAGCTTAATACAGATACATCCCTACAGGGAATAATCCTTTCCCATCGTTTTTTGTCGGATAGGTTCATTAAATATTGCCTGCCTGCTTTCTCAATTAGTTTCAGTACCCATCAATAAGCCACTGAGAAAGCAAGATAAATACGAACTTATCCGACAAGAAATGGTGGGAAAGGATTGCTCACTATATCTGTACGTGTTTATATGAGCTGTAATCACCGTAGCTCGTCCGAGATGCCTAATATATAGAGTTGTCGGACAGAGGGCGAGACGGGCGACACGGACTCGTCGGGGAGCTCGGGCTCGAGCTCCGCGCGCTCGCCGCCGCACGCGCTGCTCGGCCGCGCGCACATCACGCTGCCCTCCGCGCTCAGGTAACCAAACGAACTCTATGCCGTATTGATAAAGTGCAACAATGTACAACGCAGTTCCCACGTGGTGATGGGCGCTAATAATAATATTAATTAATTTATTTAATCTTTATTCCACTAAAAACACAAATGGCGAACTTAATGCATATCTAATGGTATAATTTATACATCTTTCCATCCATCTCTCAGTTTAACTCAAATTAAATCAATCTTACATACATACATTAAATCACGCCTGTTTCCCAGAGGGGTAGGCAGAGACCACTTCTTTCCACCTGCTACGATCCTGACAAATCTCTTTCGTTTCTTCCACATTCATACATCGAGTCATGCATGCACGTCAATCAATCTTTATTTTCATAAAACCTTTTGAACGCCACAGTCGGCTGTGGCCGAAGTCGTGCCACTGACGCCGCCGTCGGACCCAAGTTCAAGATTAAAAGAGACTTTATTTTGTATTAATAAGTTGTAATTTGCGTAGCACAGCAAACACTTTGGCTTGTGAGTGACACATTTGACGTATTTGATGTAAGGCGTTCAAAAGTTTAAATCTTGCGTAATTTTTTTTTTTACACTTTTCTCACTCTCAGAAAAGAAGAGCCCGCCGCAACCTATAACGTCAAACACATATTTTTCACTGAGTTGACAGTTGTCAAATCAGGAATTTTTAGAATGGCGGAACTAGGGACGACGGTTCGAAATTTAATTTTGTCAGGGACCGGCTGACGTTCGACTACCACCTGGTGGTGAAGCGCGGGCGGCTGTCCCGGCTGCCGGCGGCGCCGAGCGCGGCGGCCGTGCTGGAGTCGTTCGTGAAGTGGTTCGCGCGCGCCGGCGCCTGGCGCCCCACGCGCCCGCGGCACGACCCGCCGCAGAAGCCCGACCTGCTCGACGTCTCCTGCCGGTGAGCTCACACAGACTAGCTCACTAACACAGGCTAGCTCGAATAACACCTGTTTCTCTGTTTAAAAAAATGGTCTAACTTTTTACATAAGTATAAAAAAACCAGTAATAAAAATCCAAAAGGTTTACACCTGGAGATCGCGAAGGCCATTTGATTTCCCGAGACGGCCGATCTACCGCAATTTTTTTTAACGCATTCACTGCCACCGACGCATATATGCGTCACCGTGACTTCCACCGAGTGCCATCAACGCATATGTGCGTTCTTACAGTAGGCAAGCTCCGTATAAAACAAAAGATGTGGCACATGGCGAAAGTTCAAAAAACAGTACTGGCAGTAAAAGCGTTAAGGCATCGAGAAAGCAAACAATCACTATCCACATCCTCAATGGTCGGTACCACAGCGATACAATATCAGTATTGTCAATGTATTACCGATGTCTACACCGCCTATGTCTCTTGAATTATCGACTGCAAGCACCGCGGTGTAACGCGACAACTGACTTCGGTTACAAGGTCCGACAAGTTCTTCGCTTGCAAGTTTTATAAAATCATTCTAGTACAACGTGTTTTGTTGTTCGCAGATTGAACCTAGTGCGCGAGGTGGCCGACGGTCTGCGCGTGTACTTCGACTTCGTGTTGCGCGCGCAGTTGCTCTATAAGCAGGAGCGCGCCCAGTACCAAGAGCTCTGCGGACAGTTCCTAGAGTGAGTCTGAGGACGACCGAGCTATTTCTCAAACTTGATCGTTACGGACGACAGGTTTTTGTTCCCTGGGGTTCATATGAACTACGCTTTGCACGCCATATTGCCATTTGTAACCTGTCACTGTTAAGTCGTTGTTGTTGATTGTTGAACTTAAACCATAAAGCAGCATTTTTGGAGAAAAATTTGATCATGTTGCCATTTGTTTTCCCTTTTTTAGTGAAGGTATTCAGTGGTCCTGTCATTCACCATAGCTAATGTTATGGTATTGCCCAATACTACGAAGAGTTTTAAATATCTTGGCAGGAAGGCCTGATATTGATTTGGCTGATGTGCACATTTATTCTGTAGTATTTATAGCAACGAAGGCAACTTTGGCTTGTGTCCTGCGTTTCGTATTATAGTGCCAAACCCTGCCAAGTTCCGGATAGAGAAAGGGTTAGAGAATCATAATTTGTGTTCTTGCTCAGGCTTTGTATTTGTATGCAAGTCTGATGTGAACTTAACATACTTACCTTAACATAAAATCAGCAAGTCAAAAGCTCTGTTTATACAAAACTTTAAAAACGTGTGACCCTCCTTTAACCCTCTTATTCTTACATACATACATACATACATCAAAGAAAATTAAACCTTAATTTAATGATATAAGGTCACTAATACATGCGTGGTTCTATGAGACATACGCCCTTTTTTCTAAGGAGGGCAGCATACATACATACATACATACATTAAATCACGCCTGTTTCCCAGAGGGGTAGGCAGAGACCACTTTTTATTCTTAAACGCACAATAACTAAAGTATGCTTTAAATATGGTTTGACCTTATCTTTCATCGTGACATTTGAATTTGACAGGAAGAAACAAAACATACTTTAACTAAAATAGGTTATTACTTATTATATTTTTAAGAATTAGGGGGTAAATCTTTTACCAATTATTATTATTTTCCAGAGAAGAAACTGAAGAGGAGGAAGAGATCAAATCAGAGATAGAGGAAGAGGAGGCCCCGTCTGACGCACCTGACGCACCTGACGCACCCGACGCGCCCGACACGGAGACCGCCGAGGCCGTCGAGTTCGACATCAAGAGCCCCAAGATACCAGAGTACTCACATTTGCCTCCGGACCCGGTACTGGAACAGACCGTTGGTAAGCATTTCATTTAACTTTTTCTTGCGGCTGCGTGACAATATTCTTAACTATATTTTATTGCATCTTTATTTGTAATCTTAATTATGATTGATCCCCGCAGAAGAAAGCACGCAGAATAACGAGGAAGAACCGGCGGCGGCGGAGGAGCCCGCGGCCAACAACATCAAGGAGCCGGTGATCAAGCTCGAGCCGGACGACGAGGGCCAGCCCGCCGACAAGCGGGACGGCCGCCCCGCCACGCGCAGCGGACACGTGGCCAGGAGGTAAGGATGCGGCACCAGGAGGTAACGGGACGTCGCCAGAGGTAAGGGGACGTCGCCAGGAGGTAAGGGATGCGCTGCCAAGAGGTATGCGCCGTCAGGAATTACCTATTGGCGGATCGAGCCTTGGCGAGTCAGGCAATTCCCGTTTCCGCCGAGGCTGTATAATGCTTTTCTCAAACAATGAAAGGAAATTATTAAGTATTTTTAAACATCTTTCGACAAATTCAGGGAGAGTATTTTTGTAATCTACGAGTAATCAGTTAAGATAGTTTGACGCACAACGATCGCCGCCACCGCAGGCACACGCCGTCGCCCCACACTGCTTCCACAAGTTGGGTGTAGGTACGGGATTCTACAAAAAAATGGACATGGACGGAAAGTGTTTTCATACGTTTATATTACTCCTAGGAGAAAAATTAGGCACTTCGCGTCTTCGTTTTTCAAAAAAAAGCCAACCTTTACGAGCATGTTTGATAATAATATTCTGAATGTCGTATTGTACAGATTGCGGTCGCACAAGTCGGTGGTGTCCGCCTCCGAGAACGAGGAGCCGGCCGCCGGAGCTTCCGCCGAGCAGCGCGCGTGCGAAACTCTCTCTTCCAGGTTACATTAATTTTTTATTTATAAATGAGATAACTTTGGGCGAGCATTCAAGTTATATTATATTTGCAATTCCAGCAACAGCCATATAAATTTACTAGAGTTAGACCTGGGGATCGCGCAGGCCACGTGCGCACGTGCGTAAAAAAGAAGAATCAAGTGATATCGAAATTTGATGAGTTTTTATCATAACGTATTAATAACAAAAACCGTTTATTTATTTTAACAGCTACGATCGGTACAGCTTCAGAGTAGAAAAGAGCAGTTTATGGTAAAAATGTATTAAGCTTAAAGATAGCGACTTGTAACATTTCGGTGTAACGTTGTCACTCCCAGCCTTTGTCTAATAGATTATGTATTATGGGTTGTGGTATAATAGGCTTGTGCCTAGAACTCAGTGTGGAGCTAAACGGTGTGACATAGTTTCCTGATATGTACGCAGCGTGGGCAGCAGCGGCTCGTCGCTGAGCTCGAGCTGGGCGCGCGCGCCGCGCCCCGAGCCCGCCGCGCCGCACGCGCGCACGCCGCTCTCGCAGCTGCTCGACAAGGTACGACCGACACTGCTCAGTGTGGAGCTAGGTGACGGTGTGACACAGTCCCCTGATATGTACGCAGCGTGGGCAGCAGCGGCTCGTCGCTGAGCTCGAGCTGGGCGCGCGCGCCGCGCCCCGAGCCCGCCGCGCCGCACGCGCGCACGCCGCTCTCGCAGCTGCTCGACAAGGTACGACCGACACTGCTCAGTGTGGAGCTAGGTGACGGTGTGACACAGTCCCCTGATATGTACGCAGCGTGGGCAGCAGCGGCTCGTCGCTGAGCTCGAGCTGGGCGCGCGCGCCGCGCCCCGAGCCCGCCGCGCCGCACGCGCGCACGCCGCTCTCGCAGCTGCTCGACAAGGTACGACCGACACTGCTCAGTGTGGAGCTAGGTGACGGTGTGACACAGTCCCCTGATATGTACGCAGCGTGGGCAGCAGCGGCTCGTCGCTGAGCTCGAGCTGGGCGCGCGCGCCGCGCCCCGAGCCCGCCGCGCCGCACGCGCGCACGCCGCTCTCGCAGCTGCTCGACAAGGTACGACCGACACTGCTCAGTGTGGAGCTAGGTGACGGTGTGACACAGTCCCCTGATATGTACGCAGCGTGGGCAGCAGCGGCTCGTCGCTGAGCTCGAGCTGGGCGCGCGCGCCGCGCCCCGAGCCCGCCGCGCCGCACGCGCGCACGCCGCTCTCGCAGCTGCTCGACAAGGTACGACCGACACTGCTCAGTGTGGAGCTAGGTGACGGTGTGACACAGTCCCCTGATATGTACGCAGCGTGGGCAGCAGCGGCTCGTCGCTGAGCTCGAGCTGGGCGCGCGCGCCGCGCCCCGAGCCCGCCGCGCCGCACGCGCGCACGCCGCTCTCGCAGCTGCTCGACAAGGTACGACCGACACTGCTCAGTGTGGAGCTAGGTGACGGTGTGACACAGTCCCCTGATATGTACGCAGCGTGGGCAGCAGCGGCTCGTCGCTGAGCTCGAGCTGGGCGCGCGCGCCGCGCCCCGAGCCCGCCGCGCCGCACGCGCGCACGCCGCTCTCGCAGCTGCTCGACAAGGTACGACCGACACTGCTCAGTGTGGAGCTAGGTGACGGTGTGACACAGTCCCCTGATATGTACGCAGCGTGGGCAGCAGCGGCTCGTCGCTGAGCTCGAGCTGGGCGCGCGCGCCGCGCCCCGAGCCCGCCGCGCCGCACGCGCGCACGCCGCTCTCGCAGCTGCTCGACAAGGTACGACCGACACTGCTCAGTGTGGAGCTAGGTGACGGTGTGACACAGTCCCCTGATATGTACGCAGCGTGGGCAGCAGCGGCTCGTCGCTGAGCTCGAGCTGGGCGCGCGCGCCGCGCCCCGAGCCCGCCGCGCCGCACGCGCGCACGCCGCTCTCGCAGCTGCTCGACAAGGTACGACCGACACTGCTCAGTGTGGAGCTAGGTGACGGTGTGACACAGTCCCCTGATATGTACGCAGCGTGGGCAGCAGCGGCTCGTCGCTGAGCTCGAGCTGGGCGCGCGCGCCGCGCCCCGAGCCCGCCGCGCCGCACGCGCGCACGCCGCTCTCGCAGCTGCTCGACAAGGTACGACCGACACTGCTCAGTGTGGAGCTAGGTGACGGTGTGACACAGTCCCCTGATATGTACGCAGCGTGGGCAGCAGCGGCTCGTCGCTGAGCTCGAGCTGGGCGCGCGCGCCGCGCCCCGAGCCCGCCGCGCCGCACGCGCGCACGCCGCTCTCGCAGCTGCTCGACAAGGTACGACCGACACTGCTCAGTGTGGAGCTAGGTGACGGTGTGACACAGTCCCCTGATATGTACGCAGCGTGGGCAGCAGCGGCTCGTCGCTGAGCTCGAGCTGGGCGCGCGCGCCGCGCCCCGAGCCCGCCGCGCCGCACGCGCGCACGCCGCTCTCGCAGCTGCTCGACAAGGTACGACCGACACTGCTCAGTGTGGAGCTAGGTGACGGTGTGACACAGTCCCCTGATATGTACGCAGCGTGGGCAGCAGCGGCTCGTCGCTGAGCTCGAGCTGGGCGCGCGCGCCGCGCCCCGAGCCCGCCGCGCCGCACGCGCGCACGCCGCTCTCGCAGCTGCTCGACAAGGTACGACCGACACTGCTCAGTGTGGAGCTAGGTGACGGTGTGACACAGTCCCCTGATATGTACGCAGCGTGGGCAGCAGCGGCTCGTCGCTGAGCTCGAGCTGGGCGCGCGCGCCGCGCCCCGAGCCCGCCGCGCCGCACGCGCGCACGCCGCTCTCGCAGCTGCTCGACAAGGTACGACCGACACTGCTTCTTTCCCGCTCCTGTCAAACTTGTCATTGTGTCAAACTAGTAGTTTATGCAACTGATGCATAATGAGAGGCCTTAAAATACGAGTGTGGTTTTATGAAACGAGCGTTAGCGAGTTTCATAATAGGATCACACGAGTGTTTTAAGGCCTAATTATGTACAGTTGCATATACTACTTTATCTACCCACATATCATAAGCCTCCATGATGCATTCAGGAGCCGCAAATTAAATTTTAACCGGTAATGGCGGTAATGAAAACTTTGAATAGTTTTCTGGCAGCTGTCAGTTTTTTTTTTAAATTCAGAGACAAACTAGACTCGACTCCAACTATCATATCGTTCGATATCTTACTTACGTGCGACATTTGTCAAATTTGTATGCAAATTGAAAATTCATTTCGAACTAAACGTCATCTCGACTGATATTAAAATAGAGGTCAAATCAAATTTCTTTGTTTTTCAGAGATGTTCGAAATTTGAATGTCATAAGAACATCGAAATTGATGTTCTTAAGAATCCATAAGATTACTGCCGCAGATAAAAAAATTGCTCTAACAACAGAGTTGATTATAATAATCAATCAGCATAATGCTGGTTATAATTTACGGTTTCTGAACGCATCATAGAGGGTTTATGACATGAGTGTAGATAAAAAAAAATATATAACGCGTAGCTTTTTTTAAGGGGGTTTAATAATCGTTTTTGGCAAGAAAAAAACACATGTTCCATTTTTCATTGACTCTACTTTGGGTGGAAAGAGTTCAAGGCCGGTATGCTATCTCCAGTTAGGTGTCCGGGACCTCCGACTCCGCTATCTACTCGTAACACTGACATGATATTAGGCAGTTATTACAAATATTATACCGTTACACGTTACACGTTTTCTAATCATCAATCCTTACAAATAATGCTCGGTGATTTATCCTTTCTTGCAGCAACGAAACAGCAGATCCACAGATTTTGCACAGAGGTCAGCCCGAAAAATGACAAGGGCCATTTCATATTCCTAAAAATACACAGCTTTTGCGAAAATAGACAACAACTTCTACGCAGACGAAGTCTGACCAAAAGCTTGTTATATTCGTTTACTTATATTTTAACTATCATTTGCTAACTATAAACCTAGCCTCGTTACAGTAGCATATTTGTGCAGGTGGCGAAGTGGCAAATCATCCCCCGGGAGGGCACCGAGCACCTCCCGTGCCGGGTGTACGGCGCCATACATCTCGCGAGGCTCTTTGGTGAGTACTGGGTACAGTCACACTTTAGACGCGAAGCAACAAGGATATCGAGTGTGTATAGACCTACTCCATTTGTTTAGGTACTTAATTAATGTAAACAAAAAAAAACTTGACATAGCTGGTCACCCAATAGGAACAGAACATTGACTCGTCAAAGCTTGAACAAACTGTTTTGATTGGCTGTTGAACAGAGCCACGTACTTTGGTTTGTTTAAATTTATTTTAAGTGCCTAAACAGATGGAGTATAGGGAATGTCCATTAATTACGCGTTTTTGGCGATGGTTGCCACGTACCAAAGATAATGTGCGAGTCGGAAAGTCGGAACCGAATAAAATAATATTGTATGAAATACATAATTATCTGATTATATTTCTTGCAGTTAAATTACCAGACTTCCTAAATGCGACACAGATGCCCGATTTCAAATTGAAACTCATCTTGAAACATGTTGATATGTTTGTACAGTAAGTAACAACTTTAATCCGCATACTGCTTCGTTAAATAATATTTATTTATTTAATGTGATTTGTTATAACAGGTATCTGGAAGAGCACAGTGAGTGGTTTGGGGAGATGTACTACATCGCGGACAACGCGTCGCGCTCGCATTAACAAGTTATTCGTATTTAGCGTAACAAATCAGTCCGGCTGGCCAAGTTGCATTCACGAAGCTTACAACAGTAGAAGTCATTCAATATATAAAGAATAACAAGAGAACAGCTCCACGTTAAATCAAACAGTGACAAAAAAAAAGTTATAAAAAAAAGGAATTCTAACAAAAGTGAATTCTTTTTAACGGCAATAATGTCACTATTCAAACAGGTATATTCGTAATATAGTGACACTGTTGGATTTAACGTGCGCACGACAGCTTACGTCAATTCCGTACCAATTCTTTTATTTTTTTAGTTGTTTATTTTCGAAGAATGCAAGTTTCTTTATCTGTTCAGTTCAGATAGTTGACATAATAAAATTGACCATCTGACTGACAACAGCGCGTGTAGCCTTGGCTAGTTAGTAATTGCACCCAATCACAGCTAATCCGCCATTTTGTTTTCAAGCACTTGCAAGAACTTATTTGTCGGACAGACCCACCATATTACAGAATACTATGGTTCTATTTCCTACCTTGTATGCAAGATACAAAAACTACGTGTAATACGTGAAGCGAGCGCCGGCAGCAATACAAATTGATTATTTATCATCAGCTATTTTAAAGGGTTTAGTTTAGACCCTTACTTTTGTTATGTTTATTGTTTTGTATGTTTTTATAAGTGGCAAAGAACTTTTAAATCAGCCGAGTAAATGTTTGAATTAGTTTAATATTCATTATTTGCCATCATACTCAATTCATACTAAACGTCGAGTAAATAGGTAATAGACTTCACCGACGTCTATCGCGGTATCCACTGGGATCACCTGGTAGGATCCCCACGTACAAAATTAATACCTGGAGGATCCTACCAGGTGATCTCAGTGGATACCGCGACGTGTATCAACACTTTACAAATCGTTGCTTAAATAGAAAAGGGACACAAATCAAAATGTGTTTGTGTTGCATTAAAATTCGGAATGCTATAAACTTTAAGCTTTAAATCAAACTATATCTGTTTTTGTTTTATGGCGCTTTTGTATTTAAGTAACGAAATGTCTACACCAGATGGCTCAACAGTCGTGTCCATGTCTACTAAGGTCCGATTTTTATTCCCACAGAAAAAAATTAAACAAAGGTGTTGCCGTAAACGAAAAACATTTGCAATTTTCAAAATATTTAAACTTTCCACATTTATAAGAAATCGACTTGAAAAATACTATATCAAGATTGAAGAATTTAATTTGTTGATAGCAAACTTAATTTTGATATAAATTCTTTGTTGTATTAATTTAAAACGAGAAAACTGTTTTTGTATGCATAATTTATTTATTGCACTGGTATCATTGACTCGATAAACCTGTGTCAACAAGTTGAGGGCCGCTTGATTGATGTGAGACGTAACTTCACTCGCTTCGCTTCACAATTCTTGCTCCCATCGTAATCGCTTTCCAATGACTCATTCGTACGATTTTAATTTCAATTATTTATTAAATTTCTTTTTATATCACGATACAAGCGAAATGATAACTTAATATTATATTTCTTGCTGGCCCAGACTTTGAGATTCCCTGAAATGTCACTTTGACAGTGACTTAACTTTGTTTACATTTTTTCTGTGGGAATAAAAATCCGACCTTATACAGAGAGTAGAGGGTTTACGGTCCATTGAACGGGTTGACTTCAGTCACATTAGCGTTTGCATACATTTAAGCAGCAGGGTAAGCAGAGCTGAAAATTAGCAGAAAACCTTATGGTTGGCACAACTCCAACCATAAGGTTTTCTCGCGTTTTAGTATCTCTCGAGGTGAACCAACTGTTAAAATGGATATAATTTACTGCCCAACAGCAGAGAAGTTGTGAAAACTTTAAAGGGACCTTTCTGTAATTACAGAACTGGGGCACGTTTTATAAAGCTACAAGTATCAATTTCACAGGTCTAAACTGGCAGCACTGCTCAAATGGCTGGTCGTTATTGGTCGAGGTTGTGTCAAATGGAAACTTGTAATGTGTAGCTTTATAAAACAGGCCCCAGGGGCACGTTTTATAAAGCTACAAATTACAATTTTACGGTCTAAACTGGCAACAATGCTCAAATGGCTGGTCGTCATTGGTCGAGGTTGAGTCAAATGGAAACTTGTAACCTGTAAATTTTAATTTGTAGCTTTATAAAACAGACCCCAGAGGCCCGTTTCACGAAGCTACAAGTTACAAATTACAAGCGGAAGTCTCTTAACTCCTTTTACTAGAAAGAGAGTTCCACTTGTAATTTGTAACTTGTAGCTTCGTGAAACTGTCCACAGGTCTTTGTGTGAAAACGCCGGTGCGCTCCGACCAACCGTTCGATGAAAATATTACTTCACTGTGCTTTTTGTACAGTGACTAATAAAATAATAATAAATTATGTCCGTCGATACTTTCGGTAAATTTGAAAGCCTAGCGAGGTCTGTTTATTTATAGTACAAATTCCAGTACTTTTTTTAGAACCCATATTGTTGTTTTTTTATGTGACATAGAAGTTTAACTCTGAATATCGACAATATACTAATGTATCAGATAATGTAATCATGACGCAAATATGTGCCCAACTCAATTATTGTACGCCTTGGTCGTCGGGGCAAACGTGTACTCCTGTGATTCAATGCAACCAGAGTTAAGTAGGACAAGCGTGAGCAAAATAAAAATATATACTTAAAAATACTTGTTTGTTTTGTAATAATACAAACTGTGTAAAAGATCGACTTTCAACTTTTTTAATCAGCGAAATAAATTGAGATACTTGTTACACATTAATAAAATGTTGACTGCACCAAGAGCATTCATAAGACGTGTGGTCCACTAAGATCGCCAAGTATGCTCCCTGGGGACCTCGGGATTATTTTATTGGACTTATTTGTCCAACAGACTTCCCTGGGTACCTAGCACCTCCTCTGATACTAGTGGATCTCACGTAAAAAGCCGCTAGTGGCTGTACACGATCAAGAATTCTCTCATGCAGCCACGAAAACACTTTTATGTTGATAAAAAAACAGACACGCTATGCAGTTAGTTCTCGTTGAGTGAAAGGGACAGCGGGGCATATAACTGAACTAGTTGTCCCTTTTACTATCACAAAAAAAAACAAAAACAATAATACATGGAACATTCACCATTGTTTGTACGTCGTTTTTCAGTAGGCCAACTAAACAATGTGACAGCTAGTTTAAAATTACTTTTTACAAAAACAAAAATAATTTACAGCATTACACTACAAACTAGAGGTTCCGAGGAGAAACATTTTTTATAATGCTTTCCAAGTTTTTTTTACGTATCGTTTAACGATGAGGCACTTGAACCCAAATTGATTCAAAAGTAACACAGAGCCTTTTTGTCGGAGAAAGTAAAAAAGTTTTTTTTTAAATTACAAGGGTATGACTAGTCTAGCTCTGGGACATCATTAAAACAAAAATAACGCAAACAATATCGACACAAACTTAACTTGATATTACCAATATTATAATTATTAATTATAACATTTAATTAATTCATTAGCGAAACCTCCTTGGTCGAAATAGGATTCCAGTGCTTCTATTGTGTGTGACACCAAACTATTGTGCTAATTCTTTTACGGAGATAACTGTTATTATCGTTATATGGGATATATATATTTAATGAATTGGTAAGGTGTTTCAAATATTTTGCAAAAAAACCGGATTAACTTTAAAAAAAAAAAGGGTAGTTTTGTATTCGTCCTAAATGTATGTATGTCTGTTTGTGTCTTTGCGATCATTACAAGAAGACTACACCGATATGCAAAATTCTTTCGGAAATGTAATGTTAAGTACATAACATGAACCTTCTGTAAGGAAATTCTCGTAGTTTAGAAGAACGAAGCAGACAAACAGATAGACGCGGATAGCTACTTTGTACAACACTATTTAGAGATACACTGTGGCCTATGCGGCGTTGCTTGTTACAAGCTTAAAAACGATGATTCTGTTTATTTCACAACAATACTTCCGCAAGAACCTTACTCCAAAGTTTCGAGGATTATTAAATTAGTCAGGGTTATCCATATAATTAACAATGTAAGTAAATTTATAGCACTACCTATTCTGACCTCGAAGTCGCCAATACCTTTAACATTTTAGTGGATTGCCGCCAATTTTTTTTATCTTTGTTACAATCTTCGCGTCAAATAAGCGTCAATTTTCCATGCTAACGCCTATCCTAAAATAGTAAATAAGTAATTACCATTCTATACTTCAAACCTCAGACATGATACAAAAAAACTTAAAATTAAAATTACAAAGAAAATTCTATTTCTACATTTCAAATACTGGGGGTACACGGATCAGTTTCCCCACCCCTGTAGGTGTAAAAAATTACATTAAGAAAGCCGCTCAGTCGCAGATAATTTCATTCGTTAGTCACAGGCGCATACAACGCCCGCATTGTACTTACCCTAACATATTTTCATACTTGTAAATTAAGTTGCCTGTGTCATTTCATAAGTATAACCAGAATATCACTAGAATCCGCTTTAATTTTTGTGAATCACACACACCTAAGTTTTGAAACCAATTTGCCTTCCCTTCACAAACACTGATTATTTGTAGTAACTTTTGAACGTCTCTCTAATCGTAGTATCGCAGTCACAGCTTGACTGCTACTTAAAATCCATTAAAGACAATGCATATGTTTTTTGGGCTGCAAGGCTTTAATATTCTCCACGTGATGCCTAAAATATGACTAACTAGCGTAATAAGAAAACATTATTACTGAACTTGCTAGCTCATAATCATACTTTAGTAATGGAAAATACATTTTGCAACTAATCAAACACAGTTTTCTTGAAAAAAAAATGGTTAACCAAAAATGTCTTCACATTATCCAAGGCAAGACACCCCTTAAGTTGTGACTGCATCAAGTGAGGACTTCCCTAACTACAAAAAACACTAGAATATTACTAAATCGACTGCACTTTAATTGTCGTTCCGTCACGTCACAGACGCCTGTGCACGTACTTGCGACGAAAAACGAACACTTTTGGATTCTGCCACAATTTGGATTTTGATTCATCGTCTATCCTAGGCAAAGACCAGACCACAAAGGACATAATTCGTATATTTACTTCGGCATCAATAGACTTTCATACAAAATGTTCAGATGCGTCAGAAAGCTAGACGCAGAAAATAACAGACGCGGATCGTTGACCAATCCCTTTTACTCGTCTGCATGACTGCTCTTATAAATCACCATCTTTGAATTCGCTGTGGGCCGCGTAGCACGATGATACCTTATGTCCTCGCTGTCTGCCTTGCACCTTATAGCGTGCGATAAATACCAGATGCATCAGTTTTCGGGGGTCGTGACGTCACCCCGCGGCTGAAGCCTGAAGGCCCGCGAGTGTTCGCTAGTCCTGGTCCATGCGGTGCAGCACGCGGCGGTACTCGTGCTCGAGCGTTGTGTACTGCCCGGCGAGGCGACCGTGCGTCTCGTGCACTCCCAGGGAACTCAGAGTGGCAGCATACTCTTCAGGCTTTAACACTTTCTCGAGTTTCTTCATTTCTAACTTCTTTTTCTGTTGGGGAAAATAATTAGTCTATATGACGTCTAACATGGCGCTTGGGCTGATGACATCTGACGAATGCCAAGTAAGCTCTGGACAAAATTCCCATTCAGTGGAAAACAAGGAGATTAAAGGAGGAACAGGTCGCACACTTGCACCTGCCATCCGTCGCAATATGTCGTCAAATTCAAACTTAAAACTGTATTATACGTTTCATTCAACAAATGATGAATATCTATGGTTTTTTGGGATTGGAAAAACTAAAACATTTTAGACTCTATGACACTTGCTTTTAAGTTCAAAATCGAATAAAATGTTGATTATGTGACCTTGCACTGATAGTGCTTGCGGACAACGGGGGCGCACTGATCAGTTCTTAGTCATATTAAGGGTTAAAAACGTCATTAAGGTCTGTTCATTCTTACTTGTTTTATATAGTAAACAACTTTCTAACCTCAAAATGAACCTTTTTTTGGCTAAAAAAGCTCTTTTATCGAAAATAAAGTAAACTGAATAAACATTATGGACATCACTTGGCTAATGTATTGTCTGTGATTGCTTTATTTTGTTTAAAAGAGCTGTTTTGGCAAAAAAAGGTTCATTTTGAGGTTAGAAAACTTTCTACTATATAAGACAAGTAAGAATGAACAGACCTTAAATAGTTGTAGTAAAGATGAGACTTGCCTGGAAAGGCGCGTTGAGCCTGTTCTTGACGTCGAGCCGGTACTGCAGGTAGGCGGACTTGTCGGAGGTGTTGGTGTTGCGCAGGCGCAGGATCTCGTACACGCGCCGCACCTGCTTCTTGCTCAGCTTGAACTTGCCGCACGCCTGCGACAACATCTCCGGGGTGAACCTGCTCAGGTGTTACACACGGAGTTAGAGCCGCTGCCGTAATACCGCAGAAGGCGGCTAACTGCAATGTTCTAGTGGGAGCATTGTATACTCTATAGGTAGGTAACCACATTCAATTTAAAATGCTTACACTATTTAGTTAGCCGCCTTCTTTGGTATTACAGCAGAGGAGCGAAGCATACATGACCAAAAACTTCTAATTAAAAACAACCATTAATTAACAAAAGCGTCAATGCGTAACAATAGAAATAAATAGCAATAATACTGACCCTTGTTGAAGCTTGACAGGATGAAATGCGGGCAATGTCTCACAATTTTTACAGTCTACGTAATCTCTGATCCTCTGGAAGTCTTCCGATGGGTCTTCCACTGTCATGTCTATCACATCTGGGAGTGCCACAAAGTGCGAATAGATGGCCTGTGAAATATAAATAAAAACAACCCTCAACATGTATAAAATATTCTTATAAAAAAGGTCCATTAAAAAGAATATCATTTGAATTGGAACATCATTACTAATCAAACAGGTAATGCCATATTTTCGGACAGGGATTTAAGGTTATAAACACTAACGCGTCTAGTGTGGCATTGTTTTTCAATACGTATTTGTGGCATTCTATATACTATCATTTTATGCACTGTGCTTTAAAACTTGGAAATATTGCTTCAAAAAGTACTACTTCTATCAGAAAGCAATTATTTTACAAAAATAAATGAAACGACTAAATAGCGAGACGCCCGCCGCCGACGAGACTACAAAATGGATAAATAAAAATGGCTTACCCTTAATAGAGAAGCGCAGAGTCCAAGCCGACGGAAGGGCGGCAGCGTGAGCGCCTGCGAGACGCGCGGGCGCGCGTGCGCCGGGTACGCGTAGTAGCGATACACCGTCGCATAGCCCGCGACGGCGTAGCGCGCCCCGCCCTCGCTGCTCTCGTACTTCTCAAACCTGTAACATACGCATTTAGATACTTACTAATAGGCTAGTACAACTTGCCACTAGTGTGTTCCTCTCACACACAATGACAGAATCAGTGGGCCTCGCTTGTTAGTTTTACCATGGAAGCCTTAGAAAAGGATGAGCCCAGTTGTGTTCAAATTCACAAGGGTAGTATACCCCGTATACCCTCCTACAGTAATAGCCAATCCTGACACCTTGCTAAAGTGCCTAGTACTGTACTGAAAAACTTAAGCATTTATTTGCCCCAGCAATAAATAAAAAACATATATAAATGTGCCCCATGATCACATGTAAAAAAGTCAACATCCAAATTTTATTGATTACTGCATTTTTCACTACAAGGGCAGTATAGTAAACTGCACCAGACTTTTACAGTAATTAACTAAATTACTTTCCAAACACAGAATGTCACAACCCAACAATTACAAATGCACTTACACTGTGAAAAATGTCCACTGGTCATCATCCACATCAATGAAGGAGGCCGCATCCACATACCACAGCAGGAAAGTTTGTAGCCGCTCATGGAATGCCAAAAAACCAGGAGTGGCTGTGTCACAGAAATACACCTCAAAAGTGTGCTTGTCACCACCATCACCTGGGAGCAGAAACCCAAGAGATAAGAGATAGATTTCACTTGTCTAGCTTCTGCTAGGAATACTACAGCAATTGTACAGTTTCTTCAATCATGGCCAGGTTAACAGAAGGAATCCGTTCAAGGGATAATAAGTGCACAATTGTACAATATACACTTTTTTTTATCTAATTTTTTATAGAGGCTTTAATACACATATGTGACTATGTCAGCATCATGAGACTATAAAAAATAATTGAGGATCACTCCCTTCAGAGTGAGAATCTCTGGCAATTACAATGTGCACATTAATATTTAGTTTATTTACATAGTTGTAATTGGTTTGATGTGCAATAAAGAGTTTACATATGTACAATTGTAAGATTAGTATAGGTGTGTAAATTAGAATCAAAAATATTTTGGTAAATCAATGGCACATGAAGATACTTATTTAGGGAAAAGACATATTTAAAAAACGTGTATAGGAACATCAGAAGAATAAAAGTACTACTAGTAACAATAATTACAACTGTAACTGATGCTAAATTTATGTAAATAGATGGGATCTTGGGTCCCATCATCTGACAGCAAAAGCAACACGCTTGACTGGCTATATGTGTTATAGGTTCTAAATGTAACACTTAAACAACTTACGAGGGGAAGTAGTGAAAGAATGAATCATTTTCCCCATAGGCCTGAAAGAATTGTCTTTTTCTAACAAAGAGACAAACTGATCCAAATTAGTAACATAACCAGGTGCTAAAATTTTCTTCATGGCCCCTTCTACATCATCTGCTTTCATTCCATCGGAAACACTGGGTTCAATCTGAAATTGTTAATACATTCCAATATAAGGGACACATTTGTGTATTTATCTCGCCTCCCCAGTTAGCTTACCAATAGGTAAACCAATAGGTAAACTGACTGAGAAAGCCAGATAAATAGGAACAAGTACAACAAAATATAGTGTGGTACGTAGTTTCTACAGTTTTCACTCAACTGCTTACCTTTTCAGAATATTCAATGCCTAAGTATGTTTGCAGGCTAGCAGCACTGTAGTAAAGCCGTATACGTAAATCAGTGTAGCCAAATATATTCTCGTTCTCCCCAAACACTTGGTGACACATCTCAGGCGCAAAACTTGCTTCATCATCCTCGATGTCGTCAGGAGACCTCACTGCAAACAACCAAAGGTTATGTTCCACCTTGTCGCATACAATAGGTACACAATAAAGTTGTGAAGGATGCTATAATGCTACGTACCTAGTTTGATCTCCAAAACCTCGTTGCCGTCAACAACCAAATGGCACAACGCATCAGTCATCTTTGGGAATTTAAAGAAGAAATTTAAAAACTGGTTAAATTTTCATTACAAATATTTAAGGTCACTACCCGGCTTCCCGCGCAAATATACTTTTTGTGACAAAAACGCCAAACGCAGCTAAATAAAGAGAATCTTACGATTAAAAATGAATATGTACGACGATATGTAATGTTGTAATGATGTGAAAGCTCTAATCGTAGATAAAGGATACTCGCAACGGTAATTTAAAAATTCAAACAAGAAAAATTATAATCTGAAAACGTTACCCTACAATCGCTCGTTTGGTTTGACAGAAGCCAGCCATAGACCTATTTCTATAATAGAAAAATAGAATTGTCAAAAGAAATTATGCTCATGCTGCCAACAAGTCATAGACAACGTATTATAACTTCGCTATTAAGAACGATAGCGTATAGCTTGCTTTAGTTTTTTAGATCTGTGGTTATAATTATTTTTAAATTAGGTAACACTCACTAAAGTTAGATTTATGTGACGTCATTATGGCCTGGTTGGGTTAGGTTTGCTTGGAAATTTTTGTTCAAAATCTTGTATTTTAGTGTATTATATGTTGAACAGCTTATTTTAGTTTAGTAATATAAATACCTCATAGAATAACAGTAATCCTGGTGCCAAGGACTAATTGTGTCGCCGACATTTTCTGGCGAAAATGAATCGCCATGAAGGTGTGTAATGATAATCAAAATTTGTTCGATGCTTTTGTCACTGTGATTTTCTATGCATTGTTTTGTATAATCATTTTATAAATATTTGATACTTTCGTTAACATTATTGTACGCTTATTTTACGAGTTGTTCCACAGGATAGCGAGGATTATTGTTAAATAAGTGTGTGGTGTGTTTTCAGGAGTCAGCTGTGATTCTTGTTTGAAAAATAACTTCAGAGGACGACGGTACAAATGTTTAATATGCATCGATTACGACTTATGCGCTGCCTGCTATGAGAGTGGCGCTACCACAAACCAACACACAACAGATCACCCCATGCAGTGTATTCTTTCAAGAAGTGACTTTGGTGAGCTCTCTTGGTTAACTAGTGCAACATTTCAAACATCAATTTGGCCTAGTTTGCACGAAATGTCAAAAAGTGATGAAGTGAATACAGAAAAGGTTCAGTGAGTGTTTTGGTTGCAGACAAAAATGCTGAGTTAAATTCTGTACCATTACATTTGGTGCAAATTAAAAAAGTTAATTTATGGGTATTTTGAGAAAAATCAAGTGTTTACATCTTAAACCATTCAAACTGTGCTTGAGTGCCCAAATACTTATGACTTGTGACAATAACGCAAATTGTCTTCATTAAACGTGTTAAAACAGAATAAATATGTTGAAACTTAGAAAAAACTAGTTGGGATTTCAAAAAACACAATTGATATAAAATTTCAGTATATAGGAAATGAAGTCTGATATCATAGGGTTCTCTTTAGTTGTAAAATCAGAACTAAACTGTGCTTTTATCCAATATCTCAGAATGTAGGCCTGGATATATGCTGATATAGTCTCAAATATATCTTATTCATGTAGTAAACAAAACATAACCTATAATTAAGATTGCCGTAACATTATTTATTCCAATCTTTTATCTGTATTGCTGTTTTGAGCCACCTCTAAAAAGGCAATCAGAAACAATATTATATTAATCTCACTGACATATATGTGTAATAAAAACGTATAAGGTTTTCAGCTAAAGGTTACATTACATTATTTCCTCAATAGAAAGGTCATTGAGATAGTGAGTATTAGTATTAGTCTTGCATTTTTCTATTTATTATTTTTTCTTTTGAAGTATGTGAAAATGAAAATGTTTGTGTGAGAGTGTGTGTGTGTGTAGCTAATTAAATACTATAGTAATAATGTTATATCTATAATACAATCCTAGAGCTTAGTCTGGGACTAGGGCAATTTGTGTGAGACTGTTCCCTGATATTTATTTATTTATCGCTTAATCCAGCAATATAATATGGAAAATACCAATTAACTAGTTTAAAATATATGGTG
The DNA here is from genome assembly GCA_946894065.1 of Acleris literana. Taxonomy (NCBI): domain Eukaryota; kingdom Metazoa; phylum Arthropoda; class Insecta; order Lepidoptera; family Tortricidae; genus Acleris; species Acleris literana. The sequence goes on along the minus strand of OX335689.1, from coordinate 7,579,764 downwards.
ACTAGGCTGAGTAACAATAAGTTAGTACATGGTACTTTCTTATTCATATTCCTTTAGAAGTGGTTCAGTTTTCTATGGTGAAAATTATGTACAGTTAAGGAATTTAATTTGTGACCCACCTTAGGTCCAAAGTCAATCTGACATTCTACAGCAATAAGGTTGAGTTTCCTGTCAATTACAAATGACTTGGCATCTCTAATGAAAATGACATCTTCAAGCAGATTTTCTTTGAAATGGGTAGCAAATTAACGTCCGTGACCGTATCTACTCTAAATATCCTACATTCCAGGGTTTGAAAAAATCTGTTATTTATTATAAATGTCCGATTATTTGATATTTAAAAGATAAAGATAAAGATAAAAGAAATTTATTCAGTAAGTAGGCCGCACGGGCACTTTTACACGTCAAGAATCTACCAGCGCTTCCCAAGTGAAGACCACTGCCGAGAAGAAACGCCGCAAGAAACTCAGCAGTCAAGTCATTTTTTAAACATATTTCTTATTACAATGGTACTACTTAGTCTATCATTATATAAAGCTATAAATATTAAATTAAATATAGTATCAAATAACATGCGTAGTTCAGCAGGAAAACATGCCAATTAAGAATCTTATGGGAGAGATAGAGAAAAAAAAACACATACTCATGTGTATATAAGATGGTGCGAGACGACCACATAAAAGTTTCGATATGTTTTCCTATATCAACGGTGTCCCCTAGACAAGATAAAGATTTTGCATTTGAATAAATTATTATTGACTAACATTATTGACATTTTTATATAATACGAGTATATCATATAACATATTATGCATAATTGAAATGAAACACGAATTTAAATATGAGATTTGCTTTTTACTTTACTTTATTAATTAAACAATAACCATTCAGAATGATCTTATTAAAAAAAAAAAACAAGGAGCGAAAGAGATTTTCAGGATCGTAGCAGGTGGAAATAAGTGGTCTCTGCCTACCCCTCTGGCAAACAAGTGTGATTTAATGTATGTATGTAACAAAAGAATAATGAATGATCATGAACAAAATAATTTCGAATGAACTCGCGGGGATTTCCATAAATAGGTAGACATTTTGTTTTTATAGGTTTTATTTCTTGTAATTACTCCCTATTTATTATGAATCTTATTCCGTGGTGATAAGGTTTGAAATTCAATATAAACCAAATAGAATACAAACAAAACTAGGAGATTCCCTGAAACTTGAGTTCAGTAACAGAAATTAAAGTGAAACATTACTCTAGTGTTGCCTGTGTAGTGTGTACCTAACTACCTGAAAGACAATAAAACTGCTTTAAAAATAAATAACCATTGATATATCGGCGAACCCTGCTACAATCACTGTAAAATATCACTGTTGCTATGTTTTGATATAATAAATAAATAAATAATAGAGGACAAACTCACACAAATTAAACTAGCCTCAAACTAAGCTCTAGTTACTAGACAGATGTAACATTACTTATATTGAGAAATAAATACTTAAATGTATAGAAAACATTCAAGACTCAGGAAAATTACTCTGACTCATCACACAAATATCTTTCATAGGCAGGGTCACTACCAACTAGGCTAAAGTGTCGACAAATAAATATGAAAGAGAAATATTCACACTCTCACAATTGGGAGTTTGAACCAATACTGATCACTTTTTAACTTTTTTGAACCTTGCTTGAATCTCAAATGGTCTAATCATGCTAATACCTTATGAAAATCTATCTATGAAATCTGGTGCTAAAACTAAACACGTACCGAGTCATTCCTGTGTTAAAGGTCAAATAGTATGTGTAAATCTTTTGTATAAAAATTTCGCCTCTGTATGTTTGTGCTCCAAAAGTCTAAAAGTATTGATTGGTTAAAATTTTAGGCACAAGGTTCTATTTTTAATAACCTGGTAGTCGGGTTCACTTTTCGTAGCAGATTTTTACTGCTAGCAGAAAAATGCTGCTACAGGCTACAGCGTAGTACTCGTTGCGTAACTGGCACTGAATGTGTTAATGCCAGAGTGTTTTTATTTAATAATTTTTGAAATATTTTTTCTGAGCCACAGCGCTGTGTGGTTGGGTTTTAGGCAGCCTGTAATTCAATCTGATAAGGCCATTATTTATATTTGTCTGACTTGACTCTGATTTTAATCTCACCATACCAAATTTATGAAAACGATACCTTACTGATTCGTCATGCCAGACAAAAATATAAATCCACCATTAATGTTATCAGTATCAGGGTGAATTGCAAAAATATTGTACATAGTTAAGGGCTCAATTAAAAAATCCTAATAATCCTTAATTTTTTCCTTTACTCACAGGAAAAACAATGGAAGAAAGTTAACGTTGTCTCAATTAAAGGTGCGACCCCACCGCTGCTTAAAATACGGAGACGGTACGGAATCGCAGTGAGTGTGTTTTTATCCACACCGCTGCTCAAAATACGGAATCGCAGTGACGTGCTGTAAACGTCACGACTTTACCTTGACATTTATACGGCACGTCACTGCGATTCCGTACCGTCACCGTATTTTGAGCAGTGGTGTGGAGGGCATGCGATAAAAACGGTACGGATACGATGCGTCACTACGATTCCGTACCGTCTCCGTATTTTAAGCAGCGGTGGGGTCGCATCATAACTCCTTAACTATTTACAATATTTTTACAATTCACCCATCACTTAAGGCCGAGCCACACAGGTTGCGTGACGTGCACGTGCACGTGCGCGTTCGCTTTCCACTGCGTTGTATAGTGACATGTCGTAATGAGAATTCATACTATACAACGCAGTGGAAAGCGAACGCGCACGTGCACGTGCACGTCACGCAAGCGGTGTGGCTGGGCCTTTAAAGTTATCGTACTAAAGAATTACGTAACATGTACTTAAATTTAATTGAATAAGTGATCTAGCTTATTTTGTTTTAAAAAGAAAAAAAAACATTTATCATCAATTTCCTTTTTAATACCTCATGTGTGGTCATATAAATATCATTAATTGGTATTTATGTCATTTGTTTAAGCTTTTTTAACCGACTTCAAAAAAAGGAGGAGGTTCTCAATTCGTCGGGTTTTTTTTTTTATGTATGTTCCCCGATTACTCGAAGACCACTGGACCGGTTTGAAAAAAAATTTCGTTGTTCGGATGGGTATACTTTCTAGTTGGTCCCATTGTCACCACGTCAGGATCTGATGATGGGATCATGGAGAAATCAAGAGAACTCCTCAAATATTATAGGCACACCTATAGCGATTTTGTTATTTTTCACTGTAACTCATGCATTTGCTTTTGAAAAGTACTATATGGTGAAGTGGAACTGATGATGAAGACCACAGATGGCCACCGGAACTCCTTAACGGTACCTATTTCATGGGTGGCGATAAGATATTTCGATAAAGGTAGTTGAGCGACTATGACGAAGCACATTTAGGTTTAAATATGACTATGACATTCCCGCGGCGCTGTCTGCGGCGAGCTTGAAATGTTCTATAGTTTCTCATTAATATTTAGAAGTGGAGCTGCGTAACAGCATAAATAGGATCACTAAAAAGTATAAAATTAAATAAATGTTTAAAAAAACAAAAACCCGCCTTCAAAAATGCAAAAAATAACTTCTTTTAAAATGGTAGGTCAGTCCAACTGAAGTCGGCGTCCCACAATATTTTAAACCAAAAGCCGAATGCAGTTGGACTGACCTACCATTTTAAAAGAAGTTATTTTTTTAATTGGGGGTTTACCTTTTCCTTGAGTCATCATACTCATCATACATCCTTGTTGATTTTTAACTTTGGATAGAAAAACGTTATTTGATCCCTGTCACCTCAGTATTTACTCCCTTCTTTCTCAGTCAACATCGCTATTTGATATTGATGTGTTTTCAGACCTGTACTATGGCGGCGAGGCCCTCGCGCTGGAGCAGCCGCAGGCCTACACGTGTCCGTTCTGCAACCGCATGGGTTTCACCGACACCGCGCTCATGGAGCACGTCACTGCCGAGCACGCCGACACAACCGTTGCTGTGAGTCTTGCCTCGGTTCACTTTGACATACTGCTGCTTCTTTTGCGGTTGATAAACTCATTGCTTCTTTAAATTATAATGAGTAAAATAAAGGCTTGAACAATGTCATTAAATAAGTCCCGGAACCCTGTCCTATACTGACCTAACTATAAGTCTGGTTTTACACGGATTTGTTTGTTAAATTTAAATTATAGGTCACTTCACAAGAGCTGTGATGAATGGAATGAACTAATCTTATGTCACCCATTAAAGGATCGACCACACCAGTGCTCAAAATACGCTCACGCTACATGAACGCAGAGACGTGACTTATGCGTCACGGTTTTAACGCAAAACGTCCACACAAAGTAAGTCACGTGACTATGTTGATGGTGAGTCAGCGTATTTTGAGCAACGGTGTGGACAATATGCGTTAATAAGGTGACGCATAAGTCACGTCAATGCAGCACCGGTGTGGTCGATCCTTTATGCTGGAGTCAGTGCCGTCCTTGGATTTTTTTTGCACACATTCATGCTTTCATTCACCTATCAATTTGTGGCAGCTCTTGTAACGACCAATACAACTTTATGATTCCAGGTGGTTTGTCCAGTATGTGCCTCAATGCCTGGTGGGGAACCAAACTTCGTGACAGATGACTTCGCCGGTCATCTCACTCTCGAGCATCGAACCGGACCTAGAGATCTTATCTCTTTTTTGATATCCTTTTTAATATGTACTTTCTCCCTACACTGGCTCAGCGACTTGAAAATCTTGGCCTCGGCTACAAGAGACGCTATTGTCCATTATTTATTTATTAAGGAAAGCAAACAGCAATATGTGTGTACAAATACATTATCTCTTATGAATATTAATGAATAACATTCACTGAATAACTACATTGTGTTCTAATAATTATTAAACAAAAAAAATCAACACAACAATCTAAACACACAATTCACCATTCATTACGCAATAATAGCGAAATTCAAAATCGAATTCGGAAAAAAAAGAAAAAGCAGTCGGCATATTTTTTAAATTTGGAATAAATGTCATTTAAATTAGTGGCCTGTAATGTCATTTTTGCAACAGAAAGTTTTGAATTCTACGCCCCGGATTTCTAGAATAAAACAGGAAAAGTGTCGGTGGGCGTGTATTTTTTTTCATTATTTTTGCATTTTGATTTTAAATTCAAAAGGTAATTACTATTTGTAAATTGTCAATAAACTGGCATGTTTTTAAGCTTATGGGCAACTAGACGGTAGTGTAATTTTTTTTCACCATGGGTGCTGAAGGTTCGATCAATGTACGATTGAAAACTCAAAAATTAAGTATGCGATTTTTTTCTTAAAAATCCATTGTAGTCTCACATTAATGATTCCTTCCTGATAACATAAGTATTCAAGAATATTGAGAAAAAATAAAATTTGGAAAAAAATAGCTTAGAATGGTGCTATGATCAAAACATTGAACAAGGTGTTCATTTTCGAAAAAAAAACCTAAAAGTCCAAATATCTCGAAAACCGTGCGACTTTTACCTAACTTATTTTAGCTTTTTCATAACGTCCCAAGTGCCCTCTAATCATAATTCAAGGATTATCCACTCATTACCTAACACCCTGTATTGAGCAGAGCGTTGAGCGGCGCGTTGTGCGCGATTCATGTAGAAGATTGAGTATGAGATTTATGTTGAAGCGTAAGCGTTCTAGTAAATGCAACCAGGGCTCAGAAACCGGTTAATATTTAAACCTATTTCGGTCATTAACTCCGAACCTGAATCGATTACAGTGTGAGTTAGGGTTACCGATTTACGAAACGGATAATTGTTGAGCGAAATTAACCAGTTAACTTTTACTTGACACTACAGTCTATAATATGTGGCATTATCTATGTAAAGGGACCTTATTGTCGATGGCGCTTACGACTCACTGCGTCAAGCGACGTTGTATTTATATCGGAGCATCTTTAATAATGGCGGAAGCGCCATCAACAATAAGGTCCCTTTTCATAGATAACGTCACATATAGACTCTATATAAATAGAACGACGGTATCTCTTTTACACACTAACTCTGATTTTGGTGACGTTACGTCACTCGAATTCGATCGCGTAGCTGGCTGGGTGGATCATGCTTCCGTATGAATGTAAGTTTAACCAGTTAATACAGGTTTATAGCAGTTCTTCAATGTAGTTTTTCTTATTTACCGGTAACCAAGTCATTTTTTTTAAAACCGTTCCGGATTAACCGGAAATTATACCGGTTTGAAGATTAACCGCTATCTTTAAACCGGTTCTGAGCCCTGAATGCAACACAATACGCGCAACTCGCCGCGTCTCGTAGAGCCCTGATACCTTTAGTAAAACTGTAAGATGTGTTTTGGCTCCCATATTCGTATTTTGATCCTTAACGGCTGTGCACGATGAGCCGAGTGGCATCCGGCACGGCGGCGTGCGGCGCATGCCACACTCGGGCCGAGGCGTCAGTCGCGCGCGGCGGACCAATATGCACTTTAGGTAAGTACACATATCCATTTTTTTTAATTTAACGACAAATCATATGAGTAAAGGACAGTGGGCATTTTGGGAACGGCTGCTATAGCAGTTGGAGTCGTTGAATAGGTCATAGAAATAGGAACAGCAAATGGAGAGCGCTCTAGTTATCTTTGGTCTATTTAAAAATACCTTTCCAATAATATGTAATTAATGTCCATCGGGGTGGGTACCACATTCTATAATTTATTTTCCATGCCTTTTTAGTGGCAACGTATTGGTTTCAATATTTATTTCTGGTGCCACTATTCAGACTCCCACGTAGACTCCAACAGACCATCAACAGAAAAACTGACGGGCGGAGGAAGACGTAGTTATATTTTCGAATGAGAGACGTGTATAACTCGTCTCATTCTAAAGGGCAATGAAGACTAACAGTCTGCCGGTCGACATCGGCCTGACAGTCTGACGCCTTACTGCCAAATACGCTATACACTTAAGGGTGGCCGGCAGGCCTGACAATCGTCGTCACGTGGCGTACGGTCAATCTAATCTGTCGTTTGAAAACTGATAAATTGTGGTGAGCCACGGTTTTAAAGCCCGCTGTATGAATATTACCGGCAAGCATAAATCGTTTAGTGTGGACACTCGATCGGTTTTGGAGTGTCAGGCGGCCTGTCGGACTTGTGACTGCAGATAATCTGTTGGTCTATGGGTGCGGTTAACAAATAGCTGCGTCTTTCTCGGTCTGCCCGACTGTCAGTCAGTCCGACTTAGTCTGTAGGAGGATGAATTCTGCTCGTTTAACGACCTGAAGTCTGTCTTGTCGGTCCTATACGCGTTGGCGCCAGCGTGTCCTGTTTGGATTAATTTTGCTACAAGGAATATACATTGGTATAAATATTTTCCAGTACATCCGGCGGGCTGTCGTCGCTATCACCATCGTCGCGGGACGCGGTGGTGGACCCCATCGCGGAGCTGCTCTCGCAGCTGTCCGGCGTGCGGCGCGGCGCCGGCCAGCCCGGGCCCGGTACGCCCAGCCAGCTGCAACAGCTGCAGATGCAGCTGCAGCTGGAACGGCAACAGGCCACGGTATGTGACGACACAAGCAATAGACCACGATTTGTATAATGACCTGCAGGCCCCGGTACGGGAAAGAAGTGCGATTTTTAGTCCTCTCTTCTCACTACTTAGTCGTGTGTGAGTGTCGTGTGTGTAATGGGATTAAGTGCGAAAGGACGATGGACAAAAATGTCCCCACTCACCCAGACAGAATCCCCCTCACCTTTTTTAACAAAATAACAGAATAGATAATAGTACAAGTACACAAGGCTAACTCCTTTGATCTTTACAAAAGCCGCCTTTTTCTTAGGCTTAGCCAAAACATTATGATTTATGGCCCTCTGACGTCGTCGCTTACAAAGCAAGCCAAACGGAACGTTAAGGCTGTGTACGAACGGTGAAAATGAATGGGCTCACTCGCCGCGTCGCCGACAGTGAGGGCTGTCAAAACCTACAAATAAAATTTAATGTGTTGCCCATTTATTTCTTGCATTCAATATAGAGAGCAATAAATGTATATTCTTCATACATCATATACATTATTTCATGATTTATCTCTAAATTATTAGGTACCAATTACAAAAAGTTGCTACGTTACCATATTTCTACAGATAAAGACGGCAATCCGTAACGAGTGCTATTGTTAGAAAGAGATAAATAGTTGTTTCAAATTGCGTACCCGAATGACGCGGCATGCCTATCTATCATGGCGGCCTATTAGCTACCCGTCTTTATCGCACTCATATAAAATTGGTGGCAGCCCTCAGGGCCCTATTCAGATACTACCTATCAGATGGGTAACCGGCATGTACTTGTAGCGATGAACGTAAATCGCGGAGTGAGCCGCGCCTGACAATATATTAATTAATTTGGAATGGAGGTTCCATTGATATACAGGGTGTCCCAAAACTCAACGTTAACCCGCCTAGGGTTGATAGAGCAGCTAAAAAGCTATCGATTTAACACCTATGTATGTTCAGCGATTTTTAGTTGTTTCGGAGATATTTCTCATTTTAGTCAGAATTTTTGTAATTTTCCCTTATGTCACAAAAAAACCTTCATTTCATGTTTTATTTTAAAAGGTTTTCAGTGATATGTTACATAATTAGAATCATTATGAATCAGCGAAGTTTTTAAACCTAATTGCCCGATTTTTTTTTACAACTGTCTTAGTAATCGCTTTTGCATATATAGTAAAAAACAAACACTGGGATACCTAGAATGGAGAAACAAACTTTATGTTATTACTTAAAAAGTTGATTAAAAAAAACGAGCAAATAAAACTACGCTAATTCGTAATGATCCTAATAATGTAAGCTACCACTGAAAAACTTATGAAATAACACATGAAATTAATTATTTTTCGTGACATGGACATAAGGGAAAATTACAAAAATTCAGATTAAAATGATCAATATCTCCGAAACTAGTAAAAATCGCTGAACATACATAGCGGTTAAATCGATAGCTCGTCAGCTGGTCTATGAGGCCCGGGCGGGGTACCGTTGAGTTTCGGAACACGTGTATGAGCGTGAGGCGTGGTGCAGGCGGCGCGCCAGCAGCTGGAGCGGCTGCCGCGGCGGCCGGCGGCGGCGTCCAGCGCCGCGCCCCCGCCCGCGCCGCAGCCCGCCGCGCCGCCGCCGCAGCCCGACCCCAACGACTCGCAGTACCTGCTCTCCGGGTTCCTAGGTCGGTACCGCCACACCACACCAGCATTACACCGACCGCGAGTAGCTTCAGCCGTCAAACTAACGCGCTCTCTGAAACCGCGTTGACACGATCGGACCCCGCTTGAACCGAGCGAACTCGGATACCTACTCGGACGCTCCTCGTATTGTGGCGACCCGTAATCCGAGCGCACTCGGATGACGGCGTCCGATCTGCATAGACTCGGATCGCGTTCTACTTTCCTTACGTGCGTTTTATTAACGAGTCTGCCACAATACCGATAGTGTTTCGCACAAACTCCGACATTTTTCGAAGTAGATTGTGAAAAATAATTTTAAGAATGAAGAAAATGACCCGAGTGAACTATGTTAATATAAATAGCTATCCTAGTACACTCCTATGAAGCTTACTCCTCCGAGTCCACTCGGTCCGAGCGGGCTATGATCGTGTTGACGCGGCATTATTAAATACTTGTATAAAAATTAAAGAAACTTTCTAACCCAGTGTCCTACATAAGGGAACTGCACGAGAACCTGAAGCAACGCAAAATATTGTATATCCTGCTCATCTACCACAGCCCTACGTTTCGTCATATTGGTATTATTCGTGGTTTCTTTTCCATATAAATTTTGAGTGTATGAAGATATTCTCGTCCTTAGTTTTTGGAGCAGTTGCGCTAGTTGGGATGCCGTGTTGGAGAATAAGACGGTGTCATCAGCAAAAAGAAAATTTGTCAGCCTTCTCCCGCCGGCGTCGATCCCCTTCGTGTCTCACGAGCCGCTAGTTGCCTAAAAATCTCTTATAGGAAACTAGTAAAAAGCTGTGGAGATAGCGGGATGATTTGGATGTGTTTAATGCGACTGGCGGGAGGCAGGCTGGCGGGGATTGTAGGGAAGAATGGCGAAAATGAGGACAGGCCTTTGCCCTGCAGCGGGGCACTAACACAGGCTAACAAAACTCGAAGTAGTTTATTTTAGTCACATTGTCCCATTGACGACGTAATCAATCCTGGTTATGGTAGTTGTTATTTCATTTTTTTACATCATTACATAGTATAAAACAAAGTCGCTTCCGCCTTCTGTTCGCTTAGATCTTCTAAACCGCGCAACGGATTTAAATGGGGTTTTCATCAATAGGTAGAGTGATTCAAGAGGAAGGTTTTTAAGTACCGTAAACCGGGGTTACTTTGATTTGCGGGGTGATTTTGATAGCAACTACCATTCCACACAAATATGTATTTTTTGGGGAGTTGGAATACGCCGGCTGGTAACGGGGATAGTTGCTCCTTAAGAAAGTTAAAGTAGTGCGCGTGTTACTGTCTTATTTCTTATAGAAAAAAATATTAATGGTTACTGTGCTTTTTGTCTTGATTTTTGAGGTAAAAAAACTTCAAAAGTACCTATGCTATGCAAAAACGCATGTTATTTGTATGGTGTCTTATTTTAAGCAAATCTAATTGTTGATATCGAAAAAGAACAACATATATTCTATATTTCTTCAGATTTTACGCGCTTTTCAGGGGGTTTACTTGAGATATTCATTCAAATATTTAGTGATATCAAAGTAAACCCATTCCTAGTTTAACTTTGATCATAGTGTTTTTTTTTTACGGGAAACTAAAGGTCTCATTTTTTTCTAATTAATCAAGTCAAAATAACAGGAAAAAAGGATTATTACATATTTTTATTTTATTATTTTGTCTTTTAGTTTCTATAAAAACTCGTGTTAAACTTGAAATTTGATCAAAGTAACCCCGGTTTACGGTATAATAAATTCTGTTTTATGTACGGGTGTTACAGAAAACTCACAAAAACCGAAGCGAAGTGAGGGCGGGTCGCTAGTATTCTATAAAATTTGCAATTAATTACAAACTGAATAGCTGACATTTAGTTTATTTAGTTAGCTGACGTTTAGTGATTGCAAAACCATAGTTTAATAAAGCATAAAAGTAACAAGTGAAAAAACGGTTGTATCTTGTCAACCATTACGTTACCAACAACAGTGATAAAACTGATAAACTACGGTTCCGAATCGGTGTGGGTCCGAACAATAGTGATGGGAAAATATCGATGAAATAAGTAAATAAAATGTAAATTGGCTTTTTAGATAACATTTCTCCATGAATTTTCACTTTATGACATAGGGTTTAAAATGTATCAATGCATTATTAATTAAATTATTTCGGAGACCAACCTCGGAGCGACGCAGAGGTTTTCTCTCGACGGTCTCAGTCTCGGAGCATTGAAATTCTTTATTTCAGTCTGAATAGCATTGAATATGTATTGGTAAATTTAATAAATCCTGGGCTGCTGTCCGCCGGTTTGCGTAGGACTTCAGGGTATTGAGAAATTGTATATACGTGATTTAGTATCCGATCACGGAATAGCGTGCTCTATCGGTAAAAAAATACCTATAAATTATTACATTAATATCAGAATCGATCGATGTTTTTTTTTATCACGAATTAACTCGTCATTATAATAGCTTCTACCTTTGAAGTGGGTGTCCCTTGTTTTGTCTACAAACTTTTCGTCGAATTTCATTTCATCGAAAACGTTTCAAGTAAAATTTAGTTCACGAATTATTGTTTGGTGTAATTTTATTTCATGAGCAGATCATTCCAATTTTTATTATTTCATAGAATAACTGTTCAGGGAATATTATTTGGCAAATTATTCATTTTGTATGATTTTTAAATGGCAGAACAACAAAACAACGAATTTCATTTGTTCGACGTTTCATTACATTTGTTTTTAAATAATCGAATACACATAGCGCCGCAACTACGCGGAACACATACTAGGTCTCAACTAATCTACCTATAGGTTAGGTTAGGTTAGAATCGAAGCGCCACAACTACGCGGAATAGGAGCTTCGCGTTGCGGAGCCCCGTCGATTTCGTCTCACGGTCTATTGAAATGATATTACGTGAAGTAATGTAATATTCCTTGTAATAATTTGTATGTTAATTAAAAATACTTGAAACAATAAATAAATCACGAAACGTTTTTCATGACATAATTAAACTATTTAGTGAATCATCCGACAAGTAAAAATACACGATGTAAAATTGCTTGCCACGACCATTCCACGAACTGAATTGTCGACGAAATGAAAATACATGAAATGTTGACTTTGAAGTGAAATTCGACGAAATAAGTGTCGACAATTTGATGATAAACCCTTTGAAGTACATATCAAAGATAAAAAACTTCAAAGTCACGTCCATGTGGATATACGAGGGCTCCACTGAAAGTTTCGGAAATCTAATACTTACAAACATATTTTTGACACATATTATACCTACCTTTTTATAATCTCTAAAGTTTCATTATCTAAACACACTGGCCACATAGAAAAAGAAAGCGATTGTTCGGTTTCAATTGTTTTTTGAAGTCGTCGAGTCGCTGCTGAAAATGGAATTATTGTCCTGTGAAAATTTAAGAGCTATGATTTATTACGACTTTAAAAGTGGATTAACACAAAAACAAAGTAGAGATCGGATGATTGCTGCACCTTCAAAGACGACAATGCTCAGGTGGTATTCAGAATTTCAACGTGGCTGTGTATCCCTCACGGACGACGTGCGTGGAGGTCGACCAAAATCGGCAGTCACCAAGAAAACGTCGATGTTGTGCCTCAGCTGATAAAGACCAACGTGTGTCATATCGGGAAATTCGAGTGGCATTAGAATGAGTCAGATACAAATTATTTTACATGAACAATTAGGCGTGCGAAAGTTGTTCTCCCGTTGGATCCCTCACTAATTGTCTGACGAGCAGAAAACGACTCGGGTCAATTGGTGCCGCAGAACTTTGAATAAATTCAACGGAGGAAACTCAAATGCAGTTTTTAGCACTGTATCAGGTGACGAGTATTGGATATATGCATATGAGCCTGAAAATAAAAATCAATCTCGAGTATGGGTCTACGAAGACGAGCTCAAACCGACAAAAGTTATTCGTTCTCGCAGAACGGCCAAAAAGATGGTGGCTACGTTTGTCTCCAAATCGGGTCACGTGGCTACTATTCCTCTTGAAGATCGTAGAACGGTCAATGCCAATTGGTACACCACTATTTGTTTGCCGAGTATCTTAGCTGAACTCCGAAAAAAAACCCTAGTCGCCGCATCATCCTTCACGACGACAATGCCAGCGCTCACACCGCTCGGATAACAACTGAGTATCTGGACGGTGAAAAATGTATTGTAGATTGGTCGACATTTTAAACAAACATGGCGTATTGAGAAAGCAACAAAATGGATTCCAAAAAGGTAAATCCACCTCATTAGCGGCATTCAAGCTTGTTAGCGATTTAACATAAAAATATATACCTACTCGAAAATGTAATTAAAGACCAACGTGTGTTGCCACTAAAAAAAATATTATTTGCCTTAGTATATTTCCACTATACGAAGTTAGTCTTTGACAGAAATTCAGTAAGCATCTTCGTAAGTCACATCAGTTTAAAAAAATAAGTTTTATTATATACAGGTGTTTTTTCTAAAGTTCAAAGTGATAATCATACAATTAAACTTAAAAATAAACATTATTTAATTTCGTAATCATTGTGAAAAGTGTATAGAAATTGTAAACAAGTAAATAAGTGTTCCTATTTTAACGATTTGTTCGTATACCCGCATTCTGGTGTAAAGCCAACGACGAGCTTCGTACGCGGTTATCGGCGTTGCGTGTCTCACGTAAGTGCGAAAATAGCGTGCGCGCTACGATTCGTTCTCTCACAAAAGCTACACTGATAACGCGGTACGTAAACACCAAAGATTATGAGCGCAGAATAAACCCAATAGTTGCCTGCACCGTTTACGCCTATGGGAGGGAGTTGCATTTATAATAAATTAAAAATCTATACTTAGTAATAATAATTAAAGTACTTGATTTATGAAATCATGTCACTACGAAATAACAAGAAGAATAAATGCCCAGAATGCTCTAATGAAATAATAAACCGCGAATTAATGAAATGCTGCGTTTGCGATGTTACACTCCATTTAGATTGTACAAATGTAACAATTAAAAGATTTTTGCTCATGACAAAATCCTCGAAAGAATCATGGAAATGTAAAAAATGTCTATCTCAGGTACAAGAAATAGACAGCCCCCCCATCCCTCAATATTCAAAAGTAGTTACGCCAAGCAATGTACCTACTGGAAAAAATATGCCACATACGGAACCACTGGTACATACTCCAAAAGGTATTGATCATATCACAAAACGACAACCTCGACTACAGAAATTAAGTTTATCTCCATTGCTGAATATAAATAATTCCTTGAATAACTCTATGGAGACGTGCCTTACTAGTAATAGTGACATCAGCACGCACAGCCTGCCGAACCTCACAGAAAGTTCGCAGATTGCCGAGCTTAAGGAAGAGATCGAAACTCTTACAACAAATTTAACAAGCGCTCACGAAGAGATTGCAAATTTAAATTTTGAAATGACACGTTTAATCAAAAACCAGACGGAACTGGAAAGGCAAGTGTCTACACTCAAGCAAATACTCGGTGAAACAAAAACCCCTGGACCAAAGAAATCAACTCCAAAACCAGGGAAAAGTAGAGCAAAGCTCGACGTTTCTCAAACTCCCAATATAAAACAGAGCAATCCCGATGTCACTGAAAAGAAAAAAATAGGCTTATCTACAGTAAAAATTCCCACTGCAACAAATATTCACGTAGACAAAAATAAATTGGAAACACAAGAATTAAAATCTAAAATATGCATCATTAGCAGCTGCAACAAAAATAAAGTATTACCTATAGCCAAAAATGCTTTCGCTGACTACAATGATATATGCCACTACCTGTTTCCTCGGCAAGGTATAAAAAACCTTATTAAAGATATCACTAGAAAAACAAGAAATTTCTCTATGACAGACTACTGCATTGTACTCATCGGCGAGGAGGATTTTCTCACGACCAACGATTATCACGGCTTAATAGTGCATCTAAGGGAAACGCTGCAGACTGTGGACTATACAAACGTCATTATATGCATGCCAACATATAGATGTAATGACATTAGTGCATTTTTTAACTGGAGAGTAGAGACTTTTAACAATTTACTACATCTCGATATTGAATCCTACAAGTATGCGTATTTGGTAGACTCAAATCATACTCTATCATACGACTACGACATGTTCTCAAAAAGAAAGGGAATTTTAAATGTCACTGGCATGCGAAATATATTTAATCAATTAGTAGAGACATTAAGATACTTACAAAACTACACTGAAACCATCAACGACGTCACTGTAGAAACAGATTGTGTTGGTGGCGATGACACACATTTAAGTGATGTTTCAGATAGGCAGTTATTTCTATAGTGGTGTATTTCATATTATGCATCAAAATATTGCAGGACTTATCAATAAGTCAGACCTCATAACCGTAAAGTTAGATGAACTAATCCGTAATCGTGTTATCGTAGACGTTTTATGTATAACGGAGCATTTTATTATGTCCGGCTGCGAGAAGGTACTTTCAATACCACATTATAATTTGGCGGCATATTACTCTAGACAAGAGACAAAAAGAGGTGGTGCATGCATACTTGTTAGAAGTAATCATCAATATAAAGAGCTAACCGACGTCGCTAAATGCTCTGTACCCGGTATCATCGAATGTTGTGCTGTCGAGCTAGTGGTTCTTAAAGTGTTGATCGTATGTGTTTATAGAACACCAAATTTTCAAAATCTTGATGTTTTTTATGATAAACTTAACATTATCATAACAAAGTTACAAGGTCGCAACAATAGAAAACTCATTATGTGTGGAGATTTTAACATAGATGTTTTGAAAACTAATAATGTCACACGGGACTTTGAGTATTTCCTGTTAAACTATAATCTTAAATTAGAATTAAAAACACCCACCAGACCTGCTAGTAAATCTTGCATTGATAATTTTGTACATAATATTAAACAGGGATGTACAGCTCAAGTATTTGACTTTGGGCTTTCAGATCACACAGCACAAGTACTGAGGGTACCCGTTAAGAAAACATGTATGTTTAACTCCTGGAAGATAAAAAGAAGGGACTATTCTAGGGAAAACCTCAATAAATTTAATATACACTTAAAAAGTCTAGCTTTTTCGGAAATCTACGAAACGGAAAATCCAAACAAAGCTTATAATAAATTTCTCGAAACATTTCAAATGTTATACAATCTTTGTTTTCCGTTAAAAAATATTACCTTGAAAGCTTTTAAGAAAGTAAAGTGGCTATCAAAAGGCATAAAAATATGTAGCAAAAAACAAAGACAGCTACTATGGCAATATAGATTATCTCCAAATAACATAAACAAAAGGTTATTTGAAAATTACACTAAAATCTATAAGAGAGTAATCAAATTAACGCAACATGCTCAAAATAACTATAAAATAAATACGGCAGTCAACAAAACTAAAGTTACATGGCAAATAATAAATAATTCACAATTAACTCATTCAGAATCCATACGCAAAATTAAAACAACTAAAAATATTTCGCTAACAAAGCCTAAAGAAATTGTTGAAGCTTTCAACAACCATTTCATAGACCAGGTAGAAAATACTTCAAATCAATTTACATACTCTGACAAAATAATTTCTAATCCGAACTCAATGTTTATTAATCCGACTTCTAAAGAAGAGATAATTAATATTATTAAAAACCTTAAAAATACAAAAAGTGTAGGTTTCGACGGCATAGCTACTAATGTTGTTAAGTTCGTTGGTGGCACTATAGCTATCCATCTCTGTCATATTATTAATTTGTCTGTAAGCGCCGGTATTTATCCTGAAAGTCTCAAGACCACCATTATTAAACCTTTATATAAAAGGGAAAATCGGGAACATATAACAAACTATAGGCCCATAGCACTTATACCTATATTTTCCAAAATATTCGAAAAAGTTATTTATATTCGTTTATACAACTATCTAACAAAACAAAACATTCTATGTGATGAACAAAAAGGATTTAGACAAAATAAAAACATTAATATGGCTATTTATGATTTACTTAAAATTATAATGGAAAACGTGGACATAAAAACACCTATCTGCGCAATTTATACTGATATGACCAGAGCGTTTGACTATGTTGACCACAATAAGCTGCTTCATAAACTTAACGCGTATGGTTTCAGAGGAAATGTTCTAAGTTTGATTAACTCCTATCTAAGTAACCGAAAACAATACACTGAATTAACAAGAATTTGCCTGAAGACTAAAAAGGAAACTACGTACTTATCTAATGCAAGAGTTGTTAAGTATGGTGTTCCTCAAGGTAGCGTTTTGGGTCCCTTATTATTTATTATTTACATTAATGACTTACCAAAAGAAGTTCATCATCCGATGGTTCTCTTTGCAGATGATAGCACGGCTATCATAAAGTGTAATGATTTAAGTAATTATGAACATGATATTAACTTAGTTTTAAACAAAATAATAACATGGCTCAGAAAGAATAATTTAGTAATAAACTTAAGTAAAACTTATGTTATGCACTTTAGTCAACGAATTCAAATGGATAAAATGGATATTAATTATAATGGAACTCAAATATCAGAAGTAGAAATGTCTAAATTTTTAGGTTTAAAAATAGATAACAAACTTAATTGGAAAGGTCAAATAGCTTTCTTAGCTAAGAAACTGAATAAATCTGTGTATGCCCTCCGAAGTTTAACAAAAAAAGTAAACCGTGAAGCTGTACTGACTGCATACCATGGCTTAGTGGCATCTTTATTAAGATATGGTATCATTTTCTGGGGGAATTCTGTAGATGTTAAAACAATATTTAAGGCCCAAAAGAAATGTATTCGTGCCATGTGTGGTCTTAAAACTAGAGACAGCTGTGTACCTTCTTTTAAGTCACTAAAAATCCTGACTGTGCCCTCACTATATATCCTAGAAGTTGCTATATTTGTCAAAATGAATCTCTCACTGTTCGCGACACCTTCTCGGGAGCGACCAAGACCAATACGGGCGCAGTACCAAAACTTATTATGTTTAAAAAAAAGCAAAACAGCTCTTTACCGCAAAAGTCTTTTTAGCATGGCGCCAGTTATATATAATAAAATCCCAAGTAGTATAAGACAGCAAAAAATCCATAGATTTAAGAATGAGCTAGCTGAATTTCTAATAGATAAATGCTATTATTCCGTCAAGGATTTTCTCAGTTAGTAACTAGGCCATCATAAGTCATATCTAAGGATTGTAGTCTTTGTAGAATAAGTCAGTTGTTTACTTTTATATTATAATTTTTTTGTTCTTTTAAATTTTACTATCCTGTTTTAAAAAAATCGGGACTCTAAATTTGTACACCTGCGGGTAAAGCATAGTGATTCATACCATGTACTACGATTTTTCCAACCAACACTGTACCTATGTTTATGCAAATAAAATTATTTCTATTTCTATTTCTATTTCACTTTTTAAAAGACCGCACTAAGAATATTTATTTGTCGGTAGTTCTAAACCATCGATTTAAATAAATAAGTTAATTCAAGTTACTTACACAAATACAAGATGGCCTATTAAATATTTAACCATAGAATATTTTTGGTAGCAAAACTGTTATTGCACTTATACTCCAGGTATTAATAACATTTGGTACGATAAATAAACAATGGTTGTAAACAACGTTAGATGTAATTTGAATATTACATACGTTTAGCTATTCGACAAAATAACAGGCCAAAAGTGTGTAGTTCACTTTATAATGACAATCATCGGGCATTTTACCAGCCAATCGTGTTTTTTTTTTTAATGTTTGTTACCTCAGAACTTTCGACTGGGTGAACCGATTTTGATGATTCTTTTTTTATTTGAAAGCTGGTGCTTCCCGATTGGTCCCATTCGTATCAAAATGAAGATCTGATGGTGGAATCCATGAGGAATCGACGGAACTTCAAAATTTATAGGCATACCTATAGCGATTTTGGTATTTTTCATTGTTACTCGTGTATTTCGTGTAAAGCACTATTTGGTGAAGTGGAACTGATGATGAAGACCACAGATGGCCACCGGAACTCCTAAACGGTATATATTTCGAGGGTGGCGACAAGATATTTCGATTAAGATAGTTGAGCGACTATGACGAAGCATATTTAGGTTTAAATATATGACTATGACTTCCCACGGCGTTGCTTGCGGCGAGATTGAAATGTTCTATTGTTTGTTATTAATTGAGAAGTGGGAGAATAACAGCATAATTATGAACACTAAAAAGTATAAAATAAAATAAAAGTTTAAAAAAACAAAAACCCGCCTTCAAAAAGCAAAAAATAACTTCTTTAAAATGGTAGGTAAATAGGTCAGTCCAACTGAAGTCGGCGTCCAACAATATTTTAACCAAAAGCAGACTTCAGTTGGACTGACCTATTTACCTACCATTTTAAAGAAGTTATTTTTTTCTTTTTGAGGGCGGGTTTTTGTTTTTTTTTGGTTTTAAATTAAATTTTCGAGTATAGACAAAAAAAATCATCAACCGCTATATTTTTCGATATGAGCAAAGCCTTTGATTTTGTTTCACATGATCTCCTTCTACATAAGTGCGAGGGTTATGGCATACGAGGATTGGTTCATGACTGGATAAAAAGCTACTTAAATAACAGATGTTGAAATATCAAATACAACTCAATCCGGGCAAGAAATGGTATACAAATCTAACGTCAAACAAAATAATGTAGGGGTCCCCCAAGGCAGCATTTTAGGGCCGTTACTGTTTTTATTACATATAAATGACTTGCCAAATGTCACAAATCATCACTGTACCCTTTTTGCAGATGACATCTCAGTAGTTATCCTAAAACAAAAAAAAAAGAATCTTATAATGACGACATAAACAAAACCGTAAAGGACATTATAAACTGGCTCAATGCAAATAACTTAAAAGTAAACATAGAAAAAACTACATACATGCAATTTTACAACACAAATGGTAAGAAAGACAACTTAAACGTGTCTTACAACGGCGAAGTAATAAAAGAGTCAGAGGACGTTAAATTTCTCGGAATCTATTTAGATAATTGCACTTGGAAAAAACACGTAAATACAGTTTACAGCAGAATAAACAGATTTGCGTATGCATTTTGGCGGCTTACTTGAACGACGAGTCGAAAAACCGCATTACTAGCATACCACGGCTTTGTTCTTCCTGTCTCCCCTATGTAATACTTATATTGGGAAACTCGGTTGATTTAAATAAGGCGTTTTAAGCGCAAAAACAATACATTAGAGGGATATGTAATGTTCAACAGACAACATCATGCAAACCGCTCTTTGAAAATTTGGGCCGCCTGACATTACCATGCATATTCATGTTAGAAATGGGTACTTTTGTCAAACTGAATCAAGGTCTCTTTATTAATAATGAACAAATTTGCAACTTCAATACAAGTTACCCTCACAGACTCATTTGCCCTAACGCTAGAACTGCATTATATTGCAGAAACTGCTACTCAACGGCTACACGCATTTATAATAAGATCCCTAGTAATATTAAAGAATTGCCAGTAAATACATTTGAAAATAAGTTATTTCATTGGTTGGAGGAAAAAAGGTTATATAGTATTAAGGATTATTTAGGGTAAATAAAAAAATAAATATGTAGTAACGACATCAGCACTAAAATACAATTAGTTCATTTGACATTATGCGATTCGAGATTCTATTTTTTGTCATTACACTTGATAGTAAATAGTTCTATTTAGATAATAATGTTAACTTTATTATCAGGGATCGGAAATTCTGTACGATATTTACCTAATCTTTGGCGGCGGCGTTGTTGTTCAGTTGTATGGAGGCGGATTCAATTTTAATGTATTAATAAAATTCCCGGGATTTCTGAATAAATAAATTTCGCTAGCATAAAACCATTATTAAGTATTTACATTAACTATTTGTAGTTATTTTCTATGAATAGATTTACCAAATGTTATTTAATTTACCGGTAACTTATCTAACCTAACCTAACCTAACCTAACGAAGTTTGAGGAGCAAATTGACGGAACGCTTTATCCTACATGTAAAATAATTAATATAAACGTTTTGTAGAATCCCGGAATTCCGGAACTTATATTATTAAAATAATATTTTTAAGAAGCCGACGCCATATTCGCTTAACTTTTTTACCGGGATTTTGCCAACTTCAGGTAAATATCGTACGTACCGAATTTCCGATCCCTGTTTATTATAAATAGAATTTGTATACTAAACAACAGCGTCGCGCGTGTCCCCTTGATACTATTTCCTCACTAAACTTTAATGTATATTGATTTTTACTCTAGTTGATTAGAGTCTAAACTGAAACGGATTATATTTGTGGATTAAACGAGCATATCTAGACTGCTACAGTGGTGTGTTCGCGTGTTCCTGCAGGAGCGCGGACGCCCCCCTGTCCGTCGGAGGCGGAGTCGCGCGCGGCGCTGCTGCGCGGGCTGGTGCTGGCGTCCCTGGGCGCGCCGCCCCCCCCGCCGCCCCCCGCGCGCGCCGCGCCGCCCCCCGCGCCGCTGCCCGCGCCCGCGCCGCCCGCGCCCGCGCCCGCGCCCGCCCTGCCGCGCACCAAGCCCGCGCCGCGCAACAAGGTACCGCGACTGACACGTGACCCGACATAGTGACTGACGTCGCCGGGCGCGCCGCCCCCCCCGCCGCCCCCCGCGCCGCTGCCCGCGCCCGCGCCGCCCGCGCCCGCGCCCGCGCCCGCCCTGCCGCGCACCAAGCCCGCGCCGCGCAACAAGGTACCGCGACTGACACGTGACCCGACATAGTGACTGACGTCGCCGGGCGCGCCGCCCCCCCCGCCGCCCCCCGCGCCGCTGCCCGCGCCCGCGCCGCCCGCGCCCGCGCCCGCGCCCGCCCTGCCGCGCACCAAGCCCGCGCCGCGCAACAAGGTACCGCGACTGACACGTGACCCGACATAGTGACTGACGTCGCCGGGCGCGCCGCCCCCCCCGCCGCCCCCCGCGCCGCTGCCCGCGCCCGCGCCGCCCGCGCCCGCGCCCGCGCCCGCCCTGCCGCGCACCAAGCCCGCGCCGCGCAACAAGGTACCGCGACTGACACGTGACCCGACATAGTGACTGACGTCGCCGGGCGCGCCGCCCCCCCCGCCGCCCCCCGCGCCGCTGCCCGCGCCCGCGCCGCCCGCGCCCGCGCCCGCGCCCGCCCTGCCGCGCACCAAGCCCGCGCCGCGCAACAAGGTACCGCGACTGACACGTGACCCGACATAGTGACTGACGTCGCCGGGCGCGCCGCCCCCCCCGCCGCCCCCCGCGCCGCTGCCCGCGCCCGCGCCGCCCGCGCCCGCGCCCGCGCCCGCCCTGCCGCGCACCAAGCCCGCGCCGCGCAACAAGGTACCGCGACTGACACGTGACCCGACATAGTGACTGACGTCGCCGGGCGCGCCGCCCCCCCCGCCGCCCCCCGCGCCGCTGCCCGCGCCCGCGCCGCCCGCGCCCGCGCCCGCGCCCGCCCTGCCGCGCACCAAGCCCGCGCCGCGCAACAAGGTACCGCGACTGACACGTGACCCGACATAGTGACTGACGTCGCCGGGCGCGCCGCCCCCCCCGCCGCCCCCCGCGCCGCTGCCCGCGCCCGCGCCGCCCGCGCCCGCGCCCGCGCCCGCCCTGCCGCGCACCAAGCCCGCGCCGCGCAACAAGGTACCGCGACTGACACGTGACCCGACATAGTGACTGACGTCGCCGGGCGCGCCGCCCCCCCCGCCGCCCCCCGCGCCGCTGCCCGCGCCCGCGCCGCCCGCGCCCGCGCCCGCGCCCGCCCTGCCGCGCACCAAGCCCGCGCCGCGCAACAAGGTACCGCGACTGACACGTGACCCGACATAGTGACTGACGTCGCCGGGCGCGCCGCCCCCCCCGCCGCCCCCCGCGCCGCTGCCCGCGCCCGCGCCGCCCGCGCCCGCGCCCGCGCCCGCCCTGCCGCGCACCAAGCCCGCGCCGCGCAACAAGGTACCGCGACTGACACGTGACCCGACATAGTGACTGACGTCGCCGGGCGCGCCGCCCCCCCCGCCGCCCCCCGCGCCGCTGCCCGCGCCCGCGCCGCCCGCGCCCGCGCCCGCGCCCGCCCTGCCGCGCACCAAGCCCGCGCCGCGCAACAAGGTACCGCGACTGACACGTGACCCGACATAGTGACTGACGTCGCCGGGCGCGCCGCCCCCCCCGCCGCCCCCCGCGCCGCTGCCCGCGCCCGCGCCGCCCGCGCCCGCGCCCGCGCCCGCCCTGCCGCGCACCAAGCCCGCGCCGCGCAACAAGGTACCGCGACTGACACGTGACCCGACATAGTGACTGACGTCGCCGGGCGCGCCGCCCCCCCCGCCGCCCCCCGCGCCGCTGCCCGCGCCCGCGCCGCCCGCGCCCGCGCCCGCGCCCGCCCTGCCGCGCACCAAGCCCGCGCCGCGCAACAAGGTACCGCGACTGACACGTGACCCGACATAGTGACTGACGTCGCCGGGCGCGCCTCTATGTCTGACGACGGACGTGACCCGCCAGACTTGAATCAATGTTAACGGTTAAATTAGATTTAAAATTTTGGTGCAAGCCCGCCTCGATCTTAAACCCGGTGCGTATACATAGCGACCGAATTAAATATACTGACTGTTTAATCTGTATTCAAAGTTTAGCACTTTAAGGCCGACAAGGAAGCAGTTGCCTCCGCTTTCATTATGAACGAGTACCGACATGCAAATAGCCAATGGAAGGGTGCCACCATGAAACTTGCATATTACATCATCGATACACTTCATATCAGTTTACCTGTTGTTCGTTTACCACGTATAATATATTCATATCTTTTTGGGCCTGTGACATATTAAAATTCTACATTTTACGCGAACGTTGTTTCAACCAACCAACCATCCTAACCTAACCAATTGAGCAGTAAACTAACTTTAAATACGTTTATAAATTAGTTTCAAAAAACATCCATTAAAGTTTTACGCATTTTTTAAATAATATGAAAATTATGCACAAATTTCGTGGACCTAAAGGACAAAATAATTAAACTACTTTTACTTCCTCTATGTGAAACGGACCGTTTGACATTAACCTCTGTTTTTCATCGATTCGCCAATACAATTTTACATTTAATGTCATTGCGTTTTATTTTACCACATAAAAACCCTATCTAGAGTTTACCATACGATGGCAATAGTTCTAGCGTGATGTTGGATGATTTTTATGAGACCTTATTTTATGTTTGGTAGGTAAATTAAATTAAATTAAATTAACACAATTAATCGGCAACCGAAAAAAAAATTTTTTTGCAGTCCCATCAACTCGTACAGTGTATGCAGATAATAGATTTATTGTAAAAGCATGGTAAAACCATAAATAATACTGACATATTCCACATGTCGATGAACAGATTTATCACCGCCAATAAAAAATATGTGATAAATATTTACTAGTTAATAGATTACTTAAGAATACATTTAGTTTAAAAGATTAGGTAGAATAGGAATAAGTGAAAAAAGAATACAATTATATAATTGTTAATGGTTATCCAGTCTCATTGTTATTGAAAGATATGAGGTTACTCCTTTTTTAGCAACAAATATAATTTAAACCAGTAGTGGAAACTTCTTTGGCCTATGTATATTCTATAATGTATTATCTATACATGTTTTATTTTGTGCTGTTTGTTTTCCTTTAATAAATAAATAAAGTTAAGTATTTGAAGTTATTTTCTATTAATAGATTTACCAAATGTTCTAATCTAACCTAACCTAACGAAGTTTGAGGAGCAAATTGACGGAATGTTTTATTCTACATGTAAAATAATTAATATAAACTTTTTGTTGAATCCCGGAATGCCGGAACTTATATTATTAAAATAATATTTTTAAGAAGCCGACGCCATATTCGCTTAACTTTTTCCGGGATTTTGCCAACTTTAGGTATATATCGTACCGAATTTCCGATCCCTGGACATGTGTCACAGGCCCAGAAAGATATGAAAATTATTACAGTTAACATAAACAACGACAATATACCATTCCCTGTACAATATCAATTAAGGGGCATTTCACGTGAAGCGGGCAGCGAAAAAAATGACAGTTTCTAGATTTTGTTTATAATTGGGTTATTTGAACTTTTAAGTGACCTGAATAAATGTGCATCGTTATGTTTTTTTTTACTTGCTTAGTTACCAATATATAAGACTTCAAAAAATGAGTGATTCCCATCTTCCAACCTAGCAATCCCACCCAGGTTGGATATTGGGAAATCACAGTGCCATCTTCCAACCTGCCTCAGGTTGGATAGTGGGAACAAAATTTATTAAAAAAATTTCTTCCCATCTTCCAACCTGTACATAAGTACAGTCACAAACAAAAAAAGGGCTTACATATAATATTTATTCTTTTAAAATGTTCCATTACATTTTTTAAAATTAGATACCTATTGACATTAAACTTAAACATCAGTTCTACACAAAAAACATCAGCGTTGTCACTCGTTACATACATCACATTAATAAAATAAACTAATAACACGACAACAATAATAATATCCTTATTTTTACAATTCTACTATTTTTCTGACCATTAGCAATGTTCTTTCCTCAAGAAGAAGTGGTAAGTATTATTGCATGGCCTGCGAAATACCATACAACGATATGAATACTAATGGTAACCGCGGCTTTATACGCGTGAATTACGAATAGGTATTATTTCCGAAAACAAACTATTCTCATGATGTTGGTCGGTTGTTTTTAAAATAAAATCTAACCAACAAAAACACTAAAAGATAATTATAATATTTACATGTTTGACATTTTGTACGTAGTTGATCTGGTAAATTTTATATCTTTAAATTAAGGAATGTTTTTATTTAATATAGCCAAATAAAACCTTTTTTTTTAATATTTTATACAGACAAATGTACAAACCTACATAAATATAAACATATAAACATACCAACGTCTTGACTATATAGAATTACCTGTGACTGTACCCTATTCAATACAGGTTGGAAGATGGGAAGAAAAAAAATTAATAAATTTTGTTCCCACTATCCAACCTGAGGCAGGTTGGAAGATGGCACTGTGATTTCCCAATATCCAACCTGGGTGGAATTGCTAGGTTGGAAGATGGGAATCACTCCAAAAAATTTACAAAATTTGAGAAACGGATTTTTCGAATGTTTTAAATGCAGTTAATCAATTGGATTTAATAATTAATAAATAGTGTTTATGCGAGTATACTAATTGTTTTTCTTACAAAATGATGAAAATTTTAAATTGCTTTTTTTTTCATATTGTAAACCGGAAGTTAGTATCAAAAATCAGTTTTTTTACAACTTCGCATTTTTAAAAAAAAAAAACAATACCTAAAAATATAGCTTGTAGTCTAGCAATATTATATAAAAAATATTATAGTGGTATCTCGAATTGTTTAGAAGGTAGGTGAACTAAAACATGGAGGTGCCGCACGGCGCGCTGTACTGGGAGGTTGCTTAGTAGTGCAGTCTTAGTCGTTACTCATCGTTTCCTATTATATATAATGGAAAATGGTTTAATAACTATAATTGAAATCAAAACTTAATTTATTTACATTATATTATAAATTTTTCATGCCATTTATTATTATTATTCAATGAAATATATTTTTATTTTTAGGTTGAATAAAACAAAGAAGTGAGTAACTGAATCCTTTATTTAGTAATAGTTGTCGTTTATTTTGTAATTTTTACTATTTTACAGTTTGGCATATAGCTTGTGCGTTTAACAATTATGCCTTCAGACGTTGGCAGAAAGGCGTGATTTTTTTTTGTCCCAGGGATGGTGACAGCTTTTTCAAATCTAGGTAGCAAAAAAATTCTCTGTCTATCTATTTCTTCTTTGGAGCAGTAATAAACTGCAGTTTCTGTTAATGCCATTTTCGCCCAATCATATAAACGGAGAGGGGTAGTTATGGCCCTATTTGCAGGCAATTGAAGGCTTGCACGGGTTGCCAGCCTTTTGAGGTTTCCGCCAAGACCATCACATGGCCCCTTTCCGTGTGAAGTTGCATGGAAATGAATTTCGGCTGCAATGCTAAAATCTTCTTTATAATTATATATATTTTTGCAAAATTAAATCGATTTTTAAAGTGTTGTGAGGCTCCATCTGTACTGTATGTGATTTTTGTTGCTGCAATTCCTTTATCTGAGAGATGTTTGTGTAATAATTTCTGAAAAGCGTAGAATGAAGCGGTGTCGTGTTTTAAATCGTCCGAAGCATAGTCATGATGACTATGCTTCCATGTCTTACTTTACTTCCATCATTGTAGAAAAATACTGACGTCAGTAGTGAAGCTTGGTGGTTGTTCCAGTGAAAAGATTGTGCGGAGTCTTGTACTACAAAGCTATAATTTTCAGCAAAATTGCACTCGATGGCGCTGATTTCAAGGCACGACGGAAAATGATTTACTTTCATGAACTGTAACAATATTTTTTTCTTACTTTTAATTTTACCACCCAAAACTTGACGTATTTTTTATGAAAAATGTATGAAATAGAACAGTTAAATATTAGTGTCGCAATATTTCCTTGCGTTGGCAAGTATAACGGCAACGGTAAGAAAATCGCCCAGTAGGTACAGCGCGCCGTGCGGCACCTCCATGCTTTAGTTCACCTACCTTCTAAACAATACGAGATACCACTATATATTTTTTAATATAATATTGCTAGACTACAAGCTATATTTTTAGGCAAAAAATTTTTTTTTTTTAAATGCGAATTTGTAAAAAAACTGATTTTTGGTACTAACTTCCGGTTTACAATATGAAAAAAAAAAGCAATTTAAAATTTTCATCATTTTATAAGAAAAACAATTAGTATACTCGCATAAACACTATTTATTAATTATTAAATCCAATTGATTAACTGCATTTAAATCATTCGAAAAATCCGTTCTTCACATTTTGTAAAAAATTTGAAGTCTTATAAATTGGTAACTAAGCAAGTAACAAAAATAATTACTATGCACATTTATTCAGGTTAGTTAAAAGTCCAAATAACCCAATTATAAACCAAATCTAGAAACTGTCATTTTTTCGCTGCCCGCTTCACGTGAAATGCCCCATAATTCAGTCGTCTACAAAGTACTTTATAGCGGCTGTTTCACCTTGAAGTGCTAAAATTTCAACACTCAATTACTCGGTCTTTTCCACTTTTAGTCGACCAGTCAGCAGCAGAAGTAGTCGAGTGGACCAGATGGTCGAAAATACCTTCACACAACTCTATTCTCAAGAACATAGAAACGTGTGTTAATATGTATTTAATGAGCCATGAGATGACTTATGCTCTGAAATTAGGCCCTGATTGACTCAAAAACCGAGATATAAGTCGCTTTTACACGCCTAGATGTTCAAGTAATTTTGAAAGTGAAATAACGTTTTGATAGGAATTTTCTTCTCAATCTCATTTGAAATAATAATGTGGCTCATGCCCTTGTATAAGAAACTCAATGATTTTCTAAACGTTTGGTCTGTTCTTCTGAGAACGACACATTTTAAAACTATTTTATTGTAACAATTGATATGTGTAAAAAATTTTTTACTATCTAGCTAGTAGCATTTTATGAAAGGGATAAAAAATACCGTTCTTTTATTAAACTTTGTGTAGTTTAGACGATACTAAAATTCGTCCTATATGAGGCACGGCTCACAGAAGCATAGTTTCGGAGAAATCATTTTTTTGTTGTTTTTGTGTGTCGACCATTATGACGCCAATGTACGGTTAATGACGTTTGTTAAGATTATAATTAGATATGGGCCGACTAGTCGACGATTAGTCGGGAAAGCCGACTATTCGGCATCATTTCTAAACTCGGATTCATAATTAGATTCCATCAAATCTACCACGGTGTTGCCATTGAAATGAAACATTCCAACATTAGTAAATTTACTCTTGGCGAAAGAATGCACGTAAGTAATTAATTACTTAGTAATTTTAAGAATAACATTTAAATGCTTTCTTTAAATAAAAAATCTTATATAATATCGTGTTGTATAAATAAATATTTAATTGAGGCAATTTTGTGGTAGAAATATTCATATTGCAATGGTAAAACTTCAGGTCTCGATAACATTTGGTATCCGTTTTGAAACAATAATATTATCGTTTGAGGATGTGAATATATATTTTTAATTATTATACCTAAAACACGTAAATTTGAAAAAAATACCACTACCTAGTTGTGTTGCTTATTTTTAAGGCGTATTCTATTATCCTGACTGTAGCATCCTAACTGCAGGAGGGGCGTTAAACCATCTCACTAATTAGAGCGCAACAATTAGGATCCTTTTAACTTATAATTTAGGAATATATTAATATAAATGTTAACTTCGATACATAACAAACATCTAGGAATCAAAGTAGTATAGGCGACAAACTTAACGAAACCCCTACGTTTATGTAATTGTATAGGTAGTGCCTGTGTACAGAAAATGGAGACTATATTTGAACTTGGACGTAAATTCTCTTAATGCTCCACACCACTTTCTTTAAGTTTTTCCCCTGCAGTAAGATAATTATATTTTTTATTATTAAGAAAGGGTTGGTGGCATCTGGACCGTCATACTGACATTGACAGATGTTATTGTGACAGTGACATTTCTTGGTAGATTTGATGGAATCTAATTATGAAACCGAGTTTAGTCGGTGATTAGTCGGCGACTAGTCGGCAAAAAATGCCGAATATTCGGCACTTTATTGCCTAAAGGAAATATTTCATTTTTTTAAAGATTTTTGAAATTTTACTCATCATTTTTTTTTTCTTCATTATTGTCCCATCTACTATTGTTAAAATAAACGATCAGAATTTGTTCCAAATTTTCGGGCATTAAACCTGTCCGTCTTGGCTGAAAAAAGTGATAAATCTATTTAAGGTGGCTAAATGACTTCAATTTCTGTGGAGATAATAGGGGCAAAACATTTGTTTTTAATATATTTTTGAACTTCATACTTACTCAGAACAATACTTACAAAAAATACATACAATGCTGGGGGCGATCACTAATACATGGAAAAAGCATCGATAATTGAGTTTGTCGATATAGGAACTCCCTACCTGTCATAAAATTTTGCCCCCTGGATTCCTATGTCTGATTATCAATGTTTTTATTTGCATTTTCAGTATTCGGGCGTTTCTTAGAAATACTGTACCTAATTAAATAGGTATTCAAATTAAGAAACGAAATTACTTGAAATTTTTCAATGCAGTCAGTGAGGTTTGGCCATGTTGCGGAATTTAATTGGAACTAATTATAACTAGTAGATAGTAGAGTTTTTGAAACTTTCCCTGTTTTATTAACGATCTTAAAAAAATATTAGTTTATAATTACATACCTATATACATACACTCACGCCTTCATACCCAGAGCGGGGTAGGCAGAGCTACAGAAGTACCAACAACTGTACAAACACCTTTACCCTAGCGCTGCGATTGCCCGCAGGAGGCGGCGGCGCGCGCGCTGGCGGCGGCGCGGCAGCTGCCGGAGGGCAGGTAGGCGCCGGCCGCGCGCCCCGCGCCCGTCCCGCCGCGCGCCGCGCCCTGTATAGACGTCACTAGATGAAACTATTTAATGTTTACTCGTTAGATCATACGGTAGTCTATATTATATAATTTATCCCGCGACCGGATCGCGGGCCGGGCCCCGGTGTACATACCCCGCGGGGCGCCGCCGCGGTCGGACCGCGAGCGAGAGACGACGAGACTCGTTTTCGCCGACACTTATTAGTGGACGCTTATGTTTGTTTTGTTGGCTTTCGAAATATCAGTGTGGTTTCCTTTATTGTAGAGTATATAGCTATGGAATGTTTTAACTGTTGAAATACTTATCCGCGGAGGCCGATGCGTTGTCGATTCGCGCGAGAGGAGCCGGTGCAGACTGATGTTTTAACGTTTTGTCGTCCATTTTGTAACGGCGAGCGGGAGCGGCGGTCGACAGCGACCGACGGAGCCCAGTGATATAGTTCATCGATGTTTTGCACTTGTAAAATTTAAAGTTGAATTAATGTTTGTAAGGGATATTTATAGATATGTAATTCGCTGCGATCTGATTCTTTGATTTCGAAGCTGGCTCCTCTCCCGTTCTTATAACACACCGAAGGCGAGCTCGTTTGCGAGCCGCCCACCCCCGATTCGTTCACTAGCTACTCGACAGAATGTGCTTATTAGTTTGATTATTATAATCCAACATTACAAAATGTTTGTATGTACCCTAATTAAATTCTATAATATTATAAGATGCTTTTCTTTATTTATAAATTCCGATCCAAATGGAAATTTAAGAGTGTGTGTATTTCGACTGTCGCCCGAGTCAATTTTTGCCAAAACAATATGATAAGATATTTTTTTCGATTAATATTTATTTTTACTGTTTAATGTTTACTACAACGTCGTACATCTTCAGGTGTTATCCAAGTCTAGAGCATTAAGGCTGATTGCTTTCTGTCAGTTCGCATGCGAAATCTTTTGCAGTTGCAAATCTTATCGAAGATATTTGCTATATTATATTGTTTCTCTGGTCAACCATATAATTTTGTTTCCGCAAAATAAATAATGCTATTTACGAAGTACTATTTCTTATCTCCCTCTTCCGAACGCATAAAACAGTCTTAATTGCGGCCCTTAAAAATCGGGATCGGTTTAATTTTTTCTAAACTTTTTCATACCAAATAATAGTAGCTATAGCTATGAATATTAGTTCCTATCCCTAGTCCTGGGTATATCCTCTCGCGTTATCTTATGGGCTCGAATCTAAAAAGTATGAGAATTAAATATATTTGAACAATTTTGGGAATCATTTCGACAGTTTTTGTGATAATCGCGAAGATACAAACACATACCTATGGGTCAAACACAAAAACCTCCCTTTTTTGAAATCTGTTAATCTCCTTCATTACTCTTCATCGCTCCTACAGTTTGGTCGTGCTAAGAGGCCCGATTTGACAGCTGTCAATGCAGTTTGAAATATAACCTCAAACACATTTTGTACTGAATTGACAGCTGTCAAATCTGGCCTCTTAGAACGACCAAACTGTACGGTGTCTAAACATCACACACGAAGAGCCAGAAGTTCAAATATAAGGTTTATCAACGGGCCACGGAGCGCACTAAGTATATGAGTTGTTAAGCCCGATTTACATGGGTCAAGGACAGTGGCGAGAACAGTGGCATGGACAGTAGAGTGGAAAAAATAGAAAGCGATTCTATTCGGATCTACTGGCAAGGCAACTCGACTCGCCACTGTCCGATCGGTTTACACTACTGTACTGTACTCTGTCACTTATCCACTGTTTCCTTGACCAATGTAAATCGGGCTTTAAAAGGATTTGTTAAAGGGGTGATAGACGGGCGAGTAAGTGCCCCAAAAACAGAAGACAAAGTTGTTCACGAATAAGTGTACCCAATTGAGGACTCAAATTAATGAACTTTGAACTTTTTCGTAAAAATGGCCAACATCGGCATACTTACTCGCCCGTCTATCACCCCTTTTACATCGCACACGGCACACCGCACTGCGCTCAAAAACACTCATAGCCAACGTAGGTGATAAAACCGCTACGTTCAAGTTGGATTTGGCTGGTCACTTCTACTGCGTGAACCTCCACCCATTAACTAGATAGCCATCAGAATAGTGGCGTGGATGGGACATGCCTAGTCGGAGGATGCATTTCCCATTATTAGTAAGTACATAGAGTAAAAGTAAATCAATTGGTGATGGAATTAATGAGATGCGTCTGCACATCACCCAAAGAACGAAAAATAAGTTCTTTCAGGAGTAGGAGTGAGATTCCGTTCAGACCAGCAGTATACCAGTTTTGAAAGAACTAATCGCTTGAATTACATATTTATTTTGAAATTTTAAGCAAGCCTGGATTTTCGTTGGAGGTTCGAGAAAGTATGGAGCTGGGGGATGTTTTTATATGTCAAAAAGAGGCAGAAGACTCGTCTGCGAGTCTGAGACGAGCACTGATGGTATATTATGTAAAAACCCGCAAATACCAGAGGAATCGCAGGTGCGCTGCCGGCGTTTGAGAAAAGAGTAGGCTCGTTTTTTGAAGGCCCCCCAAGTCGTATTGGTTCGTAAATACAGACACCGAGACCTGACTCCACACAGATAAAAGGTACGTGGCAAAAAGGCTCGCAAAAAATGCACGGTGGTGGATTTCCAACCATCAAGTTGGTGTTGATGAAATGATAGTTGTGTTTTGTCTACTACTTTTGCTATGACTCCACTGTCCGTCTGTCTATCACCAGGCTGTATCTCATGAACCGTTGATAGCTAGGCAGTTGAAATTTTCACAGTTGATGTATTTCGGTTCCCGCTATAACAAAAAATACTAAATACAGAATAAAATATATTTTTTCGTGGGCTTCCATACAACAAAAGTGATTATTAGCCGTTTTTTGATCAATATTAATAACAGTTACAGGTAGACAATTGAAATATTCACAGAATATTTAGTTGTATATTCACTTTAAAAATAAGTATTTAAAATAAAATAAATATTTAAGGGGGGGCCTCCCATACAACATGTGTTTTTTTTAGATTTTTTTAAAACATCGTGCGCTAATCCGACTCGCACTTGGCCGTTTTTTTATTCCTTGCATACCTGGCAACACTATTTGTCACATTAGTTCGCCTAAATTAAAATTCTACTATGGAGATTCTGTTTACACATCGTTTTTCATCATTTAATATAAGAAGTACGATCTTGTCGGTGGAGTAATTGCCAATTCTCTGCCAGCTTCGACACGACATTTGTCGGTTAGGGCGCATAACATCCCACTCGCAGAATGTCCCTTTGTTCCTTTCGCGAAATGTCCCTATCCTAAATGTCCCTTACGCAAAACGACCGTTCTGCAAAAGGTCTCTTTCGCAAAACGTCCCTTCACATAAATAAAGTCCCGTTCGCAAAACGTCCCTTTCGCAAAATGACCCGTTCGCAACACGTCTCTTTCGCAAAATGACTCGTTTGCAAAACGTTCCTTCGTTACATGCATTACGTGTTGTAATAAATTTTTATTTTATTTATTATAATGCTACGACTTCGCATGTTATTACTGCTACGATTGTTGAGCATGGTAAATAAAGGACATATTAGTCATATTGTTACTAGTTGGTCCGCCAGAGTAAATCAAAGGTGAGTTGATATGACTGTGAAGTCCCCATTCCACACTAAGGCCAATGTAGGAATTGTTATTGGCCATCTCTTATCTCTACTTAAACAAGCTTTTTCCAGACGGGACATTTTGCGAGTGGGTCATTTCGCAGACGGGACGTTTTGCGAAAGGGGCGCTAAGCAGTAGGGACTTTCAGCGAAAGGGGCTCTCTCAGGAAGGGACGTTTTGCGAAAGGGGTGGGTACTTTTGAGAAAGGGACGTTTTGCAAATGGGGTATTTTACATATTTGCAGAGAAGACGTTTTGCGAATGGGACGATTTTGGTGGAGGGACGTTTTGCGAGTGGGACGTTATGTTATGCGCCCTAACCCATTGGTCTTCCATCTTATTTGGCTGAATTGTAAGTAAGTTTTAGACTAGGTAAAGTATAAAGTTTTCCGTCGATTATTTTTTACTGTAGACAGTAATTACCTAGACGGGACACGGAAAAATAATACAACGAGTAAAAGAGAAGCATTTACACGGAAAAACATATGAAGGAGGAATGAAGGAGACGGCATCTTTACTTTCTATCTCACTCCGAGTATATTTTTCAAGGCTGATTTTGTTTGTTACCGTGCCGAACAATTGAGTGAATTGTTGCTTTTAACAATTTTATTGTGTGTTGTTTGTGTTTATGTGTGTTTTCGTAGGTTTCGTAGACACGTTATCTGAATTGTTGTATTTTAGGCTTGAAAAGGTACAGTGTTCGAAAAGTTGAAAACATAACCCTCCACCGGTAATCATTTCTCATGATAAACCGCTTTAACAAGGCAGGCCATCAATGACAGAAGCTTTGTCTGCTAGGTGATACATGATTTGGTTGGGTTGTCTGTTTGCTATCTCAAAGGATATACGCGAGCATCTTGTCTACAATAGGTAATACTCTGTCTACGTTTTATATACGGTCTGTGTAAGGTAGTGTTATTTAAATAAGTATTAAAAAGATGAAAAAAATTTTTCAAACAGACCCTTATCCCTTTCCATTTCATGGTAAGATGCACTATGACGACTGATTTGGGCGGTGCGACGCTATGTCATACACGACAACGGTTGCGTCGCGTCGCCGTTAATACAGAAGTTGCCACGGAATTGTTAATCCATGTCAACGATTTCTTTTATCTAGCTATACATACCCTTATGCTTGATTTACACTTTGCGAAGTTCATACATTTGCTACTTGCCACTTGACAGCAAATGTATAAACTTCAGACTTGCATTTCACAAAGTGTAAATCAGGCCTTATATCGTCGGCCTAAATCGCAAACCTCGTAACTCAATCTGACCAAATTTTACAGGAGGCACAAAAAACGGCGGTCGGGAGTTGCGATGTTTTCTATTTTGCTTTTTAAATGTAAACGGTTTATTTTTGGTATTTAAGAGCTTTGCCGTTAGATGCGTTCAGAATAGTACTATATAAAAGAGTCAAAACATGATTTTCAAAAAAAATGGAGTTACGAGGTATGCGATTTAGGCCAACGATATGCAATCTGAGGCCCTACTTTAAAAATCAAAGTTCGAAGTTACGTTAGCTCCATCTCTGTCACTCGTCCTTCGAGACTAAATCGAGAGAAAGGGATGGAGCTAACGAAACTTCGAACTTCGGTTTTCAAAGTAGGGCCTCTGCATCTGTGGTTCACTTGGTTAAGCCCTCTACGCATTATCCTTCTTGACGTACAGCTGCGCACGATCGTCAGGCCCGATGGTGCTGTACGCACTATCGTGCAAAGTATCCTTGACGCTGTCACAGACCACAAATTCTTACTTCGCTCATTCCGTTTTATTCAGAAATTATGGCTCCTACACTCGCTTCAAGAACCTTAAAACCGGTAGCTCCCCTATAAAAACAGGAGATCTGGCAACACTGCGAAGATTTGACGGACGTCGACTGAAGGACCTAGCATCCACGGTAAAGAAAAGTTCAATTCAATTCAGTTCAATTTTTAGGAGAATAATGGCCCCATCAATGTTTTGATGATTCTGCCAGTGTCGAAGTTGGATAGTGCACTGCCATATGACATTTTAGTCTTGTTCAGTGCGTTAAATAAAGAAAAGATATTTAAAAATATATATTGACGGACGTCAAGTCTACGCATTATCATTCATGCAAGCACGATGCACGATTGAACTGACGTACGTCAGGGCTACGCACCTTCCCGCCGTACGTCGTGCCAGTAGTGGGGGCTCGTTGGACACAAATTCGGTCGTGGAAGTCCTTCACGGTAATAATAATAATTATTGACGTCCAGCAAGCATACATGGACAGCACGGAAGGATAATGCGTAGAGGGCTTTAGACAGATATACCCTTATAATCTGTGCTCGGTTGGAACCGTACTACCTTTATGTCAAAATTTAGCATAATGCTTTATTTTATTTATTTAGTTTAGGTTAGGTCACTCTTGGTTCTTTTCTTTCGTTCTTTCTACGTACTGGCTGTACTGTAAACTAGACGAGAAATAATTATGTACAAATATGCTGCTTATTAATATTATTATATTCGTATCACTTTAACAAGGGTAATTTTTTTCCCAATTTCAGTTAATCTGACATAGTAAATTACTACTCGAAATGAGCAAACCATTAAAGGTGAAGGCTAAAGAAGAACATAAACTCTTGGCGTTTTTTATAAAAGAGGTTCATGCATCATTACGAAAAGCATCACACGAAGTAGGAGCAGAAGAAGCATGGCAAGAACATTGCAATGATAAGACGAAACTAATAACTTATGCAGAGTCCATGCAAAAGTTGGCTACTACTCACTGGGAAGAAAATTGTGCGATTAGTGATAGTGCAGCAACATCAAGGATTAAGTGGACTGCAGACTTGTGTTATACATACTTTTTCGATAAGTTATACCTCAACTTTAGATCCAAAGAATTAGAAATCGCTAAGAAAATTAATGTTAATATTACTCCAGAAGAGGATTTTTCAAATCCTCTAAAAGTAATTGATGTTGGCAGCTGTTACAATCCCTTTAAGTTTTACAGTTATCTTGATGTACTACCCATAGATTTATGTCCTGCAAATAAATCAGTGTTGGAATGTGATTTCTTGTATGTGTCATGTGGATCATCATACATCTCTACAAACAATAAAATTGAACAGTTGCCTTGTGATCATTTTGACACTGTAATTTTTTGTTTCCTTTTAGAATATTTACCTAGCTCTGCATTACGAATAAAAGCCTGTGAAAGAGCCTATGCGCTATTAAAACCTGGTGGGCTACTGGTCATCAGCACTCCAGACTCTAAACATGTTGGTTCGAATTGTAAATTAATGAAAAATTGGAGGTACTCTTTGGCTTGCATTGGATTTACTAGAATTAAATATGAAAAATTTAAGCACATGCATTGTATGGGATTTAGAAAATGTTTGAATAAAGATATTGCAGTTCGGTGGGCAACTATTCATAAGGTTCCGGGCATGGAGTTTGCTCTGCACATACCACAAGATTTCAACAAGGAGCTTAAGGAAAATGGTACATTTCCAGGTGGAGATGTGACAGCATCTCCTGAAGATTTCAATGAACTACCATTCAGTGAGATATGAGTGAACATAATTATGAACATTTGGTTATTAAAAGCAATCACATCAAAACATTTGTTTATTATTATTAAATTGAAATTAACCAGGTCACTGTAATAGTTACAATCCCAGAATTTTACTGGCTGCTTTTAACAAGTTATTGAATTATTTACAGGCTACACTTAACCTAAAATACTTCCTTACTTTACAGTACCAAATTTAGCTTTACGTTTTTCAACCTTTTCCTTCAGTTCTATGTCAGTCATAATTTTAGAGACAGATTGTCCAAATCTTTCAGCTCTCTGCTTGAGTTTATCCAGATTTTCACTTAAAGTTCCTGGAGTTGTATTTGTGGTGGTGGTTGTGTTCTGGCCAAACCTCTGCTTTCTAGCCTCCTTCCGTTCTTCATCTGAGACCTTTACAGGTAGTCCAAATCTCTTAGCACGCATCTCCAACCGTGTTTTAGCATCAATTTCTGCAGTTATCTTTATTTTGTTATCAGAGGGTTTATTTACCACATCTGGTTTGATATCAGTAGTTTCATCTTCAGGTTTTGATGCAGGTGTCACAGATATAGCTCTGTTCAGTACTATTTTCTTGGATCCAGAATCTTTGTTTTCTTTGACTTCTTTGGATTCTACAGTAATTTTTCTTTTGAGTGTCCTCGGTTTGGCGACTGCCGTGGGCGGTGCCGGTTGGTCGGCGAGCACCAGCTCCTCGTTCAGTGTGTCCACTCCTGACTCATCAAGAATGTCGTTTTGACTTTTATCGTCGTCATCTTCCAGTTTTTCATCTTCTAACACACCATCGGAGTCTATTTCGTCTGAATCTAAATTAATATCCCCATGATCGTCTTGAGCCAGGGCAGCTTGGAGTCTAGTCGTAAGTTCCGCTTTATCACCAGTATGAGGTAGTCCACGTGACTTTAACTCTTTACGCAAGTCGACCACCTTCATTTTACTAACATCAACTACTGTAGAATCAGCCATTGCTGTAAGCCGTTTTTGCTTGATATTTTGATAGGTAATGAATAAGAGAATACGAACGGAAAATGTGTCTTGCATCTAGCTAGCTTGACGTTAAGCTTCGGTTCATTTGGCCTGTAAATTAAATTGCTTGAAAAAACGAATCAGTCATTGCGGACGAATAAAAACACTCCTCAAATAGTGTGAACTTTTTCAACTGTCAGTTTTACTTGACACTTGACAGTAACTAACAAAATAAAAATAAAAAATGTAATGTATTTGCTGTGCGTTTGAATTGGCTTGGCTCGGATATTTTCATAAAGATTTACTAAAATCATATGTAACATGAAAAATCGTGCAACTATAGTAATTTCCATAATTTTTCGTTACTGCAGAAAGAGGAAATACATAGATTAACTAAATAATATTAAACTAAATTGGTCATCCTTCCTTACTTATAAAAAACTGTTTTTAATTGCGGCGTTCGCAAATTATAATGTATAAACAAAACATGGAGGCAAGGGATCCAGACCCGGACATAGTTATCGATCAGTTGATTCGGGAATATGACGATACTTCTATGCCTTTGCCGGATTTGGAATGTGAACCACATCTTCTTATATCAAAGGTTGTATTTTTATTTATATATTTTGCATGTAATAAAGTATGGTAAAAAAACGTTAATGTTATGTTTTAGGTCAGAAAACACTACATGGAATATGTTACAAAGCTATTATGTTCAAACTACGAGACAAACCAAAAGTTGGTTAATAAAAATATATATCTTCCCAGCGCTATATGGAGATGCGCTAAAAATATTGAAACATCCGCCGCCCAGGCGTGCATGGTAGTGCAGCTGTATAGAAAGAACATCCAGAATGTGGTCTGTAAAAGGTTTTCTTTATACTTGCCCATTAACCCCTCACTGAGGCATGTATTCATGCTCAAATTTCAGATTTCTTTTGTATTTTTACCCTATATCATAATCATATGAGACTAGAACTTGGTATTTTTTCTCCTTCCACATATTAGGGGTTAATATTTGGTCCATTGCAATTTCCTCAGGATGATAATATTGATAAGCCGTTCTCCAAATCCAAAATATGTATGTAAATATTCAGATTTCAAAAATAACTTTTGTAAATAAATACTAACATAAGTATTCCAGTCCTTTTAGAAACTACTTGACTGTAATAGACATTATTTATTTTTAATACTGTTTTGATTGAGTTCTTAACCACCTCCTAGTGGCCCAATTTATCCGATAATAACTGTTTGTGCCAGGTGTCATACAAACGTTGTCCTGACAATTACAAACACAGCAAAAAAGTATGACCCAAATCAGTCAACCCTCTTTCAAGTGATGATCTTTCATAAGTGCGGAAACTGGTTTTTATATTTATAGATTCACTATCTTTTGGTATTTAGTGTAACATGTCAATGTTCTAAATTCGGGCAGAGGGAAGTCATGAAAACACTACACTTTTCATCTAAGATGAGTCCTGTGATGTGACAGCTCATATAAACACGTATTACACTTGTTTCTTTAATTTTACATAAATACTATATTGGTACACTCCTAGCGATGCGGTTCGGGAACCTAAATAATTAATCGCCTATTTTTAAGTACCTCGCATCTGAGCATAGTAAGTGATTGAAATTATGAAATACGGCTGTCACAGGACTCAGATGGAACAGGGTGTAGCTAGCTTGATTTGCTTTCTTATCTTATCTTCTGTTTCTTACTTTTCTGTCATAATTATGTGGTAACTGTTGGATTTTGAGAAGTAAATAAATTAATGTTAATTTACAGATACAGGAATTAAAGAATGACACAATGAAGGGAAAGTTGAATAAGAAATTATTTGATTGTCTCCATAGACCACCAAGCAATCTAAAGAAGACCCAAACAAATTTAAGTAAACTAAATGACAGTAATTGTCAATGCACTTGCAATGATAAAAAAGAAGAGAATGGAATGAAGAAACGCCGTAGAACATCCAACTCACCAACCACTTTCATGAATAAAACACAAATAAACAAGTCATTTACTAACAATGATTTGAACTTATCTGGAGTACAATTTCAAACACCAGCAAACCTCAATTCTTTCAACAGTCACCCACTATTTCCAATGACTCCTGTGAATGGTACCACACCACAAGTCCCTCATCAACCTCATTCAAACAATGTAGTTCCACTGAACAATACCATGCCTGTGGAAACATTTTCTGATGATTTAACAGAAAAATTAGAAAAACTATTTCATAGTGATCCAAATGATGATGATTTATTTGAAGGCAGTCTCTGCAACAGTGATTATAATTTTAAGGAAGCGAGTTCCGTAAGCCAGGTTACAACACAAATTGAAAATACTAACAATACGGTCATGAAAGATCATGCTGCAAAGATTCAATCATTAAATGAAAGGGTGGCATCCCTTGCCGGAATATTAGCAAATGCAACTGACAACTCGGTTTCACAACAGAGAGTAGACACCCAGATAAACATACAAGACACAGATGGGCAAAAGACTAGGAAAGATAATAGAAGCAAATGGTTATGTGAAGAATATTTTTTAAAAGTTCGCTTGTATGAATTGCTGGACCAGATCAGGGAGTCAAATAGAATTGGTCACTTGCGGGTAGGTGCTTTTCCATTTACTATGATAGTATGACTATAGTGTATAATTTCTTCAGACTACGCCGAGCGTCCAGTGGCGCCCTCATTACTATTATCAATTTCTAATAAACTAAAATGTATTGTCTTGAAATCGAAGAATGTTTTTTTTTGTTGTACGAATAATACACAATGTATAGCATAAATGACAAAGTGTAATAACCTTCAGGTAGTCAAGTCAACAGAAAAAGGTGACCACTTTTTTCATTAAGTTACTACTCGCTCATAGTTCAATTGTTATTATGTCATCTAGCATGATGGATACTTTGCACGATAGTGCGTACAACACTATCAGGCCCGACGGTCGGGCGCTGCTGTCCTTCAAGATAGATAGTGCGTAGAGGACTTAATAAGGTTGGCGCAGACATAACCGCTCGACACCGGATCAGCTCAAAGTGAGACATTGAGAACTGAGCTTTGATTTGTTTTAGTACGATATATTTTTCAGTGGACTGCTACTAGCTAGCTTGTGCCGGCCGAAGCGAGGCGTTGCCGTTCCGATGCCAATATTTCATACAGTAAAGAATACTGAACGGCTCTAGTTGAGGTGGTGTCGATCCGGTGCCGAGCGGTTATGTGTGCGTCAACCTTTAAAATGCTAACATGAATGCAGTCTCAGGTGAATTCTTAATAGTTTACAATTCTTTATACAGATTAAAGAACTATTTCTGGACTTGTTTGGTGACGACAGTGATGACGAAGGAGTGGTGTCGCCACTAGAGGAGACCCCAGAGTTTGTCATAAGTTGTAAAGACCGAATAGCCCCTTGGGTGGTCGACTTATTGACACCATACTATGTAAAAGGGCGTATAAAAGGAAAAATTCTATTTAAATCATTGGCTAAACATTTAATAAGATTGATTTACCAGTGCAGTAGATACCCAGGTAAGAACCTCTTCTTATTATATTCCCATTATGCAAAGTTTTTGATTTATCAAGTGTTCATATCACTGATGATAAAACTACATTTAATAAGATAATGGGTATAAAACATTGGTTCTTACTGCCTCATCATTTAACAGTGTTTTATTTTTACAATTTCAGATGAACATGAAGTTACTAGTTTTGTCTCAGATTTTCTGCAAAATCATAAAATGATAAGGTGTGAGGCAGACTATAAACAATTCAGGATTGACAATTTGGTAAAGGAACTAGGATAGCAAAAGCAACAATACCAAATTATTCTGAAGTTGTTTTATTATGGCATATGATGGCACTAATCTTAAAAGTATGTTATTTCAGTAAAATACTAAGTCAGGACTTAGAGTTTAGTTAAGACAGGTTTTTTCTTTATTCATGTTTTAGTCATATGTCTAGAATAAAGCATTGTAGATGTACTTTCTTTGCCTTATTTCTTAGGTTTCTTTTCTGAATTTGAACTATCATCATCATGTTTTCTTTTTTCAGCTTTAACAAACCAGCCTGTTAAAGTTTTTTGTGATGACTTATTATTTTTATTCAATGTGATTTTTTTATTACAATCCATGGATTTATATCTTGAATTATTGACTAATGTAGAAACAGGATGCCAGGACAGTAACTTGACTGGTTTGAGGTAACCAAGAGCCATATGTGGGTCCACATCAGATATGTTTAGCCAAGCCTGAAAGTGTAACCAAAATTATTATGTACCAACAGTTTACCAACAGTTGTTATAATACAATTTTGATAGTGTAATCATCCCAATAATTGTTTTTGAGCCAGGCATAATAATATAATAAAATAGTTCGTGGTGGCACACAAATTGTTGAGTGACGGTAGCAATAATAATTGAATGTGTGCCTTGTTTGATCTTTTGTATGAACTCCTTAATTACTTACATCAAGTTGATGTTCATTATCCAAAATAGCAGGCATTCTATGATGCAACCAATTCAGAGTGCCATTGGACTCCATAGTGATTACAGAATAGGAGTACATTATGACACCCTCATTCTGCCACACATTGTACAAACCAGCAATGTGCAAAAGTCTCACTCCTTTCCAGCCAGTCTCTGTATTGTAAGAGTTATTCCAGGTTGCTGGGTTATCAATCTGAAAATGTATATTTTTATAATACTTCATTTAAAAACATGAGGCATTTAATTTACAGAACATAGACTCTAGAACAGTACCTCTACATTATCATCTTGGGGAGCATATATGTAGTATGGTTGTTTGCTTTTACTCAATTTGTTGGTTGTTTGCCATTCATAAAACCCTTCAACAACAATTACACATCTACCACCATTTCTTAAAATAGGACCATACAGTTTGGATCCTTGGATGCCCTCTAGTCTGCAATTATTGGTGCTCAAATTATGATTTCTATAATCACCCTGGAACAATACAACTTAGATAAAAAAGCCATAAACACTTAAAGACCAGATGCAGCACATTGCAG
Organism: Acleris literana; assembly: GCA_946894065.1. Lineage (NCBI taxonomy): Eukaryota > Metazoa > Arthropoda > Insecta > Lepidoptera > Tortricidae > Acleris > Acleris literana. Next base: position 7,535,820 of record OX335689.1, on the reverse strand, counting down.
AGCATTCCCATTCTTAAAATGCCTTTGCTGTCCCTTTTTTAGATTATTGGTTCACAAACAGAATGTTACACTAGAGTAGACAGAATGTACACAAGTACTTATTTAAAAAGAGAACTTATTGTGAACATTCTAAAATAGCAAACACACAACTTGCATTTTATATAAACAGTTCAAAACTTAATAAAATAAACTAACTCAATGAATTAGCATTCTTAAAACAAAATAGTTCTCATTATATCTTACACTTTAGACAAATAGTTATCATTATATGATACTCTAGATCAGCGGTCGACAACACGCAGCCCGCAGGCCGCATGCGGTTCGTGAATGTTTTGTTAAATAATTGAATAATTTTTGGTATATTGGGCTTCAATGGTTAATATCAGAAGTGCGCCCACCTTTAGTTTATTTTGCCACCATGTGGCCCTTGCCTGCGAAACAGTTGCCGCCGTTGCTCTAGATAATGAAACATTAATGAATTATACATATTTGGTGTTGCACAGGCGGCTGTTTGCTCAAGGAACAAGTTCACATCCACATCCACAAGCAGTCCAAATGGAATTTATCCAATCCAATGTCCATGATTTTCATTGATTATGATTGGCCCAGATCCATTTATAGTAGTTTTTAAAGGGCTTTATGGAGAACAATCTACTGGTGATGTATAATAACAGTGGTTGAAAACTATAGCAATATAAAGCTTACTTTGTGCCATGGAGGAATGATTCCCCACATCATGGGCTTCAAAATTCGATCAGTTTCAACGGCATTTTTGAATTTACTGGCAGAAACCAGAATCGGTGTAATATCTGTGGGGGCAATGTTGTACGAAGGTTTGTATTCTCGTTCATCATTATGCTCGTGCAGCCATTCTGGTTTCGAGAAAACTTCAACAGATTTTGTCTTAAAACTGCACGCGCACCTTACTTGTTCTTTTCCTAGAGACCTGAAATTAAGTACATGGATGGTCGTTCGAAGTTTTAACTACGTATTATCTTGTAAAAACACCTTGTAAAATCAAAAATATTACAATCCTGTGCGTCCACACATAGTAACACACTAACTGTACTGTGTATTTATATTTTGTACTGATTACTGCCGATTCTATGTACGTAATACTTTAATATAGCAGAAAACAATACAAAATGTGCGCGCAAAACTTGTGAACAATACTAATTCTATTTGATTTGACCACAGATTATATTTGACATTCGACATTGCCACCACAGATTATGCGCGCTCTATATTCACACGCAATTCGCACCCGCGAATTGCGCGTGAAATCTCCAAGTGTTCACAGTATAGTTCGCGCGCTCGACGATGTAACTAGATCTACATTAAAACTAAAAAACAAATTAGAAAGAAATGGAGGAAACGAAGATGGTGGATTACGAGTATTCATCGTAATAGAATAATGTTTGTAATATTTTGTCCAGTATAAGTGTTATTTTACTAATATTTTATAAATGTTGTGCGTGAATGTGAAGCCTTGTTGCGTTCGACACAGTGGTTAACAAGGCGCGAACCTGCGAACGCCCTCCACATTCACATTTTCGCGCGATCGCGCGTGAATGTAAAGCGTGCATATATTTTTATTACGCTCTTGGAGCAATGATTAAAGAAACTAGTTTCTATAGTCAACGTCTTGGAGCCACAGATATAAAGGGCTTATTACATTATCCTAAATTTAGTCACGAACAAGAGGGACGCAGCTATACGTTAGATACGATACGAGATATCTCCCTGCGTATCTAACGTGTAGCTGCGTCCCTCTTGTTAGTAACTAAACTTAGGATAGTGTATTTAATACCCCTTTAAGGTATGTCTAATGCTTGGAGCTATTTGAATCAACTGGATAAACGTTGCTAACTTTTTATGCACCGAAATCTAGTTCAGAAAATGGATTTATTGTGTATTTAGATTAGACATACCCTAAAATCTGTGTAATCTGTGTTGAATTCAATCAGTGTTGTGTATATTCTGTGGGTGGATGGATTGTATTGGGCCTGATAGAAGTGATAGTAAAGAAAGGCCAAAAAATTCAATTTACTGTACTAGGATTCCGGAAAATGGAGTTTCTGTAATTAATTAAGCGTAAGGAGCCAGCTCGTTTTTGTGAAATATGTGGAAATATGTATCTCGCCGTATTAGGGACACGATAGAGCGGAACGCCAACCACTTTGAAAGACGCAGTACCACAGGTTTTGCTAACACTCCAAATGGTAATGGCTCGGATGGCAAGGGCGCTGCGCCTTCTTGCCGGTGGTACACAAGGTGTTGTGATTCTTACGAAAAGGAACACAACACTAACAGCAATAGGTGGAACTTCGAACCCCTTAATCGTACTTGGATAGGTGCCATCACATGGGTAAGCTGTCATTTTTAGTTTATTTATATGTTGCTCAGTATGTCCCTAATTTACGAGATATGTCGTTTTAATGACTGATTTTAGACAAATAATAAATATCATAAATTATCACTTTTCAGAGCAGTGCTTTAGTTCTTGGTTGGTATGCCAGCCAATTGTTACATTTAAAATACAAATACAAGGAACCAGCTAAAAATTGCCCAAGGATCAGTGGTATTTTTTCTGCTTTACAACCCTACGTACAATGTGTAAAGAGTAATGACAAATCTGTGAAATCAATACCTAACATTGAAGATGTTTTAAAACCGTTTGTTCCAACTGTTCATTTGATAACTAATGAACATAATGGAGAAAATAAAGAGTCAAGCAGTGGTGTGAGCAGCGGTGCTTCAAGTTCTGATTCCTCAGACAATGATTTAGGGGATGTTCTCAATGCCATTGAGAACAAATTAGGATGGGCTGCAATTGAAAATGGACACCATCAAGAAGGCCTGAATCTTCTTAGGTTTGTGCTACTACTATATTTACGTATGTTTTCTGGCATTGGGATTTTAGTATTTATTGTTGTAATAAAACTCACAAAAACAAGTAGAGTATGAATCCAACCAAACTAAAAAAAGGTGTGTAATACCTTTTTTAGTTAAATAAACTCTGTATCTATTTGATGATAAAAAAAAAAATTGCATTTACTATATCAGTGATTCTGAGCAAACAAGTCTACCCCTAATTTGATTAAGTTATAATTTAAGTAAGAAACAATAAAGATATCCAAACTTTGAATATTGATCTAACTTATCATAAGTTTTGTTTCCAAACTTGCATTTGTCTGAATATTCATTTTTTTTCTCTTTTTTCTGTATCCATTATCTTTTCAAAATGTTTAAGTTAGAGGTTTGTTTTAAAATTATCCTGGATAGTTAAAAGGTTTCAGTTAAAAATGTATTTTTTAACTTGTGAAAATTTAGACAAATGAAACAGTTGGGGACTAAAATTTGCCCTTGTGTCAGCGAATCCTCAAGCATACAAGGGTTTAAGGCTGTATAATACTGATCTTGAATGTGTGGTGTAATTCAAGGAGATGACAGTTATGAGTCTTGTCATGATGCTGACAATTGGGCTCTTTGCATATGCACCTCTCCCTGTGCAGAATTGATTGCCCGATAACAGTACAGATAATGATTGCATCAAATTAGAGTAAGACAGCAATTGTTGACGAAAGGAATCTTGCTCAAAATATTGCCCGTGTAAGTGCATTGTGTCAACCCAAAGCACTCTAAATTGTAATATTATTATTTTTAGATCTGCAGCGAAGCGAAACCATGCCCCGGCTCAGTATAACTTAGGATTGTGTTACGAGATGGGTCTTGGAGTGGTAGCTGATGAGAAAATGGTAAAAATATTTTTTATTTTATATACTTGTTTACCTGTACAGACGTTCAGATAAGCACATTATCTTCCCTTTTTTTTTTATCTGTTTTCATTGTAGGTACGACAATAAAGATAAAAATGATGATCTTTGTTTACTTGATTTGTAAATAGGAGCTCATTTGTTTTCTTGAAGGAGATTCTTAATCTTAGAAAGTTAGATCTAATACTAGGGGCACAGATAGGACTAGCACACAAACAAATGTGTAGGTATGAATGACGTGTAGTAATAGATTTTTTAACAACTAAATAAAGGATGTTCTTAATTTGACAATACATACATGCTATATTAATAAAATAATATAAATTGATTTAGGCGATGGAGCTGTATCGTTTGGCAGCCGCACGGGAGCACCCGGTAGCGCTGTATAACCTGGGCATCTACTACGGGCAGGGCCGCGGCGGGCTCGCGCGCGACGCCACCACCGCCACGAGGCTGCTGCGCTTGGCGGCAGTACAAGTAATTCACATATTTTTAAATTTTTAGGGTTCCTTGCCTGATTGTAAATTTATATATTATACATTTTATGCCTACTGTGCGGCGGTACGCAACCCTCGGTGCGCGAACCGACTCGCACTTGAACTTTTTTTTTTAACTTATCATGTTGATGACTTACAATTTGATAACAGATTGATAAGATTATATAATCATTACCCCACGTAACCCCCAACAGGAAAAATATTAGTCAACTATTTATAGTCTTTTCTATGATATTGTTGTTTTTGCAGGGTCAGAAAGACGCTATCAATGCACTTAAAGTGCTTGATGTGCCGACCATCGAACCCAAGCCGCAGAATGATGCTGACCACTGGACATTTGCATATGCACCTCCACCATATTCTCCTAACGGGAACATGCCAACCCAAAGCACACTTTTTGTTGAAAATGCACAAATGTTGCATACAAATATATATTGAATAAAATAGCTTAAACTGTTTAGAATTACTATGTTGATAATAATTTTACCTATGAGTATTTGTAAACATGGGCTGTAATCAAAATTGAATATTTTTATTTGTTTCACCAAATTTTTAGATTATTAGTTTATCTATGGCCCTATTTTTAGCTTTAAGAATGACCATAGCATTTACTTTAAAATTTTAAAGTCAATAATTATACATGCTAGTATTTTTTAATTATTTAACGCCGACATTGCTATAACACCAAAAACTACAAAATTTACGATGTGATTATCCCTGAAAGCGTTAATTTTATATTTCGTGTTAAGAGTGGTTCTGCAGCAGAGATAGGTAAACTAGTAAAGATGTAGAAAACTACATACAATGATAACTTAAATAGCTATGTAAGTTGTTAAGTCTGTCAGTAATAATTTTAGGGTGTTAGGGATTTTATTTTTACTGCTTGGTAATTCTTCCGCTATGTGCTGTAATACTTAGGAACAAATATTCTTAATTTAGAAATAATCTCTTATTACTTAGGGCGCGATCAAATCGCTGCCGAAATAGTATATAAACGTGGACTCGAAATCAAATTTTGCGTACTGAAGTTTAATTTTGATTTGATACATACAATCAATGGGTATGGCTTTGTGTGAGGTTTTCTTTGTATAAGAATTAAAAACGGGATGTTATAAAATCAAATAAAGAAATAGTTTTACATACTTGTTTTATTTCATTACATTTTATCCTAATATGTACAAGTTTAAAGACTTAGATAGCTTTCTGAAACATTTTTTGTATAATGTTACTGCCATAATTTTATTTAGCGAGATCTAAATCAAGCATCAAATTGCAGTAATTGCTAGATGTGTACGTAGTGTACACACCTGCACTCGCACCTTAACCTTATCGTCTGATGCACAGACCCGTATGCCGTTCCAAGTCAAAAAGGTGCATAATGTAACAGTAACTGTCTATGATATAGGAGACGGATGCGCGTTTTGTCTTTGGAGGACAGTGTACTAATTAGCTTTTAAAACAAGTGTGTTGAAAGTGCGAATTCACATTATTAATGTCAAATTTGACTTACAACAGAATAATTAATTATGTATCTACAGACAGACACGTACATGAACCCATCATAATTTTTCCTAATAGTAAACCATGTTTGTTTACAATTCTTAATACAAGATAATTATTCTTAATTCAGTATTGTATTAACTTCAGTAACATTTTGATACGTCAATGTGTTGTCAAAGTCAAATTCTCGTAACGACACATGCGACTGTTACGCGATACAATTTAAGTGATCGATTTACGAGGCAATGAATACAATTTTCTTTCAATCAATAATATCAGTCGAAAAACATATCATATTTGAGCTGATTAAACATTTAATTTTAAGGTCGGAATGAAGCCACGATTAGAGTGGAAGTTGAAAAAACTAATCAAGCTGATGATGCACCTGAAACAAAAAGTGATAAGTGTCAATACGCATTCACGAGTTACATGATTAAATGGGAGAGTTCTCTAGATCAAGATTCAATAATAATTAATGTTTCCTTAGACGCCAATACCCCATATAAAACGCCTAAAATGTTAACTCTTAAACTCTTCAAGAATGAGAACAGCGCCTCTATTCTAGGCGGTATAAACGATATAGTTTTCCTGTTATGGTATTGTTATGTATGACGTCAGCCGCCATTACTGTCAAGAAAATAAGAGCTATCAAAACGTTGACAATTCGATAACAGATCAAATACGATATTGTTTTTACCGTCTTGAATAGAGCCGCAGGTCGACACACGTAAAAAGAGCTCCGAGCTAGTGGAGGGGATATGTTTGCGCATGTCGTCTACTGACAAACTAACAGGGTCGGACAGTATATGAATTACTTGTAATTGAAATACAAATACGTATTTCGTATTTGTATTTCAATTACTTGCTTAAAATGTAATTTCGTCGGTGATACTGCAATAACGCGTAACGAACAAATTAAATAAGGTGAAAAATACACCTTAGCAAGTAAGTCATTAAGGTACATTTTGCAACTTATTGAATTTGTTAGTTACGCGGTATTGCAGTTTCACCGACGATTTGTAATTCGTATTTCAAATACTTGACGCCGAGGTATTTTGTAGTTAGTCAAATACTTATGGCTTCAGATTACATCTTAACTACATTTAACCTTCATTTAGCGATCTTATAAATGGGTGCGTTCTGAAGAAAATTGATGACGCGTTTGTCTTATTTATTAAATAGCACTCGCTCGATAGCTTTTGTAAGCAAAATGGCGACCGCTAAATATGTAGATTTTTATAGTTGGCAACACTGCACCTGCTACTGTACGTCAAATTATCAATGTCAATATCAATTTGTCGTTTCCATTATTTCATCTACACATAATAATCATAAGTCCTCTTTTATGCGTTCAAAACCCGTAGGCAATGACTAGCATTACCTGTGGTAGTAGGTGACAGCGATGACAGCTGTTAATTTTGGAAGATGTTCCAAATTTGGATCTCATTACCTTACAATATTCGATAATTGAAATTACGTTACAGCTGTCATCGCTGTCACCTACTACCACAGGTAAGGTAATGCTGGTCATTTGCCTTTCGGCTTCTGAACCCATCTTAGAGTACACTACTATAACGGTTTTTTTTTTCAAGGAAAAAATAAAGTTTCTTTTACTCTGCTTTTTAGCCCATGCTGGGCTGGATTACTTTTTATTCTAGTATTTTGTATTTCAAATAAAAGTAGCTAAAATACTGTATTTTGTATTTTATACTTCAAATACATAACTTAAAGATATTTAGTTTTTCGTATTTTAAATACATGGGAGACGTAATTTGTATTTCAATTAAAGCAAAGTAAGTATTTTGGCCAGCCCTGCAAACCAACAGCGTGGCAGCAGTTTACACTGCCCCCGTCGCTCGGGGCGACACTCACTCAGTACTTGCGGTAGTCGCGCGCGGGCGCGGCGTGCGCGGCGTGCGCGGCGTAGCGGTCGGGGTAGGCGGCGCCGGGCGGCGGCGGCTGGTAGGCGGGCGGGTAGCGCGCCTCGTAGCCGCCGCCGTAGCGCGCCTCGCCCGCCCACGCCTCGCTGCCGCCGCCGCTGCTGCCTGTCACAACACCAACTACTGAGGGCACTCGGCCGCGCACTGTCCGCGGGCCGGTGTCCACGGGTGATCGAATCGACCGAAAATCGGAAACACATTCTAATGTAGATATTATCAGGTATATAATTATAGTTAAAAGCGTAACAAATCGTTTCTCTATTATCTTGATGTTTATACTAAACATTTGCGAAAAAGGGATTTCTTCAGTACTGTATATATTATCTATAATTATAGTTAGTTTCGGACATAATGCAGCCAATAAATAAATAGTACATTATTGCCTAGGCATGGAAGTAGGCAATTGCGGGCCGAGTATTGGATTAAACGGACGAGCTTGCAAGAATTATCCGAACTATTCGATACAGACGCTGAAAGCGAATAGCCTCATGCTTGCCTAGTATGTTAAGTGAATGTTAAGTTATTAGTGAATATTAGTGACACTTAGTGAATATTAGGTTTAGAATTGTAAACAAGTGTAAGTGACTATCAGTGATGTAAATGGACTATGAACACTCTTGAGGGGAAGGCATGTTATATATGTGCAATGTGGGTAGATTGAGTAATAGTGAATAAAAGAAGGTAGCTGAGGAATCCAGTCTGTCATCGAGGGTCTACAGCTTATGCATGTGCTCAACTCTAAATTAGTAAGTTATAATAATGAGCATGACTATCGCTTCATTTAATTATGCGTGTTATTTAGAGATAAATTAATTAGTTATAATTTATAACTAACGTAATTGTTTCTGAAATATAAAAAATAAGTATTTAATGGGTTGGAAACAAAATGCTTCATTGTGTAATATGACATTAAGTACTATCACTCAGTTTCATCTTCTCCGTAGTCAACAAGTACCTATGAAAAGAGCAACGGAATAACGAACGTTTATTTATCTGTACCTAATTATGGAAAATATGATTAATCATTCATCACTGTTATCTGATCAACCTCTTCCCTTTCAGTAGATATATATTGACACTTGAGACGGACAGTGAAAGAACATTATAACGTAGTAAAGTTTTTTTTTCAACTTGTTGACTACAGAGAAGACGAAACTGAGTGATAGTACTTAATATCATATTACACAATAAATCATTTTGTTTCCAACCCATTAAATACTTATTTTTTATATTTCAGAAACTATTATGTTAGTTATAATAAACGTTAATAGACTATCTCTGTCACTACATTGTTTGAAACATCCTGTGTGTTTATATGAATACGTCATTATGACGAAACCGGCATGAAATGTACGCTCCCTGGTTATGGGCAACAGAAACATGTTCAGTATCTTTTACCTTTGGTGGGCGGAGCAGAGTCGGGGTACCGGCTGGTGGCGCTCCACGAGCGCGGCTCGGGCTTGCCAGGCGGCGACGGCCGGTACGAGCGGCTTTCACGGGACTCGTACGACCGGCTGTGGAACAGTATTCTATAAAGTTCGTGTCAAAATCACAAATCTTAACTTAACCAAAAGAATTTAACGATGAGAAATCTCATTACCTTGGCTCCTTAGGGCGTGTGCCGGGGGGTAACGGTTGCCGAGCGTCATCATTTGAGCTACCGTTGCTAGGGTATTTCATGTTTCCAGCTAAACAAAAACAGAAATGATTAGCTCATTACTTTTGCTCTCTAACAACACATTCCTTTAAAAAGTTGTTTAGATTGTACAAGAATAGAAATAGAACGAAGCCTACATGCATACCAGACTTCAACTTATAGTTCCGCCCTTCTGAAAGGCCCAATTAATGAAACATTTAAGTCAAGTAATAAAATAGGCGTTTGAGTTTATATTTTGTGCGCAGTTGACAGCTGTCAAATCGGTCATTTTAGAAGGGCTGAGCTCTAGTTTCCTCTTTTTCGCGGCTAGCGTGCGTTCACACAGTAGCAGTAGTACTCTGCTGTCCACTGTTCTGCCTCCGTGTGTGTGTGTGTGTGTGTGTGTGTGTGTGTGTGTGTGTGTGTGTGTGTGTGTGCGTGCGTGTGTCTCTGTGTGTGTGTGTGTGTGTCTCTCTCTCTCTCTCTCTCTCTCTCTCTCTCTCTGTCTCTGTGTGTCTCTGTGTGTGTCTCTGTGTGTGTCTCTGTGTGTGTCTCTGTGTGTGTCTCTCTGTGTGTCTCTGTCTCTGTGTGTCTCTGTCTCTGTGTGTGTGTGTCTGTCTGTCTGTCTGTGTCTGTGTCTGTGTGTGTCTGTCTGTCTGTCTGTCTGTCTGTGTGTGTGTGTGTGTGTGTGTGTGTGTGTGTGTGTGTCTGTGTGTCTGTCTGTCTGTGCGTGTGTGTGTGTGTGTCTGTCTGTCTCTGTGTGTGTCTCTCTCTCTCTCTCTCTCTCTCTCTCTCTCTCTCTCTCTCTCTCTCTCTCTCTCTCTCTGTGTGTGTGTGTGTGTGTGTGTGTGTGTGTGTGTGTGTGTGTGTCTGTCTGTGTGTGTGTGTGTGTGTGTGTGTCTGTGTGTGTGTCTGTCTGTGTGTGTGTCTGTGTGTATGTCTGTCTGTCTGTGTGTCTGTCTGTGTGTGTGTCTGTCTCTCTGTGTGTGTCTGTGTATGTGTGTGTGTCTGTGTGTGTGTATGTCTCTCTCTCTCTGTGTGTGTGTCTGTCTGTCTGTCTGTCTGTCTGTCTGTCTGTCTGTCTGTCTGTCTGTCTGTCTGTCTGTCTGTCTGTCTGTCTGTCTGTCTGTCTGTCTGTCTGTCTGTCTGTGTGTGTGTGTGTGTGTGTGTGTGTGTGTGTGTGTGTGTGTGTGTGTGTGTCTCTGTGTGTGTGTGTGTGTGTGCGAGTGTGCGCGCGCGAGTAGTTACCGGGCACGTGCCGCGCGTAGTCCCGCTTGTAGTCGCGCTCGCGGTCGCGCTTGTCGGCGCGCTCGTAGCTGGCGGGCACCTCGAAGCGCGGCGGCGGCGGCGCCTCGAACTGCCCACGGCTCGACGACTGAACAATAACCATATTGTTAAATTATAGATATCACAGTACAGTTGACTACAAAGAGACGTATCCACTTTTTGACCTTATTATAATGCAATATACAAATTGAAGACTCTTTGTTGAACTCGGTTAAAAAACGTGTATAAAATCTATTAAGGGCTGATTGATTTTTCAATTTCCAGATAACACTATTTGTCAGATAAATTGTAGTTCTGTCCTTATCTTTCTTATGACAAAGAAAAGGACAGCTGCATGAGGAAAAAATAACCAACATATAAGCTAACAAAGATTTGTTGTCTTTCTAGCAAAACAGAATTTTACGTGGAGTTTATTTGGCCGTACTGCACGATGACGTCACCGGTGCACTTCGATCTCTCTGGCTAATTAGCATTTTAAAATGCTTGTATCATCCGTATTACTTGACAGATTTCATCAGAATTTTAATTTCACTTTTGGTGATTTCTTTTACGGTATTTTCATATTTTGTTGAGAAATGCTATTAAAAAAAACCATGCATATCACTCACTCACTTCACTTGAAAGATGGTGTTATCTGGAGATTGAGAAATCAGCCCTAATTTGTTGACACTAGTGGATATCGGTTTGTATGTATGGTCCATTCCAATAGACTCGTCTTATTTAGTAAACACTTTTATAACCTCAAAGTGCTCCCTTTTCGCCTAAAATATCAAATTTGTCGTAAAAAAAACTATCCATGATGTAAAACCAGGAAAATGGTGTGCAAAATGCGGTCTCTAGTCGCTTTATTCAGCTGAAAACGGGCGTTTTATCTAAAAATGATGCATTTTGAGGTTATAAAAGTGTTTACTAAATAAGACAAGTCTATCGGAATAGACCGTATGTAGCCGCGGTACGAAAAGTCGAATAAGTTGTCCCGTGTATTAGAACGGGTCGGGCGGTCGTGTTTCGGGACCGGCCATAGCTGACCATGGGCGGCGGCGGGACGCGCTTGTGGCGCGGCTCGCGCTCGTAGGCGGGCTCGGGCGGCGGGCTGGCGGCCGCCTTGCGGTACGCCGCGCTGCTCTCGTAGCCGCGCTTGCGCCGCTCCTCCTCCAGCCTGCACACGTACACGCACACGATCACTTAACACCTCGTTCGGACCTGCCCGCCTGCGACTTTCACAGCGAACAACTCGCTATCGGTATTCCTCATAACCCGACACTCCTGAGATATAAAAATATCCAATGCGGATTTTAAAAACATTCCCACAAACTTTCACTCTATTTTAATAGTAGAGTGGCTGAATAAAACTCAATGGTAAAAGAGAAACTATGATGCAATAAGCAAAAGTAACACAAAGGATGTTTTTTTAAAATCTTCCTAGTAAAGGTATTTCTCAAAATAAGTTTACATTGAGGCAGTGTTAAACTGGCACTTAATGATATAGTCACAATTCCGTTACAAAATTGCATGCGCCTGACATGAATCTAGTTTCGTGACGATCACTGACACTCCTCGACTTGGCCGTTTATTTTAAGAAATAATTATCCAATGTTAAATTTGAGGAACAATGATGGCACACCTGCTACGACACGACCTTTTCTTTAGAAACATCATAGAAGGAAAGAGAGGCAGAGGAAGACCAAGAGGAAATTACTTTGAGCAGATAAAAAAAAAGAGAAGTTTAAGGTTGGGTCGTACCAGAAAGTCAAGTAATTGACGGAGGACCGGAGCGGTTGGCGATTACTCCACCGACAAGAGCATGGCTCTTAAATAAAGAGAGAGAGAGAGAGAAATTTATAACTCTATTAAATTGCAAGACTGAAGAATAACAATATACCATAAAATTCAGAGTATTAATTAGTAAATTAAGGTCAATCTTTCGCGTATTTTTGTTTAGTTTCTAAGACCATTGGCATGTAGGGTTGAGCTCACCGTAGCTGCGCGCGCTTGAGCTCAAGCCGTTCGAGTTCCAGTTTCTCGCGCTCGAGGCGGTGTCGCTCGCGCTCTAGCCGCAACAGCTCGTTCTTTTCACGCTCGATCTTTTCTCTGGAACAAAACGTTTGTTAACGCGAGAACACTTTGACGTTTCTCCTAATAATACTATAGACATGGCGGTATTCACGTTATCGAATCTAAAGGTACTACAGAGCCAACATTCAAATGTTCGCACATATCGTTACTACTTTAGAAAAACTCCGACTCCGAACTACGATTTTGAACTTAATTCTCTTCATTTATAAAATTAAAACCATAAGCCATACGAGGTGTTTTCAAAGTAATGACGATATACATAACTATCCTCCTAGCAAGCTCGACGCCGAATAGGTCGATGGACCCCGGTGTAGGGTGAGGTACCTCTCGGCGCGCAGCTTGTCCCGCTCTAGGTCGAGGCGGTGCTTCTCCTGGCGCTGGCGGCGCTCGCGCTCGCGCAGCGCGTCCTCGGCGGCGCGGCGCCGGCGCTCCTCCTCGCGCGCGGCGCGGGACCGCTCGCGCGCGCGGGCCACGTCGCGCTCCTTCTGCGGGGGGGGGACATCACCAGGTCGAACAACAAACCGGCCGACACCGTGTCGAACCGACACAAAAATCTATCTCAAAAAATACGATGTAGAAAAGTACCCCAGCGAAAGAGCGCATCGTCATTATGTTGAGAAGAACAGTTTTTCGACGATAACTCGAGTTCACTCAAACTCGGTTTTTGGAGTTACGGTTTCAATTATAAATGGAGGCCGCAATTTATGCTATTTTTTATTTCCGAAACATGTATGGAATGCCTCCCTAGATATATTTATTTTTGTTATTGAAACACCAAACTAAGTGGCGGTTTATACAAGACACACTCTAAATTTCATCAATATACATCTTCTAGTTTTTGAATAAAATTACGGTGACATACGAACGGATGAATGGATATGAAGAAAATATAAGAGTTCAGTTTTTTCCATTTTGGCTACAGAACCCTAAAAAGCGAGCATTGAAACCCTACTGTGGGTAAACATTTAGTAGGGACAATATTTGTATGGAGCTTTTACAAAGCATTTGAGATTGAATAGTATACAATTTTGAATAGTCTCTTACCCATATTTTAGAGAAAGATAAAACTTCTCTAGGCGATCTTCTTCTTTCGCGACTTCTCGTGCTACGTTTGGCTTTATCCTAAAAATTAAAATATATTAGCTATGAGATTGAGTACTTGGCGCAGCAGAGACTTAATTCCAAACAAGGTTTGCAATCCCTGCCAATCAAGGTTCTTTAATTAGCATGATAGAGATTTATTTGTCCAAAAGAATCCCCTGGGAGAGTATGTCGCGTGATCTCAAAATCGAAACATTAATTCTAATTGTTGCCATTTTTTAAGATTATTATCATCATTCAGTATCCATAATTTTTTTGTTTTAAACTTAAGTCTCTATTGCACAAGATAAGCGACATATCAAATTCTAATGCTGCTACAAATGTTTATTACTTTATCCTTGCTGTCGGCTTTATCGCGCGAGTTTGAGGCCGACCTGGTGCTTTCTTCTCCTGATACATCACCTTCTTTTTTCACTTTTTCAGCGCTTTTCTCGTTGGTCTCCTTGCCATCCTACAATTATTTTACGAATCATTATTTATGTGTTAATAAATCAAACATTATTACATTATTATTACAAGTAACAAACTAAATTCTTAAAAAGTAATTTAATTGTTTAAATTCCTCTTGCACATAATAATTATTTGGCAGTACTGTTATGTCGTAAAGTGATGAAATTTAATAATTCTACAAGTATATAAATAGGATGCAACCATGAGATACATATTTACTCAGATCAAGTAGTTTACCTCAAGCTCCTTGTCCTTCGAGTCCTCTTTGCAATCCTTGCTTGAACGGCGCTCTGGTCTGGTGGGCTGTCTCCTTGATGAAGATTCCGATTCGGACTTGGCCTTTTCAACTGATATCATGCGGCCATGCAACTCTGTGGAATGTTTGTTTCATTACACCACAGATTGTTTTAAACATATAATTTAAATTTTGATTGCTGTTGGGTACCTGTTAGTCAATCAAAGAACTTTTTTGCTCACCTGTCCTGTGCAGGTTCTTGATGCAGTTCTCAGCGTCCTGCGCGCTCGCCATCGTCACGTATCCGTAACACCGCGAGCCGGGGGTCCGCGCGTTAGTCACCACTTTAGCTCCAATTACCTAATTTGTCATTCATTTATTAACAATGTTTTGAATGATAATGAGCATTAAAACTTGAATTAGTTAACATCTTACTGCCTGAATTTCTTCATTTTTTTTCCATTCTCCACTTCATAAAATAATTTCAAATGAAAAGAGAATTATAGGAAAATTTAACCAGTCCAATATCAGGAGGCTAGAGTTAGTGAGGCACTGGGCGGAACAATTACCTTGCCATGTTTGCTGCACAGCTGTTTGAGGTCCTTAGCGCGCGTGTCTCCGGATAGCCCGCTGACCCACAGGTTGCGCGCGCCACCCTCTTTGTTGTCATCCTTCTTCTCTTTCTTCTCGTCCTCTTTATCCTTGTCGTCTGTCAAACAGTTCTTATTTGAAGTTCTTGAACTATTAAGCATCTCTCAAATATACAGTACTGGGTGATGTATCAAATTCATTGAAGTTACCTTTTGGATCCTTTTCAGCTTTCTCACCATCATTGCTGAAAAACGAAAAACTAAGATCAGTAAGGATTTGCGATGCAACATTTTTATGCTAACACAGACAAGACTAAAAATGATAGGTGCGTTTGTTTTACAATAAAGTAAGCGCAAGAAGTTGTGAACATGTGTCACACCCAATCATCTACAAAGTTTTGCACCATTATTCTTCCTGTCGAGCAGCACGAAGAGAAGACGCCGAGCAGGGTTCCCTCCGTGACGCGCCGCGGGCGCTCGGCGCTAAGCACACGAAGAGCTCGAAGTCCTCTTCTAAACCAGTCGCGGAGTCGTCGTGCAGTCGCAGAGAAGAACCGACGTAAAACGTGAGGCGTACGCGTCAGAGCAGCGACGAGTCGACCCTCCAAAATTTTCACCACACGTCGCAAACCACTAGGTGCAAAACTTTGTAGTGATAACGTAAATATGGTACCAATCGTTCGAACGGAGGATATAGATGCGCGGGGCGGCGTCGCGGCGGCCATTCGGCATTGACCAACCTATTGGCGGCGGCTTCGGAGGTTACTTGCGGGTCGTCGGGCGCGGCGTCGGCCCCGGCGGCGGCGGGCGGCGCGGCGGCCGCGGGCGCGGGCTCGGGCGCGCCGGCATCTACGTCAGTACACTCGTCAGAGGCGGCGAGCAGCGCAGGCCGCTCCGGGAGAGCGGCCCGCCCTGCCGAGGTTCTGTTTTCACTCAGGTCAAAGCTAACTAGACGATTCTCTTGAATTTTCTTCACAATGCGAATTGTTAAATCATCTTGACCTGAAAACTTGATTCTATATTAGCACCACTGTCCCTAGGGATGGATTGCACGCCATAGTGGCGCTGGACCGCTATGTCGAACATTCAAACACTGGAAAGGCATGTGATAGATGTCTCTGTTTGCGAGTTAAAATAGAAGAACCATTATAACTCAGGAGATCAGCTTGTTAGCCTGTTGATCTCTTTGGCATTTGTCCAAGGAAACTGGAACAAGTTCTCTTCCTATTAACAATGCTTGAGTCGGTGTTGACGAACTGCAGGAGCAAATTCTTTGCAGTCGCTCCAACTTTTACAATCTGAGTTTTTTCTCCTGGTGGCTGGTCTCCAAATAGCAGGCAGCATCACTCACACTTTGGGATGTGTATATGTATACAAATATTTATTATCTTCGACATGGCAATATCCAAATATTTTAATGGTAACTTTAAACACAAATAACTATTCCACTGAGCTTTAAATATGAATACAAGACTATTGTTAACATTATTATCAAGGGAAGGCAAACAAATAAAACTTACCATTTTTATGTTTAGCAGTAGTATCAGTCTGAAACAAATAAGTATTATGATATATGTGTTCTGCTACTGCATAGTTGGCAATCCTCCAGAGATATAACAGTTAATATGGTTTATTCCTTAGATGCATTACATATCCTGACTAAAATGTCTTTTATGTTAGTGAACTAGACTGTTAAAGGAATAACACATGTAAAAATAAATACTATATTTAACTTCAGAAAAACAAATCCATTACTGCTAGTAAACACAATAACTGGTGACTAACTAAAAATAACTATCAATCAATCTCCATCAGGAAACCATTGGTAAGTTTTGGGGCAATTGGGGGTGGCAAAGTGACTGTGACCCTAAAGAAATAGAATCGTACCTCTTCATTAAGCAGTTCATCTTCCCCAAGATCCAAATTGATACTGTCCTCTTCCAAGTTACTTTCGGCTTTAAGGTCTTCATCTTCATTTTCTTCTTTATCCGTACATACTTTTTTGGGTGGGCTGGCCTCATCTGCATCGTTGATTTCACGTTTCCTGTTTACTTTTTCCGTTTCTTCTGTGTCCATTTTTTCCTGGGGTGGTTCTTCAGTGGAGGGCTCTTCTTCCTTAGCCTGTTCTGGTTCGTCTTCTTCGCCCGCGTCGTCCTGAACGATCATGTCCTCCATGGCAGGAGTCTCCTCTGCTTCTTGTTCCACAGTACTCTCGGAACGCCGTGTTCTCTTTGATGGAGTTTTGCCCTCTGGAGTATTCAAATCAAACTTGTATGTCTCTGGGTCGTGACCTTCTTCTTTTAAATGCTAAAACAAATATTGTTACATTACAGCGCGACGCATGGTATGGTAATAACAAAAAATCCACATCAGTACACACAGTGGGCGAAAACGCAACTATTAAACATTGTATATGATGAATAGTATCTGTAATATAGAAAAATACTGCTCACTATACCTTTGATAAACGCTGTATGAGCACGCCGCGAACACCACTTTTATCTAGGTTGCGCTTCTCCAACTCAGCACGTAAGTCTATTACTCTCAAGTCTTCTAATACACGTTTTCGGTCCGACATGTTATTTTCGGACTACCTCTATTAATAGATGAGATATCCTGTTTATTTTAGTCAAACTAACAAAGATATTTCACAAAATCTTTAGTACAGTGCCTTTTCGCTCGTTAGGTACCTACCCGATTTTCTATATAACAAAATGGCGGCGTACCGTGCCGGTAGAAAAGAAAGTGTTACCATTCTACAAAAAAGCGGACACATTTTATTTCTAAGTGTGAATCACGCCTTTCGTTTTCGTAGTCTGTTCATATATTATCTGTGTTGGGTGTCTTAGGCCGGTCGCATACATACGTTTTCCGTATACGGTTCCGAATACGTTTTCCGCATTCGGATATCCGAAGGCATGGAATCAATGTAAAATATATTTACTGCCGCACACATTCGTTTTTTTTCCGAACGGAACAAATTCCGTTCGTACGTTCCGAATGCAAGCCGCTGCGTTCGGAGAAACCTAATGACGTCATCATGCGGAAAAAACCCAATGACGTCATGCGGAACACAGCGCTTCCATAAATTTTGTTTGTGCTGGCAAAAAATTAGGAAATTTCGATTCGTATCGCGCCCACAGATTATAAGAGCTGTCAAAAGTTAACGTCGGAGAGCGAGGGAGCTTATATATTTATTTGTATTCTCGGTACATATTTGTTATGCATACAATCGCAACACGGTAATTTTAATATGTGCGAGGCAGAAACATTATTATTATCAACAGAAATGCAATAGCTAATAAATCGTCGTCCTCCATCTTCGTGCGTTCACCACGCTATGACTATCCGTACCACAGATCCTTACTGACTGTATAAATTCTGAATGAAGAATAACGAATGTGTGCATTTGTCTCACGGAATTCCAATTCGGAATTCCACATTCGGAAACCGTATACGGAAAACGTATGTAAGTGGCCGGCCTTACAATATGTGGTTCTGATATTTATTAAGTATTGTTTTGTTATGTTGGTGAAGCCTGTAATTTTGGTTAGTTTTTGTTTTTTCCTTGATTCAGTTTTATTTATTTTTATAGTTGTATTTTTCAGGAAAAAAAGGTGTTACTTTAATTTATTTCTTTTTGGACAAATTATCTTTCACACTTTATTCACCTTAAACCACATCTGTGACTATGAATCCAATTCATGTCTGAGGCCCTTCTTTGAAAATCGAAGGTCAAAGTTACCTTAACTCCATTCCTGTCACTCGTCATTACTACTAAATCGAGAGAAAGAGATGGAGCTAACGTAACTTCAAACTTCGAATTTCAAAGTTGGTTGCCCTCCCTCTGGCTGGACCCTCTTTCTGTGTCACTGTACCACATATCTTATAATCTGTGCACTGTACTGTCATGTCATGTCATGTCATGTGATTGCGAAAAAAGGATTTGATAGCGTAACTACTAAATAATAAAAAGGATAACTTTTCACTGTATTTCACCCTTATAATCCGTGTTGTATTTCATGTAAATCTCTATTAATATTAGGTTTCTTGACCAAAATTTAATCGGTGTAAAACAGCACGACTGAATTAAAATCCTTCTGTAAACATGGAATTCAAAGGTAAACATTCGGTTCTATGCTTCTAATTTGATTATTTTTTCAACATTATTATTATATAGTTAATTTAATTACCGAAAAGTCGCTCCATAAAAGGTTTTCTTCTTGAACCTTGACTTATACATGGCGCTTTTAAACAAAATTGTCTTATTAAAAATTACCAATATTTTAAAAATGCAGGGTGTTCTAGAACTTGCCGTAAATATTTAGGCAAAGGAGAGCCCCTTTTTACGGGCACAGAATATATTTTTATTTTTCCAATATGATTATTCAGTTTAGGAGTTATTGAGGTTTATACTTGTTCAGAATGTTATCCTGCATTACACTTAAGGCTCCCATGGCTGATCATAGCTATAATTTGTGATTCTAAAACGAATCTAATCCTTAATAATGTAGAATTGTGCTGGATTACTAAACCTTATTCAAATTCAAATTCAAAAATATTTATTATGCTCTAATGTCAACTTCTGGGACACTCTTGGACCTGGGACTTAGATTTGAATTAGATAGATCAGAACACATAAATATAAATGATGGTAGTATCACTATTATTTCATTGCTAGTGTGAGAAAGGAAGGGAGAAGACACTCAAATTACTCCCAGTTTCCTATGCATTCCCCCACCACCAGTTAGCTGTCCATATTATTATGTCATTCTTTTGCGATTCCAAGGGTCTTGTGAATTGTAAAAACAGCTTTTCATAGACCAATCATTAATTTTAATTTGTATCAATCATTATGTTTAGTTTAAGCTGTAAAGTACCATTACAACAAAATATGATAATTCATTTTCAGTTGACAAGGATTCTCCTAATGCAGATGCTGTGAATGAACTTCTTGACAAACTTATTTTGAACCAACTTCATTTGATGGAGGAGAAAATTGATCATCATGTGATTATAGAATCCAAGGTTCATGATGGCAATATCCACCTAGCCAAGTCTAGGTACATCATGGGCCAAACATCAGTAAGCACATCACGATTGCCAACTGAAAGCAGTCCAGAGTTTTCGGCATCTGTACATACAGAATTTTCAGAAGAAAAACAATTTCAAATTGTAGAAAACAGTGCTGAAAACACGGTAAATCCACTCAAATGGTTTGGGATTCTGGTGCCTCAGAATTTGCACAAAGCACAAGATATATTCAAAAACTCTGTAAAATCAGTTGTGGAATGTGCTAGTATCCAGTTCCAGTTATATCAGAACATTGGGAACATGGATCTTCTTAAAAAATACTTGCATTTCCTCAAGTCTGCATAGGATCCTGATCTGTAAAGGGTCTTACTAAAAGGCAAACTTCAAATTAGAATCCATTTATTCAGTTTGAAAAGTACGGTGATCACTAGAATATAAGGTAATGTTTAAATTATTTAATATTAGTAGTTCATTGTATTGCACAAGCATAATATTTCAGATTTCTGTAATTTATTTCAAGTAAACAAATAAAAATGGTTTATGGGTAGTTCTACTAGCGTTTCAACCGCTATCACTTTCCTGATCACATTGTTCACCATTTCCCTGTAGGATCGGATTACCATTTTGAGTTGTTTTGAGGAATGTCTGGACTCCTAGAAAATAACCGAAAATAGTAATCCGAACCTACAGGGAAATGGTGAATGATGCGACCAGGAAAGTGATAGCGGTTGAAACGCTAGTAGAACTACCCTTATAAGTAACAATCTCAGGCTAATGACCTGCCATAAGCATCCATGTTCTTTAAAGTATTAAGTAGGTAACATTTTGTAAATAAAATATTTTGTTGGTGTTTTAAGTGTTTGTTTTAAATCCTAAACAACTACAACTTAAGTATATTACAAATTGTAATTCACATAACTGGTTCTCAATCTCACAGGGCATGGTTCTACTCTGTAAGGAGACACTGAATCCTGCCCAATTTATAATATTTTAAAGGCTAGATTAAGATTTTCACAATGTTAATGTGCATTACAAACATTGCAAAACCCTTAACCCAGGGTCCCACCCACACAGGCAGCTCAAGCAACTGTCTGTTAGCGCCGCAAAGAGAGTATGCAGCTCCACATGTTTGTCATAATTGCTGGAAGGACTATTGGACAGACAGGACAATAATCCTGACCAAGTTTTTAAATCCATAGTTAACAAGTTGAAATTCTAACATCAAATTGATAACAATATATTTTGCTTTGATCTAACATTGGTTAAGTTAACTATGGATCTAAAAATCTCATCCTTAGCCTTATTTTATTCTGTTAACTAAGAAACCCGCTTTCCTTTTTAAGTTCTCTCTTTAAATCTCTCTCTGTCTCTGTTTAAGTTTACAAAAACCATCAAATTTTGATTATTAAGGTAATTTTTTTTTTGACAAAACTATATTTTTTCCTACTTATTAAACTACAGTACTATCGCGATCGTTAATTTGTGACCCATTTCCAGAAAAATAGGCTTGAAGTCGTCAATGTCATTAGAGATGCCAAATCATTTGTAACTTATAGGAGACTCAACCTTATTCTTGTAGAATGTCAGAATGACTTTGGACCTAAGGTGGGTCCCAAATTAAAGTTCGTGATTGTACATATTATTTATTATATTACATATTTATGTTATACAATCCGAAATCAAAGGTAAAGATTGTTTGTATATGACTAATATGACAGTGCTCACAAATATGTTGCACAAGGCAACAGCAATTTTAATATTTTTACAAATTATGTTTTCATATAGCAAATTTCATTGTTGTCTAGGAGCAGATTTTGTATTGATTACTCATCAGTTTGCTAATAATAATACATACTAGGCACATCAATGCATGCTATCTCCAGAACATTACGCTAACCATTCATTTTCTAGATTTATTATTCATACATACATAATTATATCTTTGGCTTATACAATAATATACTTTAAATGGCAGGCACATCTAATATCATTTCATTATTTTGTGACACATGACAGGTTCTTAGCAAATATTTTTTATGCCTATTCAACATGGTAAACCAAACCTTGCTTTTGACGTGTAATCGTATCGTCAACGTTACGATAGCATAGCTCTTATTTCTTGCTTGACAGTAATGGCGATCGAGTTAAAAACAATAGGTACGGTAACAATTGTTATATCGTGAAGAATACAGGTCCAGTTACATAGGGTGGGCCAGAAATATTGGCATTTTAACTAGCTATTACTCTCGCTAATTTCCAAATTTTTGGCCCGAA